>OX637871.1:14748950-16087700 GCA_951802675.2 Boloria euphrosyne
AATCCTTCGGTTGTATGTTTTTATGTTTAATTGTACCTAGGTATATAATTTTATTATTGTTAGTTTACTCACTTGCTTTATTATTTAATTACCCATATATTATCAATAACAATGAATAAAACATTTAAATATTGAATTCATGGGCAACTCTAAGTAAAATTACTTTAGTATATAAGTTCCTTTAAAAAATAATTAAATTAATTCACTACTAACATGGCTGAATGCATTAAGCCTTTGAGTCGAAGTTCGAGTAACTTTTGAAAAAGTGTCAGAAAAAGTAGCCGCCGAAAAAACTTGAGCTCAGTGACGTTACGACGAGGTTATTTACCGAGCCTTCTGTTTGATTTCCGTTATTAAATATTTTGTCTGTTGCGAATGATGATTTATTTAAAATTTCATGGCTGTTTATCCTTTTTTTTTTTAATATGTGTAATAATAAATTTGAAAGTGTTCTTTAATTGTTCCTTTTTCACATCGACTCACAGCATACAGGAAAGTATCTAGATTTTTTTTTATGGGACAAAGGGGGCAAACGGGCAGAAGGCTCACCTGATGGTAAGTGATCACCGCCGCCCATGGACAACTGCAACACCACAGGGCTTGCAGATGCGTTGCCGGCCTTTCAAGAAAGAATACGCTCTCTTCTTAAAGGTTGCCAGGTCGTAACGGTTCGGAAAGACCGCAGGCGACAGCTGGTTCCACAGAGTGGTTGTGCGGGGCAAAAAATGTCTTAGAAATCGCACTGTTGTGGAACGCTGGACATCGAGGTGGTGAGGATGGACGCTGACCCGACAAATCTAGATGTTAGCAAATATAATTGTCGTTGATTAGATTAAATATATTTACTTAGAAAATATGCTTGGAACTTTATTTCAAGTATTAGCTACACTAGCGACTAACCCTCGTTTCGTTCGGGTACGTCACTAAGTGCTAGCCTAATTTCAAGTTTGTAGCTAGAAAAATAAAGGACTTTAATAAAAACTTGCGGAAGCCCTTAGGTAGACCTCCTTAATGCGGCCCTGTTGCAACTTCCGTTCTTAGCGGATGTCTAGTGTCCACTAACTATAAAGTATAAAGTACCTACGTCCTACCTCCTTGCCAAATTTAATCTTTATACGTCAAGCGGTTTTCGATATTTCGTGATGAGGCAGTGATTGATAATTTACGTATTTATTTAAAATTATATATACGACTTACGAGTATGTGTAGTGTACCAAAAAAAATGAATGAATTTAACATAGGTATGGACTTATTTATTCATTTTATTTATTCTGTAACGATTTCGTTGAAACGTAATCTATTATTGTGTTGTGGTAAATGACTACAGTGTTCTAAGTATAAGTGACTATTTTTAAGTATTATGTGTATTTAATGAATAATATCTATATCTATCTATACATATTATAAAACAAAGTCCTCCGCCGCGTCTGTCTGTCTGTCTGTCTGTTCGCGATAAACTCAAAATCTACTGCACTGATTTTCATGCAGTTTTCACCAATGAATAGAATAGTTGTCCAGGAAGGTTTTAATATATAATTTGTCAAGTTTTTGTATAAATTGGCTAAAATATAATGATATTTGTTGGAGGTGTCGGAAAAAAATAAGCCGTCTGGGAGCTTTTAACGAAAACGCTGCCTAAACCCTTTGAGATATAACAAAGTGATGTATGGTGGAATTGTGTATCTAATATAGGACTACAAAAAAGTCCGCGACGGCATATGTCTATCTCTTAAGAATAACATACTATGTATATCGAAAAAAGTTAGGAAATTTATTAAAACTTTATAAAATTAACGGTGTTTGACGTATCATGTTATGACCGTTGCCATGGTGCGTGCAATGGTAAATCAAATAATCAAGTCAAATATATACCGGGTGGTGCGAAGTAAATATATACAACACGTACCTAGGGCATTGAGTTATTATTACGTAGTAATAATAACTCAATGACCTAGGGACGAACCCGAGCGCAGCGAGGGTGAGACACTAGTATACTTATAATATTATGAATGGTTTGTGTAAAGCTAATAAGGATAGAAAAATCTAAATTTATTAGTTCTGTTTTAATTGTAGTTCTTCTCAGATTTAAAACCTTTCCTTGTGTTTTTGCCATGATTTCGTAGGTTTACTATTGACTGGTATTTTCATGCGGCTTTGCACGCTTTTTATTTCTTTACAATGGCTGCATTTTCTACAACGATTAGCGTGAAAGTTTTAATTGAACAAACAAAAACTTGTTTAGTTGTATATATTAAAGAAAGATTAAGACAGTTACACATTTGGCTGGGAATAATTAGTAGCTACATTATTTTGTTTTATAGAAAAAAACCGCAAAATAATTTCGCAAGCGTCTACTGCACCCTTCAACAACATAGTCCACCACGCTGGCCTATACTAGTCTGGGTTGGCGGACTATAGTTGTCTTTCGAAAACTTGCAAGGCCAGGTTCTTTCAGTCATAGTGCTGCCAGCTCTGTTTACGTGTTGGGCGCTAAATCAGTTAAAATAAATTATTTTTAACAAAAAAACAAAAACCGACTTCCAAACTTAATAAATCTAAACTAAAAAGTAGAAAATAATACTTTTAAGGACTTTGTTAATTTTGGAGTCGGTGCCAGCCAGGTATTTATTTTGATTGTGCTTACAAATTGATAGATTAATCGAATATGTATCTATTTAGGGCTATTTTGCTGTGACTGGCACCGACTTCAAAATTAACAAAGTCCTTAAAAGTATTATTTTCTACTTTTTAGTTTAGATTTATTAAGTTTGGAAGTCGGTTTTTGTTTTTTTGTTAAAAATAATTTATTTTTAAATTTTTAGCGGAAAGTAGATACGTATTGTGTTCATGACTATAAAAATTTACCTTCTATTATGAGGTAAACCTAATAGCCTGAAAGTATACAACTATCGGTCCATAATTGCGTATTATATTGAAAGAATTTTCTTTAAACTGCTAACCGTTGAGGAGTTGTACCTTCCATCATCAGTTACGGTACGTGACTCAAATATCCATATAGCCTATAAAAGATTCGGCCGAGCATCGTTACTTTGCTCCTAAGAATTGAAGAGTTCCGATACTTTGTCATGGATACCATCATCAGAACCTTACCAAACTCTCATCAAACTACCCTTGAAGTATATCCTTTCCATTAAAAAAAGAATCATCGAAATCGGTTTGCGTGATATTGAGTTATTCGTTCATTTGTCGCGCAAATACTTAATGCAAATTTAAGACTTTTATGGTTTTCTCATGGATGCCATTGTCAGAACTGGAAAATATTAAAATGGGACCACATGGGAAGCACTACCTTTCAAATAAAAAAAGAATCATCAAAATCGGTTCACCCAGTTCAAAGTTATGAGCTAACAAACATAAAAAAAAAAAAAATACAGACGAATTGATAACCTCCTCCTTTTGGAAGTCGGTTGAAAAGAGCTAGATTCTAGATAGAAGAGAGTGATTAAAGAAAGTGCTGCCTTATAATGCTATTTTTAAATCAAGACATGCGTTCCCGACGAGAATTTTTTTTTGTCTTCTTGCCATAAATACATTTTCAATCACCTAAATAACTTTAAATACATTCAGTGGATATAACGTTCATTAAAATTCATTCATTAATTCAAATAATAAATATGGTAAAATTAAACAACCACTCTCATAAAAAGTGCTAGATTTATCGCTAGGAGACAACTGCTAATAATGGGCGTTGATTACTCTAAAATTCCGCTAGATCTAGTGCCGAAAGCGCTAAAATGAAAAAATGAAGCGCGTTTCAGACATGCAGATTTCCTCACGATGTTTTCCGTCACCGTAAGCAGTGATATTCATATTATTTCTAACATGATCAATGATTCGCAGAAGAAAATATATATCAGAGGTGTGAGACCCGGCTTTGAACCCGCATCACTCGGTTATTCAAGCGAACGTGTTACTAATGGGCTACCCCTGTCTATATATTATAAATATAAGTGATATATATAAGAATACTCTATAGATTAGAGAAGATTAGAAACTCAATGAGGACGCAGTGCAAGGATTTCCTTGTTTAGAAAGGGAAGTATGAATGCGTCACGCCACGATGCGATACCTACGTCACTCTAACGTATTATGACGAATACTTATCCTTGAAACTGAGATAATAGCATTTTCATTGTAATTGATAGAATTAAAATACGGAAATGATAAAATTGAATGAAAGTGAAATATACATTTATTTTCATAATAATTAGGGGTTTTATTTGTATTTAATAACGGGATAAAAGGAGGGAATAATATTTTTTGGTTTTAAACCCAAACTATCTCTATTGCAATAACTGCTAAGTGCAAAAAGCTATAAACACTTAATTACTAAATTAGTCAATTAATTTTCAAGGTGTCATAAGTGAATGCGTCGCTTCTCAGCTCTGACATTATCTTATGCAAATCATCTCCAACATATTGTTACGACAAAGGAAACTATCATCAGTAAACCTGAATGTCAATGAAGGAATCCTGTGCCCAGCATTGGTGCCCAGCCGTGGGATTTATTTTGGGATTTTATTTCCTGCAAAAAAATTTTTTCACAATTCTTGCTGTTTTTTAAATTATGTATCTCATAAAAGTTCACTTTATTTTCTATTGTAGTTGAGTAGTACGTATTTACGAGAACGTGCAGATGAGATCGAAGTATGTGTGATTATTAAACAAGTCCACTTAAAGAAGGTCAGTGGGGTCATTAGATAAAGTAATCGCAAATAAAACCAGAGATAAAGATTCAAATGTAGGTACTTTAGAGTATTGTATATCTGCTCTTGATACAATATTATCATTAGTTATAATACTTTAATATGGGATGTAGATATTACTTTGTAAAAACCTAAACAGTTCTTATAATGTTTAGAAAGAACATTTATTCCGTACTGAATTCCGATATACCTAGACTATCCCTGAAAAGCTATCATGTTATTAAAAAGGCTCTTTTTGATTTTAAATGAAGTGGACGCATTCTTTAGAACGTGTAGTAACTCGACCCGCAGTTTTAAGTTAAATTCGATTAAGTTAATTTAAATACTATTAAGTTTAATACGATTTTGCGATGGACAGCAACTATTGTACAATTTATGTATCGCGGGTGGATTGCTCGATACGTAGTCAGCCTGCCGCTTATCACAAGACCAAAGCCGTGGCAAAAACTTGTATTAGCTCAGTGTCATTTCAAAATGGGTACCACAATTGAGTAAGAGTTATGTCCTAAATCATATGGCAATTAAAGTTATAAATATTGTATTACACTAACAATGTATGTGGGACGGACCTGATGAAGAGATGAAGTAATATCATCAGTATGGGATAACACTTGGCATTTGTACACAGTGTTTACATAAACTGTATTTTTCAATTTTAGAAAATTATCTATTTCTATGTATAAATTATACATCTGCTTAGACTATTTTAAGATGTGGCTGTTTAAGGCCCTCCTATTTTAAACATGCCTATTCTTAAATGATGATATTATTACAAATATCAATAGGTTGGTGTAGTTTAAATGATTTATTGTTAGGAAATTTTAATAATAAAAAGTAAAAATTGTTTTATTGAAAATATAAAATATTAACTCACGACTACAATATGTAACTGCAATACCTGTTGAATGCAGACATTATTAAGAGCAAGACCACTTGAATAGGGCAAAAAGGTCAAATATGTATCATTGGTAGGGTTGCCAGTCTTATTGCACGTAACTTAGAGCAATGGTTACAATATTTAATTTAAATTACAAGATAATTAGTTAAACTATTATTTTAAGTTTCTTCTAACCTAACGTACCCATACAACCTCCTCCCCCTCGATAACACCTCACCTTGTCTCTTTCATCTAATAATTCATTTAATATGGTATAAAACTTTTTTTGAATACAGAATGTTATAAAATACTCAAGTATGCATTAAATTAAATTTATTAATTCAGTAGATTATACATTAATGTCATTAAGCAAAACAACATGATAATATTTACACGAGCTTAAAACGTTGCTACCTAAATTACCATATACATAGGTTTTTTATTTGTTTTAGGTTTTTGCAACCCTATACTTCGAATAAGACTGCTACTGCCGCCGGTACAGATGGTTGTACTGAAGACTTTCTTTGTTAGATAATTAAACGCATGCTATCATTTGACTCCTCACTTTTGCTCTTAAGTCTTATTAGATCATGAAAGGTCAAGTAATATATTAATATTAAATATAAGTATGTATAAGTTATAACAGTGGTAGCCCAGTGGTAACACGCTCGCTTGTCCGAGAGATGCGGGTTCAAATCCGGGTCTCGCACATCTGTTATTTTCATGTGCGAATTTCTAACATGATTACCACTTGTCTTACGGACATGTGAAGTCCGCCAACACGCGCTATGCCAGCGTGGTGGACTAGGGCCTGATCTCCCTCCTATTGTAGACAGGCCTGTGCCCAGCAGTGGGACGTCAATAACGGATGAACACATGTATAAGCTTTCTTTTTTATGTACTGGCATTTTTACCTTGTTTGGTACCAGTCTACTGACTGAGATAACGTGCATGATAATTAGTTATTATCATGGCGTTAATAATATTAAGATAAGCCGTCTATGCGGGAGATATTTTATCTAACAAGTACGAGTATGTATGTAAAGTCAGATGCCTCACTATTTATATTAACATGGATTGAGACTTGAGTATCAATAAATTTTTTTAAAGGTTATTCGAAATTATCAGCGAGGGATTTCGTCGTAGTTTTGACGGCTTTATATGAGCATTACAGGTCTCCAGATCTACTACGATTACAATTGCTTCTATAATGAAAAATAGCTTTGGCTTTTGGCTTTGCACGCCATATTAATAAATAATAAAATAATAAATAAATAAATATGTTGGGATATTATTACAAAAGCGCCATTACAAACATTCGTGCTCAACAAATGAATGCCCCAGCGGGACTCGAACCCGCGACCGCTGGCGCAGAAAGTAGGGTCACTACCAACTGAGCCAAACGTGTCGTCAAATAATTTACGGGGCTTGTGTTATAGATACCGGATTGATACACTACATATATAAGTAGGTTTACCGTATAAGTAAGTATATTTTTAAACTTTATAATTTATATGGTAACTAATGCGGAAACATAGAGCCTCTGATTTAAGGGAACCCCGGCGATTCTTATTATTTAAAACCTTATAATTCAAGGATAATATTATACTTACATACGTCTTCTAAGCTCATCGTTTTTTACTAACTTTACTCTACCCGTTCCTTGGGAGTAATTAAATTATATATAATAATTAAAAAAATAATATAATTTAAATATCTTGCAGATATAAAGATAACCTCAACTAAATTGTGACCTCTGTTTGGCCATATCTTTAAAAGGAATACATAAGGATATTATATTGTTATTGGCTCATAAAATATAAATTAAAATAATAATTGGAAGTATTTATTGCGGTTTTTCATAATTATAATCATAAGAATATTTAAAACATTATTATGCAAAATCTATTTGTGTTGTACTTATTAATTATTTTTTCCTTAATGAGTAATGACAACCGTTTAGTATACTAAATTTTCAATTACAAAAATATTTTGTCTGTTTGACGTAATCGTTTGTGGATGCACGCATTATCGTCACTTATCGTGAATCTTCAGGATGAATGATATTAAAATTACCCACACATTACCATCAAAAGGACTCTTGCCACCATTGACGCTTCTATTAGACTATACTATAGAAGTATAATACTTTGACTAAACATTCGAAGATCTGCAGTTAATCATGCCAGGTGTTAAACCAAATGCTGCATGCATTTGGTTAAATATGAATTTTAGAAATATGTAGTTTACACTCGCATGTATAAAAAATTAAAGGAATTTCATAGGCAGCTAAACTGGTCAAGGCTATAAAAGATTTAATTCTACTTCAAATAATATATATAGAGCTGTCACCTCGTTTGTTATTTGTTTTCTGATAGAAAATGTGTACGAAGCATTCTAAACATTACTTAGCCGAGTTTCATAGTACAATGTTGTAAGCTGATCTGTGGAGAACAAAATATTTTGACAGATATTTAAGTACATTAATATTTTGTAACTTGGAAAAATAGACGCAGTTATGCAAAAAAGATCCAACCATTAAAACTTTCGAGAAATTGCAAATTTTAGTAAAATTGGTATACTTAAAAAAATAACAAGAATAACCGGAGTTTTTTTTTAATTTCTCTTAAATATTTTGTATTGTTATCTGCTTCCAAAAAAAAAATTGATATGTAGGTGCCATTTATGACTAACTTAAAAAACAAAAACGTAACTTAAAAAAACGTTTTCGTGGGATGGAGCCATTTTGTATAACTACGTCCAAATATTATTTAGAAAAATTGTGTAAAAAGAAGATATAGCAACAGCAATTGGAAGATGAAAAATAAGTTTAATACAATAAAAATGTTAATCTATGAAAGACCGTACATTTTATATACATTGGATGGAATGTGTTGCGCAAGCGCCGATAGCCACAATGAATGCAATTCAAAGTCAAATCGGATGACCCGATAAAAGACATTAATTTATTCTTGTTATGAGTGGGTTTTATAAGATATTAAATTGACTCATCTTGTACTTTTTAGCTATATAACATATTTTTCATTTGTCGTTACGTTGGTACTCCTGCACCTAAGGTTTTGTGTACTTTACATCTAGTTCAGTCTCTAAATAGAATTAATTATTTTTCCCAAACGACCTATTTTCTTTAAACCGTATGTCACATTCAAATTCATGTCCCTATTAATATTGTTTGTAAAAAGTACTATTTAATTTGTTTTAAGGATACTTTAACACGGTTTCCTCATTGAATTTCCCAAAGCGTTTTCCATGTTTGGTCACCTAAATGCGTTCATCACATAGAAAGTATAATGCGCATACGCACGTTCATATATTTTGTGCATGATCGAATTAGCCACAAGACTAGACATAAGCGGACGTACCTTTACTGGTCTTGTCAGTAACCAGGAAATTCTAGCGAAAAGAATTCTTGGTCGTTTGCTTTTGCGTCAGTCTCAAGCACTTACCTATCAACAAAACATCTCCCAAAAATGACTAAATGTTCTGTTAAATGTTGTAAAAACTATAGCGGCGGAAGCAGCAATATTTCTTTTCACTTGTAAGTACATTATTTTATTACATTTATTGTTATTAGATGTCACAAAATTTAATTAAATGTAAAATAAAATGTCGTATTATTCAATTCAATTATTTCTTTTTATGGCTTCCATGAGTGCCGATTGGGCACAGTTGACTTCGCCAATGTCGCGTATGTCGTATTATCCAACTATGTTAAATATAGTCGATATTTTTATATATTATTGACATCTGACAACCATCATAAAATGGCTTGAATTCAGAACAAATGACAAAACTGTCGAGTGAGTCCATTTGACTGTCAAAAATATATCGATATTTAACGATGATGAAACCTATTTACATAATTTAAACTTAACAAAAAATGTGATGTCTATAATAACTTTAATTGAATAAAAATTCATAACAATGTCCTGCTTATTTTAGTTTAATTAAAATATAGTACCGAGAGCTTACCACAAATTTGCTCTCCCTTTATTTCCTTTGTCTTACAGCTTATTTATTATACGCCTTTTCTTTTCCATTCGAAGGTTCTGAGTTTGATTGTCGGCGCAAAATCAAAAAATAATGTCTAAAATGTCATTAATTCGTTCATCGATATATGTATTTCATCGATTAAGTTCAAGCACTAGAAATAGAGTGATTTTTTTATGTAGTGTGTATCTGTGTTCATAATAATGTCATAAGATCTTTGTTTGCGTTATGCTTCACTTGATTGAACGAGTTTTCATACATTTGTATTTTATGTCGAGTCCAGAGGCTAATTCGTTCATGATTTTGTGCATGTAAACTAAATGGGACAGTTTCTATGGATGCTATACATTCGTAACGTCGAGTTGAAAAAAGTAAACATTTCGTGTGTGCCGCCGCTATTTGAAAGGAATTTTAAATTAGTATCAAGTGATGGCAAATATTCAATTTCAATCAATGATATTTTAACTATAGATATGTTATGAGCGCGCAATCGTGAAAACTCGAAAACATCCTAATTAGGACGTATTGCCTTTAGTCTGTGTCACCGCATGGCGACGAGTGGTACGCTGCTACAAAATTAAAAAAATGCCATCCTGTGTATTTAGGAAATGCACCAATTATGATACCAAAGTTAATAAAACACAAGGTATCTCATACCACATGTAAGAACGCAGTATACTTCGATTTATTAATATATTTCAATTATTTGCCTAATATTCTGATATGTCATCGGTCGCTAGACTAATGTTTGTTTACATTGACGCACAATTGACAACATTAGCTGTCTCTTTTTTTCTTATTGATTTTATCGACTATCCCCTTTCTATCATTTTGACATGTACCTTGAATGAAAAGTGTGTATGTGTGCAGCGCGGAACACTTTTTTCGGTTGTTTAGTGAGCGTATAACATATCTATAGTTAAAATATCATTGATTTCAATCAAATGTTTTACTATGATAAGTACATAAAATTTTGCTTCTTTTCTATATACCTATAAAACAAAGTTGGGCTAGTTAAACAGTACACCATCTAATTTCTAGCAGGTGAACCCCACATTACCACCTTTAAAGGTGGTAGGTATGCGTAAATGCCTTCTTCATACATAAAAAAGTTACACCATGTATAACCGAAAACCGCATCAAAATCGGAATACTAGTTTTGAAGAAAAATGGCAATATGGATTTGCACAAACATCCTCTCACACCAAACTCATATACATACCATCTGCTTTCCGTCGTGGGTAAAAAAAGGTTCTATGATCCAGTCATTTTGCATTACATCGTGTTCCCTTCCAGTAGTTTTTCAGAGTTAACGCAAAGGCCAGGTCAAGCGTGGGCAGACGGGCAACCTGAAACCTATCAACGACTCTCATTAAGAGTAGTTATCTCGAAGATAGATCGGCAAGGCCAAAGCAATTGCCGCTTCCCGCAGGACCCCAGCCAATTATATATGTAGTGCGCACAATGTGTGGATTCCATGGGATAAACATAGGATCTTGTTTTTTTTAATTGGTCTTTTTTTAATTGTTTTGTTTTTTAATTCAAAAATCAAAAAGAGGATTACATCACACAACATTATAATTATTTTAAACTCGATTCCTATATCCATCATTTGTTGCAAATATAATAAAAATTATATAAAATAATATGTAATTTATCTCAACAACAGAACTTAATATATTTTTAAAAATTAAATAGTCTTTCATCTTCTCGGAACAAATTGTTTATATTTAATTAGTAAAGACCCGTTATAATTAGTTAGTTAGTAAAATAATTTATGCATTGTATGGTTAAAATTATGGTTTGTTCAAGAAAGAAAAGGCCATATTTTTGATGCATTGTATGGTTAAAATTAAGGTTTGTTCAAGAAAAAAAGGCCATATTTTTGACGGATAAAAGATTTTTGACAAATTAATGGCAGAAATTAAATATTTTTTTATAAAAATAATTAAGTCTAAGTAAGTTCCTGCGATTATCTTGCGAATTTATTAATATCTTATAAAAAGATATTGTATTCTGTCTTTTAGAGTTACGAGTATGTTACCTGTAAATTTAGGTTTTATTTGTACTGTTTAGAGATGAAAAAATGGTTACACAAGACTAAAAATACGCGACTTTGGTATCAACGTAGGTTTCGCTATAAATCACGGATGGTCAGTTTCTATTTAGCACTGCATTTTGTTCTGTTGTTACAGATAAGTTATGAAGCTGAAATAAATGAAAAATTTAAATGGTGACATGAAATTTTCAAAAGAGTATTTTATTTAAAAAAATCTTTATTATGCTCAAAATAGAAAAAAAAGTAGTCATATTCTTAGTTTTTTTCACTATCCTAATAACGTTGCCTTGATTATTGATTAATAAGCAGTCAGAACATATCTCGTTGGTGTAGCGCAATACAAGGGCGAGTAAAGACCGCATCTTTCCCTTTTGGATCATGGATGGAGAATGAAAGAAATTAAAACGTGCACTATTGTTAGCACGCATATTTGTCCACGTCCGTGGCAGAAGTAGGTCAGGAGGCCATTATTTGTTTTCATCATTTAAAATACTGCATTAAAATAATGTAATACATATACTTATACTTTTACAGCTACAATACCAAAGTTATCTATATAATAACATTTGTTGATATCATTTTTGTAAATAATAATCAGTTTTAAAATGACATTTTTGTGCATTAAAAGATAGCGTGTACTGAAATATTAGCGCGGGTTACGTAAGACTGTTGGCGTGTCGCGTTTAATTAGCTCGCTTATAATCTATATCAAGTTTCAGAGTTAAGTAATGTATTAATTAAGTCGTATTTGTTTCACAATTACAGACACCAATTATTGTTTTTGAGTATTTCAAGGAATTGGTGAGGTTGAATTTATAATGAGCGACCCGTTTTCGCTTCGCTTCATTTCTCTTTTCGTAACAAAAAAGCTCAAAGCTATATGTTTGTTACAGGAATAAAAAAGGAACTATTTAACTTACGAAAAAATCTTTATCCTGTCATTGACGCTTTATTATTGGCTAATCCTTTATGGAGGTGAGCCAGTACAAACAAACAGACAGACAAATTAGATTTTTTAGTTTCTGGCATGTCCAACCACGATACGATATAATATTAACGCAGCATAGCAACTACTTGAATTTTATTTGAAAATTGTTATAGATTAATGAATATTGATAACAAATAGCGATACCTTTTTTTTTAAATGTGTGAATTTTGGTTGCATAATATATATTTTTTTGAGAGAGAAAGGAAGAGAGAGAGGGAGAGAGACTAAAGGATATAATGTCATTACTTTCTTTCTGTCGCTAATTAAAAATTACTCTATCTATATAATGATCTTATATTATATTATCAATTATGGTCTTGCTTTTACATAAAAAAATAAAGAAATCTCTGGTTTTGTCACAATGTAAGAAAGTTGATGCTGATTTAAGAAATTTTGCTTGAGTTGAAACTTGATCGTTTATAATAACCTAAATTAATATGTAAAACGTTTTGTAAGTAGTTGCTCTGAGTTACTTCTACGAAGTCTTTAATTTATTTGAAGTTTAGTTTAGATGAAAATTAAATATCTTATTTCTGATTTCTAATCAAAGCAACTAAAAAACAGAATGTTTCATAACTAATAGCATAATCAAAATCGATATAGTTTAATATATAATGGTGTGAACCAGACGCAATTACGAGATGATGAATGTCCGTGAGTCATGGTGCAGGTAGACCAAACCTGCCTTATTTTTTATTTCCTCTTTTAGAGCTGTGACGTGTTATGTCGATGTACGAATATGAGCATAGAGCGTGAAGGATTTTCAAAATTATCTGCTAGGATTTTTTGCGGATTTATTTTGAGTTTTCTGTTATGTCCAACGCCGAAATGCTTAAAGTTAAGAAATTTTTTTATTTAAAATTACAAACACTAAAGGTAAAATACTATATAATATGATTACAAAAAAATAATTTTATTGTGGGAATTTTAAATTTTTTAGCAGGTCTAATGAGCTACGCCTATGTTCACTAACAATAAGTCAAGTTTAGTGGCCCATAAAATGCAAAACTTTCTCTTCAGTGTGTTAGGCATAAATTAAGCTTAAAAAAGCTTTGTTTTTCTTTTAATTGCAATCATCCATAAAACTCGTTTTCCTGGTTCGGCGAAGTTGTATTATCTATCAATCATGTAAGTTCTTTAACTTTGGCTTAGGCCATAAATCGTTTCAAAGATCCTTTTGAATTTATTTTCCTCATGTTAGTAATTAAGGTCTGGCTTTTTTCGCCACTTCTTTTTATTCCTATCATAATTAATTAACATAACATTTTCCTCAGTAGCCCGATTTAATTCAATCATTTGTTTCCCTAAGAGTGGATGAATTATCCATATCATATTTCCCATGTAAGTACTTATCGGTATAAATTAATATAATATGTATGACAGATAGAATAATTTTTTTTATTATTGTTGTGTGAAATTGAAATTGTGATGGCTAACAAGATAGGGACATTATACGTGTTCTATGGCATGGAAAAAGGAACCTAGATACTATTCATCATCATCATCATCAGCCCTTCAAAACTATTAATTCATATTAAATACTAACGTCTCTCCCTTGCTTCACTCGGACTTGTCGCTAGATACGATTTATACTTTGTATGGAATAAAAATACATATGTATGACTATAAACTATTAGGTACACTATTGTACCTAATAGTTTATAGTCTTCCTCAATAAATGGGCAATTTCTCTCTTTCTTTCTCTCTCCTTAGAATAGTGCTCTTGAATTAACAAACTAACTCTACCTCTACATTATTGGTAAAGATTAAAAATCCATAATAACTAGTAAGGCTTATATGATGTTTCGGAATTTACATATGGTATTTATATTATTGTTATATACGGAATAATATTATTTAGTTTGTACGTATGAATGTGTGTATTTGTTATCCTTTCTCACTAAAAGGCTATACGGATTTGAATGAGCTTTTGTATATGGATAGATAGCTGGCATAGGGATGCTATATGGATGGTGTTTCTATTTATAATATTATGTATTTAAAATTTATACATAGTATATCAACTATCTGATATCCGTAACACAAGCCTCGTAGCTTACTACGGAACTAGATGGCGCTGTTGTAATAATGTCCCAACATATTTATTTATTTAATTGGAATTTCCCAGAGTCAAAACAAATAAAAAGTATCTTATCTATATCCATTCCAACTTCCCCGAGGTTATCTTTAAAAATTCATACTGAAAAATAAAACACTCATAAGCAATTAGACCTTTCTCACATAATATTATGTATTTTTTTGTTTATACATACATCTAATAACAATTATTAAATTTAGCGTGCACGAAGCTGTTAGGTTCTGAAATTTTGGACGGTCTTATTCAACACAATTCTATTTATTTATTTTTTTCTTAATTCACTATAAGAAGGACTACTTGTGCAAAAGCTAACGTTTTTATGTTTGGTTCCTTCTCATGTCGAACAGACAGATTTGTATGAAATTTAGTATAAAAATATTTTGAGTAGTAGTTCAGGCAGCTATCTGAGTCACTTTTTTAATGTAGGAAAACATATAGTACTGGCATAGTGGACTAGAAAAAGCCAGTATTACCCACTGAAACCCCACAGAACCTTCTCTGTCTTAAGAGGCTTCGTTAGTTCACTGACGCGTTCACCACGAAGCCCCGATGGCAGTTCTGCTGAACTAGACTTCAACACCCACGGTTTTGATCCAACACTTAACAGTCCACTCTGCTATCAGAGATATACCTGGAGAAACCCTCAAAGGTATACCTTCTACCGAAGCGGGCCACGCCTTTGCTTGGCTGAACTGCTGAACTAATTAGCCCCCACTACAACAAGTTGAACGCACGTAAGGATTTATTTAGCACCTAAGTGAAGTGAGAGTAAAAGAAAATTCACTTTACTAAATGATCAAACACCTCTTTATTCTCTTAGGGATAAGAAACGTGCCTGGTTTCTTCGTAGATAATTTGTTATGCAAACGACATCGTGATTTTCGTCACGCATCTACCTGTTTAACTTGTAGACTGGTTTGAAACAAAAGAATCGGTAAAACACACAATTATTAAAAAATCCGTACAAAATATTTTTAAAGAATATAATAGATATTTTACATATAACCATAGCGAATCCTCATCATAAACATGTCTCGCCGAATCAGAATTTTGTCTGTCTGTCTATCTATTTGTGATCACATCACGACAAAACCATTGAATAAATTTTGATGAAGTTTTGTATGATGATAGCTGGGTATTTAAGTTATAGGATACATTATAATATTTTCTAAGAAATCTATAGTGACTAATAACACTTAATACTTATATAGGGAGGAACAGGAAACAAAGTGGAGCGTGGGTGAGTTGCTAGTTTTAATATAATAAATATGTGTAAATGTTGTAAAAATCATAATCCATGTTGCAAACAACATTTATAAGTTCCATTGAAAATACATTGTAGAACAAAGAAATCTTAGCCTCGTTATAGATTCATTAAGTGACGTGACAGAACCACAGGTATTAAATTTCTGGCTATCGGTTTCGAAGCTTACATCGATATTGAGTGTAGGCATCACTACTCGTGCGTAAACGTAGTAGTCTTGTCTACTTTCCTAACGGGCTATCTTATCTCTCTTTCCAACGTATTGTAGTTTATTATCCGTCTCCGTCTTTAAAGGTGCCCAAAAGATCAAAAGGCAAAAAGGTGGGAAGTTTTGTATGTTCTTAGGGCTTTTGACCACAAAAGGTTTGGCATTGAAGTTAAGAACGTGCAGTTTAAAAATGCAAAAAAACACGTATCCAGATTATAAATTAGATTTAATCTAGCGTTGGCTAAAGAGCTCGTTTTTTGCTAACCATCAGTATCAGATGGGCCGGCATCTAAGACACGAATTAGATATAAAAATTTAGTATTCAAAAAGGGGTTTTAGTGTATTTTTAGGCATTTCTTTAAGGATGTAGGTAAATATGTAATAAGCAATAATAAAAATAAAATTTGTGGAGAATATTGAAAAATGTATTTGCTTGCTTGAAAATTAAATAGCCTTTGCAATAAAAAATGCGCAATTAAAACTTTCTTTCTGGTTTTTTTTTAGATTTATTGCTTGGATCCTCTACCTTGATAACCATAACGATAGCGATACATAAGTTATTTTTAAAAAAAAAATTAAACCGACTTCAAAAACTATGCACTAAAAAGAGAAAAATCTAAACTAAAAAGTAGAAAATAATACTTTTAAGAACTTTGTTAATTTTGGAGTCGAACATCTTGGAAGTATACCCTACCAAACAAAAAATAAATTTTTGAAATCGACCCACAATTGACGCTTAAATCGGTGAACACAGATAAACAATAACATTTGAAGAATTCTACCTTCCATCATCAGCTCATCACATGAGATTACGATTTTCAGACGCAAATGCTTGAACAGCTTTAGAAAATATATAAAAAACATAGTAGGTGCCTATAAATTTTGAAAGTTGCCCTGGATTTCCCTGGGATCCCATCATCAGATCCTGATTTTGTGATAATGGGACCCCCTCAGAACTATACCCTACCGAACAAAAGAAAAATTTTTGAAATCGGCCCACAGTTGGCGGAGAAATCGGTGAACATACATAAAAAAAAAAAATACATACATCGGAACATATAACCTCCTCCTTTTTTGAAGTCGGTTAAAAATAAATTAATTTAAATTCGCGAACAATTTAGAAAGATTTAGATTTTGTAGTTTTATTTTAAGATATTACATTACATATTACACTGCTCTACATATGTTTTGAAGCTTAAGATTTCGACAATACATAATATATTATCGCTTTTCATCCTGTGGAAGGTCGGACTTAATTATGGACTTTGTTAAAGGAATTCCAAGTTCTCAATGTCTCTTAAATTTTCAATAGCTTGTTGATGACGTTTGAAAGCTTAATCAGGTTTTGGATTCTTATCTAACTGTAGATATGTTATATGTTGTATGTACATAACATAATACATATATGTATTACCTACTATATAGATAATGGATACATAGTAGAACGCATTTTAAGTCCATACAATGTGAATAATGTTAAATTATGAATTTATTTTATGTAGGTAGTAAGTATATATTAATATTTATCAGTTAAATATATATATATATATATAGCAAACCATTTAAAATATAAAATCACTAGGATTTTGGTTAACTGACTGAGCTGAGAATTATAGCGTATCCAGCACAAATGACTGAAAACAATTGTAAATTATTAAAGGGTCTAAGTGCTAAAAAATCGACAAGTGACAAGCCTAATAATATCAAAAAGGAAAAAAAAGTGAAAAAAGTAACCGATTTTACAATTTTACCCAAACACATGAAGTTGAAGTTAGGTGCCAAAGCAGCTCTTCAATTTAAATACGATCGAAAACTATAGTTTTACTATAAATCTCTTATGTTTAATTAAATATATCAAAATGCAAATTTCAGATACATCCATATAACGAACAGGCCTGGTTTGAATGTGCGCCTGTACGTACGTCGTGAGAACACTGTGACGCATGTGTGTGTCAGGTCAAACTGTGGTCAGATTCGAAACTGGACTTTGTCGTCGGTTAGGTCCTGTTATGATCATGGCTATTGATGTAGGATCAGATTGAAAATTTAAAAAAATATAGTTAAATAAGTAAAAACTTTTCGACTGACTTTAAAAAAGAGATATTCAATTCTCCTTTTTTTGTGTGTATCTATTAATATATTTTAATGGTTCTATTTAATGATTATTTTTACTAAGAATTGCCATATAAAATGAGTAGAGACAAATCATTTTACTACCCTTTTCTCCTGTATTATTCAAGAATTATTTTTTTGCTTAGCGGCTTATTTACGAGCATTTAGTCTTATCAATAAAAAAAATCTAATTAATATCCCACGTATTTATCCATGTTAAAATTATAATATTTAGGGGTAGTTGGTACCAATGTTTATATCTTTACATAAAAAAAAAGTTTATGGTGATTAATAAACTTTAACCCAATTTTACTTGCCTCGTTTTTTGGCACGGAGCACAGGTTTGCTCGGGTGAAACGAGAACGGCACTACTACTACTTAGAAAATAAATATTGTATGTATTAAATTAATAGTTTTAAATCTTAAATTACTTATACTTAGGTATATACTATTATAATTACATTTTTCAGATTTTTCCCGACGACGCGACGCGACGCGACGTTCGAATGCTTTCAAGCAAACATGGTCACGAAAGAGATTAAAGTTTGAAGCCATTAACAAGAGAATTGAATTGAATTGAGATTAAAGTTTTAAAAGTTTTAATTGTTTTTAATCTTTTATATATTTTTACAGATAATCGACCTTAAAAATATATAAAAGATAAATTGGCACCTAATTCGGTGCCATTTGTCTATTTCTTTTCACACAAATTATTGTATCTTTTGATTTACAATTAAAATATAATTGTAACATTTAATTTCTTCTATTCTTAACGAATATATACACCTTGAGTCTTGATAATTAAATTGCCTAAGCAATACTAAACAATATACTGATTATTTTATAACGAAAGAACAGAAATCCACCCATTGTGTCACAATAAAAATAATTATAATACAATACTTCTATAACAAATCTAGTATAAAGGTAATTTCGAAAAAAAAACCCACATTTTTTACTTTTCTATATTACCATTCTTATTTTTCTATATATCCTACGTAGAGTGTAGACTATAAAAATTCAGCTGCCCGGTTCTTCAAGAAGCTCGCGATAAAGAATGCAGTCGCGCTGGCTCAGCACGCACACACGGGTAAACTAATTTACTGTACTATTGTAAGGACTACCATTGTACCTGCACTAGGCTATTTGAATACGCTTTTCGTCATTTTTAGTGTCATTTTGATCCACCATCAAGACTGAAATTCAATATAATTGTATTATAAGTTTTATTATTCATCAGTTTGGTAGAGATTCGAATATAAGGAGTATATAGTTTTTTTTTTTTTTTTTTTTTTTTTTTTTTTATTGTACTCATCCACAGGCGTTAAGCGCCCGTGCCTTTTGTTACTTTATTTATTTGTGGAAGGCGTTTACAATTTTTATTTATATAATATAACTCAAGACAAGAGTACTACAAACTACTACTTAAAAACTACAGAGGGCGAGGCCCGACACTGTTTTTTTTTTTTTTTTTATTATTAGTAAATTACTATTATTTTTTATTATTTTTTTATTATTATTATTATTTATTTATTTATTTTTTTTTTATTAGTCTAACCCGCTAAGTTTTGGGCCCTGCCCCATCCCGCAATTGGGCGAGCACTTCCTCCGCGACCTTCGTGTCGCGTTTTAAGATGGATATTTTGAGGTTGTGCTCTAGGATGGTCTTCGCTGAGGCCTCCTGCGCTCTGCGGATGAATCTACCGATCGCGTCGTCACCGTCGTCGGAAAAGTAGACACAGGTGTTGGTGTGTCTAGTCACCGCGACAACAGCATGTGAAACGCTGTCGTGTATGCGGAGCCTCTTGTTCTTCGTCCGGACGATGACGACCTCTCTGTAGGTTTGCCCCTGCGCTTCGTGGATAGTTATGACGCGTGACCCTTCACCGGATCCGTATCCTTGGTCCATCAGGAGTTTCTTCTCCTCCTGAGTGTGGACCAAGTATAGGGTTCCTTGTTGGGTGGATGGTATTTGCGCGTCCGTGTACCTTTCCATGCGCAGGGAGTGGATAGATGGACTCGAGGAGTAGATGTTACCATAGACGTCGTTGATGGCATACGCGACGTCCTTGGGGTTTCTATGCGTGCAAGACAACTCACACGTGATGTTGGTCACCAGGGTTGGCCAGGAGTATATAGTTAGGAAGTCTCACTGCTGGGCATAAAATGGTGTTTGGTTATAATATATAAACAGCCAGTTGGAGAAACAGCAGGTTAGTTGGCTTTTTAGACCACACTTTGAATAACGAGAAATGATAAGTTTTCATATAATTAGTATTACAAAACATCACTCATATAATACCTATGATATACGCATCAAGATTCAAAGGGGGTGAGACATGAGCCACTACCACACAACTAGGCCTACTAGGATCAAAGAAGTATATTATAAAATTTTAGACCCATTAAAAACTAATTTAAAGAAAATTATTTTAATCACTATTATGCGATAATTAATATTGCTTATAGACTTGCAACTTTCTGGCTGTCACCTGTAAATATGTATCATATTATAACAGAAGCGACTTTAAGGTGACTTGCTACCTTAGTAGCGACTCGCGTGAGTGTTTGTGAGTCACACATTTGCATTTTTTATTGCAACCAATGGGTTTTTAAAAATTCGATACTGTAACCGGCCATTCCGGGAACCGGTAATATTATGACATTACTTAATTGATGATGCCTTCAGATAATACTTTTTGTAACTAACTAATAATTGTTAACTGCGACGTTAAAAGTTTCTTATTTTTGTCATCACCCTAAATTAGAGTTCAAGCTTTATATTGGTTTTTTTTAAGTCCTCAGGAATGATGGAGTAGACGCATAATTATTCAGCTGGTTGGGACGGCCTTCTCTTCAATAAGTGTGAAGACTGAAGGAGTGAGAGAGTAGGACTTCGGACTATAGTCCACCTTGCTGGCTAAGTCGGTACACTTTGGCCAACTTTACATATTTTTTAAAAACTAATTAAGTTCCCTTCGATATGCAGATTTTTTTCCTTATTTGTTCCTCTACCGGAGTTCAAAATAATCTAAAGTATTTCGTATGTTAATTAAATTACTTCAAACATTACATTTGTTATTAATTATTATATTTAAGAAAGATTATGAATCATAAATCTTTACATAATATGTAGGTGCCTTTGCCTGTTTATTGAGTCAGGCTTACTAATCACTATGCAGATTGTAGACTGTTAGGAGGATTAACGAAAAAATAATATTATGCGATAATTTAAAATGAGATTTCCCTTTGACTCATTGTTAAAAAAACAGGATTGATTTTTGTCAAATTCACTAATTCGGTGTTAATTTTAAAATGGAACGAATGTTTATGTACCTAGACTAGAATTCTATTTACCTATCACAATGCCGGCGGGTAAATTATGGGAACAAAAAGTAATAATAATTTGGTACCGACTGCAGAGTTAAAAAATAGCGATTTCTAATAAAATTGTGAAAAGATATATAGGTACTAGGTAGGTACCTACTAAAATAGATAGAAAAGACATTAAAGGAAAATCGCTAACTATTTACCATATTACGAAAATCTAATGATTTAGGTACCTACTAGCACTTCCCAAGACTCCGCCTCCGTTCCAAAGATCGGAAACCAACATATTACAAACAATGTGATGTGTATAGCCAGTTTGTAACGGTTAGTTGAGATTTCTCAGAAATTAGATATTTTCCAGCAGTAAAAACTAAAAAGTATCCTATATCCTTACCCGGATATGCTATCATCATACTAATTTCATCAAAATCCATCCAGTGGTTTTCTCGTGATACGGTCACAGACAGACAGACAGATTTTAAAAAGTATAGATTCGGCCTCTAATATATCGATAATAATGGCTATACTTCAATAAGATTTTCCAAAAAAATATTCAATGTTCAATTAGAGTAAGGAAGTTAGAATTTTATATAATATAATATTATTTTAATATATTTTAATACTAGGGGTGTGTCATTTGTAGTCGAGACGTGTATGTACCTACCTACTTCAGTATGCTTTTTTAAAACACGCAAATAAAGCCTTGAATTACGTAATAGTTTTCACATCCACATTTAGAAGTTTTCTTAGTTTTCATTTTATTATTCATCAATCATTCATCATTTACGTGGAAATATCAATTGAGTTGAGGAAATGATATCTGTAGATATGATAGCGCGAAAAATTATTACGTATTTATTAATAGATATGATGAAATAAGGATAAAAATTAAAAAATATTAAACGAAAAATAATTAACCTTTGCTTCATAAACGTCAGTTAATTTTGACCTAAGTGAAAAGAAAGTGGTATAAAAATTCTATAAATGTTAAAAATTTACGACTATCTTAGTCTAAAATTGGTAAATTTGTCTAATTTTTCCGGCAATATTCTCTTAAATCCCTCGTCTTTTACATATAGGTAGGTAGAAATTTCTCTAAATCACTTCACGAAAATCGTAGTTAAAATTGTAAATAATAAAATATCGTTACGCTATCCTGAAGTATGGAGACTAATAACAATTAAAGATTAAAAGTTTATCTCACTCCATATTAAATATGAATGTACTGTCTACATATACATTTTATTAAGTAACAAGCGATTCAATCTGGATTCGCTCGGGTTTGTCTCTAGGTATGGATACTTCCCTATCTTATCTTCCTTTTAAGGACGATTTTCCGGGATATAAAGCCATCCTATGCCTATTCTTTCATCTAAATCAATTCAGCGATTATTTCGTACTAATCGTACAAATCTTTTCTCTTTATAATCTTCTTATTATATAAAAATCTCAGTGTTTGTTATCAAACTCCTCCGAAACTTGAATGCTTTCAGAATTTCAAGAATTTCTCTTGACATAAAGGGCTCTAGATGTGTGGCAAAATATTTTCTAGGAAATTCTGTAGACAGGCAACAATACTGATTAACTTTAAGTTTTAATTATAAAATAAAACTACATATATATTTTTTAAATTCATTAAAAAATATATATGTAATTAAAATCATCATCATTAAAATTTTCATACCTATACTGTAAAGCATGTATGTCCGTCCATATGTTTGTTAAAATAATCAGAAGTTTAGATACTATGTAATTTTAAATACAATTAAAATATGTTTCATATGCAAGGGTTATTTTGCTTACTATACAGCCATATTA
The DNA here is from genome assembly GCA_951802675.2 of Boloria euphrosyne. Classification (NCBI taxonomy): domain Eukaryota; kingdom Metazoa; phylum Arthropoda; class Insecta; order Lepidoptera; family Nymphalidae; genus Boloria; species Boloria euphrosyne. The sequence continues at coordinate 14,772,443 of OX637871.1, forward strand.
CGATAAGTTGTATCGATAAAGGTGATAACCTCAATATTTTATCCGACGTGCAGCTTGAGAACAGTATACTTGTCGACCTACTTGGCCGACATTATATCCATCTCTGTTCATACTATTCTCCGTATAAGGCGAATCCTTACATATATTAATCGTTACGTATTATAAATGCAGTACTACAATGTCATGTTGTACCTAAAAGCTTTTATGTAATACGCCAGATAATAAGATTACGATGGATAATTAGAAAGACAGAATCGCGACTATATGTAATAATGAAGTATTTTCTTGGATAAATCAGAGAAAATCAGTAGTGCTTATTCTCAAAAACTTTTCTATAATTCGAAAGCTTCAGCTTTTGGTTTACTAATCCTTCTCACGCAACAAACGTACGTTTTTAAAGTGGTAGTGCCATGCTTGTTACCTTCGGGTAGCAGCCGAATGGGCCGGCACGCCCCGTATAGTACCACTCTCTCACAGAAGACCGGCGTGAAGTGGCAGCTATGCTGTCGCGTTTCGTCCGGTAAGTGAGAGTCCGGGAGGCCCACTCCCTATCCCTCCTCCCGTCCTTCTCCCTCCTCCCTCCCCTCTCCCTCCCTTTCCTAATAAGGCCGGCAACGCATCTGCAAAACTGCAAGCCCTGCAGTCTTGCAGATGTCCATGGGCGGCGGTGATCACTTACCATCAGGTGAGCCTCCTGTCCGTTTGCCCCCTTTATCACATAAAAAAGAAAACGTGAAAAACTGTGGACTTTTTATGTTTATTAATACTAAAAAGTTACAAGATTGACGCACGTTATACTTACTTACATCCGATCACGTCTTTATTTATAAAGGAAAACATTGAACACTTAATTTAATAACTTACATTACAATTTACAAGTCATGTGCGATATCGATGGAAAACAAAGCGCACCAATAAAATTTTGGAAAAATGTTTGCTTGTCGGGAATCTGACTCGTTGTTATGATTTGAAAAAACAGCTCTATTATTTATTCATACATTATATTACGTTCAATAATCATTATAAATATCAACGTTAATTTTTTTAAATTTAAATGCCAATGGCTTTTTGACGTACATCTTTTGCATTAAATATCTGATTCCCTCCCTTAAAAATATTGGTTTACATATTTCTAATGCATTTATACTTCTTTATAGATAGAGCTATTAAATTTGAGGAATGTAATAAATAAATCCCTTCCCTATTAATCAATACGGTTTTATACATTATCTGTGATTAGAATTATCAATCCCTTAATTCATTAATCCGTAAAGCAAAGAGCATGTTAAGTAACATATCGCACATGTGATTTTTATAGACTCGTGATTAGAAGTAAGCTCCATCACTAATCTATCACTAACCTTTAGCAAAACAAATTCATTAGTATGGTTGTAGAATTTACCAAGATTTATTTTGCCCTCATTTATATTTAACTAGCTTTTTAATACTACCCGATTTTTTCAGAGATAAGATGCTTTAATTTTAATGATACGCTTATTTAAAACTTGCTAGATTTTGTCAGACATGCAAATTTCCTTACGATGTTTGCCTTCATCTTAAGACAAGTGGTAAATTAGAAAGATTCACACGTGAAAATATCAGAGGTGCGAGATCCAGATTTGAACCCGCATCACTCGCTTATCCAAGAGAGCGCGTTACCACTGAGCTGCCACTGCCTCATGATATGCTTATACTCTATGAAACTTACATTTTCAAGACGAGTACCGTGACTTATGTATCACCATAATCGATTGCGACGTTTAGTAGGTAATTGTAAGGGAAAATGGTAGACGAACGTTATGTTCAAATACGACTCGACTGTATATTTTTTCCTTATAACTTTTTAAACTTTCGCGTTTTATAACTACTCGTATATCATATATCGTGCTACGGGACCTAGCGCGTGTATTTTTTTTGTGGTATAAATGAATGCCTTATTCAAGACATTCCGACCAGGTTGCACCAGCCATGGTCACGGACAGGCTACAACTTTATTGTTGTATTTTCCCTGTTTCTTCTTGTATACCTATACATAAAACACACATGATACAGGTCAAAAACTTAATTCTCATTTAGGCTTCGTCCCAGTCGTCTAAAAAAAGAGGATGAAAGAATACGTCCAGTTGTTTCAATTATACCGAATAGAAAATAGATACGTCCAGTCATTATCAAATGAAGGAAATAGAGCTCTTGCAGAATTTTAATTAAATTATTAAACATAACAAAATATTTAGTGAGAATACTTGTAACAAACAATATTATCTTACAGTAGAAAAAATTGTGAGAAATATCTAGGACTAAGAAAGGATAGCTGTTTGACATGGAATGTTCAGATCGAATATGTACATACGAAATATATTATCATCTCTCACCGGCTTCCTTCGGCGAATTATTACCGCATTTACTTTATATGATAGAAGTATGAGGCAACCAAAACTAAACGTTCTTCAAATATTACAAAATATAATTTAATTTGAAAAATTTTGACCCCAACTTCACAAATATTTGACGAAACTAAATTAATGACGGTTAATTAATTATACATATACAATACGTGCATTTTAGTTCGAAAAATATTGAATAGCTCACTCCATACTAACTGATTAAAAGAAACAGCCAAACGTTCCATGCGCTTGCGTCGTCAAGTTTATTGGTTTTACCTAAAATTAGAACAAATTTCGGAAAACAAATGTTTACACAAGAGGGTGCACAGTACCTATTATAGTGAATTAATTATCATTTACTTACATATAATGTATTTAAGGCTAAGCTATCGGAATATATTTTTCTAAATGACCCACCTTAAATTAATTAAATGAGTAAACAATAAGTATTAATGTTGATTCTTAGCTTTACGAACGATACATTATGTTAAACTTCATTTATGTTTCCATGTAAGTGACATTTTAAAACCGAAATGTGTTGTTTCAAAGGACTCATCTCTTCAAACTTTACCTATCTTATCGTTGTCAATTTCTCTTTATCTAATGAGACAAGATTTTGGCTCTTGACATAATATCTATTTACATATTTTAATAGAATAATAAATATTATATTTAAATTTACCGCGACTTTATATATGTATTTATACAGGAAACCACCCGTCCATACTTCCATAGCAAGCAAATAGATAGTTGCAATTTTAAAAAGGTCATTGTTTTAATTTTTTATTTTTTTTATTTTTAATTTAACATCCCTAATCTAGTCTTATCAAGAATGTTTCAGGCATCCTTTCCGCCTTATGTTTTTAGGGTTCCGTATTTAAAATGAACGGAACTCTTATAGGATCACGTTGTTGTCCATCTGTCTGTCAAGACCCTTTTTCTCAAGAACGCGAGGATGTACCAAACTGAAATTCATATCAAATACTCAGATCTACTGTTCCTAGAAGCTGTGAAAAAATCAAACTTCTAAGCCAACGCAAACAAAAGATACAGCCGTTTATGCTGCAAATTTCCGACACTCGCAAGGTAATCAAAACCTACAGGGTACTTCCCGTAAACTCAGAATCTTCAAATTTGGTACGATGCAACGTCGTACTAGCACAGATAAAGAAAACATTGCGAAAAGCATAAATTTTTAGTTACATCATTTAATAAAAATATTTTTAATAATTTTAAACTTACTACTCCTTTCCTCATTAAGGCATAAAGGAATTAAATTGAAATTCATATCAAATACTCAGGTCTATAATACCTTTATACTTATAACATCCATACTAATATTATAAATGCGAAAGTAACTCTGTCTTTCTGTCTGTCTGTCTGTCTGTCTGTTACCTTTTCACGCCTAAACCACCCAACCGATTTTACTGAAATTTGGTATGTAGATAGTTTGCATTCATGAGAAGGAAATAGGCATATTATTTTTTGGAAATTCAACCCCTAAAAGGGTTAAAAGGGGTGGCAAAGTTTGTATGAGAAAAATATTTTTATTGCACATTTTTGCATGAAACTTTGAATTAATGTTTTTTAGTACAAATGATGACACACGTATTTCAGGGTTTTTACAAAATTCACCCCCATTGGGGGTTAAAGGGGGTGGCTAAGTTTGTATGGGAAATTTAATTCTATTGAAATATTTTGCGTGACACTGAAATAATGCTCTGCAATACAAATTATGAGATACATATCTAAGCGTTTTTTGAAAATGAACCACTATTGGGGTTAACGGGGGTGGCACAATTTGCGTAGGAAAAATATTTAACAGTAATTTTTACCATAAGTCCATAACAATGAACCACGTACCTACATCAGTTTATCATTAACGAAAAACACACAAAGAAATTATGATACACATAGTAGCAAAATTGGTTAAAATAGGAAATAAGTTTGAGAAAGCGCAGCAGTGGCGGCACGGCAGGATGCTACACAGTAGTTTTCAGAAAAGAGGGCCAGAAGGAAGAAATGGGGAATCAGTCCTTGATACATTATAAGTAACAGTATATAAGCAAAAATGTTTATTTTATTCACTCTTAGCGCGAGCGAAGCCGCGGGCACCGCTAGTTTCATATAAATTACTTTATATCCCATGAGCAATTGGGTGAAAGGTTTCTGATTTGGATATTATGATATTTTGAATTTGAATTTGAATGTAATGACAGCTTTCGTTTTTGGTGCTCGCTATTGTCAATTTTTTTATTCAATTTATTTTACTTTTCTAATACTCCCTACACTAGCCCCTCTCATGCCAATTTCAAGCGCGGTATTAGACAAAAATAAAAGTTAAAGTACCTTTTCTTCTCTTGTTATCAACCGATTTTCTTTTTTTATGTTGTAGCCATTGCCAATAGCCATTGGTGAGATCTGGTGTTATCGATAAAAAAATGGTAATCACGAATGCCCCCAGCGGTATTCGAACCTGCGACCGCACAGCAAGCACACTGCAAACTGAGACAAACATGTCTGTCTGTTGACGTAAATATAACAAAAAACATTTATCATAAGAAAAAAATATTTACACATACTACCTATAAAGTTATATAAACTTATAACGCGTACAGACTAGGCTAGAAATCAAGTACTTCTCACAAAAATGCAACAAAATGCAGCTTACGCAGTCAATCACGATGCTCCGACGGCAGGTCTGCCGAAGCAGACAACACAACCGAGGGGTTACTCACGATCGACTATCGTGTCAAAGACCGTAGGAACTGGCATGATTAAGAAGATGATACATCGCCCATCGAAATTGGCCACCATCATCTGCGTCTCTGGCTTTCCAGCTGCCGGACATTAATGAGCACCCTCCACTACGGCAAGATGACACTACACTCTTCAGACCCTACAGACGCCCTGAGCGAAGCGAGGGTAAGTAACTAGTATCATAAAAACGGGCTGAAAAACTGAAGCAGTGAGTCCAACATCATAAACGATTGCCATTTACAATTAGCAATTTTTTATCCATTACAAAATCTACTTTAAATACATATCAACCTGCTTGGATCAATAGATGGCTTGTCAAAATCATGTTATTGTTTATCAGTTCGTTATCATTTATCAAATGATAGCGCGTCACAAAGAGTTAAGTGTATGTAGCCTACGCACGCATACTGTCTGTCCTAGTGAAATTATATTAGTGACGAGCGCTGTAATAACTAAAAGTAAGTAAGTGGGTTACAAAATGATCATTATTTTTTTAAATTAGAATAAAACTACCTAAATTAAAACAAAATATATCAAGAGAGAAAATTAACAAATATTTATCAATTACTTCGTATATAAATTGCAAGCCGAGTTGGCCTTTAGGAGCTTTTATGCTGACTTGTTTAAATACTCGTATTAAATTGCATATGGTGAGGTCACCATAACATATTATTTCATTAAAAACAATGTATAAATGACTTGCGATATGTCCCGGCATTGCTCAGGTCTCAAGTTACACAGGCATATAAATAATGTTGGGCGTTCGTTTTAAGTTTTATGCAAGTATTATTTTGAAGTGTCATGACTCACAAGTGGAGTGAGTTTTGTCCACTGCACTCAGATTCACTTAATTAACCATTAAGTCGTTCTTTAGTATGGAGATTCCCGACCTAATGGTTCATTAAGTGACTCTGAGTGCGGCGGTATATCACGTACCTACATTTGAAATGAGTACCGACATACGATATTAATACCCATTAGTTGATTTTCTCGAAGCTCCCCAAAGCACGGGAATGTAACACTGCCCACTACAGGTGTAGGTACATGATACTAGATATTAGAGGAGGTCTAGTGCCGCCGAGGATGCTTACATTATTTTTATTACACTATGTATTTTTAATTTCAGGGTATAGACGATATATGTACGTACGAGTATATCCTAGTCAGTCAATAAAACATCAAAATGTTGGACGCATCAATAAGAGCTTTATCTCCGCGCATTCAGATGTTGCGCTTACATGCGTGGAAGCCGAACATAGAAAATATAGTATTTAAGCTTCACTATAAAATGACTGTTTCCATCCTGCTCGCTTTTGTTATTTTGGTCTGCGCAAGAGAGTATTTTGGTGATCACATTAGGTGTATATCGGACCAAGGAGTCCCTGATCATGTCATACAAACTTATTGTTTCTTCATGGCAACGTTCACAATTGTAAGTCTTATTGAGTATTTTATTACGGTAGATATGGTTATCGGTACAGATGAAATGTGACGCAAACGTTTTCATATGTAATAGTTTTTACCGGAGCTGCGTCCTTAAACATCGAGTTCTACCATTATTTCTGAAATAAGATTTTAATTCATTTTCAACAAATTATTGAATACGTATGTATTAATTATGTATTTATACGATTTATATGATTATGATTTTAGATATTATATGGCGGCTCTAAGGCGCCTATTAATTATTATAGATTAAGATCCCAGAGCGTTCTGACATAACTTATTTTCACATGGATGAAACCTTCACGACTTAGTAGCGTCTAGTATACTTTTAAATACCTGCCTACTTGTGAAGCTTGCCCTGTGACACCTGGGCAGGTACCAGGTGAGAAAGGTAACTAAAAATATGAGTTATCTTACTTAAATTTGTATGGCTGATTTTTATATATATTTTGTAGAATATTATTCTAAACTAGAATTATAAAGTGTCAGACACTTTTCATGGACCAGAGCTTTTGTCAGACGCTTTAAAGCTCGACAAAAAATTAATGAACTTTACTTATTTTTTCATGTCTGACTTTTAAATATGTTATTCAAGTAACTATTACAAAGTTATATTTCATCAGTCAGACAAATTCGAGTGACCAAACATCCCCTAAACACAAAATTATTCAGCCGGGAGTGCGAGCGCGAGAGCACTATGCGCATGGGTCTCAGAGTAAAAAATTGAAATGTATTGAAAATACTTAGGTACTAATTTCAATCCAAGATTTTTGCATCCTTATTTCAATAAGATCCCTTATAAAAAAAAAGATTTACAAAAGATTCAACCCATGCAAAATGTATATCTATATATTTATCAAGTTGAATCTTTATTTCTTTAAAAAAAATGTCAGTTTGACTGTGACTGTTTCACAAGAAAACCAATAGACACATTTTTATGAAATTGAGTATGGTCATAGGGGGTATCAGTACTGCAGGATTTGTTATTTCTGAGAAATCATATCAGTACTCAACAATTATTATGTAAAAAAATGTTCTAAAAACGCATTCTACACACCGGAAACCAAATTCTTAGATTGAAATTAAATATATGACTGGATACGTTATAACTCATAGTATATATTTCTGACAACTGAGATATTTACCTGAAGTAACGAGAATCCTATATATTGACCCGAATAACCAACTAAGATTATACCAAATTTCATCATAACGTGTCCAGTGATTTTCTCGTCACAGACAGACAAACAGACAAAAATTCTAAAAACTATATATTTGGCCTCTGTATCGATAATAATGACTATTTATTTATTTATTTACTTGTTTATGTAATGGATAAAAGAATAATATAATAAGATTTTTAATTTAAATATTTAATGTACAGATTCGAATAAATTAGAATTTTATTATAATACTAGCAAATCATCAAAATCGGTCCAGCCATTTCAGATATATATATTCTTTTGACAGATAACACATCTAGATGTGAACTTAGATTACTATGTTAAAGCATAAATCTATAGGCGATATATATATCCGCCGATATATATCCACAAAACGCTCTGGTTGTGGGATAGTGTTTGTATAAAAAATAATAGATTGTATGATATAAATAAAAGATTGTATGTTTGTTCTTTATGCATTTCTAAACTATATATTCTATCTGATGAAATTTTGGTAAGGTCTTCTAAGGACGCCGGGGGTTATTGACCAAAAAAAATTAACTTTGTGTGTATCAAATAAATACATATAAGAATTTGCACAGGTTTTTTAATTTTTTAATTTTATTTTTAATTTACATGTAGTTATTTAATAGCATTGAGGGAATATGTTGGTAGGAATATAGTTTTATAGTAATAGTAACATAGGTGTTCATTTTAAGCTAAATTCTAACTTCCTATTCTCTAATCTACTATTGTTTCCGCTATATTTACACAATGCACATATCAGTAGGTGCTTTACTTTACGAATATTTTTATTAATTTATATTCTGTAGGTACTTCAGGTGTGTATATATTTTTGTGTTTAGGGGATGTTTGGTCACTCGAATTTGTCTGACTGATGAAATATAACTTGTAATAGTTACTTGAATAACATATTTAAAAGTCAGACATGAAAAAATAAGTAAAGTTCATTAATTTTTTGTCGAGCTTTAAAGCGTCTGACAAAAGCTCTGGTCAATGAAAAGTGTCTGACACATTATAATTCTAGTTTAGAATAATATTCTACAAAATATATATAAAAATCAGCCATACAAATTTAAGTAAGATAACTCATATTTTTAGTTACCTTTCTCACCTGGTACCTGCCCAGGTGTCACAGGGCAAGCTCCACAAGTAGGCAGGTATTTAAAAGTATACTAGACGCTACTAAGTCGTGAAGGTTTCATCCATGTGAAAATAAGTTATGTCAGAACGCTCTGGGATCTTGGTATATTAATTATATGTATATTTCTAATTATAGGTTCGACATTACAATGAAAGCCTTCTCGAAAGTGGATTCTTGCCGCATCCAGGAGTTGGTCCAGTGCTGTCGACCGACGAAACTTTGAACCATACCTACTACCAATGGGTCCCCTTTGTGTTATTTGTACAGATGATTTGCTTTTACATGCCGCATTATATTTGGAAGAAAAAAGAAGGTTAGTGTTATGTAGACATAAGCAAATAACACGTTTGTCTCAGTATGTAGTGACTCTACGTGCGAGCGGTCGCGGGTTCACGTCCCGCTGGGAGCATTCATTTGTTGAGCACTAATGTTTGTACTCCAGTCATGCTCATGGGTCATATTTATAATAAGTATGTATGAATTTAAAGTTATATACGTGTAGTGTATCAACTATCTGGTATCCCTTTTTTTTTTTTTTTTTATAGTTGGGAAACCCTGTTACGGGTACCCCCGACTTCCCCTGGGGGTTATGTGGCGACTCTCCGGACGCATCCGGCATACCCACTAAAACCCAACTCCCAAACCCCTGCCGCAATGAATGGGACGCTACGGGATCGCTTTCGCATACAACCGCGACGCCCCGACGGTTGGCCGAAGCCACCAACATGAGGCCGCCCTGAAAAGGGCAGCCCCAATATGGGAAGAATTTACAACCACAAAGGACTGCTCCGAAGTCCACCCCGACCATCCACAGGCCAAAGAGTACCTGGAGCAGCCCCAAAAACCACGACAGCAGGAGAAGAGGATGCGGCAACGCCGACACTCCCCCTCCCCCGCCTGAACTCGACCACAGAGGGCGGGGAGAATTGTGAATTCCACCCACCCCCCGCAGCCCAGCCCCACCAGCACCGAGTCCTCCCCGACCACCCACTGGCCAAAGAGTCCCCGGTGCGAACCTAACACCGCCCACAAGTGGGCACCTGCCAAAATAAGCGGTGCTTAAGATCCTACAAGCGCAGAACCCTAGGCACCTAAATCCTCCATATGGCAACCAAAGGCCCCCGCCGGCGGGGCCGCTCCCAGTCCACTCTGATAACAGCAGAGAAGTACCCGGAGCGGCCCCGACCAAACACCAAAACACCGCCCACCGAAGTGGGCTACCACTACCAGACGGCTGCAGAGGACAGGGAGAACGGCGCACCGTAATACCGAGTCTCCTCTTCCTCTGCAGCCCCACCGCCTCCGCCATCTAACGCTGGCGGCCACGTCAGGCCGCGGGGGATAGGGCGAGCGGCGCACCGCAATACCGGCACTCCTCTCCCCCCGCGGTCTCCCTACCGTCGGCCCACCCTCTGCCAAAGATGGGCCGACCTACATCACCAGTTGCGGGACCGCCGGAGCGCAAGACAGTCCCGCCCCCAGTCGCCTACCCGTCGAGCTAGTCCCGACGGGAGGCCCGCGCAGTGCCTCCAACCGGGGTCTGTCGGCCAGAGACACCACGCCTTCCGCCAAACGGGCCGAGGTGCCCTCCTGGCACCCCACCCTAAAACCCCCCCACCCCTGGCTGTTGGTCCGCGGTGGGAAATAAATTTCCCACTACCACCTGCAATACGTTGGGCCCAACAGAGTAGGCAGCTCAGCTCTGCCCACTCCGTTGGACCCAACGTATTGCAGGTGGCGTCCCTCCCATCCGCCAACGGGAGGACGCGCCCGGTAGGAGTCAGCCTCTCCCAACTATCTGGTATCCCTAACACAAGCCTATATTACCACGGAACTATATGGAGCTGTGCGTAATAATGTCACAATATATTTATTTTTATTTCTATACTAATATTATAAAGAGGAAAGATTTGTATTTTTATATTTTTGTATGTAACGAATAAAATTTAAAAAACTACTCGACTGATTTTAATGAAATTTGGATCACAGATAGTCTAGAGCCTGGGCTAAAGGGCTGTAAAGGGTTGAAATAGGGGATGAAAGTTTATATGGAAATTACGTCATTTTTAAAGCTATAGGAGCTTGAAACTTATTTTTTAGGCTTATGACTATATATAAATTAGTAAGACATTCAAAGTTTGTAAAAATTTTATGCTAAAGGGGGTACGATCTCGCTGATGAGTCGCTAGTATTTTTATAATATTTAGAATTCCTGGATAAAAAACTACTATCAGCTAGGAAACGAAATAAAGATCAGTTCAATTTCGCAGAGTAAATAGTAATATCTCATAAAAAAGTACGAACCAAAGTAATTGGTGTCGCATGATTATTTAAAAGTTCATGTTTAAAAACTGAGGAAAAAAGTTCTCCTCAGTTATGAAAACTGAATTGAACAATGAAACAAAACAACAACAATTTCCTTAAACAATAACGAACTCTAAAGGGGTCTAATCTGAAAGTCTAATAGGGGAAAAAGAAATTTATTTTTGTAGACATGTATCATTTAGCAGTGAAAAAAAATCCATCCGATTTATTGCTTTATAGGTAAAGTTAAGACAATTAGGTTTTGGCAAATATTTTGGGCGTTTGAGACAAGCGTTATGTCCCTTTGTCATAATGTATAATGTATAGCAATCAGTAATGTCAATATTTATTCATATGAATCACAAGAGATTCAATATTAATACGCATTCGCTATCTTATCTAAGCTATTCAGGTTATTTGGTAAGTCATAGTGACAATTTATAGTTTACTTACTTTGTTATTTATAAGCTGAGGAAAGGAACAGTCCGCAAATAAAAACTGTTTTGAACTGTCTGTTCTCTTCTAATTTGTATTCAGCCCTTTTTAACGTCCCACTGCTGGGCACGGGCCTCCCCTCAACATGAGGGGATCACCGATCAGGCCATAGTCCACCGCGCAGCGCGCTGGCCTAGTGCGGCTTGGTGGACTTCACATGTCTTACGAAAACTTGCTAGGTTCTCTCAGACATCCACATCTGCATGTTTCCTTCACCGTAAGACAAGTGGTAATCATGATAGAAAAGATTCGCACATGAAAACATCAGAGGTGCGAGACCCGGATTCGTACCCGTATCACTCGGTTTCCCAAGAGAGCGTGTTCTACGACTGTCTTTTTAATTACACTCTTCTAATAATTATACTCGTGTAAATGTAATAATTAGTACTCAAGAAATTATTCCTACTTTACAGGAGGAAGGCTATATGCTCTAGTACACGGATTGCAGAACGCAGGCTTGGCTTTATCAGATCATGACATGGACGCTGGAAATGTGAAGGTGCCCTCTAAACAAACTGTTGAGAATCAAATCAAGATTATCCAAAAGGATATTATTTTGAGGTACATAATAAAATAATAAGTACCTACGTACGGACTAAGATGGAAACGTAGCTTTTTGAATCTTAGCATCATTTGTATTCATTAAAGAATAATTTAAATTAATAAAACTCTCTAAAGTTATACTTTTGTAAGTTTTAGTACGAGAATAAAGGTATATAATATATCAATATATTTTTCTTTCTTCATACAGGCTGAGGATAAGCAGAACCTGGTCGACGTGGCTGGTCGCGATGGAGATCACTAACCTCGTTCACCTAATGTTCCAGATTTGGATGATAAACATATTTTTAAAAGGAAATTTTATAAGTTTGGGAGCAAGTGTACTAGAGTTTAAAAATTGGAATAAAATTGCTGATCCATTAGAAACCGTATTTCCGAAAGTAACTATTTTCTTAGTATTTTATTTCTTTAAACTTAGTGTGTTTTTTCTGTATACTTTGGTATAAAAGTTGGCACGTTTTATTCGGTTTCTAGTCGAATAAATCCCATAAAATCGCATACCTTTTAAATTTTTATTATTTTTCATTTGTGAATTTTTTCTAACATGATTACCTTTAACTCTTACGGTGGAGGAAGAAATGGTGAGGAAACTTGTATGTCTGAGAGAACCTAGCAAGTTTTCGAAAGACATGTGAAGTTCGTGAACCCGCACTAGGCCAGCGACTATGGCCTCGTACTGAGGGAGGCCCGTGCCCAGCACTGGGACGTTAAAAGGGCTGAATACTGATACTCGTAGCATTAATCAGAATTAAACTTCACTGCAATGCTTACAGGTGACAAAATGTACATTCCATAAGTTCGGTCCGAGCGGTTCCATACAACAACACGACGCACTCTGCGTGATGGCGCTCAACATTGTACATGAAAAGATCTACGTCGTACTGTGGTTCTGGTTTTTGTTCCTCTTCATAGCCTCTGCTCTTGGTGAGTATTTTTATTGCATTAAAACTAGCTTTTGCCCTTGGTGTCTCTCACGTAGATTATTATTATATATGTATTTCGTACTATGGGACTTAAATGCGAGTATTTTTGTAATGGTATTAATAAATACCTTATTCCCGACGTTTCGACTGGGGTGCACCAGCCATAGTCACGGGCAGACTGACTTAGGATAAGATTATTATTTATATATAGTGAATCCTCTCCTAAATTTATAAATAGCTTTATATTCAAATAACAAGAAGTTTCATTATTTATTTGTATTTTTACATAAACACTGCACCATCTAGTTCCATGGTATGCTACGAGGCTTGTGTTTCAGTTACTATTAATAGTTGATACGCTACACATATATGAGTGTTAATATAAATATACATAATTATAAACACTCATGCCTAAAGACATTCGTGCTCATCACACATATTAATGTCAACAGCGGGACTCAAACCCGTGAATGTTCCGCCAAGAGTTATCAATGATTTGTAGTTGCAGGGTTAGCACGTTCGCAAAAACAATTTCTATGTAATATTATAGTGTTATATTTTTTTATCTATTTAAGCGGTAATCTGGCGTTTCGCTTCCTTCTTCCTCTACCGTCGTTCTCTAAAGTTCAACGAGCTAATGTTCCGACGCGCGTCGAGCAGAAAGTTCGATCCCTACAACGTGATACAAGTTGTCAACGGCTGCGAGTTCGGTGACTGGCTGTTCCTGTACTACTTAGGGAAGAATATGCAGGGTGTCGTTTTCCAGTAAGTGTTATTACATATTTTTAATTTTGGTTATGATACTTTTGATCTTTTAACGTCTTTTTTGTGTGTGTCTACTAGAAAGTAGTTGATCACGCTCGCCGAATGTTCTTTCCAGGTTATTTACAGTACTGGCGAGAAAAATTAAAAAATAACAATTTTTTATTGATTAACATAATATAGAATGTAATAAACAATTTCAAAGCCTAACCCTTGGGTAGGTATACTAGATAGGCCAAATGACGGGGTTGGAAACCCCGTAGTGAAGTGGAAGTATTCTATCAAAAAGTGATAATCCAAAAACCTATCGCTATATTTTTTAGAAGTTAATTGTCGTTAAGTTATAGCAATTTAATATTTGAACTTCTATTATTCTCCCTTGATGTTATCGATGTAAACACTTTAGAGTTTTAATAACTAAATTCTTAAGGATGTAGGTAGGTATTAGTGTTCAAACTTCAAACACACAACGCTAGTGCTCTATAAACATATAATATATAAAAATCTCGTGTCACAGTGTTTGTTATCGAACTCCTCCGAAACGGCTTGACCGTTTTTTATGAAATTTTGTGTGTATATTTGATAGGTCTGAAAATAGGTCGTAGACTATTTTTTATTCCACTTGGTGATAAGAGTTTTTGACAAAATTTTATTTCGCATCAAAAAATATATATACTATAACCCTAAGTTTTCATCCTTCCACCACCAATGACCAAACTCTATTTTTTAATAGTGATTAGAATGCGGGTGGAGCCGCGGGAATTGCTAGTAACATATAAAAATAGTTTGTTAAATGGCACTCAGTACTTAAGTTTAAATTACTATTCACAGACAACTCTTCGAGCGTATAGCTGAAGAACTACAGAAACGCGATATGCCTTTCGACCAAGATGGACATGAGGAAAAAGGGGCTGAACCAGTTCTGTTATCCAAAGTAGACATCACAGATGAAACACCATTAAAGTTAGATATGAAAGAAAAAGCGTCCTAAAGGAATTTGAAGCAATAGGTTAAACGAAGAAAGTAGGCGTGAAAATGAACTGTGATAGCAAATTATGCTAGTACTCGTGATTTTAATTTAATACATGCAAATTCAATTGCAAAGTTTCATTTGCTCAATTAGTTTCAGAGCTGAAGGCCTGCTTTATCACTTGTTATAAAAAATATTGTTGTATATTAGCGGTTCAACCTCGCTTCAATTGGGTTCATCCCAGGGTTGGGTTGAGGTTTAAATAGATATAAAAATTCATAAGCCAGAGCTAGCTATATATTTTCGTTTTTTTTTCTGATGTTATTCTGTTATTCGGGGCGGAGACAAAGCAACGAACGAATGAATCAACGTTCATACAAATTGGTTCAGTCGTTCTTTAGTTATTGATGAAGTGACTAACCTGACTTTGTTTTATATACACACTTAGATTATAGGAAATACAAAAGTATTATTGTGTAAATGAAATACATAAAGGCAAATACATATTTTAAATAGCATATCCATTGATTCATAGAAAAGGAACCAAGTTCGTGCCTATGAAGAGCTTTTGTTTCTGTCATAGCGAATACCTAAACATCGTAACTTGAACCCGACTAGCTACTATTATGTAAGAAAAGGGTATTAATATATAACAAAAGTACAATTTTAACTGTTATCCTCCTGATTAGAGCACTAGTAGTATTTATAGTTTCAAAATGTAAAAAATTGTGAGAACAACTCAAAGCAGCATGAAATTAAAAGTTTTCAAGAGCCATTGAATAGTTCCACGTTCCATTTATTTACTGGCTCCATCATCGGATGGATTGCTAGTTTTTTTTAAACTTAAAGTTGGTCAAGTCAAAGACTGTGGACCCCCCAGAGCATCATGGATGAAGAGAATGATAATTATAGAACTGAAAGGAGTGAAAAGAATATGCAGAAGGAGTAGGATCGTAACGCTAGGCTCTCTGTTCTCTCTGCATACCCCGTAACGGAAATAATCATATACCGTGAAGATTTGTGTATGTGGAAATGTGTGTAAGTTTGTTCAAAAAGTAATGAAAATGTTAAAATAATGGAAGAAGAAGTACTTAATAATTAGTATGACAAACGCGTCTCTCTTGATGATGACAGAACTTTATATATATATATATATATATATATATATATATATATATATATATATATATATATATATATATATATATATATATATATATATATATATATATATATATATATATATATATATATATATATATATATATATGTTTATTTATTTATTTCACATAATATGCTTATATATATTACCCACCTACGTACCGCGTAAATGTCTTTATTGTCTCATAAAATAGATTGAAGAATGTATCGACGCGACATTTATGGAACACCAATTGTGATAATTATACATATAGATTGGAAAAATAGCACCAATTTTCCTATAAAACACAAGATTTATGTTTTATTTTATAGCTATATTATGTATACAGTATACAGCTTTTTAGGAATTTATGTATAACTAGCTGACCCGTGCCCACTTCGTTGGGCATAATGTTAATAATCCTTTTTTAGTACAGAGTATTATGTTTTAATTTCTAACTGCCAAAAGGAGGGTTATATGTAGGTATTTTATTATTATTAAAAATTAAATTTGCTATACTAATATTAAAAAACTACTTTTTGTAACTTAAATATAAAAGTTAGACATATGCTGTCGTTGACTTTTTTGTAGGCATTTTCAAGCTCCACATCTTTTCTCTAGAACTCAAAAATATACCTTTCATAGTTAAGGCAGCGTTCGTAAGAAACGCTTTCATTCGACCGTTTTTTCTCCGATTCACTTTGCAAAACGGACTACCACGTAAAAGCCTTTTTATTTTTCGGTTTTTTATATAACCTATGACACTCAGCAATAATGTGGCTTTCTATTGGTGAAAGAATTTTTAAAATCGGTTCCGTAGATCCCGAGATTACCCCTTACAACTTAACAAACACACAAACTTTACTTCTTTATAATATTAGTATAGATATAGATGTATATATTAAAAAAAATCTGGTTCTCAAAATAATTAAGTTTTTTTGGGATTTCTTTTAACAATAGAAACATAATTCGCAGCTTTAGCAATTTATTTGCGTGAACTGCGTTCATTTTCTACCTGTAGTCTATAGAATATACATACGTATAGATAATTGGATCCTAAAAGCTCTTAAAAATCTCTTGTCAGAATGTTTTCTTATTATAGTTTATATTTTGTAATTATGTACATCGCTTTTAGCTTTAATAATAAATAAACAATTAAAGTTATATAAAAATTTTATTTAATGTATTAAGTTCAGATTTCATTCCTAAGTTTCTTTAAACACTGTAAAAAATAAAATTTTCAAATTAAAAACGATTGTATTAAACGAATAAGTAGTTAAGCAGTATCTTATTATTATTTATTAGGTACTTGTAAAAGTTTTAGTACTTGTCATTTGATAGCTCTGTTAAAACTGGAAGCGGCTTGATGGATATAAAATGTATATGTACCCGCTTTCAATTTTTATCTTTTATCTAATCACGCAGTTTTTTATCAATTGTAAATGCTGCGTAAAATGCAAGGAAATTTGTTAAGAACATAAATTTGTTGGGAAATTAACACACACCACCATCTAGTTTCATGTGGTAAGCTTCGAGGTTTGTGATATTGTTACCAGATAGTTGATACACTACATATATTTAAAACTTGTATACATACATATTACAAGTGTATACAATTATAAATATTCATGCACATCGCACAAATAAGTGTCGCCAGCGGGACTTGAACCCACGACCATTGGCACAGCGAGTAGGGTCACAACCATCCACTCAATGATATTATAAGTAAAAAAATTTTACTTATAATATCATTGCATCCACTACTACATAAAACTTGTCATCGAATAAGGTTAACACTTTTTTTTAAAGAAATATCTGAATAACTATATTCTCTTTCCATTTCATTTTGTTTCTTTTACACCCCCTTTACTAGGATAAAACGTAAAACCGTCATCGTATTTTTGAAATGTCCCATGGGCATTTCATGATGGAGAAAAAGAGCCTACTTTTGTTTGTTTTCTTAACGCTTATGAGGTAAGTGGAGTTTTGGAACTACTTGAAGAGTATTTCTAGTATTATCAAACTAATCGATAAATGCTAGATCGTAATACATCAGGCGTTGGTTTACGTGCAATGATATAATTCATCCCATAAGCGGGTTTACTCGCGAGTGTTGACCCTGCACATTGGCGGAGGTTACGGGACGTTGTAGCCTATTTTCTTACATTTATTTATATGTTTATATTGCTTACAATTTTTTTAGTATAGTTTTAATTTGTAATTAATGCAGATATTCTTGTACGAGTATTACGATTGACCTCACTATTTTAATATTTATTGCATATTTTTATTTTTTAATTAAATTAATAATTAAATAATTAAAAAATATTATGTATTGAAAACCCTTTATTACAAACTTGGGATCTTTTCTTAAGCTCAAGTAAACCATTTGCTTAACGAAACTGGATTAGTTTTAATGTTGTGAGTCAGGATTCCTAATGACTGACCTTACGAAGCAGATCTCCAGAGTAAAGTGAGCTACCATCTTGATCAACTTAATAAGGGTATGAAGAAAAAGATGAAAACAAATTCTGCGGACTCGATTGTCTTAAATGAGTAATATTATACTATATCGGCAGGTAGTATAAACGAGCAATACAATCGCATAAAATAGGGATGTGGTTTAAGTACATACCGTAAAAAATAATTGTAGTTATTTAAATAAGCACTATCTTTTCTGATATTTTTGAGTATTGGTTTATTTCTAATGTTTTACAGTAGTCGTGAGCAGAGACTAAGCTTTTAGAAGTCTCGAAGGGATTTTATTTAAAATGTCAAATATTCGCCTGAATCTAAGAAAATTGTAATGAAATACAAATAGATAAAAAAACACATACGAACACCCAGATAGTGATGAGTATAGGAATGTATTGCAGCAACATATGAAGTTTACGGTAAATGAAACATCAAACAATCAAAAGCCAAGATTCGTGATGTTGCGAAATTCACATAAAAAGGTTAAAAATAATTACGACCACGTGTCATTTAAAACGTCCCGAAGCCTACAAATGTACCTGGAATTTCGGCCGCACAGGTAGCGAGCGACTGGTTCTGTTTCCGATAGCACACACTCGATAGCCAACCATCACGGTATAAGCGATCGTAAATTCTTATGTAACTCGTACCTTAACAAATTTCTAATTTATACTTAGGTACTAGTTTTTGCTCGTGGCTTCGCTTGCTTGGTACTTCAATAGGTCCTGGAAGTAGTTTTTTATATTTATAATGTAAGCCTATCTCTTTCTAGGCTGAAATCTGCCCAGCCCTTTCTGTGTGGAGAAATACAACTCCTTTTATCTCTCTCTCTTCTCCGTTCTTCTAAATAATCTATGAAAATTAAAAATAATTTTTAAAAGTTCTAAATTTCAGGTCTTACTATGGCAAATAAAAAAAATACTATCCTGCTTCATAATATTAACACATAGTTACATTATTACTTTTTTATACGGTGAAGTATAAAGTGGCTTAACTAGTTTTCGAAAAAGAAATAAGTTCGGAGAACTTGCGCTTGTTCAGTGTATGACTGTGTGACCACAATCGCATCGCAATGTTGACTACGTGCCCCTCGTCGGGTTTGCTCTAGAAAGTAAAATATTTGTTGATTCGAGTTATCTGAATGTAGGGTGAATCATAAATATAGTCAAAAAATCTTTGCAGATTTATCGAGGATTTATTTTTAATTCCCGACGTTTAGAATGTTTTATAGCAATTATTGTTACAGGAAAGTCTAAGATACAATAAATTAACCGACATCTAAAAAAAGTTTTATTTAAAGTGAGCATTAAATAAAGTAAATTGAATTATATTATATTTTGTTATGTTAATAAAGGTGTAGGTGTCTTTTTCGCATATACAAATCTTTGATAGAGCAAACTAGAGATAGGTACGTCTCATAATTATGTGCATAGGCTTTAGCTTTATCATGGTTTATTTTTCAACTCCAAGCTTAAAGGGTACGGGTACAGCGTCCCATTACTAGCCTACTCTGCTCTGTCCGTCCCTTTGTCTGTCCCGCTTTTAAATAGCAGTGGTTTTCTCAAACGTTGCCTCTGTTTCTGCCTCACATTTAAATAATTATAATTAAGAAGTAAAACAAAACAAATAACAATATAAAACAATTGAGTCTCTTTGTAAAGGAAACGTGATATTTTGCACTTGCTTTGCTTTACTGCTGTAGCGATAATATACTTACACTATCTTGAAACTTATGAAGATTGGACATGTTCTGACCTAAATAGGAATTAGTAAAAAAGAAAGGGCTGAATACAATATACATTTAGTTTTAATTTACACTTACTTACAAAAACCTACATTGATCATTGATAGACAATATTTTTCAGGAATAGAAATTTCATATATATATATATATATATATATATATATATATATATATATATATATATATATATATATATATATATATATATATATATATATATATATATATATATATATATATATATATATATATATATATATATATAATACCATTAATACTAGGAGTAAACATAAACTTGTAATGCCTGTGACTCGTTTACGCCGAGTCAGTAATTCTTTTTATGGACAATGTATACGCTTATACAACAGGATCCCAGAAAACGTTCAAAAAGCTCCTATTGCCAAATTTAAAAAAATTGTGAAAGAACGTTTGTGTAGTAAAGGATATTATTCGATTAACGATTTTTTAGAAGACAGTACGCCTTGGGAATGATGTGATCGCCTCCAGGCTATTTCAACTCATAGAATTATTGTTCATTTCGATTTTCATTAAAAAAAAAATTAAAACAGACAAAAAAAATGAGTCCCGCTGAGTTTCTTTCGCCAGTTCTTCTCAGGTCAGTGGCTTCTTCTTTCCGAACTGGTAGTAGACTCATGACGTTCAGTAAAAAATTGTAATAATTTTATGCTGAATAAAATATTTTGAATTTGAATTGAATTTGAATTGAATGAAAAATCTAAAAAAACTCACTCAACACTCTTCAGTAGGTATACGTAGAACTTTATATGCATACATCATATACATATATTATAAAGAAATCACGCTGATCCATTGTTTAGCAATAATTAAATAAATACGCATATATGTATTAAAAATATGAAATATTTTCTCACTCAACATTTTACAGCTCTGCAGACCATATTTTAGTAACAAATACAAAAAAAGTTATTTTAAAGCTAAATATTGAAATAACTAATCAATATTACGTAAAATGAAACGTTTTAATAAAAAAATGGCAACATTACAAACAACATGGCGACAGCGCGCCATTGTCAAGTAGCAAATAGTAGAGCAGTCATTCATATTGTTATCTCGTTCTTTCATAGGGTTAAGTTATATTGCCATCTCTTTTACGCTTGATGTATAGCTATACCGGCGCTGTAAATTGTAATGTGTATCTGTGGAAAAACAAAATAAATTGTTGAGACTGCGGAACTGCCGTGAGTCGTGTGTTCGATTATATTTCGTTGCGGTTTTTTATGATTATGTTTTGTGTGATAATTTTATGATGAAACGAATTATTTTCTAACAAATTTAAATGTGACTTATATTATTCTTGCGATTTTAACGAGAACTATGTACAATTTTTAATATTTCGTAATTCGATAAGTTTTATTTTCGTGTCAATTTCTGTAAAACAAATTGAAAAATAAAGGAACGCCGACTGAGATTGGTAAGTAAATATTTATTAATATAGATTTGAAAACTTTATACTAAAGATATCATAATATTTTAACAATATCATTCAAAATTTGCTAACTGCGATATTTGGATATTTTTTTTACATTACTAACTTTAGTAATATTATAACTGAATAATTACTATACTCATGTTATCCTTCCAATCCATATTATTGAAATACAATCTCATGTTTATTTACCATTGAAAAAGACTATTACACAATTACATAAATTTATTTCATACTTTGAAGTATTTAAATTAGTAATAGAACCTTAAATGCTTATAGTAAGTAATAAATGTAGAGCTTTTGTGTATAATTTTACAAAAAACATATTGTAACTGCATAGAAAACTTAAAAACTCATTTTTATTTTTTGCCTTGGAAAGCATTCATGATTTTTACTATTCTTTGAGGGAAAAGAAATTGAGAGCACAGTTTTATTTTGTAACTGTTAGGAACTAGTGACTTTCACTTCAAAAGAAGCATTCTGAGCATTTTACTTCAGAATGTGGCCTAGAAAATATTTTTTAATTGAAGATTTAGTACTATAATCTGAAAATGTTATTATTTGGTTTGTTTTTACAAGAAACAGAATAAATTTAAAAATATAACAAGGAAATTTCTAATATACAATATATTGTCAATTGATTAGTAAAAGAATAATAATGCAAGTTAATATTCTAGTTGACATTGGTGTCTAAGAAACAGGTTTATAATAATAATTTATGCGATGCATATATTGTCATGAATTTGCTTAATACAAATTCATTCAATAAATCATTAAGTTACATTTACTAAGTACAATTTAATAATTCTGCCTTATTAATAGTTTTAATTTTGATATTGAGGTTGAGGGAAGTCGAAGAATACTATTTAATTAATTTTATTATAAATTTATATGTACTTCTATCCAGTTGTTGAAATTTTATGGTCACATAAGCACTATATAAATTTTAATATTGGTATATGACAACTCAATAAGATTGCCGATTTGAGTGTTTGGTGTTAATTTTAACTTTAGAACTTAATGCATTCCCGAGAAAAAGAGTCTCGACAGACAGAAATAGACATAAGACATAGAACGAGCAGGAGCAATTAAGTATTTCTCTTTTCCTTTAGAGGTACTATTAATTTTTCACTCTGAGGTTCGGTTTGTAAAAGGCAATGGGTAAGCCAAGTTGACTACAACAACAGTACTATCATGTATATTTTGGTAATTATATATTCTCTTTTGTATTTCTACTTAAGTAAAGTGTTTATTTCTGTTTATATATCATTTTTTATTTCTTTTTAAATATTTTTTTTTAAAGAATAATAATTAATCTAACATAATATTAATTTATTAACATTATGAGAATAATAAAAGTTAACTATAAAATGGTAAATAATTATTTCTACTAACTTTTTGGATTTCATTAAGGCTGGCAATGGAATGTTTTTTAATATAAAGTAATCTGTCCAAATAGAAAATTAACTTCTATAATACAGTAGATAAATGTTACAGGCTAAAGATGAATCCATTTGTATTTTCGGATACATATAAAAACTCTAAATTACATAACAAATAAATCAATGCCGTCTAGCTTAAAACACCATTCTAGCCACGAAAATTACTTTGTAGCATTCCATTATAACGTGAAACATGACCAGTTTTTCTGGACTTTCATAGTACTATTGTCTTATGTATAGTGTAAGTAAGTCTATGGTTCTTAGTCGAACAGTCGTCGGCCTAGTTGTCATAAATCAAGAGAGACCGCCCCTGCCCATGTACCATTAAAGGTGATTAAAGCGAGAGCAGGATGGACCAAATTACACGGTCCGTCCGCGGTTTGGGCTACACAAATGCGGTCCCTGACCTAATGGTTTACGCACGTGCCTACGATAACCCTGCGGCGGTGTTTGAAGTGGGTATCTGTAGTGTTTCCTATAAATTCTTTAAGTATATTTACGGTGAAGATGCGGCACTGTGATATTTTGTCAAGTTATGTGAAAGGTTTTTTTATTCGCTTTTAATTATATTGCCTATAATTGCGACTGATCCTCATCCCGCTCGGGCTCTTTCCATCACTATATACGCTATAACGGTTTGTATTTTCTCAGAAATAAGACGTTTTTCTCTGTTCAGTGGTTTTCTCTTGATGCGTTAGACAAACAGGCAGATAAATTCTACAAAGTATAGGCTTCTGTATCGATAATAATGACTTTTTCGATAACTTTTTCCAAAAAAAATTAATTTTGATATTCGAGTTAGATTATAAGATATGGATTGGATAGATGTTCTTAAAAAGCTTTTAAGTTTGTAATGTTTCTAAAGGCATTAACTTGAGCTTAAACAGAATTGAATTCCAAGTAGGTACGTACCTACTTGGGACAATTTTACTGCGTGCTTGGATAAGAATACTAGGTAGGTACAATAGATGCGTAGGAAAAATATAATGTTATGATTTATCTTATATGAAGATTGATGTGTTGTGGAAATTTTTGAGGTTCACGAAATGGTAATCTGATCTGCTCTAAGATTGACGAGATGAAGTGTTAAAATATTTAGGTTTAATAAAAGAATATTCACGATACAATACTAAAAATTTGATGTAATTTAATCGAAGAAAGCCTGCTCCTAATAAGTAAAAGGCTGAATAAATTCATTCAACCTTTAAGAAAAGATAATTCTGAATGATATATGAAAGGAAAATCTTAATCGCGTTATTTAAACGTATGTGGAGAACTTAGCTTCGATTAAGCTTTTTACAGCTTTATAATACTTATTTATTTCGATGGAAAGTGCTTAATACTGGGATAAAAATTATCCTACCGTATAAACTGTCCATGTGCAGATATCATGTCGATGTGTTTCTCAGTTTTCCTTTATCATAATATAATTAAGTGTACTTGTAGATTTTTTGAAATTTCTGACTGACCTCAAAACGGAAGAGATATGGTTGTATTTTTGTATCTATATCTTATAAATTAATGTCAGTTGTTTTTTTTTTTTAATTTTATTATTATATCAATGCGTTTAACGCAAAGAGATTTTAAAATCGATATCACATTATTCAGTTTGTAATAAGATAAAAAAAAGTCAAAATAAGACAGATAAGATTTAATTTTTTGCTAAACAAGCATGGTACTAAGTTAAGATGTTACTGTACGTTACGTAATGTAGGTAATTTGTAAGTAAATCTTACTTGATCAGTTTTACTCGAAACTTGATACAATATAGGTGCTTATACACCTGCCTCGCTCGCCTTGACCGCGAAGGGGACTCGTTTGATCCTGACGCTTATGTAAATTATTTAGTTTATGGTACAAGGTTAGGAGAATGCACTATACACTCTATAGTATCTGTTTCAACTAAGCTATTGATAGAAACTGTTTTATTCCGAGCAGTAGTACGCATTGCAGTTACGCAACGTCAGGAAAATTAAAAAGAATAATTTGTTGCGATTTTTATACATAGTAAGTAGGGGAAAGGTACCAATTATGTATACGTCCCTAATATGGAATACCGTAATATTTCTAAAACTAAGTGCCACGAATATTTCAAACATATATGTCATGTTACTCCTCCTGGAACCCGCGTTCGATGGCCACTGCACGCGCGGCGTTCGGTGATACTGGACATGATTGAGAGTGCGCGACATTGTTTACGCAAAATCAATTGGATATTAATGTAAGTTTTACCTATATGTTCTTTTATTATTCCTACTTACATAAATATCTCAAAATAAGTTGATAAGTATCTAACCAAAGTATCTAGCTTTTATATTGTATTGTTATTTTAAAAATATTTAAAAATAAGAAAAAGTTATTTTTATTATCCTCCCGCCATCATATTGTTCGTAATATGGAATACCTGTTAGGTCCTAATATGGAATACTCGACATTAGGACCTCAACGTTAGCAAGTTTTTTAATGTGTTGACTGATTAATGTTTCTCTCTTTTACAAATATATCTGTGATCAACATGGCCCCGCCAGTGAAAAATTAAAACCATGGGACAAAATCATAATGCGAAATACTATTGAAGCCGTCAAACCCCAAAAAATTGGCTATAATATGATTTACCGTAAAAGGTATTTGAGCTATAAAAAAACCACCAAAGTCGACGAGACTATACTTCAGCCACTTTAGAGAAATAATGTTTGTAAACAAACCACAACAGCTGATTTTTAGGGTTCCCACTTCAGAATAAATCACGATTTCACACTTTCAATAGTTTTACCCTAAATATCTATCAGAGTTTTCATAATACCTAATTGTAAAGATACGTAAAAGATAATACATGATTAATAAACATTTCAAATCACATGTAAGTAATTATTTTTTACATTTTTAATTATATTGGGTTGTGATGGTGGATAATTATGCCATCCCTAAAGCTTTCTGCCTTTTTTGGAAGATATCGTAAACATTTTTACATAATATTTTTATAATGTGATCAAATGAAAAATACCACCAAGTACCCTACACTAACCGAATAGTTTACTGGTTTTTAAATTAGTCGTATTATTTATCGATTCTTAAAAAAATATCCAATGTTATGTGGTGCTGCCAAATCAGATTTCGCGTAAAATTAGACTTTGAGTGAGGAGTGAGGTAAGCGTTGGACTCGATAAATGCTTTGCTAACGGTTGATGAAACTTGTCACAGATTTCATTATAATTTGTTAATAATAAAAATTATAATATAATGTAAAAAATTAACTTCCATTTTGTTTTATTTTATCTTCTTTAGCAGTTTTATAGGTTTAAAAACTTAATTATTTACTGACAATTATTATTAATTATCATTCTAAAGTATTAGCATTTACAACAATAAACATTAATAAAAAATGTTTTTCACCCATGCTTTCAGATGGTTGCCTAGCAACACTTTGTTATTAAACATTATTTCTCTAATGTGGCTCAAGTATAGGCTTAGTTTAGTTTAATCGAAGACACCCAGGCTTGTAGCTTCGGGTAAAAGTTTTTGTTTGGGTAAAAGACAAATCAGAGCCCTTACTTCCGCCGAAAAAGGACCCCCTTTTGACAGTTTGTCTTGCAATGCAGCTGCTGATATGTACCACCACTGATCATTTGTTGAATGTTTTGCTCTTGAAATGAGCACCTATTGGCACCATGGCATGATGCTATCCGTTAGGTTCGCTATGCACTATGCAGGCGAACATCTTTTTTGATTGGTTTAAGCATTTTATCCATACACAAAACCAGTGAAAACATAAAGGGAGAAGAGTGGATTCAATGTATTGCCCGTAGACAATGGTGTCACGTTGATTGTTCTGGAGTAGAAAATGCAGATTTTATCTGTGATTTTGGCTTGCATAGTTAATTTATTTATATTCTTTTCAATAACGAGCAATGACCCTAATACGGAATACATGTACGGAATACGGCAGTATGGTAAAATTGAGCGAATCTGAATGTTTAAAAAAATGGCTAGTGTTATTGATTTATTTAACTTTTTTCGATTCAACGGCGCATAGGGTAGGTTAAGCGTTTTTTTCTTCAGCATTTTCTTAATAGCAAACTCATGCTTCAGTTCGAACGAGTGTCAAACCCGTAACTTGTGCATGTACTGTATAGGTTAGTGTACTTATAAGAGCTTAATGGCTTCATACATAGAAAATTCGGAATCTTTCCTACATTCCTCTGTGACACGATGAAGTGTCAAATCAAGACATCTCAATTGTAAATTGCGCCTACTAATAGACATGAATGGGCATTCTCATAAATATTAACGCATTTATGAAGGCGATGACATAATAATCTTAAATAACTTGCTTGGAAACACAGCAAACTTGCAAATATTTAACCAAAATCTCACAGATTATTCAATCTCACAGAAAAGCATTCAAAAAGTTGAAAACAAAAACCAAAATAATTCCGCGAAATAATAAAAAATATAGTTTGTATAGGTAGGAAACATACACATTAATAATTGAAGTATGCATAATATTAGTACGGTTTTTCATACTAACTCCGCTCACAACTCGGTTAGCGACAGAGACGTTAAAATTGGTATAATATTCCCGAAAAAAGGACACATCGACACAGAATAATAATATGTCAAGGAAGTTCTTTCCTGGTATGCAAATAATTCTATGAGTTCAACAAGAGTTTTATACGAATTGTCAATACATATAGTATTTTAATTACTAAGTTGCATAATATTTTGTATTTGTTGGCAGTTGCCACGTGAAATGGGCAAAATAATTGTGCCATCTTCATGAGCAGCTGACCGTGAGCAATTTGTGCCGTATGTATTTATTTTTATTTTATTAAAAACGATACATTATAATGATAATATAAATAATATATAAAAACAATAAAATTTTTTTTCTTATGTATCTGAGTCTTAACTTATATAAATATGTACTAGCAATTCACACGGCTCCGCCTGCGTTCTAATCGCAATTAAAAAATCAATCCCTAGATTGATAGAGGGTTGAAAATTTAGGGTTATAATTAGGGTATTTTTCGATGCCAAATCATAAAATAATTAAAACTAAAACTTCTAAAAATAATAAATAAAAGTCTGGAGAGGGCCATCCTTGTCACCTAGGCGAATAAAAAAATAGCCTACGACCTATTCTCCGACCAACCAAATATACACAAAAAATTATATTTTAGATTTTTTGGAAAACTTTATTGAAATAGTCATTATTATTGATATAGAGGCCGAATCTGTAGTTTTTAATTTTTTTGTCTATCTGTCGGTCTATGCTCGCACTTGAGACGTTTGCTCTTCCACTGCGCAGAACGTATTTTTCTAATTTCATAATTTTTTCTATAATAGAAATAGAAACGCACATTGTAGTCTACTGAATGAGAGCCAGAACAGGCCCTTTGAATTGATGATGTCAATTGATAGTGACATTTCAATTGGGCAATTGGAGCCGACTGGCGACCTCGTTATTAGTGATCGCAGTCGATGTATTGGTTTCTTCGGGTTACAATCATAATTGAAACATTTTTGGGCTCTTAATATTTTCTTAGGTTAACCTGAATATTTGATATTCTAATATATGACACTATCTTTTCGTTTTTTTTTTTATTTTTGGTTCCCTACGTTTCGAATGCTTTACAGCAATCATGATCTCGAGAGAGACTAAGGTATTTGACGTCTCATAGGTTTAAATACTTGTTACAGACAGTGCCTTTACCTACCCAAGTACCCACACTTAAAAAAAATCTAATTTGCTCTAAAATAAAAACTTCATAAAACATAACTCTTAGCATATCTCCGCTCTTTCTCTTTCTCTCATCATAAATCCGCGGTAAAATCCGAAAATTTCATTTTTGCACTCGTTGTGGAAATTGGAGGTGGATATAATAAAATTCTACCTGAGTTGAATTTGTACTTACATATCTTTTTGAAATAAGTAGTCATAATTACCGTTACAGATCCCGAATCTTTAATTTTTAGTATCATTGTATTGGCTGTCTGTTTGGGAATGCATCACGAGAAAACAGCTAATAGACAGATTTTGATGAAATTTGGTATGACGATGTTGGAAAAAATCTTATCTCTGTACAAAAAATTAAAATTAAACTAGGCATGAAATCTAGTGGAACGAGGGTGAATCGCTTGTCTTAAGTTAACAAAACAATAATATTTGTATTTTCAATAAATGACTAATTACTCCATACAATAGTTTTAATTTTAATACATTTGATACCTCAATGTCAGGTCATTATGAATGAAAATTAATTCATTGACTCAATTGTAGAATTCATTTTTGTGTTTTCCTGTAGAATTAATTATAATTTTTTTGTTTAATAACATGTGACCGTTGACCTCGTTGCGTCACCTAGACGAGGAAATGTCGGATTTACATAACATATACAGTATGTTATTATAGAAACAGCTGATTAAGTTCACGTCTGTTTGAAGTTGATTGATCTTTATTGACCTTGATTGAAAATTAGTTTATTGCTAAGGATATTGGGCACTAATAGGTGTGTATTCAGTCCTTACTAACGTCGCACTGCTTTTAACTGGCCTCTCTTCAATAAGACGAGGATCGCCATCGTCTGCCACCCAGGCCGAGTGCGGGTTTTCTCAGATATATAGGTTTTCTCTCGATGTTTTCATTCACCGCACGAGAAGAGGTATTCATGTTAGAAAGATTTCGTCAAAACAAAGAAGTTCAAACTTGAAGATTTAACGAGAAGTTATAAAAATCCAATAAAACACTTCTCCTGTCTACAACATCAGATCAGCTCGAGATGATCTCTCTCTCTCTCTCACTGTATCTTGGCAATTTATCCTAGGACAATAAGACCCGTGTTGACCAACTCTAGTCTATTATTATACCGTATTTAACGTATGCTGTTGAAATATATGTACCTAGGCACGAATCCGAGTGATTCATTATATGTGCAAAAAAAGGCAAAATGTTGCTCAGCAGATAATGGGACGATATTATGTCAAAACTATAAACAGTTTTTTGACTATGTAATGACTTAATACTATGAATGCAATTTTGAAATTTCAAATTATGAAATCATTATAAATCATTTTCAGCTTTAAATAATTGGTATCAATCTGGAGAGATATGTAGAGCATCAGCTTACCATGGACCTAGATGGTAGGCACTGTGTGTTAATTAAAAAAAAATAGGACGAATTAAACTGGTAGGTAACATTTCTAAAATTATACCAATTGCAATGGCTTGAATGTACGAATAGTCTCATCTGGAAATACCAACGAACTTTAAAAACATGTTATTACTTCAATAATTTTTTTAAATTTTTTTAATTTATAATTATAATGTAAAGTATTTATTAATTTGTTAATCTGTATTAGTCATAATTTTATGTAAACTCGCTTTATTACTATTTCGTCATGCAGTGTGTACGAATTGACTGTTCTTTATTTGCTTACCTTAATTCCATTGTTCTAAATCAAGGCAGTTTCGAGGAAGATAATGTGTATTTAAATTTACTAAGTGGCTAAATTTTCCTTATTTTTTCTATTATGACGGTACTTGTGATACTATTATAGCAACTAGCTAATCACCCTAGTTTTGCTTGAGTTCGTCCCTGGATTCATAGTTGGGTTACTATGGTAGAGATAGGATATTTATAATTTTTTAATTCTTAAACAGGGGTTGTTTGTTTCACGCACCCCGGCCCTGACAAAACAAAAGAGAGGTAATCGATGCTTTCGTCTTATAATTTTAGTGAGGCTAACGAACAACAATAGATTTGTATTTTGTATATAGGTATGTATATAAAAATTACATAGTCGGTACACTTAGAAACGACTTGCGAGAACTATATTTCCTTGGTTTCTATTTAACTTTATCCTTATTTATCTTTACACTTTATCAAGATCACCTATTTTTAACCGACAAAAACAAGGACTTATTCGAGAAGATGGTGCTTTTTTGTGTATATTGAGGATTATTTAATTTTTATGAATAGACGATATATTTTTTATGAATGATGTGCGGTAGATTTTCAAAGTATGATGCAAGTTTTTAAATCGCGGCCCCAAGGATAGAACTGTATTAGATGGTTCCTAATGTCGTACCTAACTTATGCCATCTGATGCGGCCGTATCTTGCACCAAAGGCACTAAGTACAAAGAACTTATTAGATGGCTCCAAATGTCGGCCTTTTTGTGTCACCTGATGCGGCCGCATCTTTGCATAACACAGTACGGCCCTCAGTACCTAAGATTGTTGATTGTAATTTATTATTATTGTCTGTGTAGATAAACCTACGTATGACTGTCTTCATCGCTTGTTCAAATAAATGTGCGTTAGTGGCTCCTATAAGATATTAATGTACCGAGTGTATACTTGATAGTTGTAAGACGTAAGTAATTGATCTTGAATAATTACAACTTTAGCGTTCACAGTATCTTAGATTAAGACCTTTACAAGACTCGAATTAGTCATTTAAGACTAAATTTTATCAACTTCCTGAGTAGGTACTTTGAACTGTTTCATTGCTAAATACATATACTTATATACATAATTACTAAGTGTAAAATAAATTTGATCTTGTTTTTTGATTCCGTTATATGGTCTGATCAATTTGCGGAAACTTGTTTTAAAATTAAAAAGTTTTAATTTCCGATTTAAATACGATTGCAAGTACTCAATTCATTGGATGAATCCGTAAAGATAAAATCATAAAATGTATATTATAGTTTACGAATATTTCTCGTATTCATGAATATAGTGTGTACATTTATGAATAAATATCTAAAGAATTATTCATTATGCCTATCTAAAGAATTATTTATGCCTATCTAAAGAATTATTCATTATTATTGTGGTTACGTTACATAGATGTACACACTGTTTCATCCCGAGCTATACATAAATCTACGAGTATATCCCGCGTTTGCACATTCAGGTTTAAAGATATTTATTTCCCAAAAGAACAATAGTTCACTTAATTTAAGGAAAATTATATAACAAAAAACTTATGTAACTAATCATACAATAGTGCTATTCAAACATATCTTTAGGCAGTATGTGCTTCTTCAAATTTTTCTTAAATATATCAATAGATGCCGCATCTTCTACATCTTTAGGTAATGAATTGTATAGCTGTGCTCCTTCAAAAAGTATTGTTTTAATCCCGTATTTAGTTCTACTTTTTGGTAACTCTAATTTATTTCTACTTCTAGTGCGATGTGAATGAAATTTGAGTTTAAATGTGAGCTGTGAGTATAAGGTGTTATTCGCAGTTCTTATTCGTATTTCCCGCGGCTCCGCCTGTGTTCTAGGACCGGAAACCAAATTCTTAGACTTTACATTTTTTTTTTATGGGACAAAGGGGGCAAACGGGCAGGAGGCTCACCTGATGGTAAGTGATCACCTCCGCCCACGGACATCTGCAACACCACAGGGCTTGCAGATGCGTTGCCGGCCTTTCAGGAAAGGGAGGGAGGGAGGAGGGAGAAGGACGGGAGGAGGTATGGGGAGCGGGCCTCCCGGACTCTCACTCACCGGACGAAACGCGACAGCGTAGCTGCCACTTCACGCCGGTCTTCTGTGAGAGAGTGGTACTATACGGGGCGTGCCGGCCCATTCGGCTGCTACCCGAAGGTAACAAGCATGGCACTACCACTTCGAAATTCTTCGAAATATTAATAGTACATATACTAATTTATAGCCTATCCTATATAGGGCTATCCAACATTAAAATTTTTCAATTCGAACCGCTCGCGTTCAACAAAACAAACAAACTCTTAAGCATTATAATTTTAGTTAGTTATAAATTGTAACAAAATGAAAATTGCTTATACACATAGTCTTTATTACCCGTCCTTATCTTTTATCAGGTAGAAAGTGTGGTGATTACAATTCGGAATTCGCCTCTCTGCAACACGACGATCATGAGGCCTATAAATTATATACTGGAATCGAGATTGATGTTTGAATTTCATCGACATCATATCATATTATGTAGACTACTATTTACAAGGTTGTTTTTGTAATAACAACTTGTTTGCTCTATAATGGAGATTACATTTTACTTTTTATCCAATTTTTTTTTGCTTTAGGTGCAATTTTAGGTGATTTTGTTGAATAAACAGCTTTCATACGCAATGACAATATTTCCTTACAAAACTAAACCTGGAGGAACCCTGGAGAAAATTTACCAGTAACCCATAAAAGTGAGCGAGTAAATGATCAAACAATCAGCCATTGAGTAAGAAGAGTTTGCACAACTGTGATATGGTTTAGCTTCATTGCGTACGCTTGAGAGAGTGTATATTGTAAGACTAGTGATTGCCTGCAAGTTTGTTCGTGTTTTTAATAATTATACATAGTTTTTAACCAATAAAGTGGTCCTCTAGTTCGAATTTCCACTACAATAGCCGATTTCACATGACTTAAGATTAGGTGTAACCGATGAGAGATCAAGCGCAGGACCGACGCAAGTATAGGGGTAGGGGTAAATAGCCGGTTTTCACATAGGAAATCAATGAATAAAAACACGTATCTATTGTCAAAATGTGTTTTGCGCGATAGGTATTACAATGTCGGTGCGAGAGGTAAAGCAAAGAGCACGTCAAAATCTGTAAATCCGAAAAATTTACTAGATAAAACTACCAAATCAGTGGACTGAGGTTTTGCTGAGAATATAATCGTACTGCATAATATTGTGAATATAACTAAAATATTACCTACAAGGTTCTTGCTAAGTATGAATGAATTAGAATATAATAACTTTAAAACAAAACTAGAATATGAGTGTTACAAAAAATTACCTTGAATTTACTGCTGTAATAAAAAATACATCATTAAAGACCTTCCGAAAGATTCTGTAAATGTTAATAACGTCAACATAATGTACAAAAACATAATTTAGAAGAGATAATTACTAAAGTGCGAGTAATTTATGTTTAATCACAACCAGCAAAACCTATATAATTTTTATCGACATAGTTACGAACAGGTGTGGATTTGGCCCCAATATCACGCAGCAGCTCCATAAAAATATTTACATGACCTGCCTGGTGGAACAATTTGTACGATTAAAGTTCATTGAACTTTGATTATACAGGATTTTTATTTAATAAAGTTCGTATGGCTCTGGAGTTATTTAGGGGTCATCATAACTTCGTTGCAAAATGCTAGTTTTCGATCAGGTCTAAATTGAACTACTTATACGAATTTTCGGAACTTTGAAAAAAGCGATATGAATAGAACTTTCCCTTATAAAACAAGTATTTAAATTTTTTTTATTGACACTAAAGCTCTCTTTTATTGACAATAAATAACAAAATACGAAGTCTTTGCCTATTTAGTATGGACTATTTACATATTTTGTAAATATTGTACTGTAGTCTTAAATACTTTTATCATTTACTTTTTTTTAACTTACTGTTTAGTTGCAATATGTCGCATTTTAATGAATAAAAACCTGTATTAATAAGTATTAGTAGTCGATTTTTTTAGTTAAGATATAAGTTCTTAGTATGTCTTAACGGAAAATTGATCTAAGTTCAGATTGAATATAGATAGGTATTAGTTGTCCATGGAACGATAAAAGCAGTAGGAAATAAGATACTTTCACTTCACTTTACCTAAAATTATACACGGTATATTTAAGCAACCGTATAAATGTCTAAAAAAAGATAATGTCATCTTATCGAGTTAACACCATGCTAAAAAAATAATTTAACTTGACAATTGATGGGTCACGATTTACTTATTTTCAATTTTTTTTCACATCAATACTTACTTACTTTCTTTAATATTTCGGGTTTTTATGGGACAATTAAGTATGTATTTGTCAATGCAAGATATACTTATTCGAAGAATGATTCTATCGAGCTTGGGATACATGATACATAATCTTGCCTTTTTTTTGTTTCTTTATCACACATTATATAAAACCAAATAGGTTATGAAGATTTTAGTCTGAATAAAGGAATATGTATCATTTAAAAAAAAAAGTTTTAGTAAACAGTTATTGGAGGGGAGAGATTACGAGAAGAATGAGAAACACTAATTATGCAGAAAGCTTTGTACCTAATAATAATTTGTTTATATCACTTTTTTCTCTCCCAGGAAGTTAATTTGAAGTTAATTACACTTAAACGATGAACTTAATTTGCATTAGGTATATATCGGGCTGTTGGCGACATATGTTTCTGATCTATTATTAACGCTTTAAGAGTTGTCATCTCTTACTGATAAGATATCACGAGTTTGAATGAATAGGGTAACTCATGAACTATTGTTCGTTAAATGAAACTAACCACGACCCATTTGTGAAAACCGCACCCAAATTGATTAAGCTGTTTCACAGATTATCGCGCACAAACGGACATATAAACAGGCAAAGATTCGAAAAATCATTGTTTTGGGTTCATTACATTAATAAAGTTTATATATATATATATATATATATATATATATATATATATATATATATATATATATATATATATATATATTATATATATATATATATATATCTTCCATGTATAGATAGTTATCACTTAATTATTTTATGTATGACTTCATTTGCAAAATGTTATTGAAATTGAAGATAAATAGGTATTTTAATGATTAATGTGGAATTTCGTATAAAATTCTATAGATTTACAAAATATATAAAAAAACATAATACGTATCGTTCATACCTAATTGTTCAATATACTCGTATCTGCAATCTGAGATTCTAAACTTGTGCAAGTAAATTACGAGGCACTTTGTGTGTTAACTGTTGACGAGGTTGTGTCTAAGGTGAATTAGAATGGGTGTTTTTCAATCTTGTACATTCCGGACAGGAACTGATTAGTTTTTATCACCAACGTATTTATGAATACTAGACGAATAGGTTCTATGTCACATTTATATTATAAATAGTAATTACGAAAAATTGTGAGTATGTTTGTCACTGTCCACAATACGTTACAGTCGTTGTTTTAAAAAAAACATTCATGAAGCTTTTAGTAATTCTAAAGTCCGTTCCATGGTAAGCTACGGCAAATAGTTGATACACTACACATTTAGTACGTTAATTCATATTTATTGTATATTGTAACACCTATGACTGGTTTACTAATATTCGGGCATATCAAACAAATGATGCAACCAACGGGACTCGAACCAGAGACCGTTGGCACAACAAGTACAAACTAGGCCAAACGTGTCTTTATCTAGATAATATTTGCATTACCATAACATATCAAACTTTTATAACAAATAATTTAATTATTATAAACCATGATCTACTTAACTCTTAACTTTTAGTGCAGAATTGCAATTAAAAAAATGTTATACTTAACTAGTTCATCATTAATTCAAAGCACTGTCGAAATACTCGGGTCAGTGTTTCACCGTAATAAAATTGAAATTAAAAATTATTGTTCTCTTTTGTCTCTCTAATTTACTCCTGAGATATTTACCAATTATATTTTCCATTGTTACAGATGCAGCATCGCAGCACATTCCGCGATAAACAAGACTGATTTTAAATAGCATTCCCTTATAATGTTATAATATTATTTAGACCAAAATGTTTAAGTTACTCGGAGGTTTGAGCGTGTACTTCAAGTACCAACCGATAAAAACGGACAATGCAGTGTTTAGATTGCACAATATATTCACAACAGTCCTTCTGATGACCTGTTCTGTGATCATCACAGCGACCCAATATGTAGGGGAGCCGATAAAATGTATAGTAGGCAACGGCCTGCCAGCCCACGTCGTCAACACTTTTTGTTGGATCACGTCCACGTTTACTATGCCGGATGCTTTTCTTAGAGAGGTAAGTTAATTTTATGTATGTATAAATTAACGGTCTTATTCATAAAAATCTCTTATTATAGGTTTACAATGTTCATTAGCTAAAATGCTCAATAGGCCTATTAAACGTTTCATAACTTTCTTTATTCATAACGGATCAATAAACGTCTCATAACTAAATGCTTGCTATAGGCTGGATTCGTTTTATTGTGTTGTCATTCTGATAAATTCATGGACAAAATGTCAAAAATACTGGTCTCAATGCTCTGTGAATCAGTTTGACATTTGATTTGACTTTTCCGCCAAAAGTAAATTAGTGAACAAACCCATTTTTTAACTATTGAAAAAGGAATAAAAGTAGCTAAAAAGAGAGACAGAAGTGCAAATAGGTTAAGCTAATAGCAGGTTAGTACAGAATTTAAACTTCAAGCTACATAAGTGTGTATTTGGTGTACTTCCTTAATCCTTTGTATTTCTACGTGTTTACTTAATATTTTCTCGCGCTTATTTCTTTCCGTAGCATTAATTATTATTGACGGAGTTGGTCAGGGTTGGTTGAGAGGGTTTCCGCCATTGAAAACAAAAATACAGATACCAACACAAACTCTAAAAAGCAGGCAGTATGGGAAGATTTATTTAACAGGTATAGTGTTTTTAAATAAATACAGTGCATTATTAGTGTAAATAAAGATTAAACTGTAATATTGTTCACAGTTTTCACTGCATGTGCAAAGGGAGCAAAAATTGAATATTACAAGATGAAAAATAAAATGCTTTAAAATAAAATATATATTTCTTTTATTAATTTACAATATTGTATCATAGGTACTTTTAGAATACAATTTTTACAAACTTTGAATGTCTTATTTATTTATATCTAATCAAAATCCTAAAAAAATTTCAAGCTTCTAGTTTTAAAAATGACATAATTTCAATACAAACTTTCATCCCCTATTTCAACCTCTTACATGCCGTTTTTCGCCTTAAAAAGTAGCCTGTGTCCTTTCTCAGGCTTTAGACTATCTGTGTACTTAATTTCATTTAAATCGGTTCAGTAGTTTTGGCGTGAAACCGCGACAGACAGACATTTACTTTCGAATTTATAATATTATATTAATAATTTATTATTTTTTCTATCCATAGTTAAAATGCTCATCAATAAATGCTCGCAGGAAAGTACTGTTTCCTGCTCTTCCTCTTTCACTCTCATTAGTAGTTGCTGCAAAGCCATTCTCCTGAATAATATGAATGTCATCATCATTTTCTGAAATAAAATAACATTTGTAAAAAATATTGCTTACATAAATAGTAATATACATGTGTTGATGTAAAGTTATGATAATATGATTAAAATTACCTGGAACTGTGTCCTGATGATCTATTGCAATATTATGCAAATCTGCAAGAGCCACATATGTAGGTTTTACGTTACGCATGTGAACGGTGTCTCCATACAACAAGCTTTGAAACCGTTGCTTCCAAACACCAAAGCCAATGGCGGCTATAGTTTGGGGAACTTGCATTATATCATATATGGTATCTTGGTTTGATACACAGCAAAAAAATAATTTTAAACAATGTTTTACAATTACGCAATGTCACTAGACACCAAATAAAATAATCTCACTTCAAGTTTAATCAAATGATCAGCTGTCACTGATGACAAGACGACCATCTTGTCCTTTATTAAAGGTTTATAGTAGGCTTATAGTAGGCCTCAAGCTACTATAAGTTACAGAGCCGTTATTGAATACTTATAGAGCGTTTTAACACTATTGAACGTTTATGAATAATGTTTTTGTGAATTTGCTTATTAACAAGCTAATAAAGCTTCTATATTTTTTTATGAATAAGACCGTAAGTGTTTTGTTATTTACAGCAGATAGAAGCCTCTAGTCTTACAAGGTTAAGAACAATTAAATTAAAGCACTATATTGTAGTCGTAAAAGTAACGATTTGTACTTGAAAAATAATTTCCTAGTTTTCAATAATAATAATGATCTAAATAATGGTAATTATCTTAATTATTATGTAGTTTTCCCACTACTTATGTTCAAAAGTTCTATTTTTAAAGCTTTATTACGTTAGTACTTTGCAAAAATATGATAAATAATGTTCCATAAAATTTAAGTAAATAATTAAATAGAAAATGTTGTATTATAGGTGTCGTGTTGTAAAGTTAGGGAAGCCACTAGACTTTTATCTGATGGTTCCTTCTAAAATAACGTGGAACAATCAAGGTTCATTGTTTTTACTGACCTAATTTAGCCCCATACTTTGACCAATTTATTTTTGTTCATCTATACGACCATGTAACAACATTCACTTGCGTGTTTTCTTGGAGAACGTAGGCGCGTCCTAAATAAGTCGCTAAAAGATATCCAATGTTTGCTTTTAATTAGACACATTTACGTGAGGTCGACGTTTACTTGATATATTAGTAGGCTTATTAAATCTGAGCGATAACAGTAAGTTAAAGTATGGCAGATTTTACTGTATTTGAATACAGTTTTCCTTTTATAATTTTACTTATGATCGTAACGGGTCGACTTAGAAATGGAACTCTCAATGATAAGATCATCCTTATGTTTTTTTAACTAAACAGGTGTCAGTTGATCAGTAAGTACTTAGTTGTAAAAAAGTATGGTTTAATTATTAAACTGGTGATAACTCAAATTAAACTCTATTTAAATTGCCAATATTTCGTTGAGCAGAGAAAGCAAAGGATAATAAGAAAGGCTGGATAATAAAAGTATAATGTAAGGTTTCGGTTCCTTTTTTACACGGCGAAGATTAATTGTACATATTAACAAAAAAGAAACACCGGCCATTTTCTTCCAACACCCTTGCTCTTTTTAACTTAAACAATAAGTTTAAGTTAAACAATATTTCAAAGAATTGCATTGTTTGTATTGCTTTGGGTAATAGACGTTAAAAGTCAATTATTTTTGGAGTCTGGAGAGAGCGTAATGACTTTTCGAGAGCAAGACAATTGCACACGTCCGTAATTACAATCCGACATTAATTTGATTGAATCAGTCTGCAACATGGTATAATGGCCCAGGGTGACTAGATCGTCAAATGCTACATTTGATTTGCATCGCGTGGGCTGATTAAAAGGAACAGATTGACTGATTTATCGTAACAGTTTATTGGTCGTTTGACTTATGGCCTTTAATTTGCTTTTGAGTATGAAACTGTTAACCTTTTTTTAACCGTCTGCAACAAAGAGTAGGTACTCCAAGAGATTGTATTTTTTTAAACTTTAAAAAGTTAGATATAGCTTAAGACTTACTTGCGAATATATTATTTTACGGTAAAAATTATCCGAAAAATTGATCCGAAATCCGATTTCGCGTGAAGCGTATAGACAAACATAAATTCTAAAAATTGTAGATTTAGGCTATGGATAGATAATAATAATAATTTTAATAAGATTTTCCAAAAAAACATGTAATGTTTTAGATTTTCGGACTCGAAATTTTATTATATGTATTTGGGGATGCAATTTTGATACGATTTTTGCTTGACACTCCTTTATTTTTTTGCCTTCATATGATAAAATATTTAAATTTACTCTCGATTTCTTAAATTTGATATTTAATCGTTATCTTTTGCGTAGCCGTTTTCGCAAAGCCTAACGCATCTGTCTGTACTATTGCTTCGCTTGCATTGGCGCTTTGCCAGGGCTTTTCTATTTTAGCAAAACTTTCAGTTCCTTTGTCGATTCTATTTAGTGTGTCATACATTTTATAAATGTTTACTTGAATTTACATAGCTTATCTGTTAAAGTTACATACATACATATATGTATTTTCAAACAATGTACGATTAACAATACGCTTTGTGACGTTTAAGATGTAATGTTTACAAATAAACCAAAATAAAGCCAATAACAAGTGTCATGTGATTCATGTATGAAATTAGCATCGCATTGTTTGATTTTAATTATTTAGTAATGGAGTGACATCATTACTACGTCTACTTCTATATCTGTTCAATGAAATACGGTTGAGGCTTGTTGATTTCTCCTTTTTCTCCGAAACACTACCAGTAGATTAACAAGTTCCTTTTAAATTTTAGACTTGTAGGGAAAAGTACTTACCTATATATGATGATGAATATGTCATTCGTGTATACACATTCTTGGTGTATTTTTTGGTGGAATTAGTATTCGTTGACAGGTTTTTGATTTATTTGGTTCACGCGTATGTATATAGATAAAACTTAGGAGAAAATTATTAATAAATAAACTACGCGAACGGAGCCAGGGGAAAAGCTAGTTTATAATAGAGATGTACACTCAAATAATTTGATGATTTTTATAATTAATATATAAAATTAGGTTTTTAATACTATCGGTCCTGGTGTTCATTGTTGAGGTCAAAGCTCTAGTCTTCTAGAGAGTCTTTATAAATCCCAGCGAAGTCAAACTGGTCAACAAAGGTCCTGCCAATTGAGTAACTGCCCACATCCTTGCTTATCAAGTTATTATTTATGTTGTATATTCTATTATATTGATTTATGCATTTTAACATTTTTCGCAATCGTATATTTTTTGTTGATGAAATGTAGTGTTTATTTTCCTTGGCTGATTCAATTTTGATGAAAGCAAACAAACAATAACCTCATAAGAACACCAAAATATCACCAATTCTGTGAAATTGTCAAGTCTAATTTAGAAGTTGAAGAAATACGAAAATAATCAAACATTAGTTAGGTGATGTTTGAAATGAACCGTTTACATTTCATTTTATCATTGAATTTAATTAAATTACTTTATATTTTAATGAACGGATACAAAATATATCATAAAAAGTAGTTTGCATTTTATTAAACGAAATATATCGGCCAGGTCTTCAGTCAAGGGTTATCGGATTATACCAGGTTATCAAGTATGTTACTAGTGCTGTTGCCAGATGGTATTTTTTCCTTTTTTTCTCAATTAGGTTTATCAACCACGTTTTATCTTCAAATTCCATAAGTATAATTACAAAAATGCAAGTCAACACATAAGTTATGCTTCTATTAATTATTATTCATTTTTGTGTAAGTAATACTTGGGGCATCCCTAGAAATTATTTTAACCATAAAAGCTGGGAAAAATATGTTTTAAAAACTAAGGCTTTTTATTTTTGTAAACGATTGTGGGGTTTTTGAATATTTTAAATGGATCGCCCCAAGATAAGTTTTTATGTAGAACTATAAGAATAATCCCTGTTTATACTTTATATTTGTCTATAAATCTTGTACCCTTCTAAATTCATAAAATAAAAAACTAAATTCCTTTTCCTTTCATGCCGCAGTTCTTTGGAACAACCTACCCAAAAATATTCACGGCAGCCTTTCTACCCATATTTTTAAATCCAAATTAAAAAACTATTTACATTCAAAAATTTAGACAATATCAATCAGCACATTTTTCTGTTTTCATTTGTTATATATTAAATATATGTATATATACATAATATATATTTTATATGTAGAGTTAATACTATTATTATTTTATATATGTAGTAAATAGGTTCAGTATGATATATTTATTTATGTAATATTTGTATGTATGTGTATGTATTTATTTTTATTTCTTGCACTATATCTCCTGCTGACACCTTCTTCCACATCCCCAAGTTGACTGGAAGAGATCTCTTTCAGGGATAAGTCCACCTTTGTTAACTAAGTTTTCTATTCTTTTGTATTTTCTGTTTTACATTATAAGTATAATAAAGGATATAAATACCCTTACAAAGGATATATGCATAGGAATACCAGAGTCGTGATTCAATTTTGATTCATAACGTGACACGTGCACTTGTATTTAAAGTCATTTTCATGCTTCGTACTGCGTGCACTGTGCTCGTTAATATAAAATGGCTTAATTAATGGGTTGTGTGTACGTGGTACTTTTTAGTTTTTATAAGCTTTTATACTTGGAAAGTGAAGTCTTATTTTCCTTAAATCCTTTTTGTGTAAAGTTTTTTTTTAATTATAGAAATTTGCATATTAATTAGAGACATTAGCCCAGCGGTAACGCACTCGCTTGGATAACAGAGTGATACGGGTTCGAATCCGGGTCTCGCACCTCTGATATTTTCATGTGCGCATCATTTCTGTCATGATACTATTTGTCTTACGACGAAGGAAAACATCGTGGGGAAACCTGCATGGCTGAGGAAACCTAGCAAGTTTTCGAAAAACATGTGAAGTCCGCCAACACGAACTAGGCCAGCGCGGCGTGATGGACTATGGCCTCTCTCTCTGATATTTTTGCTTTAATCATCATGTCTAAGAGAACCTAGAAGATATGTGTAGTAGTATTAACCTTTAGCGAAAAAGTTCGTGCCATTGGATAGCGATTTTCTTGCATCTTTTAAAACTTAAGTTGTTCGAGCAGAAACAATCAGACATACTGAATGTTTGCATGCTTTAACGAATGGTTATAAATAAGTATGAAATCAACATTTTAACCAACGTGTCAATTTAAAAATTTGTATTATTATCTATGAATTCTAATCAATGCTACATTTAATACTATCGAGCTGGTCTGATTATA
Organism: Boloria euphrosyne; assembly: GCA_951802675.2. Lineage (NCBI taxonomy): Eukaryota > Metazoa > Arthropoda > Insecta > Lepidoptera > Nymphalidae > Boloria > Boloria euphrosyne. The sequence goes on from OX637871.1 coordinate 14,815,979, forward strand.
ATGATATAGAAATTTTAATGGTCGTACATTATTAAAGCAAAATCATTCAAATTGCAGGTAGTAATAGTAGTAGGTTTGAAATATTTAGATACAGATGGATGCTTCAATGTGTGATTAAACTAAACAAACATTGTGATTAAATAGTAAGTACATCCTGTTATCAACCGTGTATAGGAAATTATAATGCTTGCACGTTTAACACGTAACTCGTAGATTGAATTGCCACCTCTGACTTGTTTGTATTCTTCTGATAATTTATATAAGTTTGTGATTTTTTAATTTTTAAATCGTTACTTCAAGACGGAGTGTTATGTGACAGATTTTTATGATTCCTTTCTGTGAATAGAATCCACGTTAAGGGGGTCCATATTTTCAAGGTATGTGCCAGTATTTGTGGTGGACTATGGCCTGATCCCTGGTATTGAAAGAAGGCCCGTACCTAGGAGTGCGACGTTAAAAAGGGCTGATTACATTAAACGCACCATTCAAGAAATGGATAATCATAATGTTTTCTATAATGATAGTATAAGAGTTATAGAGCTCAATAAATATTCAATTTTTATATCTAGCTATTATATGAACTAAAAAAAAAGAACCTGTGGAAGCCTGTTGAAAAATAAAATTCATATAGAACGAAGCTTCATAAAGTGAGGGTGGATGACTAGTGAGGAATAATAATTTACTTCCTGAGCGAGATCTGCAATCACGATGTCATACATATTATCCTAATTGTTTTAGTGTTATGCTTTTTAAATTAAAATGAAGTCTCTCCCGTGATCATGATTGCTGTACATCATTCACAAAACGTCAGGAAGTAAAAATCAAAATAGATCCTCGAAAAAATACGAAAAGATAGTTTTATCTACAATATCTGTGTGCACTAACTTTGACTATGCTTTGTTATGAACAATATTTACTATGTCTGATATTGAATACTTTTAAACAAATAGTTTGACTTTTAATAAATCTATCTATATGTACATATTATAAAACAAAGTCCTTCGCCGCATCTGCCTGTCTGTCTGTTCGCACAAACGGCAAAACTCATAAACTACTGCACCGATTTTCATGCTGTTTTCGCCCATGGAAAGAGTGGTTCTCGAGGAAGGTTTTAGTACATTATTTGTCAAGTATTTTAATTTTTTTTGTATACATTGGCTAAAATGTCATAAAAAAATACGTACGCAAGAATAAAATGCAAGCGCTGCTTCAAGCGCCGCGGCCGCTTCGCTTTATGCAATCGCCGACCCCTCGTCTTGCCAGTACACAGTAGTTTAGCTAATAGCTCTTACAAGAAGCGAAAATTTTCAGAATTTTCAACGTTCTTCCACCAATTCCTATTTTTAATAGTGATTAGAACGCAGGCGAAGTCGCGGGTATTGCTGGTAATAAATAAACCTGTTACTTATAAGATCAGGCACGTAATAGGTACTGACAGCCGCGCTTATAAGCTATAAGTACTACATTGTACATCGTACATAGAACGTGTCATAATAGTTATTTCCACACATTTATCTTGTACTTATTCTATCCAAGAAGAAGTCACTCAAACTACTCAATCGCGACAGCTTGATTCACAAGATGACGTAATAATTGCTACACGCCGGTCCGTAGTAAAATGTGTAACGGTGCTAACTTGGAAAATTGACCCATTGATCTACTGCCAACTTTGATTTAACAATGTTTTATGTAAATATGTATGTAAATTAGCATTCTTTGTTGAATTAGCGCCTTTCTGTCTGTATTTGAGAGCTGTTGAGTAAATAAGGATTTATGCTAATTTTCTTTTTTTTTGGCACAATGGAGTATCGAGTACACATTATATCGTGTGTTCTTAGACTGATCGCAATTAAAATAAAAAAAAATAATAAAAATAAATTCGATACCTAATTTATCTCATTACTTTATAGATAAATTACATTATATTTATTTTTGCAGGCAGGCAGAGAAGTTGCGCATCCCGGTGTTATGAACGAGTATGACAGCTCGTCACCGAAGAAATACTACACGTATTATCAGTGGGTGTGCTTCATGCTGTTCTTACAGGTAGGTACTCTGAATATAATCAATAATTATATAAAATATAGCGTCCTATCTTCGATCCACTTGGTTAGTCCCTGTACTTTTTACCGTTTAGCATGATTTTCTCAGAATGGGGTATTTTCCTGCAGTAAAAGTGTTCTATAAGTTGATCTGGGTAATCATATCGTCATAACAAATTTATCAAAATCGGTCCAGTGATTTTCTCTTAACGCGGTCATAGGACAAAAAATCCAAAATCTATAAAATCGACCCCTGTATCGATAATATTGACTTTTTAATGACTTTCCAATGAATATTTAATGTAAGTTTGACTCAGTTACAATTTGATTAAAATAATGTATATTGTATACATTTGTTTTTATCAGCGATTTTTTAACTACAGATGTAAAGCTATTAGTTAAACCTATATCTGTGAGTCTTTCTGTGGCATTACAGCTACTAAACGGATAACTCTATTTTTGTTGAACAGAAACATTTTACTTTGTCACTCTTGCAAGCTTATTTGGTAAAAAAAAGATACTTATTAAGCAACCGACATACAATGTTTCTTTTTATTAAACTACATGGGTCCAGATCATTTATCGTACATTTATCTAAATTATCTACTTTTTGTAGTATTATTTATACATAGAAGGCTTCAAAGTATAACGGACTATAAGAGCCCGATAAGATAGTTTTAGATGCCAAATATTAGCGTTAGTCTAGGATAGCATTACGTTATTTAATTAAAAAAAACAAAAACCGACTTCAAAACTAAACAAATCTAAACTAAAAAGTAGAAAATAATACTTTTAAGAACTTCGTTAATTTTGAAGTCGGTGCCAGCCAGGACGGACAGATTTATCTTGCCTTTGCAATGGACTTTCGAACGGTATTTTGATTATGTTTACAAATTTATAGATTAATCGAATATGTGTCTATTTAAGGTTATTTTGCTTTGGCTGGCACCGACTTCAGAATTAACGAAGTTCTTAAAAGTATTATTTTCTACTTTTTAGTTTAGATTAGTTTAGTTTTGAAGTCGGTTTTTGTTTTTTGTTAAAAATAATTTATTTTCAAATTTTTAGCGGAAAGTAGATACTTATTTTGTTTAAGTAAAAAAAAGAATTTTCCAAATCGGTCCAGCCATCTTCGAGTAATGGGGAACATACATAAAAAAAAAGTCCCCAACGAATTGAGAACCTCCTCCTTTTTTGAAGTCGGTTAATAAGAGCCTGAAAGAATTTACCTATCGGTCTATAATTACGTATAATTTTGAAAGAATTTTCTTTTAACTCCTAACCGTTGAGGAGTTGTACCTTCCATCATTAGCTCAACCTCAGGAGATGATGATTATCAGACGCAAATACTTGAACAGCTTTAGAAAATATATGAAAAACGTAATAAGTGCCTATAAAATTTGAGAGTTGTCTTCGATTTCCCTGGGATCCCATCATCAGATCGTGACTTGGTGACTATGGGACCAACTAGAAATTATACCCTTTCAAACAAAAAAAGAATTTTCCAAATCGGTCCAGCCATCGTCGAGTAATCGGGGAACATACATATAGAAAAAAAAAGTCCCCGACGAATTGAGAACCTCCTCCTTTTTTTGAAGTCGGTTAATAAATTGTAATGATGATTTTTATATCGTAGTCAACTGACGTATCGACTGTCTCCGGAAGATTAAAAAAAAGATACTGCTATAAAATTCGTTGACTTTGCAAATTTTATTGGCACAACACTATTATTGTGTTCGTGACAATAATATAAACAAATCGTCACGTAAATAATATGAATTGTTTTTCCTACAAATTCTCCAACCAGCCATGGTTTTGATCTTTCAGTGTTAACATTTATAATAAGTGAACTAGGGAGTAGGGACCCATCCTCGTTTCGCTAGGGTTCGTGCCTGTTATCTCGTTTTTAAGGTTAGTTTATCAGAGATGAATTATTTTCACGCAGTATAGTATCTTGTTGATACGGACAACCAGCTATCCTCGTACCAAACTTCATCAAAATCTGTCTACTGGTTTTCTCGCGAGGCGATCACAGACGGACAAAATATCTAAGAATTCAGCCTCAATACCGATAATTATGACTTTCAATAAGATTAAAAAAAAAAACAATATAAGTCGCCTTAAAACTTTTTTACAATGTTATTAGAGTGCTAGTCTTAAGCAATGAACGACAGCTACATAATACATTAAAAAATGACCTTATATATGACATTACTTCCGTTTGCTCGTCAATCATCATTCAAGTCGTCCTTGCATCTAACTGGATAATGCGAACCCCTCAAACAATTATTGTCATATTCTTGGTAACCCCAAGTATTAGTAATGTCATGGCCCACAAAATTGGGATGTGCACGATGTTTAGTAACAGACGTCAATCTCTTGTAGATTAGTCCACTTGCATAAAAAATTGTACACTTTTGTACAGCATTATTTCCACCTTCTCATTATCAGAGGTCAGTCAGGCACGACTCTTCTATACAGACTACAGTGTAGTGAAGGAAGGATCGGTAACGCTTGTGTGACTCTGAACATTAGATTTTCTATAACCTAATCAAAATATAAGTCTTACTCGACATGATCTCAAAATTCGTAGCAAGTGCAAAGTCCTTAGACAAACGATTGTTTTTGAACTAGTCTTCGTTCAATAGAGTTAAAACCGTTAAATTGCATATTTCGATCATTTATTTTTTATACAAAAATCACAGTTATTGTGAAATAAATAATGTTGGGATAAGTTAATCAAACTTTTGGTCTATAATAGTAAGTTAATTTTCCTTTCCATTCAGTCGTCATTATCCTTGTGGCACTTTCTGGTATTTTAGATATGGTTAAGTTGTACAAGTTCATACACATTTATATCCTCAAATTAAATGAACACTAGCCTCAGTAGTATTATATTATTAAAACAGTATGTATAGGAGCTATAGTAGTAATGTAGTTATGAATGAAATTGTATAAGGATATGCAATGAATATATAAAGTTAAAAGCCATGGTTGATTCATTTTCTCGTAAACGATTGAATAAATTTATCAATACATACTTATTTTAGAAATAATTCCGAGAACTGCCTATTATTTGTTTATGTAAATAGTAGGCAATTATATATACTATTTGCACTTAACCGTATAAAAATGTAAATATTGTGTTATGAGCCATACTTAAAAATCAATGATAACTTTTTTTATTTATTGTTAATCTACTGGTAAAAGGTTCCCGTCTAAAAAAGTTACCTAGCTAGTTTTGATCTATATCGTAATAATCACTAATAAAAGAACTAAAACTAGTTTACTTTAAACCTAAATAAAACAAAATTCTACGAATAATTTCTTAGGTTTACGCGAATATTCGACATTATAAATAAAACTACCTTTTCGTCTCTCCGTCGCGTCGGAGAGTCTCTCACGGGAGAGACTCCCGTCTCTCGGGACTCGTGACCATAATTCCTGTAAAGCATTCGAAACGACGGGAACTAAAAATCAAAATAAATCCGCGACAAAATCCGAAAGTTTCATTTAAAATTCTACGAACTGTGATCAAGACTTACAAATAGGTTGACAATATGTCTGGTAACGGTATCCCGCGCAACAGCTGGCCGTTGACTCAAACGTGGCGACTTGACCTAGAATGAGACTGTGATCGACATAAAGGACTTTTATGGTTATAGAGATATTGACACGCGGTTTTATGGCTTTTATTAACTCGTGTTACCTTCTTATGTTTCGTATGGGGAATTCATATCATAAGATACAATTTGTTATGATTTTTTCTCATTGATGGGTTATCAGGACATTATAATTAATTATTACAATATTGATAGTCGGTTACAAATCGAATTTGCTTGATGAGGTCTTTCTTTTTATACAGTATTAAATCACATGTTAAGCCGTTCATAAGCCTAAATGTAAGGATCATATAGTGTAGGTATCCGCGAATTGCTTTACAGTGGTTGACTGTTTAGTGTTTATTGACTAAAATAGTATTTTATTAGGACGAATAAGGAAAATGTTGCCATGTAAATGTATGTTCTGAGAAGAATGATTTTAAAATTTCTCGAACTTATAACTGGTTTGTAATACATTTTAATCTTAGAGAGAAAAAATATATTAGGTACGAACTAGCGATTCACCCCCACTTCGCTCGGGTTCGCCTCTAAATATTTTTTTATAATAATTACTAATTAGTATGGAATGTAAACTATAGAGTATAGTATACTATAATTATGTTGTTCCTTGAGAGATGGTTGATTATTCAAACTTTCATTGCTCTTTTCACCCCCTTAAGGGATGATTTCAGGGATAAAAATCCTACGTCCTTTTTAGGATCTCAAACTATCTTCATACCAAATATTACCAGTTCATCGAATTTTGAGTTTACCCATTACAAACAAACATACAAAAATAGTTGACGACTCGTTTGGCTCAGTTGGTAGTGACCCTTCCTACCTTCTGCGCCAGCGGTCGCGGGTTCGAGTCCCGCTGGGGGCTTTCATTTGCTAATCACGAATGTTTGTACTCCAGTCATGGGTGTTTATATTTATAATATGTATGTATTTAAAATTTATATGTGTATCAACTATCTGGTATCCGCAACACAAGCACGTTACGTAGCTTACTGCAGAACTAGATGGCGCTGTTGTAATAATGTCCCAACATATTTATTTATTTATTTATAGTATATATACACATTTTATCTCTTTATAATAGTGGAATAGATACCTTTACGCAGGCCTTTTTTGTCACTATTTTTTGGGGGCACGCTGATTCTCGAAATTAGTAAGTCCATAATGTTTGTACACCCTCCCCCACGTGTTTGGATATTCCCTTTGGGGGGACTGCGTGTCCCCACAAAAAAAAACCCTGCCTTTAGGTAAATTTAGAAGTTTCTTTCATCATTTTTAATTGCAACATTTGTATGAAATTGTACTAAAACTGTTTTCATTACCTACTGTTCAGCACGAAATAGCAGTAAATCTCCTTTATTTATGACGTATAAGAATTTTGTAGCAAACTTATTCTTTTCCAGGCCATCATGTGTTACACACCAAAGTATTTATGGGACGCTTTTGAAGGTGGTCTTCTTCGCACCATTGTCATGGGACTCAATATAGGCGTATGTCATGTCGAAGAGAAGGAGAAGAAGAAGGACGCGATCATCGGGTATCTAATCAGACACCAGAGGGTGAGCTGTTATCATAGTTTTCTTTATTTTTTATCCTCAGAATTAAATAATGTTATAGTTAAGTGTAGCTGGAAATAATCTGCAAATCTGTACCGAAATTTAAATAAAAATTAGGAAAAAAGAATAAGCCCTTGCTTGATAGTTTATAAGTTGAAATTAAAAAAAAAATGTTGCACGTAAACAACGTACCTTGGAGATACAAAGAATGTAAGTGCAAGTTCGAATTGAATGACAAATGACAATGATGTTACTATTTCCCACAGTCTTATGTACATATTTTAAACTAAGCACTTTATAATGTGAACAAAAATATTTAGCGAGAGTTTTAATATTTATGATATAAAAAAATATAAACGAGTCGGCAAAGGAAGGCGAAGTTTAACAATTGGCGACATAGAGGGAATTTAAATCAGTGCTGGGAACTAAAAGCGTGTTTTGCGTTCGTAATGCCGCGGGTTCAATGCTTGGAAATCGTTGTAGGGAGAATTGCGATTCGTAGAAAGGATGCAGAATATTATTTAAACTAGTGTTGGCTAAGTGGTCGAAATTGGACCATAATCGTAATTGAATTTATTTATCTATTAACTATATAAAAAAAGTTACTGTTTGCTACATTTTAATCAATATAAATAAAAAAAAAAACTAGCCAGTGTAGTAGGAACAGTGGAGAAAAAGTTCTTAACTGTGTAAAGCTCGTCAATACCAAATCGGGACCTAAATCGGTTTATAAGCAGTGGAGCTAACTGTTAGTATTTGCCTATTTATGCATAGATTAATTGCTTATGTTTAAATAATAGTAGAAACTGATGTAAGGTATATTTTTTACTTTTTACAAATTTGCTTTAATACAAATTTTGAAAAAGTTTAGTGTAAGTTTGTGTGTACGTATGTTAGTTTCTTCTTTACGTTGAAGTGACTAAACTGATTTGGATTATAAATACATGACAATACCCAGGCGTATTTGTTGGACGCTTTTGAAGGTAGTCTCCTTAATGTCAGACCTATATAGGTCTAGAGCTCCGAGCGAGGTTAAGTGGCTGGGTTTTAATTTTCCTTTCTAGACGCCTGTAGTTAGGTCGATGGGATTTCCCAACAGAAATAAAATGTAATGAAATAAATTATTGTCAGGTTTTTAAGGAAGATGACGTACCTATATCTATAACGTGCAACTACCCCAATACCAACCGGCAACCCCCATTATGTTCTCACTTCCCACTTTTCTTATATCCTCGTAAGGCCCACGGTCCTACCAATAGTACTAATTTATTATAGTAATTCAGACCCGACCCTCTTACGCGCTATGTAGTCGTAACGACCCAAGGGTCTACCTGTAGAACTTTTTACAAAACGTCACATTTTCGATTCAAACTTGCCGCTATAGCAATAGAGTGTATCCGAATTTGTAGATCATTATATTTAGTCACACATGGTAACACTGAATTTAGGTGGAATAAGAAAACAACTGTCAGACTGTCAAAAACAGGTGGCGATATGGCAGGTCCAGGAGGAAGAGGCAATTTAATCTATTTTTATTTGAGTTATCACTTGTAATTTAGTTTTAATTTTTACATAAACCTATCAATCAATAACTGCTTGATTATAAGATATAATTATTTTGCAGTATCTATGCATTATTATTGTAACATGACAAGCTGATGAAATATGGTCCATCAGTAGGACCGCGGGACGCAATTAATATAAAGCAATTTTCTATTTAATTTTTTAATTACATTTTTTTTGGGATAGCATTTTTTTTTGTTAGCCAAAATGATTTTGGAAGACTTGCTGTGTCTTATGTATACAATAAATGTAAAAGTTTCTTATGAAAAGCTTATTTTAAGTTTGATATTTTGAAATATACTTGTATTAAGTACCTAACAGAGAAGAATTGCTACTGATTTAGGTAACAAAATGAGTTGATTTTGTGATTGTTAAAGTTTTGTTGAGTTTATAGATAATCCTAAGAATATTATTTACTAAAAAAAAAATAATATGACTGACAGCAAGTCTGACAAATGTTTGTTACTGTTAAGTCAAGTAAAAAATTAAGATTACTTCTAAGTCTAACTTTCTACCTGTGATTGATTTATTAATAATATTACGATAAATGAAGGAAACTATACAATGTTGATTAAAAATACGAATAAATTGATCGTTTAACTTCATTCGAACATTATAGTAACACAAATAATCATATCTCACTAATGCCCGTGGTCCTGCCTATAGCACTTATTCTATTTAAATAAAACTTTCAAAAATCATATCCTACAATCATAATTACCACGCCCTGAAAATAAGACTTCAATACGATTGCTTTATCGTATTAAAAAAACACCCAGAAGTGTTGGGTCTGAATGACTTTAAAATATTAGTACTACTAGTAGCACCTTGGGCCACAATGACTAGCACACCATTTCATGGTCTGGGCCTTAGGAGGTTATAATAAGAAATCTTGTAAAAAATGCTGTTAGACCCGGCAATTCAGAATGTGCGTAAGTAGATTCTTCTAGAAATCCATAAGTTTTGTGATCTCGGTTTTTTTTTTAAACTTTGCTAGTGGAGCGTGGCGAAAACAGATCGTGACAGTCTCAAAACTGTTCTGATCATATTTTTTGTGGCCGGTCATTGCCCACGTTCAATGATCGGTTGCGCAATCCAGTACACCATGATCGCTTTTTAACTTTTATCAGATGCTGTTTGTATTTTATAAGATTTTGCCATGAGAGCTTATTAATTTTATAATAATTCCAATTTAATCACACTACGTAATGTCTACCGTCTATAATACATATACATTCCTAGGTACATTATATTTTTTTTGAGCGGAACCTTGCTTCTACCGTTAAAATCAGTCTAGACGTTTCGGAGATTTACGAAAAATAAAAAAAAACGTATTTTTCTTTTACCGTATATATGTAATTCTATTTGCACTTAGTACAAAGTTAAGTTAAGCTAAGTAAGCTAAGACTTCAATGTTAATTTTATACATTGTAACTATTCTTTCTAGGCTTTTCCGCGTTTATTGATTTTGTGACAGCTGCCCTGAGTCACTTAATGAGTTTTGTTTCCCCGAATTTCCCCAATCGAGGCTTCCGTACTCGATTGATTCAATGTTAGAACAACAGCTGGTGTCAAGGAGGTGATATGTCTTCTGATCATATTGAATTCGTTACATGGAATTCGTAAACCAATATTTTTTGGCGTAACTTGTTGAAAGGAAAATAAAAATATCATCGATCTTTATTTGTAACGAAGTGCATGGTTAAAGTTCCTCATATATCATACATTAAAGAAGCTATTATAATACTAGATCATATTTAAGTAGTTTGGTTCGCGGTTTACACTATGCAAGAAATATTGCGGGACCCTTCCGCTGTTGCCTCAGTACTAACCGCTTTTACTAAGAAATTAATATCTCATGAAAACCGCATTATATGCCCAGTAGTAAGCAGTAACTATGTAAAGTATTTTAGATATGAACTTTCTTTATGCATAAAAGTTGTAATCCGCTAAAGCGGGTTTTAGTACCGGATCTCGCACCTTTGATATTCACATGTACGAATCATTTCAAAACATGATATCCATTTGTCTTATTGTGATGGCAAACATTATGAGGTAACCTACATGTCGAAGAGACCCGATATGATAATGTAAAAAAAGAGCTTGTAAAAGTATATTTGAATATTTTGATTGTTGATTGATTGATGCACCGCTTGCATTTAAGAGAGTATGTCTAGTAGGACCTCAAGATAGGGTTGCCAACTTTTTTTAGTTCGAATATAGGAGTATGTAGGATCCTTAATGAAAAATAAAGTAGATGAGGGAAAATCCAAAGAAATAACAGTAGTTTTCGTTACACAAATATTTAGTTACATTTAAATGTATATTTTTTATTGTTTCGCTGAATACAGTAGTTTTGCCTATATTATATTTTTCCCAAAAATAAAGTATTTGGGTATCAATTATAGTAGACTACTCTAAAATATAGTGGGGGTGGCAACCCTACTTCAAGAAAAGAGCTGCATACACACATAAATGCAAAAAATCACCGAAGTTTTCGCGTAAAAGAAAGTTTGTTAGCAAAATAATATTCTCGTATTTTTAAGTAAGGATACGTTCATATCATAGCGTGCGTGCTTACTCGAGCATATCATTCAAGTGGCCACGTGTTTTTCAAATCATTGTCCCCACATCTGTTTTTTGTTTGTTTTTTTTTTGCTACTGTGTCTGGCTCTATACACATGATTTTGTTTCATTTCTCACGTTCGTCGGCACTTGACAACTTAGGTTTTGAATGAAGATGATCTGTTGTTTAACTTTAAAAGTGTAATTTTTAATCTAATATCTGTCAAAACTTGGATAAATATAAGTAATTATTGTTCGTAAGAATTACTGTTATAAACGTTTTTTAGCTTTTTATCTTTGTTTGGGTATATATCGTAAAATACAAATCTATTCCTCAAGAAATATATTTTTTTCCGAGATGTATAGAAGCGAAATAATAAAGTAAACAAATAATACTTACATACACAATAGATACTATGTATGTATGAATGTTTAATTCGATTTCTTAGGCCTGATAAAAGACAAAATTCTTAGATTTCACATACCGTGTGATGTTTTATAGCCGGTTTTAAATGGTTAGTTGAGATTTCTCAGAAACTAGATATTTGCAGCAGTAAAAAGTATCTTATATCCTGACCCCAATAACCAGCTATCATTATACCAAATTTTATCAATATCTGTCCATTGGTTTTCTCGTGATGCGGTCATAGACAGACAGACCGACACAATTTTAAAAACTATAGATTCGGCCTCTGTATCGATAATGATGACTATTTTAATAAGAATTTCCAAAAAAATTTCAATGTACAGTTTCAAATAAGTTTGAATTTTATTATATTTATGTATAGATGTAGATTAATTGTTATATATGAATTAAAAAGAAATACGTTAAATTTTACCTAAACATTTCGCAAGTTATATGTATGTAGCTACTAGATGCCTACGTATATGCTGAATGTACCTACCGGCAATGCCACTGCTTTTTGCTTCTATAACGGTAATAATACTTGTCGTAGTCGAGTCAACGCACGCTGTGGAATTAAATTAATGATGGCTTCAATCATAACTTGACCCTTTTACAGGATATAAAATGTGTAGATGTCGCAATCATATGCAATCTATTGATTAATTAGTGGAGAGAATCGGCTTTTATTAGCTTCAATTGTACGAGTTGGAAATCGATTTTTAATGTATTTTAGTATCGATAGGATGTATGTAAAAATCACGATTAGTTATTATTGTCAGTGGAAGAGCGGCGGTATCGCGCTTGGCAATTCGAGTGAAGCGGATTCAAATCCCGTGTCACACGTCTGATATTATCATGTGTGAAGCATTACCAACAATTTTAATTGTTAAAAGTATTATCATTAAGTGCTCGTTGTGTCTTTGTACGAGATATACAAAAAACTTGTCGATTACAGGACATGTGGAAATTTTTTTACGTCTCGGGCCACTTTGCACGTGGCTTTATTTGAAGCTTTCAGCAAAACGCTTTTAAGCTGGCAGCGTCGTCAATTAAATCTTTAAACTTACTTCGCCTTATTTATTTATTTATACTAATCCGATTCTCTTCATATGTATTTTTTTTTATAAATTATTGCTCCTATATTATAAAGTTGCTTTTCCATCATAACTTTTCTTAACACAACTTTTAACATTCAAGAAATAACTAATAATAATTATTTTTAATTTAAAATAATGAAGAAATAGTGTACTCTTTCAGTTTAAATAAATAATATTAATCATTAAGTATACACTGGGGCTTACAATTTAATACTGAGGATGCTGACTTCGACGAAAAAGTGGAATAATAGCTAAAAAGTCAAATCTTTGTCGAAAAATTGCGAGCCGGTGTCCCACAAGACTCTTACCCAGCCCCAATCTTTACGATGCACTTGATTGGAGGACCACTTTGAGGGAGAGCACGCACATTGCTAGAAGATGACAAGCTAATGTGGGGGGGACTATTATTGCCGTCTATACATGTAGGACATACAGATATTTCAAAACAAAATAATACCAGAGTAATCTGCACAAGCAATTTGAGATAATGACATTATAATACGAATGAATCAACCGGTATAATATAATTCAAATGTTTCTATATTAGTGCTTTTTGCGTCTTTTTATACACACAATTTGCGTGCACATTATGCAGCAAGACTTGAGTCCGGACGCTTCTCCTTGTAAATCTCTGATAGCAGAGTAGGCTTCCCTGATAGATCTGCCTGGCAGGTCAGGTCGTACTTGGTTATATGTATGTAGGTGGTATGCGTAATTGCATTACCCGACCGAATTGGGTTTAAAAATGGGTTCATAGGAGCATATTTGTGTATTAACAAACGTACGGACACAGAAACATTCGCTTTAATGTGATATAAAACGAAACGACAAAACATTCCAGTCTCAAGTCTTTAATCGTAGTGAGTATTCATTCACTTCTCATAATTGTAGTGTTATTCGCAGCAATGTTTAGGGATGCGTGTAATAAAAGCACTGTGACAGGTCGGTTACGCAAATACCATGGTTTTATGGCATGGTGAAGATGATTGCAGGTTTGACATGCAACAATGGTGGTCGGTAATGTGATCATGACATCGTTCTGTCTCTATCAGTCAACCTACTTGGAATCTGATCGAATGACAATTGAGTCTGCTTGGAAATGTGTTTAATTTGCCACTTACACAAACTATTTGTTAATAAACCTAATCAATTCATTTAAATTTGATTATGTTTCCTGTTGAATTTTTTATTTAAAATTATTTTTTTACTAATAGTAACTGGTAGTTTTTACGCGGACGCATAAATAAATAGAGTATAGATAGATTTTGCAATCTGGGGAAGTCCATTTATCATTTTGTAGGGCACAAAAAATACCAGGTGTGGGAACAAGGGGCCAAACCATCTGCCTGCCTGTAAATAATACATATTTATATAATAGGCCTTTACGATGGGGTCGCTGAGAGGACTTGAGATTCGTACTTTGTGTGCATTTCGTCACTGTTTTAGCATTTCAAAAGATACCGCTTCATTGATCTATTTTTGAGGTTCGTAAAAGGTTTGTAATACCCAAAAAGTGTTGCCACTTTTGAAAAACTAGAACACTGTAAAGATCTGGAGATGTCGTATATTTTTTCTTTTATGGATTCTTTAATATTAAGTATTTAGGCTCTTGTACGTTATACATATTATATCATATTTTTTTATCTTTGCTATTTCAAAAAAGTCAGCTTACTATATACTATAACAAATCTCATCTTACTTAACATCGGTTGGGAAACGGAAAATTTAATGTTGATGCATCATCTATTGGACTGTGGACTGTAAAATGTATACCATAAGAACTTCTGACTTTATGTATGTAGACATTACGTAGAAAAGTACACAATATTGTATAATATTTTGTTCTAGCAATCTCCATCATTTCTTCTCACCTTTCGTACATTACATACATTATTTCGCACATTACGAATTATACTTATTTGATTATTGAAATTAGAGCTTACTTTTAATTTTAATTTCAAGATTTCTAATGCTTTATCATTAATCACTTTTGACACAGATTTTTGGCATCAAAAAAGGTTTTGACGTCGTAAAATTGTTTTCTTGGAACTGAAAGAAACATCCATTTACAAGTCAAGTATATTGCAACTTAGCTTATGGTGGTCGCTCAATCTTATGTTTTATTTATGTGAATAAATCTTTTCGAATTATTGCTTGGGGCAGGATTTGTACGTAGGTAATGGAAAGCGACCGTGTAGCTAGAAATACAGCTTTCATCACATTTAAATGTTTTTACTACTGTGCTTATTACTCTATGTATTTCATACTGGATGTGTTCTAAATTATATTTAATGAAGTATATATAAAAAAAATTAAAATAATTCAATTAAACCTTGTAATCGCTAATTTAATATGGAGAGTGATACCTTTTTAAGTACCGTTTTATTTAAATTTCTTTCTTTAATCTTAATTTCTGGGCGTTATAAATGATACCCATTTAATACATTACGTCGATATTTTGCTTCGTTGCATCATGACACGAGAAAAGGATGTAAAAACATACAAATAAATGGTTAATTTAATAAACTTCAATATAAATAAAGAATTAAATGTAATTAATTACAATAATTACATATAATAAAACTGTAGTAAAGCGAAATCTGTATATAAAATATTTAAACCAACAATTACTGTTATGCACCTACGTATATTATATATTTAAATACATAAAAACATAGGGCTATTTTGATTTTTGTCTGTTTGTCAGTCTGTCTATCTCTCTATCTGTGAGTATTTCACACAAAATGTACTAAACCTTTGTATCGGTATACTTAAAATAATAACTTTTAATGAGTATCATAATGACTCAATTGCTATTCACATATTATGAGATGTATCTCATATTGTATAAATCATACCTCATATTGTTTATATCACAGCGTTAAAATATTTACATTACTCGTACGAGAGAACATATTATTTATTAAACAAGGACATTCTGATATATAACTTTTGACTGTTAGACGTTCAAGGTAAAAGAATTGTAACACAATTGCGTTATGATAATGTTAAGGCTGATTTACACGTATTAAGTGAATAAGTAGTTAACTAAATTTTAACTTAATTTTAAGTGGTTCCGTACGTGTAAACAGAAAATTTAGTAGCAAGTCGCAAGTTAAAATTTAGTTAATTACTTAAATACTAAATTAGAATGTTTTCTATTTTTTCGAATAAGTAGGTGGGCGGGGCTTATTTCTGGATCCGTTCGGACAGGTGCAATTTAGTAAAATGCATAAGTGTTGACGCGCCATTTTTTTATTGAAACTTCTTTAGAAGAAGAACGAAAAAGTAAGTCCATAGAGACACAAACACGTAAATCAAGTACCAGGCGCTCAGAGACGGGGTATAGTTAGCGCCACCAATGACGGCTGATCAGTGATCATGCTGGTAATCGTGAGGAATTGTTTTTGAAGGGAAGTTACAATATCATTAGTATTTATACAGTGTGTAAACAGTGAGTTAAATATATAAATAAAGAAGTTTCACTTCTGACATGTGTAATGTATATTGAATCTTTAATTTTTTTATTATTTGAGTTTGGTTATTTCTCTAATTATTTCATCTTTTATTTCGTCCAAGACCTCACTAATAGCAATTTTAAGCACAGAATTTACGACTTTATTACGTTGTTGATTGTCCATCTTTAGTGAACTTATCTACTTATCTACTTAATACGTTTGGACACCTACTTAAATATAAGTCACATAAAATTAAGTTAAAATTTAGTTAACTACTTAATCACTTAATACGTGTAAATCAGCCTTTAGTGCTTTAATTATTACTTGCTTGAGCTATAAATTTTCCGTGGAATTTTTCTTTGATTCAATAAATGTTGTAGTGGTACGTCACAAGTTAGGTAGGCGATAAGGTGATAAGCTGAGGAAAATGCCCCTACGCACTTATTCTGTGAGGAAAATTATGTTAGTTACCAGAATGTTTACTAAATGCAAGACTCAAAAAATATTTATATTTCTAAGTAAATATTATTACTTTAATACTAACTATAACACTGACTAATTACGTGACTCAAATATCCGGATAGCCTATAAAAGATTCGGCCGAGTATCATATCAGGACTGTTTATTTTGTGTAGGAGTAATTAACACTAATTTCCATAACCCGAACGAAGCGAGGGTGAGTCGCTACTTAGTAATAAACCTTTTTGTAAGTAATAATAATAATTATTAATTTTTTAAAAATATAAATGCAAATTTGCTCCTAAGAATTGAAGAGTTCCGTTACTTGTCATGGATCTCATAATCAGAGCCTTATTAAACTCTCAACAAACTACTTTTCCAGTACCCTTTCCAATAAAAAAAGAATCATCGCAATCGGTTGGCGTGCTATTGAGTTATTCATTCATTTGTCGCGCATATACTTAATGCAAATTTAAGACTTGTATGGATTTCTCATGGATGCCGCTGTCAGAACTGGAATAAGTTAAAATGGGACCACACTTGAAGTACCACCTTTCAAATAAAAAAAGAATCATCAAAATCGGTTCACCTACTTCAAAGTTCTGAGGTAACAAACCTAAAAAAAAGATACAGACGAATTGAGAACCTCCTCCTTTTTGGAAGTCGGTTGAAAAATGAAAAAGCATAGCACTCAACTCTCAGACAGTATCTCCTTACATAATTACCAAAGGAGTCATCGATTGATAAACATAACAATGACACCTTGGAAACTCAACATAATGAGGTACACATCATATTACCATATGACGCCTTGATAAACATGCGGGTCGCCAACCGCTAAGTTTGGTTGCCAAGCAAGATCAGACGATTATACTTAGTACTTACACAAATAAAGGACTTTGTTTATAGAAATATAATTTATTTTAATAGTACATATATTTAGGTTACTTGTATTATTTAAAACTAGCGATTCGCTCTTGCTTTGCTCGGGTTCGTCCCTAGGTTTACCGCCAGCGAAGCCACGTGTTCCGCTAGTTAAAATAAATAGAATTAGTAAAATATGACCTCCTTTTTAGAAGTCGGTTAAAAAGTAGCCTAAGTTACACCTTATAATTATATTATAAGCATTAGCTCTTTGCGAGTGAAAGTCCCATCAAAATCGGTCCAGCCGTTTCAGAGATTAATCGGAAAAACAGACAAACATTAAAAAAAATATATTTTTATACACTTTTATGTGCATTTAGTTAAAAGCTGTTAATTTGAAATTAAGACAGACACTTCGATTTTACTTGTATGTAGCAGTGGCGAAGGGTGAAATTTTAGCAGAGGTAAGCTGTCCAAAAAAATTACAAAAACTAAATAAATATATGCGATGCAAAAGTACCCAGTATCTACTAGTACCTCGTAAGTATCCGTTATGTTGTAGTGAAGATTTTTTTCGTAATAATTAAAAAGTAAAAAAGTGTTCATAAAGTCTTATGTCATTGTTTATTTTTTTAATTTATGTAAAGTTATAGCAAAATAGTCAATATATTTAATATTTACTAAAATAATATAAAAATATTAATGACGCCATCTATGAGAAATCATTACGCATCATTTAAAAAGTGAAAGTACGGCGATTTGATTTAAGGCCGCATTATTTTATTTTGTATTCATTATAAATATAATTAATTTCAACCTAAACATAATTTAGTGAGATTTAAATATTCGTTTTTCCCTTCTGTTAATTTTACATTAATATATAAATCATTATTTTAATAAATATCGCCATCTAGCATTGAGTTATTATTACTACGTAAACTCAGTGCCATCTAGTGACAAGTGTTTGAAAAACTTCGTAGTTCGTTTGCTATCTTATTGAAGAGATTGATTTATTTTTTATTTATCAAAGTTAAATTAAAATTTTGAAATATGAAGATGATTTTACTGGTTTTAAAATTTAATTACAATATCCTACAGCATTACTTGATATTTCCTTCCAGTCCGAATAAACTGTTTAAGCTAATACGCGTAAAATAATTTTGTCAAGGAAACGCATATAAAATAACTTAAAACATTTTCACTGCAACATAAATGAAAACAAACACAATATTTTTCTAATTTAGCACTTACACACAATTTCAATAGAAAGTTTTATTACAAATTACTTGACTTATGCAAGTTTCGAAAACAAAGTTGCATACAATCCAACTTCAATAAAATACGCAAATTTAATAATGGCTTATAGAACTCACCGTAATTAAAACATATATGAACCATACACTATACAGACTCAACACAAAATATCAATATTAGTTATTACGCTAAAATCGAGTAAAAACTCAATAAAACGAAAGAAAAACACAAATAATGCACTAAGCACTTGTAAACAGAATCGCCATCGGCCATATTAATTTGTTTAAATACTTGTCGCTTGTCATTGGTCAATCATAGTGACGTTTTGTACTTTCCACCAATTACATGCAAAATAAGCTGCTCGGGAGCGTCTTAACCGCGACAAAAAATCTGAGTAATTATGAATGAAATCACTTGAAAATGTTCCAATACAAAAGTATGAATGAAACACGATTCGTATGGAAAAGGTAAGCCGAATTACTACGTCTTACCGCGGCATTTCTATGAAGGCGCATTTTAGCAAAGTATACATTTTTGTTGATTTTGACTTATTGTAGGCGTTATGTTATTTTTAAAAAAGGATTATTACTATAAATTATTATTTTAATTAGTAATCATGTAAATTTAAAAAATAAATATTATGTAGTATAATTAAAACTTTATTGGATTTTTAAAAGGTAAGACGGTGGGAATCGTCTTGTATGGACCCTTCGCCACTAGTATGTAGGTATATAGAGAATAGTTTTAGGGTCTTCGCTCGTTTGATAAGTGAGGTAGAATCGAAGTTCTAGGGAAGCCTATATACGTTCATAGGTAAGCCCATTATGTTAAAGTACTGCTAAATTACTAAGTTAGAGGTACTTTCTTAATTACATGATTAATATGGACCTTAATAATAATAATTTCAATTAATCTTGAATTATTTTTTTTTTGACACAGAAAGGTTTGTAGAAAACCATAAAATGTGCCATGAAACCTGTTTTTTATAAGTTCCTATCATATGAAGTGAAGCTTTAAGTTTTAAAAGATTTTTTTTCTTTATTTCTCTTTCTTTAGAAAGAAAAAAAAAGATGAAGTAAATTATCGTTTATCTTTCACAGTGACATCTTACTGATGATAAAAGAGCTAGTTGCTCTTTTGAGTTTTGTCGCTGGGTCTTTTTAGCAGAACTACTTTTTCAACCGGTAGATTCCTCGCGGACTTATCGTACTGGCATTTATTAGAATTTAGAAAATGTAATAAGTGACGATTAAAAAGTGCTTGTAAAAGTCCATTTGAATAAAGTATATTTTGTTTTTTTTTATAGCTGCAGCTAAGAAAAAAAGTATTTTAGGTAATATTACAAAAAACCTTTGAATAATAGTCATTGTATAATACTGATGCGGGTATTGAATATTAAGTACAGTAATTCTGTGATTGGCCTACTTGCTCACTAGAGCACTAGTACTTAGTACCTAGGTGATATTTTAAAAACCTATAATTTACGAGTGTGTGTGATCGTAATTTCTGGCTCTTAATTAATATAAACTAAATGATATTGTCAGTGTGCGCCTACGCTTATAATTTTGAACGTATGGAAGTAAATTTTATTATTTAAGTCTTTTTGGACTATTTGTATTAATTTAGATAATAAAACATTTTTATATTGAGTGAAGTATATTGCTAGTAGTAGCAATACCTTTCAAAGGTATTAAATTTTATGATAATACGTGATCCGTAAAGTACATTTTTAAAGCTTATTTTTAATTATAAAAAATTTGTAAGGCTGAATTACTTTAACCATACGGAACCTTTTATTCGTTAATTTGACTTTGGTGATAATGCTCCCAGCCAATTAATATTTAAGATAAGCCAGCGTGTGGCTCTTACAAATTTAATTTTGATAACAAATTATATTAACTAATTTTAAAATGTTTTTATTTTTTATTTTACAGACGCATAAACTATACGCATTTCGTTATTGGGGCTGTGAATTGCTCTGTCTCGTCAACATCGTACTCCAGTTGTGGATAATGGATTCTTTCTTCAACGGCGAATTCTTTTCATACGGAACCAGGGTGTTGGGTTATAGCGAAGTGCCACAAGAAGAAAGGTATATCTCAAGTACTATTTATTTGAATATTTTTTGTATTGGACTCTTTGGGTTCGATTTCCGCTCAAACTCAAAATATCTTCCGAAAAGTGCTATAACTTCTTCTAATCCTGTTCCTAATGTTATACACTTGGTTTTTAATGAACCTTGACTTGTTTAGAACCTTATCCTCTCCGGGTACCATGATTGCTGTGAAGTATTCTAAGGAAAAATCCGGAACCTTTGGATACTAGTAAATTGCGAAAAAAACAATAGATTTCATTAAAACTTTCCACATTTAAAGATGGCCTTATAACTCAAAATAATTTACGTCTAAGTACATTTTAAATTAAAAAGTAATAAATAAGTCCACGGTGAATCCCCGGGTAACAGCTAGTATACAGTTCCATTGCCATTCCAGATTTGATCCAATGATCTACGTGTTCCCCCGCGTCACCAAGTGCACGTTCCACAAGTTTGGTCCGTCCGGCACGATACAGACTCACGACTCGCTCTGCATTCTGCCACTGAACATCGTCAACGAGAAAACGTATATATTCCTATGGTTCTGGTACATCATACTGGCGGTTATACTTGTACTGCTAGTTATATACAGGTGAGCTCTTAAAATTATTTATAATGACTTTTAAATGTTGTTGTATATGGTTATAAAAGAAGATCAATTTTGTTATGCGATTTGGTTGGACTCCTACGGTTGATGATATTATAAAGAAAATACCAGGAGCAACCAGCTTTGTACGTTTTATGCCCTCCCAGATGGACCACTTTCGAGGGTCGTCAATATACAGCCTACCTTTTTTTATCTAAGTACTTAACAGGCGGGCGTATTGTTGGTAAATGCATTTCGACGTCACGTCATTGACGACACGTTTGACTCAGCTGGTAGTGACCCTACTTTCTGCGCCGGCGGTTGCCGGTTCGAGTCCCGCTGGCGGCATTCATTTCTTGAGCACGAATGTTTGCACTCCAGTCATGTGTGGTTTGTATTTAAAATTTATATGTGTAGTATATCAACTATCTGGTATCCAAGCCTCGTAGTTACCACGGAACTAGATGGCGCTGTTGTTATAATGTCCGAACATATTATTATATTATTATTTAACCATATACCTTTGTACACCCTGGCTTTAAAGCAGCTAGTACTACCAACTAAAAACCAACAGCCGTCCACCGTCTTAAGGGACGTAGCAGGACCATGTCGCCCCGAAGCAGACCACAAACAGTTTGTGCGTACAAATTATACATATCGTATGTTGTTTCCAGGCTCGTAATAATATTCGTCCCGTCGGTCCGGCCGAGGCTCCTCCACGCCCGCGCGCGCACGATCGCGATGGAGACGGCAGTGCTCGTGTCGAGACGGACGGACGTGGGCGACTGGTGGCTCCTGTATATGCTGGCTAGGAATATGGACCCGCTTATTTATAGGTAAGTGTCTCGACAGCGAGATAGAGAGAGAGAGAGAGATAGTGAGAGAGATAGAGAGAGATTGACAGAGAGAGAGAGATAGAGGAAGAGAAATAAAGGAAGAGAGATAGAGAGAGGAGGAGAGAGTTTATAATATGCACGGGCTTCCCTTTACATATGGGGCATATGAGATCAAAGTCCACCATGTTAATTATCATTATTTTTTTATCTCAGACATGCAGATTTCCTAACGATGTTTTTCGTCACCTTAAGACAATGGTAATCATGTTGAAATTGATTCGCACTTGATAATATTGAAGATACAAAACCCAGGATTTGAACCCGCTTCTCTCGGTTTCCCCGGAAGGGTCCGGGCGCTTTATCACTGAGCTACCAGTACGTTTGACAAGACTATTCACATTACTACCATATCCTGATTTCCTTTATTTTCCTTTATTTTAAAAGAGCAACTGTTGAGTCTCTCCTGACTCACAGACTTACAGACTGACATTTACTTAAAGTTCTATATTGTAATGTTAAAAGTGACGACTCAAAAGTGCTTGTAAAAGACTATTTGAATAAAGTATAATTTGATTTTATTTTCAGAGAGCTCATATCAGAGTTAATAAAGCGTATGGGCGAGAAAAGTGGGCCGCGCGCGTGACGTCTGCCTAAACGCACAGACATCGCCATCGTTTGCGACTGACACAAGTTTGTATATATTATATATACATGCCTTATTTTACTATTAATATGTAGTACTGTAACTATTATATCATACTATGAGGATAATGGCACTAGGTGTGGAAATAATAGGGCGGAATAGGAAAAAATGTATGTAAAGGTCTGAAACGTGTCTAAACTTCTTATGATTGTTAAGAATAGTGATATATAATTGCCATGTATTAGAATTCTTGACTCCTTATCATAGATCTGCTTTTGTAGGACGTTATTTTTTTTAAAGTACGTGACGGTTTTTTTTTAATATTTTTTTTAATATTACTCGTCATAGTTTGGGGACCTCTGGTCTGTATTGAAATGTCATTTGAAGTTCACACGATATATTAAGAGAGATTGATATCAACGTTTGATTAATGGTATTAGTTAAATTATATTCCTTTTTTTATATTATCTATGCATATATTATGTTATATTATATTATTATATATAAAAAAGAAACTCAATTTGCCTAAAGTAATTTAATTTGTGGCAATACAATAACGAGTTAGATTAAGCTGATATTATTCCTAATGTAGTTGCCATAAGCGAAAAAGATTGTAATATCCAGTTAACCGACTTTTTCGATTGACTTGTCTATATCATTTTTGTACTGGACTACCGGCTTTTCCATGTTTCGCCGTTTGTCTATTAACAAGATAAGGTGTAAAATTGTGTTATTTTTATGAGATATAATGCTGTGAAGTTAGCTGCAAGTCATTGCATATGATAATACTTTTGGTATACTATAATATATAGAAATATTATCAACGAAATATATACGAATATAAAGCAATAAAATGTAGCACTTTTAAGAGGTGTCTTCACTCAAGTGCGTTAAGATCTTACTAATAGTTAAGCCTGTGACAACCCAAGCTGCCGTACACTAATGTCCCAAGCGAGTGTACGGCAGCTTGGGCTGACTGTCACGTCCGTTGGACGACTATATGTTTCATAGACTTTGCTAATAGTGTGTTGCGACCCTTTTTTTGTTTTAAAGTTGTCTTGATATCTATAAAAATTGAAACGCATGACTTATCAATCGAAATCGGTTAAAACGATATGTATGTAAATAGGAAATTATTATTAGATCAAAGACTAAAGGATTTTATAGACGGACTCTTCCACAACAACTTTAAGGTAAAACAAATCGGTTCAATTAAAAAACTAAAGAAAACACAACTGCATTTCTGTGTAATTAGGAAATGAATAAACCCTAAAATATGTTGTGTTCTGATTCAAAATGTACACTCGGTGCCACTTTCATAATTAATACGAATCTAAAGACATCTTTGAAGCTAAAAATTCCGCCATTTTTTTTTATATACCCAATATTTTGATATACACAATGTCACTTTCTCAGTAAATACGAATCTAACGACACCTCTCAAGCTAAAATCCATCGAGTCATTCAGGCTGCCAGTGTGCTAAACAAATATACATACATACAAACTCTTGAATAACGTAACCCTTCTTCTGGCGCAGTCGGGTAAATAGTAGCAAATGTCGATTTTAAGAATGAGATTTTTTTTGTATAGTAACTAAGGTTTTATATTTAAAAAGTAACTTAACTATTTAATGTATTCAAGTTAAGTAACTTAAGTTACTTATACTGAGTACATATTCATATTTAGTTTATGCGCTGTCTATAATTCCTTTAGTCTGTAGTATTAGATATTATTCAAGAACCGCTAAATTGATGAAGTTAATGTAATCAAAGTAAACTAGTTCACTGCCATTTGTAATTTGAGTTTTGTAACAAATTTTATTGTTGCATTTTCTAAATTTTAAAAGTGTGTATTTTACATGGTTTTATTACAGTAAAGTTTGAGAATATGTTATTCTTTGTAAATAACTGAAGAGTGATGAAATTTACAATTTTCTATAGCATTTTGTATTTGAATTAAGCTCTTACAAATTTTATTATAATATTTTATACATTCTTTCAGTTTTTAAAACGGTTTTGACATTTCAAGTTTGTAGCAAAAATGGTTTTCCATTTTTTTTTAATTGTCTAAAAATTGCAAGTCCTGAATAAAGGTTGTAATTATTATAAGACTCGAATTTCAAAGTTCACACGAACTTTTAGGGACCTGATGTTTTACTCGAATTTTTTGCATGTTATAATTCCAGTGTTGCCATTACGAGAAATTTGTACCAGTTGCTACTATTTAATCATACTTTTTATTGAAAGAAGCGTAGTAACTGTTAGGTAGATATGATTTCTATTCTATCATTTTGGTAAATAGGCTTAAGATTTGATTAATAGGGAATATGCGTTAACTTTGTTTTTTTTTCAATAGTTTAATTGAAAGAGATTCATACTTTAATAAATCATTCAGGTACAGATACTTTTAAACGCGAACCATTTTGGCGCGCTTTGTGTGACGTCATTATCAATAACAGCATTGCAACGGGAGGTCTCACTGCGAGTTTTAGCCGTCGGTGGCGCTACAAGCGCATAACGTAAACAACGTCAAGAATGTATGTAGTGTATGTCAAATTATTTTATGTCATGTTTTTTAATTCAACAATAGTTAAAACACCGTATTTTTCCATCTTATATTTGATTTTATAAAACTTAAACTATAATAATAAACGCGTCTGTCAAAATAGGCGGCATTGAGGTTTTCGTTGGTGACGTTATGCGCTGGTAGCGCCATCTGAGCCGAGCTTGGCGTGAAACCTTCCATTAACGAATGAATAGGGCTGTAACCTATATGCAAACACCGAACAACATCGCTCTATTATAATATACTTCGACGTCACATTTGGCCTCACAAAGGCATTGCGTTTCAACCACATTGAATTTCCTCAATGCACATATTTTCTCAATAAAAAAGAAATTAGAGAAGAAATGAAAGAAATATTGATATAAGCTTAGTTCAGCAATAAATGTTATAAAAATATATTTCAACTTTTTATATTACACGCATATACCCTATTGATATCACAAATTTCCATAGTAATAGCAAAGTCTATGAAACATGTAGTCGGCCAACGGACATGACAGGACAGCCCAAGCTGCCATACACTCGCTTGGGACATTAGTGTATACTGTATGTATGTCTGTTGGCCGACTACATGTTTCATAGGCTTTGGTAATAGCATGTGCCAAGTTTTACCGGTTGTTCTTGATAAGACTTCAAATAAAAGACATTTGACGTTAGTTTATGCATATCATATAGTATAAGTGGCTGTTAAAGTCATTCTTTTTTTTTTATTAAAAAATACCGTATGTTTGTTTGTGTAACATCGAGTGTATTTAATATGAAGCGTATATAATATTGTTAAATAATTACGCAAAGTAATTTGGTTTTACCTATCATTTTTAGTCCTCTTTTTATGAAAATAAATGTTTTAAATTGATTAATGGCATGGCAATATTGTTCAATGTTGCCATATTTTCAAGGAACTGAGTATAAAGTATAGACTGTATTCGCCTTACGTGTATACAATAAATTTGGTATGTGTGTGTTTGAATAAAATTAAATATTTGTATGGTATATGTAATTTGAATTTACAAAGAATTTTTAATGAATGGTGAGAATTTTTGGTTCAAGATTGTTTTGATCTTGAATCTGAAACAAAATAATGAGTGAACTATCTTAGTT
Organism: Boloria euphrosyne; assembly: GCA_951802675.2. Taxonomy (NCBI): domain Eukaryota; kingdom Metazoa; phylum Arthropoda; class Insecta; order Lepidoptera; family Nymphalidae; genus Boloria; species Boloria euphrosyne. The sequence continues at coordinate 14,842,690 of OX637871.1, forward strand.
CAACTTTTATATAGTAAATATTGTGCTGATATACATGTGTATATAATAATGAATTGGCTAAATTGTCATATTAGAAATTGGCAATACATGTATACGTTTAAGGCTGTCAATGTAAAAGTGACCTAACTCTAAAATGGTATTTATAATATATGTTATTGTTATTATACTATATACATTAGTGGTAATTGATTATGTCAATTCCATTATATGCCATTATAGTGCTAATATGACGTTTAAATATTATTCAATTATATAGAAACATAAGGCTATGTGTTGACATCAATATTAGTTCGACATGTGAAATTATAATACGCTGAAGCGAATTTATGATCTATACTTGTATTTTGTTAGACTCATACAAGTACACGACCTAATGCTAACATATATTTTAGGTATTGGATATGCTTTATCTGATTCCTTATCTAGAAAAGGATTTAGGGGGTCCTTTTGTATGTCACCTGAATGAATAATCTTAAAGGGAAGCTCGAGCCCAGGAGTGGGACGTGATAAAAGCCTGAATACATACAATACATCGTCGCGGGTCGTGGGTTCGAATCCCGCTGGGGGTATACATTATTTATTTATACATATATTTTTCCTAATAAATTATAATACTTTCTTAGGTTTACGCGAATATTCGACATTATAAATGAAACTACCTTTTTTACACGGGAGAGACTCCCGTGACCATGATTGCTGTAAAGCATTCGAAACGTAGGTAACTAAAAATCAAAATAAATCCGCGACAAAATCCGAAAAGATAGTTTCATTTCTATATAAATTATTTTAAAGTTGGGTCACTTATGCGCTGATGCTCTTAAATTACGTAATGCTAAATTACATTTCAACGCTATCAAGCGTGATCTATGCTGCTAATTATTATCGGCCTCTATAAGTGTTCATTTTAAAGACCTCTTAATTATTATTTTGAGGTATTTTGATATATTTTACAAAATATTATGGCAATTAAGTGTTACATTAGACTGAGGACTGTTAAGTTTTCTCATCTTGTCATATTGTATTCATTCGAGCGAAGCAACGAGATGTAATTTCTATTAAATAAAATAGAAATTAAATGCTTGAGTAAAACGAAAACATGAGGCTTCTATAATTAAATATTTTATTAGTGAATCGGCTATGAATTTTATTTTTTTAAATATTAAAGAGGCTTTAATTACTTTCCGTTACTCTTTAATTAGTTTTTATTACATTTATAGATTTTTGAAGTCATTATTTAATGATAAATCATTTAGCTAATGAATTTTATTTAAGTTTTTGAAGAGATGTGAAGTTCCCCAATCCGGACAATAATACGAATAGAGATAGAGATAGTTAAAAAAACCTTCCTTCTGATAACACATAATCATAATGTTCGTTTACGAGGATTTGTTTTTGGGTAATTGAATTGTGCCTATACTGTATTTTTAGTATTATGTCGTAGGCTGAAATTATGGTTGTATACTCTTTACTCAGCAGTCATGTGAAATGATAATTTCTTTATAAAATGTATTAACATCTCGTTGCTTCACTTTTTCATCACATATTCGTCAAATTAAGCCATTCTTATGAATATATAATATACATTTATTATATAACATTTTATGATTTTTTGTAAAATGATGTTTACAAATGAATATTATTCTTTAAAAGATCTGTTACAAATACTTTTTTATTCACGTATAAATTGTATAATTTAACTGGAGAAAAACAAGTGAGTTATTGCGATTTTTTCCACGTGGTATTAAGTATAAAAATGTTTTGGACGTCGAAAATGGAAAATCTCATAATAGATTTTTTTATTAACATACTATTATATGACATGACCAATACAAAATAATTTAGTTCAATCTTCCAGTTTAATGGCTTCAAGGCCGGTGTAGCGCCGGTTGAGCATAGATTGCTTCGCCAATGTAGAATCATAGACCTAGAGTATGAACTAAGCAACACTGTCATAAAAAGGAAAGAGAAAGCGAACGTGCAGCCAATACACTCTATTCCAATTGGATTTTTATAAACGTAACGTAAAAATATATATAATAATATTGAAAATTATAACTTCATTAATCGTATTTTAACTTCTGGCCGCATATTTGTTTTGACTTGCGCCTTTCCGCCAATTTAACTTGACAACTGGCAAAGAAACAGTCGGTCTACTCTATTTGTCTATGCATATTGTCAATGCGTGTGTTTGGCAGAAAAAAATGCTAGGAAGCGCTTGTAATCAAAATGGCGATCGCTAGAGGTAAGCGCTGTCAAATAGTAAAGAGCTATTTTCCTCTAGGACGCAAATTAATTATAAGCTCTACTTCAAAACAAACAAAATAAATAAGCAAAATGGCAGATTGCGTCAGCGCTACTGAAGTTAACAAACTTGTCCTGGCCGAAAACTGTCTAGTTTGTTATCAGCTCTTGTAAGCGCTTACAAGCGCTTTTTTCTGCCGAACAGCGAATGTCATATTTCAAACGTCACTGTCATATGTCAACGTCAAACCGCTCAGAGTTATTGGTTAAGTTAGTTTTAGTACTTGCATTTATTTTAACTAAGAGTGTACATTTTTTAGAACTAAATGTCGAAAACATCAAGTATGTTTGTTCTTATATCTCGTAATATATATTTTAAACTAGCGAATTTTGTAACTATTATTTATTACAGAGCTCTTGTACTATGATGATATTTTAGTGTGTAAGGACTTCAGTTGAAAGAGAATTATATAATTTTGATTTTTTTAAATGTTTTGTTTTATTTTGTACCTGCTGTGAGTTAAAATAAACTTACAATTATTTTACAATAATATATTCTTTGGTAAAAAATAAAAATTATTATCATTAGAGTCGATTTAGCGCGGAGTCTACTTAGAGCATTGATTGTTTTTAAAGAAATATGAAGGATAGATATTAGCATAGTTCGATTAAGTGTTGACTTCCCTATTTCTGTCAGCTTATAAAAGAGTCTTCATGCGAAATGTGTTTGCACTGGCAACTTTTATGATATTGATGCTTATAATGTTGCCAGTGAATAGAAATAATTTTCGACACGGTTCAGAGGGAAGTTTAAAAAAAGAGCTGAATAATGATAAGTCATACAGAATATGCAGTAATGTAACAGTAAGTAACAGAGGTCCTATCTCATACAAAAACGTAGCGCTATTTCGGAGCTTTCTCAGGGCTGTTTAGTTAAAATAATAGATGGCGTTAATTTGCAAAATTCGAACTATAATGATATATTTAAACCAGTATCGATAACTTTTGAGACCAAAAAAAATTATAGTACGATGAAAGCCAGTGTAAAAGGAAGAGAATATAACAAAAATAAATTACGGGAAAGGAAGGAAAAATAATTTACGGGCGATCTAAGGTCGGGAAGGGGGAGGGGGTGGTGTTTTAAGGGTAAAAACGCTTATTTCGATTTCCAGCAAAACTACAAGTCCTATGGAAAAAAGTTAAATGGCAAAGTTGTAAGGAATAAAAAGATCTACAGCTTTTGTATGTACACTTTTTTCACATAACCTTAAAATTTATGTGAAAAATGAATTATATAAAAATCAATATATTTTTTTAATTTTTTACCATTTTGAAAGGCACTGGCACTTGCTACTGGTCTTATTACGTTCGAACTATATATAAAATATGTAAACTATTCCAAAAATCATTTTGCGCTTAATTAAACTTATTGACAAACAACTTTTATCCATTATTTACAACTAATAAACAGCAAAAGCGCCAACGGTGAAAATGATCTACATAATTGACTGAATATTATCATATTGCTGAATTTTCTACCATCAAGCAAATTCTGAATTACACAAATTTATTTTCTTCTTATTTCTTCTCAAGCAAGTGTCTATAGCTCAATAACATCTAGCTCTTAGAAAATAGTAGTGGCGTTGAATGTGTTAAAATGTTTATTAAATTAACTTCTTCAGGTATTACTTTTACATAAGTTAAAAGTAAAATAAAACATTTATGTACAATACTTATTGTATCGGCTGCAAAAATAATTCTGTGTTTCCTTCTATTTCCTTGAAATAAATGTATCACGTATACCCCAAATAGGAAACTTTTGCAAGTCCACCGCATTGTACGATGCACTCGCTGTTTTATTATTTACACGTCAGAGATCACGAACACCTAATAATTTTACTATCCCAGAATAAAACCGTACACTGCAAACATGGGTCGAATTTTCGTTTATAAAGGTGCTTCTACACTGGAGTTAACAAATATTAGTAATAAGTTATTAATTTTATTTAACACTTTATTGCACAAGACAATGTAAAAAATACAATTAAATAGATTTGCAAAGGCGGCCTAACAAAAAGTGTTCGTTTTCCTAGCGGTCGCCTCACTGAGGATATAAAGGATTTATTAGGATATAAAGTTAGTTTTTCATATTCAATTCAAATTATTTTATTTAGCATTAAATGATTACATGTTTTTACTGACGCGGCTTTACCAGTTACAGCTTCAGATCCGAGGAGCGAAAAATGGCGAAATGAACTTAGCAAAGCTAATATTATTATTTTTATTTTACCTTTTTTGTAATGAAAAACCGTCGAAACATTTCATCGCATTTTATTATATTTTAAAAAATGCTTGAATTTTAAATTTTTAACATATATACTTAAGCAATATATAATATTAATGTACACACGTATGTGTATTTTTAAAAGTTTATATTTTTTGTAAGAACTAAAGATTTAAATGATCCGTCCCTTATTAGGGGCTTGCAAGTAAATCGGGCGATGACCTCTGAATTTTCAAGTGACTCATTAAACTTTTCATCTCGGCCTTGAAAGCTCGTGAGGATTGCGTATTACGAATGCATTTCTGTTACTCGTAGGTACTATCTGCATAATATTGCGACATAATAACTGGTAACAAATTACCTACTTTTCTACAAAAAATGAACCTAAATCGAATTCATAGTCGTCGGATTGCTTATTTTTTTAAAAATACAAATGAAATATTAGTACATTTTGAATTTGAATGTTTAATTATGAATTTGAATCTCTTATATCTAATTAATCTTTACGAAAATTAAAAAAAATAGTAAGTAAAATATTATTGTGTTAATATTTCATAGGATATAAGGAAGGCCTCATCATATTTAATGAGCTTTAAGTAGGTACTATTCACAATTAATTTTTAACCGACTTCAAAAAAGGAGGAGGTTATATTATGTTCCACTGTATGTATTTTTTTTTATGTATGTTCACCGATTTCTCCGCCAACTGTGGGCCGATTTCAAAAATTTTTCTTTTGTTCGGTAGGGTATAGTTCTGAGGGGGTCCCATTATCACAAAATCCCAAAATCAGGATCTGATGATGGGATCCCAAGGAAATCCAGGGCAACTTTCAAAATTTATAGGCACCTATTATGTTTTTGATATATTTTCTACAGCTGCTGTTCAAGCATTTGCGTTTGAAAATCGTCATCTCATGTGATGAGCTGATGATGGAAGGTAGAATTCTTTAAATGTTATTTTTTCTCTGTGTTCACCGATTTATTCGTCAATTGTGGGCCGATTTCAAAAATTTATTTTTTGTTTGGTAGGGTATACTTCCAAGATGTCACCAAGTTAGTATCTGATAATGGGATCCTAGGGAAATCGATGGCGTAGTAGATCGTAGATCGAGTACTCTTTGGACACCAAACACCCCCCCCCCCCCCACCCCCCCCCTTACGGTAGACCTGATAATTAATTACTATTACGTTACATACGTTAATAGGTATGCTCGTTGTTTAAAGCTTAAACAGATTTTAAATTAGTGACATATAGTAAGTCACTATAATTAAATCAGCTAAATAAAAGGCACACTAAAAATGGAAAAATAACTTATTTAAAAAAAAAATTAAAATATGTTGTGTTACTTGCCAACTTTAAATTTATTTTTTCATATCAATCAATCACCATTTTTGTATTATCTGCATTTATTATGAAAAAGTGTTAGAGAGTATAAAATATTTTCTGTACAGCAAAAGTGGAAAGTTTAACACGACATTTGTGGACAGCAATCTGGGTATGGCTTCGTCTTGTCGGTCACTAATTTGCAAGGTGGCTCTACCACCTTAACTCCACATCTAAAATAAAAAAATGTATTTAAAATAATGAGAAATATATTATAATAAATAAAATTAAATATTGTAAGTATCAGTTGAAAAAAATCGTAATAGTCTATGGTTATGAGGTTTAAGGAGGAAAATATAGGAGATCAGAAAAATCTGAAATTCTTTACAGATTGCTAGAACAATATAGGAACTTTTTATAAATTACCTACTAGAGTTACTTATACATAAGGAAATTGTGTATTGCTTTACATGTGATACAAATAAATAATTCCAATTATATATAAAATAAATTAAACCAATACGTTTCATGCTCCACCATGTTTTCTCCGCACCGGTACTGCATACAGGCGGACTTAGAGGGAGCGGTTTCGCCAAATAGAATGACTTGGTCCAGTTCTCGTATGTAACATCCTTGCTGGCCCTCTGCAAATAAGTCTAAGTCTAGTTCTAGTTCCATGGTAAGTTACAAGGCTTGTTTAAGGAATACCAAATAGATTATTTGCACATTGCACAAATATACCTAACTATAAATACATACATATTATAAATATAAACACCCATGGTCCATGACTGGTGTACAAACATTCCGTTTTCATCACACTAAAATTGCCCACAGCGGGACTCGAACCACTGGTACAGTAAGACGAGTCACTACAGACTGAGCCAAATTACATAAAAATTTGGTTAAAATCTGTCCAGAGGGCCTAGACAATGTAACAATCGATTTGCGAAAGCGATAGAAAAGTCTAAAATGTATGGGTTTGACATGCCTTAGATATGTCACGTGATCTGTTGTCAACGAATAGATGATGGTAGACAATGTACATTCATTTCAATTATTAGTGATTTAAAGTTCAAGATGCATACGCTGCGTTTAAGCGATGACGATTGTAGAAATCGAATCGCTTCATAACGAATGCCGGTTGTCTATAGGCCCAGTACTTCTTGTGTTAAACGATAGCATACAAATAGACAAACATTTTAATAAATTAATTATTAAAGTTAAAGTTTTGGGGTCTATTCAATGCACAATACGGTTACAGTTATTGTTTTTAAAAAATATTTCTTGAACAGATTTTTTAATGTTTAACTATTATATGTACTAGCGACCCGTCTCTAGATTTAGCGCGACCGAAGCAGCGGGTAAATGTATACAAAAACTTGTCAAATTATATACTAAAACCTTCCTCGAGAATCACTCTTTCCACTGGTGAAAACAGCATGAAAATCGGTGAACTCGTTTTTGAGTTTATCGCGAACAGATGTCTGTCTGTTCGCGATAAACTCAAAAACGAGTTAAACTACAGACGCGTCGGAGGACTGTGTTTTAAAATATGTAGTGATAGATAACAAATTATCATTATTAATATATTTATGTTAATATATTATAGGTTCTTACTGAATTTATCAGGTATTGTTTCTAGAGACGCTATCGCAAGGGCCGCGTATGCGACGCTTATCGATGCAATCAACACGACTATCACTTTGAACATCGTTCGCACTAATGACTTAAAAGTACGTACATAATATTATGTATCAAAACGATGACCTAATCATTATCAGTTTCAATTTCACCTCAAAGATCGCGTCTTATCTCTTCTCCTAAGTTAAATGTTCGAACCTACTCACATACATACTTATATGTTATTAAAATAGTTTATCTTTTTGTTTGTTTTAATATCTTAATCGCGTTTAATTTTATTAATAGTTATATAAAATAACTATATTTAGTATCTATTACTAGATTTCTCAGATAATTGATATTTTCCCGCAGTATAAAGTATCCTTTAAGTTGACCAGAATAATCAGCTATCATTGTACTACATTTCATCAAAATCTGTCCAAAATCATGATGCGAAGAGAGAGAGAGAGAGAGAGAGAGAGAGAGAAAGAGAGAAAGAGAAAGACAAAAACTCTTAAAGCTAAGATTATTAATAAGATTATCAAAACCAAAAACAGATTCGATTAAGAATTTTAGTATCCGAGTAGTAACTATGTACAATATACATAAAGAAAGACAAAACGCTAGCGAAACCGCATGCAAATCTTAGTTTTAAGTATAAGTTTATTATGATTGTGTTTCTTAAAGAATACCTCAGTTATTTAGATGTGTTAAAAGCTACAGCGCATAAATTTTAAAGATTTTTATTCAATGAATTTAAAAGTATAATTTAATTAATTTTTTTTTGTACGCTATAATGATCTTGCCAAATCAAGCATCTGTACATTCTTTAAAAATATTATATTATGGTTGGTGATGGGCCCAAACAAAATGTAATTGATAACACCACCATTTCACCTTGACATTTGAGGTTCTAGATATATATTTTATGCCAGTAGAATACAAATTACTTATATATATATATACGTATACTTGTGTTAATATTTAGCTGCAGTAAACACGGATTTACCAAAGTCGTTGAGTTGATGAGTTCATATGATAATAATCTATAAAAGTTATTAATGTTTACAATATACATGGCCCATAGTAACAGTCCAGCAATGTGTTCGTCTTATTGTCTGTATCCCTGTCTCAAGACTTTTCTTTGGTCTAACTCCTTCATTTTTATAAATTTTTACTCAACTTTTTATTACATTATTTAAATTATTGTACCATATATATTCAAATATTTTTATTTAAATTATTCTATTATAAAAAAATCTTAATCAAAAAATATGACTCGCTTTACTCTAATGAAACAGATGTACTTGTACATATACTTATGTATTTGTAATGAGTATATTTGCCGATGTGAAATTAAAAATATTATCGAATTCCAACTTTTTTTTAATAATTCTATGTTACTATGCTTGGTTTACAGAGTTGCGAACCTAGCTACTAAAATATACTTTAAGTTTTGCAGATTTGTTCCTCGAAATTGGAATAAATGAGTATCTCGTCTAAGTATTATATTACCTACCACATTGCATAATATCGTCCGTGAACTTTGATATCTTTTTTACAGTAGGAACAGAAAAATATTTATTTAAAAATATCGTTAATTAAGAATATTATTGGAACAAGTAAGTAGTTCGTTCATATTTACATTTTTTATGATGTCATAATTAGATAAAGTTAGTGTTATGTTGCTTTTGCTTAATAATAAAAAATGTTTTCGTCTTTCGTTTCATGTTTAGAATTAGAGAATAAATCGGATCTAAAATCAACTCTTTTTTGTCACATATGACATGTGTTTGTTGTATGCTTAGGTTTTTACACGCTTTTTATTAGCTTCACCTGTATGTTTGTATGTTTGTAACCGACTTCTTTGGGCGCGATTTTGACCCACTTTAAACGGCCAGATTTCGTTCTAACTTTGTAGATTTATTGAGGACCGATGACATTACACTAATTTGATAAAATTATTCCATTTTTCAATTTGAAAAATATGATTTTTGCTACAAAACAGATAATAGTTTTAAAAAACTAAACAATCACGCTTTTATAAATAAACCAAACTAAAAAGTAAAAAATAAATAATAGTTTAAAAAAACTAAAAACATGCTTTTTATAGAAAACCGAACTAAAAAATAGAAAATAAATTTTAATGAATTTAAATTGATTATTTGATTTAAAAAAAAGCGTGGGGTGCTTTTTAAGATATTATCAAAATAATAATCACTCTACTCATATCTGATATTGATCTGATATATCTATAAAATATTTATGACTATTGACACCATGCACCCCACGCTTTTTTTTAAGTCAAATAATTAATTTAAATTCATTAAAATTTATTTTCTATTTTTTAGTTCAGTTTTCTATAAAAAGCATGTTTTTAGTTTTTTAATTTTATTAACATTTAACCATAGCTGGGCACCGTAAAACAAATAATTAACTCGTTAATCGTTAATCCGTTACTTAAAAAAGTTAACTTCGTTAAACGTTAAAGAGTTACATTTTGAAAGATTTAACGTAAGTTAACGTTAATCGTTAATCCGTTAACACGTGTTTGAAATTACATGTTTTATGTCGTTGCGCATATGATCCACTTATAAAACTGTTAGTTTGGGTTCTGGAAGTTATAGGTTAGGAACAAAAAAGAAACTTGAATGATTAGAGTATGTAATTTAATTATCTGGAATAATATGCATATTTCCCTTCATAAACAGCAATGTGTTGAAGTTTTCATCTGAAAGCGAGGCTCGCTTTGGCGTTAGAATGTCTTTACCCATGGAAAAGAGACGTTCAACTGCAGCACTTGAGGGTATGCCAGTATTATATTTAATAAACAGTTTAATGAAAGTTCTCCCAGAAATGCCGCATCGTTAAACGTATTATGTTGTTTTATATTGTTGAGACTTGAAATATGGACTTTTATTTTTGATTTTTTTGGTAAACACGGTTTACATTCTAAAACAATTTGTTCTCCCAATCTGTATAGAAAAGTAACGTAGTCAGTTAAATGTGGCCACGGATTTTCGTCCGAAGTGGAAGCTGAATCCGATTCCATGATATTATGGTATACACGCTGCATAAACGTAAACTATTACACGTACACTCACACAAACAAAATCCAAAATATACGTAGTATTAAATACTTTTGAAAAAACTAATAAAACTAAGCGCCGGCGCTAAGTAATGAAAGCAATCAAACAAATTTCTTCGCAATCGCGTTTTTTTTTCTCACTCATACGTACCTAGCTGCGTTTCACTCGCGGTACGCGGCGCGGTCGACAGGCGTTCGCCCGAACTTACTTGTCAGAACGTGTTTTTCATCGCGGCGCTTGGAAAATAGTAGGTACTGTATTAACGATTAACGGACTTGAGAAAATGTAACGGAAGTTAACGAGTCCGTTAACATTTTTTAAAGTTAACTTAAAAGTTAGTCGTTAATCAAAATGTTAACTTCCGTTAATTAACGATTAACGGATTAACGAGTTAATGCCCAGCTATGCATTTAACGCATATGTTAGGGTATAACTGTATACAGCCACAAGGATTTCGATGAGATTTGAAATTATTCTATGGATAGGTTTTTATTATACGTGATTTACTTTTGACTATAATGATTAACAAATTTTGGACGTCGATTTTCACATGTATCGATTTAGATATTATGTAAAATGCGACCAAATTACAATAATATACCATCAACAGCTAATTTGATATTGGAGTTTCAGCTTCAAAGTGAGTTTTATTTTTATTAATAACAAGGGACTGATCCTGGCTTCGTTATGGTCCCTAGACTTAGCACGAGCGAAGCCGCGGGTTCCGCTAGTTATATACTTAAGCCTTCCTCGAGAACCACTTTATCCATTGGTGAAAACAGCTTAAAAATCAGTGCAGTAGTTTTTGAGTTTTTCGCGAACAGACAGACAGATGCGGTGGAGGACTTTGTTTTATAATATGTAGTGATTAGCTTACAGTCTATCAGTAGAGTGAAAGCAAAGATACACTTAAAATTTCTTCTTCTGTATCTTTTAGTTAAAAATATTCCTAAAATGTAAAGGTTTTGTGATTATGAAACAGATTTATTAGGTAATAAGTATTGACACAGAAATAAAAAAATACTGTAAATAGAACTTTATTATTGTAATTCCATTAATTATTATTATTATTATTAATTTTTTCTTTATTTTGGGCAACTTTCTTTCGGACAGCAGTCTGGGAAAGGCTTGCTTCGGTCGACCACTTCGGTGCAGCCAGGTCGAATTCCTATAGCGCTGCACCTGTAATATGTCATGTTTTGTTTAAACATTAGCCATTTTTGGCGTTTACGGCTATTGGGCATATTGGACATCAGACATGGTTTCACAGCTAGAACGTTGTAGATCTACCTCAAAGTAAAAATATATATTGACATTTATCCAACTTTGCTCTTAAAATGCGAGTTGATTACTTTTTTATGAAACTAGTAAATAAATTTAAGTAGTTATTGTTTCTGCCTTTGTATTTATAATAATGATTGTTAATAAAATTTCATTATATTATTTTAGTTATATGTTATAGAAACTTTTTGTTTTTCATCTGTTTATTTTTGTCCCACATGAACCCAAGCTTGCAAAAATGGACAATTATCATCCTATATACGAGTACGTATATACCTATTTATAAATTATTTTTCATGTATTTCAGAGATGGAGATTAAATCATTAGATTCAAATTAAATTTTGTATTAGCTTTTATTAGCTTTAGCTGTTATTGCTTTTTCTCTATAATAATAGGCGACTTTTCTGAAAAAACGCAACTTTTCCAGAAAAAGAAACACGATATTATAAAAAAAACGCCGAACAAAGTTCGGTCACACATACTACCATTAAAATGCTAGAAGTTTGAATAACAAGCTTCTGCTAACTATCGAAATCGCAATAACAAAAACATTAAAAAACCCAAGAGTTAATTTTGATTGATTGCTATGACCTTTTAACACACGGATTTGATTACACGAGTTGTGTTTTCCGTTTTCAATAGTATTTAGGTATGTAATACTTGCGACTCACCTTTACTTCGCTCGGGTTCGCTCCTAAGCATGTTTTGACGCTTAGTATTAAATAGACTACCTATATAATATATATTATAACATTAATACAAATGAATATTTTCTTTCATAAATATGGTCCTAGGTACGTGGAGTACAATTTCATGGGTTTCAATTGTTTTGCGAGGAAACCTAATTCTTTTTCTTACCATTACTGCGTATCATCTAAAAACAAGGAAATTATATAACAAAACGTGCGTCTACAATGTTCATATGTCGTGGTGGGACTTGGGAGTGGTTATTAGCGTCCCCTTAGGGTGCGAAAGTATGAAACGCACATACAGAGTGGACTGTGGAACAACCTCTTGGCAGTGGTTTGCTTAGGGAGACGGGAGACAGGCGGACAGACAAATAATAAAAATATTAGAGAAAAAATTAAAAGTAATAGCATACATGGCGTGTATGACGAGTGTTTCTTCACATCTGTATTCTTTACATTCTTTGACAGAGGGCATCGATTTTCCGATAGGTATCACTGCGTCCAGCTCCTCGATAAAACATCCTTCTTGGTCTGCTATAAAATTAATGCCAATGGACTCGTTACAATTATTTTTTCAAACGTTTCATAATCATAATATACTTATTTATACTAATATTATAATAAGAACTTTCCAACATATTTATTTATTATTTTTAATTTTTATACCATAAATCATTCCTTAACCTTAAGCGGGATGAAAGTTTCCCAATTTATTTGGAATTCATACAATCATTTAAATTAAAGGATACTACACTAATAACTAGCAATTCCCGCGGCTTCGCCCGCGTTCTGATCACTATCAAAATATAGGGATTGGTGGTATAGGGTTGAAAATTTAGGGTTATAAGTATTTTATCAAATCATAAAAAAATAAAAAATAACAGTTTGGTCTAAAAACAAAAGAATAAAAAATCTCTTATTATCTAGCGGAATAAAAAAATAACTTACGACCTATTCTCAGACCTACCAAATGTACACAAAAAAACCCAAAAAAATCCGTCAAGCCGTTTCGGAGGAGTTTGATCACAAACACTGTTACACGAGATTATATTAACTAACAATAATTACTTAATTCTTTGATATAGTTTTAACCTATAACCTTTATTTGGGCTACTATAAACAATATAAATTAAAAATTGCCAAATCGATTCCTAGCAGTAAGTAATCTTCAGAACACCAGAATCGATTTGGCGTCTAACGAATAATCATCATCAGCCCTTTTAAACGTCCCACTGCTGGGCACGGGCCTCCCTCAGTACGAGGGGAATCAGGCCATAGTCCACCGCGCCGGCCTAGTAGGTTTTGGCGGACTAACGAACAATATGTCTATATTATTTATATAGATAATTAAATAAATAGGAGATTTCTACCAAATTTTTCAGGTTTCGGCTGCAATTCGTCTCTCAGAAGGGCCGCGAGCGCCACACAGCTTAGTACACTCAGCACAACTATTGACTTCCACATGATTGGAACAACTAAATTTTAAAAATACTGTCGGACTCATACAGCGTTTTTTCTCATTGTACATTTTTTTGGGAAATTCGACTGTTTGTGTTAGTCATTAGTGCGTTTAAACAAACAGTATGATTGATTATATTATGTATTAGCACTATCAACTCACCTCGCTTTTTAAAATTATTTCACATTTATTCAATTTTATGTTTTATTAAAATATCTCGATTATTTTTTTTTCATTAACATTAACAATAGTTATACATAGTTCTATGCAGACACGTTTTGGCTGTATTTGTAGTGACCCTGTTGCTGCGCCAGTGGTCGCAAGTTCGAGTCCTGCTTAATTTGTGTGATGAGCATAAATTGTATACTGCAATTATGGTTGTTTATATTTATAATAAGTATGTATTTAATGTTATACTATGTGTAGTGTATCAACTATTTGGTATATATTACACAAGCCTCGAAGCTTACCGTTAGATACCTTACCTACTGTGTGTGAATGTCCCAACATATTTATAACCGCCGTGTCTGTCTGTCTGTCTGCCTGTTCGCGATAAACTGAAAAATCAATGCACCGATTTGCATGCTGTTTTCACGAACGGATAGTGGTTTTCGAGGAGAGTTTTAGTATTTAACTAGCGGAACCCGCGGCTTCGCCCACACTAAATATAGCGACAAACCCGAATGAAGCGAGGGTGAGTCGCTACTATGTTAATATAAGAAGAATATTATCCGTTTCCAATTTTCAATGTTTTTATTAATATCACTCCCTTGTAAATAGTTAACAGCTCGTATACATAAAGCTGACAAAGGATTGACAAAAAGAAGCAAGCAAAAGGAATGAATAAAATAAACATGTAAATAAAAACAAATTAACCATTAAACTCATATAAGTTACCCCATGACGGCATTTCTGTTATAGACTGCTGATGTATTTTATAGTTATTTACCTAACAATTAACAGTGTTGCAATATATTTAAATTTATTCTAACTGCTTTTCACTAGATATGCGATTACTTTTTATTATTATGAGCTAACTAATACATTTATGAGAAAATTTAAATGACTGGCACATTTTTTAAACAGTTTTAAGGAAATGAAGTTGTTTAATTTTTAAGATACTTAATGGGTTTAAAATAAGTGATGTACCTACCGAATATCCAAAGCCGCCGAATATCTGCCTCTTTTCGGAATCTTCCTCCGGATATGAAAATCGTTGATTTTGCAATGAAAAACAGAAATAATAAATACAGTGTAAACTTTATATAACGACACTCCCGGACCGTGCATATTTTGACGATATAGAGAGTTGTCGTTAAATAGAGAGAAGAAAAATTAGTATAATAATGAAAATGTGACAAAGAAAATGCTTATTTCAGACTAATGTTAGTAATTACATACATAAAAACAATTCTTATTAAAACGCTATTGAGTATAGTTTGTTAATTTCGTCTGACGTCTTTTGCTGCATCAGTAATTTTGATGTATTTTTTGCTTATTTTATTCATATCTTGCGATATTGAGGTATCTTGGTGATAAAGAAAGTAATTTGCCAAAAAATTTGCTGCTTCCAGAGCTACTATAATGCACGGCGGATTTTTTTCAAATTTTGACGACTTCAAAAGTACTATTTATTATTTTATTGTTGTCGTTATTGAGAGTGGGTGTAATGTTAAATAGAGTGTATCATTGTATGGAAAACAAGCTAAACCAACCAAAGCAATGTGATTTTAACGCTTTAGGGAGTTTGTCGTTAAATCGAGTTACGTTACATGGAGTTTACACTGTATATTAAAATAATCTCTCTTTTAAGTGTTTTTTTTAAAGATACAAATTATAACAAATTTTCAAAAACATAACATTAAAATGAGATAAATAGTTTCGGCAATTTTTACGGCAATAGAAAACATTGATAATAGAATCTTACAAGTTCGCAATTTAATTTAAGTTTAATAGAATCTTACAAGTTCGCAATACATATGCAGCCCAACAACCTGCACTTGGCAAGCGTGGTGGACTATGCCCTGATCCCTTCCATACTGAAGAGTTACACGTGCCCAGCAGTGGGACGTCACAAAGGGCTGAATACGTATGTCAGACAGGTAGAATTAGATAAAAGCTCTTAAATTAGAAATAAAAGTAAAATCAATTTTCCATTATTTATTCATTATCTCTTGGTAACTTTCTTTCCTTTTACATTTTCGCCCGTCTAATATTATTTGGCACAAAATTTGGCGTAAAGTTTCTACATAATACAATACTGATCTCTCTTTTATACATATCGGCATTCACTTTGAATAAAATGGATGTAAACAATTTGTATTATACATTTATTTGTAATATAAATAAGGATCAGGAAAGGAAAAACCATGAAATCTTTCGTTTCAATTGTTTTTTAATAAATATTTTTAAAGACATTTTACTACAGGGTATTTCTAAAATAATAGTAATAAAAGTTATAAGCCTCATTTTTGGGATATACAAACAAACAAATAGAAAATGTTACAATAATATTTTTTTAAGGAAGGTCTCTTAAATTTTATCAAAAACTGTTTACATCCATACCATTACATAATATTATGACTAGATAAATATTAATCCCGCATACAAGACACAGTACGTAAATAAACGCACTCAAACTCGAGTTCGAGTGCTGTGGAATAAGATATCAATTTGGCAGTATATTTTAGTAATAGAAGGAATGATTATAAAATTAATTGAATTTTGTTTGCGGGACTTAATATTGGCTGTGATGTGTTCACTTTAATACAATTGTACGGTGAAAAGTTTAAGTAAATACCTTACGACTAAAAGCCAATTTATTTGAAATATAATGCACTAGGAAAAGTCGTTTGTAGGACACAATATAACTAAAGAAGTTCAGGCGATCATTTCTAGTGCACTGATATTTCAATAATAATAAATAAATATATCTTTAGAGTAAATAACATCATGCCACATAATCGTTACCGTTACATGGATACAAACAAACAACCTTTACGATACGATATCCTCTACTAATAAACACAACAGCGTTCCAACAATATAATTGCTAACACGATCAAATGCATTAGTCGTAATGCCTCTCTTGGACCTATTCTAACTCATTTTGGAATCGTCGAAATCCATTTTAAATAATCCAAAACTCAATTTTTTAATTTCACAATTTATATTTTAAATCAATTTTCAATTTTTACAATTTATATTTTACAATTTTCAAAACTTCAGTCACTTTCGACAACGTACTTACTACATTGAACAGGTATCGTTTCAATGTGAGGAACTCAGCAGTATTTATGTCTATTATATCGATGCTGCTTATTGAATATTACAATATAACTACGAGTATGTGTTTTGTTTATTTTTTTCTACATTTTAACGTAAAATGTCTTTTGGCACGCAAAAGGTAAGTACGTCTACATGACCAAATTGACCACCGACATCTCATATGGTTCAGTAACAATATATGTACATACGATTTAGTATTTAACTCCAATTATTATGATTACTAATTCTATATTACTTATAAGTTTTAATTATTGCTTTATTTTCCATTTTGGTCTGTCAAATCCTTGCAAGTGAGAATTCGTGTAAAAGATAAACGATGTGCCATCTGTGTGCTTATTCGAAATATTACTTAGCTAGAGTAGAAAAAAACGAAGCGGTCTCGACAAACAGTTACTACGAGCAGCGAAACTACTAGTAAAATACATCTAAAAGTTGAACACTATTTTATTCTAACGGGATAGCCGTTCGACTTCAATAAGGCTTTCGATAGGATTCATCCTGAGATCACATTCTTAAATTAAGTACTATTTATTGCATATTTAGAATTGCACTGTACCGAGTACGATTAAACGAGTCTCTGTCACAAAGTGTTAATTAATATATCAGTCCGGGCGTGGTATGCCTCAGGGGGGCAGACTAGGCCCGTTTTAATTTCTCTTACAGACGAACAAAGGGTGAGTTCCCTTTGTTGTTCAGCGCGTTTCAGACGGGCGGGTCCATGTCGCGCTGCAAAGACGTCAGTCACGTATGAAAAACCCACCCTGGGATCGGAGGTCACGCGTCCGGAACTCCGTGAATGTGGTGTTGATAGTTGTGGTTCAGCTTGTTAGCGAACTCGTGCATTATATCCCTGAATATGACCGAGTCCAGGTTTTCACCGAGTATGTAGAGGAGATACCAATCACCCATTTTGCTTCTTCTAACGATAGTATCAACGTTATCTCTTCTAACAAGTCTGAAGCGCATTCGCATCATATAAACGCGCATTCTTGGGGAGAATATGATAATAATTCGATATATGAGGGTTATAAAAGTGAGGAAACCGAGTATGACGAACCAAAACCAAAGGAATACGTATATCTTCTCGTTGACGACGTTGAGCGGTAAGATGCACAGAGCATCGTGTCGCTCGACCTCGCCGGAGGACCCGAACTTGTTGAACAGCGTGCATTTGACCATCCTGAAAATTACAAAAATGTTTTAAGCTAACAGATAAGTTTTTAATATTATATATTTTATAATATGCATATTCAATTAAAAAGTGTTAAATATCATAAATGCTTTTATTATGTATCATTCTGAAGTCTATTAAAATTCTAATTTTATTCTTACGTCTTTATGTGTGTATTTTAGTAGAATTATAGAGAAGACAAAATGTAAATGTTAAATACTTAGGACAATGCGACCTTTTGTAAATTGTATCAAGTGAAATTTAGATATTTAAAATTAAAAGACTATGTAAGTAGTCTAGTAAGAAAAAAAATATCAGGCGTTACATTTTTAATAAATACTATTGTATTCTACGTAACTAGCTTATTAATTATCATCTTCAGCCCTTTTTAACGTCCCATTGCTGAGCACGGGCCTACCTTAGTACGAGGGCCATAGTCCGCGCTGGCCTATTGCGTGTTGACTGACTTCACATGTGTTTCGAATACTTGCTAAGTTTTTTCAGACATGCAGGTTTCCTCACGATGTTTTTCTTCAACGTAAAACAAGTGGTAATCATGATAGATAATAATTCACTCTCGGATATCCAAGCGAGCGCATTACCGCTAAGGTACCACTGGTTAATTAATTATCATCCATATCTTATTAAATCGATATAATTATATTTTTATAATAATTTGATCGATGTACAATTCTTGTGTGTGAAAAAATGATATACGATTACAACACCTTTCCAAACTAAAAATATATAAATTACCTTGGGAAAATATAGATCATGGGGTCGATGCGGTCCTCCTGGTCCGACTCCATGTACGCGATCACATCTAGACCGAACGTCATGAATTCGCCGTCGAAGAAACGGTTCATTAAAAACATTTGCCCTGTGGAAATAAAAAGGTTTCTTTAGTAAAGTGTACAATTATTAATCTATACTAATATTATACAACTGAAGAGTTTGTTTGTTTGGTTGAACGCGACAAACTCAGTAATTTGTTTGAACCAGTTTGTTCGAATTGAAAAATTCTTTTTGAATATTTATAATATGTATGTATTTAAAAAAATAGATGTGTAGTATATCAACTATCTGGTATCCGTAACACAAGCACGTAACGTAGCTTACCATGGAACTAGATGGCGCTGTTGTAATAATGTCCCAATATGTTTATTTATTTAATTTTGTGTTAGCTAGCCCACTTGAGGAAGGTGTAAAAAAGGATTTTAAATCTATGAATTTATTTTCCGGTCCTAAGAAGCGGATGGAGCCGCGATATGTGTATAGTTTTAAATTTTGTGTTACTTTAAAATATTTATTTTTAGTTATCTTTTCAGTATTTGTATGTAAAAGTTGTGCATTGCAGATGTCCTAAATGTAGAATATTTTTTTACTCAAAATAATTTTCTCGCTATCGGTCATATTGTATGAGTATGGGTCGAAGCAGATTAAAAACGAAAGGTGTTCTGGACGCGTAAGTTATTATTCCGTGCGTACCCATGTGCCTACACTTCCGCGCGTTTCCAATAACAAAAACAGTTCAAACACCCTTCGGTGATCCCAAATTTGCTGGCTATGCTTTCCTTCGCCGACTGCGGCCACGAGCACAGCGGTTATTTATTTTACTAAAAAATATATGTTTAACCATGAAACTATTGTACTTTCTTAGGTTTACGCGAGTATTCGACATTAGAAATGATACTACCTTTTCGGATTTTGTCGCGGATTTATTTTGATTTTTAATACTCGACGTTTCGAATGCTTTACAGCAATCATAGTCACGGGCGAGACCGTTGAGAGAACGACATATTTAGAGTTTTCTAATACGTTGTAGAAGGTTCGTTCGGAAAAAATAGGAAAATTAGATTATTGCGGAAAACTAAACGAATATTTTAACTTCACGCATTTGACAGGTATAGTTTTTGAAATACGTGTAGTTCGCCAACCCACACTTGATCAGCATTGACTATGGCCTGAGAGTAAGAGTGCTTAAGTGGTGGACGCTAAAAAAGGGCTGAACAATAATACTTGAAAGATTTGTTAATTTAATAAAGACCATTTAATACTATAACAAGAAAACTTACAACAAAGCAAAGTTTCCTTAATGTACGCCTAAGCGGTTCTAAAACTATACATACATACGAGATATACACGTACGTATGTTCAGCAAAAAAGCAAACCAGTGAAAATTTAAAATAAAATGTTTTGGTTTATTTTGCAATGTATTTTAAAAGGCAACTTTATATTTTTTCTTTTATATTTTAAACAACCGGTCTGTTTCATGGCCAATTGTTTTCAACAAACTGAAATATGAAGCCATCTGTCGCGTATCTGCCCTGAATCGCCAACTAGCAGTAGTTTGTGAATCTTATATCGTATTAAATAAGCACGTGAGGTCTACACAGTAAACATTTTGTACATCACTATATTTTGTATATATCATCGTAGTATGATCAAACTAATGAATGACATGCACATCTATACTTACTATAATGTTATAAATGTAAAACTAACTCGCTCTGTTTTTTTTTGCTGAACACTGAATAGATTTTTATAAAATTTGTTAGGGCAGAGATTGTATCCTGGGGTAACCCGGATTGCTTATCCTGCGAGCAAAGTCGCGAGATAAATGAGTAATATGTGAAAGTCAAGGCAAACTGAACTGCTAACAATTTCAGTTAAAGCTCTTAATGTGTACAAACATAAAAGTAATTACAATGAACACATCTTCATTAGTTTAGGCAGAAAGTAATTGAAAAATCAATAGAAGGGCCATGAATAAAAAAAACGATTACATTATAAATGAAAAAACATATTTTCCATATTGATAGTCTATTTACACCCCCATAACATAAGTATAGACTGATAGTAGTCTATAGTGTATATTGGTTCATTAGTTTCGTGTGGTAAATTAGTTTATTGCAAAGAGCCACTTCAAAGCGCGCGGGGTGGCCTGAGATAAGTAAGTAATCGAGATTGCTGTCTATACATATAAAAAAAATGAAGTATCTGTTTGTAATTTATTTATGTAAATGCATATTAAAGTATATAAGTACGGTACTTACATCAAAATACTTTTTTTTTAATTTCCTGCTAATCTTTGAAACGGGTAGACCGATTTTGACGGGACTTTCACTCGCAGATAGCTAATGTTAGAAGGAGTAACTTAGGCTACATGTATTTTAGAAATCTTATTTATTTTAATTACGGGACGGATTTTTGTGCTACATACTTTAAAGTTGATAGGGAGAACTTAGTATTACTATTTAAATTTTTAACATTCGTATGTTATATGGAGATTTGGACTTTCTTTTCCATCTAAATATAGTAAAGTAAATATATTGCATACTAAGTAGTTAAGTAGTTAGTCTATTGATTTTTCAATTTTTTTGGATTTAATTGTGAATAAGGTTTGAAGAGTTGTGGCACAAAAGCCAATAATGATGATAGCTTCATAAAAGTAATAAAATGCCTTGACGATGATCATACTGGCTGTTTTAAGCGTTCAAAACTTCAGATATTATTATAAATAAAAAAATGTATACCGTATAATTATATGAAGTAACATAGAATAAGGTTTACAAGGAAAGTATGTAGGTACATGTTCTACACGATTATGAAAAAACTATTGGGATAGATACATGTTTATTTGTACCAATGTACCATATAATTTTTGTTATATTCATTTTTTTTATTTTTTCTTTATATATTTACATTTACAGTATTTTTTTTCAATCGATAATAGAGACAGCTATCAACTTTATCAATATAGAGGTAAAGGAAAGGTTGTAATATCTTACCTATAACGTTAATAAGAGCCAGCCCTTCGCAAAGATAGTACCGGTAGGCCCACCAGTTGTGATATCGTAAATTTTCCCACAGGTAGTCTAATATCAGCTTCTTCTTGGTTTTCTTCTCAATTTCGGTACAAACTCCTACATCCAGGTCCATCATTAGAGCCCGGATCTTCCCACCTTCCCAGGACTTCCAAAGCCAACGCGGAGCGTAAAACAGCATTGCCTGATGACAAAATATTCATATTTAGAACTTCAAATTGTTGTTTATTACTAGTTAATTACCCTTGCTTTGCTTGGGTTTGTCCATTATAGCATATATAATATAACAATTATGATTTAAATCGGTATATTAAATATTTTTCCTAAACCTTATTGAAATAGGAAGTCATTAAAGATATAAGCTATTTTTTATGTATAATGAATCCATATGTATCATAAAAAATATGGTACCCTCCAGAAAATGCACAAGTTTTAGTAAAAGGAAAACATTTTTGTCTGTGATTTAAATCTGTAGTCGGATTTTAGTCCTTAAAGTCATCCTCATGTTATTTTTATTAAAATTTGCTCCAAATAACGCATATTAATAATTATTTCTAACATTAATACATTAACTATATACTTAAAACAAATATCAAAGAGCGATAGTAATACTAGAACCCATTTTGGCCTTTTCTAAAAGGAGCTGTCAACGCCAACTCAGGCTGTATAAACTGTTATGGCCACCATTACCCTACTAGTTGAGTTAGTTTCATACATTGATCAACAGGTGATCGACATGCTCGAGCGGCCACGCAATGATGTGGAACGATAAGAAAACGCTGTGCTAGAACGTCATACATTCCGGGAAACCTTCAAATGTGGGATAGTTCGATAATTATCATCTTTTTTCTTGTAATATTCAGGGTTTGTTTATTTGTCAGTTTTTGTCTAAGACAGACTTATCTGATAATTCTATCTGATAGTTGTGTGCTCAATATAGTATGATAAAAAGTATAAGGTTTTCATAACGTCCCGTTGCTGTGCACGGGCTTCCCTTCAATACGAAGGGGATCAGGCAATAGTCAACCACGCTGGCCCTAATGCGGGTTGGCGGACTTCACCGTAGAACAAGTGGTAATCATTATAGAAAAGATTCACATTCGCACATGAAAATATCAGAGGTGTCGGACCGGGATTTGAACCCAAATCACTCGGATATCCAAGCGACACACCAAGCGACACAGGCTGCTAGCACTGCCTATAAATGTAAATATAAATGTAAACGTATGATAAATTATTGTCAAAGATTTATAAATCTGTGATTGTTGTGTTGTTATACTCGTAGCAAGAAGAAGAAACAAAAAGTACTCAAAAGAATTGATGTCCAACTCCAAGTCTAACCAAATGTACAAAAATAATTAATTTTTATTTCAAAATGGGTTCCACGGAACTACTAATAAAAAAAAATCTATTGAGGTATCTACAACTTCTACGATTTCTTGTAGGAAGTAGGTATATTTGTACTTGTACATACATTGTATATAAATTAATAGACTAGTTTACAAAATGACTTACAAAATTTACGAAACACTTCGAAAGCGGTGGAGTTAAATTTTAAAATGTACTTAAAAAGTAGTAAAATTAAGGAGATTGCCCAATAATATAGTTACTGCGCGTGACTTTTCACGGTCGAACGGTCGTCAGTAATACCAATGAAATATAGCCGTAGTTATTACCAGTTCTGATTTATTGTGACTTGGAAGCACTTGACGGGTCTCGAATAAACCATATATTAAACAGCTAAATTAATTTACATACTGTTTATACCACTTCTGTTTATGAAAATTGGATGGTTTCTATCCTGATTTCAATATTAGAAGTAATATCTATGATTCTCAATGAGGGAAGATATTAAACAAGTATTTAAGGATTCATTCGCACTATAAGCTGTTCACGGTTCATTCTCGTTCAGATCCGACATCAGGTCATCTGGTTTTCAGTTTTATCCACATCCCACAGCTGGGCATGGCCTTTGCTACTTTGTCCACTACGCCTGCCAAGTGAAGCTTCACTATATTTTGGCAACCTTGTTAGGTTTTGTTGTAAAAACCTTAAAATAACAGAAACGAAGGAAGTAGGTACACAATTTGTTTGTAATTATTATATCAACCGATGAACAGAACTTAGCTTTCACATGGACTACTAAAGTGACATTTAATGCAGCAAAAAAAAAACGATTCAAAAGTACTAACAAAATTCTATGTTCGGGTAAACCCAATTGCTATCAAAAACTTTTTATAAATTATTAGTCTAGTTACTTCTTCCCCATCCTTATCCTTGCTAATATTATAAATGCGAAAGTAACTTTGTCTGTCTGTCTGTCTGTCTGTCGCTTTTTCACGCCAAAACTACTGAACCGATATCCATAAATTCGTAAAACACTTAAATTCCATATCTAACAAAATAATTGAAGTCGGAATCTTCTTTAACAATCTAACAGATTTCATTTTTAACTTTTCCTATGACAGATACTATAACAGCAGTCTATAGATCAAAGGATAACGGAGAACGTGCGGCTTCCGACTTTTAGAGTTATGTTCATGACATATGATTCCGATATCACACTTAGAAATTAAAGATGAATTATTATTTATTAGAGACTGTGGTAGCCCAGTGGTAACGCGTTTGCTTGGACGACCGAATGATGCGGGTTCGAATCCGGGTCTCACAATTGTTCACGATTGTAAGGAAACTTGCATGTCTGAGATAACCTAGCAAGTTTTCGAAAATAATGTCGCAATGTTGAAAAACAGGAGAAATTTTCATATAGGAATAATCTCTAATGTATAAAAATTTCATGTCACAGTTGTTGTTATCGAACTCCTCCGAAACGCTTTGATCGATTTTTATAAAATTTTGAGTATTCTCAGACCTACGCAATATACAGAGCGTAGGTCTTCGGGTTCGTGGGCTATTTTTTATTCCCCTAGGCGGTTCCCTAAGGATCTCCAGATTTTTAATTTTTGATTGTTATTTTTTTATGTGTGTGTGTTTTATGATTTGTGATTTGGCATCAAAAAATTATTATAACCATAAATTTACATACTTCTACCTCCAATCCCTTTTTTATTAGTAATTATAACACGGGCGGAGCCGCGGTTCTTGCTAGTATTCTACAGACAATTTTATGTTTCAAAAGTTAAAACAAAAATAAATGTGCTGTAGATATTCCATGTACATTTATCAGTTCGTTTGTTTCTACGCATATCGTTCGTTTCGTACGTTCCTTTATTTATGCGGTGTATTGTAAAATATAAAAATATTGAAAAGTTTAAAAAAAATGGCTAGTAATATTTCAATGCGGGCCGATATCGTGTCACGATGAGTGAGGGTGCGAGAAAAATGTGTGTACTCGATAAAAACCTCCCCTCTAGTGTCATTCAAAAACGCATAACGTCGACAAATCTTGTACTCTACATACAGTTGGTAGAACTAAGTACCCATATTTAACAAATTATATTTAATTAGTGGCTGATTCTGGCTTCGCTCGGATTCGTCCCTAGATTTTTAGGGGTTAATAGAAATTTCTCAGAGTTGAGAAATCTTCCTGTAAAAAGTATTCTATATTTTAACCCGGATAACCAGCTTGGAACCATCAAATTTGATAAAAATTTGTCCATTGGTTTTCTCATGATGTGATCACAGATAAAAAAATCTAAAAACTATATGTTCAGCCTTTGTATCGATATAGAAGTATCGATATAATAGTGTCTATTTCAATATGATTTTTCAAAAAAAAAAGTATTTAATATATCTACAGATTTTGGCTACTGTTCAGCACAGGGAGGCATTGAACTAAAGCAACGGCTATTTAAATTCTTTTTATCTATTAAAATTCGATAATATTTTAATTACAAAATTTGCTATTATATGTGAGCTTTTGATTCAATCTGTATTTGTCTCCGTAATCTCAACGTATCCGGACTTCGAGCTGTATATAAAGCGAGGGAAGGCATCTATCACGCCACATACGCTGAAGCACGCACCCCATCGTTTCCGATTTCTACAATTGTGATACGTAGTGTCTACGTGAATTGTTAAATATTTTAATCATATATACATGATTAAAATATTTAAAAAATATCTATTGCTTGTAATAGCCTCGCACTGCTCGTGTACATCCCTAGTTACCTTGATTATTTATATTATTATGTACAAATTGTATTAATCTAATAAAAGTTATATATTTCATAGCATTAACAAATACTTAAAAAAGTATTTGAAATATTTAAATAATAACTAGCAATTCCCGCGGCTCCGCCCGCGCCCGAAGGACGTAAATTTTAGAGTTATAAGATTTTTTTGATGAAAAATCATAAAAAGTGACAAATAAAATTTGGTCGAAAATTAAAAAATAAATATCTGGAGCGGGAATTTTTATTCCCTTAGGTAATAAAAATTTGCCTACGACCTATTCTCAGACGCAGACCTATCAAATATACACAAAAAAAATGATGAATATTGGTCAAGCCATTTCTTTCGGATGGCACGAGATTTTTATATATTAGATTAGAATTAACTTTAAAATCAAGATTTAATATTTAGACATCTCTGATATTTTCTAAAATATCAAAGATTTTGCATCTTACCACACCAGGGATCGTATTTATTTAGATCGATCGAATCCTGCATGAGTGTATAATAAAATAATTCCTCTTAACACGGAACTATCAATTACGAATTACTAACACATTGTTTTCATAGTTCGCAGTAACGACCTCAAAGCGCTGTAAACCGATGAAATATTGGCTCCTAAGCCACTAGGGAATGCTAATGAAGCGGTAAATAATTTTCTATTTGTAATAACCATGAAATGTTGTATAGTTTTAGTAGTCTAGAAGTTAATTGTACTTTCAATGTTAAGGTACATTACATTTTATTGCAGGACATTGTTAGTTTCATACAAATTCGCGGAATCGACTTGCTGGTTCGGGAAGGTATATTTATAGTACTAGTACCTATTCGTCTAATGTTTGTAATATGACAATAATTATTATTGAAAATTTGAGGAAAAGATATACTCGTATGACCTACAAAATATATTATTAAACGATGCATAAAATTATTGCGAGTAACCTTTACGCGCAGTTAAAACTTAAAGTACAAGTTGTAGATGCCGCAATAAAATGCAAGCACAATAAATATAAATACGTATAATATTTTCAAAAAAAATATAAGTAATATTCAATGTATACTAGCAATAAGCTGAACTTTGTGAGTGCTCACGTGGTTGTTCTAACGGGTAATAATGTTACAGCGATGTTAACTCTTCGGTTTTCTAACAGATGGCGTTAGTAGTACAATAAAATTGTATCCAATAAACACAACATTGTTAAAGTTAATTTTTTAAATGGTAAAGCAACAAAAACGGCTTAATGCATATCAAGTTATCTTTGGTATCTACACAGCTACAGTCTACACCTAAAACCTACCTATATAAGAAGACCCCAGTTAAAAAAATATATTATACTAGTGACTCACCCTCGCTTCGCTCGGGTTCGTCCCCAGGTGTAACCTCTTTAGTATAGTTTAAAAATGACATTATTTCTATATATTTCTATATAATATATAATCGCGTAAGAAACGCTTTCATTCGACCGTTTTTTCTCCGATTCACTTTGCAAAACGGCCTACCACGTAAGAGCCTTTTTATTTTTCGGTTTTTTATATAACCTATGACACTCAGCAATAATGTGGCTTTCTATTGGTGAAAGAATTTTTAAAATCGGTTCAGTAGATCCCGAGATTACCCCTTACAATTTAACAAATATACAAACACACAAACTTTACTTCTTTATAATATTAAGTATAGAAAACGGGTTAGGATTCCGCCCAAAGTAGTAAAAAAGTACGTATACTTGGGACGAGACTCGGAGAAGCGAAGGCGTAACGCTAGTAAGACAATAAGATTGTAGAGTGAGTACAAGTAAGATTGACCTTACAAGCAGAATAAATAACCTATACACTTATATATACACGCTATAATTTATTTATATACAAGCGAGATACATTTTGATGACTATATAGATTTCTCAGAAATTAGACATTTTCTCGCAGTAAAAACTATCTTATATATTGACTCGGCTAACCAGCTATCATCATACCAAATTTCATTCAAATCCGTCCAGTGGTTTTCTCATAATGCGGTTACAGACAGACAGACAGACAAAAATTCTAATACTACTCTAAATACTAAAAACAATAGATTTGGTCTCAGTATCGATAATAATGTCTACGAGTATTTCAATTAGATTTACTCATAACACTGTCAGAAATAAGAACCATTGCCTTATCTACATACGATAATTATAAAACAAAAAAATACTTAATTTTATCAAAATAGTAAATACATTACCACAAAAATTACCAAAATGGGTACCAAATGGGGTACCAAAATGTTCAATACGTCAGATTAATTCGTTTCTTCTTTAATAAAGCAAAAGCGCGGCTATTAGGTAACTATAATATCTTATTTATAGTATTATACTCGTAGAAACTAATTTTCTTCCCACAAACCCTTAATAGGTTACATTTTTAAAACAGCAAGAATATTTTACAATTTTGAAATGATTTCACAACGCAAGGACTCTAAAGTAAACTAAGAACTTGTCAGGAGTTGTGAAAACGCTTAATAAATGCACGAGTCGGCTTCTTCATCACGTCGCGCGAGGGCGCCGAGAGTGTGGTCTACATAGTGAAGGGTCCTTCTTTTATATTATTATGTTATTGTGCTACTTCCTATGGTGTTTACATAAATGGTAGAAAATATAATGAACATTTGAAAGATAAATATTTAGAGTTATATAGAAAACTAGTGATGCACTCTCGTTTCGCTCGGGTTCGTCCTTAGACGAACTCCTTTAAATATTTTTTGAGCCCTCATTTTATTTTTAAAATATTTATTTTTAAAAATATAAAAGTTACTCTTTGTATAATATCCGTTTTCGGAGATTAATCAGAACAAGCAGGTAGACAGACCAAAATGTTATAAATTGTGTTTTGCCTTATAGGTATGTACCGCGCGAATATACTATCATATGCATTTAAAAGATTTGTTATTATGATATCACGAACTGACACTACAATTCATTATCAGTCCATTTGGGCGCGAATTTACATGAAAACGTGTTTAATAAAATTAAAAAAGAAAATATAGTTTTTTTTTGTTTTGTGTCTGTGATATACTTACATTTTAAAGTGATAAACTTTAGAGCTTTCATTTTTTGTTTACATTTTTTTAAAATATACCTCTTAGATCGCGGACTTTTAGAAATAAATTGCCATATAGATAAATGTAATGTTACACTTTTATGAGAAATAAATCTTCAGTGTATCAGTGTTGCTACTTACTTAAATTTGCCAATAGTAAACAAATATTTCACAAGAAAAAATATTCTTACGTTTAAAATATATATTATCGTAGATATTCGCGGTACTTTGCCAAGCTGGGTCTAACTGGAAATCATAATGTCGCGGCTATAACTCAGGAGCTGGGTTGGCACATGCTTGGCACTGGCGTCCCAGTCGATAATCCTTTGTTTTAATTTTTAACTAGTAACTGCCTGCGATTTCGTATAAATTATTTCTTAATTTTTATCGCAGAAGCGTACATGTTTTAGTTTTATCTGTATGAATGTGTAAAGCTAAAGTTTGTTTGTTGTTTGAACGTGCATATCGGGACTTACTAGTCTGATTTGAAAATTTTTTTTGTATTTTATAGTATATTTATTGGGGAATTCTATAGGTTTTCTTAAATCACAACACGACCTAAGAAAGCGTAGGTAAGTATTCTAAATAATATTAAGTGTGGAGCCGCGATTTCGGCTAATCTTCGAAATGGCTGGACCGATTATGATGGGACTTTCACTGGCAGATAGCATCACCAGCATAGGCTACTTTTATTTTAGAAAAAGAATTAGGGCTTCGCTCAAAAAATTAAAATGTATCTAGTTTAGTAATATCTAAACTGATTTTCATTCCACCCCTGAGTCTGCAATAGGTATTTAATTAATTTTAATTACGTTGAACCTTTTTTAATATAACTGTTATTTAATTAACACCCTCGACTTATTCTTAGTTAACCTCTGTTCTATTAAAAACGTGTAGACCAAAAACCTTTCAGGAGTATTCAATGAAAATAATTAAATAACAATATCGTACCAAATTTTAAACGTTAAAATATAAATACCGGTATTCCTCATATCAGAAAGCAATGTCTGCTAACACTCTAAGTCTTGGAGATAAGCTCAGCTCAGTTCACAATAAAACAGTTATCGTTGGATGCGTTTGTGGAACTGGAGCATTGCGCTTATGCCAGAGATTTGAAAATACGTCTTCGAGAGTGCTATTGCTAGGGTGAATCATGTCGATTTATTTTTGGTATTTAAAGATATTGCTGGTATAATATTTGTAGAAAAGTATGTTATCAAGACCCTAGTATGTGACGAACTGTCTTAGTAGTTGATTGATAGAGCCTACTCTGCTGATATAATTTGGAGAACGTAGTTTGCCATACATTGTAATATTTTTTTAATATTAGGCATTCTGTTTTCTAAGAGACCTTTTGGTATTATTTGTTCAAGAGGTCAAAAGAGCCCAGTCACTTGGACGGCTGGAGCAAATATAAGTTCTACTTAAGACTATAAAAATATTAAGCAATTCTGAATTCACCTCCCTTCATCCTATAGGCACCTCTGCTATTTTCATGTGCGAATCATGTCTGACATAATTATCGTTTGTCTTACGACAAATGAATACATTTTTAGGAAACTTGCACGCCTTATAGAGTCTTATCAAGTTTTCGAAAGATATGTGTAGTCCGCCCACTCGCAATTGGCCACTTAAGTGGATTGATCTCCCTCGAAATGAAGGGAGGCCCAGCAGTGGGTTGTTAAAAAAGGGTTCAATTTAATTCAAATTCTGGAGTTAAGCCAGAACAAAGAAGTCAAATAAGATTCCCAATTTTTGTATTAAAGCAGAAGACATACATTGCATATAAACAACGTAAAAACAGGTCAAAGTTGTAAAAGTGTAAAAAATATTGACGTTCGACGTAAACGTTTGTTTAATAACGTCGGACAAACAAACAGTGTACAGGCTTTGATCATTTACATAACAATAATTATAACCAGACGCGCATTAAAGAGATATAAAGCGCTTGTGTCAAAGACAAAAAACGCCTTTAGCAAATTATTATTATATATATATATATATATATATATATATATATATATATATATATATATATATATATATATATATATATATATATATATAGTTTTTATCTCAATTATTGATCTCAATTTTTTTTTTAAAACACTTTATTGCAAACAAAAGAAAATAACAATAATATGTATCATACATCAACAAGAATTATGTGCAAAGGCGGCCTTATCACTAAAAGTGATCTCTTACAGGCAACCTAAATAGTAAAGATGCAGTAAAAACGGAAAGAGAGGAAGGTGCATAAAGTGTAGCTCATCGATAAAAAAAACAAAAAAGAAATAAAATATACTATAGATAAATACACATCAATAGTTACACATATAAAATAATATTTATAAATTAAATATTTTATTGTATAAATACATAAACATACATATACATAATAATGTAGTAATGACAGTTTCAATGTGATAAATAGTGCCTTTTGAGGCTTTTCCTAAAAATGCTCACAGACTTGGATTTCCTAATTTCACTTGGAAGCTCGTTCCAGAGCCTCACAGTCTTAATTGTGAAGGATTCACTATATGATTTGTACAATTTATACAATTTTTGGCGATGTACTTTATTTTAAAATATTATTAGTGATTTCACACTACGTATAAAAATATTCGGAATATAGACTTCGAACAATAAAAAGCAGAATATGCGAGTTCGATCTGTTAAAACTTAATTTCAGTCCAAACTCGTCGTTTTATGATATTACTTTTGACTATTAGCTCCGTTCGTTGTCAACATTTACATAATAAATACAATATAACAATGGTAAAATTCATAAAAAATGTAGGTTGTCTTTGAAAAACTAATTATTTGCACGCAGGAATTTTTACCTAACTCTAACCTATATTACCTAACCTCTTTTCCGAAAACAAAAGTAAATTACTCGTAAGCCTAAATTTTTCTTTACAATGTTGGCTATCTGCTAGTGAAAGTTACGTCAAAACGTACTAAAAGACACTTAAATTTATTCGTATCGAGTATAATAGAAGCAAAAGTGTTTTTTATCTGTTAAAAGCTAAATACCACTCACTGAAAAATCACGAAATCTCTGAGAATATAAATACCATAACTTGGAATTAGGCACGTATATTCCTCACTGCAAAAGAAGCTATGCGCTTAAACTTTTGGTAATTTGACTTCTAAGTTTAAATTTGGAATAAGTTTTTTCAATAACATATAAGATGAGGCTCAGTTACAATTTTGTTCTATGTACAGGTTTAATCAACATGATTCGACTAGTGGTAGGTAATGGTAGTGTAAAACGAAAAGTGACATACTACTTTTCCCTCTTACTACAACACATTAATTACTTAGTCCCAGTACCACTAGTTCCTGAGGTCAATAATAAATAGGTGGTCCTTATATTTAATTAATAAAATTGCCACAAGACAAAGAATAGAGACTTTATGCAGAAGGGGCCATATGATAAGTATTATTAAGTTGATCAAATTGATTTTTAACCTTGCACGTATTAATCTTTGGAATTACTATTTAGATAGGTTCTTTTACCTTATATATCTCTATTCTTATATTGCCAAGCCGCCATCTATAAATAAATAAAGGCTGTATGGACTATAGTCCTTTGCCTTTCCCTATTGGTGATAAATTTTAAAAACTATAAATACATACTAAAGTCGTATAATAAATATTTAATTTTTAATAATCTAGGAATCATAATGGACAGCACCTTCTCCTGGACGCCTCAAATTGCTCAACTTAGCCGTAGGATTTTCCTTGCTATCGGCACCCTGAGAAGGTGGAAAAACCTGCTGCCGGTCAAAACTAAAATTTCCTTAGCCAACTCCCTTTTATTACCGATACTAGACTATGCTGACTCCTGTTACTTAGATTTATCTCAGCAATTACTCAAGAAGCTTGAGCGTCTCCAGAATCTTATAATTAGATTTATTTTTGGGCTTAGGAAGTTTGACCACATTACACAGTATCGGACACAGCTGAGATGGCTAACAGTACACAATCGACGTAACTTACATGCACTTTCTCTCCTATACACTGTCCTTTACAATCCTGACGCTCCTGCCTACCTCAAAGAACACTTTAATTTCCTAGGAGCTAGTTCCCAGCTCGCTCAGGAGCTACGCTCTCGTAGTGAGGGATTACTAGAAACTCCATTAGCCGATTCCAAATCATATAGTGAATCCTTCACAATTAAGACTGTGAGGCTCTGGAACGAGCTTCCAAGTGAAATTAGGAAATCCAAGTCTGTGAGCATTTTTAGGAAAAGCCTCAAAAGGCACTATTTATCACATTGAAACTGTCATTACTACATTATTATGTATATGTATGTTTATGTATTTATACAATAAAATATTTAATTTATAAATATTATTTTATATGTGTAACTATTGATGTGTATTTATCTATAGTATATTTTATTTCTTTTTTGTTTTTTTTTATCGATGAGCTACACTTTATGCACCTTCCTCTCTTTCCGTTTTTACTGCATCTTTACTATTTAGGTTGCCTGTAAGAGATAATGTAATAATTCTTGTTGATATGTATGATACATATTATTGTTATTTTCTTTTGTTTGCAATAAAGTGTTTTAAAAAAAAAATTGAGATCAATAATTGAGATAAAAACTACCCTATATATATATATATATATATATATATATATATATATATATATATATATATATATATATATATATATATATATATATATATATATATATATATATATATATATATATATATAGGGTATACCCTACTTGTGTACTGTTAGCCATCTCAGCTGTGTCCGATACTGTGTAATGTGGTCAAACTTCCTAAGCCCAAAAATAAATCTAATTATAAGATTCTGGAGACGCTCAAGCTTCTTGAGTAATTGCTGAGATAAATCTAAGTAACAGGAGTCAGCATAGTCTAGTATCGGTAATAAAAGGGAGTTGGCTAAGGAAATTTTAGTTTTGACCGGCAGCAGGTTTTTCCACCTTCTCAGGGTGCCGATAGCAAGGAAAATCCTACGGCTAAGTTGAGCAATTTGAGGCGTCCAGGAGAAGGTGCTGTCCATTATGATTCCTAGATTATTAAAAATTAAATATTTATTATACGACTTTAGTATGTATTTATAGTTTTTAAAATTTATCACCAATAGGGAAAGGCAAAGGACTATAGTCCATACAGCCTTTATTTATTTATAGATGGCGGCTTGGCAATATAAGAATAGAGATATATAAGGTAAAAGAACCTATCTAAATAGTAATTCCAAAGATTAATACGTGCAAGGTTAAAAATCAATTTGATCAACTTAATAATACTTATCATATGGCCCCTTCTGCATAAAGTCTCTATTCTTTGTCTTGTGGCAATTTTATTAATTAAATATAAGGACCACCTATTTATTATTGACCTCAGGAACTAGTGGTACTGGGACTAAGTAATTAATGTGTTGTAGTAAGAGGGAAAAGTAGTATGTCACTTTTCGTTTTACACTACCATTACCTACCACTAGTCGAATCATGTTGATTAAACCTGTACATAGAACAAAATTGTAACTGAGCCTCATCTTATATGTTATTGAAAAAACTTATTCCAAATTTAAACTTAGAAGTCAAATTACCAAAAGTTTAAGCGCATAGCTTCTTTTGCAGTGAGGAATATACGTGCCTAATTCCAAGTTATGGTATTTATATTCTCAGAGATTTCGTGATTTTTCAGTGAGTGGTATTTAGCTTTTAACAGATAAAAAACACTTTTGCTTCTATTATACTCGATACGAATAAATTTAAGTGTCTTTTAGTACGTTTTGACGTAACTTTCACTAGCAGATAGCCAACATTGTAAAGAAAAATTTATGCTTACGAGTAATTTACTTTTGTTTTCGGAAAAGAGGTTAGGTAATATAGGTTAGAGTTAGGTAAAAATTCCTGCGTGCAAATAATTAGTTTTTCAAAGACAACCTACATTTTTTATGAATTTTACCATTGTTATATTGTATTTATTATGTAAATGTTGACAACGAACGGAGCTAATAGTCAAAAGTAATATCATAAAACGACGAGTTTGGACTGAAATTAAGTTTTAACAGATCGAACTCGCATATTCTGCTTTTTATTGTTCGAAGTCTATATTCCGAATATTTTTATACGTAGTGTGAAATCACTAATAATATTTTAAAATAAAGTACATCGCCAAAAATTGTATAAATTGTGTTTTTTTAAGTGTACCGCATACACTTTTACATACATTTATAAAAAGTCTTTAAATTGATATGACAACTCTTTGTCTCTACACTTTGATTTAATTATCTGTATACAGTATTGATGAATCTATACATATTATAAAATAAAGCTCTCCGCCGCGTCTGTCTGTCTGTTCGCGCAAAACTCAAAAACTACTGCACCGATTTTTATGCTTGCCTACTGTTTAGCTAATAGCTCTTACAAGAAGCGAAGAATATTTTTAAAATTATTAAGAATTGTCAACGTTCTACCACCAATTCCTATTTTTTAATAGTGATTAGAATACGGGCGAAGCTGCGGGAATTGCTAGTTATTAATAATTGTTAATATTTTGACGACACGTTTGGCTCAGTTGGTAGTAACCCTACTTTCTGCGCCAGCGGTCGCGGGTTCGAGTCCCGCTGGGGGCATTCATTTGTTGCGCACTAATGACTGTACTTCAGTCATGGATGTTTATAATATCTATAATATGTATCTATTTAAAATTTATTTACACAAGCCTCGTAGCTTACCACTAGATGGTGGTGTTGTAATAATGTCCCAACATATTTATTTATTTCTTAATCATTCATATTATTAATATTTCTCATTATTTCGAAATTGGTTAAAAGAAAACTCTACCTCGTCTAACAAAAGCTCTATGGAAGGATATAAAACTAGACACTCTTCAATAGAAGTACAAGGACGTGATCATATTACGGTGAACATTTTTAGCTCATCAAGCCAAGACTTGCTCTATACTTAATGTATAAGGAAATTTGTTACAAGTAGTATTCAGCTTTTAATATAAAATGTTAACAAAGTTCACGAGAATATTGTAACGTAAGTTTAGTAATGTTTCTCTACATTACTGTGAAAAGGTTCTACTTAATATAAAATTTGAGAGAAAAAAAAAAGTAAACGTAGAAAGAAATGTTTATTTATTTATTTAGTTATTTAAATATTTTTCTCTTTTCTCTCTCTCTCTCTCTTTCTCTCTCTTATGAGACAACTATCATTTTATTCAGCCATTTTTAACGTCCCTCTAGCACTCTGCCATGCTCAGGTCTCCTCATGAAGGGTTAGGGGATGCTGTCCATGTCCAAGTAGGTTGGTGGACTTTATATATATTTCGAAAAATTTATGGAGGTTTCCTAATGATGTTTCCCCTCTCAAATTTTCCCCTTTAATTATAGTTTCTAATGTAACTAATAGCAAAGAGCCTAACAAGGCATTGTTAGTAAATTAACACCTCTAATAACCTATGTAACAAGTCATTGCTTTATACTAATTATATATTTAGTGTGGATCTAACACAAAAAACCTGGTTAATTTGAATTTTTCACACGCCTACTTTTGCTTTTCATTGATCATTCAACTTATGTTGGGTTGAATTGATATCGTTGCATTAGTGACTAGCATGTACAGTTGCAAATAGAGCAGTCCTAGGTTTAATTCCCAAAGGTCGGAGTCAAATAGCTTCTAAGGTTTTATAAACACATCCACATCCTCCCGGCCGATTACGGTCACGGCGGCCAATCTCATTGAGACTAGCCAACGGCGCGGGACATATTATAGTGTACGAGTGTATGCGCAAACATAAGTGCACTCTCTGTTTCTTATCACTCTCATATTCGGGTTGGACGACCAGTGAGAGTCAAGGCGCAGGACCGACGGCTTTACGTGCTCTCCGAGGCACGGGGGTGAAACACCGCCAAATTCCTAACTCCGGGCTGTTACTGAGGCTTACGAAACAGAAAGACTCAATAACCAAACTTGGCCCGACCTGGGACTGGAACCCAGGACCTCCCGGTGTGCAACCGTACATGCTAGCCACTACACTAACGAGGCAGTTATAATACACAAAATATGTAGTAGGTAACATGCATCTTGGAGACCATTAAGAGTCCTTTCTACCGGAATATGACGAAGTGTTTAGAGGAAAAGGAGAGAGTTTCGTAAAAATGGTCTGGAGTTTAATTTCATACTCATAATCGTATCTGAAACCTGTATTAAGTTTTACAAATATCCGTCGATATTTAGATCCGAAAGTTCAAATTCATAACATTCCCGATACAAATAGGCTTGTCATAATGAGGTTGGCAGGCAGTGGTAGCCCAGCGGTAACGCGCTCGCTTGGATAACCGAGGTTCAAATTCGGGTCTCGCAGCTCAGATATTTTCATGTGCGAATCATTTCTATCCTGATTGCCACTTGTCTTACGGTGAAGGAAAACATCGTAAGGAAACTTGCATGTCTGAGAAAACCTAGCAAGTTTTTGTAAGATACGATGATGATGATGATGATGATGATGAATGAGGTTGTAGGCAATCGCTTAAAAATGGATTTACATGATGTTTTACGTGCTGATTTTTAAAATAAACTTATAACTTATCAGCCAGCCAAAGAATATCCGAAACAGGCATCTACCCAAAACATAAATCCTTTGTAAAACTAAAAATAACCCACGCATTTTAAAATAGCGAAAAAGCATTCTCACTAAAAGTAGTTACAGATAATGTATAAAAAAAATAAACAAACCGGAAACACTTGCCGAATACAAAATACTTATAAATGTTAAGTACTACAAATATGTTCTAAGGAAATCGCATTTCGGAAGTTAAAAATAAGAGTTGTAAGCCATTATGAAGGGAATAAAGTGGAAATTAGGTCGCATTTTGTTTTTAAAGATACAGGCGTCTGTCGGTCGAAGGCGAGGTATTATAATTTTCGCTTCGTTTACGCATACTGTATACGATGATTGTACTTAAGCCTCGTTTTCTCTAGCGCGTATTTTCTTTATTTTAAATTGTCTTAATATTTTTGGGAAACATTTTGCAATATATTGGGCTTCTGTTGTGTTTTTCAGATTATAGTAGATTTCATTCATATTTTTTTTAATGTAAGTCAAAATTTGTACCTCAATAAAGATGGTTTGACTGATTTTGCTAGAATCTCCTCGTATGCTCAAAAAAAAAGTACAGAAGAAAGAGAGAGAGAGAGAGAGAGAGAGATAATAATAATAATAATAATTCTAAAAACAGCTTTTTCAATTAATATATCGTTATGATTAATTAAAACTACGATTCTAAGGCTTTTAAAAGATGGTAAATGAAACGGTAAGGTCGCTGAGGTTATAAAAAAACTTAACATTAACACCGGTTGAGATATTCTGCAAATTAGCCCATTATTATTTGCATAGCAACGTAAGGCGGCTATTATTAAATTATATTAATTTTATCAGAGCGTTAACTTTTTCATTTAATTCATAATAAGGATACTATAGAAACTGCTTTGTTGCTCGCAAAAATTTAAATAGAATGATGATGAAGATGATGAATGATGATATGGTAAGGTTTTGATAACCAAACTGATTTTAGATAGGCCAGATGTATTTATTTGGCGTTAGTAGTAATTATATCGAAAATAATTCGCACATAATAATATCAGAGAGAGTTTTCTAAGTAAGCGTGCCTGCTTCAGAATTTGGGCTTCCCTTCAATAACTTCCTTACTTTTTACTTTGGTGAAAAGGGTTGTTTTGTTGTTTTCTTACAGAGATTATACTTCATATTTTACGATTTGGCCTATTATACGTTTATAATATTTATTAATAAAATATGTTATATAAACACTTGCTCGCGTCTTACAAGTATGTAAATTACCGACTTAATGGTTCATTAAGTGACTCTGAGTGCGGCGGTTAGAGGATGACATATTAAGGTAAGAGGTTCAATGTAAACTAGAGCATTATTTTTACATAGCAAAGCAATGATATTTCGAAATCGTCTCAAGACTTTGTAATTCATCAAATTTTAAATATTCGTGTAAACCTTAGAAAGTATTATTTCCAATTATATTTACGAGATTATCAAGATTTGATCTAAAGATAAATAAAATGAGTAGCACTACGAAACGTCTATAAATGTGTGTATTCAACTCTTACAAGTGGTTAGATCACTATATTTGACCAAGGCTAGAAAATATTTTCCATATATCACTACGCAAATTCCCATATTTCTCATACCAATGGATCAGAAGATCAAATCATACAAGACTTAAAGGCTTTACTAAGTACCTAATAGCATTAACCTAATAACATATTTTTTTACATAAAAATAAAATAAAAGTGTCTGTTTATATGTTTAAATTAACCGCTTTTCACTAAATACATGTTATGAAATAATGTACTGTACTTAGCTACATCAAAAACAATTTTTATATTATTTTATTCTGTTTGTTCCGGCTTATCTCTGAAACGGCTGGACCGATTTTTAAGGGACTTCCACTCGCAGATAGCTAATGTTAGAAGGAGTAACTTAGACTATTTTTATTTAATTAGAAAATTATAAAAACAGTTTAATTTATTTTGACTTCCGACCATCGAAGAGGGATTGCTAGTATATAGTTCAATAAGATAAGAAT
The DNA here is from genome assembly GCA_951802675.2 of Boloria euphrosyne. Taxonomy (NCBI): domain Eukaryota; kingdom Metazoa; phylum Arthropoda; class Insecta; order Lepidoptera; family Nymphalidae; genus Boloria; species Boloria euphrosyne. Next base: position 14,882,799 of record OX637871.1, read on the forward strand.
AGAAGAATATAAATAATAAGAATAGAATATATGCATAGAGAATTCTAACTAGAAGTCACCTACTTCTTAGTTTCCATAACCAGAATAGTTTATTAAAGTCAAATTATTGTAAATTAATAAATATACAATTCAGATTTCACACTTTTTCACGATTACGAAGTATCACATCTTTACAAAATGGTGAAAATAAAATGTTTAAATTTTTACTTTATATAGAATTAGTTAATTATTATGTGAAATCAAATTATGTTAAAATATTGATCGGTTCAAAATAAAAAATATATACCATCATCGAATACACACCATCGTTAAAAAACCAGGTATCAAAGGGGTCAATGGTGTTTAATTAACCCAGTGATAACAAAGATAAGTAAATCCCCACTTAGCATGTAGCTAATTAGAATGACCCGCTTTACTGATCTATAAGATTTAGTGGATGCTTATCACTTACTATACTCCTACAATAAATTAAAAATTTTATGTGCATTAGTTTTATGTAAAGATGTATTAAAAATATAAAATATTAGCGTTTCGCGCAGCTCCGCCCGCATTCTAAAGACCGGAAATCAAGTTCCATATATATTTTTACTTGTACCAAAAATTTGTACTTGTACTAAAACCTTCACTCACACTCTGCATCCAATGAAATATGTTCCATGTCTATCCGTTTTGTAGTTATAGATTATATATGATTATAATAGCGAAGTACAGATAACCAAAACGGTATACCAATAATTTTAATATCGACTTAGAAGTAGTATGTTTTTGTAAACCTTTTTTATAGACTACAGACTCTACCAAACTTCGCTCGGGTTCGTCCGTAGGAACCTTTTGATTATTTTGAGTGGAACCCTTACTGTTTTTTTTAAATATAAGTTAAGTTACTCTTGACAGTGAAAGTTCCGTCAAGATCGGTCCAGCCGTTTCGAAGATAAGCTCAAACTAATGGAACTTATAATTTCATATGCATTTAGTTAAAAACATTGACATTACATATAGACAAACTTAAAACGATTTTATAAAGAGCATAGATACAAAGTATAAAAAGAAAAATCAGATCAGATGGTACGGAGGCTGTTTTTTAAAAATTTGTCGAATCACTGAAACAAGATTTATGATCAGATTGATTCAATTGAAGATAACCCACCTTGACAGTGGTATCATCACCTCGAGGCTGTTTTTATTGTAATTAGCTACAATTTTTTATTCATTTCTAAACTATTTAAGCAAATCAAAAAAGGGGGACTTTTAACCAACAAAGAAAGAAACGATGGCAGTTACGTATATTATATCAAACTTACAAACACACACCATTTCAAATATTAGTGTCGACTGTAAAGGTCACCTATAAGGCCAGGTGATGTCGCAACAGTCTGCATCGATAGACTGTTTACATCACGGCCCGATTCAATTTTTATTAGAGCTTCAATGATCGTAAACTTTAAATCTGGACCGTTAATCAAATCCGAACGGATTTAGAGCAGTCAAAATATTTCGTCTGGCACCACGATTTTTGCTCGATAAGTCAATAAACATTGCCATTTGTTGTAAGATATGAATACAATGATATATTATCTATTTTATTGCTACCATTTGACGATCTTTTTGTATTTTTTCACATAGTTATTTTCGATTCCTTAAATTCCTATTGTGACTTTTATTGAATACAGTGGCTTAAATCATGGTCATTTTTATATTATTAAGTTGGGATATTGATTGAAGCTGCTTCAAAGGGGTTTGAACCCAGGTCACACTTCTCTGAAAGTATTGAGCAAAGACTACAGTGTATATAGGGAAGTATTGAGCTATCATTTTAAAATTAGTTTAGGGGCTTAGTTACTTTGTGGGGACGTGAACGTCTAAAAGAACATATTTTGTACTTCAAAGAAGTAGTGACGATGTAAGACCTAAGTCCAGCACTAATATATCGTACACTGTGAGAGCTGATATTGACTCAACCGCGTATATAACTAATAGCAAAATAATGTTTTAATATTACAAAACATTTTCCAATAACATGAGTAAACTAATTACGTATGCTCTTTTAAGCGGAACTACGCTCAATTCATTCAGAAATCCGTCCAGATGACTGATCGACTCGGTAAAACAGATATGTGCGTGATCCTGATCAAAAATAATGTGAGAACCGTTGACTAACACTGGATATGACGCATTAAGGTTAATGAGAATACTTAAAATAAATTTCTTTAAACATACTGACAGACACTTCATTATAAAAATTAACAAAATACGTATATATGTTAATATTTTGTACTAAAAATCTCAACTGTTACGGTATTGTAAAAATCGTTCTCGTACGCTTGCACTACTAATACTGGCTAAACCTTAAAAACACCTAGTAGAAGATTGTATTTTATAAAAAGTCTCACAGAAAAGTCCGACAGCATGTTACATCCAATAATATTTTTTATCTATTTAAAAGGCATTTAATAATTCTAGGTAATAAAATATTAGGAAGATGAAAATCGTGAATTATTTTATACGACAGCTAATTTAATATTACACTATTAAATAATAACAATTAATATTTGTGTAATACAAATATGTAATATTGATGAAAAATAAACTATTAGCTTTACTCACCTGAAAAAATAGGCAAAAGCACACCCATTGGTAGTACTTGTATATCTTCATGTCACTCATATCTTCCTTACCCTTCTCGCGGCTGTTGCCGATGCCGGGGTACGGCACTTCCACACCCACTTTCTTGTGGAAAAAACTTTTCAATGTATAAGTCGAGTGTATCCAGCAATACGTGTTCAAGACGTCCTCAGGGATATCCTTCGTATGTATACAGTCTATAGGATTGCCCACGTACTGCCTGGTCGTCACAATCAGGCTGAACGATATTAACAGTATGACGGTTATTGAATAGTGCAACCTGAACACCGGTGAGTCGATGTGCACATAGTTCACCTTTATTAGATTTTTTAAACCGCGGAAAACGTCTAACATCTTAAACGCTTCAGTCCAATCTCACACACTTTTTGCTCTGTCACCTTCACTAACATTATTTGATACACTATTTATTGTTTTGGAGCACCAGAATTTTATAAACGTTTGTATTTCACTTACAGTTCGTCGAATGTAAGGCACTTTGTGTAATGGCAGTGGACATTTTATCATAGATTTCCTTTGTGCTGGTGTATTTTTTTTGGTATTTTTATGAATTTGAGAAACGATACCATGTTGTCATATTTTCTACGTCTCATAATTTTTGTTTGTTCGCGCGGTCATTTGGTCGGCGATCGCATGTCGTGGCTTGTCGGTTGTGTACTCATTAGCTTGAATTATTATTGAAGCTGGAAGATAATGTAGTAAATTTAAATTTTCTACGAAATAATTGTGTAAACTAGTTCGCGGGTGTCGGTAATTTATGAACGTCAACGATTCACCGGAGCCCCTCAGCAGCAGAACGGCCAGTCGTAAAGAATAAGTTTCATTGATACTTTGTCGCGTGTATTCATATTTAGATGGCAGCTATGTCCCGTTTGAAATAAATAATAGTGTAATAGCTATCACGTGGCTTCCATTCATTAAATTTTGAAAATTAAATGAACATTTTATATGATTGAGATGAGATGTTGGTGAAAAACTGGTAAAATGTGAATGATCATAATGTAGAGCTGTTCAAACATGTTTATAATTGACTCTATAACTATTTCACTTAGGACCAGTGCCCATTTGCAAAGTAGGTGCTTTTTGACCAAATGTAAAATGATAGTATAATAAAATAATAAATAAAAAAAATTACAATGGTTGTCCGTAGTTGTAACTCAAAGTGATGATGTCCTCCAATCTGATATTAGCCAAATTGCACAGAAGATACTATAGCGATTAGCGTCTGCGTACTACAAAGTAGTGACGAACCGACCTATTTTTTACAAACATTTTTTTTTGGCAGCATGTTTGCCTTATTACTTCTCATTGAATCAAGAATGTATTTGAGATTTTAATTCACATTTAATATTAGCGCTTACAGTTCGTTTCCAGAAAAACTAAGGATGGAGATCAAACACAAAAAAGAGTCGGCAGGTAATATTAAATAAACATATGTAAACATAACAATGTCGTGCAATAGAAGTTGTTTATATGAAACTAGTTTAAAAATATTTCAGCGAAGCAGCGCCTAACAGAACATGATATCTTCAAGTGGGTTGCACGAGTTCTTTTGAATACTCGAAAGCCCTACCAACTTTACTCGGAATAAATGAATTAAGTAACGAGAACATTTTCAGTTGCTACGGAGATTTAGATGTAAGAAATTATAGTGAATGAAACTAAATTACTTTACTTTTGAAATTCTTCGTAATTACGATTCTTAGAAGTTACAGTAGCAAATGTTAGTTTATTCTATTACTTTTTAATATCTCATTTCAGTGAATGTGGGCAATGATCATAATTATAAAGATAATAATAATATGCTATGTATATAAATAATAATATGTGGTCCAAAAACCTAATATTAAACCGAACGTATACGTAAAAGTATATATTTACTGTTTCTTTCTTTTATAGTCCAATGAGGTAGCAATCTGATATAGCAGATTAAGACCAATCTTCTTCATTCTACATGAATTGGCTTTGAAGAAGAAGAGAATTTAATTGTACTATATATATCTACTATGAAAATATAATAGGCTTATATTATGATCTTAAGACTCCAAAGCATAAATCTTAAAAGAAGAGTAACTTTACGATTTCTTTTCCTAATGCCTTTTGGCCAAGCACAAGATCCCAATCTGGAACCTCATATTCCACAGTCATATACACTACCTCTATCACATTTATCCTATGTCCGTTGAATATGCGACTTTTAATGATGTAAACGCGGTTACATAGGTTGCTTTGAAAAAATATTGTAACGGCATCTGTTTTTAACACTAATTATGATAAATTTAACATCAAAGCTAAAATGATAAATATAATACAATAAAGAGTTTGTCACAAACCTAATTGTAGGGATTTATCGACGTTGGTGATCATACGTAAATGTTTCAGCGGCTACTTTGAATTTGTCGTTTGGACGTCGTTGGAGTGGCAGAGCTTGTTAGCAAAATAAATTATTGTAATACATTCCTCTTACGTTTTTTGTAAGTCAGTAAAGTTTGAATTGATATGATTATTATCTATGTTTTAAAAGAAAACAATTTATTATTTAAGTAAATGTTAAAATAACAGTATAACATCAAAGCGTATAGTTTATGTGGAGAGGACAGGAAATATCTTATTTATAAAATATTTTTATTAAAAAAATGTATGTGACAATAGGTCTATCTTGTACTAGATCTCCGTTTACGAATTCAATAAGTTTAGTATTGACAAAGTTAGCACATTTTAGAGGTCTAGAAAAGACTGTTATATAAAGTATAAGAAAAATATAATTTAGGACAAAATGTTTTTTCATTATTACGTGATGAATAAAGAGAAATATTATGTAAATAATAAACAATGTGAATTAATTGTAGAGGCTTTTCTTTTTTAAAAGTGTTTTCCATTAAGACCATAATCATTATGTTATATAACAAAACGGTTGGGAAATAGATGAGTATCTAAGAGGTACTAAACTCTTTTTGTCTTCTTCACTCTCTGCCACTTCTAAATTTAAAAATGGTATCAACCATACCTTATAAGTTAAGCTTAATAAATCAACAGAGTTTGTCGATGAAATACATTAATAAGTATTATAAAAAAGATTCATCCTATTAGAATCGTCTATGTGAAAAAAATGTCGTAATATATTTTTATATTGTATGAATTACTCCACAATTCATAACTCTGGAACACCCCAAATTTTTCCGTACTATTCCGTACACAGGTGATTCATCGAGATTTAATTTTAACATCATATTACAAGCAAGTTTGCTTTCTTACACAAATTTATATGACAGCGGTACAAAAAATCTCAATTTAAATATAAAACACATGCATTTTAAAGTGATTCCTCGATCGTTAACTAAATACTTGCCAAAGTACGGGCGATTGAGCGCAGAATTTTCTTTGAAATTCAATATTTTTAAGCGAGCAATCATGCTGTGATTTACACTATTATGACAACGCCAATTTATCATATTATTTACGTGCTAAACAGGCTTTGTAAGCTATTTGTAAGATGTTCAGAAATGATTTGAGTCACCTGCGCGTGCGCATTTCTTTGATGTGAGTTTACGATTCGGTTTGACATATTAAAGCATTTTGTAATTTTTTTGATGCTAATTTGTGGATATTTTATGAGAAAAAAAATTTAGAAAAACTTCTGACGATAATAATATGAATTAATTGAAAGTAATTTATACATATCTGCAACATTTTAAATAATTATTTTATAAATTATTATTGCATGACTAATCTATTTTGTTGAACTGGCATAAATTAAAAAAAAATGTTAAAAAAATATAAAAAGCAAACCGACTTCATAAGCCTTTCGATTGCGCTGAGTACTTGAATAACTTTGATGACAATTTTACTATATAAAGTAACTGGTAACGTAAAAGGTACGAACAGATGACAAGATAAATCAAATAGAATTTTCTGAGTGTAAAGCCAAAATTTGGCTTTTTTAAAACGCATATATGGATTAATATATTTTTTACTGTACCTACTTATAAGAAAAAAAACAATTATTTGTTTGTCGTCCATCAGATAGAGACACACACACTCTCTTCATCTGTTTGTTCTGGCTAATCGCTGATACGGCTGGACCGATTTTAACGAGATTTTTACTGGCAGATAATAATAAAAATAATGTCCTCTCGACCGATTACGGCCACGGCGGCCAATCTCACTGAGACTAGCCAACTACGAAGGACATAATATAGTGCACAAGTGTACGCGCAGACACAGGAGCACTCTCTTTTCCTACCACTCTCATATTCCAGTGGGACGGCTGCTCGACACGACCGGTGAGAGTTAAGGCGCAGGACCGGCGGCTTTACGTGCTCTCCGAGGCACGGGAGTGAAACACCGCCAACTTCCCAACTCCGGCTGTTAGTGAGGCTTACGAAACAGAAAGACTCAATAACCAAATTTGGCCCGAAACTCGAACCCAGGACCTCCCGGTGTGCGACCGTACATACTAGCCACTACACCACTGAGATAGGCAGATAACTGATGTTATAATGAGTAACTTAGCCAAGTTTAGTTTACTTTTTATATAAAAAAAGAAATATGATTCTGTTTTAAGAATTAAGCCGTACCGGGCATACAAAAAGAAGGGCGAGTCGCTAGTTTTTTTTAATAAGACTAGAGTTCGCCCCTTTGACATTAAAGACATCGTATAATTGTATCGTCAATAGCTAGGTACCAAACAGAAAAAGGAACTCAGTTGAAAAGCAGAGCAGAATAAGTATTAAACTGCTTTGCCTATTTATGTCTTACTTGTTCAAAATCAAATCAATGGCTTAAAAAATAAGCTTCTAGTTTTAAAAATGACGTAATTTCCATACAAACTTTCATCCCCTATTTCAACCCTTTTTTGCCTTGAAAAGCCTATGTCCTTTCTCAAATTTCATTAAAATCGGTCCAGTAGTTTTTGAGTTTATTCGTTACATACAAAAATACAAATCTTTCCTCTTTATAATATTAGTACAGATAAGTTTTCACGTTTTTAACATTTGTGGAAATAATGTTTTAAATTTTAATTTTCTTACACAACCGTAGCAAACTACTGTCTTATCTAAAGAGAAATAGATAAAAAAGCAGTTAAAACTTCCTGTCGGTCTGTTCGTATTTATAATCATACTCGTATCTGAGATGAACACATTAAAAATTATTATTTAGTTAATTCAACATTACGAATACTGTTTATTTATAAACGCCATTAAAAGTAGCACGAAATGAGAAAAGCACGAGCTAATTATTACACCAAAGGAAATTGCACAATTTATGTTAAACCATAATACATAATAATCTAAATGTTTGATACAAAAATAAATTTGAACCTTACGAAATGTGGAATAGAGTTTTAATTGGAATGCTTGTAAATTTTTAGGGTAATCACCTCTGGTCTTCTGGAATACTCATTTGTAGGTACAATGTGTTGCATCTGTATGTATTCTTATTATATCTTAAGAGAAAAACTGTCTCGAAAGTTCTCTATGAAGGTTTTAAATATATCTTTACAAAATAAAAAAAAAATAAAAAATCTAAAATCTAAAATAGTCGACAAATATTTTTTGGAAAATGTAATTTAATAGTTTGTATCGATATATAGGCTGAATCTTTATTTTTTAGAATTTTTGTCTTCGTTTGTGACCGCGTCACAAGAAAGCCACTGAACAGAATTTCAGGAAAGGTATAATGATAGCTTAGTATACTTTTTACTAATGTTAAATATCTAATCTCTGAGAGCTGTATACCAATCGTTAAAATGTACTCGAGCGGAGCTGAGTCGTTCGTCTACACATGTATAATAAAATTCTAAGTCATAATACTTTTATAGTCGAATCTGTACATTAAATATTTTTTGGAAATTCTAATTGAAATGGTAATTATTATCGATACAGAGGCCGAATTTATAGTTTTAAGAATTTTTGTCTGTCTGTCTGTCTGTCTGTCTGTCTGTCTATCGGTTACAAATAGACTTTTACTCTTCGCATGACGAGAAAACCACTGGACAGATTTTGATGAAATTTGGTATGATGATAGCTGGTTATTGGGGTCAGGATATAGGATACTTTTTACTGCTGGAAAATATCTAATTTCTGAGAAATCTCAATTAGCCGTTAAAAACTGACTGTAAAACATCACACGGTATGTGAAATCTAAGAATTTAGTTTCTTTAAAAAGCGAGCGGAGCCGCAGGAAATGTTATTCATAAATAAATATTAGAGCTATATACATAGCTAGCTCATAGCACGCATTTACACCAAGTTCGTGTATCTCTATGGTAGAGACTTCCATTTAATTTAATATTGTATAGGAATAATCTTAAAAGTACCGGAAAGTGAATCGTGGACAGGCACAAGGGATATTGAAGTCTTGCCAAATGATATCGGAACCAACTACCCGCGGATAACAAGATCGACAGTCGTAAAACTTTTTGGAGACCTACTCGTATGGCCTGCAGTAGCAGTTTTTTGTCAGCGTCAGTAAATATAAAAATATTCTAAATTATTCAGAGATAAAAACACATGATCTTTTTTATGATCTTTTTGACATTTAACCTACATTTTACATTTAATTGATATTTTAATGCTCTTCACGTACGTTTATTTCTATTAAACTCTTGAATTTTCGAATACTTTAACCAGATTGTGCTGTTTAGCATAAAATATTATTAAATGCATCATCATCATCATCAGCCCTTTTTAACGTCCACTGCTGGGCACGGGCCTCCCTCAGTATGAGGGGGATCAGGCCATAGTACACCGCGCTGGCCTAGTGCGTGTTGGCGGACTTCACATGTCTTACGAAAACTTGCTAGGTTTTCTCAGACATGCAGGTTTCCTCACCACGTGTTCCTTCACCGTAAGACAAGTGGTAATCATGATAGAAATGATTCGCACATGAAAATATCAGAGTTGCGAGACCCGGATTTGAACCCGCATCACTCGGTTATACAAGCGACGCGTTACCGCTGGGCTACCACTGCCTCTATTAAATGCATTAAAGCCAAAATATTTTCTTGATTTACTTTAATACTTGACATAAATAGTTTGTTTTAATTTTAATAAATAAATAAATAATTAAAAATTTTAGTTTAATTTCTCCCGTGACCAAGATTAAAGACATACGAGAGCCAACAATTAATAAATTCGCGTAAAGCTTTAAATCATATTATAAATATCACCGTAGATGTGAATAGATCCTAAAACCATTATGTATACATTAAAAATGATATCATTCATCTAAATGTTTTTTTTTTTTGAAATAAGCGTATAGCTATATAGTCAGACATCATTTTTAAATTCTGCTGATTTATGTATGTTTCACTTTTATTAATAAAGTGTTTTTTTGTAATTAAATATGGGTTTCTATATTACTTTTATCATGCTTATATAAATTATCATTATAAAATTAGTATTCGGCCTTTTTTTCCGTCCCATTGCTGGGTACGTGTATAGTCCACGAAACTTATAGCCAACTTCGGGTCGGAGTGCTGCACATATCTTTTGAAAACTGCTAGGATTTTTCATTTATGCAGGTTTCCTCGCGATGTTTTCCTTCACCGTAAGACAAGTGGTAATTATGTTGAAATTGATTCACACATGAACACAACAGAGGGTAGGGACGAATTTGAACCCGTTTTACCTAGTTGTCCAAGTGAGCCCGTTACCACTGAACTACCACTGCCCAATAACAATATTATACCAGTTTTTTAGAATAGTTTTAAACGAAAGTAAATAACCGGTAATTTAAATGATACATACGTGTAAAGCCGCAGGTATTAGTTAGTTAGATACTCGTTATATCAGATTAGTCATCATCACTTATGCATCATGAGTCACTCAATATAGAATTATAACGACGTTAGATACGACTTTCCTTTTTAAACCAGCACATCTGGCAGAAGCATTAGCCAAGTACAATAAACCTGGTCAAATTGACTGTTTTAATTTCAATTATCTTCACTAATTATACTAAATTAACTACTTGGCTAAAAGTGACGAATTTTGTGAATGAATAACACTATCTAATTACAGAGCGTTGCGGTTGCCAAGTTGGCGGATGTGTGACAGAAAAATTATTTAATAGTGGTTATTTATTTTAGAAATTCGCTTGCTATTGTCCAACACGTCCTTGGCCCATATTGCTGTGTTAATTGTGATGTTTTAGTATCTTTATCGTGATAAAAAATGCTTTTTAAAATAAGAATATTATTTTTATCAATGGGTGTAAGTTTGTTTGCTGTTACACTATAAACATAATATTAATATGTATTAGTATGGACAATCTATACATATTACTAAATGCATACGAAAGTATATACGATATTAGCAACAAAAAACCAAATCTTATAATTTTTGTCTGTCTGTTTGTTTCGGTTGATCTCTGAAACGGCTGTGACTTTCACTGGCAGATAGCTAATGATGTAAGGAGTAACTTAGACTAGGCTTTTTAATCGACTTCAAAAAAGGAGGAGTATATATTTTAAAACATTTTATTTATTTTAACTAGCGGAACCCGTGGCTTCGCTGACGCTAAACCGAGCCGAGCGAAGGGAGGGTGAGTTGTGTGAAGTGAGAGAGAAATTAATAAACAAGATCTTTACATTATGTATCTTAAGCTAACAGCTCGTTTTCTTCTTCCTTAATATTCCAAGTTGAATCTGTGCATTAAATATTTTTTGAAAAAGCCAATTGAAATAGTTATTATTATCAATACTTAGTACCTACTCTATAGTTTTTAGAATTTTTGTCTGCCTGCCTGTGACTTCATCACGAATGTGACAAATTTCATCTCTGAGGAATCTCTACTAAGGTAAGTAGAGGTACCTAGAAACGATCCAGAACGGAGTGAGAGTGAACCTGATATATAAATAAAATAAATAAATAAATATGTTAGGACATTATTACAACAGCGCCATCCAGTTCCGCAGTAAGCTACGTTACGTGCTTGTGTTACGGATACCAGATAGTTGATACATATGACACATATAAATTTTAAATACATACATATTATAAATATAGACACCCATGACTGGAGAACAAACATTCGTAATTAGCAAATAAATGCCCCCAGCGGGACTCGAACCCGCGATCGCTGGTGCAGAAAGTAGGGTCACTACCAACTGAGCCAAACGAGTCGTCATATTAATAATGATCAAATCTAAATCCTAGACACAATTACAATCTACATGGCATTGAACCTGAAGGAATGGGTAATCACAGGCAGAATTCACTTAAACTATATCAAGCAATCTAAAAATATTACGCAGTTTAAAAGTAAACTTTTGTGCATTTCACAACATAAAAGCTGTTGAATTCCAAAACCCTATATTACAGATAATGGTACATTAAAGGTACTTGATAGTGAATTATAAAAGATACATTCATATCAATTGGCCGAAGGTCGACCCGACAGAAAACAGTTACACCTATCCAAAGTTAACGATTATAAATAAATACTACATTATTTTAAAAGATATATTGATAAATACATTTCACGTGGTTAATGTAAGATTTTGTTTTAGTTACAGTGTTTTTTTTGGATGTATACGCCACGTGCGCGTCAGAATTTAGGTGAATGTCGTATTAAATCGTTGATGTGTCAATACTGTTAAGAAGAAACTGTCAGTAATGTAAACAAATAATGTATATCGTTCTAAATTTGATAGAAATCGATGGTATGTTGTGGTGATATTACTACATATTATAAAACAAAGTCCTCTGTCGCTGTATGTTTGTATGTTCGCGATAAATTCAAAAACTACTGCACCGATTTTCATGCTGTTTTCACCAATGGATAGAGTGGTTGGCGAAGCGAGGATTAGTCGCTAATTTTTTTATAAATTATTACGAGATGACGAAAACAAGACGTTGTACTACCAACGTATATTTTTTATGTATATTTTTTTAGTAAATAGAAGATACGTACATACATTGAAGTTATTCTTTTACTAAATTCAACCCGAAAACGTAAACATTTTGTTATAAGTGCATTGATTTGCCTATTAACAACTAAAGTAATTAAAGAAATTTTTTTTTGGATCTTCTCAGTATGACTCCTTACGTGAACAAACTATCAGGAATGAAGGGTGGAGGTGTGAGTCACTACAATTCTTCAGGGCTCGCGGGCATTAGTCCAATAGCTACACAAAACGGCATTTCTTAGAAACTAAACTTGAGACTTGTAAATAATTGAAATAAATTAACCGATGATAGTATTAAGATATAGTCACAGTGAAGATTTGTAGGACGATCATACATGCTGGTGTGCTGCTCTTTATCTGGTTTGCTGAAACCTCGGCCATGGTGAAAGTCGTTTAGATGAGGTACAGGTTAAACTACATACAAAAGCCTAGCCTAAAAAGGTCCAATTTTATATAAAATTAAAAGTTTATTATTTTTTAAGTATGCGAGTATGGAAAGTATCTGCACCAAATGGCCCTCCTTCACAATTTTCAGCCGAGTGTATTCAACCGAAAATCTGTACGACGATATAAATCCTGCACTTTACAATTATTTTAACTGTATTTTGGCAATTCCTAAAGATAGAGGCTCCATGTTTATTCGTATAGTAAATCGTAAAATTTTATGCCGAAAAATTGTTTATTTTGCTTTTATTGGAATGTGAATGATGTGTTGTCTGATATTCATATCTGCATTTTCTGTGTCCAGGTATTTTAATTCGAGTTTTACTTTCCTAAAATAGAATCGCTTTAAGTGTTTTCGTTTGTAATCGCAATAATAGACTTCAGAGCAAGCAATATACAAATAATCTAATAGGGGAAGAAAAATATTAATCTGTACTAGAGACAGCTAGCTCAGTGGTAACGCCCTCGCTTGGATAACCGAGTGAAGCGGGTTCAAATCCGGGTCTCGCACCTCTGATATTTTCATGTGCGAATCATTTCTAACACGATTACCACGTTTCTTACGGCGAAGGAAAACATCGTGAGGAAACTTGCATGTCTGAGAGAACCTAGTTTTGGAAAGAGACGTGAAGTCCGTGAAATATGGTTTAACCAGCGTGGTATACTGATCCCCTCGTTTGGAGGGAAGTCCGTTCCCAGCAATGGGACGTTAATAAGGGCTGAATGCTAAAACAGATTGTTAAAACTAACGTATTATCATAATATATTCAGTAACAAAATTAAATTAGACATTAGATGGTAAATAAATTATCCCAGATCCATTTCCTCATACATCCAAATGCATTTCTAATATCGACACAGTTCATTGAATCGCAGATGCGATAGACGGCACTTAACTCAGCTTGTACATACGGATATAAAATATTAACGTGTAACTTTTACCACATAAAAAGGGAAGTTTTTGGCTGAAAAGTTTTTAAGTCATTGACCAGGTAATTCAAACTTCCAATACCTTAATGGCAAGAAGTACTTGCTACAAAATTAAAATTTTAGATTTTTAGTTTGAATGTGTAAAATGTATTAGAAATGGGAATTATAATGTGTTTACTATTCAAAATAATTCTAGACATTCTTTAAGGTAATATAAAAGATCTTGCTGCAGATCCGCAAGTCTTGGGTTCGGGTATTTTCGGTTAAGTAAAGTTGTACCTACTTATAAAGATTTTTTAAGAAATTTTTAGTCTGGAGTTGTAAAATCCATAAATCCAATCCAAATCCGTGGTCCTTCACCTAATCTGTTACCTTGAAAAGTGGTTCCATCGGATTTTAAGAGTAAAAGGGATATATACTCGTAGTATACCTTAGTCTTTTTATGTACAAACGTGTGTACTATAATATTCCTTGCTAAAAATTACTATACAGCTAATCTGATGGGGAAACCAAGAGAGGAGAACCAAGAAGCAATAAACTTCTGAAATTTGATTATTTGGTGAAAAGCGTGTTTTGTTAACTTTTTAAAACCATAATTTGCAAAAATAATAAATTCTACATCCTATCAATAGATCAAAACCCGGTTGATATTTATACAAATAAAAAAGCACAATCAGAATATTACACATAAACTCGAATTTTATGTTCCCATATTTTTATTATTCGTTTGAAAATTTCATTGATCTTTTAAGTGTTTTGTTTCTTTGTATTGAAACAAATCGTATGAGGCAAAAAGCATGTTAGAATTTAATAATTTACTAGTTATTAATTTCCAGGTATACTGATTAAAATATTTTTTATAGTATCACAGTGTAAAGTTTAAGTTTATTCGTTATACAAGTTTTATGACTCTTTAGTCAATAAACTACTTGAAAAGAGAAACACTGACTTCAAATTGACTTTATAATTAATATATTAATCATCCCTCAATAATGGGTAATGATAGTGGTAGCCCAAAGGTAACTCGCTCACATGATTGTGAGCCGAATGAAGTGGGTTCAAATCCCGGGTCATACAACAACATGTGAAGTTCGCCAATATGCACTTACAACCTGAACCTCGTATTAAAAGTAGGTCTCTGCCTAACAGTGGGATGTTGAAAAGGGCTGGAACACTATAATTAGAAGTTAATTTGTTAATATATAAGCCAATTTTTTATCTTGGAATAATTGTTTTAAATTTGTGGTAAGGAATTACATTATTCTAAGGTTAGAAAATTCTAAATTTACATTAGTACTTGCGTAGCCATGAACTGATTCATTCGCTATTTCTAGATTGTCTCCAATACCTTCACTTCCTGTGACTAACGCTTGATCTCGGCATGAACCTCGAAGAAATCTGACATTCTTTCATCTAGGATATGTGGTTTCTTGTAAATTCTTATTCAAAATGTATACCATTTTGGTATAAATTTTATAATTTTTTAGATTTTTACCTGTTACAATTTAAAATTCTATAACTGTTTATGTAAAACTTTGTTTTTTTTTAAATATTGACATAACAACATGGTTTCTTGCATTCTAGTTTATAATAATTACTTAAACTTTTTTATTAATTTGACGATGCAAAAGCTCACAAATTTAATTTTCGATTGTATACATTATAGTGGGAACGTAATATTCAAGTAAAAACTTTTAAAGAGCAATTTGAATATCCATACATCTTAAAATGTCACGTTTCCAACATGTTCAAAAGACGAAGCTGAAGTTTGGTTTCTAAATGTTTTCATTTGCGCCTGTGTTTTATTATAAACACCATCTCGCGACACGCCGTCAGATGCCAACCGCTCGAACACCAACTGTACAAAAGGCTTACTACACTTTATATGAACTACTGCCTTTAAGAATGACACCATTTTAGTGTCTTTGCATATTTATATATAAAAAGAACTATTCGTATTGCGAATATTTGAAGTGACGTATGCTACTTTGTTGCAATCAACATGTGTCTAAAAATAAGTGTACTTGTTTGTCGATATATGATGTATTTTCTCTTTAATAAATAAATAAACTATATCTATACTTTTATACTATCTATATCTATACTATTTATAAAGCTGAAGAGTTTGTTTGTTTGTTTGAACGCGCCAATCTCAGGAACTACTGGTCCGAATTGAAAAAATATTTTTGTGTTGGATAGTCCGTTTATCGAGGAAGGCTATAGGCTTTATTATATCTCGCTACGACCTATAGGAGAGGAGCATCAATGAGAAATGTTGCAAAAACGGGAGAAAAATATTCCTTTTGAGAGCTTTCGTTGCGTGCGCGTAAACGGTAAAATTCATGTATAACGGAATTGTTCCCCTTTAAAAGTTCTAAAAAAGTCCCCAATATCGTATGTCTATCTTTTAAGGTTGACTCGCTATAACCTTTTTTATGGTAATGAAATTTGTTTTAAGATAATGCCTTATTTGCGAAGGTGTTTAATAAACAAAATATTGATCTTTATTTAGTATTTAATTTTGAACAAAACAGCTCTTGGCATCATTTGATTTGAATAAATAGCTTACGAGATATCACAGTTTTGACATAACTTCGCAACAAAATCACCGCGTGCAAGACGGGCGGACGGGCGCGGCGGGACAAAAGAATTTATACGAGTAATTTCATGGTTAGGCACGAACCTTTTGTTAAGGATACCAGATAGTCGATACACGAAGCTTATATAACTTTAAATACATAAATATTATAGATATAAGCACCCATGACTGGATTACAAATATTTGTGCTCATGACACAAATAAATGCCCCAAGCAGGACTTGAATCTGCGACCGCTGACATAGCAATTAGAGTCACTATAAACGAGTCGTCGCGTCGTCTCATAACGTATACACTATACATTTTAATTTTTAAAAGAGCTGCTTTTCTAGTAATAGAAGGTACTTATATGTTAACACTGCTTATTATCTCTATTCCGGAAGGAAAAGGATCGTGTGACGAATGGATTAGATTACTCAAGAAATAAAAAACTAATTGCATTACCGGTTGTTCATGTAAATCTTGTCAAGTCATGTGTTAAGACATAATACAGTCATTTTAGACGAAGGGTTCCAACTTCCAGTGTATGTACAATATAATAACATATTCTGCGCCAGTGGTCGCGGGTTCGAGTCCCGCTGGGGGCATTCATTTGTTGAGCACAAATGTTTGTACTCCAGTCATGGGTGTTTATATTTATAATATGTAAGTATGTGTTTAAAATTTATATATGTAGTATATCAACCATCTGGTCTCCGTAACACAAGCCTCATAGCTTACCACGGATCTAGATGGCACTGCTGTAATAATGTCCCAACATATTAATTATTTATTTATACGATATGTATAGACTAAAAAGTACAACACATATTACGTCAGGTCGTTGTCTCTCCATGCTGTAAAGTTTAAAACATACAAACACTAATTTCACGCTACATTCACATTCATAAAACAGCGTGAATTTGCTTTGACATAATCCCGTTACCACTTATATACTATTTTAAAGTTGGTACAGAAATAAGTATCGCTTACTACATTTTCTTGTTATTCCGGAAGCCATAGCAAGCGTTGCTTAGTGTTTATTACAATGACACTGCACCTGACTCTTGAAACTCAGGGCCTAATAGATTATCGATTATCTTCAGTTTAGCCCTTAAGCTGATGTTTGCAGAGATGAGGGATAATTGGATTTTGTTCTGCCTGACGAGACACATAAAAATTATTGTGTTTATAAAACAATTATGAGATAAATAAAATTTAAATAAATACATATGTTGGGACATTATTACAATAGCGCCATCTAGTTCCATGGTAAGCTACGAAGCTTGTGTTACGGATACCAGGTAGTTGATACACTACACATATATAAATTTTAAATACATACATATTATAAATATAAACACCCATGACTGGAGTACAAGCATTCGTGCTCAACAAATGAATGCCTCAGCGGAACTTGAACCCGCGACCGCTAGCGCAGAAAGTAGGGTCACTACCAACTGAGCCAAACTTGTCGACAAAGATATTACTTCTAACTATGTTATATTAGTTATCGTTTATCTAATTATCAAAAAAATGACTCTGTCGTATCAAAACTACACGTTTTACCGCGGGAAGTTTCATGTGTATGACCTACGACGGTCGAAATTCGACTATGATTTTTACGAAAAATATTAAAGTAGCAGCTATATTTAGTTGCGACTAAATAAAAACCAAATCGGTTGATAGATGAGAAACAACACAACTAATTTTTCTTTGCCTATTTACATATAGGTCATAAATATTATATGTATAGAAAACTGTCCTCCCGACCAATTACGGCCAAGACGGACTCTCTATTCCTTATCACTCTCATATTCCGGTGGGACGACTGCTCGACACGACCAGTGAGAGTTAAGGCGCAGGACCGACTGCTTTACGTGCTCTCCAAGGCACGGGGGTGAATCACCGCCAACTTCCTAACTCCGGGCTGTTACTGAGGCTTACGAAACAGAAAGACTCAATAACTCAATAACTAAAACCGACCAGGGACTCGAACCCAGGACATCCCGGTGTGCTATCGTACATGCTAGCCACTACACCACCGAGGCAGTTAGTTATAGAAAATAACCATATAAATAGATATATAGTTATAGAAAACTAACACATAATATCTAAGCATTAGGGTAACGAGTTAACTAAAAACCAATTCGATGTAACATTTAAAGCTTAGTGAAACTTTAAGTTTATTAAGCTTTGCATTTGGAAAATTGACACTTATGAGATTAAGGAAATTCAAAATCGAACCAGAAACTGAATCGAGTACAAGCGGCAATTATCAGGCTATTTATGATATATAAACAATAAATCAAGGAAATGATCAAAGCCAAGTAAAATCAGAAACGGTAAAGGATATCGGTAAGACAACGCCAGCTTTAGAAAGCTTATGATCGCTTTGGCAGCGGCGTCAGATCGCGTGCCAAGATGCGCTGGCGCATTCGATAATATCTGAAACATGGTAATGTTTATTGGTTATATTATTTGTAAATATTATGCTTAGTTTATCAGATATTTGTTAATTTTATTGCAATATGCAAGCAACCATCACTTGTAATGCAGAATTAAATGGAAGAGAACTCATTGCATTTACATCAATTGCATAGTATAGGAATAAAAGTAATGTTGATGTTATATTAAAAATGACTGCACACCCGCACTGATCCCCCTCCTGTTAAAGGGAGTCCCATGCCCAGCAGTGGGATGTCAAAAAGGGCTGAATATTAATACAATTCAATAACAGTAATTAAAGGCAACTACGTATTGAAACAACTGGTTTTAATACGTATTTAATTTATATGTAATGCTAAAACTATATAATTTTGTTCGTGGATCGAAGTGAAATGCAAGTTCTGAAATAAATAAATCTAATAGTACCATTGTGGTCATTTGTAAACAAACTCTCAGAGCTTGATAGAAAACTTTTTATGTGCTGTTATTATTCCTGACAAACATAATTTACATTATAAAAGTAATATCTGAAGCCTATTTATTGAAGGAAGCTTATAGAATTTTATGAAGCTTTTAGGTATTATCTAATATTGCGATAAGTTCGAGAGCGAAATAATTATATAAAGGACGAGAGGAAAACCGCGATAAAAAACTAGCTTACCTTAATAAAAGAGACAGACAGAATTATATATGAGAGAAAGAGAGAGAAAGAGTATACAAAAAATTTAGTTCTTAATAAGAAAATTGAAGTCCTTTATGATACTTAACTAATAAGTATTTAACATTGAAAATCGTATTAAAAGAATGGACATTTCAGTCAATGGCCGAGTCGTGTGCCAAAAAGTTACGTGTTGTGATCACATTAGCGATTAGTCAAAACTGTTCTACAAATAAAGAAAAATTTGTTAAAAACTACTATCTTAACAGCTGATTCATATATTTTTGTTTAATTTTATTGAAGAATAATATTAGTATGTGTAATACTTTCTTACATTTACGCGAATATTGAAACATGCATTAACGCACATGAAAATATCAGAGGTGCGAGAGACCAGGGATTTGACCCTGCTACGGCGTACATTAATGTCAATATAATGTATTTTTTATTAGTACATTACTAATACCGACTACACATTAACGTTGACATTTTATAGCATTTTTGTTTAATGCAAACGTTAACATAATGTTAAAAATAAATGACATTATCAATGATTCAATCCGTGTATAATAAACGCGAAAATGTCTGACAGGTCTTGTTTTACGTAACTGTGAATTGACGTAATATTTAACCAAGCTCGAAAAGGAGAGTGCTCAAATCTATATGTAATTGCGGTCTTCATAGAAATTTTGTAATAATAAGGAGTAACATAAGTTACTTATATTTTAGAAAAAAAATTTGGGCTCAAAAAATTAATATGCAGTTAGGGACGAACTCGAGCGGATCAAGGGTATATTGCTAGTAGAGTACATAGAGTAAATAAACTAAAAGGAAAATTAACGAAATTTATTAATTTAAAAATATAATTACTTTCTACTATATTTTATAGCGTCCCTTTCTCATACTGAAGCGAGCGAATCCGCGAGTAAGAACTAGATTGAATGAATACAATCATATTAACAGAACACGTTCAAGGAAAATTAATATAATATGAGAGCTCATTGTTGTCAAACTTGAACAATGGCCCAATAAAGTTGTCCTTTATTAGACTTGCATTCAACGTTCATTCATTTCAGTTATACATTTAAACGTATACAAACTCAACGAAAAAAAGCCATTGGGCTATATTGATGAGAATAAATATTGATAAAAAACTTTATTTTACCAATATTCAGAAAATTTAATTCTAACAGAGACGAATCTGTACATAAAATATTTTTTGAAAAATCAAAACAGTCAATATTCTCGATACAAAGCCCGAAGCTATATTTTTTAGATTTTTTGTCTATCTGTCTGTCTCTAACCGCATCATGAGAAAACCACTGCAAAGATTTTGATGAAATATGATAATACCTTTCAATACGGAAAAATATATTACCTCTGCGAAATGTATTAACAACGTACCTATGTATACGCCCTAAGCGAGAGCGAGGGTGAGACGTTAGTTATCTATATGCCTTAAATAATCATATTACCGATTACAAACAAACATACATATTTAAAAGGCAGTGGTAGCCCAGTGGTAGCGCGCTCGCTTGTATTACCGAGTGATGCGGGTTCCAATCCGGGTCTCGCACCTCTGATATTTTCATGTGCGAATCATTTATACACCCCTTTGCAAAAAAAACGGGCACTTAAGCAAAGAACTATTTTATAGTTACTATTAGTTTGTTTGACAATTTTAGGTATTTTTATCCTCAGAATTTTATAAATTAATTAGGAAGGAATAGTTTTCATCAGTTTTATCATAACATTTTGATTAAATTATTGAGAAATAACGTTTAAGCTCAATACACTATTATTATACCTGCTCGCTACATAAAAATGAAACGCGTTAATTTCTTTGTTTTTCTTGAATACATTAAAAGCAGATAAAAGTTTAGTATTGAGTGTGACCCCCTCTTGCTGAAATCACAGCTTGCATTCGTCTGGGCATGCTAGCGAGTATATCTTTCATGGTTTCTTGGGGAATACATTCCCACTCCGCGGTAATCACATTCTTTAGCTCTCTGATGGTCTGCGGAGCCGGCTGCACTGATCTCACTCGTCGCTTCAGAACGTCCCAGACATGCTCTATTGGATTGAGGTCCGGACTTCTAGCTGGCCAGTCCAAACGACGAATTCCGACTTCTAGCATATACGCTTCCACATCGCCAGACCGGTGGGCGCGAGCGTTGTCGTCTATAAAAATTGAGTTTTCGCCAAGAGCGGTTAAAGCGGGTTGTGCATAAGGAATTAGAAGTTCCGTTATGTATCGGTGTCCAGTCAGTGTACCGTTTTCGATGAAGACTAACTCCGTACGATCCATAGAATTTATTCCTGCCCAAAACATAACAGAGCCCCCTCCATAAGGTGTGATTTCTTCAAAACATGCCTCTGCAAAGCGTTCTCCTCGTCTACGTAGCACTCGCCGACGTCGGTCTTCACCATGCACAGATATCCTGGCTTCATCGGAGAACAATACCCTATCCCAGTCTTCATGAGTTCATGACATATAATTTCGAGCGAAGCTAAGCCTGGCAACTCGATGTCCACGGAGTAATTTAGGGCCGCGTGCCGGGCGATGACTGTGTATATTAGCAGCGAGAAGCCTCCTTCTGACCGTCCATAGACTAATTTGCACATTTCTTACTTCTTCGAGGCTGTTCTTGAGGTCCACATAAGAAGATTTGCGATTTCTCAACGCTTGACTAACTAAAAAACGATCATCCCGTGGTTCGGTACATGTCTTTCTGCCAGAACCAGGCCTTCTCTTGACGGAACCGGTCTCTTGATAATGCTGCCAGGTCCTTTGAACTGTCGACTGACTCACATTTAGCCTCTGAGCCACGAAGCATTGACTGCAACCTTCTTCAAGCAGCGCAATAATTTAGCTCGTTTTTATCACTTTATCTGCCATTTTCGGGATTGCTAAACAGCAATAACAATAAGTTTAAATGTCAAGGACTTCAGATAATTTAATAAAAATTGACAAAAAGTTAATTAGAGTCGATATTAACTATAGGGAATTCGCGCCACAAAATGTAGTTAAAAGTTGTTTTCTTTGAAAACCAGGCTCAGTCAAAAATTTGAATTTGGAATGTACTCTTATAAACATTATGGCACTTTTATAACTGGCCAGTAACATGTTCAAGTGATTAAAACCTTTTTGGTATTTTATTTTTTTCAGCCAGGAAGAAAATCGAAACGGCCCGTTTTTTTTGCAAATGAGTATATAAAGATTACCACTTGTCTTACGGTGAAAGAAAACATCGTGAGGAAACCTGCATGTTTGAGAAAACCTAGCGAGTTTATGTAAGACATGTGTTGTCCGCCAACACGCACTATGTCAGCGCGTTGGCTATGGCCTGATGCCCCACGTATTGAGGAAGGCCCGTGCCCAGCAGTGGGACGTAAAAAGGGCTGATGACATACATACTTATAATCAAAAACCTACAAGAATCAACCCAGCAGAAAAAAGTTGTTTACAATATAAGAAGATGCGGACAGTATCGGAGGTTCAAATATCTATACTACTATATATACTCGTACGTATAAACCTGAAGAGTTTGCTTGTTTGAACACGTTAATATCTGGATCTAAAGATCTTTTGAATTCAAACTGGTCCTTAAATCTTTTACATTTTACAGCTTATTTATTGGGGAAGGTTTATATAAAAACTAAACTACGCGGACGAAGCCGTGCGAAAACACTAGTCAGTACCTATAAATAAAATAGAAGTGTCTGTTTTTAATTTCAAATTAGTTTATTCGATGCAAGTACCGTATAAAGCTTATACGGTACTTACATCAAAAAATCATTTTTTTTAATTTTTGTCTGTCTGTCTGTTTGTTTGTTCGGCTAATCTCTAAAACGGCTAGACCGATTTCGACGGGACTTTCACTCGCAGATAGCTGATGTTATGAAGAGTAACTTAGGCAACTTTTATTTTATTAGAAAATTATAAAACCGTTTAATTTACTTTAACTTATGCCTAGCGAAGCGGGTTTGGTAGTATTATATAAAACTTCGAGCTAAACGCTGAAACGGTTTAATGTATGTAGATTGACTTTAAAACTATAAATAGAACAAGCCGTAGGCTGTTTACATGATAATGGTAGAGCTAAAGCTTGTTGCAATAGCCTTCTAACAGGAAGCCTGTTATGCATATACGCATTTTCAAAGACCAGCGATGTTGAATTAAGAGATCCCGATAAAAATACTTGAATATTCTAATTTTTTTAACTTATTTACTATATATTAAATACTATCGATATACCCTCGTTTCGCTTGGGGGCAACCCTAGCAATTTACATAAACGACGATTCAATTTATGAATTTTGTGTAGTTTGAATTGCTTACGCTGAAACTTAGCCTATATGTAGCCCTAGAATTCTTTTATTTTTCAGTGAAAGCCCTATTTTATAATTGATGCACATGTAAATCTTAAAGGCACGAGACTCGAAAATTGAACCCATCACACTTGTTTTTCCAACCGAGTACTTTACCACTGAGCTACCATTGCCTTCAGGCACATACCACTTGCAATATACCGAGAGTGGCCCATAAAATACAATTTATTCAGCAAGATAAGGCGATCCATTTGCGATGACCGTGATGTACGGCGGGATGCGCACGCGGTGTAAATAGGCCACAGTTGGGTTAATACCCTACGCTTTTTGTACCAGACTACTATTTTTATAAGTACGATTTTAAATTCACCCATAAGGTAGGTTGCCTTTATCAAAAAAAATTAAAGTATCAGTGCATTTTTATTTTTCTTATAATGTTTGAGCATAAGATATAATTAGTAAGACTAGAAAAAAATCTATATTAGAATTGATGTACTGTTTATCTGTTTATTTCTTTTTGACACTAAACAACTGAAGTATTTCTTGATAGTGAAAATAAACTTGATATCATGCGAGCAAAGTCGCGAGTTAAAATGAGTAACATAAGTATAATATTAAAGCATCAGTAGGCAGAAAGTACTTAATATCGATCGCATCAACTTGAAATCTCTACGCAAAGTAAGCACAATGTACAATGGAGCTCAGCCCACACTTTTGGAAAAAACCAAACTTTAATGAAACAAAGTTGCAAAAAAACTCAACAAAAAACTAGTAACTGAAAGCCGCTTTCGACAGTGCATTTTATGAAATGTTAGCTTGTTGGTTAAAAATATCCAACGCGGTGAATAAGATATTGAAAAGTATAGACATTGATGGTACGAAAATAGTCTGGTGCTTTAAAGTTTGATGCAATTAATTTCTATGTAATAAATATAAGTGAATGTGTTGTAAGGGTTTCTATTTTAAATAAGATACTATACCGATAGCAGTGACAGATCAGTGGTAACGCGTTCGCTTGTTAAACCGAGAAAAACCCGTTCCAATTCAGGTCTTGCATCTTTGATATTTTCATATGCGAATTATTTGTAACATGATTACCACGCGAAGGAAAAGATCGTGAGGAAACCTGCATGTCTTAACAAGTTATGGCCTGATCGCTTGTAACGAATAGATGAGTTAGAATATAACTATTATATATTTTATAATTATGTATTGTCTGTACTAACAGACAATACATAATTATAAAACAGCTTTGCAGCGTTGATTCAAAATATAAGAATATTGAATATTGTAAACCAACTAATATCATAAATTTTATCAAAATTTGAGCCATTTAGGACAAGAATTTCGAATCCTAGTTAACCGAAATTTAATGTACCTATATAAAATAAAGAATTACAACTAGAAAAAGCCACTAGAAGCTCGAGGGACATGAAACATGAAGACACCAGAACTCAGAAGCCATTATATTGCCAAAGTAAGTTCTATTAGTAGTAAATTAAATAAAGCCCTAACATGATCATAAATTTGTCAGTTATTGGTTTACAGATTTAGTTGACTTGAGTTTATTATTTATATCATCGAAATCCCAAACACCATACATTTATAAAATAAATTATCTATTTAATGCCAACTAAAAAAAAACTAAGAACACAATTTTGCTATCTATATCAATATTATAAAAACAAAAATAGTTTTTTTTTGTGTATAAACTAAAAATACGCTCAACCGATTTCCATGAGGTACTCGTATAAAGATAGTTTTAGACTCTTGGAAGGGTATGGCCTAGTTTTATCCCGGATATCACCTCTATAGGGGGCTAAAAAAGGGATGCAAGCTTGTATCAAAGGAAATAATATTTTCTTAAGTAAGCAATATGATTGTTATCATACTCGTGTAATCATTAGAGGGTAAAACACGAGTGAAGTGAGGGTGTGTAAGTAGTTTAAAATAAACTGTTTTGCTAAAAGTTGTTAGACGAAAAAAATCTTCTCCCCTGAAAAACGTCCCTCTCAAATATTCCTTGTACATAATTTCTTAAAATTCTATATCCAAAAGGGTGTAAATTATTTCATTTACTACAAATCGCCCTCCACTCCTTCTAAAATGCTTACTAATTTACCAACTTATAAGAAAACTAGCAATACCCGCGGCTAGGCCCGCATTCCAAAGACGTAAATGCAAGCGTAGTTTTATTTCTAACCTATTTTTTATTTCTAAGATGAGTTATTTTCCCGCAGTAAAAAGTATTCTATATATTGACCCGGGTAACCAGTTAATATCATTCCAAATTTCATTCAAATCCGTCAAGTGGTTTTCTTGTGATGCGGTAACAGACAGACAGACAAAAATTCTAAAAATAATAGATTTGGCCTCTATATCGATAATAATGTCTATTTCAATAAGATTTTCCAAAAAATTTTCAATATACAGATTGTACTCAGAATTTTATTATATGTATAGATGACTTATTATGTACTAAAAATGTAAGCAAACTCGACCTATATTTCAAGATGTGATGATAACTGCGTAAATCAATCAAAGCAAATAATTTACAAGCTCATGTAACACTCAATATTTAAAACTAAAATAAAAACATTATAGCGATAAGTACAGTGCGCTAGAATATCTTTATGAAAGAAACTAATGTATATATCTCTATTTTCTGATCTTATCTAATTATAATCACGTACGTAAAATATGTTGGATGTATGTACATTCGAGTATACATTTTACTCTTTCGCGCAAAAATACTCGAGAGGTTTTGACGTATATTATACACCACAGTAATATACTGGTTATCTATCTATTTATATATAAAAATGAATTGCTGTTCGTTAGTCTCGCTAAAACTCGAAAACGGCAGGACCGATTTGGCTAATTTTGGTCTTGACTTATTTGTGGAAGTCCAGAGAAGGTTTAAAAGGTGAAGTAGGGACGAACCCGAGCGAAGCGAGGGTGAGTCGCTAGTAATTCATATAAAGAAATACGGTACGGTTAAAAAAATACAAATATGTTTGCTTTATGGTTGTGAAATTGGTTGAGATCAGCCATTTCGGAGACTAGCTGGAACAAAAGACAGAGAGATGGACGAACGGACTGACAAAAATGTTAAAATTCATTCCACAAAATTGGCAAAAATCTGTTTCGACATTACAAACAAATACTACAATTTTATTTATTTATATAGATGTCAAATATTTGCGTAAATCTAAAAAGATATTATAAACATGTCTTAAGAAAGTACTCTCTTCAGATTTACAGTATTCAACGTTACGTACTCAAATACTATATTTCCTTGTATTTATTTGTACGTGGCTATTCTCAATGTCTGCGAAGGAAAAATGGTTTGGTTGAATTCGGTGCAAGTGATCGATTAATGAGTTCAGATATTTATTGTACTTACGTCAATTACTCGGAGTCATTTTGAATATTTTCCACAATTTCGCAAACACAACGTAACATTGCTGAGAATTCTTGGACTGAAGTGAGTAGGTTTGTACGAGTAGTTACGAATAAAAAATATATTTTACACGCACTACACGCAGGTTATTGGGGAAATGGGCTGTAAACATTGTTTAAATAGCTTTTTTTTTTAAATTCAGATAAAATTTACGGTGAAGGAAAATATTGTGAGAAAGCCTGCGTGTTTGAGAGAACTTAGTAAATTTTCGAAAGACGTGTAAAGCCCGCCAACGCGCACTTGGCCAGTGTTGGAGCCTTTGTATTTAAGGGAGGCCCGAGCCTATCAATGGGACAAAAAAATGAAAGTGGCCTAAATTCAATACAGATAAGTTATATTAATTTTGTTCGGTAGAGGATTAAATGACGTAATCTTGGCTGATAGGGATAGGTAAGTATATGCAAAATATGGAGAGATTTTTCTCGTCCAATTCTCGTGAGAATTTTATTTTTTATTGTTTAAAAAAAGTAAAAATGAGTATCTTCCGCATGATTGCTGCAAAGCATTCGAAACGTCGGGAACAAATTATCACAGTATTATTTTTTAATTCTATTAACAATTTATAATTTTTGTTAATCGCTGTATGACTGGATATGGCTTTTTTAGATTTAGGCTTGAAAATTTGCGGGTGGCTAAGAAGAATTGTTATCTTTTGCACTTTTGAAACCTAGAATGTAATTCATTTAAGAGAGAGGTACTGAAAATGAGAAGTCTTATGCTCTATATTCAAACATGTCACACATTACAGCCCTCATGTAGCACAATTTTCCTTTCAATTAATCTACTTCTTGCATTACAGTTATTACTTTTTTACCAAAACCAAAATTCCGTTTTGAAAAATGCGACACTTGTGAAAGATCAGATGTAGCCTGTAGGACTGACTGAGACTCAAACCATATAATGAATATTGTTAGACTAAACCAGACTCAATGATTAGTTTCAAACCATTTTTCGTATAGTTTGTAGAAGAATGCTATTAACATCAATGGGAGGTTAAAATTTTAAAATTTAATTTGAATCCGTACATTAAATATTTTTGGAAAATCATATTGAAATACTAATTATTATTATCTACAAATTACTAAAGCGGAATCTATAGTGTTACAGTTTTTATTCATCTGCCTGTCTGTCTGTCTGTTTGACGACACTTTTGGCTCAGTCGGTAGAGACCCTACTTTCTGCGCCAGTGGTCGCGGGTTTGAGTCCTGCTGGGTACATTCATTTGTGAGCACGAATGTTTGTACTCCAGCCATAGGTGTTAATATTACTGGTATCCGTAACACAAGCTTAGCTTACCATGGAACTAGATGGCGCTGTGTGTAATATTGTCCCAACATATATTTATCTGTAAACGCACCACGAGAAAACCACTGGTCAGATTTTGATGAAATTTAGAATAATGATTATCCAGGTCGACGTATAGGATACTTTTTACTGCGGGAATATATCCCATCTCGGAGAAAAGTCTACTAACCGTTAAAATATACCTAGTGATAAATTCGAGCGAAGCGAGTGTAATTAGCTAGTGAGGTATAAATAATAGAACACGCCGTCAACAGTGAAATGTCAAAGCTAAGTATCATCCAAGTATAGATTCTATTTATACCCCTCTATTTATAGGGTTGGCGCCATCATTGACACATAGACACTGGTACATTTTTACTATTAGCTTTATAAACTAGTGATGCTGTGTGTAGTGATGTAGTGGTTTTCCTTTATTATAAACGTTTTTTGTTCTTGACGTTATGAGAGATCAACTCGAACCAACGAATTCGTTGAAAAATAAAAAGTTACCTATTTTTTTAAGCATGAGGTTTTTATTTTTGTTATTGACGTATTTTTTTAATTTTTCGAAAATATAATAGCTAATTTGGTGAGATGAAATTGTATCTATTAAACATGGCATTTTTTAATAATCTTTACAAGAAATTTTATTTTCAGGACAGTGTAGGTGTAGTACATTTCTTTTTTTTATTTGCATTAGTTAAAAAAATGTACTTCCACACATATAAGACTTTTAAATACAAATACATAATATAAATATAGTCACCCATAACCGAAGTAAAAACATTCGTGCTCAGTCCTTATTACACAAGTGAATGCCCTCAGCGGGACTCAAACCCGCGACCACACGGCACAGCAAATACCCTATCAACTACGCCAAACGTTTCGCGTACTTGCGTAAGTAAATTTA
Source organism: Boloria euphrosyne (assembly GCA_951802675.2). Classification (NCBI taxonomy): domain Eukaryota; kingdom Metazoa; phylum Arthropoda; class Insecta; order Lepidoptera; family Nymphalidae; genus Boloria; species Boloria euphrosyne. Next base: position 14,912,397 of record OX637871.1, read on the forward strand.
TAAGGAGATTATTATACTGTGCCTTAATGAATTTCTGTTCCCTAGCTTTTAAATATAGCATCTGGAGATAAGCTTTCACCAGCGGTAAGCAAATACTCGATGTGTGTTACTGGTGAAAAAATAAACCCGCCATTTGTTGCACGATTTACGATTGTAAATAATTGTAGTACGTAACAGGTTTCTGTTACTATCAAGGCTTTAGGAATTCAAGGTTTACGGGCTTGCTAGTTTATGCATGTGGCGTTGCTCGAATCAGAATTTATTAGATAAATATTTTAAAGATATGCTAAGACCGTTTAGAATGTGTTTTGTCATGTTTTTATCCCTTTTTTTATATGATGATTTAAACGCGGGTGGAGCCGCGGCAATTGCTATTATATTATAAGCATCGCAGATGTTCCTTTATTCTATAAGTAATACTTTCACAATATCTTTCATTTAAAATGTCAATATATTTATTATTTGCTTAAAACACAAACATTGTGAAAACCGCAGTAAAGAAAACTTGTACTTCAATAAAAGTTACAGCTATACAATGGCGATACCGCGATACGTCTGTCGGTCAGCGACACGACCAGTTCGTAAAGCTCAGTCGCAACAAAAAATGAAGCGGAAGTACAACTCTTTGTTCGAGTATGAATGAATGCACTGGCATTATATAATTTTTATTCTTTTTACATTTTACTGACGTTGAAAATTCAAATTGTTTTAAAAGTCCTACTGTTGTGTACGATCCTGTAAATTTGGGTGGCCATGTTTCTATATATTCTTTGAATATACATCATTTTTATACCAATTTTAACTTACTTAAACCTGGAAATTAAATATATTTTCAGAAGCTTTTTGAAATAGTATTTATTAACAGTACGAACAATGAATCTATAGTTTTAAGAATTTTGTTTGTCTGTCTGCACTTCACAAAAATACTACTACAGATTTTGATACAGTTTGGTATGATGATATCTAGTTGTCCGGGTCAACATTTAGGATACTTTTGACCACAGGAAAATTGTCTCATCTATGAGAAATGCAGTCATATAGGATAGGGACCCAGGGACGAACCCGAGCGAAGCGAGGCTGTAACGCTAGTATTTGTATAGTAAAATGAATTATAGATAGGTCATTCAATTCAATTCATTTCTTGTTCCAATAACTTCAAAGCGTGTCAGTTAAGTGTAAATGGAGGAGGCACGTTCGAAAGGTAAAATCGCAACCGTGAAAAGATATTAGAAACAGATTATAAAAATCGAGATGTACATATAAGATTTATGTATAAAACTACACCCCAGCAAGAGTTAATTTTAAAATTGTTTTTAATTGAAAATGACAAAGTATTGTAAAATACTTCCGTACCTCTGCAATAATTAAGACTTTTTAGACGCTAAAAAACTTAGTCTCTCCTTACATTTGCAACGTCGGGAATAAAAAATAAAACCAAACCGGGATAAAACGAAAAACATTTAACTCAAGTGCCAAATACTTAAAGAATTAAGTTAAAAATTTATTACGACGACATTTTGAATACAAAAAAAAAAGTATTTCGCAAACATTACTATTTTATTCGAGAAGGATCGTACGATGCAGTCATAATAGCACTCATTGGATGCACAGTTTTGGACTTTTTGCCTGCCTACTTAGCTCCTAGCCACCTAATTTCTGAGCATTCGCTTTTCCGAACAAAAGACGCTTGACAGCCGTTCTGCGATAGGACACGGAGTATTGGTCGTACGGCTAAGGTGACCTACATATCAGGTATTCAATAGATCTACTAATGATCTTTGTGTTCTCACTTTTAAAAAAAGTACTAAAAGGGATCGAAATTACTTTAAAAGTACCACAACTTGTAAAATATAAACTGTTCAAGAAAATCGATACTTTTTCAGCTCTGTCAAAAATGACACAGAAGGGAGTATTTCCATGTCAGACAATAGCTTTACCAAATGTTTTAGACATGACAAACATTTTAGGCATGAAATCTTATATTTAAATTAGAATTTTAGTTTTCCATATACTGTTCAACCGTGCTTTACTCGGTAACAGAATTAAACATACTGCAAAGACCATTATAAGTTGCCGAAAAGTTACGCAGATTTAGATTGTGTTATTTAAATTGGGAAATATGTGATATATTAATATATTATATAACATTTAAATATATAACAATAAAGTATTGTCTAAGACACTTCATTTAATCAAACCACAAAGTCGATGTCAAAGTCTTCTCTAGATGGAAACCATCACCCACAAAAACGGTTCTAAAACAGCAAGTGTATACTTCTTGACATTCAGGCATATCCAGTGCCACTCCAACTGTGATACCGTTGCTCACCCGATAACATAAGAACCCTTAACGTACTATACCACCTTATTAGATATAGGCCTTATTTCGATGAGCAGAGAGCACAAAATACCATATAATTGTTCAACACATGCGCCTACCGTACTAGGAACGTGACTTGCAGACAAAATGTATGCGTGAATCCAATTAGGACTTGAAAAGGTTTATTTTTAGTTTATTCCCCCCTAATTAGATTAATTTTAAGGAAGTGAAGTTAAATAGTTTATTAATTGAAATGGCAAGGTTAGTGTGGAGGGAGCTTTTGTAAAAATAAATATTTAAATTTATATTAAAATTAACATGGCACTTGTAGCAATTACTTTCAATATAATTACTACTAAAAATATTTTTTAAATAAAAATGCTTAAAAATATAACACTTAGTCCGCTAAAGTATAGATACGACAAATTATATTAACAAATAACCTCTACAATATAATTTACAGATAAATGAACAAGGATGTTTCATTCAAGGCTTAGTTTTAGGTATCTTTAAATATTTTATTGATTTTCTGAAGCTAAACATAAAAGAATGAATTACAAAGCAATTGACTCTACAATTAGGTCTGAGGGCTCTTCAGTTCGAATCGCGCCCGAGAAACTGTTAAATTTTATCCATGTTTTGTAATAAAAATATTATTTCGTGGATTCTGCGGGTTTGAGAGAACCTAGCTAGTTTTTTCAAGATATAATGATGACTGGCATAGGACAATATGGCATAAAGGCTATGGTAAATCTCTTCGCAATGAGCTGAAGCCTAAACTCTACAGTGTGACGTTAAAATAGCTGAATTACGATTCTAATTAAAAATATTTTAAACAATAAAGTTGTAGGAAATATTAAAAAGTTTTCAATTTAAAAAAAAATCTTTTAAATATATTTGATTTTAAGAAATAAAAAAAATACTTATCAAGACACAAAACCACTGTACAACAACCCTTAAAATAAGAATTGTCTAAGAAAGAGTACAAGAAAAGTTCATAAATAATACATGAACATCGAAGTCGTTCGTACAACAAGATAGACGGTAAAGTTGTATACTAACTATAAAAAGCTATTTTATTTCAAGACAAATTCTGGCTTAAAAATCTTGTGGGAAACAGGAAATAACCCGTTTTCCTACTACTTGATGTAAGCCCTTTCAGAGGTCGCTGTGGCTGAACCAGTTATATTTAGATGTAGGGAATATAATATAGAAACCCAAAGTGTATTATATTGAAAAAGTATATTATATTGTACGTTAATTTTTCTTACTTTTGGCCGTATTTAGGAATAGTTTAATTTTTTATGGCAATACTGTTGTAAAACTATCACTAAGTTAGTTAAGCTGCGTATGGACGGCCATACATAACGAAACTGCAAGGGTTTTTTGTTGACTACGGAACCCTAAAAACATAATGTAAGTATAATTTATATTTTTGCATAATGTTTTTATGTGTTTTTATCAACAAAAGCCTTTGAAAGCAGTATTTTTTCACCAGAGAAATCCATACTAATATTATAAATGCGAAAGTAACTCTGTCTTTCTGTCTGTCTGTCTGTCTGTCTGTTACCTTTTCACGCCTAAACCACCCAACCGATTTTGCTGAAATTTGGTATGTAGATAGTTTGCATTCATGAGAAGGAAATAGGCATATTATTTTTTGGAAATTCAACCCCTAAAAGGGTTAAAAGGGGTGGCAAAGTTTGTATGAGAAAAATATTTTTATTGCACATTTTTGCATGAAACTTTGAATTAATGCTTTTTAGTACAAATGATGAAACACGTATTTCAGGGTTTTTCGAAATTCACCCCCATTGGGGGTGAAAGGGGGTGGCTAAGTTTGTATGGGAAATTTAATTCTATTGAAATATTTTGCGTGACACTGAAATAATGCTCTGCAATACAAATTATGAGATACATATCTAAGCGTTTTTTGAAAATCAACCCCTATGGGGGTTAACGGGGGTGGCACAATTTGCGTAGGAAAAATATTTAACAGTAAGTTTTACCATAAGTCCATAACAATGAACCACGTACATCAGTTTATCATTAACGTAAAACACACAAAGAAATTATGATACACATAGTAGCAAAATTGGTTAAAAATAGGAAATAAGTTTTAGAAAGCGCAGCAGTGGCGGCACGGCAGGATGCTACACAGTAGTTTTCAGAAAAGAGGGCCAGAACTTTAAATGGGGAATCAGTCCTTGGTACATTATAAGTAACAGTATATAAGCAAAAATGTTTATTTTATTCACTCTTAGCGCGAGCGAAGCCGCGGGCACCGCTAGTAAATAATAAATTGTGACAGTGATGATTGTGATAAAATTTTGACCACGGGATGAATTAATACGAGTATGTTTATAATCTAATCGGGGGACTATTCTTGAAAGTATGCGTAACTCGCAGAACGTTCAGAATAGGTCATAAGTTTAATGTTGCCTATTAATCTACCTTTCATTATCCATGTGGATGTCAAACCCATAAACTACTGCGATTTTATGACTTTCCACGCCTTCCTTATGACACTCCGAGAAATCGTTATTATAATATTAGAAAATAGTACGCTTAGATGGAATATAAAAAAATTTTTATGATGTGTTAGCAAAGCAATATTAAAAAATTCATAAGGTGAGCTGTAACAGCCGTTGTTTTTTTTTAATTTAGAATTGTCGCATTTGATTCAGTTATAATTGCACAACAACTGAAATTCATCAGTATCGCCATAATTAGCCGGCTTTCGGCCGCTGCATGGCATATACCGTTCTAATGATACGAGTAGGTTACCAAGCTCGGTCTTCAACTCCTCACATACACACGCTTTTTACCGACTTAGAGTAAAATAATCATTTAATTTAAAATTAGATAGATTCTGTACTACTTCGAGATGGAAATTTTTTTTCATTATGAGCAACTGGTCCTGGTGTTACATGTTTGTTGAACATAATTTTGGTTTTGTCTAAATTCCAATCTACATAATATATACGTAAACTCGACGCAAAAAGATTTTTTCAAATCTGATCGGTTTGAATCAATCATTATATTTTTTATTAACTGCATTAGTTGTAGCAACTTTGTAAAAAAAGCAAATGGCCTAACAAAGGGGAAAAAGGTACAAATATGTTTTTTGCCTTTGATTTTAGATATTATTAATTTACTCAATTTAAAAAATAATGTACAGAACACTAGTTCACGCGAGCAATTTCATACGTACCTATAACCTTGTTTGGAAGTGATTAGTATAAGAAAGTTAAACTTTATTCTTTAAGGAGTATTTGTTGGGCCAAGATGATTAGCTGACTATCCAATTACACGACGACGCGTCGTTTATTTGAGGCTAAACCTTGGAAAAGCATTAATAAGAGAGTAACTTTTACATTCAATATTGATGTGTTTTACTCAATACGATGAAGGAAACTCAAGGTATTCGACAAATACGATTTCCATTAAACACATTATACTTTTTTTAGTAAAAGCCTAATTCTTTTTTTATATAAAAGTAGCCTAAGTCACTTCTTATAACATTAGCTTCTGCTAGCGAAAATTCCGTCATAATTGATCCAGCCGTTTTGGAGATTAGCCGGAACAAACAGACAGGAAAAAATGGGCATAGTAGTCTTTTTATTATAAGTACGTCACTATGAGAGATAAAATTTTAAAGGTCTTAACACATTCTCTCGCCTAAATTAGAAGTATTTTTCATCCAAATCGGCGTTTCATCGGCTGAATGAATGCAGCTAGCGTTCTTGCCATATTTTACGCGGACACGACTTGTTCAGTAATAATTAAGAGTACTTGGTGTGGATATGCTCTGGTAGTTTTATTTTATTAATTTCTATTCTATTTTTTATGTTTCATACAAAGTATTAGAATTAAAGGTGAGAATTAAATTGATTTTGACTATTTGTAACTATATTAAAAACTTGAGAGACATTCAATTAAGCCAATTGAATCATTTAACATTTTTTTACTATAATGATTTACTTTTAATGATTTTCAAATCTTAAAAAAATAAATAATACACTTCAAAATATTCAATAAATCACTACAGGATACGTATAAGCTTTAAAAAAATATTTTTCGTGTAATTTCTTTAAATATAATAGTACCCTAAAAGTAGTGCGATCATGACGATATAATGTCCCACTTCATTTTACGCTTATCGATAAGCTAAAAAATTTTTGCTTCATTGACTATATGCAAATTACCCGGAGACGCCACAAGGGCTGGATTAACATAAAATATTTGACCTATCAGCGACGGTTCAACGATTCGAATATTCATGATACAGCCATTTTCACAATATTGTTGACGAAAACTTCATTTGATTCATGTAGTTAACTTATTAACTTGCAATAATTAACTAATTCTAAATGTACTAAAGTAAAAATATAAAATACTACAGTAGTAAAGTGGGGTTGCCTAGTGCCTGTATTGCATAGTGCAGGTTCGATTATCGGGTTATGACTTTTTTCCACTTTCATAATTTTAAAAATTAACATATTTTGTCCTTAGATTAGAAACACAATATTTATCTTTTGTTTGTTTGTATGTCTGTTTTTTTTGGCTTATCTTTGGAAGGACTGGGCCGATTTTGACGAGACTTTTTAACTTAAAGAAAAATAAAACGGACCTAGAGTCGCATCCGACGATGCGAACGAGTTTTAAATTAAACTAAGTAATAAAAAAAATAATTTTTAAATTATTGAGTTTTTAAATTAAATTAACTATCTTATCGGATTACCTACGAGTACTTCGCAAATTTGTGATTGATATTTGATTGATGAATCTGTTTATCATAATATGGATAAACATGCGTCTGTATTCTATCTTACGTTACTAACTACACCCATCATATTTCCTTTAGGACATCGTCACTTACAACGAACAGCATTCAAACTTAGTGCTGAGATAATTTAAAAATTAAAATTAATTTCCTCAATTATTTTAAGTCCAAATTCGAAATTGCTACAAAACTAAATTACAATGCTGTTCTTAGCAAGCAGGTGACGCTATTTAAATATCATTACCATAAAAGCTCACAGTATAATTTTAATAATTTTTGATATTTGCAAGATATCAGGATATAAAAATTATTTACGAGTAGGTATGTGCTTAGGCCACAATGGCGAAGATATATATTATACGTGAATTAAACTACTGTATTCAAAATTTGCATGTGATACACTAGAAATTATAATCGTAATTTCTTGCGAAACTACTATATACTAGTATTAGCGGCACGGCCTATATACGGAGGCACGGGCCTGCCTTCAATACGAGGGGGATCAGGCCATAGTCCACCGCGCTGACCAAGAGCGGGTTTGCGGACTGCACATGTCTTTGGGCAGGCTAGGTGCTCTCAGCCATTCAGGTTTCCTTACGATGTTTTCCTTCACCGTAAGACAAGCAGTAGGTAATCATGTTAGAAATAATCATTACATAAAATATTATAGTGTGAACACAATTTGAACCCGGTTCACTTGGTTTAAAAGCGATCGCGTTACCACTGAGCCACCTTTTCTTTTAACTATAGCTGATATAAAATATCTCAATCACTTTTTAATTAAGTAGTTCTGGAGAAAAAATCTGAAATGTAAACAAACACCTCTCATTACAACGTTAGTGTAGATATATTGACACATTCAGGCACTGATTTCATCGCTACTAACAGATCTTAGTTTTTCACGATAACATCCGCTGAAATATTTGCAGCTAACATCGAATGTTTTGATAATTGCAGTATTTTCAGGATCATTATTTTCTGTTAAACAAACATTTGTACCGCCTATTTAAATATTTATACACATGGCATTTTGAATTGGGTTCTCTATTCCGAGAAGACATATTTTTTGCCACGTAAATAGCTTGCCTGACACTAACTACGCTAAATATATGCCTTTTAATGTAAACTGTATAATAAGTAGGCTTATTTTGAGAACGTACTTAATTTTAGATAATTTTTAGATATAAGAAACAGTAACTTAACGAAATCTGTGCATGATATTTTTTTTAAAACAATCACTGTAACGTTTTGTGTACAGAATATGATTTATATGCCAAAACAAAAGTTGCTAAAAATTTTGTTTGGCTGCATGTCTGATTGTGGGGTTCGCGTTTCACGTAAAATGTAATGAACCTATTTGAACCAAATTTTATATGACGAACACGTAGAATAGGTGAATCGTCTGAGGGAAAAGGAGGTTGGGTAGATTTGATAGGAGATTGGTCAAGGGTTAAATTGTTGCGGCCGGCGATGAAAAATACGGAGCTTCGCTTAATCCTATATGTTAATACGCAGATGTACATACAAGTATCACAAATATTGTTTATTTTGAGGTATAACTCTCTTTTATGTAATATTAATTTGATATTGATGTCGTTACAGTAATATTTTAGACGAAATTGTTATTTAGTAGGAATTAAATACTCGTTTACATAAAATATAATACTTCGAATCCTGCTAGAGGCATTCTTTCTAAAAAAGGCGTTAACACGCCTAAGGCATAAGGTTGTTCTTATTAAAAAAAATGAATTGTAAAAAATTATGAAAAATTATCAAAACTCAATAGCTGCTAAACAAAAAAAAAAGACTGACAAACAGACGAGAAGGTAGTTGCTTATTTATATATAATATAAGTAGATAACCTACAAAATTGTATAATTATAGAGAAACTGTCACTCTTCAGCTCATAAACTATCTCTATCGTGTCATGCAGATCTCGTAGTGCATATGTTGAACACATTAATATAAAATATTTTTTTTTAAATACAACTAGTGACTCACCCTCGCTTTCCTCAGGTTTGTCTTAATATTATTATCAATTAGTCATATTTCTACAAAGAAATATTTTTGAACTTTTTGATTTTCTAGTTGTATTTTTTGCTTTTTCCATATTTTTTATAATTGATCCATCCCTAATATAACGGATAAGCCAAACAAAAAAAGAATTATTCAAATCGGTCCAGCCATTTTTTAGTTTTAGCGAGACTAACGAACGACAATTCTTTTTTTATATTATATAAATATATACTTTTTAAAATTTAGTCAATTCAAAATTTCTATCAGTTATGTATAGCAAAACACTTAAACGATTACTAAATCGATTTTAATAATACTTTAGCTCTCGAGAACTTTATCTGGAAGATTCATTTATAACTGGGTCATAATAAAATACATCTTAGTACTTACTATATCTTGAAACGACTCAGTCGTTGCGGTCTGTTTGAAATAGCCTAAGAGAATTCTTTAGTACTTTAAAGCTGTCGAGACTATTTTTAAGGCGTAAAGTGAAGCTTCTTGAATTGTATTTGAAGGAATTATGTTTTTTATATACTTTGAGATATATTTGGGGAACGATAACCTTTGCATTCATGTATTTTAGTATCTGTGCATGTATATATTTATACTGTACATACAATTGTTGAAATAACCCATCCTGTTATTGACCGACGACGAAAAGAGATATATTTCAACGTATGTTTCGCGTTGTCTTTGACAATAGTAAATATTTTTTTTAATTCTAAATAATATATCTAAGAAAAAAAATAATTTGGTAGATAATCCTATCCATATTTGTAAATTACTTTTTGGTTTTATATATAAAAATTAAACTACATTACAAAACTAACGTAACTGTTAAAAAAAGTTTTAAAACAGATAAAAAAATCAGACAGGAATCTGCACAGATAGTAAAGATTAAAATATCCAAAAACTAGTAGGTGGCACCTGCGCTTGCGTCACGTTTCAAACCCGGACGTTTACGGTCCCGTACATCTTGATTTATGTATTTCCAATCGTGTGTTTCGTATTTTTGTAACCCCATGCCGCATGGGATAGGCATTTCTGCGGTTGCGAAGTTCTTTTTGTTTTATAGCAACCCTTTAATGTCGTAAATAATCTAAATATACAACGTTCAAGGTACATCTATCTACACAAATGCTCATCTCTCAAAAGATGGCTGTAATGAAAATATTAGAAAAAAATATAAAAGGAAATTCTTGTACAGTTTGACTAATAATGCTTAATAAAGCGTACCAAATAATTTAATATATTAAAGTTCATTGTCCGGAAAACTAGCCAAAAACTAGAAATTAATATGATGTTAGTTAAAAATCACTTTATCCGTAGGTACGAGTATCTATATACTACGAAAAAATGATTTCGAAAAGCCATTTTTATATTTATTAGTCATAGAATTAGCAATATTATGCATAAATTATATAATTTAAATAGGTCATCACGTAATATAACAAATAGTTACATTTATTTATTACAGCTTGTACACATTTATTATTTAGAATTGCACCAAACAAGACCAAATAGGTCGTCGAATAAGATCGTATAGCTAGAATGCTGTAATTCTCTATTTTCATTTTAAATGGCCAAAAAACTGAATAACATCGTCCGAGCTCAGATACGAATTGTGTACGAAAAAAAGGAGAGTAATAAAAACGATTTTAAATCACTCCACTTGAGCGAACATTATTTGGTTGTATCGATGATATTTTTGTATCATATATCGATATTATCTTCGCCTAACAAAAACAAACGGGGCGATGCATGGCGAGATACATTTAGACGATTTATTTTCGAGTTCGGATCAATTAAGTGGAAGCCGCGGTTCCGAGCGGCTACTTGGGATTACTTAGCACTGCCTGCTGTTGAATTATTGGCAATAATTTAATTCCAATTGAATTCGTACGCCAACGAGTTTGGTTCAGACTGCATAATTTACCACTCGCGTAGTATTCTTAAAATCTAATGTAAAGAACGGATACAAAGCTTTGTGCTTCTCGTGACATATGAAGTTTCATTCGACAGTATAAAGGAACACGCTACAGGAACTGATTCGGCGGTATATACGAGTATGTTTACAAAGAAAAATGTCTGAACTGGTCGCTTGGGAAAAGTAAGACGTTATTAATGACAAACCGGCACACTAGTGTATTTATATCGACCTATTGTAATTTTTTATTATAAAAATCTCTATTCGAATATATTGATGGGCAAAGTGAAAAATATTTTATCTTTTACTTTTATTAGAATGTATTTTTTTATTTTTGTTTTACAGAACATAAACTATACCTTACAGTGAAGGAAAACATCGTGAGGAAACCTGCATGTCTGAGTAAACCCGCACTGGGCCAGCGCGGTGGACTATGGCCTGATCCCCTTTGTATTGGAGGGAGGCCCGTGCTCAGCAGTGGGACGTTAAAAAGGGCTGAATAAAAAGAAACTATATTTCTTAGTTTGTACACCAAGGTGTCATAAGTCATAATATAATCTATTCTAATTGGTTATTTTACTAAATTACATTGTAAATATTAAAACTCAAATATTCATATTTACAGAAAAGAGTAATTTGACTTACGACCAACATTATGCAGGCGATCCAATTAAATATCATTGAGGCGATCTGTTTATTTCAATTTGTTTGATAAATCGTTTGTACGAACTAAAACAACTATCAAAATATACAAAGAATAATCTTTTTTATGTTTCTTCAGATGCTATTTAATGTTCCCTACAGTCGTTCTGTATCAATCAGCGTACGCGTCACCAAGCCATCAATCGGCTCTGCCATTACTACTGAAAAGCGCGCGAAAACAGTGACCACAGATAAGATCGGTATTAATACAAATTACATTAGTGAAATAATAGCGACGGATATGATGAAAAAGGTTTTAATAACCTCGTCCATTTATAAAGAATTATAGCTAATTTTCTTAGCATTATATTTTAGTTTTAGCATTTATACCAATAAAATTGTGTAGTAAAATTTATTTGTAGAAAGATAAAATGCCTAATTTTTTACTATAAACATTATTTTATCTAATATATAAGCACTGAAATTAAATTATTTTATAATTTGTGACCTACATGACGCTAATAAAACTACACTTTTTGGAACAAGGCAAAGACAAAATCTGAGTTATACCCGGATGTGTAGTCTGAAAAACATGATTAGTGGGTGTTTAATGTTGTGGTACATTGTAATTCGGTGCCGACCGTTTTACTCAGTTTATATGGGTCAACATTGTCCAAATGCCTCGTGCGATGAACTATGAGCATTATCGAGGCATGTTTCGCAACCACGTAAATTACTGACCTGCGTTGCCGAAAATTTATAGAAAAAAAAAATTAGTAACCCGCAAGGATAGATTATACGAGGGAATAGGGTTATAAAATACGTTTCAGTCAAAATATGTGCTTTGCCTATTTTATGGGCTGTTCGTGAGTTTACGTGGTTTCAGCAACTCTCTATTCAGCCGTTGGATAAAAACTAGATGTTAAACGCTCAATCTACTTTACGACTGACCAATAAAATATATTACAGGGATATAACAAATGTTTAAAATATTAAACTTTTTAAAATTCGTACCACATTCAACGTGTAACTCAGGCTGACAATAGACTCACGTGAAAATGATATAAAGAGCAGAAATCCAGTGACGGTCGCTCAGACACATAATTTAATGCACGCTTTTTTATTTTGTCATTAACCTTCGAGGTGCTCCGGTTTCGAATCGGCAACGTTTTATTTTTGAAACACGGTTACGCGGTGATTAACCGAAACGCTTAACACGTCGCACTCACTGATCGTGCCGCGTGTGGAGACAGCTCCGCGGACTCCGGCAGAACAGACCACTTGTCTAGAACACTTAAAAAGTTGGATTTTAAAAAAAAATCGCGCGGTTTGACAAGTCGCTTTTGGCGGGAGTCGCGCGGAGGGCGCGAGCGGCGCGCCGAAACGTTCGCGTCGACTGGCCGCCGGCCACACTGAAAAAGCTCCTTACGTTAAATACATACAGAGCGATGTGCAATCTATTTATATCTTAACTTGAGCACGCGCGTGCAACGCACGACCACTGCCTCAGTGCCTACATCATAATATTTAAAGTTATTGGGACGACTGATGAAACGCAACTCTGTTTACATACCATTTATGAACATATTAAAATCACCGCCTTATATCCATCGTCACTCGATCGAGAGGATATTTTGGAACATCTCCAACAGTAATAGTCAGTTTTATTGTGATGTGAATTTTGACGTCCCATTCGCGAATTTAATATTATTTACTAAAATAACCGTACGCTATCAAACCGATAAATATCGAAACGGACACGAACCAGTAACTTATAAAATGATGTATGAGTGATAAAATTTATGGTTTTTATAGGTAGAGTATTAGCTAAATGCGTCTTCTGTGGATCAATAAGCTATTAACTTTGCGTACTGACAGTCAAACTGTTGAAATGAAATATTACAAATATTTTACAACGGCTGTCAACACTTTATTGGTTATACTGATTTATGAAATACTAATATTCGCTCGCGTATTCACTTGTGTGGTACGTCGATTATAACAGCGATTGTTACACACACAGAGAGAAATTTTTAAATAGTATAAAATATTGTTATATATATAAGGAAATGGTAAGTAATTTTAGAACAATGAATGTACTAATTTATATAACTTATTATAACTAATATTAAATGAGAAAATTTTATACATTGATAACTTGTATCTCGGAAACGGCTTTAACAATTTGGATCAATTTTTTTATTTAAAAAGATGGTGCCTTATAAGTTTATGTGTTACATAGGTATTTTATAAAAAACGTTATTTATAAAATAAAAGAAAAACACTTTTTATCACTAATTTAGTGCCTTTCTTAATAAAATTAACGAATATAATTACGTACCTATTAACATATGTTATAAAGGAAATGACCTAATTAAAAGTATTATATGAAGTTTAGCTTGAATACAGTATTTTTTATTTGTTGTACTTATGCCCAACGTACTCTTCTCTATAGATCTACATTTTTTATTACGAACAAAGTATTATATCATTGTAGGCATAACGCTGTTTAGAAACAGCTCGGTCAATCGATACAAATGTCTTTTATGTGCTTTTATACTTTTGTAAAGTTCTAAATATAAAAACTGTTTTGGCCAAGAAGAATACCTTCTATAAAGTACTAGTACAGCCTATCTGAGGTCCCGGGTTCATGTCCCGTGCAGGTTTGATTGTATACTTTAGTAAAATTGATATTATGTATGTATATTTTATATGCAAATTGTTCTAGAATGTTTTTACGCAATTTTATAAGTCAAAATGGGAAAGAAGGCCAGGAACTAAGCGATATGACATCGTTAATATGACGTAAGTGAGGCTTAATTTGATGTTTACTTTTTCACTATAAAATTAAGCGAGGCATCGCTCACGTTAATGTTATAAAACTTAAGAGGTTTTTACTCTATCTTTTATTTTTTAATCATAAATAGTTATGAACATTCATTTTGCATTTTACAGCGTAATTATTGAAAAAGGTTATAATACAAAACTATTTTGATTGTATTATTCTTCTTTATACTTATATATTTCATATACAATATTTTTTTTAATTTTGCCTATAACATTTATCTGGTGGTATTGTTTTTAGTTATTATTATTTCTTATATAGCGTGTAGGTCTGTGTGAGAATATGTTGTATTTTGTGATACCTTCAAATATAAAAAAATACTATAGGTATTTTGTATTTAGTTTTTTAGATAAAGTGTTATAATGTTTAAAACAAAGTCCTCCGCCGCGTCTGTCTGTCTGTTCGCGATACACTCAAAAAGTACTGAACCGTATACATTTACTAGCGAAACTCGTGTCTTCTATTGCGCTAAAGCCGGGGACATGCCCGAGCGAAGCGAGGGCGAGTCGATAGTACATATTTATATAACAGGAAATGGCATTAGCTTTAATAATTTTACTAAAAATGCATAGTATTAACTCCTAATATGAACATTACCAGCGTAATTTCGATAAATAAAATATATGAACGAAATCACTTACAAACGCTAGTTTTTTTAGTCGTGTGTGATTTGCCTTATACAAAAACTTCAATTAAGAACACTTATTTTACTTAATCAAATAAAATATTCTACAAACAAAACAGTAACGACAAATTCATAAGTACTTCCGAATATATAATCTCATAATTAAGCCTGGCATCCGTAAAGGATATCGACTACTGCAGATATTTGGCTTCACGTTGTTTTGAATGTTGTTTCTTTTTCTTTAGCTACAAGAAAGCCAATGTTAATTTCAGTACCGCAGTGTTCGAGTCAAGCTAATTTACGAGAAGCGAGATGTATCTTGAAAGCTATATGTAATGTGTTGCATGTCCCACTCTTTGCCAAGGACTACTTGGAGTATAAATTAATTTATGGAATTTATACAATATTTATGTATCACCGATTATAATTGACGATATGTTTGGCTTAGTTTGTAGTTACTTGCTGTGTTAGCGGTTGTGTGTTCGAGTCCTGTTCGAGCACGAATGTTTGAACTCCAGTCATGAGTGTTTATATTATTCACATTAAAAAAAAGTGTGTGTGTACTCATAGTATACTTCTTTGGCGTAACAAGATAAAAATCTTTTCAAAAATTTTATCATTCGCCTTATTCTACGTTTGTAGAACAAACTACACTAACAATAGAAAATAAATTTAAATGTGTTAAAAATAAAACTAACGGCTTGTATAAAATATAAATAAACAAGAATTAAACGATAATCATAAAGCAAGTCGTAATTCACAAACACTTTTAACATTTATAAATTAAAAAAGGCACAATCCTTAAAAAACTAAAAGGTTGACTATAGCTAACTTCAGGGTGTCGGTTTTTCGTGACGGTGTGCGCGCGCATCGAAAAAATTTACTCTCATCATTTTTCCCTAACGCGCCAAAAGAAGTATAACTTCAAAAAGAAAGAATAATAAATACTATGCTATTTTTAAGAGACAAATCGCATGTAAAAAAACGTTACGATCGGATTACTAGTTACGGAGTTCATCGCAGACCAACATTGTGACACGGAAATTTTATATACATATTAAGATGTTGTTAAAAAATACAAAGAATGTGAGCTGTTTTAAAGTAAATTCAATAACGTGTAATGTAAACATTATTTCTTAATGAAAAAAAAGCAAAAAATCAAAGCGATATTCTATAAGCGATTTGATATATGTATATCATTTCATAGTAAGAAAGTTATTCGATGCCAGCGGCAAACTTCAAGCCAACGAGAGCCATAAGTAAAAAGTATTGAGTCATAAAAATTCATTTAAATAATTGATATCGCCCACTAAACCACTAGTTTTATACGTTCTTTTTAAAGTCTCTACGGATTTTATAGTTTTTGAGTATTTAATGTTAGATTTACTATTTATTTCTAGAAAGTAATGTTGATATAACAATGTTGAAGGTCGCAGCTTTGACTCTCATTTCGGGTAATGTTGTTTTGGATGTTCTGTCATTTTTCTTTTTCTAAAGTTATTTTAGTCTAAGGTAGGGTGTGTCTTTATAAAAAAAATTGTTTAATTAAAAAATACTTGTTTAATTCGTATATCCGTCCATATTTGATCAAAATATGTATTCAAGTTATTAAGCACGAATTTTCGATCCGATTACTACTCCGATTACTATACGTTGAAATTATGAAAATAATTTCGACCATGATCAAATAAATTGATGAAGTAGGTAGCCGTACTAACTTATTGCTTGGGAAACTTACTAAAGCGGGTTCAAATCCCGGGTCGCACATCTCTAAAACCAGCGTTGTGGACAATGGTCAATCACATAGGGGGAGTCCTATGCCCAACAGTGGCACGCTAAATGGGCGGAAATACCTACATATTATACGAGCTTTCAGTCAGAATTATGGTGGAATTTCGACCAACACTAGTTAATTAGGTACTCGACGAACACTAGTTAAAAGTAAAAAAAATGATTATATATAAATTAAAAAAATGTTTTAAAGACTTATTAGCTTTTACATTAAGTAACAAACAAAATGTGAAAATGGAAACACGAAAAAAGCCTGTAAACTTGATCTACAAAAGTTAAATATACCTAAGGCACTTTATTAACTGCACTTTCCTCTAGGGATGAAGACGTAAGTTCAAGATTACATTTTGTAACAAAAACTAACTTCTTTACATTTTATTTTGCCTATAAATTGTATTTTTATACTCATTCTAAAAATAGTGACTTCGATGAAAAGAAAAAGTGAAAATTAAAATAAAATGAGAAAACAAATAAGAAAAAAGAGATAAACTGTTAACTCCAAATTGTTACTAATACAAGCCACGACCAGTAAATATTTTTGTAATTTTTTTCTTACTCATGGTACAGTGGTAACGCTCGCGGGATAATCACAACGCGGGATAAAACGGGTTCACATCTCGAGTCTTGTACCTCTGATATTTTCATCTGCGATCATTTTCGGACTTTTACAAGCCTGCATTTATATCCAGAGACCACCTCTGAGTCATTAAGTTCCGCCAAAACATTAGCGTGCAACGTTGGAACCTCTGGGTAATTTCTTCATGATTTTTTTTAACCATACATAGATCTTCAGGCGTAGTATTCGAATCCGGGACCTTTGCATTATGTTAGCTAGATAGTAAAAATCATATCATGTAAGCTCGAAAATGGTTACGTAAACACACTTGAACTCTTCACGCTCGCATTGAATATGAATAAAAATTTAGAAAAACTGTTGATATTTCACTTTAAACGTCATATCATTCAATATTCAAATGTACATTTGTATACTGACGAGTTACGCGCCCTAACTATGAACTATATAACAATAAAGTACGCATAAGGTAAGTTCAAAGCTAAAATTGTTTATAACTTTAAAAGTTGTAAAATGTTAAAAATGCTTATATATTGTCATTGAATTTAAACAATTATAAATTAATTTATATGTTTTGCTGATAATTATTAATTAATAATTTTAAATGAAACTGTCCTTTACGAATATTTTCGCGGATTAATTTTTCCCGAAACGTCAAAAACCAAAGACCGAAAAAAATCCGATAAGATACTGTTATTTAAAATGTCAAATATTAACGTAAATCTAAGTAATTAATAATGTATTTAAGAGTTTTCGATTATTTAAAAAAAATATAATTCAAGCATTAATAACTTCGGGAGTAAAAAAATAAAAATAAATCCGTGAAAAAGTCCGAAAAAATTAAGTATGCTTAAATTATTAGCGATTGTAGTCCTCCTTAAATAGGGTACCTAGATATTGTAAAGTTAATACCTTTATCTCGTGTGCTAAAACCAACGAAGTCAGTTATAAAAATACCCTATTGTTTAAAATTACATATATGTTACAGTGACTGTATATTTCCTCGCCGCAGCATCTGAGCTGACAGCTGGTTACGCCATCTGTCACTCAATCATAACTAGACTTTTGCCGTGCTTTTTTTCATATTTTAAGATGAATGAAAATTTGTTATATGTAGCTTTTTTACATGTTACTTTTGTGTCATTATTTGCTCTTTAAATGTCACGGAATTTGGTGAATTATACGTAAACTTTTGTATAGCCAATAGCAATGATATTATAAGTAAAAAGGTGTAGATACGTTACCTAAACGACATTCTATCTTCAAAAACGGCACACTAACGCACACATGAATACAGAATAACTAAAAATATTGCAATAACACACTACATTACGATTAGTCGTCAAAATAGGATGGCATGATTCAAGTATCGCCAGTGAAAAAGAGACAAATATAATTCTCGACAGTGCGTCGACAACGCGTTGGTAGGCCAATAGCCTAATTTTAGTGTGCCACTTTTTGAGCGCGTATGACTTATCTACACCTTTTTTCCTAGTATATCAATGGCCAATAGTGTTTACTACTGACAAACGACAATCATGATTATTATGATAGATGATTTTAAAAAATGTAATGTTTTTCTTATGCAGTTAAAGAAAGAGACTGAGGGATTTTTTAACTTTAAAACCAAAACAAAATCAATAAAAATAAAATAACCGCCACGTATTAATCTTTAGCTTTACTGTTATATATTATAGACATGTAAGTACTTAGAAATGTATGGTAAGAAATACAAATTAAGAGCTAAACCAATTTGTTATGAGTCACGGAAGTCAGAAGGCATGGCGTAAACGATTACATACGGTTTCCACAAAACCCAAGAATAGCGACACATTTGTCATATTGACATCTGGATCTGTGTACAGGTGTCGTAAAATTTCATGTCTGGCCTGGATTTGGCGTAAGGCAGAGATTTAAGCGAACTTCATATTAAAAGAAATAAAAGTTAACTTAGTATATAAAGTAGGTACTTACAATTTTTCAGATTTGATAGAAGTAAAGTTTGTATTTGTTTTTTAAGTACATAAATGATTAAGATTAATTAATTTGTAGCAAATATTGAAAACTTTATTATTCAGAAGAAAAGCTTAAAAACTAGGCCTTTGTAAATCTTTTATCCTTTTGGTCTTGGCCTTGGTAAATCTTTAAACACTTAAGACTAAAATATTAGTATGTTTTTTTCACTGTCTCTATCTGAATGTGTATTTTTCTTATTTTCAACTTTTAAATGCAAAGTTTGCGACAGACATGCTCAGTCTGTCAACCCACACATAACGTGGTGGACTATGGCATGTTCCCCTCGTATTGATAGGAGGCCCGTGCCCAACAGGGAGACGTTAATAGGGCTAAATACAACTTATAAAAAATAATATTAAAGTATGTAATTAGTGTCCTCTTAAATATGGTAGGGGTATTACTAGAAATTAGAAAAAATAAAAATAAAGTAAATATTTCTTAATCGATTTTTTCAAATCTAAAATCTTGTATCTTGAAAAGCATCCTTGCTCCGACCACGTGTGAAGGAGATAAATGCCGTCGCAGTCGTAATCATTAACATAGTTTCAACTCGGCGCTGACGCACTCATTATTACTAAAGACATTATTTTATAAATAAGTGAGTTTTCGTTTCTCTTCGTTGACAGACTTCTTTCTATCTCACATCACATGTCGAGGCAATTTTTTTATAGAACCATTGGCGTGTGTGTTCGTACAAAATTTTAGTAAAATACAAAAAAAACATTATTCGTCCTTATACAATACTAACGACTCACCCTCATTTCGCTCTGGTTCGTCCCTTGATGATCCCTGCCTTTAAAGTTAGAAGCAAAATCCAAGCTTGTGAGAACCCTTAGACCTCCTTAATCCGGCCCTGTCCCAAAATCCATTCTTAGCGGATGTCTACTAACTATTTACTATATACCTGCCAAGTTTCATCTTTATATGTCAAGCGGTTTTCGATATTTCGGGATGAGTGAATTTCACTTTTATACATAGAATACAGATGACTACGAAGTGACATAAGCTTACATTACATAAGTAGATTTTAAAATGTTGTTTCTAAATGATAAAGATAAATATAACAATATTACCACCTCTTAATAATAAATATCATAATAATCAGTCCATGGGACGCGCCCTCTTTCTTTTGAAACAGAATCAATCGCTCGTCTTACGAGTTACGGTAAAGGAAGACATCGTTAGGAAACCTACATGTCTAAGTGAACTTAGCAAATTTTCGAAATGTGTCCGCAACCAGGTGACCAGAGTGGTGGAGTATAAGTAAAAAAGACTGAATACAAAGCGAATTCAAAATCTAGTTTTCACATATAATATTTTTTTAATGACTGTAATATTATTAATTACTTATTGAATTATATATTAAATATTAGTGAATATTTTAAATGTAATATTGTACATTACTTAAAACATCAACTCAACAAAGCAATGACTTTTACCAATATATAACAGAATGTCTTAGATTGCGTGTATAAAGTCACAAGATGCCACTACAATTCTTATAAAAAAGAAAGAAATTTTAAGCCTAACCAGAAATAGAAGCTAAAACTGATGAGGACAGGTGGTTCGATGGGGTCGTGGCCTATTTGCCTCGCATTATGCAGCAAATCAGGTCGATCAGTTGCTAATTTTGTATTATATATGGTCATTATAGATAAAAGATGTTTTTGTGAAAGTCGTTCTAACTAAAAACTAAAAATTTAACGTTTTTCTATACATGTATATTTAAATAAAATGAAAGTGTCTGTTTGTAATGTCAAAATAACATCTTTTTTTTTAAACAAATATAGGTACGCCCTTTAGCATATTTTTTAGAAAATTTGAATGTCTTACTTAATTGTATCTCAAAAGCCTAAAAAAATAAGTTTCAAGCTTCTAGCTTTAAAAGTGACGTAATTTCCATACAAAATTTCATCCCCTATTTTAACCCTTTACAGCCCTTGTCCTTTGTCTTTACAGCCTATGTCCTTTCTCAGGCTCTAGACTATCTGTGTACGAAATTTCATTAAAATCAGTCCATTACTTTTTGAGTTTATTCGTTATATACAAAAATACAAATCTTTCTTCTTTATAGTATTAGTATATAGATATATGAAATTATAAACGATACTTATATGAAAAACACATTTTTTTTAATCTTGTCTGCCAGTCTGTTTGCTCCGGCTTCTCTTGTTATATTTGGTAGTATATAATGACTTTTGAGATATCTAAAACCTTAATCTCTCTCGAAACCATGATTGCCATAAACCATTCGAAGCATCAGGAATTAAAATTCAAAAGAAATCCATGAACAATCTGAGTAAAAGTTGTATTTATAATGTCTAATGGGTGGGTGGGTGTTGATCTTATAAATCTTAGGAAGTCTTATTCATCTAACAGGTTAATTTTTAAATTTCTTCAAAAACTGTTAAGAGGCTTCTAAATATTGAAAGGGTGTCTGATCTGCTTAGTTACCCCAAAGAAATATCGAACTCGCGATCATCGGTCAGATATTGCGTCCACTGCGCCACTACCATAGTTGAAGTTGAATAAAAATGAATCTATTTATTTCATATAGGTTACAGAGAAGCCCAGTAAGAAATAGC
This sequence comes from Boloria euphrosyne, assembly GCA_951802675.2. Lineage (NCBI taxonomy): Eukaryota > Metazoa > Arthropoda > Insecta > Lepidoptera > Nymphalidae > Boloria > Boloria euphrosyne. The sequence continues at coordinate 14,934,524 of OX637871.1, forward strand.
GCGGTAATCATGCAAGCCCTAAGCCTATAGCGTTTATTGCTTTTTTATTAGTAATATTATAGTTATGCTGATGAGGATTGATCATTTTGATTGTAATACTAGGTACGGTTTTATATATTTACGGTAACAGTTGTATATATTACTATGTAATTAAATGTATTGATTATATTTATATTTGTATTCTAGCATTTCTCGCGGCTCCGCCCGCGTTTTAAAGACCAGAAACTAAATTATTAGATTTTACATACCGTGTGATATTACAGTCGGTTTTTAATGGTTACTTTTGATTTCTCAGAAATTAAATATTTTCTAGCAGTAAAAAGTATCCTATATCCTGACCCGGGTAACCAGCTATCATCATACCAAACTTCATCAAAATCTATCTAGTGGTTTTCTCGTGATGCGGTCAGAAAGACAGACAAAAATTCTAAAAACTATAGATTCGGCCTCTGTATTGATAATAATGACTATTTCAATACTAATTTCCAAAAAATATTTAATGTACAGATTCAACTAAGTTAGAATTTTATTATATATATATAGATGTATAATAGATTTTAAATCTTTCATCGATAGGTTCTTGTGCCTTGTCGTAGCAAGGAGCTACGTCGTAGCGGCACACGTAGGCACTCTGCCTATCTCGTAGAGAGCATGTCCTAAATAAGTAAGCCTTCATTATAAAATATTAAAAAAAAAAATGTAAAACTTTAAAATATAACATATATATTATGTATTGTGTTATTGATATATATGCAGCCTGCGCGCTGTGCGCACCCGCCACGCTAGTAATAAACGAGTCCTCAAGCAGTACGGTTGTTTCATTACTCTCCATACATATCATTGGCGAACGTCGTTGGACTACCCACGCATATTAATAATTATTAAAATGAATGCTTACTTTGGAAATTTACCGGTTTTCGATTACAAATCAGGAGAATGGATAATATATAAAGGTAAACTAACGCAGTTCTTAAAAATAAATAGTGTGGACGAGGAGAAGAAGAGTGGAATTTTACTGACTCATCTCACAGACATACCGTTTGTTGCTTAACCTTGCATTTCCTAAGCAGTTGGAAGCGTTATGCTACGAGGACCTCATTGAATTACTCGATGGTCATTTCAAGCCAAAAAAATGCTCTTTCGTGGACAAGGCGAAGTTTTTTGGTGCTAGTAAGGAGCCAGGCGAGACCCTAGGAGATTGGGCGGCGCGATTAAGAGGTTTGGCAAGTCATTGCGACTTCGGCACCGCTCTAGAAATTAATTTGAGGGATCGTTTTGTGCTTGGTCTTAGTGCTGGGCCTGAACGCGATAAGCTGTTTGAACAAAGCCCGTCTACGCTTACCATGGCGCGGGCTATAGAAATAGCGGAGCAGGCGGCGTATGCAAAAGAGGCAAAGGAGATGTCAGGCACAGTTACCGAGGGTGTTCCTATCAAGGAGGAACCATTCTACCGTGCGTCGTTCCAGGGCAGGTTATCTCAAGGACGTGGCGCCGGCGGTGCTGATGCGTTAAGCCGTAAAGAAAATAAACGCTGCCAGGTTTGCGGAATGAAAAATCATAATAGTGAAATGTGTCGCTATAAGGGTTATAAGTGTCAAAAGTGTGGTGTAAAAGGTCACTTAAAAAAAGTGTGCGGTAATTTTAAAGGCTCATCGAGCATTTATCATGTTAAAACTAATGAGGAATGTAGTGAAAATCGGGCTCAAGATACGGTTTGTGAGGAGTGCCAGAACTTTAACATAAGGTATGTGGCTGATAAGCCTATTCAAATTGAATTAGCCTTAGATGACCAATTTATTAAAATGGAACTGGACTCAGGATCTGGCAGTAGTGTAATTTCACATAATTTATACTGTTCTAGATTTTCACATCACAAATTACAAAATAGTAATGTAAAAATGTGTTTATACAACGGACATAAAATTTCTCCACTAGGATTCTTTAATATTAAAGCAAAGTTCAATAATATTGAGAAGTTTATTAAAGTTTTTGTTGTAAAGAATGGAGGACCACCTCTCTTGGGAAGAGATTTCATGTCCGCCTTTAATTTAATAATCACAACTAACATTAAGTCTTTAGAGTGTAGTGATAGTGATGTCCTTGAATTATTTGAACAATTTCCTAATTTGTGGCGGGATGAATTAGGTTCATTTAATAAATTTAAAGTTAGCCTGCAATTAAAAGAAAATTCGGTTCCAAAGTTTTACAAGCCACGGACTGTACCCTTTGCCCTAAGAAATAAGGTTGAAAAGGAATTAGAAAGGTTGGTAGGGTTAGGTATTTTGGTACCTATAGATCACGCGCAATATGCCACTCCGATAGTGCCGGTATTAAAAGAAAATGGCCAAGTTAGGATAGCAGGGGACTTTTCCGTTACGTTAAATAAAGATCTTGTAATTGAAAAATACCCCTTACCTAGGATAGAAGAGGTTTTCGCTAAGATCGGAGGGGGCGAGCTTTACAGTAAGCTTGACTTAAAGAATGCATACAATCAGTTTATATTAGATGAGTCGTCTCAGAAACTTACGGCTATTAATACGCATAAGGGCCTATTTAAATATACGCGTTTAGTTTACGGCTTAGCTAACGCACCGGCAATTTTTCAAAAGTCTATGGAGACCCTTTTAACGGGTATAGACGGAGTCAGTGTTTGGCTTGATGATATATGCATTACAGGTCCCGATAGAATCTCGCATATTAAAAGACTACGGGAAGTTTTAAGTAGACTAAGCGATGCAGGTTTACGTCTTCAAAAAGAAAAATGCAAATTTTTTCAAGAAAGCGTTTTGTATTTAGGCTATGTTATAAGCAAAGCGGGGTTAAGGACAAGTCCAGATAAGGTTACGGCCATATTAAGCGCTCCTGAACCTACCAATGTAACAGAAGTAAAGCGGTTTCTAGGCGTAGTTAACTATTACAGAAATTTTATTCCTAATGCTTCGGCGTTACTTAACCCCTTACACGAGCTATTACGGAGCAACGTACCGTGGGAGTGGGGAGAGAGGCAACGGCAAGCTATGGCAGCCGTACGCCGCGAGCTGGCATCAGAACGTGTACTAGCGCACTTTGAGCCGACAGCCCAGCTCATACTAACAGTGGACGCAGGGCCGGCCGGGCTCGGCGCCGTGCTCGCGCAGAGAGGGGAAGGCGACACACTAGAACGTCCTCTTGCGTATGCATCGCGTTCACTCACTTCTAGCGAGCGAAATTATAGTCAGATACAGAAGGAGGCCACCGCTATTATTTTTGGTGTAAAAAAATTTCATCAGTATTTATACGGTCGTAGTGATCCATTTATTTTAAAAACCGACCACAGGCCTTTAATTTCAATATTTGGTAATAAATCAGGTATACCGACGACAACTGCGTTGAGGCTTCAAAGATACGCTATAACTTTATCGGCTTATAATTATGTAGTAAAGTATGTATCCGGTGATAATAATATAGTAGCTGATTTCTTTTCTCGCGCGCCTTTAAAATGCGCAGACAATTCAGAGGATACCGATGAAATAGATACCTACTACACGCTTAAGTTTTTAAATGAGTCATCACCCGCTACTACGGTAAAGGAGATAACGCAGGCAACTGAAAGCGATACAGTGATTCAAACAGTCATTAGGTACATGCAACAAGGTTGGCCTCGCAAAATAGTTTGCAAATCCGTTTTACCCTATTTTCATTGCAAATCCGACTTGCAGTACGAAAACGGGTGTCTTTTTAGAGGACATAAGTTAGTTATTCCGTCTAGCCTACGAAATAGTATGTTACGTGAATTGCACGATACACATTTAGGTATAATAAAAACTAAAAGTAATGCACGAAGTAGGATGTGGTGGCCGGGTATCGACGACGACATCGAGCGCTGGATCGGATCGTGCACGACATGCGTCGGAGTGCGGGCCGCGCCGCCGCGCGACCCCCCCGCGCCGTGGCCCGCCGCTACCGCCCCTTGGCAGCGCGTACACATAGACTATATGTCGGTTGGTCAAAGGGTATATCTCGTGCTCGTAGATGCTTTTAGTAAATGGGTGGAATGCCTTCTTATGCAGAATGGAACGTCAAGTAAAGCGTTGATATTTAAACTAAAAAGTATATTTTCGACCTTTGGTTTACCGAATGTGTTAGTATCTGACAATGATGTTAAAATTAATTCAAATGAGTTTAAGACATTCTGCTCGTCTAATGGTATTAAATATATGACATCACCCATTTATCACCCGCCAAGCAATGGTCAAGCGGAAAATTCAGTTCGAACTTGTAAAAAGATGTTAAAATGTATTCTAAGGGATAACTTACCAGTGTATCAAATAAATGAACTATTGTTAGGTTATTTATTTAATTATAGAAATACCGTGCACTGTACCACCGGTGAAACGCCTTCTAAATTAATGTTTGGTAGAAACTTACGGTCGCGTCTTGATTTAATTGTACCATCAAAGGATATCCATTTTAGTCCTTCTATAGTGCCCCAGAAAAGACAATTTGATATCGGCGATGTAGTTTGGACCCGGGGGTATAGCGCACGGAAGGAAATTTGGCAGTTAGGTATAATTAAAAATAGGATAGGTAATAAAATGTATAAAATTTTCATTAAAGAATTAAACCTCTACTGTATTAGACATGTCGATCAGATAATAAAATATACTGGTAATCATACTAATCAGCCTACAATAAATAATACTGATGTTAAAGAGTCTCATCAGTCTCAGTCGCCTTCTGTTTCCTTGTCAAATCCGAGTAGCACAGCAAACCAACATTCATGCTTACCAGCAGATGAAAGTGAGCAACAGAATATTAGTTCATCCGTGGCGATTGAAACTGATGACGCGCCAGTAGCATCAGCGGCGGAGAATGTTGGAGATGATGGGGATGGTGAGGAATGGGGCGATTGCGAGACGAGCGAGAATGAGGGCATGCCCGTGGTAAACATTTCCGAGCCGGAACCAGTACAGTCTAGTATTAATTTATCCCAGAGCGACCAGCCTCCTAACACCGGCACTCATATCACTGAACCACCATCATCACCCACACGCTCACGCCCAAAACGGAATAGAAAAATTATAGATTATAAGAAGTATTTTTAGGATTAATATATAATTATTTTGGTCTCATTAGTGTGTGCTGTGTAGGTACTTGGCTATTTCGTTAAGTTATATAAATATATATACGTATTTAACTATTGTCACCAGATTTCAAAAATTAAGTGTGAAGGAATGATATATATGCAGCCTGCGCGCTGTGCGCACCCGCCACGCTAGTAATAAACGAGTCCTCAAGCAGTACGGTTGTTTCATTACTCTCCATACATATCAGTTATATATAACTTGTGTTATTTAGGTTAAAATAACTCTTCAATTATTTGAAACGACTTACATAATAAGTATTATCTGTGGGATTCACACATTTATCACTGCAGTTTATAAACACATCTTTACCGGAGGAATCATTTAGAAATGCATACGTTACGATTAAAGAGCCAATTAGGTTATCTAATTGATGTATTGGTATTAGCCCCATGGGTCGGGATTATTATATTTTTTGTCTTATAGTTCGTATTCTATAAATACGTAGATTTTTGCTTCCCTCACAATGTTTTCCTTGAAGTAGTAAAAAAATTTAAAAATATTCTCACACGAAATATCAGAGGTGCGAAACCCGGGATTAGAACCCGCTTCATTTGGCGCGTTACAACTGGTCTACCACGCCTCTAAAACCTAACAGATAATATCCGTATGCCAAAGCAACAAAACCGCACTATACAATAGCGTGATACGTAATAGAGAGGCCAATCAAGAGACGTGTATTCTGAAAACGCACGGTGATAACATTTTTTTATTAGACTTTAGTAATAACAAACTAATTTAAACTCTAATTCCAAAAGAATAAAGATTAATATACGCTAAATTTGTGAAACTGATCTTAGAAACGAAGGTGTTAAGAGATTAGATGTTACCAAAGTGGAGACATAAATCAAATATATTTGTAGAACATCGATCACAATTAAATGAATATTATTGGCTTGCTAATATCACTTTAGTAATTTCTATTAATAATGTAGAAATTATTGTAATAACTCGACTACTTATTCAATGCGTTATTTCGGCTATTTCGTGTGGCTTAATAATAAAAAATGTAATAGTATTTCACCCCATTTCGCTACGGAATCCTAAAAATAAAGTTCTAGAGGCTCGAAACTAGGAGGCTGAATGACTTTCTACGAATACGATGAACCCTGTTTTACGTTGGAAAATGTATTCACGAACACCACCTGTATACGTAATACAGGATATGTGAGACATAGCTGCAAAACTAGTACTACCCACTAAAACCTAACAGAACCAACCAAGTCCAGAAAACACTATTAATACTCGTATAAATAGATATTGAATGCCACCGTTAGTTTCCACCTGATAAGTAATCCTGGGATTCCAAGTCGAACACAACAAAAAGTTTATTAATTAATTTTAGTAATTAGGCCTATCACTTACCTGTAAAAACAGCATGAATGCGACCCACTGGTAGTACTTCCCATAGCGTCGTGGGGCGGTGCCTGCGCCGCGGACCCCGGGGTACGCGCCGGCCTCGCCCGCTACCGTGAAAGTAGAGTGGATCCAGCAATATGTGTTGAGAACGTCCTCTGGTATGTCTCTGATGAACAAAAATTAAATTAGTTAATAGGCACAATTTTTTTTTACTAAATTTAAATCTGCATATTCTTTAAGAAAACTATTTTTTTTTTCGAAATATTTTTCGTAAAATCTCATTGTTATCGATACAGATGCCAAATCTACAGTTTTTATAATTTTTGTCTTCCTGTCTGTCTAGGAACGTATCACGAGAAAACCATTAAACAAAAATGGATGAAATTTGGGATGGTGATAGCAAAATTTGAAATTAGTGTTAAGTGTCATTTTTAAAAATGATATGTAAGGCTATTAAGAATTCGCGTATTGTATCATGGTTTTGATTGGTTTTTATATTAATTTACCAAAACATGTACCAATAACTGGTTTAAATAAACAAAAAGTATCAATTTGTCCCTTCAAAAATAACGAATAACATTTTTTTATATTAAAAAAATTGAGAAAATAAAATGCAGCGCCATCTACTGTAACATTAGCAGACTACTGCACGTCATGTCGCCATACAGTTAGAACAATGTATGCAGTGTATCACTGGCTCTAGAGAGGGCGCAGTCTTTAAATAAAGAAATAGTTTACAAAAAAGATACAAAAATATATGAATACTAGCAATACCCGCGGCTCCACCCGCGTTCTAAAGACGGAAACCTAATTCTCTTACATATTAATAAATTACTCGTACCTATACTACTTCCACAGCTCACTGCAATGTTGAAAAAAATGGCAGTACCTATATTGCAATGCTTCCCTTATCACCTAGGGGAGTACTAAATAGCCTACGACCTATTCTTAGATCTACCATATACACAAAAAAAACTTAAAGATCGGTCAAGCCGTTTCGGAGGATTTCGATAACAAACACTGTGACACGAGCTTTTTATATATTAGATTATCGGTAGGTATATTAAAATATAGATAAGTAGGTATTTATTTAGTTTTACTTTGTAAGAAATCAATGGAAAACTAGCGCGAGCAAAGCCGCGGGTTTCATTTGAGTTAGCTAAACAGTCGGTGCGTTTGAATTTTATTCTCGCGTCCGTAATTTTTTTGCGATTATTTTATAAGACATTCGTTTAAATTATATGCAATAAATAAAAATAACAAAGTAAATACTATTATAAAAGCATTAGTAATGATAAATAATTTTTATAAGAAATATAATTATAATAAGATGAATAAATAATAATAATGTGCATTTTTAAAATAATTATTGTCATATAAATATAATTAATGCACTTTTTAACTATCAATAATAAACTGTCGACGGATTCGAATAACACAAGTTCAGAACAAAATCCACAATATGAACAAAAAATATTTAAAACTACTTATTTCCAACAAATCAAGATCTGACAGAATGTCTAAACAATTGTCGATTAGCATTTATGTATATTGTTAATGTGTACAAATGTTTTTGTAATCGATGGAGTTGAACAAACTTTTCTTTTCGTGTGTATTTTATCGTTGTCTTTGGTGTATTAATAATTACTCGTATTATACCTCAGACTATTTATATTCTGAGGAAATCCCTGGGCCAGGTATCTTAAGATCTGGGATCTTTATCTCCGATTCACATCCCAGAATATTTTTTGTTAGTCACTAACAAAAAATATTCTGTTTTGTTTTGTTAGTTGTTCTTATTTGTCGCTCGATTCCATGAGATCGAAAAATGAGGTATTGTGTTTTTCTAAGGTAAACGTAGCCTTAATTTACTTCTTACAACAGCATCAGCACAGCATAGCTCCATCAAAATTAGTACAATGCGAGAATAAACAGAACAATCAGACAGATTTTATTAAGAAGTATTGGAAATATTTTTATTCATTTAGTAATACACTTTTATTTTATTATTAAAGGTATATATTCTAAAATGTGAAATGTTTTTAGTACGTTAATAATATAAATTTTAATAAGACTTCGTTACTAAAATAAAAATAATTAATCACTATTTTCCCCGCTTGCTCTACAGACAAATGTATGAATTTATTTTTGATAAATAAGTTAACTCGAGATCAAAATTTAAATAAAAAAATAAATGCTATTTGTAAGAACATTATTTTAAGTTGCAATTTGGGTAAATTTTTAAACGTATGAAAAAATCCAACACGGTTTTAATATGAAAAACAGACAGGCCGACTGAAAAAATTTAAAGTGTGCAATCTCTAAAAAGAAACAATTTTACCTGGTATGTATACAATCTATGGGGTTCCCCACAAGGTGACGCGTGGTGAGTGCGGCACTGGCTGCCAAAAGCGCCGCAGTAGTTGCGCCGCAGTGTAGCCGGAATGCTACGGAGTCGATTTTTGGATTAATACCTTGCTGTGGACAAAATGAAAAATAAGTATAACGAAATCACAAAAAGTATAGTCAGGTAATGGTATCATTTTCTTATATTCTAAAAAAATAACTAATATTAAAATATTTAGGTAAGTACCTAGTAAGTTTCAACTACCAATAGATGTAGAATTAAGCCCTTCGAGTCTTTTTAACCTTATAAATCTGTAACCACATTTGCTTGTTTAAAAATAAAAAGTATGTATAATTAATATGGCACAGTATTGCCCCAAATTTATATTATTTTCGTTTATCCTCGTTTCAGACAATATTTTTTGCCAATAAGACAACTTTGATTATTTATACTAGCTTATCTACGAAAACTAACTTTACAGATGAATCACACAAGATTCTACATACTCTATATAATATCCTTGCAAATTCAACTACTTTAAAAACAAATCTATAAATCCTATACAGTATACACTCATATTTCAAATTCATAAACTGATCGTTGTTTGGTTATGGAAAGTTAAAGCTTCAATGAGAAACTATCATTTCAATTATTTTTTAATTTTTGGTTTACGTTTTTAAACCAAAAATGTACAGCATTTATGGTCACGGGAGAGACTAAGGTTTAGACGTCTTAAAACTCCTTATATATATACTTGTTACAGGCAGTGCCTAATCACAATTTTAAAAGATAAATTCAAAAAATACAAAAATAGCAACAAAGTACTTAACACTATTTTTTACATTATAATTTTGATTATTGACTTTTTTTATAATGTCTTAAAAAAAATGATATACCACACTCACTCGGACTTTATTCCAAAAATTCTAAAGAAAACAAACTGTGGTTCTTGATAAGGGAACGTACTTTTACTCGGCTTCATAATAAGGATTAAGGCCACATATGTTTATATACTTATTTTGTTTATGGGAGTACAAACGCGTGTGGAGTCACGAATGTGTATAATCAGAGATGTTTATGATGCGCCGAGTCTGCGCGCTGTTAATTGTTTTTAAAAAGAAAAGGAATTACAAGTAAACCCTTTAAAATATACTACATGTTTTGACAAATTAATGTTTTATTTTAAAAAAATACCCAAGTACCAAAAAATGATACACCTGAAAAGGTATTTTAATTGCGTCGACTGTTTTTAAACGTTAAATATTTTTGTAAAATTTTATTAAAATAGTCATTATTTCGATACAGATGCTGTATCTATAGTTTATAAAATTTTTGTCCATTTATCTGGGAAAGATTCACTAGAAATAGGACATAGGACATATTTTATTGATAAAATTGGGTTTGGTGATAGATTAGTTCTCCCGGTCAACATAATATTTACTGCGGAAAAATTTCTCATCTCTAAAACGTGCCTTTTAAAACGGACCGAGGGACGAACTCGACCGGAGCTGCGGTAATTTGTTAGTATATATATGATTTCTATTTTTTGTGGTACAAGATTTATCTTAAAATTGAATTCTAATTCCAAGTAAAACACAATTTATGAATGGTGTATGGAACGGCCACAGGAGTGAGAGTGGCGGAATAGAGAGTACCTATATATGAGCACACACTTCAGTATTTTAATATCTCCCGTTTAAGTACCTCAGTGAGACCGGCCACGCGGCCTGAAATTCGGTCAGGAGGACAGTACTACAATGGTACATTAAAAATCTTAGTGATAATTGCAGTGTCGCTACGCATTGCTCAAAAACTTTAATTCCTTAGTCGCTTTGTTCCTTTAAAAGCTGTCATTCCGTCGTTTATAATATTCTGAATGGACGTGGCAAAAAATATGACTACTGTAGCAATAATAATGGTAAAGTAAAACCTATACTAAAAAAAAATTGAATTGTAATTTAATTTCACTCTGCTGTTTGCTGCAAATAGGTTGATTTTACTGTCAAGGGTTTTTGATTTTACTCATCAGCAAAGATTAATCCATTAATCAAAGATTTTTAATTATTTTAATTATCACAAAATGATGAATACTTACTCTTCATACAAAGCCACAATTATAACGGTCAAAGAAATCAATGAATTCACCGTCTTGTAACCGGTATCGGTATAGATTAGCATCAAACCCTTTCTAGTCATAAAAGGCGACTAAGGAAGGACCAAATATCTGAGAATAAGCAGTAGCATATTCTAAGCACATTCACAAATAACTTCGATCGCCAACCGTCTTACAAAACATTATGGCAAATCTTTTAGGAAAGACTATGATCAGCAATGAACGTCTTTTAGCCGAGAGACGAGAGAGACGAGAAAACTAGATAATTTTTTTTTTATTGTTTATTTAGGCTAATCTAAGGAACCTTATGTCCATTCGAAAAAAAAAGTATTTAGCCTATTTAAGGATTAAATATAGGTAATTAGTATTGCGATCTTTAGAATCGGAGCAATATACATAAATAAACTGCGAAGGCGGGCCGCGGGCTCTCGCTATCAACATTGTTTGTTTGCTTAAACGCGCTGATTTTAGTGGCTAGATGGATTTCACTCAATATATTTTGAGCTGCATGTCTCACAGCATACATATGTCGTGATTAGTTAATGTAAATTAAAATAAACGCAAGGGACAACTGGATTAACGATCACGCTGTTTACGGGTTAAGTACTTTAGGACGACTGAAGAAATATTTTTTTTTTAAATGTTTATAACAGTGCAAATAGCATGGTTTTAATAAAATAAAAAAAGATGCCATTTAAATTTGTTAAATTGAAATCACTTTCAAACAATACAGAAATCATCAACTATTGAGGTCAGCTAGTAAAAGAAAGAAAATGTATGAGGATGAATTATCTTTAGGGAGAACAACAGATAAATAAATAAGTTATAAATATCATAGTAACAGTGTTAAAGGGTTATATTGATAAGTTAACCTGCCATATACAGGTACGGTACATATAAGTTATCAGGACGACAGTAAGGGTTATTTTTATTACTCACCCCGCCAGACAGCAGCGCATACAGGCTGGTGAGGATCTCCATGGGCCTGCGAGACTGCGCGAGCCGCTCGCGCCGCCGCCACGCGCCTGCGCCCGCGCGCGCTGCCCCGCCCCCGCGCCCGCGCCTCCCCCACGACACGCCGGACTCCCTGCAAGGAACACAGTATATAGTAGGTAAATACAATAGAAAACAGAAAAACTATTAAGAATATACGTAAGTAATTTAAGAATTATATATTTTCACGGAACACACACCTTATTTATCATAATTTTATATTAAAAAAATTAAACATTAATTCAAATATAAATACTTTATCCGCTAATATTTGAAATTTTAATAAACCAAAAGTTCGGATTTTTCCAAGTAGGTATTAATTTGAATTTCGTTTCCCACCGTTTCGAAATAAATTCGAATGTTTGAAACAATCATAGTCGCAGGTGAGACTCATGTATTTTTTTTCTCTTTATTAGGTTTACCAACAACTTTACATTTCACAATTACACAAGACATTACATATAAAAATATAGAGCTAAAAATGTAAAGCCACTTACAGGTAAACACAGCATGCATTATTTAAAAATATAATTACACAGTAAAAACTTAACATAATTTTTTTCATTTTAGTGTATCTGCCAAGACAAAGAAAACTTTATACCTTATATGCTATAATAATTACAATAGAGTTGCTTTCATTATTACTGTCTTAAATTTAACTATTGACTGGTGAAATATATCCAACCCACTAAAATTGTTATATAGACGACACATTCTTGGAATAGGTGAGAATGTGACTAAAATTATTGCAAACATTTTACTTCCAGATAAATAAAATTGAAATATCTTACGTAAATCTAACGAACTCTACTGTTATTTAAATTAATTATTTTCGAGTTTAAGTCTACTATTATTTTAGAAAAATAATAATTAGGTTTCCGCTATTTTTTATCGTCAAACAACAGTGAACTCAGGTACAAAGGACTAGAAAAAACAAAGTGCCAATACTTTTGTTTAAAATATATACTTCTTTATACAGAGACTGGCATAGAAGATCACGATGACATATGATAATTAACTTAAACATCAGAATAATGAAAAAACACTAAGTTACTCCGTGTTCTTATAAAGTTTTTTAACTAACTCTTTAACCCAATTAGAACTGTCACCGAAATCAGCAGAAACAATCGAGCAACTGTGCCAGTCGGCCGTCCTAAAGTATCCGAGGTAGGACGCTCATTATAACTATGGTTTTATCATTAATATTTATTTGATGCTTAAAGAGTTACTTACATAATAATATTTATATCGTTTCTCTTTATTTTCTTTTTTTTAAATAGTTTTTCCGTGTATAATTTTATAAAATTTTATTACTTTTTTAATAACCCTATATAATAAATCTAAACTAAAAAGTAGAAAATAATACTTTTAAGGACTTTGTTAATTTTGGAGTCGGTGCCAGCCAGGTATTTTGATTATGTTTACAAATTGATAGATTAATCAAATATGTATCTATTTAGGGTTATTTTGCTTTGGCTGGCACCGACTTCAAAATTAACAAAGTCCTTAAAAGTATTATTTTCTACTTTTTAGTTTAGATTTATTAAGTTTGGAAGTCGGTTTTTGTTTTTTTGTTAAAAATAATTTATTTTAAAATTTTTAGCGGAAAGTAGATACGTATTGTGTTAATGACTATAAAAATTTACCTTATATTATGAGGTAAACCTAATAGCCTGAAAGTATACAACCATCGGTCCATAATTGCGTATTATATTGAAAAAAAATTCTTTAAACTGCTAACCGTTGAGGAGTTGTACCTTCCATCATCAGTTACAGTACGTGACTCAAATATCCATATAGCCTATAAAAGATTCGGCCGAGCATCGTTAATTTGCTCCTAAAAATTGAAGAGTTCCGATACTTTGTCATGGATCCCATCATCAGAACCTTACCAAACTCTCATCAAACTACCCTTGAAGTATATCCTTTCCATTAAAAAAAGAATCATCGAAATCAGTTGGCGTGATATTGAGTTATTCGTCCATTTGTCGCGCAAATACTTAATGCAAATTTAAGACTTTTATGGTTTTCTCATGAATTCCACTGTCAGAACTGGAAAATATTAAAATGGGACCACATGGGAAGCACTACCTTTCAAATAAAAAAAGAATCATCAAAATCGGTTCACCCAGTTTAAAGTTATGAGCTAACAAACATAAAAAAAAAAAAATACAGACGAATTGATAACCTCCTCCTTTTGGAAGTCAGTTGAAAAAATATTAAGTTACATGCAATAATCACAGTGTGATACTCGTGAGTAGGTATAACATTTCTCATGTCATGTGGTATATTATTTTACCATTTACTTTAACTAAGTCTAAGATTATAACCCTATAATTTTAAGTTTTAGTATATATATACACATATATATTTTAATTATACTGAATGAATATAATATGCCATAAACAATAAATACTTTTAACACTGCCCTAGTTAATGCCACTCTACAATTTTCTAACAATAGAAAAATATTATTTTTTAAATACAAAAAGATGACAATGCATTAAGATTAGAAATGTTTGTTTATATTTTTACTATCAAGGCATGCAGTACCAGTCAATCACATTCTACTACGACATCAAATTGTTTTTACTTAATCAAATTAATAGAATCGCTCTGTTAAAATCTTGCAAATTTTTAAAATTAATTAATTAATTATAATTAAATTCTATAAATATAACTACATATACATATTGTAACCTTGGAACTCACCGGCAAAAGGTACTATTTTCACCAGTCGTAAACTACTAACAACTTTTAGAACAAAATGTGCGCCCAACGCTTGCTTTTACAGCTTCCTATTAACTAAAGTCGACGTTGAATCGTTGAATGGAAACGAAAACCACGTACAGTCATCAACCGTGGATAGATCGATTAATGAATCGATAAATCTTAATGACTGTCAGTGAAATCCGAAATCACATTAGCAGTGTAAAAGAAGAAGTGTTAACAGACGTGAAACAAATTCTTTTTTTTACCAACTGAAAGAGAGGGGTACTCTAAGCGATTACATATTTTTTATATAAATACTAGCGACCCAGGTTTCTGGACCTTGCCTGTGTTTTTAAATTAAGCAACCCCTGATAAATTTACAAAAAAAAAACAAATTTGCATCGATTCTTTTATGAGTTTTTGCGAGTCTTCTTTTTTTGAGTTTTTGGGAGTCTAAAAGTTATCTATATTATATCTATACTAGCTGTACCTGCGGCTTCGCCCGCGTAAATTTTTTTTATCGCTAGTGAACTGATTTAAACGGGTTATTTAGTAACTACCTGGTGGTCGTTGGCGGGAGCTCGTGACACGATTGAGTACTATTGATTTATATAAGATAATTTAATTAACTAAAACTGAGAACCATCACCAGCAATTTTAATAATTGCAAAATAAATCTAACATTAGTAGTAATAGCTCTGCAAATAAATAATAAATTTTGTATGATAATATAATAAACATGACAATCTTACTGACAAAGTAAAACGTCAATGCTACGATCGATGCACAGACAATAATAATGGACGGCAATCGATAAAGTAAAAATACTAATCTTACTATTAAAAAATAGGGATTGGTCGTAGAAGCATAATAATTTAGGGTTATATGTATTTTTTGATACTAAATCATAAAAAAATATAAAATAAAATATTGGTCTAAAACTGAAAAATAAAAAATCTGCAGAGTGCAACCCTTATCACCTAGGGGAATAAAAAATAGCCTACGACCTATTCTCATACCTACCTAATATACACAAAAAAATTCATACAAATCGGTCAAGCCGTTTCGGAGGAGTTCGATAACAAACACTGTGACACGAGATCTATATTATATCTATATTAAATTAATACTAGGAATACCCACGGCTCTACCCGCGTTCGATGAAATTTAATTTTTTTTAAGTTATAGCCTATTATTTGATGCCAAATCATAAAAAAATAAAAAAATAAATTTGGTCTAAAAATAAAAAAATAAAAATCTGGTGAGGGCCACCCTTATCACCTAGAGTTTAGAAAGTAAAAAATAGCCTATGACCTATTCTCAGACCTACCAAGTAAAACAAAAAAAATCATAAAATCGTTTTAGCCGTTTCGGAGGAGTTCGATAACAAACACTGTGACACGAGATTTTTCTATATTAGATTAGATACTATTAAATTATGTATGTAAGTAAGAGGTAAAGTTTGTAAAATTCCCTAAATTCATAATCCAGAATCATTCAGAATCCTAAAGTACATTCGACATTTTTTATATCTGTACATAGTATAGTCTATGGATATATGCACCTAATATGTATAATGTACAGCATTTTACATTGTTGGTCTTTGCCAAGATTGAAGATCAAAGAATAACTATGATGCTTTTAACAATTGTTAATGGAAATAAGTTTTTTTCTAAAAAGGCATAGGATTATTAAATCATGCACTAAGAATAAAAATTAGAGACATTAAAAATAAAAAGAAATACTTATTGAAGCTTAAAAAACATAGAAGGAAGTAAAAAAGCAATGTGCATGTTTGGTGCATATTAATACTCGCAAACGAATTCAAGTCATTTCGACTCACGTTACTTACGAATTTCAAATTACTAATTTTAAAATTTATTGTGACAGTTTCGAAACCAAGAACTAACTAGCTTTAGTAATCTAACACAAAACGAAAGAAATTTTAAATTTGGAGTCATTCCAAATCGTCTATTCATCTTTGAGGAATGGACCTTTGTAAGCTCTGCACATAATCTTAGTTTACATAAATCGCCCAATTAACTATATTTCTACAACTGTCTAACCCCATTTATTTATTCACACGTCTTATGTTCAACAAATAACCATCCAATGGATGGCATCCATCCATCCAATCCATACGTACTCGCACGTAGTATTTTATAAGCTCCCACATACTTTTTTTATTGTTGGGTAAAGTGTCAGCACATAGCACAAGTGATTATGTGTTACTCACCGGCCAGAAACGCCAATACCAATTAAAACCATAAGACCTCTTCCGCCTTAATGGGGGATCGCAGGGTCGCTTACGCATTCAACCACGACACCTGGACGGCCCAGCAGGTCGGTCATCAACCCGCATGGCACACCGCCCACCGAATTGGGCCATCTCCATGTGCATTTCTTAGCTTTGCGACCGGCCGGATTGACGGACGCTACTTGATAGCATTACTCATGATATTTTACACCGTAAGACACAAGTGGTAATCTTGTTAGAAATGACTGGCTCATGAAAATATCAGATGTGCGAGACACAAATTTGAATGCACTTTACTCGGTTTACCAAGCGAGCGTGCCACTTTGCCAACGGGCTACCATTGCCTTTTGTATACTCACCATAAAATAGAATAAACATGGGCAAGTAGGTATGTAATTTTAGAATTATTACTACTTAAATGAAATTTAAGTCTGGTAATTACAAAATCCCTGACAATTATTAGGTATATGTAGGTTAGCAGTTTTTCCCGAATTCTTTTCCGAGTATGAAAAAGATTAATTTTACATATATTCTCTATAAACATATATTATCTTTTAAAAAACTAGTAATTGAAACTTGCTCAGTACGGGTGTGCTCCCTGGGTACGTTTTAATGCTTATAAAGACAATGTCTATATAGTTTATTTTATCCCAAGAAAAGGCATTCCCATGAGATCGGAGATAAAAAAAGAGAATAGAATACAGTAAAAAAACGTATATGCTACCAAATTTATAGTAGAGACTGTAGAAGTTTGATGTGTTTTTTGTGGAGAAGGTAAAATTTTATCAGTTAATAATTTATCGTGTTTCTTTTGTTAATCTAGTTATTTTTACTCAACTCCAAGAGATTAATAAATTATGAAGTGTGAGGTAACTATAAATAATCCAAGTTCGTCTTATACATATTTAGGATTGCGTAAACAATTCTTTAACATGACCTTGATCTAGAAATAAATCGCTAATGAATATTGAGTTAAAAATAAAAGACTAGAATTTCTCCACAAAGGAATGTTAATATCTATATTTTTTACATTATAATTGTGAAAGTGTGTTAGCTTTTTTTTCCTTCTATCACATGAAAACAGAGTGGTGGATTGGCGTGACTTTTGTGTCGCATGAGAGTAATATAGGCTACATTTTTGCGCGTGAGATTATCTCGTCTCCAATATTTTTTTAATATTATTAGATAGGCTTGCGCTTGACTATATATAAGCACTGATGAGGTCTAGGTTGGAGCGCGCTTGCCTATGAGATACCTATTCACTCTTGCTTTGCTCTTGCTGGTAGGGTGTTCCACACTTTAGCTGTTCGTTTCAGAAACGCTGAACAAAATTACTAGTTTTAACGGTAGTATGGCGAAAATAGTCTATTTATACATTCGAGAGTGACATAATGAGTTGACAATATAGTTAACTTGTAATCTATTTAAATCATAAAAAAATGTAAATAATAATATTGTTTAGATAGATAGAGTCGGTTTTATTCCCAATACATGTGTTTATCACACATTTTAGTTTTTCATTTTCATTTTTCTATCTAATCTACTAACAATCTTTTATCTATTGACTTTAATCCTAAATCTCAATCAGTATTCATCAACTCTGGTACTGGCTCTTTCCGACCTAGCAACTATGTGCAAAATTTTCATTGATCTCGCGAACGGATGACAAGCACATTTTCAATATCGGATAAGGATAGTCGCAATAGTCAATACCCATTGATATTGACATAATATATCTCGAGAGCATTTTTTCTGGAAAGACTTCGTATTTTTTTAATAATAATATTTTATTACATAAATAAAATACATAATGTATATTTTTTAAGTATTTATTGTAAGGACAATCACATGACTATCACGAATGTTAAGCTACATAATATATAAAAGGTAGATACTCGTATTTTCAACTAAGCTGAAATTGCAGTGACAAAAAATACAACGTTGACATTGTCTATAATTTAATAGTTTGACTATATAAAGTAGATAATAATGCATATATTATAATTAATAATAAATCATATTATTCAGCTGAAAAGCAAGTTCATGCGTGCGACATAGAAGCTTATTAAGGTTCGATCGAAATACGACCAAAAGAAGCGTAGATTTTTAAACGACATGCCGAAATCCAAATCACCTGCGACTATTTATTCTGTGAGCTCGGACTCCTGCCTCAGGGCGTCCACCAGACGTCTTTCCCATCGGGCGGTCGGCGTGAGACTGACAGCTTAGCGCCTAACTACGGACCCGTGGCGCCATCTAGCGAGCGCCTATAGCAACTGGAATAACGATCGAACGGTTAATTTTGAATTCCGATTCATATTTTCAATCTACATCGAACTTGACATCGGAGTTAAGAAATTGTAATAAGATCTTATCGGATACGAAATATGCATACATTTTTAAAGCAAAAACCTATATAATAAATGAATAAATACAAAAATTGTTTCTACATATATTTGGTGTAAACTCAGAAACCATCTAACTGATGTGCACCAAACTTGTTTTATTAGAAAGACAATAATGCATAGATTAGATAGTGAATGTGCCTAATGATTAGGCACATTCAGCTCATTCATTAAGTCTATTTTTGACGATCTGTTTAGTGCTAGAAAATATTTTATGCCTGAGAACGTTATTTACGATTATACTAACCGATAAAACGTAGATAAAGACAAATCCAAACGAAGCGAGATTGAATCGCTAGTATAACAAAAAAATTACATATTCTTAAAAAAACAAGATGGCTTTTATAAAATAGATAGTGCTGCAATATTTAATAATTTAATTTATTTTAACATTTAATTCACATATATACCTATCTATAGTTGACATCAATAATAGAAAATCTTGTGTAACAAATAAGGGTAATGCTTTCGAACTTGTCCTACTGGCTGCGCTTGAGATATAAACCAATTAACTCAACTAGTGGTATCCCTCGTCTTTCCTGGTCAATTTTTTTTATTTTCAATAAAATAGTGACATTTTAGATCGCTTCTCTTTTCATGACATGTCAATATTCTAATTAGAAATTCAGCCAACTCCGCATACCCTCCAAGAGACAACAAAAACGATTTTAATATTATTACGAATTTGGAAAGCTAATATTTAAAAATAAGAGTATTAAAGAAATCTACAATAAGTACTTATTATTGAAATATTTACGCTTCTGGGGTCCTCAAAAAGTTGACTCAAATGAAGTCAGCCGACTTGGGAATTAAGGTATCCATGTACAACGTCAGAACCCCACATGGTGCACTACATTAAGGCGATTTTAACATCGGTAACCAAAGACCATGGATCATCTTAGTCTCTAAGGTATCGAAACGGCAGAAATACATCGCTAAAACAAAATGTAATAGACATACAAGAGGTTTCGCTATAAAATGAAACACGTCTGAACCGACCTCATGGAAAATAGTGTGAAAATCTGTTAAAAAATATAATACTTAATGTATAAATTATTCAATGTTTACAGAAAATGAAAGAACGAAAACCGATTTGGTAGAAATGTGCTGAACTTAACTATGACGTGGCTCATAAATTATTCATATAATTGAAAAATGTTTCGTATTTAATTTGTAGGCTGTGGTTGGCCGTTTTTGACCTAAATGAAGCATAAATAGAGATATATTCTCGAATTCTCGATAAAAACGAAGATCGGATCATTTGATCATTTGATCACTTGATTATAATGAAAGTATAGATACATAGATACTTTTTGCTACTCAGATATGCATCTTACAAATGATGAACAATGAAAGAAGTCCTTCATTCATCTTATTTTAAACTGACTTAAAATATTGTATTGTATTGGAGGTAGTATATATTATTATAATCGGACTAATACTTTTAATTTTCCCTGACTCCAACCAAAAACTAAAACCAGAAACAGAACATGGCGAAAGACGGAACCTTACATTTAAAGTAGTTCAACAAAGCTGTTTGCTGGAATAAGATGAGTAGAGAAGAATAGAGATAGTAGAAAATATCTGACGTGAACTGCAAGACAATGATCAAGTTGTTTTTTTTCTTTAGTAGCTAATCGCCTAGTTAGATTTAGATAACATAAATAAAAATACAAACAGTAATCTGTACGTAATATTATAAATACAAACAATACCTAAAGACGGAAATGAGCGAAGCGAGGGTAAAGCTCGTATAACAATGTCAATAGTTCTCATGGACAATGTTACCATTTTGTTGTTTAGACACCTATTTTCGAACTGTGGCTTGGTTGCCAAATTAGCAAATTGCTTTAACTAAACGGGAGCAAACTATATGCTCTACAAAAGTATTTAAGTAATTCTTAAGTTCTCTACTAAATAAAACTTTTACACAAACTGTTAGAGAACACAAAGACTAATCCGCTAATATGAAAGTATACATTATAGTTCCTTATATAAGTATTTTTGAAGTATAACCTAAAAGGTACAGATTTTAAGATGTTAAAATACAAACATTAATAAATGTCGCAACGGGACTCAAACCCGTGATCGTTGGGGTTATTAGAGTCACTAAAAAATTGTGTGATTAAAACTCGTATAAAATACACATTGTTAGAAATATGCGAATTGATGTTTTAACTATTAAATTTGTAGAACCAATCCCCAGTCTTCCTACGGGACACAGTGCTTGTATTGTAAGAAAGTAGCTAATTTAAATTATGAAGTTATTAATATTATGAGCTTATTAATGGGCTTTTAATTAAATAAATAAATAAATAAATATGTTGGGACATTATTACAACAGCGCCATCTAGTTCCGCAGTAAGCTACGTAACGTGCTTGTGTTGCGGATACCAGGTAGTTGATATACTACACATATAAATTTTAAATACATACATATTATAAATATAAACACCCATGACTGGAGTACAAACATTCGTGATTAGCAAATGAATGCCCCCAGCGGGACTCGAACCCGCGACCGCTGGCGCAGAGAGTAGGGTCACTACCAACTGAGCCATACGAGTCGTCATAACAATTATTTATAATAAATACTATTTATGTTCGTTAAGCAGTGTAGAAGTTTCACAATCGACCGCCACACGACAATACAACGCCATCTAGTGGCGTAGAAAGAAAAATGTAAAAAATAGTATAGGAACAGTTAAAAAATTACCAAAAATTCCAAGTAGAATTTCTTTTTTCGCAGATTAGATATTTTTTATAAACAAATATATTATACTTGTTTGTATAATTATTGAAATTCATATTGAGATAATAATTAGGTATTCCTTTATAATATTTTTGTACACACATAATATATATTTAAATGCAAATATTTTTTGAATGAGACAGACACATTTCAAAATGTGGTTTATATGTATAGTTGAAGCTGTAGAAATGGCATTTGTACAATAAGCTTAGTGGTGAATATGAACAGTTACAATGGGAGCAAATGTAACAGACATATCATCAGTATCACAATATATTAGGTTTTATTTCAAAAACTACTGGACCGATTTTAATGAGGTACACAGATAGTCTGGAGCTTGAGAAAGGATATAGGCTACTATTAAAAGCGAAAAAATGGCTGTAAGGGGTTGAAATAGTGGATGAAAGTTTGTATGGAAATTACGACATTTTTAAATCTAGAAGCTTTAAACTTATTATTTAGTCTTTTGATTAGATATAAATAAGTAAGACATTTAATTTTTACAAACTTTAAAGTTTGTAAAAATTGTATTGTATTGTAAAGGGGGTACAAGCTAGGGACGAACCCGTCGCTATTTATAGTCGCTAGTATACTTATATACATGTAAATATGTACGACAACCTTATCCAAACTTTGGTTATATTATATAAGCGAATCGCCCTTGCTCCGCTCAAGGGACGAGTCTCTATACATGGCGCGAACGTAGCCGCGGGTTACGCTACTAAATGTATACAAAAACTTGACAAATCATATACTAAAACTTTCCTCGAGAACCACTCTATCTATTGGTGAAGACAGCATGAAAATTGGTGCAGTAGTTTTGAGGTTTGTTTTATTATAATATGTAGAGATTATTTTAAAAAATACAAAAATAATACCAGTGTCATACAATATTTGTTAATTCTAATTTTAACATAATTAAAATTTCATGGAAGTTTTGTACTTCAATACTAAATATTGTTTAAGTATTATTAAATAAATTATTAAATTCATTGAAATATTCGTATAAATCTAAGTATTAAAAGATAAACTAACACAAAATTATGAGAGCGCATCCCTTTTAGATGATTTTATGTAAGCTTTACTAGGACTAAAATTGAAAAACAAATGAAACAGAAACGGGGAAAGACAATTGAAGAATTGTGTAACAATGTCGTATTTCCTGCCACTGACATTTCACCAACAAACTGTTTTAGAGTTTGGCACACGCACAAATGCGAGAAATACATATAAAATCGGCTATTTAATTAGGTTAATCGCCTAATTTACAAATCGTAAACGTAAGTTAGTGTAAACTATGATGGATGACTTGTAATAAAGACTGTGTTTATAAAAATCAGTTGCTGTCGTTTGTCTCGCTAAGTATAAAAATATAAGCAATACTCAAAAAATAACAGCTGGAAAATCGATAAGTTTAGTTTTATAAAGGAATCACTTGTAAAACTCGGCATCAACTCAAGCAAAGCGATAATATTTCACTTATTAATAACAAAAATTGTTTTATTTTTAACCCCTTACTAGAATATCTACATATTAAATTGTATTCGCTCTTACAGCATCTTTAGTCACAGGGCAACTAAAACGTTGTAGGACATGACAATATCATTGCATAAAACATTTGTGGAAATGCTATGCACGGTGTACACTAGTAATTGACATACATATAGGTTATATTATTATTGTTATTAATTAATATATAAATACTGCTTATGTATGTTGTAAGTCTCTAAATAAATAAAATAAAACGGCTAGGCGGATTGAAATTAATATTAATACTCAACTACTAGAAATAGGCCACTTTTTATTTTGAATTTGTTCGTTTCTTTTTCTTTTACGTGGAAACAGAAAGACGAATTGGCGTAATTTTTTGCGTGGAGATGGTTAAAAGGTTGGGAGTGACATCGGCTACTTTTTACCCCGGGAAATCATCTCATTCTCACAGGAAAACCCACCAGACAAATATACACACATACAAAGTTCAATTATAATACAAGTTCGATAGAATAGAAATAAATAGATAGAAAAATAAATTGAAAACTTTCTTATTAATTAGACACTGTTCCTTTAAAGTATTTAACTTCCTTATACCCAATTCAACATAGACATGATTTATAACATTATTATTAACCAAGAAAATGTAGACGCTAATCTACCTTTTAATCAAATAATTATGTAATTTTTGTGATAACAATATAGTAAATAAATAAATTATTATAGATTAAAATAATTCATAAGCGCGTATAAAATATTCACAATTAGGTAATTAAAAATTATTATTGTTATATGAATATTATTGCCATAGATTTTATACAATTCACTGCTATAGCTACGATTTCTTACACTTATATTTGCATTTGTATAGAATTAGATCTACAATTTAGCATGTTGGGCAAAACCCTCAACCATAAATAAAAACAAAACCAGTTACCCTAGACTATGTCTCCATGCAAACCCGTTGATATGACTGGAAAGTAGAAGAAACAGGAAAAAGATGACCAAAGTCCATACAAACATTATGAGAGATCAGTCCACATGACACATTACGCGGTAAAATTATGTTCGTAAAAACACCTATTAACATCATTGTAACACTGCCGATGAGAGCCAACTGAGGGATTTGAGGACAACTACTATTGATTAAAGTTAATATGACGTAGAAATGATGTCACGCACGATGTGGACAGGTAATCTGCTTATCCTGGATGGTTCACATTTAAATAAAACGTACCCAAGACCTGGTTCTGGAATTTCTGTTATAATGTATCTTTCATAAAACAGTCTAGGTGAAAGGTTAGCTCATTTATTGAAGCGTTAATAATCCCCGTGTAAAATGGCTGTAACGTACTTTTGACGAAACGTTTGGGTCAATTTGTAATTACTTAATGTGTCAGAGATCGTGGGTTCGAGTCTAAGGCCATTCACTGTTTTTTTGAAAAAAAAAACAATGTTCATAGGTTACTGTTAAAGTGGGTTTTAACTGAATACTGGGGCGGACAACAAATGACTTATTTATTTGAATTTCAGAAAAAAGTATATTTCGTTATAATAAGTACATTATGTATGTATCGCTTGGATATAAGTTTAAACTTTAAAGTTAGGAAGTGAATGGTGAATGCGCGCGGGCGACGGCCGGTCGACGCATTATATATGGTCGCCCCTCTGTCCCCGCTCCCGCTCAGGTGCATGATGCATCGTAGACATTCTCCCTCCCCTCGAATATGTCTGATATTCGAGAAAAGAAGACGAATAGATTGATTCATGATGTCAGCGGGCAGACTTTGCTGATAGCTCGGCGTACTATGCCCTTTGAGGTCTTCACGTCGACCACTCTTGAGACACCATCAGTACCAGGATATAGTGTAGAAATCCGTCCCATACGCCATTTGAGTGGAGGAAGATTAGGCTCCTTCAGAAGTACCATGTCACCTTCTTTTAAGCTTTGTTGATTGGCCTTCCATTTGCTTCTTTGCTGTAATTCGTTTAGATATTCGAGACGCCATCGCTCCCAAAAGTGCTGTCTCATTTGTTCAAGGAGTCTGTATCTATTGAGCTTGCTGGCCTTGATATCTACAAGTTCTGGCGAAGGTAAAGATGTTAGTGCTCTGCCAATTAGAAAGTGGCCCGGGGTTAAAGGAGAGAGGTCATTCGGATCTGAAGAGAGAGGAGTTAATGGTCGGGAATTTAGGATCGCTTCTATTTGAGTGAACAAAGTGGACAATTCCTCAAAAGTTAAATGTTGATTGCCTAGAATTCGTGTCATGTGATACTTTGCAGATTTGACTCCTGCCTCCCAAAGCCCACCGAAGTGGGGAGAGTAAGCGGGTGAGAACCTAAATTTTATACCTTCAACAGCAGCAAAGGCAGATATTTTTTCATTGCTTGTTTTTAAGAAACTATTTATTTCATTGTTTGCACCTACAAAATTTGTCCCGTTATCACAATACAGTTCACTTGGTTTTTCTCTACGAGATATGAAGCGCCGCAAACAAAGAATAAAAATATCGGTTGTAAGGTCACTTGCTACTTCAAGGTGTAAAGCCTTTGAAGCAAAACAAACAAATAGACATAAGTAACATTTACTTATTCGACATCCGCGGCCCTTACGGTCCGTAATATAAAATGGTCCAGCAAAATCGACGCCGCTAACATAAAATGGAAAATTAGGAGTCACCCTGGCAGGAGGTAAGTCACCCATTATAGGATTTATGCTTTGTGCTCTTAATGTTTTACATAGAATACAATTATGAACAGTGCTTTTAGCTAAATTCCTACCTCTTATTGGCCAATACTGTTGTCTTATATTATTAATAAAAATTGAGGCCCACAATGTAAAAGAATTTTATGTTCATGTTTAAAAAGTAATTTTGTAAAATGGTGATTTGATTCTAGTAATGCTGGGTGTTTTTTTGTATATGTTTCAGATGAATTCCCGATACGACCACCAACACGAAGAATGCCTGATTCATCTATGAAAGGATTTAACGACAACATATGTGACTTGCTAGGTAATGGTTTTTTATTATTTAATATTGATATTTCTGTTGAAAAACATTCCCTTTGATGTAGTTTAATTAAAGTATTTAACGAAGAATTTAGTTCATCTACTGTGATATATCCGACTATTCTAGATTTAGGGTTACGTAGATTGTGGATAAAACGTAGGACATAAACCATTGTGCGTTGTAGTGTAGTGAACTTTGAAAATCGATTGAGTGTTATATATGTATTAGTAAAAGTAGGTATATCTTTAGTAGTATTAGTAATTGTAGATGTAAGATTAGTAGTAGTAGTATTGGTATTTTTAGTAGATAGTTTAGTAGTTTTAGTGTTAGATTTAAGATTAGTGTATTTTCTTTTAGTATAAGCTTTTTTTTCAGGTACGTCAGCTATAACTTGAATATTTTGTGGCCAATTTTCAGTTGTCAATTTTAAAAAGTGTGGTCCATCCCACCATAAAGTAGCTTTATCTATCTGTTTAGGATCCAAGCCTCTTGACGCTAAATCAGCCGGATTTTGTTGAGAAGGAACATGTCTCCATGAATGAGATGATGTAAGTTGCTGTATTTCACTAACTCTGTTTGCAACAAAAGTTTGAAGCTCACAAGGTTCAGTTGATATCCAACTTAAAGCCACTGATGAATCTATCCAATGTACACTTCGAGATATAGGACAACGAAGTGCTTTAAGAACCTTTGAAGCAATGCGTGCTGCTAATTGAGCCGCACATAGCTCTAGACGTGGAATTGTCACTGTCTTCAATGGTGCAACTTTAGTTTTTGCACATAGTAATTTTACTTTAACTTCATTTGATGAATTGATAGATCGTAAATAAATACATGCTGCATATGCGTCTTGTGATGCATCTGAAAATGAGTGTAATTCGATAATTATTGGATCATCAATTATGACACACCTTGGAACTTGGATCTTAGATAACTGTTTTAAGCTGGCAATGAAATCATTCCATTTCTCCTCTAAATATGGTTGAATTGGATCGTCCCAATCTAAATTTGTTAACCATAGCTTTTGTAGTATTATTTTGGTCGTAATTGTGCATAGGCCAAGTAGTCCTAGGGGATCAAAGAGCTTTGCTGAGCTGGATAAAATCGATCTTTTCGTTAACTGTGGAGGATTTGGAATGTCCACTGGAAATTCGAAAACATCATTAGTAGGATTCCATATCAATCCTAGTGTTTTTGATTCTGAAGATACATCGAAGTCTTTAGGTGTGGAGATATAAACGTTATTTTCGAAAATTGTTGGTGCATTACTTCGAAATTTACGAAGGGGAAAGCAAGCAGTACTCAAAATCTTAGTCACTGAATTTAATATATGCCGTAGTTCTTCCTCGGTTTGTGCTCCAGATAAAAAGTCATCCACGTAAAAATCTTCTTTAATTAGCTGTGCTATTTTTGGATCTGATGACTCTTTTGACAATTGCAGAAGACAACGAGTGCTTAGAAATGGTGCTGATGCGGTGCCATATGTGACTGTATTCAACTGATATGTTTTAATCGGTGATGAGTCGTGGTTTCGCCAAAGTATCATTTGTAAATGACGTTGCTTAGGATCTACCAAAATTTGACGATACATTTTCTCAATATCTCCCGACACAACGAACTTATGCTGTCTATATCGCAAAAGAATTGAAAAAAGGTCATCTTGTACAACGGGACCAACGTGTTGTATGTCATTTAGGGATTTACCTGAGGTGGTCTTTGCTGACGCATCAAATACCACCCTTATCTTAGTTGTTTCACTTTGCTCCTTGATGACAGCATGATGAGGAAGATAATATGCATTAACTGGTGGAGAAATTTCAGTTAAATGATTCAGCTGCTCATATTCTCGAATAAAATTACCATAGTCCTGGCTCAATTTTGGTTTATTTCTGAATTTTCGTTCAATCTGTAGCAACCTTTTCTCAGCTGTGTTATAAGAATCACCCAGAATATCTGGTGACTCTCGAAATGGAATTTGAACGCAAAATCGACCATTCTCGTCACGAGTAGTTGTTTCAGTAAATAATTTTTCACAATAATTATTATTGTCCTTTACAATGAATTCTTCCCCATGATTAACTCTTGTTTCCTCAAGTTCCCAAAATTTAGCTAATTGTTGTTTAATATCGACGCTAAAATGACATTTAGACTTTTTTGAATCCTGTTGTAAGCTCCCTCCCATGGAACCAGCGACTATCCAACCTAGCTCGGTTTCTTGGAGAATTGGTTTATCATGACCTAATTTTATTCGCTTCAGGCCTATTAAGTCCCAGAATACATCAGCTCCTAGGAGAATATCAATTTCAGATGGTTGATAGAAGTTAGGATCGGCTAATTTTATATTGTCTGGAATTCTTAAATCGTAGTATGATAATTTCGTATGAGGAAGCCTATCAGTAATACGAGGAACAATATAGCATTTAATAGAAATGTTGAATGAGTTATGTAAGGATTCTAATTTTAAATTACAATGCTCAGTAATATTGGTTATGTTATTGTTTAAGCCAGATACGCAGTGGTAATGACTTTTATGTTTGTAGCAACCAATTTTCCCTTGAGCCGCTGCACTTATAAACGACGACTGGCTTCCGCTATCCAGTAACGCTCGTAACATAATAGATTTGCCATTGTTTGTAACTTTCACCAAGGCCGTAGACAGCAAAGCTTGATGAGAAGAAACAGCAGACAGAGTTACAGACGACGTAGGATTTGCCACTGCGATGGCATTATGATTAGACTTAGAATTTAATTTATCATTTGAATTTATTGTTAGTAAAGAATTAGTTTGTAGTTTTTGTTGTTGTTGTTGTTGTGTTTGTTGTTGCTGTTGTAATTGTTGTTGTTGTTGTTGAGGTTGTAATTGTTGTTTAGGTTGTTGTAATAAATGTTGCATATGTAGTTCTGATTGTTGTATTTGTTGTTGACTTTGTTGAATATTTGATTGTTGTTTATGCAGTAATGTGTTATGTTTTCTTTTACAGATTTTGCAGCCACCTAATCTACACTGAAAATCTTGATGGCCTGCACGTAAACAGTTAGCACATAAATTTAATTGATAAACCTTTGAATTGCGTTCAATTACAGGTAACGTTTTAAATTTTAAGCATTCATGTAATTTATGATTTTGATTGCACAATATACACTGATTATGTTTTGAAGTTGAATCAAAATAAGAAATAAATGATCGTGAATTATTTAAGCCATAACGTCTTTCATTTTTCACATTTACAATAGAAGATTTACCTGCATTGACTGTTTCTAAAATAGTAGCTCGTTCTCGAAGAAATGTATAAAAATCATTAAGAGTAGGAGTAGGTAACCTACTTCGGTATTCTTCCCAATTTCTTGATGTAACTGTATCTAATTTTAAAGAAGCCATATAAATTATAATAGTATCCCATTTTTCCGTGGGTTCGCCTAGTGAATTTAAAGCACATAAATTTTTTGATAAAATATCAATTAAGTTGCGAATACCTTTATCAGATTCTTTAAGTAGCGGTTCTATTGCAAATAAACATTTTAAATGTTCATTAATAAGAAGGCGCTTATTATCATACCGATCACAGAGCAAAGACCAAGCGATACTGTAATTGTTTGCACAAACTGTAATAGATTTAATGACCATGCTTGCAGAACCTTCTAGATATGATTTCAAATAGTGAAATTTACTAATTGCATCAATTCTGTCATTATTGTGTATTAAAGATAAAAACATATCTCTAAACTCCAGCCATTTACTAGATGTACCATCAAAAAGAGGTATTTTCAGAGGAGGTAATTTTAAATTATTAGTATTGCTATAACTTTCATATATTGATTCATTTTCCACTCTTTTGTCAGACCCGGTCCACAAATCGAGAAGTTGCTGAGCTTGAGCTAATAGTCTAAAAAATAAATTTTCTGTTATTTCTCTTTCCTCGATTTGTGCACTAGGATCCGGATCAAAATTTTCAATTTTAGTTTGAATTTCATCGAAAGTGCAAGAAAGTTCCTGTGCTTTATTAATACGTAAAGATAATTCATTAATTTGTATTTTAGTAACTAATGTGGTTTTAACATCTAATAACGGTTTTAAAAATTTCTCAAATAAAGTTAAACGGCAACGTAAAGAAGCCCTTTGCTTTATTAAATCTTTTAATTCACTCATTTTATAAGTGCAAACAATAAAATAATTAAGTAATTAAGTAATAAGATAACCTCGCAAATAATTTACGTACACTTTTATAATTTTTCAAAAAGAACAAACAATGATTGTAATATTTACCTTTTATGATTGAATATGTATTAATTATTAATACAAACTTCTAAAAATGAAGAAACGTAGATAACATGTGGCAGGTATAAAGGTTATGTAAGTAATATGACCTCTTCAATTGTTCAATAGGTACTCACACGCATATTCCCAGAGAATCTGAAATCATCGGCAGATACTAAATATAAATCATTAATAACCCTTTTGTTGCAGTCGGGTAAAAAATAAGATGTATTTATAGGACGTATTTATATGCATTTAAGCGAAAATAATATAACAAAGAAGTTTTTTTTTTATTATTATTACGAGGGTATAAAATAAAAAGTTATGTACTAAAAATTGTCCACCTCATCACTAAATAGAAAGCTAAAAACATAACAAGGACAGATAGGAACGGGCTCACCTCCCTTTTATCATAATCTTGTAGCATGTAGCAATAATCTCCTTTTATACTTAATTTTGTTCTATCGGGATTGAGTTCGCCTTCCAATGTTTGCCTTATATTTCCTTGTTATAACATCACATCACATCACGTCGGGGTCACCAAATGTTAAAGTGGGTTTTAACTGAATACTGGGGCGGACAACAAATGACTTATTTATTTGAATTTCAGAAAAAAGTATATTTCGTTATAATAAGTACATTATGTATGTATCGCTTGGATATAAGTTTAAACTTTAAAGTTAGGAAGTGAATGGTGAATGCGCGCGGGCGACGGCCGGTCGACGCATTATATATGGTCGCCCCTCTGTCCCCGCTCCCGCTCAGGTGCATGATGCATCGTAGACAGGTTACAATGAAACTAAGTGGCGTTGAGTATTGATATCCTTATATACTTCTAATTATTATATTTATTTAATTTAGAGATAGACAGATGTACGTGGGGATAAAAGTTCCAACTTTATAAGGTATAAAATAAAAGGTGTCATCAGCATTGTTTAAAAATGAAAAAAAAAAAACTTTATAAATGTAGAGTAACGAAAATAAATGTCAACGCTACAAACATACATGTTTAGAAAGATTGTTTACAAAGTTTGGGGTTGTTGTGTCAAGTTGCGTGAAAATTATTGATTTTTTCCCTAATTAATTTAACAGCACACTACTGAATCGTCCTTGACCTGCCGGGCGTCCAGGTATCCATCATATTTGTACATGGATTGTATCGAATTTTTAATACGCATATCATATTTCCCTTAAAAGTATAAAACATTATTATTTTATGGTTCTTGTATATTATAAAAGCGTAAAGCAAAAAGAGACGGATCCTAGCGAAGAAACAGTAAGTCTATAATAATTATTTGTACTGACCATCTCTTAATTTCTTCATCTTTTAAGACGCTAAGACTCTTGTTCATCTTTTTAAGCTATATAATTAGATCTAAATCGGATCCACTTTATGTACAAAGATTTAACGTATCCATACTAATAATATTACTAGCAAAAAGTGGGGCTTTTTGAGGGCTCGCGTAGTTTTTCTAACGAGTAATAACGTTACAGCGATGTTAACTCTTTGGTTTTCTAACAGATGGCGTTCATAGTACATTAACATTCTATCCACTGAACACAAAATTGTCAATGTTCATTTTTTAATGTTCATAAAAGTATAGTTATTTTTTATACAGATAACACATCTGGATAAGTTAAATTACTATGTTAAAGCACAAATCTGTAAGCGTGATAGTTTCTCAGTAAAGTGTACCCCAAAATGCTCAAGTTGTGGGATAGTGTTAATAACGTTTTTGTTTACTTTATTTGTTCGCCTTTGTTTACTTTATTTGTTTGACGCGCTAATCTCAGGAACCATTAATGCAATTTGAAAAACTCTATTTGGATGGCTTCTTGAAGAAGGATTTTGAGCGGATTTGTCACTTTTCCATCGGGTTAGATTAATGATAGAGAAAGATATTATATTGGAAAACAATTGAGGTAATTAAAAAAATTGAAAATGTGATTTAGCTCAGCGGTAACGCGTCGCTTGTATAACCGTGTGATGCGGGTTCAAATCCGGGTCTCGCACCTCCGATATTCTCATGCGCGAATCATTTCTATCATGATTACCACTTGTCTTACGGTGAAGGAAAACATCGTGAGGAAACCTGCATGTCTGAGAAAACCTAGCAAGTTTTCGAAAGACATGTGAAGTCCGCCAACACGCACTAGGCTAGCACGGTGGACTATGGCCTGATCCCCCTCGTACTGAGGGAGGCCCGTGCCCAGCAGTGGGACGTTAAAAAGGGCTGATGATGATTTATCGGTGAAATTCACTGTCTAAATATGAATTAAACTGACATGAATGAAAGAATCATAGAGAAAAGTAATATATATGTACCTGAAAGAATCTTTCTCTTTTTTGAAATCAGCCATAGTCAATAAAGTTTATGCTAAAATATAGATAAAAAATGCTTATGTAAATATATAGCTATTTTTACATATAATTATACCAAGCTTATAAACTACAAGAAACTGTCAGAAGTTTCAGGACTCATAAAAAACAACATGCGTGATAAGTAATGTCATAAATATTTCACGTATCGAATTTTTATGTTTTATGTTCCTCATAAATAGAAAATACGGGAAACTGAAAAGTTCGTGAAGTATTTATAACTTCAGGTTCATTTATAGGATGCGAGGTTATTGCGTGCAATAATGATATATTATGTATGTATTTATGTATGTATGTTTCCTATCCTTTAACGTCCCCTAAATACCCAGGCATGGGACTTCCTTCGTGCGAGAGATCACTATCCAGTATCCACTATGGCATTATCCACCACGCTGGCTAAAACTAAGATAAGATAAGATTTTGTTCTTGCAAATCAGTTCTTCTTATAGTCTAAATAAAGCTAAAAAATCTAAACCTTGTAAAGATTTCAAAATACGTTATTTTTGGGAAAATAATAAAGGATAGTAATATGTATGGTGTAGATGTACGGTTTTTTAGTACGGTGGCATCTGACTTATAGTTATTTTATGCAAAACTTAAGTGATTTATAATATAATGTTTGGGTCACAAGCATATTTCTTTTTGAAAGATAATGTGATTATTTCGAGAAAATGTTAAACAGGTCGATTTTTGTTATCAAATTTAAATAAAACCAGATACGTTTATAAAAAATAGAATTATTCTAAATCGGTTGAAAAATAGTGGAGTTATGACATTAAAACACGGTACTATTAACATAAATAAACACAATCGAAATGAGAATCTCCTTTTTAAAGTTATTTGAAAATATGATAAGAGCATACAGGCAAAGAAACAATGAATTTAAATTATTTGAATTCTCGTATAATATTTTAAGCTTCGCTCTACATAAACGCTATCATATTATATTTCCTGACGTCGGGACAGTCGCTGTCTGACTTAATACGGACTTTACATGTTAATATTTGAAATATTGTGCGCTTTTGTTACTGACAAAACTGATGTTGCCATTCCAATAATTCAGAAGTAATTAACGTTGTGAAAATGGAAACAGAAGTTGGTTTTCGGTTCAACTTAATGCTTTGTTGAACTCCAAACTAACTTTTGAACTTTTAAACATTTTAAAAACAAAAACCAAATCAACAACTGATTAACTTACTAAAGAACAGTATTTTTTTCTTTATATTATACACTAGCGGCTTCGTTTGGGTTCGTCTATAGTTTTAAATTGCAGTAAAGTAGAAAGTAGCCTAAGTTACTCTTATAACATCGACTATCTGCCAATCTATTCGTTTCAGAGATTAGCGGGAACAGACAGGCAGACAGACATAAAAATAGTTAAACTTGTGTTCCTCCTACGAGTATCGTATATAGTAAAAAACTGATATGTTCATGTTTTTAGCAAACACTTCAATTTTATATATGTATAGGTATGTTTTTTGTATATGTATAGATTATTTTTATAGTAAATTTATATCAAGTAAAAGAAATCAATTTCGGAGGCTAAAATATTAAAAATCAGCTAAATTTACTTTTCTTTTTAGAACTCTTTGGAAAGGCTACTTTTTAAAAGACGTACTAAAAATGGCGAGACGTTAGTATTTAAAACAAGCCATTTAGATGTGGATTTGAGATGGTATATTTACTGTTCATCGAGCTGAGATTGTCATAAATTAAAGAACTCTTAATTCATTTCATTTTTAAGCTTACATACTTTTTATAGACACAGGACACTCATACTTATTTTTGTAAAATATTATGCGAAATATCGATACCAACACTATTTACTTAGGTTATAATTTCATATTAGAAACGAAATATTAATCTAAATAAAATTAATTGTAGATGTAACTAAACTATTTCACCCTACTCGCCATAGATTTGACGCCATGATCAGAATCGATCAGGAATGCATTATTAAATAAAAGTGTAGCTTAATAAGATATATTTTTGATACAAGACATGGGGTGCAACACCGCTAACTTCCTGACTCCAATTTGTTTGAGAATTTCTTAACAGAAAATTAATTACTAAACTTGGCCCGATCCGGACTAGAATCCAGGACTTCCGGATCTGCAGCCGTAATTTTTTTAACATTAGACCACCGAAAAAGGATCAGACTAGGACTAAAGACTTATTACTAAATATATATTCAAAAATGCAATATTTGTTATTAAACATTCTTCTTACGTAAATATAGTTTACGGTCTGAAATCTGCAAGAGACATTTTTCATCTGTGCACTTCTCTAGTCCCCGGGGAAGCTATACGTAGCGCATAGCGAGAAATGCCTAGAGACCCTCACTAGCACATATATAGTATATAAAAAATCTATTTGTAACGAAATTCAATATAAAACATTTTTACGTTTCGTACAACGGAAAGAAAACGAATTCAGTATGACGGAAAAGCGGCGGAAATTAAATCGTGTTCCGAGATTCGTGGATAAGTTCTGCAACATAGAGATTCGATAGAGTCTGTAACGTTGTAAAAACTCATTATTTTTCAACATAAACGTGTCTTATAAAAACTATTTTAAATGAATACTTTTTAAATAATATACTAAACTAACGAAAGTAAGATAAATTATATTATTAAAAAATATTGTTATTCATACTACGTAGTGGAGAGTTAAATGTGTAAAAATGTAATGTATACTGTAGTCTGTATATATTTTCATATTAAGTAAGAAACGAAGAAAGAAAAAAGAAACACCATTTCGGACCTGTACATTAAACATTTTTAAGTAGTAAATCTTATTGAAACAGTCACTTTTATCGACACAGAGGCTTAAACTATAGATTTAAGAATTTATATCAGTTTGTTTTTCTGTGACGGCAGCACGAAAAACCAGCTGGACTGATTTTGATGAAATTTGGTATGATGATAGCAGATTTTCCGATTTATAGGAATCTTTTTACTACGGGAAAAAATCGGAAGTTTTCAGAAATCTATACTAACCGTCAAATTATATCAAGGTACGAATCCAAGCGTAGCGTGGGTGAGTCGGTAGTAAAATATATTTCACAAGCTGTAGAATTAAATAATATAAAGACGTCTGAATAAAAATTAACGTAGTGCCTGAAATAAACAAAGAGGAAATTCCCTTTGGGTTTGTGTAACGGAAATATAAACTGTTCCATCAAAAATATAACAGTACAGCAACAACAAAATGGCGACATAAAAACAATCTCATTTTATTACTCGCAGCGTAAACCTGAAATTTTGTTTTACGCCGCTTAAATTGCATACTAATGTTGTCCTGCGATGGCTGCTTTATATTTTTATCTGAATATTATAGGATACTATAATAATAAATACTAAAATTTACATGTGTATAATATGTTTGTTACACTTCACGTTAAAATGACTTCATGAAAGGCACATAAAACAAATTTTGAACCAAAGATCAGAACAGAGCAAAGCGATATTATCGATAGACGATAGTTAGTACCTGTATATAAAAGAAACAAAAATTGTCTTTCTGTGACTTCAAAAACCTATCCCACGTTTAGTTTAGTCTCATAAGTCTCGAAAATTATTTATCACTGTTGTTTGTACCAACTTATGTCTAAATTAGCCATGGTGGTTTTAAAGAGGACATGGTTTGTTTTTATTTAGGAAATAATATTTCCATGGGATGCAGGAAAAGAAGGAAGAACAACCTAATTGATATTTAGGCCTAGTGCTACGCTCTACTATTTTTATTAAGATTTATAATAACTTAATATATTTATATATACAACAATTGCACTTGCAAATATTTTTTTTAAAGTTTACATGAAAAAACGTGCTAGATTCATTTTTTCGATTTCCAAAGCCAATTAAAATATATTCAAACTTTACAAACTTTGTTTTGTCATAAAAATCCAATACTCTTGTTTAAAAATACATTAAAAAACTCTTAACAGACAAACTTACCCACAATTTTTTATATAGCTAAGCAGTTTAAAAAACTTTCGAGTGAGGCGTTATAGTAAAAATAAATTTTTAATTTTTTCCTGGCTCGGTCTACAGTAGATCCTCGTACGGAATTTTAAATGGTTAGAATTCGTTGGTTATTCCACGTGTAACTAGATACGTTGGTGAAAATGAGTAGAGACAGTTAGTACTGCGGTCGAAATGGCAATTAGGCTTGCAATTTTGCTCTGCTCGTTTTACTTAATTTACGCGAGTAAAGTTGAGGTAATGTACATTACATTTGCTTCTAATTATGACCTAACTAAATGCTTTTAGCTTTAATATTGTGAAAACAGTTACATTGATTGTCCACTAAAACAGGTTACCAAATACAGTTTTTGATGGCTTTTTCTTTAATGGCGATATAGAATACAATTTTAATAGTTTTTTTTCTTTAATAGAATTTTCCTATAATATTATTTATGTTAAATATACCTAACAAAATAGTGGGCGATTGTTTTCTTCTTTGTATTATTGAAGTATATAGTTTGTTTTATAGTAGTACCAGGTTTTCAGCGTTTTTCAGACAGTAAATATGTTGATATAGAATCTATAATGTGTTGATCCGAGATTGCAAATTTCTCTTTAATTCCTTAGATGTTGTCAAAACTTCTTTATTTATAACGTTAAATATGTTTGATGTTCGTTAAAACATTAAGTTAAAACTTTAAATTTTGTCAATAAAAATAATAATTATTTTATATAATTACTAGCATATATCGCAGCTCCGCCTACTTTCTGAAAACCAGAAACCATGTCTTATATGTTATATATACTAAAACATTCACTAACACACGCTGCATGCTATAAAATCAGCTCCATGTCTATCGGTTTTGTAGTTTTTGCAACAAAAAAAGTCTTGCCAATTATTAGTATAGAGATAGTAGATGAAGGCTTAAATTTTCGTATTAACTACAAAAACAGTACATCTAAAACCAGGATGAAGTTAATAAAATCCATTATAAAAGTTCATCAATACACCTATTTCCTAAGACACTCAAAGAAAAATCTTGCGTTCAAGTGGAATGGAAAGAAAGAAGTCACGTGACATTTGTCTAACATAATATCGATTCCAGCATCCCGCACAAGTGGCCGTCGGCTCTCAGCGTCACTGGCTCCCATTGACTCTTGGAGACGTGCCCCTTTTGACATCACTGTGCCAATCATTATTTCATATTTGTACTATTGTCACTTTGAACTGTATTTTCTGAAGATACAATGAAATGTGACGAAAATATTTATTTTCTTTTAATATTCAATAATTATTATGTATCTTGCAATATTCAAATTATTTTTTTATATTCTTTATAGCCATTAGGCTTCAATGCGAACCGCTTGAGATGATAGATAGCGTGTTAATAAGTTAAATCTCAAGAGGTCAATGAACCTGTTAAAAGTTAATGGGCTAATCAAAATATTTTAAAATATTTAATTTTATTTATTTAAAATCTAAAGAAATACCAGTGCTACATCTTTTATTTCACCATTATAGCAGAACCATTTATTATATCGTTACTAATACATATATATAAAAAAACAAATACACACACAATTAATATTTAAGACCTTCAAAATAAAATCTTAATATTTCATAGAATCTTTTCCAAGAAAATCGTCGATTAGCTAAAACGATTGTTGAAACGCTGCAAGACTCCAACTTCAATGAAGAACTGCTGTTTGATCTCAAAAAAGAAAACCAAGTATATCTCAACAGAACCATGTCATTGATCATCAGATACATAGTAAAACGGTAAATGTAATACTCTTTACAAATTCTACAGTGCACATACTCGTATTATACAAAGTCATCGCTGGCCGCCAGTATTACTGGCAGCCAGCACTGGCTTGTTATTAGCCTTGTATAAACAGTTTTTCATTCCAAGCCAGCGCTGGCTGACAGCGCTGGCAAGAATGGAAGCCCATCTATTTTTTAAGCCAGTGCACACCACAAGAAAGATGCAGACTGACTGGCTTCATCTAAACAACACGAGCCAAGCCAGCGTTGGCTTGTCTGTAGAACTGGGTGCCAGCGTACTGGCTTCTTATAAACAAGACCTAACAGCCGAGTCTTATTGCGTAACAGTTTTATGGTAACTTAAATTAAATTTATTCAAATTTAACCAAATATTTTCCTCAGTCGACAAAAAAAATAAAGACAATAACTTATTAGATTATTAACATTTTTGCGAAATCCAAACCATTTTTGTTTCTAATATTTATGAAATATAAATACGACATTGAATTGAAAGCTGAGGAACTATAAGTATCAAAAGAACGGTATAGTTCCGCTTCATAATAACGCACAGATCGTATCCAGGGAAGTGGATAATTACCGCTCGCGGCGCACCGACGCCATCAGCCGCCGCGTCTACTCGGCCCTCGTCATGAAACTCATTGACATCGCTAAGGTCAGTCATTATTTGAGCCTAGACTTGAATTATGTGTAGAAATACGCATAATCAGTGATATCTACTTGATTAGATTATTGTGGAAATCTTAGTATTTTTGGGTTTATTTGGTAAAATATATAGTAATAATAACTATGACTACTTTGTCGAACACTTGGTAAATGCTACATATATTATTTCTACCTAGCATTTTCCCCTGACTGCAGTACTAACACGATTTGACTTGAAGAAAAAAATCAAATTCATTCCTTAATGCGTCAATATTATGAGCACTTTTATTAAATTACACTAGAAACTTTATTTACATAAAAGTATTTCTTTTTTTTTTACTATTTCAGGATCTACCTCGCAACACTAGTGCATCGAGCCGCATTGACACCGCCCACCGCTACTACATGTCCGTTGAGAACAAGGACATACACGATCAGATGGCTGACATACAAGTGTTTCATGCATGTGCTAGACTGTATGACATAATGTTCACAGTAAGTATCATTTTATAGGCAGTGACAGTCCAATGGTAACGCACTCGCTTGGTTAACTAAGTGAAGAGATTTCAAATCCGGTTCTTGCTTATCACTTAACATTTGTCTTATGATGAAGGAAAACATCAGGAGAAAACTTTCATGTCTAAGAGTACTTAGTAAATTTTTCAAAGATACCTATTTGTAGTCGGCCAATCCCACCAATGTACTCTGTGGCCAATCCACACTTGGCCAGCGTGGATTACTATAGCCTTGTATTGAAGGGAGGCCCGTGCACAGCAGTGGGATGTAAAAAAATGGTGATTGTGCAAGGACTTGTATTTTAACATTTTATTTTATTGTAAAACATTTTCTACGGTACACAAATTTATCGTAATATTTCCAATGAAGGGCTTTATTGATATGCTAAACGATATCTTCGTCCTTTTTATTCATTTTCTTAGTTCTTTCAGTAAATAGATTACAAAACAAGTTAATGTTTGTCTTAGGTAATCAAAAATATATACATATATTTTTATATTTAGGAAGTATTGGAAGGAATATTTTTTATTTTTATTCAATTCAGAATTAGTGCTTGACTACGTTCCACCTGATGGTAAGTGGTAACGCAGTCGTAGATGGAGTCGCACTAATTCAGTAGCCACCTATTCACTCTTGCCTTGAAGACACCCATATTGTAACCGGACGGAAACACAGACGCAGGCAGATTGTTCCAATCCTTTGCTGCACGTATAATGAATGACGAAGCGAAACGCTTCGTCCGGACGGGTGGAATGTCCACGACGTAAGGATGGAGACCAGCCGTTCGTCGGGTCGTCCGATGATGGAAGGGGGATGGGGGAATTAAATCGTGTAATTCCTGCGCACACTCTCCGAAATGTAACCTATAGAATACACAGAGGCTGGCAACCCTCCGTCGGTGATCGAGGCTGTGTAGCTTGGCTTTTACCAGCGTAGGGTCACCTATAAGTCTCTGGGCACGCCTCTCAATCGAGTCCAAGGCTGACAAATGGCATTTCGCAGCACCAGCCCAAATGTGACTACAGTATTCCACGCACGACCGGACTTGAGCTTTATATAAATCTAGAAGCTATCCCGGCGTGAAATACTGTCGGACCTTTGCAAGGATGCCAACTTTCCTCGCTGCTACGTTAGCCTTAGACTCGATGAACCGCCCGTAGTTCATGTTGGGGGTAATGTCCATCCCCAGTAACTGCAGGCGGTCAGTGTATTCCAGAGGCACATTTCGGAAAGTAGGAGTCAAGGTGAAAGGACTCCTTTTTGTGGTGAACAGACACGCCTGTGTTTTGGTGGCGTTGAAACTCACAAGATTGGCATCGCCCCAAGTGGAGACTGCCCTGAGTGTGAGATTCAACCGCTCTACCATGGCCTCTCTTTCGGACTGAATTTGATCTCTACTAGCCCGAGGATTCGGCAGGTATCTCTCTACAACAGTGCTGTCGTCTGCGTACCCATAGATACCGGGTATAAGCAGATCGTTGATATGCAGCAAGAACAAGGTTGCAGAGAGAACAGACCCCTGAGGAACCCCTGAGTTGGTCTTTAAGGGTTGTGATGAATAACCCTCAACCACAACTCTAAGTGATCGGTCGGTCAGGAAGTCTTTAATCCAGCCGATCAGGCCAGGAGATATACCGTAGGCTGAAAGCTTGCGTATAAGGCTAGCGTGCCAAACCCTGTCAAAGGCCTTTGAGACATCGAAGGAGACGGCAATCGCCTCCCCGCTTCGCTCAAGAGCTTCGCCAAAGGTGTGATTGGCATACACTAGAAGATCCCCAGTCGACCGATTCCGGCGAAACCCATATTGTCGATCACTGAGGAGATTATTCTGTTCTAGGTATGCCATTAGACGACTATTCAATACACGCTCCATAATCTTGCAGAGTATGGAGGTGATTGAAATCGGACGATAATTGGCAGGGTCGGCACGGCTACCTTTTTTGGGCACTGGTTGCACGTTGGCAAGCTTCCAGGATTTAGGCACTATTCCAGTCCTTAGAGAAAGGCGGTACAGACGTGTCAATATCGGAGACAACTCGCACACACAGACAACAGCACATGTTTTTAGCACTATCGCTGGTATACCATCAGGACCACTGGCTTTATTCACATCTAGACGACACAATACTCTCTTGACCTCCTTATTAGTTATAGGGATATCTGCCATTGAGATTCCGCAGTGAGGTAGATGTGGTGGAGTAGCATTGCCAGTGTCTAGACATGAATTTTGGGCGAAAAGAGAAGCAAGCAAAGTCGCCTTTTCCTTTGCCGTATGAGCCGGGGTCCGTCAGGTTTTACCAGCGGTGGCAGTGAGAGCCGACAGAAGTTCGTCTCGACCGCTTTGGCAAGGGACCAAAAAGCTCTGCTGCCAGATGGTTGGGCAGAGAGCTTTGCGCCAATATGTGTAATTCGGTCAAGACGAGCCTTCTTTAATGTCTTTTTGTAGGATTTGGCGGCTAAAGGCTCTCTTCTTGGATCTTACATCCGGAGCTTTGCGGTCTCGAGCATCAACCCAGGCAAGGTAAGCCGAATGCTTACGCTTTTCAGCAAATGTACATTCGGCATTAAACCATGGGTGAGCTTTGCCACCGACGGGTACATCAGAGAACGGGATAAAATATTCCATCGCTTGATGCACCACATCGGTTATAGCATCCGCACAGCTCGACGGATCGGAAGAAGAGAAGCAGACCTGCCGCCAAGGAAAGGATGCGAAGAAGTGTCGCATCTCATCCCAATCTGCTGACTTGTATTGCCATACTCGTCTAACACCAATAGGGTCGTTATCTGGTGGAGAGTAAGACGATACAGATTTTACCAGACAGTGGTCAGAGCTACCCAGTGGGGATGAAACCTGGATGTTATATCTGTCTGGATCAGTTGTCAGCAGAAGGTCCAGACAATTAGCTGAGTGGCCGTCTACATCGGGAACCCTCGTCGCTTGTTCAACTAGCTGGGAGAGTCCAAGTGATACCGCAAACTTCCACGCTTCTCTCCCAGCATGGTCCGTCTTCTGGTATGGGAACAGCCAATCTTCATGATGGGCGTTAAAGTCCCCCAGAAAGACAAGCTGCGCGGAAGGGTACCGTTGCATAGCCACATCAGCGCCCTCACAAAGATGTTCAAACAATCGAGTTGTCTCCTGGTCACCAGTGTGCGATCGGTAGACACAGGAATACAGGATCTTTTCGATTCCTGTGTCTACAATAACCCAAATCATAGAAAATGTGGGGTCTTCAAGGTGGCGGAGACGCTGGAAACAGAGGTCATTTCGCACGTACAAGCAGACTCCGGCCCGCGAGCTAAAATTATGCTCCAACGTGTAGCCGGGATAGTCCAGGTACGCAGCGTTCAATAGACATTGAATCTGCGTCTCCGTTAAAAAAAGCATGTGCGGCTGCGCAGTCTCGAGGTGGTAGTGGACTGATGAGAGGTTAGTGTGCAATCCACGGATATTCGTGAGATGCACGTTAAGTGAGGGGGAGTGCAGCCGCTTAAAAACTTTACCCTTTTTGTGCCTTGTCATTTAAATATTATAACTGAAGAGTGAATAGGATGGAGAACGGCAGTTGAACGAGGTGTTGCACGAGCCCGGCAGCGATATTGATGCTGTCATGTCATAGAGGGCTTAGTCTGGAGACTGCGGGGACGCCCGAACCCCCCCGAGGATCGCCATCGGGCCCCCTCCTCTGGTCGCCAACCAGCACGATGGAGCCACCCTGGGATTTTTCACAGATGGCGGGGCAGCCTTTCATGGGTGGCTAGCCCACTAGTTGGGCCCCCAACTGTCTGCGGTCGGCCAGCGGCATGCCGTGCTTGGGATCCCGCTACCCTCCACGACTAAGCTCCCGACACAACAAGCAACGATCCACCACCAACACGGCTACTGTGCAACACAACTGTTCAGACCCATTCCCCATACGGCTTCATCAGCCCCTACATGCCGGAACACGCTGTTAGGCGCTTGGCGGCACGACTTCTGCTGATGGGTGGTAACTCTGCCGTCGGCTGATGTTGGAGCCTACCACCACGACTACCGTGGTGTTCGGTAGTTTGTCCCTTAGTCGCCTTTTACGACACCCATGGGAAGATATGGGGTGGCCATATTCTACTTGCCGTAGCCACACAGCTAAAATCAGCTAAATATTCCACATTTTGAAGTGTTATTAGTACTTTTAACCAATAATATTAAATACAAATTCCGCCCAGATGTAATTTTATATCTAAATCCTTAACAAAAGTCTATGTGATACTTTGCATTTTACATACATACAATTTCATACAAAAGTCAGTGGTAGCCCGACCGTAACCGGTTGTTTAACCGAGTGATGCGGGTTCAAATCCGGTCTCGCACCTCTGATATTGTCATGTGCAAATCATTTCTATCATGATTACCACTTGTCTTACGGTGAAAGAAAACATCGTGAGGAAACCTGCATGTCTGAGAAAACCTAGCAAGTTCGTTCGTAGTACATGTGAAGTCCGCCAACACGCACTAGGCCAGCGCGGTGGACAATAGTCCATCCCTCTCTTACTGAGGGAGGCCCGTGCCCAGCAGTGGGACGTTAAAAAGGGCTGACGACAATTTCATCAAATCAAAATCAAAACAAATCCATTAGTAATAAGAATTAAGAAACATGTACATACCTATATACCAACTTTTGCACAGAGTATTAATTATTTTAATTGTTTATATCAGACTCCAAGAATTATTGGAAAACTGGGTAGCCTGGACGATTTAACACCGAAGATACTAGTGAAGAAACTCAGTGATTTGAAAGTGAAACCTGTTCATCTCGGAGTGGCTTTGCTAATTCAAGTATATTTTTAATACCACTATATT
The DNA here is from genome assembly GCA_951802675.2 of Boloria euphrosyne. Classification (NCBI taxonomy): domain Eukaryota; kingdom Metazoa; phylum Arthropoda; class Insecta; order Lepidoptera; family Nymphalidae; genus Boloria; species Boloria euphrosyne. The sequence continues at coordinate 14,979,477 of OX637871.1, forward strand.
AAATAAACTACTAGTTTTGTACCCGCGTAAATGGAAAATGAAAAAATATTCTCCAACATTCAGTTTATTATGATGTCCTCCCGACCGAATCTGGCCACGGCGGCCAATCTCATTGAGACTCTGCGCGCAGACACAAATACACTCTCTTTTCCTTATCATTCTCATATTCCGGTGGGACGACTGCTCGACACGACTAGTGAGAGTGCTCTCCGAGGCACGGGGGTAAAACACCGCCAACCCCAACTCCGGGCTTTTACTGAGGCTTACGAAATAGAAACACTCAAAAACTAAACTTAGCCCGACCCGGAACTCGAACCCAGGACCTCCCGGTGTGCGACCGTACATGCTAGCTACTACACTACCGAGGCAGTATGTATTTATACTGCGTACTATACTACTTTAAAATTGATGTCTACTCTACGTCGATTGAACGATGTCGAATTTTATATCCTGCAGTAAAATAGCAAAGAAAATTTTAGATATAGTAAACCGATAGAGATAAAAACTTTTTCCATGTAAAAATGTTAAGATGTATCAAAATTTCTAAGTAAACGGCGAAAATCGTTCGCAGTATTCCAGTTTCGCAAACATGAAACTTTCGCGCATTGGTTTCTTTTGAGGCTCAAATTGCTTTATATGGGCGAGTTACAAAATAAACATTTATATAATATAAGATCAAAAACATACACTACCGTCTACGCTTTAAGAAATATTTAAATAAGTTTAAAAATATATGTACGCACCGAATGGTGCAGAAGTTCCAACCTAATTCTACTCTAAATGTGTAATTTATTCTTTTAGTATTACCTTCGCAGCACAATCAACTTTGCTATCCGGACTAAAATTGTAGATGTGCTATCTACGAAACCAGAAATGGTAGGAGTACAAGTCGTCGAAACATTAAAGAAGCTGGCTTCACTACTCCTACCAATCGCCGAGCTCATAGACATACACCTTTCGCATTCTAGCCCCGCTTTCAAAGATACTTGCCCGTCTACTTGGCTTGGTATTGTTAATAATAAAAAACCTTGATAATGTATGATATTTTATTTACTAACATTAAGCAACTTTCTGAAACATTTTCTTCAAGCATACTTTCTAACTGAAACTTCGTTAATTAATTCGTTAGTAACGTGACTAGCCTTTTTGGGTCCAATGCAAAATAAATGTTAGCCCCATTGCCTATTTTGTGAAATGTGGTCTGAAGACCACAGAAACAGTTTTCGAGCTTCTCACTATTTCAAACGTCTCTCTCGGTAGAGCAATATTTAGTGAGAAAGCAGAGTCTACGACCATATTATATAGACTTCTATTTAAAATTATGTGAAAATTTAGGATATTTCTACGAGTACCTTAGATTTCTATTAAAGGGGTAGGGTAATTTTACGAAAGACGTGCGTGATGTTTTTCCACATAATTGGTAGATTGAAGTATAAAAGATATTAAAATTGTTATAGCTATTTAACGTCCTACTGAAAAGCACATGCATCTTCTCGGGGGTGCTAATCCCCCATACTACTTTTAAATATTCTTAGAATTTCACTTCGCACCTCCCGCACAAGATTAAGTAAAAAAAAGACTTTCTTCTAGTAGCTTTGGTAACCAATACATGAAACACTAATCCTAAACTAGAAAACAGTTTAGAGGTTAGTAATTTTTCATATCAGATGTTCATTAAATGTCAAACGAAAGTAATCAGAGCCAATCAAATTGAACAAATAATTAATTTTTATATTTATAATATTTGTATAAAATATGTGGATTATGCTTTTGCTGGCCTTTTCATCCTTTAAATAGGAAAGCTTAAGAACTAAAATATATGAGAGAGAACAAGTAACCTTAAATGCGGTCAGAAATCCTCATTTTCATTTTAAAGCACTTTAGCCTTAACAATTTATACGACTGTGAATGGTTTAAGAGTTTCGTGAGAGTCTTTAAATAATATATTTCAGAGCCGAGGTAGGATATGTAATATGCAAATTCGATATTCTTCATGTTTGGCTAGCGCCCAGCTTAGTGCCGCCGACTTGAAACAGCCTTTGAGAAGTCCTTTGCTCCGCAATTACCTAGTATTGACCTGTCAGCTTTGATTTTAAGAATTTGAAGCTCAGAGGAGACTTATTTGCTTCCTGAAATTTAAAACTCTTTAAGGGCTTTCTAGGTAATATAATTCATTAATAACAGCAAACATACGAGTAAGTATAATAATATATGTAATGTTTCTAGCATATAAGATATTAAACGTGGTACACCGCAGGTGAAAACACACCAATGCGTTGTATTTTAAAAATAATAAACACGTTCAATCAATTATATACTTTCACATTTATAAAAAAAGAGTAGGTATATCACTGCATATTATAAAACACAGTCCTCCACCGCGTCTGTCTGTATGTTTTCACCAATGGATAGAGCGGTTCTCGAGGAAGGTTTTAGTATATAATTTGTCAAGTTTTTGTATACATTTACATTTTTACTAGCGAAACCCGCGGCTTCTCTTGCGCCAAATTTAGGGACGAATCCGAGCGAAGCGCAGGTAAGTCGCTAGTTTTAACTAAAAATATTAACTTATAATATTTTATACAAAAACAAACAAAAAAATCGATAATTCTCCATCCATTAATATACAAGTCATACATATAGGTATGTCATGTTAACTGCCTCGTTGGTGTAGTGGCTAGCACGAACGGTCGCACACCGGGAGGTCCTGGGTTCGATTTCTGTTGCGTAAACCTCAGAAACCAGAGTAGTTTTCAGGGTAATTTTCCAGGGCTCATAATGCTCTAATGATTCCTACTTGTTTTAACATCACTAGATTAATGCATAAAATCATATTAGTAATAATAATAAAAAAGTATTATACTAAGTTTTTTATTTGTTTGTTCAACAATGATACTCAAAAACTACAGTTGTATTTCACCACATGCGTATACGCATAAGTTTTTATTAGACCGACCAGATTTATTGCCTATAAACTACAAATTGCTGTTACGCTTGATGTTAATATTTGGATGGCCACAAAACTAGCGTATTAAACTGTATATATTGTTTGATTTTTGGTATACATACATTACATTAAATTTAATTATTTATAGAATATATATTGTTATTATGAAAAGTATAAATATAAAATAATTTATGATACCATAGATAAGAGGATGATTTATTTGCTGCTAGAAAAACCCATTATCGAGTTTCCGCTCCCTAACAGCTATCAAAAAAATCATAATGGAACGGTATCATCGATAGGCAGATTCTGTAGGATCTTTAGCAAATGCACTTCTGCATCGCCCCTTTTTTATCTTCCGAATTTCCTAAAAGAGTCTTGTACTTTAACTAATACAAAAACATAGTTTTCGACCCATTCAAACTAAATGATATACATCAATCAATATTAAATACTAGCAGTAGGTACCCGTCGCTTCCTGATCACAAAAATTTCGACCGCTACCAAACTTTACAGGATCACCCACTGAGCTAATCTGAAAAATGCCTGAAAAATTCATCAAAATCGTTGCAGCTTCTTTATAGTCCATAACGAACACGCATTGATTTTTATATATGTTGAGTATTCGACTCTAATGGCCCCACCCATACAATTATAGTATTCATAGATGCGCATACGCAATACCTAGTGAGATTTATGATAGCGATTATGCGCGGGTTATTTTTGTACAAAACACTATTTGTTTCAACATAAAAAACTAATTTAACCTGTATTAATAAAATAAATATGATAATTATCTGATTATCGTTCAAATTTGAAAATTATCTTTGATTCAGTTTCGAAGAAAACATACTCGTATGTACTTTCACACATTTTTTTTTAAAACGTTGTAACCTGTGCGACACGTATTAGCTTTTTCGACTATTTACTCTTACATTATTAAATAATTACTATAATTATCGTACTATAAACATAAAAAATACATTAAACAGAAAAATATACACTACTATCGACTCACCCTCTCTTCGCTCGAATTCCCCTGTACTTAGGGACGACCCCAGGATTTAGGATATTTTTTTTACAATCTTTGTGTTATGTCTTTTTTATTTATATCTAATCAAAAAATATGTTTCAAGCTTCTAGCTTTAAAAATGAGGTAATTTCCATAAACATTTTCATCCCCAATTTCATTCCGTTACAGCCCTTTTTTCGCCTTGAAAAGTAGCCTATGTTTTTTCTTAGGCTACTTACTATCTGTGTAGCAAATTTCATTAAAATCGATTCAGTAATTTTGACGAGCAAGCGCGACAGACAGACAGAGTTACTTTCGCATTTATAATAATTATATTTATGATAATTAGTGCATAACAATACTGTATAAGCTTAGATGGCATAGTTTAAATTTTCTACAAAAGACTAACATGCAACCATCAATCTCTCGACTATAATTCAGTTAGATACACGTATCTCGATCTAAAGAGCAGTTAAAAATAAATGAAGTTCAATCGATTTTCCATTAGGTTCATTAGGCGGTAAGCAGCTCGCTGATTCAGATACTGTGGTTCCTTAATTTTCATACTTTAAAATCAGTTAAGTGTAATTTATGTTAACTAAACCAGTGAAAATGAACACTGTTTAACGTGCATGTAAAATATGGGGCTGAAGCATGTATATTAAATTAATAAATTATAGTGATTTTGTTATTGGCTTGTGCTGGTTCTAAAATTCTACAAACTAGCAAAATAAGAGATTTCTGTAGCAAATACAGTTTGATAATTAATCATAATATAATTATCTTATATATAAAAATCTCGTGTAATTTTGTTTGTAATCGAACTCCTCCGAAGCAGCTCGAGCGATTTTTAAGATTTTTTTGTGTACATTTGGTCTGAGAATAGGTTGTAGGCTATTTTTTATTTCGCTAGGTGGCTCTCCAGATTTTTTATTTTTGTATTTATAAGCCAATTTTTTTTTTATGATTTGGCATCATAAAATACTTATAACCATATTTTTAATAGTGATTAGAATGCGGACGAAGTCGTGAGAATAGCTAGTAGTAAATAATTAATAATAAATATGTTGGGACATGATTACACACAGCACCATCTAGTTCTGTGCTGAGTAACAACTTGTGTTACGAATACCAGAAAGTTGATATGACATCTTTTAATACATACATATTATAGATATCAACAATAAACATTAAAGACCCATGACTGGAGTACAACATTCGTGCTCCAAAAATGAATACCCCCAGCGGGAATCGTACCCGCGACCGCTGGCGCAGCAAACAGGGTCACTACAAACTGATTATAGTACTTTCAGTGAAAATAATTCGGAAGTAACATAGAATAATTAGGGGAAGCTATCATTATAATAAGTCTCTCCCCTCTTCTTCGTAACATGAACAATGGAATGTCTAAATGAGTTATTGGAATCGTTTTCAGCATTTTTCTATATCCGTACATGATGTTACGTACCTAAGGGAAAATAAAACTGTTATTTCTATTTCTCTTTTATTAATCTCTATCATCTATATCAATAAACTAACCACAGATCACATAATACTATACTAGATACTAACTAACTAACTAACTATTATACAGAGAGAAAAATATATTTTTGTATGTTTGTTTGTAATGAATCTCATAACCCATAAAATAAATTTTCATCTTTCTACCACCAATCCCTATTTTTTAATAGTGATGAGAACGCGGGCGGAGCCACGGGAATTGCTAGTATGTATATAAAAAAACGAATACTAAATACAACAGTAGTAATACGTTGAAATAGTAGATATATATTTATCTACACACAACAAACAGAAAGAAACCCCTTTACTTCTTTCGTGTCCCAAATATTTTTTCTTCTTTGATTAGAAAATGAAAATGAAAAAAGTGATCAAGACTTTCACTATTAAAATGAGGTGACTGGAAACATGTAAAGGAGACGGAGATAGGAGCATAATAAAATAATATGTATTGTTTAATATGTTAGTATAGATTCTAATAGCTTTTTTACTCCAGTGTTATGAAAAACAATCATCAGTACTCTACATAATATAAATAAAATTGAAGTGTCTGTTTTTAATTTCAAATTAACAGATTTTCGCTTAATTCATTTGAAAGTATATACGGTACTTATATGAGAAAAAAAAACAATTTTGAATTATAGTCTGTCAGTCTGTTTGTTCCCGCTAATCTCTGAAAAGGCTTGACAGATTTTCACGGAACTTTCACTCGCTGATAATAGTTAATGTTATAAGGAGTATTTAGGCTGCTTTTAAGCTATTGCATAGCTTCTATCGCGGGCCTTCAGCGTGGAGACCGAATCCATTTTGTGCTGATTGCGAAAATGAGGTCCATTTTCAAATCCAAGATGGCGGACATCCGGGTTTTTTTCAATAATGACATGGATATCATTTTCGACGTTTCTCGGGGTGCTGATGTCGAAAATGAGGTCCATTTTCAAATCCAAGATGGCGGACATCGGGTTTTTTTCAATAGATAATAGAAATATTTTGAACAATATTAACTTCTCATTCATTTAATAAAAGAAAAAAAATGTTTTCTTATCGGTCACCACGCTAAAAAAGTGTAACTTGAATTAATATCAAAGAAAAAAAAACAAGGGAAAAAAGATACTGCATAAATAAATAATTATAATTGCATAAGTTGATAAAAACAGCTATGCAATAGCTTTACCGCGGCAGTCTCCGAGTGCCACACGTCTTTTTTTTATATTATTAGAAAATTATTAAACCGTTTTAACTTACGCGCAGCCAAGCAGATCGGGTTTCTATATATATAAAAAATTATAGCAATAAATTTAGATTCTAAATTTTAATAATTAACCGTGTCAGTGATTTTGCCTTGTTTTGAATTAGGTTATTGCAAAGGGTTGGTGAAAAAATGAAGCTAGATTGATAAAAAGATTTGAAATGGATATACGACCCTTCGAGATTGTTCGGAAATGATTTATGTCGATATTCTTGAACATATGTAATATGTATACATATTTAGATACACAGGAAAGGTCTTCATGATGAATCTCACATAAAGTTCTTCTGAAAATACGATATAAGTTAAATAAACGACATATTTTTAGAGAGGTTGCTTTTTCGTTCTTTTTTTCAAGTATTCGCTAATATTATATTTTCACAAAATTGAGATATCCCATTTTCATGTAAATGAGAACTTAATAAGCTTAAATATATGAAATAAGAAAAAAATATCATTTTTGGGTATAAATTAGGAGTTAATAAGAAGGTTATGTGAAAACCCATGGCTTTATTTATAGAAAGTCATAAATTATTTGTAAAGCGTGGAACTATGAACTGTGATCATAAATCAGTTCAATGTCATTATCGATTACGCGAGTATCTGGGCTAAACCCTACCCGAGAAGCCCACAATGCCACAATGGTTGCTACGAACTAAACTATTCAATAGTTTTCAAATAAATTGTTTTGCACAAGTATTACTTCAGGTATTGTTATATTATACGACGAAACATTGTCACAGAAGACGTTATTCTTTGCGATTCCAATTTATTTACAGAATATTCTTTGGAAGTTTAATTATATAATATGTCACGCTATATCAATAGTACAGGCAATAGCACAGTGGTAACATGCTCGCCTTGATAACCAGTGAAGCGGGTTCGATAATTTTTATATTGCTTTTAACTTTGTGTCCCATGTCTAGTCGCGATCTTCATTAGAAGGGGAACTGCAAGTAATATGTGAAATAATTCAATGGCTAAACAATTTAAGTTTGACAATTTCAGTACATTAACCTTTCGCTGAAAGTATGTTTTTTATGATTTATAACACACTACGTTTTGTTTCAATGTACCTAAATAATAATAGTAGTAATCTAAGTAGAATTTTGCTATTCATAAGTCTCTTCCAATATTATGCGTTCCTGGTACTGGCGTTTGCAGAATGCACGTGACTTCCAGTGACGTAGCGATGTCGAATTCAGTAGGTACATCTCGTAGTTGAATAGACAGTAGAGTGCATTCATCCGTGCATGTTCATATAGACTTTGCAGTTCATGTTCATATAGACTTTGCAGGTTACTTGTTAAATCTAGTTTCACGTTGCTTTTATTGATAGTTTTTAACTAGTGTTGTCCTGTGGTCTAAATTCGAGCAAAATTAATTTTGAAATTGGTTGAAAAACAAAAAAACTTTAAACAATACAAACAGTTTTTATCTTTGCCTACTTATAAATTATTGGCCTAGATCTAATATTCAGTTATTTTTACGTATAAAAGATTGTATACTTCAGCCACTTTAGAGAAATAATGTTTGTAAACAAACCACAACAGCTGATTTTTAGGGTTCCCACTTCAGAATAAATCACGATTTCACACTTTCAATAGTTTTACCCTAAATATCTATCAGAGTTTTCATAATACCTAATTGTAAAGACACGTAAAAGATAATACATCATTAATAAACATTTCAAATCACATGTAAGTAATTATTTTTTACATTTTTAATTATATTGGGTTGTGATGTTGGATAATTATGCCATCCCTAAAGCTTTCTGCCTTTTTTGGAAGATATCGTAAACATTTTTACATAATATTTTTATAATGTCATCAAATGAAAAATACCACCAAGTACCCTACACTAACCGGATAGTTTACTGTTTTTTAAATTAGTCGTATTATTTATCGATTCTTAAAAAATATCCAATGTTATGTGGTGCTGCCAAATCAATTGATTTCGCGTAAAATTAGACTTTGAGTGAAGAGTGAGGTAAGCGTTGGACGGGATAAATGCTTTGCTAACGGTTGATGAAACTTGTCACAGATTTCATTATAATTTGTTAATAATAAAAATTATAATAAATGTAAAAAATTAACTTCCATTTTGTTTTATTTTATCTTCTTAAGCAGTTTTATAGGTTTAAAAACTTAATTATTTACTGACAATCATTATTAATTATCATTCTAAAGTATTAGCATTTACAACAATAAACATTAATAAAAAATGTTTTTCACCCATGCTTTCAGATGGTTGCCTAGCAACACTTTGTTATTAAACATTATTTCTCTAATGTGGCTCAAGTATAGTATTTTATAGTTATGTCATCGACTTCCGTTCGAAATTTAGAATTAGATTTAGAACATTTGCTTTTCATCACTAGAAGTTTCATAAAAACCAATTATGAAATTTTAGAATGACGCTCTATCTTTAAATAGAATAATAATAAGTGTACAAAATTTTTAAAATCTGTCATATAAATAGTTTTAAATACGTTGACAATATATTTTGTCTATTAAATTGTTTTTCAGACAATTACAGTAATTAGCTTATATTATTTTAACTAACTTTACATTTTAATTCTTAATAAATTAATAGGTTATATTAAATTATTTGAATATTTAGCAACAAAATAAATTGTATCGTGTTTTAAGGACTTCCTAACCTTTTTTCAAATGAACCTTCCCGGACTATAAAAAATAATTTCGTGCCACCTTTGATATTTTTGCTATAGTAAAACACACATTATTATAACGATTTATATTTATTATTATTTAAGGCAGTTGTAACGTGCTCGCTCCGATAACCGAGTGATGCGGGTTCAGTTCTGGGTCTTGCACCTGTAATATTTTCCCATGCGAATCATTTCTAACATGATTACCTCTTGAATTACGGTGAAGGAAAATATCGTGAGGAAATCTGCAAGTCTAAAAAAACTGAAGTTTTCAAAAGACATGTGAATTATGAAGTCTGTCAACCCGCACTTGACCAGCGTGGTGGACTATCCCGTTCCCATTAAATGTAGGCCCCATGCCCAACACTGGGACGTTAAAAAGGGCTGAATACAATTTATCCCAACTACACCCTCAATTTAAATTCCCTTAGAGGGTAAGCCTCTCTAGTTTGAACACTAACCGCCACACTCAGAATCACTTAATGAACCATTATGTCGAGAATCTCTATACTAAAGAACGACTTATTGGTTCATTCATTGACTCTAAGTGCGGCGGTAAGCCTTTAGAGTGACATAGACTATATTTTATAATGACATAATAAGCGCTTTAAACTCTGTTATAAAAACATTACAACTAAACTAAGTAACACACTTAACACTATTATAAATTTCATTTATATTATATATTAAAAAAATATCTTCTATTAAAACTATGTCTAATAAAACAAATACAATGTACGAGGAGTAGTTATTGACATGGCTGTGCGGATTTGAATCTGAATCCCTTTACGCGATGACCCGTATCTAATCCCTCATGCGACTATCGAAAACGATTGTACTTTGTCTATACATTATATTAAGTTTTAATGCTTTTAATAAAATTAAAATGAATTTCAAAGTGTTAAAATGAACGCTTTATTTTTAAATGCTTTAAAGTAGAACGTTCTTTTCAAACTTCAATGATAAAAAATTTAAATTTTAAATTCTGTATTATTATATTAAACCAGGTTTCGTAGTTTTTTATTATAGTTACTATTACTTATTTTGCTTATATCTCAAATTATTATTTTTTAGGTAATAAAAAATAATGAAAAATATTCTGAACCGGCTTCCAAAAAACGAGCCATATTTTACCATCAATGTTCAATAATAATCTATTGAAATATTGCTTTACGCTTAATAAAACCCTTACTTGACCGTCCCTTATTCTTGGATATGCTATTCTTCAGTATTAAGGGCATATATTAATTCGGCATTGGCAAAGTGCGTGGGGGGCGATTTTTCTCAATAAATAAGATCACAGGATTTATGCCGCTGATGCTGCTAGCCGACGATAGCATGAGGTATAAATACCCTTTTAGATCATTGTTAGTATAGATTTTATAGTTTTTATAGGTACATCGTGGGATAATAGTTTTTGTTCAGAAGTATTTAAGGTATTTTATTACTGAGAAAGAATGTAGGTTGATAAATGATACCAGATTATTGACTTACGGTCTTATTCATAAAAATCTCTTATTATAGGTTTACAATGTTCATTAGCTAAAATGCTCAATAGGCCTATTAAACGTTTCATAACTTTCTTTATTCATAACGGATCAATAAACGTCTCATAACTAAATGCTTGCTATAAGCTGGATTCGTTTTATTGTGTTGTCATTCTGATAAATTCATGGACAAAATGTCAAAAATACTGGTCTCAATGCTCCGTGAATCAGTTTGACATTTGATTTGACTTTTCCGCCAAAAGTAAATTAGTGAACAAAACCATTTTTTAACTATTGAAAAAGGAATAAAAGTAGCTAAAAAGAGAGACAGAAGTGCAAATAGGTTAAGCTAATAGCAGGTTAGTACAGAATTTAAACTTCAAGCTACATAAGTGTGTATTTGGTGTACTTCCTTAATCCTTTGTATTTCTACGTGTTTTCTTAATATTTTCTCGCGCTTATTTCTTTCCGTAGCATTAATTATTATTGACGGAGTTGGTCAGGGTTGGTTGAGAGGGTTTCCGCCATTGAAAACAAAAATACAGATACCAACACAAACTCTAAAAAGCAGGCAGCATGGGAAGATTTATTCAACAGGTATAGTGTTTTTAAATAAATACAGTGCATTATTAGTGTAAATAAAGATTAAACTGTAATATTGTTCACAGTTTTCACTGCATGTGCAAAGGGAGCAAAAATTGAATATTACGAGATGAAAAATAAAATGCTTTAAAATAAAATATATATTTCTTTTATTAATTTACAATATTATATCATAGGTACTTTTAGAATACAATTTTTACAAACTTTGAATGTCTTATTTATTTATATCTAATCAAAATCCTAAAAAAATTTCAAGCTTCTAGTTTTAAAAATGACATAATTTCAATACAAACTTTCATCCCCTATTTCATCCTCTTACATGCCGTTTTTCGCCTTAAAAAGTAGCCTGTGTCCTTTCTCAGGCTTTAGACTATCTGTGTACTTAATTTCATTTAAATAGGTTCAGTAGTTTTGGCGTGAAACCGCGACAGACAGACATTTACTTTCGAATTTATAATATTATATTAATAATTTAAATAATTTATTATTTTTTCTATCCATAGTTAAAATGCTCATCAATAAATGCTCGCAGGAAAGTACTGTTTCCTACTCTTCCTCTTTCACTCATATTAGTAGGTGCTGCAAAGCAATTCTCCTGAATAATATGAATGTCATCATCATTTTCTGAAATAAAATAACATTTGTAAAAAAAAATATTGCTTACATAAATAGTAATATACATGTGTTGATGTGAAGTTATGATAATATGATTAAAATTACCTGGAACTGTGTCCTGATGATCTATTGCAATATTATGCAAAACTGCAAGAGCCACATATGTAGGTTTTACGTTACGCATGTGAACGGTGTCTCCATACAACAAGCTTTGAAACCGTTGCTTCCCAACACCAAAGCCAATGGCGGCTATAGTTTGGGGAGCTTGCATTATATCATATATGGTATCTTGGTTTGATACACAGCAAAAAAATAATTTTAAACAATGTTTTACAATTACGCAGTGTCACAAGACACCAAATAAAATAATCTCACTTCAAGTTTAATCAAATTATCAGCTGTCACTGATGACAAGACGACCATCTTGTCCTTTATTAAAGGTTTATAGTAGGCTTATAGTAGGCCTCAAGCTACTATAAGTTACAGAGCCGTTATTGAATACTTATAGAGCGTTTTAACACTATTGAACGTTTATGAATAATGTTTTTGAGAATTTGCTTATTAACAAGCTAATAAAGCTCCTATAATTTTTTATGAATAAGACCGTTAGGCTATTTATAGCGGACGAATTTTGGGCAAACTTTGATGTTTTCTGAGAGTGAATAGAATTTTTTGAGGCACAAGGTAGCTTGCCTAAAAAACTGAAGCAAATTTGAACTTCGGATATTATAATACATCTCATATTTTCATATGCACATTATTTTAGGAAATCTACGTATCTGAGAGAACCTAACTAGTGATGCCTGCTAGCTTGCAAAAGGCCACCGTAATAGCCTATAGCCTGATCCCCATTGAAGAGATGCCCGTGTCAGCAGACGGATTAAAAGAGCTGAATGAAATGAGTGATTAATATGTAATGAAAAAGCCATTTAGAAGAAAATTTAGAAAATACGTCACTATGCATAATAAGTTTAAATTCATTCAGCATTATTTAATCGGTGTTGTTAATTTTATTATAAAGAGTCTAAATAAACTAAAAAGTCCTAGAAAGATTGAAAATATCAGAGATGTGAGGTTTCTCAAGCGAGCACGTTATCACTCAGCTACCACTGGCTGCATTAATTATTACGAATAAAAAAAGAAAAAGATTTCTTAGCAAATTACCATACAACAAGTATGAACTAAGCGCCGTTTAGCTTTAATAATGACGTAGCCTCGTTAATAAGTAAGATAAAGTAGGTTTTAATGCTACTTAAATGGTTTCATGTAACGAAATTACCCAGATCAAGCTAAAGGAATGCTCTACCTTATAATAATATCGTGATAGAAATATACGATTATGTATGTACTAATGTATACTTTACTGAATGATTATCTATAAAAAAAAAATATTGCACCTGCGAAACATGCTGCCATATTAAAATCTATGAATTTTATTATTTTTATTTTAAAATAGGATCATAATTAATCAAATAAAATTATTAATCAAATAAAATTGAGTAAAACCCAAAGAAATGTACATTACCGGTATTGAATATTTCTTATTTTAAATTTATCAAAGTAGAAGTATAATGCTAATAACATCCCTATCTTATCCGCATTTGAGCGTTACTGTACAAGTTTTACTACCGATAATTTATAGGCTTATTTATTACAATTTTTCAGTTTTGTTTAGGCTCTACATTTTCCTACTCCATCTTAAAAAATGATAAAATTTTATGTATAACGGTCTCCAGCTAACTTTACAATCGATAGAGTGCAGACAGCAAGAGCACATAGATTTATGTTCGCTTCATTCTTTAGGGATTTTACGAATCGCTTTTTCACGTTTTCTTTATACGAGTAGAAAAGTAGCTTGAACTAAGAAGGCTTTAACTTTTGGATCATTCGAGCATTTTTCAAGATTACTTATATTACTATTACTTATTATTTTATTATATAATTTAAAATAGAATTTTATTTCGAGATACTTGGTCTATGGAGCCAAAGTGACAGGAGGGTTTTAGAGTAAGATACTTGAATAAATTTATTGAACTTTAAAATCTTTGTATTTATATGAATTTATATGGTTTATATTGCATCTGTTAAGTGGCTCAAAACTTATTCTATAGGAAAACTTATATTGATCATCTTTTCTAGTATGTAGTGGTTCATTCTTCAACTTTTAACTATCACTATGAGTTTCAGGGTTACTTCCATTCTTCATGTTTTCGCTATTATCAGGTCTTCCTTTCTAATAAGTACTCCTCCTTAATCTCCCTTGTACTTCATTTATTCTTTTTTTGGATATAGCTAATCAACAGCATTTGCTATTCCTGTAAAATTTATTGGTACTCATTGTTCTTACCTGTCGTACCAATACTACTTGTCTTGCTTTTGTTCCAGACTGTAGATAATTTCGAAAGCCTTATAAATTTATCATCTATGTATAAGTATGCATCTATGTTTGTATTACGGAGCATATTTTCCATGGAAAAAGTACTCTCAAAGTCATTTAGAATTAATTGTGTAACTTTATTAAGGGATTAGTTATAATATATTGTTCATATGTCAACTTAATTCAAATTATTAAAATATGTACAGTTGTTTTCAGACGACAATTCTGCCTGCACTGCGCCAGACACTATTAGAGATTTAACTAGAGTCATATAAACTAGTTAACGTAAGTTAGCAACAATAACTCGTTTGAAACAATGCCGATGTCACAAATTTCTTATAAACTGTTAAAGTTAGAAATTTTCAACTTCGCAGTTGTACGAGATGAATGACAAATGGATTTGCATAAGTTTTACGGACTTACTGTAGCATCATCTGGTCGAGGATTCTTGAATATTTTTAAAATAACTTTTAATGTTCCATCTTTGATCTTAATTATACCTTTCATTTTATTATAATTATTTCTATTTACAAATAAGTAAAATATATAAAGATATAGATTGTATATTAGGATCTACAAGCATTTTCTAGGACGTTAGTACTAACTAAATGTTATTCGTGATAACTTAATTAACGGAATAAAACTATATAGACACATCTATTTGATAGTTATTAATATAGACTGAGATCTCAGTGTCCCTATGCTTACGTCATTTTAGAAAGATAAAATTCTGAAGATGAATACTACAGTGTGCAGTTAAAATGCTATGCAGTATGCAGTGGTTAGGTTGAAAATGAGACCAATTTAAAATAATATGTTGGGACATTATTACACACAGCTCCATCTAGTTCCATGGTTGGATAGTTGATTTACTACATATATATATATAACTACTGCTAGTAGTTTAACGCGGCTCCGCTTGCGTCCTAAAGACGGGAAGACGAAAGGAAGAGACGGAAACGCAATATTTTTGTTTTCAGAAATAAGATATTTTCCACCGGTAAAAAGTATCCTATATCTTGACCCGGATCACCAGGTATCATTAAACCAAATTTTAACAAAACTTAACTTAATTTTAACACTGTACAGTGATTTTCTCGTAATGCAACAGACAGACAGACAGACAAAAATTCTGAAAACTGTAGAGTCGGTTTCTGTATCGATAATAATAACTATTTCAATAGGAATTTTCAAAAAATATTCAATTTACAGATTCGACTAAGTTAGAATATATATATATGTAGATAAATAGATACATATTATTAATATATTCCATGATTGGAATAAAAGCTGGAGCAGCAAGTAGGTTCAAGTAAAAAGTCAAAAGTCAAACTGAGTCAAAAGTGTCATTTAGTCGTTGTTTGCAGGTAACAGGTACTAACGGCCCATAAATCTTACTCATCTACGTTCCTAGCAGTAAAGCTGGTTTTTACGTATGTTTGACAGATAATTGTCAAAAACTATTAATTATTGCCAGACACTTCGTGGTCGTTAATTCCTTATTAGAAAGTCTTAATATCTTTGCTTTTTTATATTAATATAGGATGGAAGCTCTTGAACTATGACTTAGAATTATTTAAATTATTATAATTTTTATATGAAAGAATTTTTTGGATGATTAAAATATAAAAAAAATTTAGTCTTTAACATGCGGAAAATAATATTTTAATATGACTTAAAAATATGTATATTTTGTATCTACTTGTGATCTTTCACTGGTTGAAAATATTTCAGACACAGCTTCTATACCATTCCATAATCGAGTCTTTCACCTTTTATAAATTTAATAGTAAGTAAAGGTAATATATTTTTCGTATGACATCGTATTGTGTTCCGTCACAAAGGGCAGTTGACCAACCAGCAAACTTCGTTGTTGCATCGTGGATTGTGAACAACTCGCGTAGATAAATGTTGTGTTGCATTCTGTTACCTATTATTACGTCATATATTTTCCCATGTAAGTATATTCAGGAAATTACAAGTTATTTTACTTTTCCATTCACTTGCCATTTTTCAAGTAAAAAAGATTATTTTTAAGTTTTGCTACGAGTAGCAGAGCTCATAAGGAACGCATGGAACTCCTCGTATCATTCCATTGATTACGACCTACTTTCTTCAAATATCAAATAATATTATGACTATAAATCGTAAGTAAAAATATTATGCGATAAAATAAAAAAATATATTGAAAATCGTAATTTTATTATTTACTGAAGCTTTACTCAGTTCAACAAAAATCACAACATTTATATTAAGTTTAATAATTTTAACTTACATATAAGTACGTTAAATACGAACAAATACCCCATACGAGAATCAAACTTATACCTTTCGACTTAGTAGGCACTAGGCATGCTTCTGACCATGTGTTTCAATGGATTATAGAAACTGTCGTATTTATTAACAACAATGGAATAATAAAAGCAACATTAGGAATTTATATTCTAATATTTCTCGAATATTTAAATTTCTGATAATTATAGAAAACAAAACGTAGCGTATCCAATTACTAATGTGGCACGTCATTTGCATCGGCCATCTTATTCAATTTGGCGCGTTACCGTTTTGTCAGTTTGACAGATTGAATGCGTTTTCAAATAAGGAAACACTAATTTACGTAGAGGCTATACTTTGTCACTGTCATATGAAATATCTGCTTGTCAAAATTATAATTATCTTATACTAATGGTATATGGTATGGTAACCCAGTGGTGACGCGCTCGCTTGGATAGCCGAGTGATGCGGGTTCAAATCCGGTCGATCCTCTAATATCTGATTAAACCTCTGATTACGTGAAGGAAAACACCGTAAAACCTGCATGTCTCAGAAAACCTAGCAAGTTTTAATTGTAATAATAATATATTTTTTTCGATTTCAAAAAAAAATTTATATATTGAGCCGTTTTTTTTCTGCAAAAGCTGTGTTCAAAAACATTTTATACGAATAAATTAATAAAATACAAAATCAAAATAAAGTGTTTACTGAAATTGTAAGAAACTTATTACAAACTAAGTCCCACTTTGATTGCAGCTTCAAGATTTGTGAAGTCAAAGTTTATTCCTTATCATAAAAGTATACGAGGCTATTAATATATTTAATTACGGATTCGGTTCATATAAGCCGAGATGATCTCGACCCGGACGCTCGACCAACTTCAGCGGTTACTTTAAGTGACTTGAAATGGCTTTTTTAAATCGATCCATAAAATACAGATGTCATTATTGTACTGAAGGTCTAGTACATTGTTTTGTTGCTTCAAAATGTTTATAATTAAAATATAACTTATATAGTATTTTTTTCTGATCAAAAAATTTCTAAATTAATAATTTTGTCTAAATATTTACTTATTAATGACTTAAGTGCCTTTTCCTATTTATAATTTTACATAAAGGCAAGGCAAAGGCTGATCCTATTCTAACTGATATATACTAAGTTTCACCCAAATCAGTCCAGATGTTTTAGCATGAGTATCACATATTCAAATCGCATTAATCAAAATATAGAATAACGAATAAGTCACGATCATTATATTTATAAATATAAGAAAATATTATACAACGAGTAGGTACGTACATAATATATAATAGTGTTAGACGTGTCTCTACATAATTAGAAGTGAAAGTATTCAAAGCTCCACGCCTGTGCATGTCTTAGCCTTAAAACTTATGAGCAAAATTTCTAGCGTAAAACATATTTGCAAATTTTTGTGTACAAAAGAGTTTAATTTTGCATATACAGTACTAAATTACTCCTCATTGTTGAAGTTCGACACCATTGACAAAACATGAATATTAATACATCTTATCTCTAGTCATATGCTAATTCAGTTGACTCTTTTTGATATTATAAATAGGAAATTGTGTTTATGACTTTGTTGGCTTATCTTTTTTATGCAGAAATATATCATCGTATATTTTTGCACGCAAAGTGCTTTTTACCCCGCTACTACATCATTTAGTAGGTTATTTTAAAAGTGTGCCTAGAAATGCTCGTAAAAAATATAAATGTATATATAAAAAACGTAAAGAATGTCGACAAATGTTAATCAAACATAGATTTAGATTTATTTTACTGAAACTCTTAGTCCAATCTGTACTTTAAATATTTTTTGATAAATCTTAATTATTTGAGCCGAATCTGTAGTATTTTTATTTTTTTATGTGTTTGCATGTCTGGCAACGAATCAGAAGAAAATCCCTTGACAGATTTTAATGAAATTCGGTACGAGCCGATTATACTAGAATACAACGTAGAGGATGCTTTTTGCTCATATCTCCGAGTTATCTCAGTTAATAGACTAATCGTTAAAATGCAAACACAAGCGGTCACAAATAAAAACCGAGCAGATACGTTTTAATTGCCTCGTTTAAAAAAACGCCTCATTTATAACGAAAATAAATAATCAAAAGTGTCCAGTATAATTTCAAAAGTCATTTCATACCGACATTTATAACAGGCTATTTATTTAAAAGATTCGCTGTTCATTTTCATTAAGGATTATAATATTCGTTTTGGTCGGCGGAGTTATCTCCGCCCTGTATAATACATACTCGTACGTGTTTTACCCTATATATGAAGTGTGGATACAGGCAGTTTGTCTGAGTCGGTTCCTTATCTAGATGACCCTCGTATACTCCGTTATGACGATAATGACAGCGTAACGGATAAATTTGCCAGCTTAATGAAGTCTCTGATAGAGTATTGCCATATCAAAAAAAAACTTGATAGAATTTAATCTGTGCACCTCTTGCATGTATATATAACAGAAATGTAAAATTATAAACCTATGTGTAGTTTTTCTCCTTCTTCACACTAAAACGGCTGTGTTAATAGAGTATGTCATGAAGTAAGGGAGTAGAATTAGGCTCTATAACGAACAGGATCCATAAATAAATTACTTAACCGGAGCCACGATTTGAATCAGTATTGTTACAAATAAAAATAAATTATACCTAATGATCATAAACACAAATAAATATTTAAATATTATCAAATGGCAATATATTCCAGCAAATTAATATGTGACATGTTTTTTTTTTTCATGAAAACAATGAGAATTTTGCGAAATGATTCAATATTAGAGTAATAAGAGATTAAAAATCATAAGAACATAGCATTGAATGAACGTTGGTACACAAAGAAACCGAACATCTCTTCATCTTAGAGTTTGCATTTCGTCTGTTAGCATTAAAAAGAGATAAGTAGTAGAATAATAAAAATGTATGTCGAAGAGCAACCCAAAGCTAAGAAAAAATATTAAACTAAGATATGTTTGTAATACTTTATTTATTCATTACTTTTAGTCACGCAGATTTCACCTTAAGCCAAATTATTAGAAGTGCGAGACCGGGATTCAAACCTTGCTTTTTTGTATTATGCATCGCCATTAAAAACTTTTTCCTTCTATTATTCTCTTTAATAATAAAAAATATAACTAAGCCATCGCGTCTTCTCCATTTACTATTTTAATGAGTAAATTATTCCAACAGTCCTCTACTTATGCACAAATTGTACTTTAACACTCGTAAAAATCGGACTAGTGTGATTCTGACTCGTGCAGTAATGATTCGTTTAAACATTTTTATGCCATATAAATATTAAAATTAGATCAAAAGAATATTTATTTTAGTGACACCATAATTGAATATCTTAAGCTATTTTGTCTAATATGAAAATTTCACTTAACTTGACAATCTAAATAATTTTCGTTTAACAAATATAATTATTTATAGAGCTGTCTAAATAAATTAAAGGTTTCTATAGTCCAGTCCAGTCTAGTCTAGTTGAATATTAGTAGAGTAGAGGTAGAGCAGCTATGCAGCACTTTTCATTCTTCTCGAGTATAATGGCTGTAACACTGGTATGGTATTTGCGTCTTAGAATCGGAACCCTAAAACACCTACAAACTATCATAAAACACGCATATCAGAAGATATGTATTAAATGAACATAGTTTATCTAATATTATATAGGTAAAAATATTACTTTATGTTTTGATTTTTTGTTTGTTTGAATGCACTAATCTCTGGAACTATTATAGTCATATTTGAACACAGAACTAACAAGATGTTAACTAGAGTTCTCGGATGGAGGATACGGCTTCAAAAATGGTATGGAGGACGCCCTACGCTACACGATGGTAAACGTAAAATTTTAATATTCATTACAATAAGTATAACGTAGAAATTTAGTAGTAGAGCTAAAGATTAAGCTAGTGGAAGGAAAAAGCCTTATTGTGATGAAGACGTTATACCCTATCATCACTATATGTTAGAACATATCAACAACTGTGCCAGCAAAGCCGCGAGCAAAGCTAGTTTTTAAATAAGACAACCATCATACGTACCTACCTACCTCATAATCAAAGTAAGTACAATTCTAATATTTAACCGGCTGTGTTTTATGAATGCATACATATATGTATAAAAATATAATAAAACAAATTGCATTTAAAGTTAAACTCTACGGTCTCTATCATTAATTAAAATAAATTCGAACATCGATAGAGAAGAGCAAACTGAAACCCCGACTGAAAAAGCTAACGAACCACTAAACGGCACTCGTGGGGCTCACCTCGTTTGAGTCAACAGAGTAACTTTTGTAAAAAGTTCCATACAAATTAAGCGTACGATTGTTCAGTACTATTTATTATCTGTATTAATAAAGGAAGGTTCTGTGAATGTGTGCACTTGTTTTTTTTTTTAATATTGATATACCTAAGACAATTTCTTCACTCAGGTGCATCTAGCAAGATGTGCTAAATATTTTTTATACAAGTATATTGTTTACATTTTTATATCGTTAATAAAATTATACACACTCGTAGTCACTAAATACAATATATTTCCTTTGCCTATGAAAATTACCCTATAAAAATATTTCGTCATTACAACTATTTAACCTGACAATCAAAAATAAAAATAAAAAAATAAAAAAATACAACACGACACAACATAAAACATTAAAAATTTAAAAACACGTGAACATTGATAGTGTGTATAAGGGAAGCCTGATGAGAGTTAGTGGCCTCTATTGTTGTACAGAGGATTGTATCGTAGGCTAAGAGCACGATTTAAATAAAAAAGTAATAGAAACACTTTATATATTTTTATCGAAGTTAAATAAAACTGTTTATCCATTTTTAAAGTAAAACATCCAAACGCAATATATTTCAGTACCTAAGCTGTTTTTCATTTTTGTCTATACTATATTATTTTGTCAACTATTGAATTAATCAAAAGCTATAATAGAGACTTATAAGAGTTTAACTAATAACTAATAAAAATATTTTCAGTCGAAATTACAAAATGCGTGAAAATACAAGTAAATAGATTGATGATTTAATAATCATAAACCTATATCTTTAATAAATCATATAAGTAAGGAATATGTATGACGATAGTTCCCTAACATAAAATATCCCATAGGAGCATAGAAAAAGTAGTCCAGCTGGGTAAAACTTGGGAAATAAACATAACATTTTATACATTTTAATATATTAGCACATTTAATACATTAAAAACGATTTATGAACTACTTATTGAGAAAAAAATACTCTAAAGTATTAAAACCCTTTTTAAATGTCATTTTACAGCCATGCCGGTGTTATACAATATATAAGTCATATTATGCGGCTAGAAATAATTTGTAAAAACTCGTGGTTTATCGTAATTGAATTATTGTACGACCTTCACAACCATTCAACGTGGAAGCGGTCAAACACAATGTGAAACAAAAGAATGAGTAAAAAGATAGTTATATCTAAGTTCAAAATGACAGAAAATAACGAATATTTAAAAAAAAATTTAACAAATTTTCTATATGAGAGTTTTGGATCTGAAACTAAGTATGTATATAGTTTAAGAATTAACGACACTTTTGACACACACGACAATTTTGGAAAAATCTGCCTGTCTTGATGTATAAAATATCTTTTAATTATATTTTTCAGTAGCATTTTCTAAAACAATCTACAACATTACGAGTACAAACTTACCAAATTTTTAATCCTAACGAATAGACACTCATTAACTAGCCTTCACTACATCTTCTTATAAAATGTCTCTTCATTTTCAATTATGAAATATCCATGTTTAAATCTCAGTATCATATTAAAATTTATTGAAGTCAATAATTAGAAAAATAAAGCACTATCTATTCATATTTTATTGATGATGAAGTTCCTGGAGTCCGTGACTCCCGATAGATTTGTCACAAAACCAATTTATAACCCAAAGGACATTAATATAAGTTGTCATAACGACACGTACAAATAATTACAGCACAGAACAATAATACTACAGCGAGCGCAATCCACGTGTGAACGCCACACTTAACCAAACATAACTAACAAAACTTGCTCTAGAAAGAAATTATAAACCTCCTTTCGCGCCAAAAAATTATATGTCCCTGGATTTTGTTACAATTAATAATACGAATGAACACTGATAAGTGGAGTTTCAACGCTTTGATCTTTTATGTTAACTCTTCAGTTTAAAGCCGTAATTCAAGCAAAACTGGGTCGTAGTTTATTTTCTGAAGTGACACAGTTCTTATACGCATTATTAAATATATTGTTTTTAGAAATGTAGACGCATATTATAATGATGGAATAGTTTATGTATTATATTAGTGAGGTACAAATGTAAAATCATTAATCAAGATTATCTAAGTTACTTGAACGCACCTGAAGAAAAAGCGCGCGAAGCTCATCTGTCAAATTCGATGACACCCAAGTTTGCCGCCAAAACGCTCCATTCAATAGAAACGATAGCATTGTTCTTGACACAAATCACTAAAATGTATCATAGACTATAAATTAATATTTTAATTTTTTAAGATAAACTGTCAATGGCTAATGGTTTTTATTATTGAAGGTTTTTTACGAGTCGCGTGAAGCCGACTAGCGCGCGAAATGCTGTAGGGCGGACTGGGCGTTTGTCGCTGCGAATTCTTCTA
This sequence comes from Boloria euphrosyne, assembly GCA_951802675.2. NCBI lineage: Eukaryota > Metazoa > Arthropoda > Insecta > Lepidoptera > Nymphalidae > Boloria > Boloria euphrosyne. The sequence goes on from OX637871.1 coordinate 15,002,914, forward strand.
TTCAGTTTTTCTTCGAATCATATCAGTGGACAGTGGGTCGCGCTATTTATAATCGTATCGGCTTTTTCCCTTTAACGTTATTGTTATGCAAGTTACCTTCCACACAATTGTTGTACGGAGAATAGTGCTTCTAGGTAATGTCAAAGATTATTTTTCTACTTTCATTTGTGAATTTAAATATTTTTATGTATAATATTTATATTTTTTCTCATTATATCACCTGCAAACTCTATTTAATTAATTATATTTTGTATATGTATTAACACTCAATGTACGCTACATTGTATAATGCTCTATAAACTACATCATACACATAATATATTTAAACAACAAAAAATATTTAACTATAAATAACTTTTAAATAGGCATACGCAATCATTACATTAATAGAAGTAATCCAATAAATTACAAAAGTAAAGACTAGCGGAGTGTTATCTACGTTGAGAGTCGTTATAGTATTTAATATGAATTTTATTATAACCGTCCGATAATATAAAATTAGGCTTATTTACGTAGCAAGACAATACGTAGATAATTATTAAAAAAAACTAATTCATTATACTATATTCATCATAATGTTATATAAATGACTCTTAATACATACAACCAACAACATCAATATACTAGCGAGTCACCCTCGCGTCGCTGGGGTTCGTCCCTAGTTACCCCCTTTAGTATAAAATGTTTTGAATGTCTTACTTATTTATATCTAATGAAAAGCCAAAAAAAAGTTTCAAGCTTCTAGCTTTAAAAAGACGTGATATTCAATCCCTATTCCAATCCCTTACACTCCTTTTTTCGCCTTGAAATGGAGCCGGTCTTTTGTCAGGCTCATTTTAATCGGTTCAGTAGTTTTAGCTTTTAGGCGTTAAAGCGTGACAGACAGACAGACAGAGTTACTTTCGCATTTATAATATTATGTAGTAAGGATTAGCTGCTGTGATTTTGCTTGCATTCATTTCTTTTTAGTCCATGACAATTACATTTGACACGCACTTTTTAAGGAAGCGTAATTATCAAGTTATATTAACTCATGCAACTACCTCGTATAATGTATAAAGCAAGGAATTTTTTCACTAGACCGTCAGAAAAATAAATTTTGTATAGTAGTATAATAAATATTGAAACGAACTAATACAACAGATTGATTAAAATAATATGCATGTATTATTTAACTTATCGATATTAAATATTTAGTGCTGCCAGTATATACTCGTATCTTCATCTTTTTATGAACATAATATACTTACATAATAACCCAGCCCTAAAATTATATTATAATAAAAAAGCATTTTACAATTTTCTTATATTACATTTAAATTAGATTTTGTTTTTATTAAACTTAATCTAAGTCAGTCACTTACTTTTCTTTTATGTCTTTTATCAAAAACACAAAATACAATACTTTAGTCAAATGCAAGTACTATATAATATATTACTATTACTATATTACTATACTATATAACTACGAAGTAACATCTCTAAATATTTTCATAATTATTTTATTATATAATTGGAACGTAATTAAAATAGAAACACAAAACTTTTCAGAAAATAAAGAAATAAGTTAATTGATTTTGTATCAATAACAAAATTTCATTATTAAAGATTAGAAATCAAAGAAATTCACATACTCGTAATAAAAACAATAAAATAAAAATCGCCGATTTCGCCTTCCCCTATACAGTTATTTCAGTCGCGCTATCACGGAATGTAAATCTAGTACAATACTGTCTATGACTTCGCACTGAAATGAAAACAATCTTCTGCTGAACATATGATAATACATTTTTGTAAATACTTCAAAGTATTTTTAATTTATTTAGATATTGCTGCTAAAGTTAAATATTGCTAAAGTTTTTTTCCTTGTATTGTTTTAGTTATATTATTGCATTACTGTCCTTAAACATAATATGTACAAATTGTCATATTTATTATTAAAATTCAAAGTGTTGTATTTTAGTGTAGTTGTTGTAGTGTATTATTTTTTGAAGTTCAGTGCAACAGTTTATGGATGTCGTGGTTGCCTTTAATTGTGATTACAGTTAGATTTAGCTTGGTATTTTATGTATGTATGTCAAATTACTGTATATCATTTTTGTGATAAAAATTAAAAAAAATATTGTTGAGTGTTGCAAGAAATTGTTAAAAATACTATTTATACAGCCTTTATTAACGACACACTGCTAGGCACGGTCCATTTTCAATACGATCGGCTAAAATTCACCACACCGGCCAAGTAGGTTGGTTGCGAACTTCAAATGTTTTTAGTAAACTTTTTAGTTTTTTAGTTTTCATACGGTTTCCTCATGGTATTTTCCTTCACTGTAAGTGCAAATGTAATAATGTCGAAAATAATCGCAAATTATAACATCAGAAGTACAAAGCCCAGGATTTGAACCCGCATCACTTGGTTTGACCAGCGCGCATGTTAACTCTGTAATACCACAGCCTTATTACTAATAAATCTCAATTCAACCTCTACAGATCGCGCGCCACCGTCGTCCCTATATCATAAACCTTTGCCTCTATACCTACATTTCAATAATATTACATTATTTCTTTTTTATTTATGTCTATGGGTTCATCGTCAACAAGAGTAAGACGAAACCATTGAGGAGATGAAATAATAAAATGTAACAAAAATATGTTCTAACTAAAAAAACTTAGCATTTGAAATTATGATTCAAAAAATTAAGACCACTAGTTATAGCCATTACTTGCAATACATTTTTTATCTTTCGAGAAGCACTTCAGAGCTAGCCTTAAGCCAATATTATAAATTCTCAAGCATTTGTGCTTTGCAAAAATAGAAGCAGTTAAACGGAATGGTGTTATTATGGAGAAATACATACACCATTAAGTATTTGAAGCTATTGTCTCTTGGCAACCGTCACGGCATTGCCGTCGGCCTTTGAATGGCCGGAACGCTGTACCCCCGCTTTTTTATTGCCTGCCTTATACTTTTCTGGCTGTATTTTGTTATGCCAATGTTAATTTTAATAGTTTTAATGAATGATAAATATTCTTTTTCACGACATAAAATATGTAATGATGTTTGCTTCCAAAATATTTTCCGTATTCGTAAATCTAGTTCAATTAAAATGTTAAAATAACTTACAATCGGTTATCTTAGTCATACTTTTTAATCATCTTTAAATGGAACAGTTCTCGAAGTGGGACATTTATGTTGTAGTCAAACTAGATTTTTTTTTAAATATACTGGGATTTTTCACATCTATGTTTGAAATCATATACCCTTACAGTAACAAAGAGATTGTTCGCCATAAAATATAAATTGTCATCGGAGAGAACGACTGCTTCCAGACAACATGAAAAAAACCGAATCAAAGTTACTTTTCTTAACTCAGTACACATAAAGTATATCGGACAATTAACTATACAGCATATTATATTTGTTAGAAGAGTTTCAAATAAAAAAAACGTGTGGAATTCAGCTTATTATTTTTATATTAAACATAAAATTGCTTATGTTTAATAAAATTCAATAATTAGTTTGAAATATTTGTACTACATTTTTTTAAAGATAATGAATGAATCAATCATCATTGAATGAGTATGAATGATTTGATTTAGTTCGATAACATCGCGCTGACGTCACGTGTTAAAGGGCAATATCTACCAGGATAGCAGAAGTTACGAGGAGTCAATAATAAAACATCGATATCGTACTTCAAGCTCTATCTGAAACTTCGTAGAATTCCAAATCCTCTGTATCAAAGCTCATGAGATACTGCACCATATATTTGTCAAACTAAATGCAACCTATTTAGAAAGGTCATAGAATATGTATTGCCTTGCAAATACCATTTGGAACCTCGTCTCTGCCGGAATTATCCCCAACCCCTGTTTATAAAGTTATTTCATTGTAATTTTGACTCTAATTCCATGGACGTAAGGTAACTTTCATTTTTGCTTAGTTGCTAGTTGAAACAACGTTTTGACTCTTCACGCTAACTGCATTCCCCGGATTATAACGTGATTGAAAGAGATGGAAAACCGCAATTCACTTAGCGATAAAATGAGAAGGAAAATAACTTGTGCTCAGCGTTTGATTTATAGCCACCCCAAAACATAAGAAGACCGTTGAGCTTTTTGGGGTCAACTTTGTTTTATCTCTTTACTTTATTTTAGACAGCTTTATACGTTTGGCGTTAAATAAATATTTTACGAAATTTCTAGCAGCCATTTCTAAGTACATGTAATATTTAAAATTATTACTATATCTTCATGGAACAAAGTCATTGATAGCATATTTAACACACTTAATAATATTAATTAATTTATTTTTATTATATATCAACTACCACAATGTTAATTTTAAAAAACACATTTGTATGTATGTATTTTATACATAAAAATTCAAAACATTCGCAATTTTGACGACTCCTTTGGCTCAGTTTGTAGTGATCATACTTGCTGCGTCAGTGGTCGCGGGCTCGAGTCTCGCTGAGGGCGTTCATTTGTTGAGCACAGACGCTTGTACTCCAGTCATGGGTGTTTATATTATATTTACGTATTTAAAATTAAATATGTGTAGTATATCAAGTATCATATTCGTAACACAAGCCTCGTAGCTTACCACTGAACTGGATGGTGCTGTGCGCAATAATGTCCCAACATATTGAATTTGCAATTTTATTATTCCACTTTATAAATAATGAGTGACGACAAGTTGTCATAGTATCGTGGAAAAAGCTCAAAAGCACGTGGATCGTGTGGTAGAAGTACCAGGAACGCATCGTACAAAAGGAGCTTCTACTTTAACTGAAATTCTTTAATGGAATACTGCAAACCTTTTTCTTTGTGAGATAGTTTGAATTTCAAATCCAATATGGATGCAAGTTTTACTTTAGTTTTACAACAATTATTGTGTTACCTATAATGCTAAATATTAATTGCTTTTTTATTATTTTAATATACTTTCTTTGTGATCATATTGAATATGGACTGACCTAACAGTTTGACTGATTTTGATGATTTTTTGTTATCTAGGTATACAAATAGTAATAGGCATTATACAGACAGTTCTTAGCCATAGTTAGTCCAGTAAGTAGGTATGTTGTAAACGACCTTTTTTTTTAATCATACAACTAAATTAAATATGTAGCAAAACGTTTGCTGTCGGTTTTAATAGAATTAAATACGTATTTTTTTTTTCACTTTTGATCTAATTTAGAACTACCTAACGTTGCGTTTTTCTATAAATTGATACAAAAAATCCTAAGGGAAACAGCAATTTTAAAATTTTACAAATTTTAAAATCAACATTATCTAAATTGATTCAGCATTCTCGACTGATGCACTTTCAATGAAAAGCAGGTCATTGAATTTATATGTATAGAGATGTACATAATATTATGTCGATATACAAAAATGTAAGTAAAAAAGAAAAAAAATATTTTGAGTCACGTGTTCTACTGCTAATATACCAGGGTAGCATGATGCTATAGGAGGTTATAAGCACCTGTTGCTAGCAAAGCTCATGAATGATATATAAGCTTTTTACCACCCCACGTAGTGATACACAGTGCTGTTCAATTTATCGAACTTTCAAAACTCGATGAATAATAGCTCTATGTACTTAACATCAAAAAATTAATCTGATTTTTAGTACATTTTAATATTAATAATGATATAATATTTATATCATTGTTATCTTAGAACGTATTGATACGTATACATATTTTTGTTATCGTTAATATTGATTATACATCCCACCCAGGATGTCCGTTATTTACCATATTGTTTTTTTTCTTGTGACGCCCTAAAATTTTTAATTTATCTTATGTATATTATATATAATTTAGATTTAAATACAAGCATCAAATCAAACCTAAAACAATTGATGATAGATTGACAAACAAAAGCGCTGTATGTAGTCGTGTTTAGAGTTTCATTAAATTGCGATGACTCCGCCTCGTTCCGAGCTTGACAACAGGTTTTCAAAATATCTCCTACTATGCCTTGATATCCTGGTAACAATGGCAGCTCTCCACGTGACGTGAAAGCGTGTTATACCGACTATTAAATAAGAAGTAAGCAAAGTACCTAGTTACATCTTCGATATAGAGATAATATTATTTTATTTTTTATTTTTCTATGTTACATACAAAGTACTTTGATATCTCGTGTTTTTTTTTATTATTTAAATATTAACAGAATAAAAATTTCTTAAAAACATACTTGACATAAAATGTATATTGTATAATAAAATTGTATAATTTTTAAATATATTAAAAAAATGACTATAAAAATTTGCTACTCTTACTTTATTTTTTAAAATCATCATTTAGCGTGCCGTAGCCAAGTGGCAAAAAACGGAACCCTTATGGATTAGTCTTGTCTGTCTGTCTGTTTGTCCGTCCGTATGTCACAGCCACTTTTTTCCGAAACTATAAGAACTAAACTGTTGAAACTTGATAAGAAGATGTATTTTGTGAACCGCATCAAGATTTTCACACAAAAATAGAAAAAAAACGATCCGATCCGATCCGAAAACATTTTTTTTTCATGAGACCTATACGGGATACGTGGGATATATATGGATAGGTCTTCAAAAATGATATTGAGGTTTCTAATATCATCTAAAGTGAATAGTTTGCGCGAGAGACACTAATTCTAAAGTGGTAAAATGTGTATATAAAAATATCCGTAACACAAGCCTCATAACTGACCACGGAACTAGATAGCGCTGTGTGTTATAATGTCCCAACATATTGTTACGACTTAGGGTTCGTTACAATTAAAACAGCCGATTAAACTACTAAAAAACAGACACTTTAATTATCCAACACAAATTACAAAATAACACACTAAATGATAAAATACAATCGCACTATGATCGCTTTAAATCGCACTCGTAGATCGCTTCGATGTTATCGCTTGTATCGCTGATTCCAAACTGACTAGTCGCGGCTCATACCCGGCCTTATATAGGGGCCTCGGATTCGGTACGGTTCTAGAACCTTCGACTGTAGAAACTTCCAGAATGTTCGAGTACATTCCGGCCCCGATCGATCATAAATCGATCGATCGAGATTGTTCTGGAAAGTTCTATCATCGAAGTTTCTAGAATGATCCCGACTACTAGTTCCGCCACTCGATACTAGATGGCGCTAGTGGTACGTAACGTCACCATGTCCCGAGCATTACTTGTTGCGCGCAACACTGCCCCCTCCTAAGACATGCTCGTCCCGAGCATTATCGGCCTCATAATAGCGCGCTAGTCGATCCACATGGACGATCTTCGGAGTACCTCTTGCACCTTTCCGTATCCGGTAGGTTACATCATTGATCCTTGTTACAATCCGGTAAGGTCCATCCCATTTAGCTTGAAGCTTAGGAGATTTTCCTTTGCTGCGAACTGGATTGTGCAACCATACTAGTGAGCCCTCGTCGAACCCTTTGTTGTTCATTTTGCGGTCATACCGGGTTTTCATCTTTTCAGACATTTTCTGACCCGATTGTCTGACGTGCTCATAAATGTCATCCATCTTGTTCCGCGAGTCATTCGCATAACCGGTGACCAGGTCTGCCCTTAGCATCCTCACAGGTATCACTTCTCTAGCCTCTTGCCTAGCACAATGCTTGCAATCTTCGGGACAAGGTCTTCTTGACAAATCATCTGCGTTGCCATGGGATTTCCCGCTGCGATGTTCGACCACAAAGTCGTATTCCTGCTGCTGCTGGGCGATGCTGTTAGATTCACTACCCTCTCGAGAATGGCCATTTTTCCATTCTGCAGTCCGCTTAGGGCAACTGGATCGAAGGTGGCCCCTTTCCCCACAGCCGTAGCACCTAGGGTTGAATCTTTTACTAGGGTCGCGAACTATAGCCGCTGTAACCTCCCTGACGTGATGGGGACGATGATCCTGTCGCACAGCTTCCACCTCCAGTGCATGGGCCAAGGCGTCCTTGTGCGTCCCGTGGTGCCCGAGCCTCACTGCAGCTCTCACTTCAAGGTCATTTTTCCTTTCTGCAGTCCGCTTAGGGCAACTGGATCGAAGGTGGCCCCTTTCACCACAGCCGTAGCAACTAGGGCTGAATCCATTACTACGGTCGCGAACTATAACCGCTGTAGCCTCCCTGACGCGATGGGAACGATGATCCTGTCGCACAGCTTCCACCTCCAGTGCATGGGCCAAGGCGTCCTTGAGCGTCCCGTGGTGCCCGAGCCTCACTGCAGCTCTCACTTCAAGGTCACGGATGCCGTCGATGAATGCCTGCACCAGGTTCCCTTCAATCATAACGGGCATAGACTGGTAGGCTTTCCGAACCAGCCTCTCCACTTCTAGGGCCCACTGCTGAAGATTTTCGCAACTGCGCTGCACGCGATCCTTTAGCTGCGCACGAAACACGTGTTCCAGGTGAGCGTCACCATACCGAGCCTCCAACGCCTCCAGCAGCTGCTCGTAAGTCACTTCCTTACCGAGAGCTTCTAGAACAGTTAAGGCCTGGTCGCGCAGGCCTAGGGTGAGAGCAGTCATGGCCTGGCTTTTACTCCAGCCATTCGCCTTCATGACGGCCTCGAACTGGATTTTATAGGCCGACCAAGAAGACGTCCCGTCGAATGGCGGCACTTTGAAACCGCGGGCCGAAGCCGCTGCAGCTGGAACTGCGAATCCATCTTCAAGTTTTAGGTTTTCCAACGTTTTCTTCACGTAAGCCATCACATTGTCGACCCGATTATTCACTTGTTCGATTCGGGTTTCAGCCTCTGACAGGCGGTTGTTCACCTCCTTTATGTCTTTCCTGAAGGTAGCGTGAAGGTCCTTTATGAGGAGCATCTGCTCCTCCTGTCGGCGGGCCTGCTCCTCCTGCTGGCGGGCCTGCTCCTCCTTATCGCGCTGGAGCTGTTTCTCCAGCCGAAGAGCCTGTTCTTCCTGTCGGCGGGCCTGCTCCTCCTGCCGGCGGGCCTGCTCCTCCTGCCAGCGGGCCTGCTCCTGCAGCATCATCATTAGAGCACCCAGGTCAGGTGCTGTAGATGCAGGAGCTGCTGCAAGGGCAGCTGACGGGCCGGCCTCCGTGGTCGGCAGCTGGCCCTCCGAAGTCTGCGGCGATGCTCCTCCAAATCGCCTCTGGTCCGTCTCCTGCTGGCGTTGCTGGCTCCGGGTACGGATACCTTCCGTGTCGTCCTTGGGTAAAATCGGCATGATTTAATCCAACTTCTGACACCAATTGTTACGACTTAGGGTTCGTTACAATTAAAACAGCCGATTAAACTACTAAAAAACAGACACTTTAATTATCCAACACAAATTACAAAATAACACACTAAATGATAAAATACAATCGCACTATGATCGCTTTAAATCGCACTCGTAGATCGCTTCGATGTTATCGCTTGTATCGCTGATTCCAAACTGACTAGTCGCGGCTCATACCCGGCCTTATATAGGGGCCTCGGATTCGGTACGGTTCTAGAACCTTCGACTGTAGAAACTTCCAGAATGTTCGAGTACATTCCGGCCCCGATCGATCATAAATCGATCGATCGAGATTGTTCTGGAAAGTTCTATCATCGAAGTTTCTAGAATGATCCCGACTACTAGTTCCGCCACTCGATACTAGATGGCGCTAGTGGTACGTAACGTCACCATGTCCCGAGCATTACTTGTTGCGCGCAACAATATTAATTTATTCATTTATTTATGTAGTAGTAGTGTAAGCCTAATGTCCTTTCATTTTAAAAAACTTTAACAAATTAAACCTTATCAGCTTTAATCCTTCGCTTACAACGATGCTATAGAGTCGACTATCAAAAATCAACCCTTATATTCAAGAGGTTTTTAAGCTCGTCCAAAAGCTCCAAGTCACGTGCACTTTTACCCTCAGTACTAGGATATAAGAAAGCAATAGGAGGTACTTTTGAAAACCACCTGTTGCCAAATGCTTTGAGGCAGGCGGGGATCCACCCTATGACAAACACTTTGTGTCTACGACAGCACGTTTGGCTTAGTGTGTAGTGTTAGTAGTAGTGTGCGTAGTACTTGCTGCGCTAGCAGGCGCGGGTCAAGTCTTGGTATCCATAATGCAAAGTTTTTAAAAAGCTTACGTTGTTATTTAATATTTTTCTACCATTTGTTGGCTCTACAGCTTACTTTACTTTTAAATAAAATTGGTCTAATTTGTTTTCGTAAGAAATAGTTTTTTTTCAGTAAATACACTAATTCATGGAAAACATAAAATGGGAAACTTTATCAAAATTTGATATACATATATATTGCGAAAGCAAATCCACTTGCGTGAAAGTACATAGAAAAATATTTTTTCCCAGATGCTAGACCTATTTTTCACCTTCCGTATTTAATTTCCGTATTGCGATCCCCTGCATTGTAAACATCGGAATCGTTAAAACCGTTTTCGAGAACGTGATATCGACATTTAAGTTACAAAGAAACAAAAAGTCCAGTCACGTGCATACCATCGGAATATACTAGGACAGCAGAGGGTAGTAGGCGCTTAAATAAACCACCTGTTGCTATGCGGGAATTAGAGCTTAAAGCTTTATGTCTACGCTTTCGAAACTTTCTTTGTTCCATTATTTATTTATTCCAGATATGATTTTTCTATTAAATAATGAAGACATTTTAATATCAGTAAAACTCAATTGGCCATTTTAATACGAATAATTAAATTAAGTAATTTTACTATTACGCTCAAAACTCCTTAAACGAGCTCATAAGACGACACATTTGGCTCAGTTTGTAGTGACTCTCCTTGCTGAAGCAGCGGTTGCGGGTTTGAATCCCGCTAAGTCATTCCTTTGTATGATGAACACGCATATTTATTATTTATACTCCATTCATGGGTATATATTTTCGTAATGCAAGCTTACCACAGAACTAGATGGCGCTGTGTGTTAATCCCGCTTTCAATATATTTTATACTAACAAACCCGGCCCGCTTCGCTGGGTGTGTTAAAATAAATTAAATGGTTTTATAAATTTGTAATCAAATAAAGCCTTAAGTTACTCCTTTACATTAGGTATATGCGAGTGTAAACCCGTCAAAATTGGTCCAGCCGTTTCATATATTAGCTGGAACAAACTCCGAAAAGAAATTTTTTAAAATTTTTTTTTGATGTTACTATCGTAAAAGCTGTTAATTTGAAATTATAAAAAGACACTTCAATTTATATCTACTGATTTACAGGTTGTTTGGACAAGGTAGCAAAAAGATCGACAGGATATTGGGACGCTCTGTTGATCAATGTATAGCGTACGTATGTAGTAGTTCAGTATCAATGTGTGTAGCGTTTGCAAGGCGTGTCCCGGAGGAAGTCGGAGTCACGTGTTCCGTAACCAATATACTAGGATAGCATGGGATTACAGGAGGCTATTTTCATGAACGCGGCTGGGAGTTTGATTAACGCATAGCAACAATATATAAAAGTGATCTGGGCCTATAGCCAACCGGCATTCGTTATGAACCGATTCGATTTCTACAATCGTCATCGCTTAAACGAAGCGTGTGCATTTTGAACTTTAAATCACTAATAATTGAAATGAATTTACATTGTCTACCATCATCTATTCGTTGACAACAGATCACGTGACATATCTAAGGCATATGTCAAACCCATACATTTTGGACTTTTCTACTAGCGCTTTCGCTAATCGATTGTTACATTGTCTAGGCCTGCTACAGATTTTATTTTTATTTCATTAAAGAAGTTTGAATGTACATTATTTGATAATACTTTTTAAATAATTGAAGTTTTATGAAATAAGACAATAATGAAAATATCTTAATTTAAAATTATAATTACGTAAAATATCTTCGAAATTTTTACTAATGTAAAATGCAATTTTTTAAATAAAAATCAATATTTAAAAGTTTTGTTTTGTCTTCAGCTCTTTCGAACGTCCCACTGTTGGGCTTGGACCTCCCTTAGTACGAGGGGATCAGACCATAGTCCACCACGTTGGGATGATTAATAATAATCCTTCTATAGATATTATTTGAGTGTTAATCTTGTACTAAATGAATTTTATTTTATTTATTTTACTAATACCTACTCAAAATTTCTATTCATATTATACCTTATGACCTACCTGAGGTAAATTGTTTAAAATAACAATGTTTTAAATAAAAAGATACTATATATTATAAAATATTGAAAAACAGATAGCTTATTTAGTTAGCTTAGTACACTACCGACCCTAAGTGGATAACATGAGTCACATGTTTTGCTTCTAATGTTACCAGGACATTAGACGTTTAGAGCAAGTGTTTTTCAGTAATATCGATTGACGAGCGAGAACAGAGCTTTACATGTATCAGGTACGTAAGTAATAAATATTATTTGATGATTGATATATCATATTTAACAAAGCCTTGGAATATTTTTTTCGGTCTTGTTTTTAAGCAGTATAAGCCATATAATAAAATATTAGTGCTATTATAAAAACTAAAAAGCAATTGCTAAAAATCAAGACTACGTACATACAAATACAAAATTAATAGTTTTGAATTGATTTTAATGATTATTTAATTAGTACTAGCATTTCCCGCGGCTCCGCTCGCGTTTAAAAGAAACTAAATTCTTAGTTTTCACATACCGTGTGATGTTTTACAGCCAGTTCTTAACAGTTAATTGAGATTTCTCAGAAAAGAGATATTTTCCAGTAGTAAAAGGGCTATCCAGTGGTTTTCTCGTGTCGGTCACATACAGACAGACAAAAATACTAAAAACTATAGATTCGGCTTCTGTATCGATAATAATTACTATTTCAATAAGAATATCCAAAAAAAATTCAATGTACAGATTCGACTAAGTTTGAATTTTATTACATGTATAGATGAATAGATTTAGTAGTAGGTATGAGAAATTTATGGACCATTATATGTGATATATAAGGTAAATTTTAAAATCTTTCACACTTCACTTCGTGAGGGGAATCACGCCATAGTCCACCATGCTGGCCAAGTGCGGGTCGGCGGACTTCACACGTCTTTCGCTAACTTTCTAGGTTCCTCAGACATGCAGGTTTTCTCACAATGTTTTCTTTCACCGTAAGACAAACGGTAATCATATTAGAAATTAAAATGTCAGAGGTGCGAAACCAGGTATTTGAACCCACATTACTACCTACTTTATCATACTTTATACAAATAATTTTAATATTGAATTTACGAGTATATTCATATACCTAACTAATAAAAAATATTTATCATTTACTTCTAGAAATATCACTTTTGATTTTTTGTAGCTCTAATAAGTAGTTTAAGTTGCTAAGTTCACTCACTACTTAGCTCAAGTCACGTGCACTTTGCTGAATGTACTAGGATATCAGAGACTAACAAGAGGTGCTTTTTAAGACCACTTGTTGATATGCTGAAAAGGCGGAGTCAGTGAGCTTTTGTGGTTTACACACTATTCTTCTTCTTCTTCCCGCCTTTATCCCACGCTATGTGGGGTCGGCATTTTTTTTATTGGTTTGGCAAGAAGTTTTACAACCGGCCGCCTGCCTGACGTTAACCCTCTTTGGGAATGCTATTTTCGGTGGTATTGGTATAACCGCCACCACTTGATTTAACAGGGTTATGTTAAAAATTACCCTTTTACAATTAATTATTAAAAACACAAATACTATAATTAATTAGAAAACATGCTGTATCACAGGAAACTTAGCAGCAATTTTCATCTTGTATATTTTTTATCAAACCTTGTTTTCTTTTAGTCCAGGGTCCAAAAGCATTAATACTCCATAACTGATTAGAATGCTCTGCAAAGCCTGTCTTTACTTCCTTATTGCAGGGCGGAATCATATAATTCACAAAAACTTTCCTCTAAATACACCTTTATGTCAGGATTCATGAATAGCTAAATGTAAATCAAGATCTAGTGTTTCTTGTAAAAACTATGTAGAATTCGTCTTACTTTTATTCAAAACGCTGTAGTTGCTAGTCATTTGTGTTCCCTATGTGAGCTTCAGTTTTTCCCAAATGGCCATACCAGTTATTGTTTTCGCTGTTTTTACTTGTTCTAATAGCTAAAAGTAAATCAAGATCTAATGCTTCTTGTACAAACTATGTAGAATTCATCTTACTTTTATTCAAAACGCTGTAGTTGCTAATCATCTGTCTATTCTATGTGAGCTTCAGATTTCTCTCAAATGGCCAAATCAGTTATTGTTTTCACTGATTTTACTTGTTCTAGTAAGCAGTGATTTCAGGAAGTATAGAAGGTTGTCTTTTTCGTCTTCCCTCATCCGATTAAAATTGTCTGCATTTATCTTCATGATTATTTTTATATATTTTACAATATCTTACTGAAATTTAAGTATTGGAAAATGTGTTTTTTTAATGTTTTTAAATGTTACATTTATTATATTATAATTTTCAATGTTGACACCATGACAGATGTCATTATATTTTATTATATTTTATTATTTTGTGGTTTACACACTATAAGATAGACAATACGATGATACGAGAATACGATGTTCCTTTAAACTAGTTCTTATTTTCTATTCTATATGAAGACACATTGAGATGATAATAATATATGAATTCATAATAAATCTTATACTTTTTCTTCTAGGGCTACAACTACGCTTTATTTAAATGCGAATTTTAATACAATTTATTTAAATGCGAATTTTTAAGCTCTATATAACTATAATATAAAAGATTGAAAAATTAAATTAAGTTATAATAAAAAGTTAAATCTAATATATAAAAATCTCGTGTCACAGTGTTTGTTATCGAACTCCTCCGAAACGGCTTGACCGATTTTTATGAATTTTTTTGTGTATATTTGGTAGGTATGAGAATAGGTCGTAGGCTATTTTTTATTTCCCTAGGTGATAAGAATGGCGCTCTGCAGATTTTTTATTTTTCATTTTTAGACCATTATTTTATTTTGTATTTTTTTATGATTTAGTATCAAAAAATACATATAACCCTAAATTATTAGGCTGCTACCACCAATCCCTATTTTTTAATATTAAGATTAGTATTTTGAATTAATTGAGTGCCGTCCATTATTATTCTCTGTGCATCGATCGTAGCATTGACGTTTTACTTTGTCAGTACAACTGTCATGTTTATTATATTATCATACAAAATTTATTATTAATTTGGAATGCTATTACTACTAATCTTAGCTTTATTTTGCAATTATAAAAATTGCTGGTGATTGTTCTCAGTTTTAGTTATTTAGTGACTTCATAAAAATCAATAGTACTCAATTGAGTCAGGAGCTTCCGCCAACGAACCACCAGGTAGCTACTAAACAACACGTTTAAATTATTCCAGAAAACTTTCATACATTTATCAATTAGTATGTAATTATTAATCTATACATATAAACGAACTCATCACGAAACCTCGAAAACAGCTGGACGTATAGAGAATTGGCAGGGAGGTAGTCTATAAATAGTAGATGACCGCTAAGAAAGAATTTTGCGACTGGGCCGCATTAAGGTGGTCTAAGGGCTCTTGCAAGTTTGTATGAAAGTCATTCATTTTTTGTGCTACAAATTTTAAACTTGGCAGAAAAGTAGTTGATAGTTAGTAGATATCCGCTAAGAATCAATTTTGAGCCAGGACCGGATAAAGGAGGACTAAGAGCTCTCGCAAGTTTTTATGCAACTCCTTAATTCTTTATGCTACAAACTGTAAATTTGGCAGGAAGGTAGTTTAAAGTTAGTAGATGTCCACTAAGAACGAATTTTGAGCCAGGACAGGATAAAGGAGGTCTAAAGGCTCTCGAAAGTTTTTATGCAACTCCTTCATTTTTTGTGCTACCTACAAACTTTAAATTTGGCAAGGAGGTAATGTGTAGTAAGTAGACATCCACTAAGGACGGATTTTGCAAAAGGGCCGGATCAAGGTGGTCTAAGGGCTCTAGCAAATTTGTATGAAAGTCCTTCATCTTTTGTGCTACATACTTTAAATTTGTCGGGGAGGTAGTTAATTGTTAGTAAACGTCCGCCAAGAACGAATTTTGCTACAGGGCCGGATTAAGGAGGTCTAAGGGCTCTCTCAGTTTGTATGAAAGTCCTTAATTTTTTGTGCTACAAACTATAAATTTTCCTGGGAGGAAGTTTATAGTTAGTAGACGTCCGTTAAGAACGGATTTTGCGACTGGGTTGAATTGAGGTAGTCTAAATCGAAAAATCCATTCAAAAGATAATACGACTATAAAAATGTCAATCTAAACAAATTACTACTAATAGAAAAATAAAGTGCAGCACAGCGTACAATTGGGAGAGGTAGGGGGTTCCAAGAACGGAAGAGGGCGTGCACATATTATATGGGTTCTGAAATAACTAGAGTAATTTTGGAGAAATTTTCAGGCAATCTACAGATCAACCTAGCGAGTGATCGAATGAAGTTCAGTGGCGATTAAAAAAATTAACACGGGCGAAGCCGCGGGTACAGCTAGTATAGATTATAAAAATAAAAATAATAAACATCGAAGCTAATTGAAGTGTTTATATTTCAATTATATTCAAAGCATAAAAATAAACATTTAAGTATTTAGGAAAACAGAAAACAATTTTCTTCTAAGTAAAAAATAACTTTAATAATAACGCCTGCCTGACGTTAACCCTCTTTGGGAATGCTATTTTCGGTGGTATTGGTATAACCGCCACCACTTGATTTAACAGGGTTATGTTAAAAATTACCCTTTTACAATTAATTATTAAAAACACAAATACTATAATTAATTAGAAAACATGCTGTATCACAGGAAACTTAGCAGCAATTTTCATCTTGTATATTTTTTATCAAACCTTGTTTTCTTTTAGTCCAGGGTCCAAAAGCATTAATACTCCATAACTGATTAGAATGCTCTGCAAAGCCTGTCTTTACTTCCTTATTGCAGGGCGGAATCATATAATTCACAAAAACTTTCCTCTAAATACACCTTTATGTCAGGATTCATGAATAGCTAAATGTAAATCAAGATCTAGTGTTTCTTGTAAAAACTATGTAGAATTCGTCTTACTTTTATTCAAAACGCTGTAGTTGCTAGTCATTTGTGTTCCCTATGTGAGCTTCAGTTTTTCCCAAATGGCCATACCAGTTATTGTTTTCGCTGTTTTTACTTGTTCTAATAGCTAAAAGTAAATCAAGATCTAATGCTTCTTGTACAAACTATGTAGAATTCATCTTACTTTTATTCAAAACGCTGTAGTTGCTAATCATCTGTCTATTCTATGTGAGCTTCAGATTTCTCTCAAATGGCCAAATCAGTTATTGTTTTCACTGATTTTACTTGTTCTAGTAAGCAGTGATTTCAGGAAGTATAGAAGGTTGTCTTTTTCGTCTTCCCTCATCCGATTAAAATTGTCTGCATTTATCTTCATGATTATTTTTATATATTTTACAATATCTTACTGAAATTTAAGTATTGGAAAATGTGTTTTTTTAATGTTTTTAAATGTTACATTTATTATATTATAATTTTCAATGTTGACACCATGACAGATGTCATTATATTTTATTATATTTTATTATTTTGTGGTTTACACACTATAAGATAGACAATACGATGATACGAGAATACGATGTTCCTTTAAACTAGTTCTTATTTTCTATTCTATATGAAGACACATTGAGATGATAATAATATATGAATTCATAATAAATCTTATACTTTTTCTTCTAGGGCTACAACTACGCTTTATTTAAATGCGAATTTTAATACAATTTATTTAAATGCGAATTTTTAAGCTCTATATAACTATAATATAAAAGATTGAAAAATTAAATTAAGTTATAATAAAAAGTTAAATCTAATATATAAAAATCTCGTGTCACAGTGTTTGTTATCGAACTCCTCCGAAACGGCTTGACCGATTTTTATGAATTTTTTTGTGTATATTTGGTAGGTATGAGAATAGGTCGTAGGCTATTTTTTATTTCCCTAGGTGATAAGAATGGCGCTCTGCAGATTTTTTATTTTTCATTTTTAGACCATTATTTTATTTTGTATTTTTTTATGATTTAGTATCAAAAAATACATATAACCCTAAATTATTAGGCTGCTACCACCAATCCCTATTTTTTAATATTAAGATTAGTATTTTGAATTAATTGAGTGCCGTCCATTATTATTCTCTGTGCATCGATCGTAGCATTGACGTTTTACTTTGTCAGTACAACTGTCATGTTTATTATATTATCATACAAAATTTATTATTAATTTGGAATGCTATTACTACTAATCTTAGCTTTATTTTGCAATTATAAAAATTGCTGGTGATTGTTCTCAGTTTTAGTTATTTAGTGACTTCATAAAAATCAATAGTACTCAATTGAGTCAGGAGCTTCCGCCAACGAACCACCAGGTAGCTACTAAACAACACGTTTAAATTATTCCAGAAAACTTTCATACATTTATCAATTAGTATGTAATTATTAATCTATACATATAAACGAACTCATCACGAAACCTCGAAAACAGCTGGACGTATAGAGAATTGGCAGGGAGGTAGTCTATAAATAGTAGATGACCGCTAAGAAAGAATTTTGCGACTGGGCCGCATTAAGGTGGTCTAAGGGCTCTTGCAAGTTTGTATGAAAGTCATTCATTTTTTGTGCTACAAATTTTAAACTTGGCAGAAAAGTAGTTGATAGTTAGTAGATATCCGCTAAGAATCAATTTTGAGCCAGGACCGGATAAAGGAGGACTAAGAGCTCTCGCAAGTTTTTATGCAACTCCTTAATTCTTTATGCTACAAACTGTAAATTTGGCAGGAAGGTAGTTTAAAGTTAGTAGATGTCCACTAAGAACGAATTTTGAGCCAGGACAGGATAAAGGAGGTCTAAAGGCTCTCGAAAGTTTTTATGCAACTCCTTCATTTTTTGTGCTACCTACAAACTTTAAATTTGGCAAGGAGGTAATGTGTAGTAAGTAGACATCCACTAAGGACGGATTTTGCAAAAGGGCCGGATCAAGGTGGTCTAAGGGCTCTAGCAAATTTGTATGAAAGTCCTTCATCTTTTGTGCTACATACTTTAAATTTGTCGGGGAGGTAGTTAATTGTTAGTAAACGTCCGCCAAGAACGAATTTTGCTACAGGGCCGGATTAAGGAGGTCTAAGGGCTCTCTCAGTTTGTATGAAAGTCCTTAATTTTTTGTGCTACAAACTATAAATTTTCCTGGGAGGAAGTTTATAGTTAGTAGACGTCCGTTAAGAACGGATTTTGCGACTGGGTTGAATTGAGGTAGTCTAAATCGAAAAATCCATTCAAAAGATAATACGACTATAAAAATGTCAATCTAAACAAATTACTACTAATAGAAAAATAAAGTGCAGCACAGCGTACAATTGGGAGAGGTAGGGGGTTCCAAGAACGGAAGAGGGCGTGCACATATTATATGGGTTCTGAAATAACTAGAGTAATTTTGGAGAAATTTTCAGGCAATCTACAGATCAACCTAGCGAGTGATCGAATGAAGTTCAGTGGCGATTAAAAAAATTAACGCGGGCGAAGCCGCGGGTACAGCTAGTATAGATTATAAAAATAAAAATAATAAACATCGAAGCTAATTGAAGTGTTTATATTTCAATTATATTCAAAGCATAAAAATAAACATTTAAGTATTTAGGAAAACAGAAAACAATTTTCTTCTAAGTAAAAAATAACTTTAATAATAACGCCTGCCTGACGTTAACCCTCTTTGGGAATGCTATTTTCGGTGGTATTGGTATAACCGCCACCACTTGATTTAACAGGGTTATGTTAAAAATTACCCTTTTACAATTAATTATTAAAAACACAAATACTATAATTAATTAGAAAACATGCTGTATCACAGGAAACTTAGCAGCAATTTTCATCTTGTATATTTTTTATCAAACCTTGTTTTCTTTTAGTCCAGGGTCCAAAAGCATTAATACTCCATAACTGATTAGAATGCTCTGCAAAGCCTGTCTTTACTTCCTTATTGCAGGGCGGAATCATATAATTCACAAAAACTTTCCTCTAAATACACCTTTATGTCAGGATTCATGAATAGCTAAATGTAAATCAAGATCTAGTGTTTCTTGTAAAAACTATGTAGAATTCGTCTTACTTTTATTCAAAACGCTGTAGTTGCTAGTCATTTGTGTTCCCTATGTGAGCTTCAGTTTTTCCCAAATGGCCATACCAGTTATTGTTTTCGCTGTTTTTACTTGTTCTAATAGCTAAAAGTAAATCAAGATCTAATGCTTCTTGTACAAACTATGTAGAATTCATCTTACTTTTATTCAAAACGCTGTAGTTGCTAATCATCTGTCTATTCTATGTGAGCTTCAGATTTCTCTCAAATGGCCAAATCAGTTATTGTTTTCACTGATTTTACTTGTTCTAGTAAGCAGTGATTTCAGGAAGTATAGAAGGTTGTCTTTTTCGTCTTCCCTCATCCGATTAAAATTGTCTGCATTTATCTTCATGATTATTTTTATATATTTTACAATATCTTACTGAAATTTAAGTATTGGAAAATGTGTTTTTTTAATGTTTTTAAATGTTACATTTATTATATTATAATTTTCAATGTTGACACCATGACAGATGTCATTATATTTTATTATATTTTATTATTTTGTGGTTTACACACTATAAGATAGACAATACGATGATACGAGAATACGATGTTCCTTTAAACTAGTTCTTATTTTCTATTCTATATGAAGACACATTGAGATGATAATAATATATGAATTCATAATAAATCTTATACTTTTTCTTCTAGGGCTACAACTACGCTTTATTTAAATGCGAATTTTAATACAATTTATTTAAATGCGAATTTTTAAGCTCTATATAACTATAATATAAAAGATTGAAAAATTAAATTAAGTTATAATAAAAAGTTAAATCTAATATATAAAAATCTCGTGTCACAGTGTTTGTTATCGAACTCCTCCGAAACGGCTTGACCGATTTTTATGAATTTTTTTGTGTATATTTGGTAGGTATGAGAATAGGTCGTAGGCTATTTTTTATTTCCCTAGGTGATAAGAATGGCGCTCTGCAGATTTTTTATTTTTCATTTTTAGACCATTATTTTATTTTGTATTTTTTTATGATTTAGTATCAAAAAATACATATAACCCTAAATTATTAGGCTGCTACCACCAATCCCTATTTTTTAATATTAAGATTAGTATTTTGAATTAATTGAGTGCCGTCCATTATTATTCTCTGTGCATCGATCGTAGCATTGACGTTTTACTTTGTCAGTACAACTGTCATGTTTATTATATTATCATACAAAATTTATTATTAATTTGGAATGCTATTACTACTAATCTTAGCTTTATTTTGCAATTATAAAAATTGCTGGTGATTGTTCTCAGTTTTAGTTATTTAGTGACTTCATAAAAATCAATAGTACTCAATTGAGTCAGGAGCTTCCGCCAACGAACCACCAGGTAGCTACTAAACAACACGTTTAAATTATTCCAGAAAACTTTCATACATTTATCAATTAGTATGTAATTATTAATCTATACATATAAACGA
This sequence comes from Boloria euphrosyne, assembly GCA_951802675.2. Lineage (NCBI taxonomy): Eukaryota > Metazoa > Arthropoda > Insecta > Lepidoptera > Nymphalidae > Boloria > Boloria euphrosyne. The sequence continues at coordinate 15,024,415 of OX637871.1, forward strand.
ACTCATCACGAAACCTCGAAAACAGCTGGACGTATAGAGAATTGGCAGGGAGGTAGTCTATAAATAGTAGATGACCGCTAAGAAAGAATTTTGCGACTGGGCCGCATTAAGGTGGTCTAAGGGCTCTTGCAAGTTTGTATGAAAGTCATTCATTTTTTGTGCTACAAATTTTAAACTTGGCAGAAAAGTAGTTGATAGTTAGTAGATATCCGCTAAGAATCAATTTTGAGCCAGGACCGGATAAAGGAGGACTAAGAGCTCTCGCAAGTTTTTATGCAACTCCTTAATTCTTTATGCTACAAACTGTAAATTTGGCAGGAAGGTAGTTTAAAGTTAGTAGATGTCCACTAAGAACGAATTTTGAGCCAGGACAGGATAAAGGAGGTCTAAAGGCTCTCGAAAGTTTTTATGCAACTCCTTCATTTTTTGTGCTACCTACAAACTTTAAATTTGGCAAGGAGGTAATGTGTAGTAAGTAGACATCCACTAAGGACGGATTTTGCAAAAGGGCCGGATCAAGGTGGTCTAAGGGCTCTAGCAAATTTGTATGAAAGTCCTTCATCTTTTGTGCTACATACTTTAAATTTGTCGGGGAGGTAGTTAATTGTTAGTAAACGTCCGCCAAGAACGAATTTTGCTACAGGGCCGGATTAAGGAGGTCTAAGGGCTCTCTCAGTTTGTATGAAAGTCCTTAATTTTTTGTGCTACAAACTATAAATTTTCCTGGGAGGAAGTTTATAGTTAGTAGACGTCCGTTAAGAACGGATTTTGCGACTGGGTTGAATTGAGGTAGTCTAAATCGAAAAATCCATTCAAAAGATAATACGACTATAAAAATGTCAATCTAAACAAATTACTACTAATAGAAAAATAAAGTGCAGCACAGCGTACAATTGGGAGAGGTAGGGGGTTCCAAGAACGGAAGAGGGCGTGCACATATTATATGGGTTCTGAAATAACTAGAGTAATTTTGGAGAAATTTTCAGGCAATCTACAGATCAACCTAGCGAGTGATCGAATGAAGTTCAGTGGCGATTAAAAAAATTAACGCGGGCGAAGCCGCGGGTACAGCTAGTATAGATTATAAAAATAAAAATAATAAACATCGAAGCTAATTGAAGTGTTTATATTTCAATTATATTCAAAGCATAAAAATAAACATTTAAGTATTTAGGAAAACAGAAAACAATTTTCTTCTAAGTAAAAAATAACTTTTTAACCCATTCGCGTCCACCGCACTACATTGCAACTCAAACGTCATACCGCCATACATATTACTAGTGAACCCACTAGCGGGGTCTTCGGCATGGGGTATGCGCTCTGCATATAACTATTCCTTTAAAAACGATTTGACGAGTTTATTTACAAAACAAAGTAACTAAAACTATTAAACAACAAAATAAAGTTTGCTTTGGGACTGTTCACTAACAAGTCATGCGGACAAACCGATATATTTTTATTCTTGATAACATAAAACAACAACGAACAACGAACAAATCAAGCTATGAACATATTTCACTTACCAGATTTCTTACATTTATGAATATCAATTCTTTTTAATAATTGTTTTTAATATTCGTGCTGATTATTCGTATATTCGTATTCGTTGCATCACTACCTAATGATAATATTTCATTGCATGTGTGTGTAAGTATTAGTCTAAGAGCTAGCGAACTACTTATTAGACTAACTTTTTGTAACTAAAGTTACAATGCTAAGAAAATATTATTATATTTGATGTTTTATTTTTTATTGGAGAGCGTTGGCCTTAGGATCAGTCGAACGAACTCAGAACATCTGTTCTGTGACTTACTGATCCACCAAAGTCTCACTACACTACTTTTAATTATTTTCATTTTATTATGATGTAACTAAGGCAGCAGGCGATAATGCGCTCTCTTGGATATCCGAGTAATGCGCTTTCAAATCCGGGTCTCGCACCTCTGATATGTACATGTTCGAATCATTTTCTATCATGATTACCGCTTCTCTTGCGGCGAAGGAAAACATCGTGAGGAAACCTACATGTCTGAGAAAAACCTAGCAAATTTTCAAAAGACATGTGAAGTCCGCTAACTCACACTAGGCCTGAGTTGTGGACTATGGCCTGATTCCCCTCGTACTGAGGGAGGCCCGTGCCCAGCATTGGGACGTTAAAAGGGTTGAAGATGAGATGATAATGTAACTATTATTTTTCACTTAGTAAACTGTAAAATCAATCGTAATATGGATACTAATCAATAAAATTGAACTAAAACAGATTTATTAAAAAAAATATTTATTAACATTATACTCAATAAACGTACAATATCACTTAGTTTACTTGACTCAAGACTAAAGTTTATTCTCATTAAAATGAAGTAATGCTGTAAGTAATTAATCATGCTGGTCCTAACCCACATAGCGTGGGGTAAGGACAAGAAGAAGAAGTAGATTATCGGTAAATTGAGGAGCGTTATCGTTCTGGTTCAAAAAATAAAGAATTTTTAATCTACTCCCACAAGTCTATAATTTTAATATGTAGTAATTTTCATATTATGTTGAAATGTAAAAAAAAGAAAACCTATTTTTAGGGTGCAAATATGTAGGTACCAGACTAGTAAAGTTGACCTCGGGATTGTTGTTAGCAATAGTAATGCTCCCACAAGGCTAACGTTTTGATGTTCTTTCATTTTTTTTAAAAGTATATGCAAGCAGTCTGAATATTCTAGTACTTGCAGGAGTCTGCCAGACGAGGATATATTGGGCATCACGCTTAAGAGCGAGCGCAACAAACTTCTACGGGTTTTAACGTTAGAAAGGATATATTAAATTGATAAGATATGATTAAGGATTACTGAAATTAAAGATAAACAGGGTTATATATAAAGTGAATTTATTTTATAAAACAAATTTATTATGCAAACTTATTATTCGAATGATCTCTATAAGTGTATGAAGAATGAAGTTACATAATATAATAATATTATTATTACAGTATTTTATTTTTGGGAAACGCTAGCTCTCCTACTATATTACTGTCATTGATTGTCATCCTTAATTATACACAGTATGTTTCATTTTATTGAAGAACCTATATTTAGGTAAAGTGAGTATTTGTTTTTTTTTCTGAATATTTTTAGCAAACTAAGTTTTAAGGTATACTGTACTACTGTATACTTATAGGTATATTGTCAATAAGTATAGTGAACAAAAGGTAAGACAATAATAAAATAAAAATACCTCGCAATTATGTAGATACTTTGAATCCGTACCTATATTTTATATTATGCCAAAATGTATTGGTATGTTTTTCTTTCACGTTAAAACGGGACAGGATTGGCAGTGACCTAGGCTAATTTTTACCTTGGCAGATTATCTTGTTCTCAAGGTAAACACGTTAAAATACATATCATTAAAAATGTTGATGGAATATCCTCCTTATAATTTGCTTTACAATGACGATTTACAAAATTTGAGGCCAGTTGTTCAAAGAAGCAGGTATAGACTTAAAAAAAGATTCAATTTTAATAACTGGATATTTTGAGTTGTAAGTACGTTAACTATAATGATTTTCATAATACTTTACGAAGCGAAGATATTTTTGTAATGTTTAAATTATGTACCTACTGCGAAAACAAATATATTATTAAAATAAAGCCAGAGCTTTTTTATAGTATTAGAGACAATAACTGTCCAACAATATTTTATTTATTTATTTAATATCAAACTACTGCGTAAATTTAGAACATGCTGTAGCAAGCTATGGCATGACAGCCGTGTACAGACAGTAGCGGCCATATTCATTTCTATCTATGTGTGCGTGTAGTGTTGGCTATGTTCGTCTTTATCTAAATTTTCAGCAAAATACAATTGATCACTCGATACTATTGAATAAAAAATGTGTATAATATAGAGATTACAGTTTCTTTGTTTTTCCTGATCTAGTAACAAGAAATCAAATCGATATTTATAATAATTATTATAAACAGCGGTTTCTCACGTCTGAAATACGATCTACGACGTAGGTTAAATTTTACTAAAAAATAAAATTAAACTGAATCTTGAAACCAATGGATATACTAAAAAGAACTTGTTAAAATAAATAGTTCACTTTATTTTGTAATCGTATAATAACGTATTTACAAAGAATGAGCTACATTTATAAAGAGCCCACCACGCGGGCTCTCGGCACCGCAATAGCGACATACGTGAACCGGCGCCGTGGGTCACTGGCACTGAATGGGTTAAAGCGCCGAACGAAAAGCTCATGTCACGTGCACTTTGGCTACAACTACTAGGATGGCAGAAAACTTATAGAGGAAGTCCATCTGTTGCTTTGCCGCCCTTTTCGTAAGGGTGAATTCCATTTTTTTTACATATTATGCATCTAGCTTGTGGAAAAACGCGCTAAAAAGAATCACTAAACAATAGTTCTAGTACAATCGATCGTGTACATAGTATAAATATATGCAATATACTAATTAAAAAGTGAATAGTATGCTGAATACAATATAACTAGAATAGTTGTTGACATGTCTCCTTTATGTTTTTTTTTATTTTATTTAGTTTAGAGAATCAAAAACTGTTTTTTATTGCTGACGATTTTTAACTGTTGCGATGTTTAACATTTTTGTGTGCAATTTTTGGAAATCAAAACTTTGATATATTTTTAAAACATATTAATAATAATTAACAAAATGCAAAAACTCCATAGTAAATAAAAAATCAAAATAATACACGAATAATCGTAACTTGCCTCATAATAATATTTGTAAAACAGTACCGATAATTCGCTAAACCTGCCAATTTAATCGTACGTCAAACCATGCCTTTATATTATGTAGAAATTAAGACTTTTCTTTAAATAAGCCATATTGATAAAAACAAACAAACAAACTTTGATTTTTAAAGGTAAATTAGTTATGAAAAATATTTTCCACTTACTTTTTAATAATTAAACTACGTTTTACTCAATTGTTATTATTAATCATAATAAATAAATACAACAAATACGCCGCAGCGCCTAGCGGTGCTCGATAGTCACGTTAAATTCAAAACATACTTACCAGGCGAGCAGAGACCATAAGGAAGTAACGCTTCTCTAAGGGCTGTCTCTTACATTATACATATTGCAATGCAAAATACACCGTAAGTAATTGGAATACGATTGAAATATGTATTGTAATATTTATAACGGAAAATTACTTCTATCCATTTATGGTACCTTGGTAGCCCATATTTTTGATAAGCGTGATTTTGTAGAACTATCCAGTAGCTTGTTTCGGCCGGAATTTTGTTTATAAGCTTTATTACGTTGATTGTTGACTTTATTACGCGTTAAGTTCATCAAAAATGGCAGTATTAATTAATAAGACTTTATTAATAGATAACTAGTAATACTCCCGACTCCGCCCCTGTTGTAAACGGAAATAATACGGAAATAATAAAGAATAATAAACATAGAAGATGAGTAGGTCCAAGCGAATTGAAGCCATTTTATTGGCTAGATATGGTTAGATACGTTTCCCGTCACGACAACTTAGTCTCTTTAAAAATGACTTGGTGTGCAGTGAAAGCGTGTCACAACGCGTCTCATAACAAAACAAGAAAAAGAAAATGTCATTTCACAACTAATAATTTTAAGTAAAACATTAGTCTAAACAGAAAATTAATTTTCGAAATTTCACATGCCATGTGTTTTTATGGAAACTGTTTGGAGCTGGACACACGCATTTCGTCTTTCGACTACCGGGTTTTCAACGTCGAAAATATTAAACGGGTGACAGTCGAGGCGGAGTCAGAGGCCGATTAAGTTTGTCGCGAAAGTTCAATTTCTTTTTTAATTTGGTGTTCCTGTTATTAATTTTATTATTTTCACTATTTATATTATTTTATTATCTTATATGTTCAATAAATATATTCAAAATAAAAAAAGTATGGCTTCCATTTATAATAATAATTATTATTATAAAAAACTAATTTTACATAAATTTTAAAACGCCCAACGAAGCGGGTGGGTAACAGCTAGTATAAACATAATATAGTCGGCCAATGGACGTGACAGCCCAAGCCGTCATACACTAATAAGTGTATGGCAGCTTGGGCTGGGTGTTACGTCCGTTGGCCGACCATATGTTTCATAGGCTTTGGTAATATACACCAAATAATATTATGTACAGCCACATAACCGTTATTTATTTAGTCGGTCATAAATTAACAGAGCGTCCTCTACATCACATCGTACCACAAACACGTGCACCTTTGTTGAATATACTAGGGTATCATGGTCATGAAGAACGTCGTCGTAAAAACAACCTGTTGCTAGACCGGTCGGAAAAGCATATGCGCGCCTTTAAATGAAAAGGAAATAGCAATTTTCACGCGTGTGACAGAGACTTACTAAAGTATTGATTTTAAAGCTTCCAATAACTAACAGACGTGACGTACGTCTTTAACACAGAGTAGTGATTTTTGTATCTTAGTCAATAGGTGGCGCTGCGACAAATAGGTGCAAGCAAAAGACTATGATAGAAAGCCATCTTCCTATCTATGTGCTCCTGGTATTACAACACAGTATACACGTGACTGGAGCAGATTCATAGTAAAAAAGATGTCAATCTAGCGACAGCTGCTTCTGATCATTCGTCGTTCTATATGAGTTCATTGTTTCCTAATAGCATTTTTTTTAATAAAATAAGAGTGGACTTATAAAAGTGATTTTACGTTTATATTTATTTTATAAGAAAATACTGTAAATCGTGGCTTCCACGAAACAATGGCGATTTACTAATCCTTTAAAACTGTTTAACCCACATTGGACGCCATCTTATTCCTGACATACACGATCACACCTCGATCACCTGATATCACGAAGATACTAGGCAAGCATGTCTTTTGCATTTTCATTATTTTTTATTTAAAGTAAAGCGACACCTGTACCTCGACATATGTACCATTTCATTTGATAATATTCTACCAACAAAGCGCCCTCTCCTGTATTTCATCGTCAATTTTTATAAATAAACTAGGTGGCGCAACTAGTTTATTTATTAAAATAGAAACAAAAGCAAGCAAAAAGTACACAATGCTTACAAATACTGAATAGATGTGGCTATATAAGAAAATATTTGTAATACTATATTTTAGTATGCTATAAAACTAATTTATACTTTTTCATTAAAGGCTACAAATTAGAGTCACAGTATCTTTTTGTGTTTTCAATTTACATTCTTGTGAAATATTTTTTATGGGCATCTAGTAAATATTTCCAAACATAAATGTGGGTTAGGTCGTTTTCCATTTAAATATTTAGAAAAAAAATTAAAACACTCTTAAGAGTTTGGCCTAATCGTATGTAACTTTTCTCCCGATGTTGCTTTTGATTGCTATATAGGGAACGTGCACGAACTCTAGGTGGCAGCACTAAATCGACAAAAAAGACACTATGCGGACAGTAAAGGAAACTTGTTCTTGAAACTGATTAGCGAGAATAATAATTTTCAGTAAAAAAAATAATTCTATTAATAGAGTACAAGATTCGGATTAGCGACGCCAGTCGGCAGCACCTTCGTTGTGCACGTTCCCTATAGTTAGTAGTCAAGGTTGCTAAGTTCATTCACTACTTAGCTCAGGTCACGTGTACTTTGCTGAATGTACTAGGGTATCAGAGACTTACAGGAGGTGTTTCTCAAATACACTTGTTGCTATGCTGAGAAGGCGGAGCACAGAACACTTTCACTCAGAAGAGGCGGAGTCAGTATGAGCTTTTGCGTCTCACACACAGTTATAGAGAGACGTAGAGAATATGAAGTTCCTTTAAACTACATAATCACATGTTTTCTATTCTATTACGAGGGCACATTGAGGTGATAATAATTTATGAACCCTAAAACGTCTTTCTTTCTTGTTGTCTAGGGCTACTACTACGACGTATTTCAATATTTGTTACCAAACAATCCGCTTTTAGTGCAAGTTTATTGAACTACAATAATTATTATGTAACTAAGAAACTGTGATAAATAAAGTTGCAAGTACTAATAAAAAGTTAATAATTAATGTTAACTTACATAGATTATAAAAAAAAAAGATAAAAATATCTAAACTCATTAAAGTGTAAAAAAAGAAATCCTATATTTGTGTATCAGAGCAAAAGAAAACAATAGAAAACAATATTTTATTTCACATCAAAACATAAAATAAAAAAAATAAATTAAATATCTGTAAAACGTACTTTTCGGTTGCGCTTTTAAAGCCCCTGACTAAAAGCTCATGTCACGTGATGCCACATTAAGAAACACAAAATAATAAGTTCATACGTAAATATAAATATGCCATATATTAATTAATATTAATAAGAAATTTAAATAATTTTCGTGATATATTTCAATTTTATCAGTTTTAACCCTTAGTCTTAAACATAATCGATAATATGTAATTGAAAATCAACCTTATTCTCAAGAAATCTGCTTAAAGCTCAGCCAAAAGCTCCAAGTCACGTGCACTTTTACCCTTAGTACTAGGATGTAAGAAAGCAATAAGAAGTACTTTTGAAAACCACCTGTTGCCGAATGCTGTGAGACGGGAACTATACCCTATAGGAGATACACAGTGTATAAGTACGACGACATGTTTGGTTTAGATGTATTGACCCTACTTGCTATGCTAGCGGTTGCGGGTTCGAGTCCCAGAGTATGGACATTTGTCATCCAGTCAATGGTTATACTCTTATTTATAATATGTATGTATTAAACGTTATATAAGTATAGTTTATCAACTATCTCGCATCCATAACAAAAGCCTCGTAGTTTTGCATGGAACTAGATGGCGCTGTGTGTTAATTTCCAAAATTATTTATATTTACATGTTGTTTCAACAACTTAACACTGAGACAGTAAAATAGACAGGTTATTGGGACGCTTTATAGATAAATGTATAGCGAACGTGTGTAGTAAGTTCAGTATGAATGTGTGTAGCGTTTGGAACCACTGCATAGCGTATGTTTGTAGTACTCGTAGTTCAGTATCAATGTGTGTAGCGTTTGGAAGGCCTGCCCCGGGGGAAATCGAAGTCACGTGTTCTGTAACCAAAATACTAGGACTGCATGGGATTACAGGAAGTTATTTTCAGGCACATGGCTAAGAGGTCGAAGGACTTTTTAATACAATAGTACGTTTATTGTCGCATAATAGATCCCGAACCCAAACGAGGTAACAATATTATCAATTTATGAAATAATGTGATCTGCCACATATTTTATTTCATTAATTAAATAAAAATTCATCTTATTTCATAATAGTTCAAATTATTAAATTTGACCGTTGTTATAAAAATAATTTTAATGCATGACAATTTTTAAATTTAGCTTTTACAAAAATCCGAAAAGATCCATTTATAATCTCGAACATTCGCGTAAGTAAGGTAAGTATCATTAATCTATGAAACATATTTTTCACTTATTTTTTTTTAGTATTTGACCACGTTTACGTTAACAATTGAGTAATTGTTATATAGATTAAGATCCCAGAGCGTTCTGACATAACTTATTTTCACATGGATGAAACCTTCACGACTTAGTAGCGTCCAGTATACTTTTAAATACCTGCCTACTTGTGAAGCTTGCCCTGTGACACCTAGGCAGGTACCAGGTGAGAAAGGTAACTAAAAATATGAGTTATCTTACTTAAATTTGTATGGCTGATTTTTATATATATTTTGTAGAATATTATTCTAAACTAGAATTATAAAGTGTCAGACACTTTTCATGGACCAGAGCTTTTGTCAGACGCGTTAAAGCTCGACAAAAAATTAATGAACTTTACTTATTTTTTCATGTCTGACTTTTAAATATGTTATTCAAGTAACTATTACAAAGTTATGTTTCATCAGTCAGACAAATTCGAGTGACCAAAAATCCCCTAAACACAAAATTATTCAGCCGGGAGTGCGAGCGCGAGAGCACTATGCGCATGGGTCTCAGAGTAAAAAATTGAAATGTATTGAAAATACTTACTAATTTCAATCCAAGATTTTTGCATCCTTATTTCAATAAGATCCCTTATAAAAAAAAAGATTTACAAAAGATTCAACCCATGCAAAATGTATATCTATATATTTATCGAGTTGAATCTTTTTTTCTTTAAAAAAAAATGTCAGTTTGACTGTGACTGTTTCACAAGAAAACCAATAGACACATTTTTATGAAATTGAGTATGGTCATAGGGGGTATCAGTACTGCAGGATTTGTTATTTCTGAGAAATCATATCAGTACTCAACAATTATTATGTAAAAAAATGTTCTAAAAACGCATTCTACACACCGGAAACCAAATTCTTAGATTGAACTTAAATATATGACTGGATACGTTATAACTCATAGTATATATTTCTGACAACTGAGATATTTACCTGAAGTAACGAGAATCCTATATATTGACCCGAATAACCAACTAAGATTATACCAAATTTCATCATAACGTGTCCAGTGATTTTCTCGTCACGGACAGACAAACAGACAAAAATTCTAAAAACTATATATTTGGCCTCTGTATCGATAATAATGACTATTTATTTATTTATTTACTTGTTTATGTAATGGATAAAATAATAATATAATAAGATTTTTAATTTAAATATTTAATGTACAGATTCGAATAAATTAGAATTTTATTATAATACTAGCAAATCATCAAAATCGGTCCAGCCATTTCAGATATATATCGATACCTTTGGGTTCAATTGGCGTATAAACCAAAACCCTACTTTTCAGGAGAGCCAAAAAACGATTATTTTTTTTTATAAAAATTCATAACTTTTTTGTTTTAAAAGTTATAAAAAAACTGTCAAGGTAAATAATTCTTAGAATTGTAGGATAAAAAAGGTTAAATAATCAAAATGTATCTATCTTCTTTCGTTTAAAAATTAGCTTGGAGTTACGACTTGCAAAAATACAGATTATGGTGTTTACGACCACGAAAATACCGAGGAAAACCATTCTCATAAGCGTATATTAATTTTTGTTTAATTTTAAATTACAATTATTGTCGTAAAAACCCATTGATGAAGATTTTTTGCTTTATTTACCCTTAATATTTTTAATTATCAATAGAAATAATCGGATCCTGACTATTAAAATAATGTTATTGTTTCCAAAATGTGAAGGATTTAATTAATTAATTGCAATCCTATAACAAAAAACAATTATAATAATGGATTAATAAAATTAAACCACTTGAATTGGTGAAAATGACGTTATTTTATTATTGCTCATAATAATTAATATAATTGTAGCAAAACATAAAAATGACTTGAAATACGTAACTAAATCAACATTATTAAACTTAACAAAAGACAAACATTCATAATAATATTATTATTATTACTTATTTACCGTTATCAACTTTTAAATATAATAGGAACTAATTAATTTTTTAAATTATAAAAAAATGTGATTAATATTAATATTTTTAAGTTGCTGTAAATTCAGAGCTCCAAGAATGTTTCATTATTTTTATTAGTTTACTATGTTTTACAATATTTTTTTGTTGTTCAAACTGTGCAATTTAAAAATTGTTGTGTTCAAAGTGTTCAATTTTCTGCTACGATATATACGAGTCATGAAACTTTTCTTAGGATATATAATAATAAATTATCTAGGAGCAATTGTAACATAAGTAACACAGATATACTAACGTAACAACCTATTATATTTTATAATAATACGAGATTACTGTTATGATATTACCTATTAAAACCGAATACCTACTTAATAGAAACTCAATCAACTAGTATTTATTTATAAGTTATTCAGTTTTTTGGATCTCTTTCTCATTTCTTATAAAATACGAGTAACTGATAAGACTAGCTAATTTAACTGCTCGCTGTTTCTTCAACACACTCCTCCTCGTCTTCTTCATCGGTTAATGTAAGAGTGTCAATCACATCTCCATGGGATAAATTTAAATAATAGTCATGATACCTTTTTGGTATTATTCCATCATTACAGAGACGTTTTAAATCTCGATATTTAGCTTCTGATATATGTAATTTTTGTTTGTAGAGCTTAGTCGGGATCATATTCATCACTTTATCGTAGGTAATAAGAGTTGGGTTATCTACAGTTGAACGACTCCTCGATTTACCCTTGCCTCTACCTTTGTTTTTTTGTTTACGTCCAGATATTTGATATAACATTACTTTATCACTAGGTGAGTCTTGTTTCATAGAATATTTGATGTATATCTCATTAGGATTCTTTTTCTTATCATTTATCATGGTTTATTTATACGACAACACACTTTTGAATATGTGGATTTACGACGTTGAATTCACATTTTGTTTAAGTATAATTTTTAACAAGTTATGGTGTAAAAACCATTTTGATTTAACGTACGATTTTACACCACGAGTAAAAAAAGTTATGGTTAATACGCTATATCAAAACTACAAAATATATCCAATTGACTTTTACACCAATATTTAACCCTCTGAATGACTTTTTGTCCAAATATTTTTAGGTCGTATAAACATTTTTTTCGCGAATTTTGATTTGTGGATTTTGATACAGATCGATAGAGAAAAAAATTCTGAGAAGAATGGTATATATAACTCATTTTGGCCAAAATGGTTTATACGCCAATTGAACCCAAAGGTATCGATATATTCTTTTGACAGATAACACATCTAGATGTGAACTTAGATTACTATGTTAAAGCATAAATCTATAGGCGTGACTGTAAATAGTTTTTTTATAATTTTAAGAAACGTGTACAAACCTACTACGAATTATTAAAACCCACTGACCTCTATAATACCACTGGACAGGCTGTTCCAAGCGTTTGACAGCAATTTTTTGTGTCCATTTGAAGCGCCACTAGCGAGAGTCCTGAGAACTAATTTTGATGTATATTGCCAATGATAGCGAGAAGTGTTTGTTTACTGTAAAGTAATTTTACATTTTCGTTGTTAATATAACATAAGTAGTAATTATAATGATAAAAAAATAAAAATCTTTATTTGTAACAGTTTTATTGATTGTAAAATCTTATTATTAAAAGTTATCGATATTTGTTCGCTCATATCGACATCATTATTTTTAGTACCACGAACTCTCGCTACGTCCGACAGCGGCGGACAGCGCCAAAATGGCGAATATTAAGTAGCCACAAAAGCACGTTGACAACAGCCAGTCCAGTGGTATTATAGAGGTCAGTGATTAAAACCATGTTGTAGATATTTTCAGGATGTGCGACATCTACAGTAGTTTAACAAAATTATAATATTTCTAGTTTTTGTATCTTAGTCAATAGGTGGTGCTGTAACAGATAGGTTCTGTCTATATGCTCCTGGTATTACATCACTGAGTACACGTGACTAGAGTAGGTCAAAAGTAAGAGAATAGATAATCTTTCTAGTGACAGCTGCTTCTTTCCGGCCATTCATCAATTTGTATGAGTTCTTTTTATCCAAATATTGATAATTTTTTTCCTGAAAATATGGATCCTGGTTAGTCTTCCGCATTAAATTTTAAGCGCAAAATTAAAATAACAGTGGGCTCTTTAAAGCTAGTACTTTTTCTTATCTATACTAATCTATATATCTATATACTTATTATTTATTAAGCTGAAGAGTTTATTTGTTTGTTTGTTTGTTTGAACGCGCTAATCTCAGGATCTACTGGTTCGATTTGAAAACTTATTTTTGTGTTGGATAGTCCGTTTATCGAAAAAGGCTAAAGGCTATATTACATCCCACTACGATCATTAAGAGTGGAGCATAAATGAAAAGTTGCAAAAACGGGAGAAAAAAAGCCTTTTGATATCTTCCGTTGCGTGCGCTGCGTAAACGGTTAAAGTTATGCAAAAATCATGTATCACGGAATTGTTCTCCTTTAAAAGTTTTCGAAAAAAGTCCGCGATAGCATATGTCTATATCTAACCTCAACATAATATGTACTCGTATTACTTCATCTACCTAGAGCCTACATAAAACTAACGCCTTCTGCTGTATTTCATTGAAACAATTTAAAAATAACTAGGTGGCGCTAATAGTATGAAGCTTTGCTTAGAGAATGAAACGTTTAATATCATAAACATGGTTACGAATACTGAATATATTATGATAACATCAAAAGTATTAGCTTATTTACTCATTGACAACTAACTTTATGAAATTGTCCAAAATATAGTTTCGTATTTTATAATCCTTATTTATATTTATTCATTTAGCACTTACTTATTACTTAACATATTTTAATCGTATAGGTATCTAATTAAGACTATTTTGCTTTGTGTGGTACGGGCTCCAAAATGAACTTAGTAATTAAAAGATTCATTTTTTACTTTTTAGTTGAGTTTTCTTAGAAGTCTTTTTACTATTTAACCACCTTTACATACAAGTCAATCGAACAAAATACGCCACAGCGACTAGTGGTCTCGACAGTCACGTTAAATTCAAAACATACTTACCAGGCGAGCAGAGATCAAAAGGAAGTAACGCGTCGCTATGGACCGTCTCTAACATTATACATGTTACAATGAAAAATACGCTGTAAATATAGCACGGTACGATTGATTATGTGGTGATTTTATGGAATTATTCCTCCGGTATCTTTTTCCTGCCGGAAATTCGTTTACTGTAGAAGCTTATTAAATGGATTATTGACGTTGTTTTGGGTAACATCCAAAATTCCTGAATGAGATTTTATTACTAATAGAGGACTAAATTCATAAAAAATAAAAAATAAGAACATTTTTGTCTTATGCACATGTAAAAGTCAGGTAAGTATTAAATTCACATAGTTATAGAATATGTGTCACTAAACTAAGCTATATTCATAAATGTTCCTTTTAAAGAACTGTCGGTTCAATAATTCAATTCATAACAAATAGTTACCTCATTAAATATTAACATACCTTTAATATTGAATGTACTATTTACTTATAATCAAAAAAATGCAAATCATACTGAAAGAAATCATCCTATTATAAACAATCGTTTTTTACTTCAAATATTTATGAGATAGGTATATACGAAATCTCAGAAACCGCTGTGTCCGCAATGATATACCGTAATATACACAAAATAATAGTAACAAAAACACAACTTTACTGCACAGTTTTATTCATTTAGTCGATCGTAATTTAATAGAGTCCTCTACAGGATGTGTACCACAAACACGTGCTCCTTTGTAGACTTTACTAGGGTATCATGGTCATGAAGAAGGTCGTCGTTAAAAACACCTGTTGATAAACAAGCATGAAAGGCATATGTGTGCCTTTAAAGGGAAAGGAGATAGCAATTTTCACGCGTGTGATAGAGACTTACTAAAGTATTGATTTTAAAGCTTCCAATAACTAATGTACGTCTTGAACACACAGTAGCTTAACAAAATTATAATATTACTGGTTAGTCAATAGGTGGCGCTACAACAGATTGGTATAGCATGATACTCTTCCTATCTATGCGCTCCTGGTATTACGTCACTGCATACACGTGACTGGAGCTGATCAAAAGTAACAAAAGATGGACAATCTATTGACAGCTGCTCCATTCATTCTTCGTTTTGTATGAGTTTACTGCATACAAATTTTTTTTAAATAAAAGAAGAATAACAGAGAGAATAAGAGTGGTATTTTAAAAGCTTGCCTATTTTACTTTTTGAAAATAAAATCAACTTGTTTCTGTTGAATGCTTATTTTATAATAAAATACTGGAGCATCGTGACTTCAACGAAGCAATGGCGAATTACTCACAAATTCTTTTTAAAACTAGTTAACCCATATTGGACGCCATCTTATTCGTATCAATCACGAAGATACCGCCGTCAAGCATGTGTCTTTTGCATTTTCATTATTTTTATGTTAAGTTAAGCGACACCTGTACCTAGACATATGTATAATTTCATTAATAATATTCTTTCTAACCATACAACAAGCGCCCTCTCTCCTCTATCCTCCTCTATTTCATCGTCAAATTTTATAAATAAACTAGATGGCGCTACTAGTAGTTCTGCTTGAGGAACGAAACGTAAGCAATCATAAGTACACGATACTGACATATAAGGCTATCAGCGCAAAATTAGCCAATAACAACAGATTTAAAGAAAATGGCTGTCTGAAATATATTTTAATATACTATAAAACTTATTTAGATACTTACCTTACTCAAACTTATATAGATCCAGCCTCTGCATATATAAATAACTAGCGACTCACCCTCGCTTCGCTCGGGTTCGTCCCCAGGTGTAACATTTTTAGTATAGTTTAAAAGATTTTCCCGCTTTTCTGTTGAAATTTTTCCTGAATTTTCTTTGCTATAAACCTCACGGAGACCGAGACCTTTCCAACGAATGCAAACCGTGGAAATCGGTTCGTGCGTTCTGGAGTTAAAGCGTCAGGAAGGAAAACCCGACTTATTTTTATATAGTAGATGACTGATTCTAAAGATATTCCTAAAAAAACATTTTAAGCAAGTGAATTCCACTCATTTCGGATTTTATTATATGTACTAGCGTCTCCTCCTGGCTCCGCTGGCGATTGTCTCTAGATATGTCATAATTGTCCCAACGAACTTCGCACCGCCCGTTTAATGTGTTTTCTCAATTATATGTGCGCACTGTGGCAACTGTTATAACATAATACATCAAACGTCGTTAATTTATTCAATCTATACATATAATATAAATTATTTTTAACAAAAAAACAAAAACCGACTTCCAAACTTAATAAATCTAAACTAAAAAGTAGAAAATAATACTTTTTTAAGGACTTTGTTAATTTTGGAGTCGGTGCCAGCCAGGTATTTTGATTATGTTTACAAATTGATAGATTAATCGAATATGTATCTATTTAGGGTTATTTTGCTTTGGCTGGCACCGACTTCAAAATTGACAAAGTCCTTAAAAAAGTATTATTTTCTACTTTTTAGTTTAGATTTATTAAGTTTGGAAGTCGGTTTTTGTTTTTTTGTTAAAAATAATTTATTTTTAAATTTTTAGCGGAAAGTAGATACGTATTGTGTTAATGACTATAAAAATTTACCTTCTAATATGAGGTAAACCTAATAGCCTGAAAGTATACAACTATCGGTCCATAATTGCGTATTATATTGAAAGAATTTTCTTTTAACTGCTAACCGTTGAAGAGTTGGACCTTCCATCGTCAGTTACGATACGTGACTCAAATATCCATATAGCCTATAAAAGATTCGGCCGAGCATCGTTAATTAGCTCCTAAGAATTGAAGAGTTCCGATACTTTGTCATGGATCCCATCATCAGAACCTTACCAAACTCTCATCAAACTACCCTTGAAGTATATGCTTTCCATTAAAAAACGAATCATCGAAATCGGTTTGCGTGATATTGAGTTATTCGTCCATTTGTCGCGCAAATGCTTAATGCAAATTTAAAACTTTTATGGTTTTCTCATGGATGCCATTGTCAGAACTGGAAAATATTAAAATGGGACCACATGGGAAGCACTACCTTTCAAATAAAAAAAGAATCATCAAAATCGGTTCACCCAGTTCAAAGTTATGAGCTAACAAACATAAAAAAAAAAAAAAAAAAAAAAAAAATACAGACGAATTGATAACCTCCTCCTTTTGGAAGTCGGTTGAAAACTGTAGAAAAGTCGTTTTTGTACATCAAAAAAAATTATAAAAAAAATAGCCAGGGTGTTAAAGGACAACCAATAGAACCCATTTCCAGCATTTTTAGAATTTTTGTCTGTTTATCTGTTTGTCGGTTTGTCTGTTTATTTATCCGGGCATCACGTAAAATGTACGAAAGCAATGTAGATAACTTTTATACACAACGATTGAACGTAACTTGAAGTAACATTTAGTTTTTGTTTCATTGCAATCGGTTCAGTCTATCAAAAGATATTTGAGTTTAAAGTGAAGAAGTAGAGAATATTAATAGAATTCCAGAAGTAAAATTAGGGTTATGTGAATTTGGTCTCACTCATCTACACACCTGAGTGTAAATATGCGTGCACAGTTAGGAGGCTGCGAAAATGCACAGGAGTTTTCCAATTTATTGTTACAAATAGGCGATGTCACATACCCCGTACAAGAAGATGGAAAAGTTATTTTGATTGATAATATCTGTTCTTGCGTTACATCACAACAGGAGCTAAATTCTTCTGTGTACGTATATACATATATTGTTTTTATTCCAAGAATACCTATAATTCCCAACAACTTTCCTTTCTCTTTCAAACGAGTGCAATTCCCAGTCAGTCTCCTTAACCTTTTTGTGTACGCTCCAGATGGTTCCACAGCTAATGTTGTTTAGAAAGAAGCACTACCATAAATAAAAAAAAATAATTTGTATCGGTATCCTCCAACAGCGCTTCGCACTAAAAAATACATTGTTAAGTTCCGACATCCACGCGAACGAAGTCGCGGGCACAGCTAGTCTTAAATATTTTTTTTCTTTTTTTTCTCAATATTTTATAATTAAGTTTATTAGTTGTAATTACCTTTATTGTAAACTTTAAGGCTGTGCAATTATAAAAAAAAATAGTAGCAACCCATAAACAGACGTATATTGGGCCATTTATAAGGCTCTTACTAAGTTTACTACTTAGCTCAAGTCACGTGCACTTTGCTGAATGTACTAGGCTATCAGAGACTTACAGGAGGTGTTGGTCAAGACCACTTGTTGCTATGCTGAATAGGCGGTGTCAGTACGAGCTTTCGCGTCTCACGCACACTTATAGGGAGACGTAGAGCATACCATATTCCTATAAACTAATCATATGTTGTGTATTATATTACAAAGACACGTTGAGATGAAAATCTATACTAATATTATAAAGCTGAAGAGTGTTTGTTTGTTTGAAGCTCAAGACCTACTGTTTCGAATTAAAAAAAAACGTTTTGTGTTCGATAGTCTATTTAACGAGGAAGGCTATAGACTATATTACATCAGGCTATGAGCTTTCATTAGAAGCGCAGTATCAATGAAAAATGTTGCTGAAACGGGAGAAAAATAATTTTTTAAGAGCTTCCGTTGCGTGCGCTGCGTAAACGGTTGAAATTATTACCCTTTAAAAGTTCTAAAAAGTTCTAAGTTCTAAGTTAGTGCAACTTTTAGGAACTACATAATATATAACTCTAAGAAACTATGAAATATAAAGTTCCAAGTAATAAGAAAAAGTTAAATTTTATGTATAACTTATATAGATTGTAAAAACAAAGATAAACAATATCTAAACTCATTAAAGTGTAAAAACAAGAAATCAAATTAAAACGTAAGTTTGTATCAGAGAAATAGAAAACAATGTTAATATCTTATTTCACATCAAAATATGAAATAAAAAAATCAAATTAAACAACTCTAAAAAGTTACTTTTTGTCTGCGCTTTTAATGCTCCTGACGGAAAACTCATGTCACGTGCACTCTGACTGCAACTACTGGGATAGCAGGAAGCTTATGGTGTAAGTCCATCTGTTGCTTTGACGCCGCTTTCGTAAGGGTGAATACTAATAGAATAAATAAATGCTCTAGTGAAAAACGCGGTAAAAAGAAACACTAAATATTAATACATGACAATTTTTAAATTAAAATTATACTTTTTAACTTTTAAAACAATCCGAAAAGATAGTTCCATTTAACTATGTTAATTTATACAAATGACTGTATAATGGAAATTAATTTATGAAACACATTTTTCACTTATTTTTTAGTATTTAACCACGTTCACGTTTAACAATTGAGTAATTGTTATCGTTTAATTACATCAAAGGTCAATCAAAATACGCCGCAGCGCCTAGTGGTACTCGACAGTCACGTTAAATTCAAAACATACTTACCAGGCGAGCAGAGATCAAAATTCATTAAGTCGATCATAATTTAATAGAGTCCTCTACAGGCTGTGTACCACAACAAACACGTGCACCTTTGTCGACTTTACTAGGGTATCATGGTCATGAAGAAGGTCGTCGTTAAAATCACCTGTTGCTAGACGAGCCTGAAAGGCATAAATTGTGTACCTTTAAAAGGAAAGGAGATAGAAATTATCACGCGTGTGACAAAGACTTACTAAAGTATTGATTTTAAAGCTTCCATTAACTAACGTAAGTCTTAACTGGCTGAGCGTGTCTGACACGAAGTAGTTTAACAAAATTATAATATTACTGGTTTTTGTATGTTAGTCAATTAGGTGGCGCTACAACAGATTGGTATAGCATGACACTCTTCTTATGGAGCTGAGCTGCTGGAGCTGACAAAAGTAACATAAGATGACAATCTAGTGACGGCTGCTCTATTCATTCGCCACTTTGTATGAGTTGACTGCATACAAATATTATATTCATTTTAATAAAATAAAAATAATAGAGAGAATAAGAGTGGTATTTTAAAAGCTTGCCTGTTTTACGTTTTAAAAAAAAACAACTAGTTTCAGTTTAATTTTTATTTTATAACAAAATACAAGAGCATCGTAACTTCTACGAAACAATGGCGAGTTACTCACTAATTCTTTGAAACTAGTTAGTTACCCCATATTGGACGCCATCTTTTTCGTGACATACACATCTATCACGAAGATACCAGGTAAGCATATGTCTTTTGCATTTCCATTAATTTTATGTTGAGTAAAGCGACACCTGTAGCTAGACATATGTATAATTTCATTTAATAATATTCTAACTAACCATACAACAAGCGCCCACTCCTGTATTTCATCGTCAAATTTTATAAATAAACTAAATGGCGCTACTAGTAGTACTGCTTGAAGAACGGGATGTAAGCAATCACACAAATACACCATACTGACACGCCCACATCTACGACTACTTCTGATATTAGCCGTCCTGCGATAATTATAAATTATAATTAAAACCCGTTAGCTTTTTTTATTTATTAACTTAGACAAGCGGTAAAGAATGATTCGCACATGAAAGTATCAGGGTGCGAGATCTGATGTACTTGAATGAATGAATCACTCAATATTATATAACCCTCGCCTTCGCTTTGCTCGGGCTCATCCCTAGATTTAGCGCGAGCGAAGCCGCGGGTTCCGCTAATATTAGCTAAACAGGTAAGACGGTGCGCTTGGATTTTATTGTCGCGTTCATAATTTTTTTGCGATTACTCCTAAGATTTTACTTTAAATTATAATATGGTGTAAAGGAGTAAAATAATGTGCATGAAATTATTGAGGCCTCTAACTAATTTAAAATGATAAGAATTAATACCGTATTTGTTTAAATTGCTTTCCAATTATCGCTTTATAATTGCCCAGTTTTTAAGTTGTTTTTGAGTTTATCGCGAACAGACAGACAGGCGTGGCGAAGGACTTCGTTTTATAATATGTAATGATGATCTCGTAACAGAAGCCTAGTATTTCACAATGGAACTAGTTGGTGCTGTGTGTTAATTTCCAAAATTATTTATATTTACAGGTTGTTTCAACAAGTTAGCATTGAAACAATAAAAAAGACAGGTTATTGGAACGCTCTGTAGATCAATGTATATCGTACGTATGTAGTAACAAAGTAAGTAGTTCAGTATCAACGTGTTGCGTTTGGAAGGCGTGTCCCGGGGGAAATCGGAGTCACGTGTTCCGTAACCAAAATACTAGGGTAGCATAGGATTACAGGAGGTTATTTTCAGGAACGTAGCTAGCTTGATGAACTTTTTAATACACACATTATCAGTATATGTAACATTGTGTTCTGCCACAGATTTTATTTCAATTTCGTTAGTTAATTTACAATGTACCTTACTTCATAATAGTTCAAAGAATTAAATTTCACAATTGGTATAAAAACAATTTTAATGCATTAGTTTTTACTATGTTTAAATTGCGATATTACATTTATTGCTGACGATTTTTAAATTAAAATTATAATCTTTATAACTTCTTTATGCCATTTTTGGAAATATTAATATTTAATGTATTTTTAAAAACATAAAAACCATTTTAGTCCCGCCAGAGGGCGGGACACTCATAATCACAATATCATACAATATATAATATTGTGATATGTATTAAGAAAAATTACTTCTTTCCATTTATGGTGCCTTGATAGGCCATGTTTTTAATAAACGTAACTTTGTGGAACTATTCATCCGATCGGTTGTTCCGGCCGGAAGTTTGTTTACAGTGAAAGCTTTTAAGTACTGAAAGCCAAAATGGCTGAATAAATTAATGTGATTTTATTTTATATGCATAATAAAGAAATAAATTATACATTCACTGATTAATCATATTATCTAGATTAAATGAAATGATCATGGGTGGACGCCGGACGGGGTGGGGCTCTAAGCAAAGCTCAAAAACCAAATGTACAAAGTTTCAATCAAAAAGGTTGCAAGGTTATTATAATCATATTATTCTATAATAAACAATGGAATTTTAATTCAAATATTTGTACGAGTATTAGATATATACAATATATCTTATATAATATACCTTAAATAATATATAAATCTCATATCATATCTGAGAAACCGCCGTATTCGCAAAGTTATACTGTAAAATTCACTAAATAATATTTACAGCAACACATTACAGTTGCTAATTTAGTCGATCATAAATTAATAGAGCGTCCTCCACATGGTGTGTACCATAAACACGTGCACCTTTGTCGACTTTACTAGGGTATCATGGTCATGAAGAAGGTCGTCGTTAAAACCACCTGTTACTGGAACAGTCTGGAATTCATATGTGTGCCTTTAAAAGGAAAGGAGATAACAATGTTCATGTGTGCGACAGAGACTTACTAAAGTATTGATTTTAAAGCTCCCAACAACTAACTAACGTACTTGACGTCTTGAACCAAAAATGTATTCTAGTATCTTCCGCGTAACCGCGTTCGCATAAAATATCGATTTAATGCATAGTCAAGTTACGAGTAAGCACAATATATCTCCTACCAACATATTGTATACCGAGAACACGTGTACATCTGTCAAATTTACCAGGATATCATATTATGTTAGCAGGAGTTCGTTTCCAAATGCACCAAATGCTAGGCAAGCCAATGGATCCACCTACTTATGAGTAGATAACGATTCGTGAGCGCGAGATGTATAGATGTATGACAAAGACTATAATAAGACTTTTAAAGAAATATCAAGATTATAAGTGTTATTAATCATTTTCATTATTTTGTTTTGCTAAATAGTTATTTTTATAACTATTTATATATATACTAATAAAAATGAATTATTAAAACCATATTGTTAGCCACCTGCTATTTTCAAGAAGTGCGCCATCTACAGTAGCTTAACAAAATTATAAAATTACTGGTTTTAGTATCTTATTCAATAGGTGCCGCTGCAACAGATAGGTTCATCATGCTGTGATAGAGAGTTTCTTCCTGTCTATGTGCTCCTGGTATAACATCACTTTGTACACGTGACTAGAGTAGGTCAAAAGCGAGTAAATCTTTCTAGTGACAGCTGCTTCTTTCTGGTCATTCATCGTTTCATATGAGTTCATTGTATCCAAATATTGATATTTTTTTTTAAATATGGGTCCCTGGTTAAGTTTCCATATTAAATTGAAAACGCAAAATTAAAATAACGATGGAGTTTTAAAGCTACTCCATTTTATGTTATAAAATATAATATTATAATACTGAAGGGTCGTGAATTGCAGTGATCATTTTCATGAAACAGTTGAACATCAAATTACGAATCGCTTACTTAATTAGTTTACCCACTTTGGACGCCATCTTATTCGTGTCACTCAGTCTCACGCAACGACCACGAAGTAACTATGCGAGCATGAGTTATAAGAAATACACTATGTACTACAGAAACATCGTGTTAATAGTATTTGTGAATATTGATAAAGAAATGTTAATAAACATAACATGATTTAATATGGTCTGTAATTTAATTGATTTTTTTATATTACATATTTATACAAACTTAAATATATTTTTATATTTTAAATGCAATATTATTAACGATTATTTCTCTCTGAACTATTTCGGCCAATACATTCAATTTTTCTCAGACTAACCAAATATTATAATATCATTATATTGTCATGGATATCAAAATAGAAATTATTACAGGATTTATTATTGTTCATAAATTCAAAATAATTTTTACTGATATTTTCAAGAACGTTCGTTTTTATACTACCTAATTCAAAGAGAACAAGTTAAAATCAACTAAAAAATTAAAAATAACTAGGTGGCGCTAATAGTATGAAGCTTTGCAAGAATGAAACATGTTATAGTTTATACCATTAAAATGGTTACGAATACTGAATATATTATGATAACATCAAAAGTAACTATTTTCCCATTGACAACAAATTTTATGAAATTGGCTAAAATAAACTTTGGTATTTTATTATCCTTATTTATATTTATTTATTCATTTAGCGCTAACTTAAATCTTAAGGATTTTCATGCGTTCCTAAGATATTTTCTTGTGAACTACATTTGTATTTATAGTATAATAAGCTTTTTGCAATAATAAATATGGGTTAAACCAATTTAGCTTTTAAATATATATATTTTTAGTTAAGAGTACATTTGAAGGTTTTTCCAAATCAATTAATGTAAAATAATTTATGAAACATATGTTTTTCACTTATTTTCAACCGACTTCCAAAAAGGAGCTTTTTAATGGGTGAACGAATTTTTTATTTAAAATTTGGTGTTTCCCGTGCAGTCCTGTTTCAATTTTGTTTACTTCTGACAATGGCATCTTTCAATCAGCAATTTTAAAATAAATTATTTTTTGTCGGTTATTTTTAATCAGTTTTTGTTTTTTGTTTAAAAATATTTTTTTTACTATTTAAACACGTTTACATATAAGTCAATCGAACGAAATACGCCGCAGCAACTAGTGGTCTCGACAGTCACGTTGAATTCAAAACATACTTACCAGGCGAGCAGAGACCATAAGGAAGGAACGCTTTGCCATGGACTGTCTCTCACATTATACATGTTACAATGCAAAATACACCGTAAATATAACACCGATACGATTGAATATGGATTATAATATGTATTAAAATTTTTCTTTATAAATGAAACTACCTTTTCGGATTTTGTCGCGGATTTATTTCGATTTTTAGTTCCCGACGTTTCGATTGCTTTGCATCAATCATGGTCACGGGCGAGACTGAAGAATTTTCTTACTTCTATCTATTTATGTTACCTTGGTAAATCGTATTTTTAATAAACGTGATTTTGTGGAACAATTCCTCTGGTAACTTTTCCTGTCGAAAATTTGTTTATAGTCAAAGCTTATTTCGTGTAACATCCAAAATTACTGAATTAATTAATGAGATTTTATTACTAATAGAGGACTAAATGCATATAAAAGATAAAAAATATTCAAACCGAGCTCAAACGGTTTGATCAAACACGTAAGGTTTGACTCAAACCGTTTGACCGTCTCCGTGGCCCTTTACACCCGGTATATTCGATCGAAATACGCCGCAGCGCCTAGCGGTACTCGACAGTCACGTGAAATCCAAAACATACTTACCAGGCAAGCAGAGATCAAAAGGCATAAACGCTTCGTATCGGACTATCCCTTACATTATACATGTTGAAATGCAAAATAAACCATAAATATAATAGGAATACGATTGAAATATGGATTAAAAAATATTACGTCTCTCCATTTATAGTGTCTTGGTAGACCATGTTTTCGATAAACGTGTTGGTCGGTTGAAGTTTGATCATAGTAGAAGCCTAATTAGTTGATTATTGACCTTATTTTGGGTAACATCCAAAATGTCTATAAAAATAAAAAATAAATAAATTCAAACATTAAACTTGTCTAGATTAAATGAAATAATAATGGGTGAACGGGGTGGGGCTGAAAGTACAGCTCAAAAGCCTAAAGCACAAAGTTAGGTCATGGCACTTAATTCACTATATTATATTATATATTAGTTTTAAACCAAAAAGTTTGCAATAATTTTATAATCATCATAAAGAAATTATTTCATTTTAAACAATGGATTTTTATTTAAAAATATTATTATGAGATATACAAAAATATATCATATCATAAAACTCATATTATATCAAACCGCAGTTCGCAAAGATATACCGTAATATAAACAAAATAATATTTACAGCAACACATATTCATTTTAGTAGGGGAGCCCACGATGCTAAATGGGGATTTACTCGAGCGTCGTAGAGACCTATCGGGATGCAAAGCTTAGATGATAAGAAGAAAAAAATGTTATATGATATATACCTTTACATCGGTGGGGGAAGCGGCTATAGATTTTTAAATATGTAAAAAAAAACTGTTGCATGGACATCCTCGAGCGCGTCAGATATTGATAGTATCAATACCCTACGTATTTTTAATAATGTACGTATGTTAATCTGATCGTTTGCATGATGCGGATGGCTGTATTTAAGGGTTGAAAATGAAAAAAAAAATTTTTTTATCGAGCGCGTCAGATTTTCTAAGGGAGTGTTAAGTGCGCCAAAAAAAAGCTCTCATTCACTAATCTGACGATTTCGATGGGACGCAAACTCGCGGCCATTTTCATAATGTGCAAAAAAAAATCGCCATTTTGAAATACTCAAGCGCGTCAGATTAAGATATATATGGTTCATCTTTATGTTCTAAACGTACTGTCTCATAATCTGACGATTATCTAGAGGGATTCGCCTAATCTGACAAAAAAAATATTAGAAAAACGGTTCACCTTAAAGGCCATCCCTGCAACTTCCCGCTAATTCCATTCGTGGGCGCTTAAAATTGTACTTCATAAGTATTTTGAGCTCAAAATATAATTTATGTGATATTTTGAGCTCGCTGAGTTCAAAGAAATAATATTTCTATGCATTTGAGCTATCTAGAAATAAATCTAGAAATCTATCGGTCCGAATCCGTTCAAATTCACAGGATTGTCATGTTCCACTACACTTTGATCCTGTAAATACTGAAAGTCTCGCGGTATTTTAATTGCAGTAAATAATTTATAGCACTGTGCGTGATATAAATCATTTAATGATGATTCCATCGACAATTCGAGGTTATCATATGTTCCTCGAGACTTTCGGATAACCGGCTTGCTCCGACGATATTCCAAAATATTTACACATTTTTTTAATGTTTCTACCGTAAATTTAATTGTTTTTTGTAAGGTACTTTCACCACAAAATACACATTTCAAATTAATATCACTCATATTAAATATTTATAAACTCTAATTCACACAAATAATATTAAAATAGCAAAAAAAATTATTATATAATATAATAACGAAATATTATTATATAATATTAAAATAGCAAAAAAAAATTTTCGGCTTGCGGAAATCGTCAGATTATATATTTTTCATTATTCTTGAATTATTTCCTTCAAAATAAAAAAAAAATTAGCTACGCTAGAGAATGTCGAGAAGACGTTTTTTTTTTACAACTTTGTTGCCCTCCCCTTTTTTTTCGTCACTCTCAAATTGTCAGATTAGTGGAATATACACTTTTTAGGATGTAATTAACTCACCCTATCTTAATCTGATACGCTCGAGAATTTCTGATGGTCAATTTTTTTTTACTAATCTGATCCTGTATCCTTCACGGGCGGCCTTATATATGGGCCTCATGTTTTGTGGAGGTACTTAACCGGGTACAAGGTATCCCCCTGTATATTAATCTGCCGCGCTTTAGTAAATCCCGAAATCCCCGCTTGGGCTCCCCTACTATTTAGTCCATCATAAATTATAATTAATAAAGCGTCCTCTACATGGTGTGCACCACAAACACGTGCACCTTTGCCGAATTTACTAGGATATCATGGTCATGCAGAAGGTCGTCGTAAAAACCACCTGTTGCGAGACTAAAGTATTGATTTTAAAGCTCCCAACAACTACCTTACGTGACTTGTACCAAAAATGTATTATAATATCTTCGTCTAACCGAGTACGTACAAAATATCGATTTGATGCATAGTCAAGTAAACACATTACCTTCTACCAACATGTTGCATACCGAGAACACGTGCACAACTGTCAAATTTACCAGGATATCATAAGTTAGCAGGAGTTCGTTTCCAAACACACCTGTTGCTAGGCAACCAACGGATCCACCTACTTACGATTAGATACAAAAGAAAATAACCTTAAAATAAATATTCCTATTAGTATTATTATAGATTTTCATTATTTTGTTTTGCTAAATAGTTTTATTATAATTTTAACAAACGTGTACAAATTTTTGAAAACCATGTTGTAGATATTTTCAGGATGTGCGACATCTACAGTAGTTTAACAAAATTATAAAATTACTGGGTTTTTTACGTTAGTCAATAGGTGGCGCTGCTACAGATAGGTTCATTTTAATGTAAAGAAAACCATCCTCCTGTCCATGTACTCCTGGTGATACATCCCTGTGTACACGTGACTAAAGTAGGTCAAAAGAAAGATGATCTTTCTATAATAGTGATAATAATTTTATAGTGACAGCTTTCTGACCATTCATGGTTGTATTATATGAATTCATTGTATGCAAATATTGAAATTTTTTGCTTGAAAAAATGGGTCCTGGTTACTCTTCCATATTAAATTGTAAACGCAAAATTAAAATAACATTGGACTTTTCTTTTTTCCAAATGGATAAACGCTACTCCATTATATGTTGTTAAATATAATATAATACTGTAGGGTCGTGAATTGCAGTGATCATTTCCATAAAACAGTTGAACATCAAATTACATCGTTTAATTAGTTGACCCACTTTGGACGCCATCTTATTCGTGTCGCTCAGACACACGCATCGATCACGAAGATACTAGGCGTGCATGAGCTATAAGAAATACACTACGTACTACAGGAACTTTTTGTTCATAGTATTTGTAAATGTTGATAAAGAAATGTATATATAACATAACATGATCTAATATAGTTTGTATTTTACTTGATAATTATATACTAAAACCTTCCTCGAGGACCTCTGTATCCATTGGTGAAAACTGCATGAAAATCGGTGCAGTAGTTTTTAAGTTTATCGCGAACAGACAGACAGACAGATGCGGCGGACGACTTTGTTTTATAATATTTATAGATGTAGCGATACAATATTATTAATGATGATTTCTATCTGAACTATATTGTCTAACGCATCCAATTTTTCTCAGACTAACAATATATACTTAGGTGCAAAACTGTCCCAACCATACATGAAAATCGTATTTTTCGTAATAAAAAGAAGTCTAATAATTATTCAAAACTTTAACTATATTTTTACAATAGCAGACATGACACAAAGTAAGAAAATGAAAAATTAAATTGTTACATCTCTATTGTGTATTCATAAACACAAATTAATATTGGGACACTTTTGCACCGCATTGGAAAAAATAAAAATTCGAAGCTGTAATGTTTAGTCCGAAGACCTTTTGCTCTCATCACTTCTACCAATCTCTTCGGCATACTTCTAACAAGTTTTAAGCAATAGTCAAGAGAAATTTTATATTGTTCTCGTACTCGTTTCGATAAAATATTGACATCAGTCAACCATTATCAGATGGTTGTGAGTTATAATCGCTTAGTAAAGTCCTGTTCAAGTTTGTCCTTAAATTTCCTATCGCTTTAAGGTTTGTGCTCTGTGCAGGCTGTTATAGCACTTCAAATTCTGGCTTATTCAACCAATTTGAACCAATTTTTTCGCGACTGCTTGAGGTCTTTATTGTGTTGAAAAAGATATGTTTTTCCAGATAGTGGCATATTTTCGATAGTTTCTGTCAAATTTGTATCCATAATATTGAGATACAATTCTTTTTTCATTATGTCGTTAAATCTTCTAACAGATTTAGTTCTGTCAGCCATGCAGCTCAAAATTTTGACATTTTTACCTTCATGGTTCACTGTTTGTATGAAATCTTTTACATTCTTCTTCTCTTCGTCTCTCTTCCAATTCCATTGCCTTCCGTCTGTAGAATATCTGTTAATCTTTGTTTTACACGACTCCAATCACCGGCTGTCCACGACTAATACTTCTTCACAAACTTAAGACGAGCTTTTATAGTTTTTTCGGCAATAAAAGCTTCTTCTTTTTCTCTGTACGGCTCTAAAGCCAGCCGAATAAAGCCCATTGCTCTATTCACTTACTTACTATTTTACTAGTATCTCTGCGAACTAGTATTGATGCATTTAAGACCGATTTTGCTTCTCCCGCAGTCAGGTGTCTCATCACTCGTTGAGTACCGGACGAGTATACGATAAAGACCTCAAGCACTCGCGAAAAAATTTGTTCGAATTGATTGAATAAGCAATAATTTGAGGTGCTACAGTAGCCTACACTGAACCCAGACCTTAAAGCCATAGGAAATTTTAGGAAAGACTTGAATAGGACTTTACTAAGGGATTATGACTTACCACCATCTGATGATGGTTGACTGATCTCAATATTTTATGGAAACGAGTACGAGAACAATATAAAATTTCTCTTGACTATTGCTTTAAACTTGTTAGAAGTATGCCGAAGAGATTGGCAGAAGCGATGAAAGCAAAAGGTCTTCGGACTGAAGATTACAGGTTCGAATTTTTATTTTTTCCAAAGCGGTGCGAAAGTGGTCCAATATTATTTTGTGTTTATGAATACATAATAGAGGTGTAACAATTTAATTTTACATTTTCTTACTTTGTGTCATGTCTGCTATTGTAAAAATATAATTAAAGTTTTGAATAATTATTTCACTTCTTTTTTTTTACGCAAAATACGATTTTCACGTATGGTTGGGACAGTTTTGCACCTAAGTGTATTAACCTAGACATGGATAAACAAAATAATTTTTACCGATATTTTTAAGAATATTCATTATTTCTACTACCGAGTTACGCAGAGCTAGTATAGGAATAGGATGTCAATAAAATCAAAATATTAAGCATGTTGCATTCACATTCATAATAATAATTTCAAGTAAAGCGACACATGTACCTCGGCGTATGTATTAGTTCAGTTGATAATATTACAATGCTATCATCTAACTCGCGCCTACATACAACTAGCGCCCTCTCCTGTATTTCATTATAAAATTTTAAAAATAACTAGGTGGCGCTACTACTAGTTTTTCTTAGAGAATCAGATGTTATCATAGAAATGACTATTCATTAAAATGACATCATTAATTATATAAAATTGGCTTTAATATATTTTCGTATTTTATAATTCTTGTATATTTTTTCATTAGCACAAACTTAAATTTCAAGGACTTTCATGTGTTTTTGTCATATTTTCTTCTGAACTACTTTTATATTTATATAATAAGTATTTTTCAATAATAAATAAGGATTAAACTAATTTAGTTTAAATATATATTTTAAATAGGAGTACATTTGAAGGTTTTGCCAAATCAATTCATGTAAATTAATTTATAAAACATATTTTTCATTTATTTTTTACTATTAAACCAAGCTTACATAATAATAACAATTGAACGAAATACGCCGCGCCGCGCCGAGCAGTCTCGATAGTAACGTTAAAATCACAACTTACTTACCAGGCGAGCAGAGACCCTAAGGAAGGAATGCTTCGCTATGGACTGTCTCTTTGTACATGTTCCATTGCAAAATACACCCTAAATATAGTACAAATACGATTGAAATATGTATTATGATATGTATTAAGAAAAATTACGACTATCCATTTATGCTATTTTGGTAGGTCATGATTTTCATAAACGGGTTTTTGTGGAACTATTCCTCCCGTAACTTTTTCCTACCGGCAATTTGTTTATAGTCGGAGCCTTTTAATTTGATCATTGACCTTGGTTTGGGTAACATCCAAAATGGCTGAATTTTACTAATAGAGGACTTATGCATAAAAGATAAAAAATAAAGAGATTCAGAGATTAATCTCGTCTAAATTAAATGAAAAAATAGTGTGTGGACGGGGTGGGGCTTGAAAATACAGCTCAGAGGCCAAAAGCATAAAGTTGAGCTCATGACACCGAATACACTATTTATTAGTTTTAATCAAAAAGGTTGCAATGATTTTAAAATCTTATTAAAGATATTATTCCAATTTAAACAATGGAGTTATACTTCAAACATTTATATGAGATACTAGCAAACCGGGCCCACTTCTTTGGGCGTAAGTTTAAATAAATTACACTGTTTTTATCATTTTCTAATAAAATAAAAGTAGCCTTAGATATGCCTTATAGCTATTTGCGAGTGATAGTCCCATAAAAATCGGTCCAGACGTTTCAGAGATTAGCCGGTTTTCAAATTAACAGTTTTTCACAAGTCCATCGTAAATAGAGTCCTCTACTTGATTTTACCACAAACACGTGCACCTTTGTCGACCTTACTAGGGTATCATGGTCATGAAGAAGGTTGTCGTTAAAACCACCTGTTGCTAAACGAGCCTGAAAGACATATGTGTGCCTTTAAAAGGAAAAGGAGATAGCAATCTTCACGCGTGTGACAGAGACTTACTAAAGTATTGATTTTAAAGCTCCTAACAACTGATGTACGTGACGTAAGTACGTATTGAAGCAATTTATTATGTTTGCGATTAACCGAGTTACATACAATATTTGATGCACAATAAAAAAATATATATAACAAACGTGTACAAACAATGATATTTTAACTATAGATATGTTATGAGCGCGCAATCGTTAAAACTCGAAAACATCCTAATTAGGACGTATTGCCTTTAGTCAGTGTCACCTCATGGCGACGAGTGGTACGCTGCTACAAAATTTAAAAAAATGCCATCCTGTGTACCTATTTAGGAAATGCACCAATTATGATACCAAAGTTAATAAAACACAAGGGATCTCATACCACATGTAAGAACGCAGAATACTTCGATTTATTAATATATTTCAATAATTATTTGCCTAATATTCTGATATGTCATCGGTCGCTAGACTAATGTTTGTTTACATTGACGCGCAATTGACAACATTAGCTGTCTCTTTTTTTCTTATTGATTTTATCGACTATCCCCTTTCTATCATTGTGACATGTACCTTGAATGAAAAGTGTATATGTGTGCAGCGCGGAACACTTTTTTCGGTTGTTTAGTGAGCGTATAACATATCTATAGTTAAAATATCATTGTGTACAAATCAATAAAGAATTATTAATGCCATGTTGTAGATATTTTCAGGATGTGCGACATCTATAGTAGTTTAACAAAATTATGACATTACTGATTTTTGTATCTTTGTCAATAGGTGGCGCTGCAACAGATAGATTCATCATGCCCTAATAGAGACCCTTCTTCATGTCTATGTGCTCCTGGTATTACATCACTGTGTACACGTGACTACAGTAGGTCAGCAAGATGACAGATTTCTTAGTGACAGCTGCTTCTTTCTGGTTAAGAGCAAGGTCTTACAGCACAAGGAAAGGAAAAATTCCGAATAATAAAAAAAGTAGAAAATTAAGGTAAATGTTGGTACATACAAGTTTTCACGATTATCTAAATTTGCCCATATCTTTTAATAGTGTTGACTCAGGACCTTGATTTTTATACACCTAAATGGGACTATAGACCTCAGTACCTGGTATAAATTTCAACTTTCTAAGTCCACCCGTTCCTGAGAACATCGGTGGTGACACACGGGCAGACAGACAGACGGATAAAAGAATGATCTTATAAGGGTTCCTTTTTTTTCTTTTGATATACGGAACCCTAAAAAATAGTTACGATTACTGATTACATTATGATGAAATCCTCACAAAAGTAGCTTTACCCACCCACAACTAGTTTTAAGAAATTGATTTGTTATATATTTTTGTATTTTATAAACCTTATTTTTATTTTTTCGTTTTTAACTAATTTTCTTGTGAACTACATTTGTATTTATATATAATAGGTATTTTTCAATAATAATTTATATGGTTTACACCAATATAGCATTTAAATATTTTTTAAATTTTTTAATACACTTTTTGGAGCAATGTGTCTAATGTGTTTACTTCTATTTCGCTATTCATAGAGCTGAAGATCTTGTTTTGAGAAAGATACTTTCTGTATTTCACAGTCTATATTGTTGGACTGATGCTACAGATGCTACAGCCGGTGTTAGGGCGCTGGTATGCCCTGGGCGAGATTTATTTTCTACGGCGCCCCTGTATCGATAAACTCTGAGACCTAGAAAAAAAGGTCAACTCCACTGCTTCACTGAACTCGAATGTTTCTATAAACTCAACTGTTTCTGTTCACTTCATTAATGAAATTTAGGCGGTGCCCCCTCCCTTTCGTATCCGGCGTTCTTTCTTCACCGGCGCCCTGGGCGGTCGCCCTAGCGACTCGACCCCACTCTGCTCAGATACGTTTACTTAGTACAGATATTATTATCTCAGTCAGTCTCATAAATGTATATATATATATATATATATATATATATATATATATATATATATATATATATATATATATATATATATATATATATATATATATATATATATATATATAATGTTAAAAATTATTTATAAATAATAAACAAAGACTGCTGATCAAACCAATTGTTTTTTAATAATTGTTTTATTTACTTAACTAATAACTTACCCCCGCTTCTCTCAGGTGCGCCCTTAGCGTACAAATAGCGTTGCTACAGTGTACTAAGAAGACTTTTTAATTGTCTGATACACTGTTTTCATATAACTTTATTAGTCACCGCAGCGCACGCCAATACAGCTCCTTGTCGCCATGATTTTTCCGACATCTTCAACTTTCATTTTTCAGAAAGTCAGCATAATATCTCACTTAAACACTTAAACCTTCCTCAAATGACCTTAACTATTGATGAAAACTGCATGAAAATACATTCATATCTTTTTATTTTATCGCTAAAAGACAGACGTTTTATTATATAATAAATAAAATATGACATTGTAAAATTTATAATTATTAATAAATAGTAATAAACAATAGTATATAGTGTTTCAACAATAGTTTTATTTATTATTTAATAATACTCAAAGTAGTAATTGCTATTTAATAAATTTACTCTAAGCATCTCCATTCAACGAGAGCCTCACATTCTATATCGTAACTTCGCAGCTGATCTATCTCTAACTCAATTACTTCAACAGTGTTTGGGCAAATTGATTCATCAAAATCTTGGACTTCATCGTAATATTCCACAGAACTGAATTGGTATTCGCTGCGTCTTTGTTTTGTTAGATTTACAGTGCTCGAGCTATGTGTAGCTAAATTATTCATAGTAGTCGCAGAGTTTATGTCACCATCTGAACTTTTCGAATTTTTGAATTGACTTTTGGTTTTAGTTCCATTAATTTTTAAGTCACTTTTCTTTTTTACATTGGCATAAAAAATATTACTTTCATTTCTTTCACATTTACGTGTAGATAAATCATGGCTTTTAGCAGAAACAGCATCTC
This sequence comes from Boloria euphrosyne, assembly GCA_951802675.2. Taxonomy (NCBI): domain Eukaryota; kingdom Metazoa; phylum Arthropoda; class Insecta; order Lepidoptera; family Nymphalidae; genus Boloria; species Boloria euphrosyne. The sequence continues at coordinate 15,059,720 of OX637871.1, forward strand.
CAGAAACGAATTCAACTAAAGCCGCATCATTTTTCAATACGTCTCTATACTTTTTTGCTTGATCTTCGAAGGTTTTTTTGCAACCATCATGAGATTCCAAGTCCATAGACCTTAAATGAGCAACGTGCCATTCTTTATCATCTAGGTCGTCTAAAAATCTTCTTCCAATATTTGCTTTATTTTTATCATCAAGACCCTCTTTTTTAACTCCTTCATTTTTCACGTAAAATACATTTGACAAAATATAATATGTTATTTGTAGTTTTCTAAACAACATTTTACATAGTATCGAATAGTTTTTGTTTTAGAAATCTAAGAGTTGATAGCTATGGTAGGCAGACCATGAAACAAACATGGGTCGATTACTTTATTACTAAATCCAATAAGAAACAATGTTCCTGATTAAATTTTGTACCTAACACATAATTTGAATACCAAAATGTCATAAATTAGTTTTGGTTCTGATTCTATAAGTAGGTACCTACTTACGCGATCTTAAATTAATATAATACTACATCACAAAATAAAATATTATATAGACTATTATAAGGTATTTTCAATGTTTATTAATAATCCGTTCAGTACGAGTGGAATCAGGCCTTTCGTCCACCACGCTGGCCAAGTGCGGGTTGGCAGACTTCACATTCATTCATTTAAAAACCTACTCTCTCATCTCTTGGTCTTCTCAGACTTGCAGGTTTCCTAACGATGTTTTCCTTTACCGTAAGTCGGTGGTAATCACGTTAGAAATGATTCGCACATGAAAATATCAGAGGTGCGAGACCCGGGATTTGAACCCGTATCACTCGGTTATCCAAGTGAGCGAGTTACCACTGGGCTACCGCTGCCTTATAGGGTATTTTAACATAAAGGCTGAAGAACAGAAGCAATTTGTTTTGATAACATAATAAAGGCGCACCATATAATCAAATATTCAACAAGTGAAGTAAATTAAATGATCACTGCAATAACATAATAATGCTTTTCGCCCATCGTCTTACAGATCGTTATCTATCAACTAACTAATCCATTCATGTCGAACCCCTCAAACACTAGAAAATACTTCAATTAGGTATCCCCCACGATCAAAACAGCCCAATTACGCGGCGACCCCTTTAATAAACCCTCGTTTGCTCAAAACTGAAATAAAGACAGATAAATAATCACAATTTGCGAGAACCCTGAAATTAGCATCTCGTTTGAATAAATTGACAGATAATTTGACATCGAGACCCCGAGCAACTTTGAATCTAAGCTACACAGCGAAAACACCGCTTCGAAAAAAATCCGACTAATAAAAGGAGAATAAATGACAGCGAAATAAAGCGCTTCACAGCGTTAGAAATGTTAACAACTCGCTAAGAGATGCAAATTGACAGCGGTTGGCAGCGGTGATTCGAAATGGCGCCAAAATATTTGCATAATTTGTTGCGAATGGAAATGTTCGGTTTCAATTCAAAGGCCCGAGGGATGATTACGCTGTGTAATTTTGTATCGTCGTTTTGCCGACTCTAATGGCTTCTGATTCACGTTCAAATGATATTAAATAGGTAATTGCGGTTGCCTATTAGTCGCAATGATTGCAGTCGTTAGTGATGTATTGGAAATATTATTCGGAATTGAGCTCTCATCGTACATACGCGTGTATAGAGAGACCATCAAACAGTTTAATTTCATTCATTTCGTTAATTAAAAGATAATGCGAATTAATGTTGTATTAATTTTTTTAACTAACACTTAAAGTTTAATCCTTCTTTAAATTCTACTACCATACCAACAATTGTTTTAAATAATAACAGTTAAATATAAAAGTACATTAGTGAACATGATTATATTTAATATTTTTTTTTAAAATAATTATGTTTTAAAAATATTTATATACTATTAACACACTAATTGCATATATTGGAATATATCGTCATTTCAGTGCATATTTGTCCAAACGAACAATTGTGGAAAGATGAATTTTATATACACATAAATCTTTGTGCGTTCTAAAGTACAATAACTAATAACGTTTGAACAAGTAGTGAACTATGTACATATGTATTGAACATTATATATATTTTATGTGTCAACTGTCTGGTATCCAGAACACAAAACTCTTGGCTTACCATGTAACTAGATGCTGGTGTTAATGTCCAAGCAATAATATTTATTTATGTATATTTAATACATTGATTTAAAACGCAGATAGTACATTACTATGGTTTGTAGTTAAAAGTAAAAAACATTGAAGGTTATTCGATAAGAAGATTTTCACGAGATTCACTTTGCAAAACGGACTACCACGTAAAAGCCTTTTAATTTTCGGTTTTTATATATGACCCTTGACACTTAGCAATAATATGGCTTTCTATTGGTGAAAGAATTTTTAAAATCGGTTCAGTAGATCCCGAGATTACCCATAACAATTTAACAAACACACAAACTTTACTTCTTTATAATATTAGTATAGAAGTATAGATATACATATATAATCAATCTTTTATCCTCAGTGTAGCTTGTATGTAGATAGTTTTCCCACATAATGAAATCTAAGCCCTATATTAAATACTTAGATAATTTTAATATTTAAAACAAAATTTTATAATAATTTCTTAATTTTACGCGAATTTTATTTAATATTCCTTGTTAATTTTATCTGTCCATCACTATTAGCATAATCTTTTTTTAGGATTTCATAAATAATCTTGAGGGAAATTAATAAAAAACATTTTAATTTGTATAATATCTTTACTAATGTACGTAAGCAATATGTTTATTACAGTGTACATATTACAAGTAACTGAAAGTGAATGTACAGGTTTATAAATAAATCGTTATATTATTATTATCTACCTTAATTATTGCACTTTATAATGTTATAATACACTACTTAATTTATTGACACTAATATTAAAATTTTCTAAATTTTATCTATTATATATTACGCATAAAGCGTTGCGTGTATTAAGATAGGTACTTTTTCCTATAAATAACAATTGGTAGGCGAAATCGATTAAATCAAAAGCGAAATTAATTCTCAACCATTTTGTGCGAAATGTAGACATTGTAGTATTGAAGTTAATATTTTAAGGCTTTATGTGCCAAATTGATTAATAATTACACGCCAATTTATATATTTCATATACAATTTATTTTACCAGTAATTGAAACAAAAAAGTTTCATAGTAGACTAGAAATCCAGTAGTTGAAAATGAAGAAAATTGAAAAAAAAACAATTCAGATTGTAATGTTTTTTTAAGTAGTAGGGAATACATTAAATATATTATGTACTTATAGTTTCTTGCTTTTTAATAACTATTCTTGACGACACGTTTGGCTCAGTTGGTAGTGACCCTATTTTCTGCGCCAGCGGTCGCGGGTTCGAGTCCCGCTGGTGGCATTCATTTGTTGAGCACGAATGTTTGTACTCCAGTCATGGGTGTTTATATTTATAATATGTATGTATTTAAAATTTATATGTGTGTGGTATATCAACTATCGTATTCGTAACACAGGCCTCGTAGCTTACCACGGAACTAGATGGTGCTGTTGTAGTAATTGCCCAACATATTTAATTTACAAAATTATTAATAAGTAAATAACAGTAAAATAAAAGTCAACAAAGCAAAATAATGAAACAAATAACAACAATTTATGAAACGTGAAGTCAAAAATCAAGCACGAGTCGAACTCTCGTCTAAGCTAACTTAAAAGTAACTTTCTTACATTATGAGATCTGAAAAGCTTCGATTTGGTTAGTTTATTTGAAGAATGCATTTATTTTTGTGCTTATAATTGTAGGCCTAGCCATTTAACAAAGGTTTAAATTAATTTTGACGTGTTTTGACATTAATAAACAAAAGGTATCATCATATAGAACCTTTTAATTTGTTTTACTAATGTTTTTCCATTATTATTTTTTTGTTTTACGCTTTTATAATTATTATTAACGTGCAAAATTAGACTTCATTTTAGTCTCAATTAATCACCTGTGTATACAATTAGATTTATCTAACCAGACGATTCGTTAACATAAGCAAACAAATAACCAGGTTTCTGCAAAGAATCTAGTGTGCAATATATGTCAGTCGACTTTTAGAAGTCTTTCAATAGGCTTGTTTATCCATTTGTTTGTCAATATAAAATAAATACGTAACATAAAGCTAATTTCATCTATCTTAAAACATGAGGTTTTATAGTTTTATAGTCGATCTCCGTCCACAAATATTACATAAGTACATAAATACTCGGATGTATACGCTCTATCCCTAGGATCTAGGATAAGTAGATAGACCCGAGCGCCAATCAATATGATCGATAATTAACTCTCTTTCGTTTCTCTTATTTTTATCATTTACAAATAATGACTGATGGTCTACACAAGAGTGTTTCAAAAGGCCGATTTTTCACAATAACATAACTCAAAACTGACAATAATATAAATACATATTTTACAAGTGCAAGAGCATTTGACCATTCGAATATTACTATAACTGATACGTAATAAAATGAAAATCACGTTTGCATAATTGCACATTAATATGTACATCAGGACCTTCAAAATCATAATGAAATAAATACACAATTAGAACTTAAATAACATAAAATAGGAACGTTTTTAGTAATATATTCATAATATTTACTGTTAAAGAAATAGAATCCTCGTAGGCTGAACAACGTATGCATTTATCAAAAGATTAACTTACGCGCTTATTGAAGAAAAAATAAAATAGTGTAAAGTACCGAATAAGACAACTTAGTATTATTTTGCTATCAACTACATGCAACATTTCGTAACAATTTGTGCATTATTCGTGTACAAAGTGTGAACCGACCTTTATGGCTAGTTTTTTTAATGTTTCTTATAGATGACAGTGCATGTACGCGGGGTACGGGGGGAGGAGCGCGCAGGCGAGGGGCAGCGCGTGCGCAGACAGTTCTCGTTCACCCGTCGCCGCTTGTGCGCGCAGCTGCTCCAGTCTAAGTTGGTTTTGGCGTTTCCATTTTGTTCTAAAAGAAATTGTTTTTATTAATATCATACTATATAGCCCAGTGGTAACGCGGTCGCTTGGATAACCGAGTGATGTGGGTTCGAATCCCGTTCCGCACCTCTGATATTTTCATGTGCAAATCTTTTCTAATAATTTCTAACGGTGAAGGAAAACATAGTGAAGAAACCTGATGTTCGAAAGACATGTGAAATCCACCAACCCGCACTAGGCCAGCGCGGTGGACTATGGCCTGATCCCCCTTGTATTGTAATGGAGGCCCGTGCCCAGCAGTGGGACGTTAAAAAGGGCTGAATTACATACTATATAATCTCATCCTGGCCGTTTTCGACCAAGACTGCTTTGCATAAGAGTTATTATAGTGCAGAAGTAGGTAGGTACATATGCGCAAAAAAGGTGCTAAGACCGACGACTTTATTACGCTCTCCGAGGCACGGGAATAGAACACCGCCAATTTCCTAACTTATCCGGCTTTTTAGTGAGATTTTTGGCACAACAAAATAACTATACTTGAATTAGATCGGAACTCGAACCCAAGTGCTAACTACCGAGACTATATTAAATTCTGGCATTACATTTAAGAACTCGGTAAATCTGATCATTAAAAATTATTAATAAATATCGAGTAATGATATTACCGTCTATTTTGGTACCAAGTCTTCACTTGCGTTTCACTAAGGTTGAGTGCGTCGGCAACATCTCCCCTGTCAGCTACACTTAAATATTTTTGACATCTGAACTTGCGTTCTAAATAGGCGAGTTGGGCGTGAGTGAAGGCAGTCCGGCGGCGGCGTGGCTTGCGGCCGGAGCTAGGCGTGCTCCCGCTCCGCCCTGAGGACTGACGATCTACAGCAAACAATTAAACAATATCATTTTCTATTATAATATACTCCTTTATATTTAAAATTTATACATATTTTTATATTCCTTAAGGCCAATCATATAAAAAATTAAGCTGTTCAAAATTAATATGTGAAACGATTTCCGATATATAATCAGCAAATAAATACTTCCATTTAAATAAGTAGGTACATTATAATGTAGAACTAAAAACAATAACAGTACAATTTATCATACTGTGACAAAAGAAAATTGATACCAAAGTGGCTTTTGGTTTTAAAAGTATTAAAAATAATACGTTCAATCTTAAATGATTTCAATAAATTATATATTTCCATTATGAAATTTTATCTTACACTTGAAATTTTAATTAAGTACATCTACTATAGACTCCTAAAGAAACTTTTGATGAAAATATGTAGCTTTAAAAGCTTTATACCTGCTGAGTCTTGTGCTTCACGCTGTGAACTACCCGCCATCACGGACGCTGCGAAACCAGCTAGCAATTGTGATTGAAATGAGTTCTTGCTCAAATCCATTGATCTTCCATAGATACTGTCCGATATAGACCCGGCTATTTCAAACGCGCTTTCACCATCTTTATTGTTTTCTCTCTCTGGTCTGTATAATTGAAAAAGCGATCCTTCATACAGTTTCATTGACTCATCAGGTCTTTCAAATTCGTGCTCATCGTCCTTAAAAGGAGAAGAATATTCGGAATTTAATCGATTCGCATATTCGTTCGGAGTAGATCTTTCGTCACATTCGGTTCTTTTTTGGCAATCGTCTTTTCTTTCATAATTTTGAAGTTCATTCTCGTAAGGGACTTGGATTTTTTTAGGTGTTGAGGCTTCAGAGCGATTGTCCCCAACGGATATGTCATCGTCAATATCAGAGTCCTCTGGATTGTGTGTTATCGCCGAATCGCACCTATTGTTCGATATATCTTCTACCTCGTGGGCAGTTCCTAAACAAAAATAAGAAAGTAAACTGCTTATTATATTTTTTACAGTAGAAATTTATAGAATGCCTGCAATATAGAATACGAAAGTACAAATACAAAATGTTCCTTAATTATACAAAAAGGAGATTACCGCACCGATACCGCAGACCAGATAACAAACGCTAAGCATCGCTTCAAACTAAGACTTGACACTCGCACAAACGAAAGGTGCACAAAAGCGGGGCCACATAAAGACGTCAGTTTTAAAAAAGGAACGACCATAGACACGAGTTTCTGCTCTAATTAATGCCTCGGGGCGTTCCGTTTCGCTCTCGAGCAATTGAATACGTTTTTGAATGGTGTGTTTTAGCGCGCGCGGGAATCTTGTCTATGACTGCGTTTGTGTCTTTTAATTTGCATGAAAATGGTGGAGAGTGGGCATTCACAGCGGGTCGCTTTTCATAGTTCCACGGCTAAACATTCGTGGCTCGCGTAATGGCGGCGGTTGCCGATTACTCGTTATTTTGCGGGAGTTGAAGAGCTTGAATTCGAGTGTTTCTCTCGTTATAATTTTTGCATAAATATGTTTTAGCGATCCCCGGTTGGGGGACGTCGAGAACATCTTAATGTTTTCGCATGAATTTCTCCAACCAAAACATCGTTATGATCCTTTATCATCCTGCCTTTATTTCAATTGCTTAAATCCTACGTTCTAAATAATACTACGGAACAGGTTCTTAATTTTGCAACACAAGTTTTACAATACATGATTTAAAAAAACAACAGTATACATATTTTACTAACCGTACTTTGTACGTTGTTTGTACTTTTGAAAGTACATATATATGTCGGAGGAAGCTATGAATCAAGTTGATTATTGCTCTCATGCTTAATTCATAATATGATTTGTTTACATTTTAGTTACTTCTAAAAATGTTACTGTAATTTTATTTTATTTTTTACATTTTTCTTAAGTTTAAAAACTTTATTATCTAATAAAAGTTATGAATATTGTAATTCACATAATGACCAATCAGAGCAGAGCATTGCCTCGAGCGGGGTCGAGGCGCCATCTTAACTTTACTTAAGCGAGGTTGACTGTTTGGAGGGGACATTTGAGTCGGAGCAGTGGAGCGAGTTGGTTGAAGTGAGATTGGTGCCTTGAACTCGCTGCTCGGTTTAATTAATTTCTGTATCGAAATTATTGTACACTTTTGTGAATACGTAATTAAAATAGTGTGAAACAGTGACAAGTGTGTTTTGTGCTCGCATTCACCCTGATGACGCCCACTAAGCACGCAACCACTAATGACGATGTCAGCGGAGACGATGCTTCTCCGACATCAGAAGTGGGATCGATGCAGGCACAAAACGTGAGCGAACTGACAGCGGCAAATGACGGATGGCGCGCATTATTCGAAGCGCAACAAAACAGCATGAAGCTACTCGTGGAGGCGCTAACCAACCCACCGAATATCGAGAATAAAAGCATCACGCTGCCCAAATTTCAACCGGAAGATACTGACACTGACGCCCGGGCCTGGCTGGCAACGGCGGACATCTGCTTATCGGATTGCGATATTCAGGGAAGTAAATTAATTCTTATACTTAGTAAGGCCATGAGAGGCTCCGCTGCAACATGGTTTTCTCAGATAGCTTTTCCTAATATGAGATGGGTAGAATTTAAGGAAATTTTTCTTTCTCGTTTCGATACATTAGAGACATGTGCAGCGACGGTATTAAAATTATTTACGGGTAAACCACAAGAAGGTGAATGTCTTGCTGCATATGCGAGCCGCTTATTTACTCTACTCATGTCACGATGGGGTAATTTAGGGAAGGAAGAAATAGTGGTATCTATAATACTTGCACATATGGGGCAAATCGAGCCACGGTTACAACGCAATATTTTTTCTGAAGAAATAACTACCCGGTGTAAAATGCAACGTGAATTAATGGCTTTTTCTTATCGTAAGCGAAGTTACCAAGAGATAATGAAGACCCCTGCAAGCACTATCCAAGATAATAAACGTCCTCGATTAAGTTCTGTTTCATCAAAATGTTACGCATGTGGAAAGCTTGGTCATAAATCTTTTGAATGTTTCAGTCGATCGCATGACAAGCAGCAAACAACTATGACTTCTGAGCGCCCCAACACGGCGGTTGCTACGCGGGCCCCTGTGACTTGCTACAAGTGTGGTGTTGAAGGTCATGTGGCATCGCGGTGCTCAAAAACATGGCCAGCTGTGAACAACAGCGTACAGCCCGCCGCCGCACCCGGTGTTGTTAAGCGAGTGGACGTGTGCGGTTTGAAACCTGTCACTGGAGTAATTACGCAATTTGGTGAGCAGTTCTTATTTTGTTTTGATTCCGGTGCCGATTGTTCGTTAATTAAAGAAAGCGTCTCTCGTAAGCTCATTGGTACATTGCAGCATGCAATTGTTACTTTAACTGGTGTAGGAAAATCTAGTGTATTGTGCGACTCGCAAATTTTAAGTAGGGTCACTCTTAGTGGACATGACGTTGAGATTTTATTTCACATTATACCTGATGAATATCTTAATAACGACATTTTGATTGGACGCGATTTGTTGGCCTTAGGATTGTCAGTGCACATATCAAGTGATAAATTATGTATAGTTGAGAAACCCTCTCTGGTTAATATTTGCAACGTAGGTAGCACGGTGACTGACTTTCACGACGTGGATACCGATATATCCGATGACCTTAAGCCGCAATTAATAAAACTTCTTAGCTGTTTTAAAGACTCATTTATTGAAGGCACGCCTATTAGTAGAGTAAAAACAGGCGAATTAGAAATTAATTTAATAGATCCTAGCAAAATAGTGCAACGGCGGCCTTATCACTTGAGCCCTGAAGAGCGAGAGATAATACGTAATAAGTGTAGTGAATTATTATCTGCCGGTGTTATTAGACCTAGTAAATCGCCTTTCTCTAGCCCCGTACTCTTAGTGAAGAAGCGCGATGGCACAGACCGAATGTGCGTAGACTACCGAGAATTGAACTCTAATACAGTTCCCGACCGGTACCCCTTACCTCTAATCGGTGATCAAGTTCAACGGTTATCAGGCGCGCGATTTTATACGTGTCTCGACATGGCTAGTGGATTCTATCAAGTTCCCATACATGCAGGGTCGAATTCGATAGAGAAAACCGCATTTATTACCCCAGATGCTCATTATGAGTTTACTGCCATGCCGTTTGGCCTAAGAAATGCTCCGTCTGTTTATCAGAGAGCTATTAATACAGCTCTAGGTGATCTGGCACACTCTTACGCAATTGTCTACATGGATGACCTAGTAATACCTTCGAATAATGAAGAGCAAGGGTTAGAAAGGTTACACGTAGTACTGAAAACTCTCAGTGACGCTGGTTTTTCGTTTAATATGAAAAAATGTGTCTTTCTAAAGAAACAGGTACAGTTTTTAGGGTACGAAATATCTGAAGGTAAAATTAGGCCTAACCCCCGTAAAATCATCGCGTTGACTAGTTCCCTACCACCCCAAACCATCACTCAGCTCAGACAGTTTTTAGGTTTAGCGTCCTACTTTAGGCAGTTTATTAATAATTTCTCACTCAAAATGGCACCACTCTACCGTCTATTAGCTAACAACAATTCTAAAATAAATTGGACCACAGAGTACGAAACAATAAGACAAGACATAATATCGGTATTGACTGCATCCCCGGTTTTGATGCTTTTTGATCCTGAACTACCTGTAGAGTTACATACGGATGCTAGTAGTGAAGGTTACGGCGCGATCCTCTTCCAAAAAGCTGATGGAAAATTGCATCCCGTAGAGTACTACAGTAAACGCACTACTCAGGCCGAGTCTCGATACCACTCCTATGAGTTAGAGACGCTAGCAGTTGTTAACTCGGTTAAGCATTTCCGCCACTATTTGTATGGCAGGAATTTCACAGTCGTTACTGACTGCAATTCTCTGAAAGCCTCGAGAAATAAAGTAGACTTAACCCCTAGGGTACATCGCTGGTGGGCTTTCCTCCAGGCTTTCGATTTTGACATAGTGTACAGAGAGGGTAGGAAAATGGCTCATGTTGACTTTTTCTCGAGAAATCACTTGCCCAAGGCACACAGCACAGCAGTTAGTGATACTCCCACTTTAGGTAGAGAGCCATGTGTAGAAGAGAGACGTGTCGATATTGCTGAGTTATCTTCAAATTGGTTACAAGTGGAACAACGACAAGACCCCGAATACAGAGAAATTATTAGCAAGCTTGAGAGTGATGATCTCGACTTGGAGAGTTGTAGAATCTATGAATTGCGATCTAATGTGCTCTATAGAAAAATCCAAAGGAACAATCGCAACATTTGGCTACCAATTGTACCTAGAGCTTTTCGTTGGTCAGTTATAAATCATATTCATGAGTCAATTCTCCATTTGGGCTGGGACAAAACTTTAGAAAAGGCATATCAGCATTATTGGTTTCCTAATATGTCTAAATATGTCAGAAAATTCGTTGAAAATTGTATTACATGTAGGGTAGCCAAGTCGCGAAGTGGTAAACAACAGATAGAGTTACACCCCATACCGAAAGCTAATATTCCTTGGCATACAATCCATATTGATGTCACAGGTAAGCTGAGCGGCAAGAATGACCAAAAGGAATATGTTTTTGTTCTCGTAGACGCTTTCACTAAATATGTGTTACTGAGGCATTCCACCAGAATTAATACTGAAAGTGCGATCAGCGCTCTCAAAGCGTCCATATCTCTTTTTGGATCCCCTGTGCGTGTTATTGCAGATCAGGGTAGATGTTTTGCGAATAAGGATTTTAAAGATTTTTGTGCCACTCATAATATCCAATTACATTTAATAGCAACCGGCTCTTGTCGTGCCAATGGTCAAGTAGAGAGGATTATGAGTACGCTTAAAAACATGTTAACTGTAGTAGAAACAAACCAAAGTAGGTCCTGGCAAGATGCATTAGATGATGTCCAACTCTCTATAAATAGCACAATTCATAGAGTTACTAAAGCAAGCCCCCTAGAATTGCTTATAGGTAGAGTAGCTAGACCCTTAAATTTATTAAGCGTAGACGACCACGAGGTCGAGGTAGATGTAGAAGAAATTAGAGAACAAGCTAATAGGTTAATGAAAAAAAACGCATATCTTGATAAAGCACGGTTCGATAAAAGTAAGGCAAAAGTAACTTCGTTTTCTGTAGGCGATTACGTTCTAATCGAAAATCACGAACGGAATCAAACAAAATTGGATCCTAAATTTAGAGGACCTTATGAAGTCATTGAAATACTAGACGGTGACAGGTATCATCTCAAGAGTTTGAATTGTAATCGTACTTATAAGTATGCGAGAGACCGCTTACGTCCACTACCGCAATCCTATGTTCCTACTGAGCTGGATCCGTGTCTATCGGATGACACTGATGGTAAGATCGTCGTACTAATTTTCTTTTGCTTAAAAAGATTAGTTATCGGTCTGTGTACGTGTATGTGGTGAATATTAAAGTCTCCTTATAAGATTTCCTAACAACGTGGTGGTTGTTAAGGTTAAGTTAAAGCGAGGTGGCCATTGAAAGGTTAAGTGACAATTAAAAGGTGAGGTAGCCATTGAAAGGTTAAGTGACCATTTAAAGGCGAGGTGGCCATAAACGGGCGAGGTGGCCATTAACAGGCGAGGTGGCCATTAACAGGCGAGGTGGCCATTTATAGGCGAGGTGGCCATAAACAGGCGAGGTGGCCATACACAGGGGAAGGTGGAAACTGAGAGACAAGTTACAAGATTTCTATGATCTGGTCAGGAGCGGCCGAGCTATACAATTATATCTCATTTTTTGCAGATAACGATGATGCACGGCCTTCAACATCACACGAGGGCGTGTGATACGTCAGGACGGCCGTGTCGGAGGAAGCTATGAATCAAGTTGATTATTGCTCTCATGCTTAATTCATAATATGATTTGTTTACATTTTAGTTACTTCTAAAAATGTTACTGTAATTTTATTTTATTTTTTACATTTTTCTTAAGTTTAAAAACTTTATTATCTAATAAAAGTTATGAATATTGTAATTCACATAATGACCAATCAGAGCAGAGCATTGCCTCGAGCGGGGTCGAGGCGCCATCTTAACTTTACTTAAGCGAGGTTGACTGTTTGGAGGGGACATTTGAGTCGGAGCAGTGGAGCGAGTTGGTTGAAGTGAGATTGGTGCCTTGAACTCGCTGCTCGGTTTAATTAATTTCTGTATCGAAATTATTGTACACTTTTGTGAATACGTAATTAAAATAGTGTGAAACAGTGACAAGTGTGTTTTGTGCTCGCATTCACCCTGATGACGCCCACTAAGCACGCAACCACTAATGACGATGTCAGCGGAGACGATGCTTCTCCGACATATATTTTTAAATTGTAACGAACAACACGTCTCTAGTTACTTCTTAAGCTCTACAATAGGTTGCAACACTCGACGACACGTTTGGCTCAGTTTGTATTGATCTTTTAAATACTTCCTGAGACAGCGGTCGCAGATTCCATTCCAGCTGGGGCATTCATTACGGTATAGAGCACAAACTTTGTGTTCCTTCATAGGCAATATGTATGTATTTAATGTAATATATGTATTGTGTAGTTTAACTCAATTCCATTTTAATCTTCTTTACCAACGTTAAAGCGTATGTTTTTGATTCGATCAACTATAATTTCTACCATTCCAGGAATTATTCATTGAAATTAGAGCCTAAATAGGATGTTAGAGATAAGAGAGTAGAAAATTTTAATAGTAATTCCGATATTGTGAAAACTATAATAATTTGATAACTTTTTAAAACATTATGAAACGAAAAAAAATCTTTTATTTTAAAAAGTGTATCGCCATTGAAACTATAATTTAAATAAACTAAATGACTAACGTATTAAAAAGTTAGGTTAGGTTTAAGCCTGGAGTACTACAGCCGCCACTCTAATAGTTTTAACTTTTAACTGTTAGATTTTAAAATGGACAAGTACTAATATATTGTTATTGTTTACTAATATACATTCTACATACCCCTTTTTTTATTTTTATCCTCTATTTACGATTTATCCCTACGTACATTTTAATAGAGTAAGAGCCCACGACGGCCAGACCTTAATTCTTTTATAAAAACTGAAAGTTTCTCTGTACATGTCCCCTATATAAGTAAGAACGACCAGCGACTATAGAGTTCGGGTTGTGGTTACCTTGGCAGGTAACAGGTAGTAAAGGTGTATAAAATAGTACCTAAAATTTGTTAAAGTATAAAGCTCAATTTTTTATATTTTCTTCGGGATATCTTTAGAAATCTCGTCATCCATTGCCGTTCGGCAATTACATATGACATTTGCTAGCTAGTCCTCCTGCCAGACACCCCTAAACCTTAATAAATTATATATAATTATAATTATAGTATAAAAGCTAATTTTTTAATGGTTTTTACATCTTGCCAGACACATTGAAAGTCTGCTGTATGTGGGTGTGGCTGTGTGGTGGCTAAGGTTCGGAGGAGTTCAATAACAAATACTGTGACAGAACATTTTTATATATTAGAGATATTTAATAGTCAAAAAATGGAACTGTCGAATAGTCATTAAAATAACACGCATGTAAATAAAACAACCGAAACAGATTTTTTAAAACACAGGTCAAGTCGGTTCGGTTGCTATTTTCGTAAATGAAAAGGGCGTGGAATGAGCGATGTATTTGCAATTCCGATAGCGACGGGGTTGCGCCGCATTATTCCGAGTCACATTCGCTTTTTATTGTGCGACAATACTTTTAAATTGTCTTGTTATCAAAATGAATCTAGTGGAAATCAATACTAAGTAATTGGTATTTTTAAACAGTGAATAAAATGAATAAAAAGAAAGTTAGAAGTGCTGTTGTCTTTAGAATTGAAAACTAAACCTAGAAGAAAGAATTAATTTATTAATTTTGCACTTAATAAGTTACGCTTACAATATTACTAGCAATTCCCGCGACTCCGCCCGCGTTATAATCACTATTGAAAAAAATGAATTGGTGGTAGAAGGTTGAACATTTAGGATTGTAAGTATTTTTTGATGACAAATCATCAAAAAATAAAAATTTGATCCAAAAATAAAAAATAAAAAATCTCGAGAGGATCACCCTTATCACGAGGGGTATCAAAAATAGCCTACGACCTATTCTCAGACCTACCAAGTATACACAAATAAAAATCATAAAAGTTCAAGCCGATTCTGAGGAGTTCGATAACAAACACTGTGACACGAGATTTTTATATATTAGAGATTTTTTTGTCGTCCGTCTCTCGTCTCGTCGCCCATCTCTACAATACAATACGGACAATTATTATAACATCTGTATTATTAACTAACGTTTCATACTGATTGACTGATACCTACTTATTATAGTAGTAGCATAACTTACTCCTTATAGCATCAGTTATTTGCTTCGAAAATCGGTCCAGTCTTTTTAAATATTAGCGGGAACAAAGAGACAGACATATAATTAAACATTTAAAACCGATACTTCAGTTTCATTTATCAGTATAGATTACATACTGTAAATTTTATAAATTTTGAGTAAATAACGAAATATCGTATAGAACGTTCCCTCTTATACTCTATTCGTACTACAAACACAAACTAAACAAAGGATAACAATCAAACGAACTAAAACCAAGTACCTACTTGTACAGCCGATCGTACTCAAGACCCCGCTCGCAGGCGATGCCTCTAAACAGTGCGACAAATTAGTGAGACCCCCGCAGCGATCTATCAACAGCCGTCGAATACCGAAACTACTTAGATCATTTTAACAATAATTACTTTTTAATCAAGTCTCTATACATTTATGTCTGAGTATAAATAGGGTACGGTTTCAAATTCATTATTAAAATTATTATTGTTAAAGAGTAAAAGATTTTACTGAAATTATATACGAGTAAGAATTTAGCAGTGGTAGCTTGGTGGTAACGCTCGTTTAAAATTCGGGCAGCAGTGGGTCTAAAAGGACTGAATGCATAGGTATATACTTAATGTCGTTCACTAAGAAATAAATCATGAGGATAGATTTTAGAAAATAATATATGAAGTCAAAAATAAGATCACTTATGACGTGGTGTGACCAGGCCTTTTCTCGTATTAAAGATTGCGAGAATCAGGTTAGTATATCACGCTGGCCAAGTATGGATTGGCTTTAAACTTAGGTGTTTTGCAACACATGCAAATTTCCTTATGATAGTTGATGACTCATGCTTTGCTGTTATTCAAATTCAAATTCAAAATATTTTATTCAGCATGAAATTATTACAATTTTTTACTGAACGTCATGATTCTACTACCAGTTCGGAAGGAAGAAACCACTGACCTGAGAAGAACTGGCGAAAGAAACTCAGCGGGACTAATATATAAAGTTAGGTAATCACATCAAAATATCAGAGACCCGGGATCCGGGATTTGAACTTACTTCACTTAAGATATCAAAATAACCACCGTAACAGCATTAAAATCGATACAGTAGTTTTTGAGTTTATCGCGAACAGACAAACAGACACACAGACGCCGTGGAGGACTTGGTTTTACTCGTATAATATGCAGTGATTAATTTGCATTAACGTGTGTCTGTAATGAAGGAATATTATATTGAGGTTAATAAATAATGTTTCAGAATTCAGATCATTGGAGTCCTATCTCCCCTAGATGGGGCAGAGGGCGTCTACAGTGCGTCGCCATCCCGGTCGGTCGAGAGCTTCGCGCTTCATATCGTTCCAGGTCTTCCCTATTGCCTTCATTTCTGCAATGATTGAACGACGCCAGGTTTGCTTTGGGCGGCCACGTTTTCGTTTTCCTTGGGGATTCCAGTCAAGGGCTTGCCTCGGTATGTGGTTAGGGTCCCTTCGGAGTGTGTGGCCAATCCAATTCCATTTTCGGCGTTTGATCTGTTGGTCGATTGGTGTCTCATTGCAGCGCTCCCAGAGATTTTCATTGGAGATTTTCTCGGGCCAGTGAATACCCAGAATTCGGTGTAGACATCGGTTAATAAAGACCTGGAGACAGCGCGAGATGTCCTTGGTAACCTTCCACGTCTCGCACCCGTACATCAACACGGTTTTAACATTAGACCGGAATATTTTAAGTTTTATTCTTCGGGTTAGTTTTCGTGATTGCCATACGGGGCGTAGCTGGGCGAAGGCTGCTCTAGCTTTGGCGATCCTTGAGGCGACGTCCTCTTCAGTTCCTCCAGTCTCTGACACAACACTTCCGAGGTACGTAAATTTTTGGACACGTTCCACAGTCTCTGAGTCGATGAGCAACGGCAGAGAGCTTTTTACGCCACACCTCATCTCCTGGGTCTTCCGGGTGTTTATTTTAAGTCCAGCCTTCATTGCCTCTCCTCGTAGGTCGTCCAGTTTAGCTTGCATGTCAGCGTACGTGTGACTAAGTAGGCATATGTCATCGGCATAGTCCAGGTCTTCCAAGATGTTACAGACTCCCCACTCTATGCCGCGTCGCTTGTTCGCTATCGTGTCACGCATTATTCCATCGAGGACAACAACAAAAAGGAGAGGTGAGAGAAGACAGCCCTGTCGTACACCCGCATGAACCGGTATATCTTCCGAGATAAGGCCATTGTGCGTTACTCTACAAGAGTAGTTCTTGTAGATAGCCTTAATTATGTTGGTGATTTTCTCGGGAACACCGATCTCATGTAAACGCTCCCAGATGCGATCCCAATTTAGCGTATCAAAAGCTTTTTCGAAGTCTACAAAGGTCATATATATTTCCCTCTGCCATTCTGATGCTTGCTCTAATATGATACGCAGAGTATTGATTTGGTCAGTGCAGGATCGATTGGGTCGAAAACCAGCTTGTTCCTTACGGATGAGGGGTTCGACAGCTCTCGATAGCCTGTCCAATATGATCCGGATCAGAATTCAGATAGGTGCAATAAACTCTAAAGCGATTCCGACGAGGTCTATCCTGTGCTGACATATATATAAAAATATTAGTGTCAATAGAGCCGTTAGAGACTATAAATAATCTTTAAACCGAAGCTTATCACGAGGTTTAGACCTTTTAAATAAACATAATGTTTTAGAGAAAGTGATATTCTTAGAGTATGGCTGTTGTATAAAACAACAGTAGGTATTTAGTCAACACATACCTATTTGACAACTAAACAAAACTAATTATTTAATATTGTCATTTTTGTCAAAAGAAGGTTTAGAAAAAATTACATTCTATAATTTCTATCACTTAACAATTTTTTAATAGTCCGAAAGCCTGACAGGGCATAGAAGTTATATTTTTGTGCTTTAGTCGTAGGTATTACCATAGACTTGAATGGTGCCTTGACTATTTTTAGTTCCATTTGAGCATGAGCAGGAGGAACTCTCAATCCAGCCTGTTTGGATTACCTAGGGGACTAAAACTTAAAGGATCATATCGTCAGTTTTATAAGTTAACCACGCACTTATTTTAATGTTTGGAAATACATTTAATCATATTAACCTAAGCCCAAGATAATCCCCGTCTTAATGAGGCGTCGCAGGATCATTTTGGCTCCCGACCACGAAGTCCCGATAGCAAGTCTGCCAAGGCAGACCACAACAAGCACCGGATTGCTCCAACAGTTCACTGTGAAATCAAAGAATGAGCTGCAACCCGGAGCGAACCGCATGGTACACCGTCCAACGAGGTCACACCGAGGAGTCAGAAGTTTCTATATTTAATCTTATAATATACATTAATGAAATTCTTGTGAATTTATAAATATATATAAATGTACTGTCTTGAAACGATTCTAGCGATTTTAACACAAATGCAAATTTATATATTTTTTGAAAAACAACAAAAACGACATGAAGCTCGGTCGCCAAAGTACTGGCTTCTAATTGAGCTTTCAATTAGGATGATCATGTAATAATACGTGACATCACATTCAAACCCTTGGGCTTGTGGCAATCTAAACAATGCGACGAATTAGCGAGGCACCCCGCAGCGATTTGTCAACGCCTCCCGTCGGATACATCGGATATGAGTTTTTGATACTTTAACCAGTAACGTTATCTATTTTTAATTTAGTAGTATAAATTTATATTAATAAATTTGTCATAACTATTTTATTTTGGTGCTAATGTAAAGAATATATACGATATATTGCATAGAATATGAAATTTCTTATGAAAACCTACATAAACCTACTTACTATATACATATTATATAATTTAGCTTTAAATTACTTAATGTTCCTTAAGCGAATGTTTGAATTTTAAACAAGTTAAGTGATACTTTTGAATACGTGACAATGTGACATATTTAGTTGAAAAATGATCAAGGAGAACTTTTCACTATAAAATTGTAAACTTGTCAGAAGAATGTAAGAAGGGTGTAATATAACAATGATCCCCATTAATGAATAATAAATAAAGCTCTAAAAAGCGCTGCAAAAGAAAATGTCTAATAAAAGTAGAAATAATTTGTTAACTGTGCTAATTTTTGCAGTTATTAAAAAAGTAAAAATTGTATAACTAAACAAATTCACTTATTAGAAAAAGAAGTAGAAAAAGCAAAATAGATTCATTTAAAATACTTTCTTAGATGTACCAAAAAGTAAATCATTTGTAGATCATAGACTACAAGTATTATACTCTTTACAGCGAATGTGATCACTGGAAAACATCTCTTTAGTTAAAAACTAAAAAGATTCCAAATAAGTATTATATTTTATATACCAATTAATCTATGTAATAATAAAACTTTAACTTAGTCAAATCTGTACATTGAATAATTTTTAAAATGCAATTTTTAATTCTTATTGGAATAGTAATTATTATCGATCAAAGGTCGAATCTATAGTTTTTAGAATTTTTGTCTGTCTGTCTGAGACCGCATCACGAGAAAATCACTGGACAGATTTTGATGAAATTTAGTAAGATGATAGTTGGTTATCCGGGTCAGAACATAGGATAATTTTTACTGCTGGAAATATCTCATTTCTGAGAAATCTCAATTAACCGTTAAAAACTGTCTGAAAAACATCACACGGTATGTGAAATCTAAGAATTTAGTTTCTTTAAAATGCGAGCGGAGCTGCGGGAGTGCTAGTTCTACTATAAAACTAAATTGTATGAAAAAAAGGTTTTACTAAAAATATAGGTAAGATAATAGAGTTTATGAATAGCTCTCCTTTTTAGTAGAATCAATCTTAGGGCACTGAAAACCTAAAACTTCAAACCAATTGTAGCTTCTTTTTTTATTGGAGGTAGAGGTACCTCTTAATATTACTCCATATTTTTTATAAAACGCAAAAAAATGAGAACAAAGATTAAAAAAAACAGACATGCGTTAAGTTAAACTTATAACTTGACAACATTAAATAATAAATAAACTAATGATGGAACAATACTTTAATTTCGAAGAACAAAGAGCATACAGACGTCCTTGGTTCAAAGTTAATAGGACAAAACTTTATAATCTATGGACAATCGACAGGCACGTCAATAGTCAATCGCCGCGTGGCGGTCACGTGACCGACGCGCGCGCAGCTGAGTGGCGACACGCTGCTCTGAAGAGCATATGCATGAAGAATAATCAGCACTTGCTATAGTATATTTTATTGTTTTCGTTTTATTATAGTATTTGTCCTAATTAATAACCGTTTTAAATTTAATATGAATATCAGACACTTCGAATTTTGTTTTCAAATGATTTCGCAAATGTATTTTTAATTCAGATATTACACGTTATAAAATATTTCGCCTAAATCTAAGAAAGTATGATCTATTTAATTTCATTCCCAACATTATTTTTGACAAACAGAGTATGTATATTCAACACAACATGTACGTTTTACTACGTTCAGCATATGTATTAGAAATAAATAATTGTTTGTCAAAATAAAAGCTGTAGGTAAGTTAATCTTTTTATTTCTAGAATGAGTACTATTTAATCGCGCATCTTTCGAATAAGATTTGATAGATTTCAATTATTTCTTTTTAATATATACCTACTTAAAGCATATTGTAAGTAGTTGGGCTCACGCCCGCATGCATGGCTCCGGCCATCCTGTAACGAGCTCCAAAGCTAAGTCCAGCATCTTTATTACAAAATCAACAATCAATAAACCAATGAAACAAAAAAAGAACATTCAAGAAATTCGAAAGTACCTAGTGGAGTAGAATTAAGAATTATTGACATTACGCTCTCCTAGTTATCTACCCTAAAACTTATTTATTTCTTTCACTCATCAAATATATAGTCTACATTATTTTAGTCAATTACCCTCGCATATTTAATGTTCTTTTATAAATAATTATATTATATTATTTAATTATTGTTCATCAGGATCACTAAAGTAAAACGACCATTTGAGTTGACCTGATTACTGTATGAGGTCGCACACTAAGCACGGGTCAAGTAGTCTATTCAACTATAAAATGTATCAACATTAACAAATATAAAAATATGCGTGCAAAATACTATTATAAATGCAAAGGTTTATATTCATATGTTATGTCTGTTCCGCTGAAACAGGTGGACGAAAATTTATTAAATTTAGAGATAGATCGCTCTAAGCACATACAGTGTACACTACTGCTAATAATAAAATGTGGCTAAAGATGTCAGTGCCTGTATGAAAAAAGATGTCAGTGCCTGATGTAAATTTAAAATACACACAGAGACACGCACCCAAACAAAGTAAGGGTAGGTTGCTAGTATCACATTATTTTCATCGATAAGATTTAGGTACTACGTTAGATTCCTGATTCTTTAAAGAATATCCGAATATTTTACTATTTTCAGAAGCCTTTCACCTCCTTATTCGTCCGCCATCAAAGGTAAGCCATTCTATAGGATAAAAGATTCTAAAACAGGAAGCTTTAGTAACTACATTCGGAACAAACATGTTTATATTTAATGAAAAGGGCAAACTAAAAATCGATATAGATTGTTGGTTCTAAGTCCCCATACTATATATTTTCAATATTTTAAAATAAGGTAACTTGTTTAAAAGAAACATAATTTTTTTTTTCATCTAATAGTGTCACGAAAGTATGTCTAAAATGTGCACTCGCCGAGTGGTCACGCTCACGAACCTCGTTATTCCTACATGTCGACAACTTTTATAGCTCTTAAAAGAAATAAGGGGCTACGTCCACTTTTATTTCTTCACACTTTTTGAGTAGATTTAGCTGTGGTTAGCCTTAACTGCATTTTCTAAAAGATATTTTATATTTATGTCTATATGTATTACAACATAAACTTGTAGCAGGCCCAACCTTATACATAAGAGTTGAATAGCGGAAAAGGCGGAAAAGGCGTCATCATTTAACTTTTTTCTTTACTACATATTTTGTAAATTGTATTAGATTATTGCAAAGATGATTTTAATTTCATTACATCTATTTGTAGATGTAACTTTAAAGCACAAAAAATCCGGCCAAGTGCGAGCCGGACTCGCGCACGAATGATTCCGTACCATTATCTATAACAATAAAGTAATCCTCTAAAATCTAAATTGTATGAGCGTCCATAGCTTCATGCCAAATTTCAAGATTCAAGGTTTTGATTCCCTTGCGAGTAGTTACGAGTTTCAAAATATGCGCTTAAATTGCTGCTTCTTTTGATTGCGTTGACAAAGAAGTTTGATTTTGTTACATCTTAAAGGTAATATAGACCTGAGTACCTATTTGATATGAATTTCAATTTAATTCCTCTACTCGTTCATTAGGAAGGGAGTAGTAAGTTAAAAGTTATAAATTTTTTTTTGTCTTAGAAATTTGATTTTTTCACAGCTTCTAGGGCTAGTGGACCTGATTATTTGATATGAATTTTAGCTTGATACCTCCACGAGTTTCTGAGAAAAAGGGTCTTGACAGACAGACAGACGGACAACAAAGTGATCCTATAAGGGTTACGTTTTTCCTATTTGAAGTACGGAATCCTAAAAATGTCAGTAACTTAAATCAAAATAAAAACTTAATAGGTATCTAAAATTAAAGCTTTATCGACGAACAAACGAGCTTTTTTAAAGCTGTTAGACATCTATGAAACCTGTCTATCAACGTTTTTAATCGCGTATCACTTGACTATGATGGATTAATTTCAATTGGACATTTTATTGTGCAGGTAAACATTTTATAAATTTAAAACATAACTGGTAACAAAGCTTTTTGTTCTACGCGCTCTATGTAAACCGGAGATCACGTCATTTTATTGTTCAAACAATAACGGACGAAGTTTAAATCCTGATTGCTTTATAAAACATATGGACTTCATATTAATTAATGGACTTATGCATTCAATTTTCATGTCAAAACAATTATTAATAAGTACTGTGTACCATATACAGATAAAATAGGTAAATAAAACGGAAACTTTTTTTTTTTGAAAACAACATAATGTTATTTGAGACATTGTTTTTATTATTACAGAGAAAAGTGGTCGAGACCACTTTTCTTCGTCAATCATTATAATTATTAGAGATGCAACATTGATAATTTTTAAATGCTAGATTCGGAAAACTATTTACATTCAAATTCAGTTCTGAATTCCTAAATGAGTACATATTTTTTTATTTGAACGTATTTTAAATATCATACTTTTTATACATAAACCAGAAGCAAGCATCAAAAGCTGAACAACTGTAATTAAAGTCAAAACTAGACTTAACCGGGTAATGGTAGTTAGTTATGAAATCAAAAAGGTAACATACCGCCACCATACGTGCTCAAGTGAACGCCGCGCGGGCTGCTAATAAGCAGGTAATTTTTCAAGACCCTTAATCCTGCCCTGGGGGTGAATACATTAGACCCGTACTATTTTTTAATTAGCTCAATGAATTTTTCATATAAACTTTAAAACAGTCGTAAGAATGCCAACTTTTGTGTAATAAGCCACTCTTCATTTTAGGGCCCTTTGATAAGAATTTTAGATGTTCTGAATTAATGTTCTGTTCTCCCTTTGGAAGCAATACGAGAAACTGAATATTTTACATATCATTAAATATAATTATATGCAAAATTATACATAAGTGTAACAATATAGGAATGTTATATTGTATTTATAGTGTTGAAATTATTATTTCAGTCTATTTAAATTCTTTTTATAATAAATCATTAAAATCGCTTAGACATTCAAATTATAGTTAACGAAATTATAAATTTATATTCATAATGTTATAAACAGACTTGATTACTATTTATTACTTTTTCATATGCAATTATTTTATATGGAATTTTAAAATTAAATACATTCAATCTAATCATGAAAGATATTTTAATTAAATATGTTGTTGTGTCGGTCAATCACATAACATCTGCGAGGTATAAATAACAGAAGGAAAGTTAGGGAAGGTTTTATAAGTTGAATATTAAACATTATCAATTTTATCTTATTCTATAGTAAAAAAAATCAAAAAAATGACATCTTAATTTTGTGCTACACATTTTTCACAGTTAATATGTTATCCTTTATTTTTAATTTTTTTTGGGTTGACAGATAATTCGCATAATAAATACGAAAAAAGAAAAATAAAGCTTTCCGAAGTTGGAAAAATTACTTTTAACATGTAAAAGTATTTTTTTGAAACTCTGACGTACAAATATAATAGAAATCTTTATTTGTTACTAAAAAATAAATAAACTACACTTCTGTCAGTCGTCTTAATTTAAATAATACAAAATTAAAACGCAAACTAACACTAACTTATTGTAATATACTAAACTACTTTAACGTAAGAATATTATGTACAACTACAGTGCCAAGAGTACATTTGAAAAATTTATTACATTCACTAGCGTTCTCACTTATATTTGGCCCTCATTATGCTCTCCACCAAAGTTGTTATTAAACATCAACATGTTGTAGCAGCCCTATTTAAACGGGCCGCAACTAGGTTGGCCCTCCCTTTAGTACAAGGGAATAAGGTAATGATCCATTATTCTAGCAAGTATGAGTTGACGGACTTCACATCTGTATCGATTATTTACGAGGTTCTCGCAGATATACAGATTAGGTACCCCGCGATGTTTTCCTTCATCGTAATTTAAGTTGTAATCATGTTACAAATTTTCGCACATGTAAATTTTAGAGTTGTAAGCTCAGAATTTGAACCCGCTTTGCTCATTTCCCAGACGAGATTCCTACCTCTCGGTTACTGGTGGTAGGTATATCTACATTTTACACCGAAAAGGTGACGGAACTCTCTGCCCTATATTTTTCTACTTTATTATATAGTCATATATTCTATAGCCGTTCTTCCCTAATTAAGCCAATTTCACTGCGATTGTAATTTATTTTAAAGATCTGTTTCTACATTATTTATTGAAAAGCTGTTTAACTATTTAGAAGAAAAAATGATTTAACAGTGCACAAAGTAAAAAAAAAACCTGCTCTACATAGAGTTGAAATATTAAAAACTGGATATACACTTGAAAAACTTTTGATGATTCATTATTTAAATGATAGCGGTGCACGTACATTTATAATATACTTAACCGAATTTAAAAATATTTAATTATTAAAGATTTATGCAAGCTGTCGTTGCATTGTTTCTTACAGTTTAGCACTAGCTACGTATTTGTATCATAAGTATAACCCCACTTCTACATAAAACGATTGCATAAAGTAATATTTAAGAAATACAGATAATATTTTTTTATATAAAATAACTATCGAAAAAAGAAAATAATATGAATATATTATGACAAATAGGAAAATTAACTCAAAAGTATGTAGCTTTTAATTAATCATTTGTATTCCCTTAAGTTGTTAACGAGAAAGTTCAAAGTTATAAATAAATGGAAATTAACATAATCAAAACTTTCCACAATGAAAATATTCTATGTTTCATAAAGCAGGCACATAAAAATACACAGTTATTTACGTAAATACGTTACGTATTGTACCGATTGTTTAAATAGGATTACATGAACAGTTTTAAAAAAGAATGAAAAACAACAAAACAAATAAAAAAAAATATATCCCCATCACATTATAAATGGTATTAAAATAAATCGAACGTAAGAAATAATTATAATTTAACATCTAAAAAGTAAATCTGATAATACCTGGTACTCCCACACCCGGCCTCAGTACGTCGCCCAAGAGGTCCTTGATTAAAAACGACTTGTGACTGTCCTGCATCATCGGTTTCCTTCACTGTTTTTCACATAGCGGTTGAACCATAATTAAATGTAGAAATAAAAAAATAAAATAGAAAAATTAGCTGATATTCAGCAGAATTTAAATATAAGCACTTGATATTTAAAAGAACACTATATACTAGAACAGACAACTTTTAAAAAATACCATAACATTTAAAGTAATGTAAGTATTTAATTTTTTTATGTTATTAAACACTATAATTAATCTGTAAGTTAATCGAATTTGTCCACAACGTCAAAATCAAACTGGCAGCATATAAATCGATTGGCAGTATGTCACTAGAAAAACGCACAGATAATGACAGCTGCACTTTCCCGCGCATCCGAGATGACTGTCAGCCATGTTCAAACCGCTCAAGCGGGAAAATCTTTTCATTTAACAACGCCCTGCCCCTAACCGACGTTACATACATTTTCTTGCGGTTTTCACCCAAAATACCGCTTAAACGGGGTTTAAAACGCGTTTAGCATGCGCAGTTCTGAATGGGAGGAGCCTGGGACTCCTCCCCCCTCCATTCTGCCAATGGACGGCGAGCTACAAAGTTTTCCACGCGAGTGATTTGTAAAGTGCGCATTGAATCGAGGGTTTAGCCCGTAGTTATTGAGTTGGTTTTTAAAAGACCGTTTTGAATGTAAATCGAAAAGTTAAGCGAGGTAAAGAGGCTGCCCGCGGATCCCCAATTAAATTGATAGTTGCGTGTGGAGTGGAGGGCTCCTCGCAATGGGATAGCTTACTCTTTACTTTTCATAAGGGATTCTTTTTGTTGTTAAACCAATCTCTAGTAATTTAATACTTAATATTCGTAACAAATTTAATTTTCTTACATTACATGCTAGCTTAATGCTTTTTCATACGTCCATGGTTGTCACTCGAACATTTTACCTCACATAATAATATATGCATTGAAATATATTTTAACGACATTGTTACGATTACAAATTCATCATTCTTATTAAGTAGATGTTAAGCTTCTACTACTATAATATCTGTTTATTTTATTAATTTTTATCCAACGTCCTGAAAAATTGAGTTGCTGTGAGCACGGGCTTACGTGAACTAATTACTGATAATAATTAATATTTCTTACATAAATCAAGTTGGTGGAAAATATATCTTCTACTTAATTAACTTATGAATATAATCAGTTTTATTTACCGATCACAGTTCATTTTAATATCTTGAGAGTTGAGGGTTCAACCTTTTCAGTATATTATAAAAGTTGTCTTAGTACCAAATTACATGCGATGAGAGTTTTAAAGGCATTTTAGGATATTGAAATTTTTTCTAGATATACTCGTAGATGTATTGTGTGATTGACTGAGTTCGAACTTCGACCCCAGGTATATGTAAGTCAATCAGTAACAAAAATGACGATTTTAAGACACTATGCAAGCTACTAAGTAGGTATACAGTACATGGTTCTTGGTTAGTACTATAAGCGGCTTTATCTTTGCATTATAGCACCGCACGACCCTGATTATTATCATTAAGACGTTCAATAACAGTTCGAGCTGCGTTACAGAAATTTGGAATTCTAGTTCATCTATTAAATTAATTCTAGTTCATCTTAAATTAGTTTTTAAAAAACTAATTTAAAATTTTTAAAGCACCATAAATGGTTTAAAATAATTTATGTAGATAATGTAAGACACTGCCTAACTCTCACAAGGCTTGAACTTCAGACCCACGAAACATCCGAAAAAATAGCTCTTATAAAGAAATTGAAAAATCAAAATTGATTCCAACACTGAGATATAGAATTTACCCTAATATTTTATTTGAGCAAAGCCATACATGATAATTAATATTGTCATTCGCTTGATACTGAAGCCCAAATAAGTATGCAACATTTTGATTGCCTAATAAGGAACTACTCAACAGATGTAACTGCGAGTATGTTTTTTCTTTATATGTATGTAACACGATATAATATTCTTTATTATGAGCTGATTTTCACATTTCTTTCTTTATCATCCCATAACATGATTGATTAAACAAAGATTTAAGAAGACATTACGCCTTGGGAATGATGTGATCGAATAGCCTGGATTCGATTGCAACCTATAGAATTATTGTTATTTCAATTTAATTGAAAAAAACGGATTAAGACAAAAAATATATATGTCCCGCTGAGTTTCTTTCGCCAATTCTTCTCAGGTCAGCGGCTTCTTCTGTCTTTCGAACTGGTAGTAGACTCATGACGTTAAGTAAAAATTGTAATAATTTTATGCTGAATAAAAAATTTTGAATTGAAATAAAAAAGATTGTATCTCTAGAGGTTGAAAAACATACTATTTTAAGCTTTAAAATTTTTATTTTCATTTAACTTAGTAGTTAAAAAGCCGTGAAACACGGGCGGAGCCGCAGGCAGAGCTTATTCGAAATACAGTAGGTAAAAATAAAAAAAAATACAGTATAAGTTCTTTGTTATGTTGCTATGTACCTAGTAGGTACTATTTTTCCCGAGATATTCCTCCATAATTCTGCATAATACATCGGATCGCCATCCTCGTTACTTCTGCTGTAGCTTTCAACGATTTTCCACTCACGGTTGTCTTTCTGTGTACAATGTTATCGAGAATTTGTGTTCATCGTTGGCTACTTTCATGTTCCATGGTAACAATTAATGGCAATGTACCGATATAACTCAGATCAAATAATGAGTTAGACAGAAATATGACTGTGATTAAAGCTCACATGGCTTGAAGTTTTTTATTTTACTAGAGTTTTTTCTTACTGCTGTATATAATGGTATATTCCTGTATAAGGCTATATTAGTGACGGGTGGATCAGAATCAAACAAGTACTATAGGTAATATACATTCGTACTTAATAAAACGCTACTCCGTAGTTTATTTCTTTGAAATATTACTTTTTGTTGGTAATCAGTTTCTTACATCAGTTAGTACAGAGTTTGTTTGGAGGTGATGAAAACTGAACTGAAAAATATTTTTTTATTATTATGACTTCTTCTTTATTAAGGAAAGTTATTACATTGGCTACTACTGTCTAGCCTCAAGCACGGTACCATATTTACTCGTAGAAAAAAAGTACTTGATCGATACGGAACTATTATGAATAAACTACTTGGGCGGCATGGACATCGCTTGTACCTATTGTATAAAATTGCTCAACGTCAAGACTAAAATTACCGCCCAGGGCGCCGGAGAGAAAAGGGCGCCGAATACGAAAGGGCGGGAGGCGCCGTCCAATATGTACTGAACAGAAACATTGGAGTTTCAGTAACAGTAGAGTTCACAGAAACAATGGAGTCCTTTGTTTTAGGACTCAAGACTTTATCGATGCAGGAGCGCCGTAGAAAATCTCGCCCAGGACACTGCTAGTTCTAACGCCGGCTCTGCTACGAGTCAACGTTTGAATTACTTGTCAAAATGCATTGAGAACAACTGAGTTTTCGATGTTATATATTCCTAATGGTTTCTAATCAATTATTTATACGAACAATTAAGCAGAATAAATAAATTAATTTGCTATCTAGTAGTCAAATCTATACGTTAAATATTTTTTGTAAAAGTTATTGAAATAGTATTTAGTAATTATTGATTCTGAATTTACACACTCCAATATAAAATCCGCACCAGCTTATGGTACGACAAACTGGTTCGGAGAAGATTTGAAGAATAAATTTTACTGCCGGAAAATACTTCATCCCTGAAAAATGTTTACCAACCGTTATCGTAGTGAACTCGAGCGGAGCGAAGATGTGTTGCTATTATGTATTATTATTATTATATACAATTTCATGGACTTGAATTTTTTGCGCGGAATTTCCTTATTCTTCTTCTTCTCTAAATATAAGTAACTTAAGTTATACAAGCAGACATACACTGATAATATATACTTAGATAAGTAATTGAAAACTTCTGACCTAAGGCCGCGACATTGGCACACGAGTTTTTAACGCGCAGTCGTCTGTCGATGCGAGATGCAAGGGTGGTTTTATTTCTAACCTTCTTTTTGTATTTTTCTCAGAGATGAGTTATTTTCCCGCAGTAAAAAGTATCCTATATATTGACCCTGGTAACCAGTTAATATCATTCCAAATTTCATCCAAATCCGTCAAGTGGTTTTCTTGTGATGCGGTAACAGACAGACAGACAAAAATTCTAAAAATAATAGATTTGGTATCTATATCGATAATAATGTCTATTTCAATAAGATTTTCAAAAAAATATTCAATGTACAGATTCGACTCAGAATTGTATAAATTAATGTAACATTTTCTTTTTAAACAAATGACAATAGATAAATTGACAGGTATGCACAACCTATTGAATTGTAAAACGCGCGCGCGCACACACTTTGTTTTTACCTCCATTATATATATTCTATCATTTGCGCAATCATATTTTCTAACTGTTTACCAATTTTTATAAAGATCGGTTCAACCGTTCTTGAGTTATAGCGGGACCAATGATATTAGAATATCATTGAGCGGGACATAAGTCTGTATGTCCCGCTATAACTAGACAGACAAAAATTTCAAAATTGGTAAAACTGATGTCAGTGAGTCATGAAACGAATATTTATGACGAAATTTGGCAAAAAAATAGAGTGTACAGACAGACTCTACAGATTTATATAGTAGTAGTATAGATAGTATGGAATATGGATGTACTTATATTGTACCTATGTACAATGTACATAACATACAAAAATGGTAAAATTATATCTATAAGTTTTGTCCATCGTCTGTCATCGCTATTTTACTCGGAGACTTACGATACATTGCTGAAAAGTATGTACCTCCTTAGAAAGGCTAATGCTTTCAATACTTTTTTTAAACAGTCTTTAAAAACGAAAGGTTCTTAATTCGATTGTATTCTTATTAAAAACATCTTTTTTATTTTGGCTAACTTCTTATTCTTATGCCTGGCCTGGGCTGCAGCTCAAAAAGCCTGTATATAGTATACTAGCAGTTCCCGCGGCTCCGCCCGCGTTCTTATCACTATTAAAACAGGGATGGTGGTAGAAGGATGATGCCAAATCATAAAAAGTGAAAAATAAAAATTTGCTCTATAAATAAAAAAATAAATATCTGGAGAGGGCCACCATTATCACTTAGGGGAATAAAAAATACCTACTTTTTAGTTTAGATTTGCTTAGTTTGGATGTCGGTTTTTGTTTATTTTGTTAAAAATAATTTATTTTAAATTTTTTTGCGGAAAGTAGATACGTATTTTATTTAAATATAATGAGGTATTGGGTTGGCCAACCAAAACCACTGCTATTATGAGTCAGCGAGGTTTCGGAATAAACGTTAATGATAATAAAAAAATACCTTCTATTATCAGGTAAACCTAATAGCCTGAAAGTATACAACCATATAACATCATTGTATACAACTATCGGTCCATGAGTGAGTATTATATTGAAAGAATTTTCTTTAAGCTAAAAACTGTTGAGGAGTTGTACCTTCCATCACCAGTAACGGTACGTGACTGGAATATCCGGATAGCCTATAAAAGATTCCGCCGAGTATTGTGAATTTGCTCCTAACAATTGAAGAGTTCCGTTTCTTTGTCATGGATCTCATGATCAGAACCTAACCAAATTCTTATAGAACTACCCTTGAAGTACATTCTTTCCAATAAAAAAAGAATCATCAAAATCGGTTAGCGTGATATTGAGTTATTCGTCCATTTGTCGCGCACGTACTTAATGCAAATTTAGGACTTAAATATGGTTTTCTCATGGAAGTCATTGTCAGAACTGGAAGCACGGCACGGGAAGCACCACCTTTCAGATATAAAAAAAAATCATCAAAATCCGTTCATCCAGTCGAAAGTTCTAAGCTAACAAACATAAAAAAAATAAAAAAACATACAGACGAATTGAGAACCTCCTCCTTTTTGGAGCTCGGTTGAAAAGTAGTTATAGTGACATATTATTACTATTGTAGTTAGTTGTATTGTAGTTAGACTAACTATTGTAGTTTGTTGAGCATATCGTCGGTTTACTGCAAGAACTCACTAATGGCAAAAAATCACTAAGTACGTTTATTACTCCTTAAACATCGCCTTGACGAGCTCTATATAATGCATAAACTCACTCATTTCTAGCTGTTCTAATTTGGAAGTTATAACTTCAGCATAAAGTTGATAATTGCAATTTTGGCACTTTTGGTCACTTTGTAAAATTTTAAAAAATCAAAATTGTAAAATAATGTATATTTTCGTTTTTACAAAACTCATTTATGTGATTTCGTGATTTTTTAAATATGACGATTACGAAAATCACCTTAGAATGAAACTTGGTAAAATTCATTAACTGCGCTTAATTACTTATTAAAAACAATAATGTTATAATAAGTCATGTTAAACAATTTTAATGGATTCTATCAAATCAAGTAAAGCGTGGCAAAGATATTAAAGTTAGTTTGTCAAGAATTAATTTTTATTTTAATCATTCATAATAAAATAGTAAATTCATTTTTATCTCAATTAAAAGTAGTTAGAAACTTAGGTATGATTAGAATAATTTTCCCTCCATTTTATTATTTAGTGAATTTTGTTTACTTTAGACCAATAGATTATTATTTATTGGATGTGATGCCGAGGTCGTCCCTAGCTACACCGACCAGTTCTGATACATTGTAGCTCCCTTTAAAGTTAATTTAGATTTCTTCGCGTAGTCCTGTTGCCTTCAAAAACTTCCAAATTTTCTGAGCGGAGAGCTTCTGTATCTTTACCGGTTACATGATAATATGCTGCCCTAAATAGATAGATATTTTTGCGGTGCATGAGTGATCCGCACGAGCAGAGGATGTGCATGGCAAATTCCTCTGACTCGTGGCATAGTCTGCACATTGCTGACTTGACTGAGGCCGAGGGTAAACATAATATTTTTGAGTTTTTGAGAGTTATGAGTATTGGTTAGCGCACTGGTTTTTTACTTTATAAATGAAACTATCTATTCGGATTTTGTAGCGAATTTATTTAGATTTTTGGTTCCCGATGTTTCGAATGCTTTACAGCAATTATGGTCACGGGAGAGACTTTCCCGTCCATATCCGAAAACATAGTTTCATTTATAATGTCAAATATTTGCGTAAACTTAAAAAAGTATTATGGCTTTCTACTTGTTCCTTTGAAGCAACTCTTTTGTAAAGATTTTGCGATATCCCTTAATTAGCGCTTTGGAGTGAGTTTGGAGTGAGATATCCCTTACTTAGCATAGGTGAATTGCCACTAGATGTACCCAGGACATTCAGATTGTCCATACAGTTCTTAGCCAACTTAGAGTTGGTCTCAAGAGAATCTATAACCAACAATGCTGCTTGTCTATTTGAGAAGATATTTTGGTTTTTAAGCTTTCTCTCCAGGATGACCTCAGCGCTTTTGTTAATGGCGAAGAATTCAGCCTAGAAGATCGTGGACTCCTTGTTGAGATTGATAGCTCTACGCTTAAGGCCATAGCGACATATCCCGGTTGACATAATTTTGTAAAGTTCAACACTGTGTTCATGCCATCCGCTGGCAAATTTAGAATATTATGTTCGAATGTCGACTATTTTAGACTTTGCGATTGTAACTTTATATTCGATTGTGTACAGAGCCTGTAGAGGCAAGATTTCACTTCCTTTCGCACTTGGAGGTACAGCGGAACTATGTCAAACAATGCATTTAGATCGTTGCCTGGTGCCGAATAGAAAGCCTTCCATTTTCTTTCCTGTCATCATAAGACATGCCATCCGTTGAACAATGTCTAGTTTACTCATTGTTGTCTTTTGTTTGGTTTTGTTATACCATATTACTTAGGCATATATTATTATCGGCCTTGCCATAGCGGTGTACAACCTCACTTGGCTTCTGCCATTTGACAACATAACCAGAGGGCCATTTTGATCTTTTGTATAAATGTCACAATGACTTGGAACTCTCTCTCTCAACAGAGGCAAGAGTTCCAAGTCAAATTTTGATCAATAGTGACTCTAAGGTACTTTACCTCATTTTATAAGTAAAAGATGTCGCCATTGAGTCTGAGTTCGGTCAGCTTTTCAAGCTTCCTTTTCTTATTGAAAGGTACGATTATTGTTTTATCAGCGTTAAATGATAATTTCTTTTCCCTGCACCACTTTGTGTGTGTGTGTGTGTTGAGAGCTCCTTGTAACCTGGTGGAAATTGTGTTTAGGCAGAGACCTTTTACGAAAACAACAAGGTCATCTGCATAGTCTTGTGTGTCATAGTCGAGATCCGCCATGATTACAAGAAGTAGGCCAACAGCTAGACTGTCCATAATAGGGGTGAGAATACCCCTGCTTGTGGACAGCTTTTTCATTCTTTCCTGAAAGGCCGACAACGTATTTGCAAGCCTGTGTGGCAGATGTCCATTGGCAGCGGTGATCACTTTCCATCAAGTGAGCCTAAAGGGGCACCTTTGGCCCCTTTATCCATAAAATAAAACATTATTCCTATTCAAAAGTACTATTTTTTTTAAAAAAAACCTGAATTTTAAGAAATACTTAATTCAAATCTCGAAGAAAAGCCTATTGACAAGAAGTCATTAACGTTATATATTTTTTTTAATATTTTTTTTTTAAATAATTACTCGTAAATAATTAAAAGAAATACCTGATTTTTATAGTAAAAACATTCAGCAATATAATGGTGTTTTTCTTTTCTTTCACATAATCATATCTAAGATGATATAGGGAAAACAAAATAACTAAAACTAAAAGTGGCTTTTCTCAAAGTTTTGTATTTGTTGGTTAATGAGTTCTTGCAGTAAACCGACGATATGGTATCGCAAAGTTGTTTTTAGATATTGATATGTTCTATAATCTCGTATCATGTAAATGTAATTTTGCTAAGTTACTGTAGCAACGCACCGCGGTTTCACCCGCGTAGTTCAAGTTCCCGGGAGAATACGAGGATAAAATATAGGTTACGTTATTCGCTAATAATGTAATTTAGAATTAGTAAAAGATTTTTTGAAATCGGTCCAGTAGTTTTTGAGTTTATACTAAACATAGGAGGATAGGATGTTCAAACTGCGACATTTTTTTTTTACTTTTAGAATCTTTCATCATAACTTCTAAACCAAAAGTCCGATCCGCCTAATTTAAAGTGGAATTTACACGTACGTAATCAACCTTAATTATCAAACCATATAAATGGATAAGGATTAATATCATGATACCAATATCACCACTATTCAATTTCACCCGTATTTGAACTTAATATAATTTAAACAAAAACTGTCATTGTGGCTTAATTGTAATAGTTAGGCATATGCCACCGCGGACTTTTTTGTAAGCAATCATGAGTACCTACTATTAATATATAGAACATTATTTTATATATTATTATCAATAGCTCTCGCAGCGCACGTAGAATAATGACTTTTATAGGCAACATTTTAACACCTTGGGTTAAATTGTTTAATTTTAAGTAGGGATCTCTAACTTTTTTTGAAAATATAATACCTACAGCCTATGTTATTCAGGAAAGATGTAGCTTTCTAATGGTGAAAGAATTTTTAAAATTGGTCCAGTAGTTTTTGAGCTTATTCGTTACATACAAAAATACAAATCTTTCCTCTTTATAATATTAGTATAGATATGCCTTTGAATGATTTTTTTTTACTTTTCTTGCAAAAAACTATTTACTCATAGATAAAAAAATAACAACATTTAATTCCATTCTCTTGTTAATGCCTCAAAGCGTGCCAATTGAGCACAAATTACTTCGCCAATGCCACGTAGAAAAATAAAATAAGTACCTACTCAAATCAAACTAAACTATATAAGTACCTACAGAAATTATATTATAGTCGGCCGAATGTCAACGTCAAAAATAGTAGCGTAATTTGCTTCTTACTGTTTTATTATTTGCCATTCACGACTACTACTTTAATGAATTTAATAAGTAAAATTATATTCATGTATAAGTTAATGTACAATTCTTGAGCATAACATACATATTATATTATTTTCGTAACAATTTATATACGCTATTCTTTTGTATTGTATTAGCTCTTTGCCCCTCAAAAGTAAGCATAAAGCCCTTTTTAACGTCCCACTGCTGGGAACGAGCGTCTCTACAATAGATGGATTATACCATAGTTCACCACGCGGACCAAAATATTGTCATGTTATAGTATGCAACACTGTAAAACACTATTTTATGGATACATATTTGGTTATGAAACTTGTGCCAATGTAATTCTTTAATAGCCCTGCCACACGCTCCGTCATGCCTGCACAGGCCCAAAACTCTAGTCATGAACCAAGAACCAAGCCCGCGCAGTCAAGTCTTCAGCATGTCAACGTGCCATCTCACCGTCCACACACGTCCTTACCAATTACCTGTGCCAACAGGTTTGTGCAAGCAAGCTCGTAGGCATGACGGAGCGTGTACCGAGGCTCAAGTCTAAGAAAATAATATTTGAGCAACTGTTTCATTCACGTTATATATATTATATAGGTAGATGTGTTAACTAAGCAGAAGTATTTTTTTCTTAATATGCGTTATGTTAGAAGACTCGAAAAATAAATAGTGAATAAATATCAATCAATATGTATGTTTAAGGGCTGGTTACACAGCGTGAGCTACTGGCGTTAACAGTACCCAGCTTAGACTCAATTTCGTTAGTACAATAGACACACCAAAGCTTGGTTTTTTTTTCTAAAGTAGTTTAACAGAGAAATAAATAGATTAATCTTGCAGTTACTCCATATGTTGGTAGGTAAAATAAAAAAAATATGCGATACAAAAAATATTAATTTATTCAGTAAACTTATTACAAATTATTTAGTAACAATGAGTAGAAAGTTCGTATAAATGCATTAAGGCGAGAACTGGATCATAATCTTGATATCTTTGACGAGTACTTCGAGGAAGCCGCGCTGCATGTCTGGCTGGTTCTGGAAAAAAAATATTAAAAAGACATCAAAAATGGGCGCGATTCATGTACGCCGTAACTGTTACTTTTTTTCATTCATTTTTTTAAGTAATCGTATTTTAATGCTATGATTGTATTTATTAACGTGTATGTTAATAAATAAATACATAAATATGTTGGGATATTATTACGACAGCGCCATCTAATTCCGTGGTAAGCTACGTTACGTGCTTGTGCTACGGATACCAGATAGTTGATATACTACACATATAAATTTTAAATACATACATATTATAAATATAAACACCCATGACTGGAGTACAAACATTCATGCTCAACAAATGGGACTCGAACCCGCGACCGCTGGCGCAGAAGGTAGGGTCACCAGCTGAGCCAAACGTGTCGTCAAATACTTTCTTTGATTAATACGTGAATATTTGATATTTTATATGAAACAATCTTTCCGGATTTTGTCGCGGATTTATTTATATTTTTGGTTCCCCACGCTTCGAATACAGCAATCATGGTCACGGGAGAGACAAGCCTATAACAATTACTAACAAAATCCGAAAAGATAAAGTTTTATTTAATATATTAAAGGTTAATTCATTTAGTAACAGTATAGTACCTTGACAGTGTCCATGAGCTCGTCGATGAACCGCTCGTTGAACACTGCGACGAGCTCCTTGCGCAGCGCCGCCGCCTCCTCGCCCGCCGCGTTGTGCAACGCCACTGATTTGTTTAATGCTATAATAAATATTTTATTTTTTAATGTAAGAAGAGTTATTTATGTAAAGATAATTATTACATAAATAATTTAGTGCTTTTTAATATTTATCTTAGCGTTATGTATACATATAATAACATAAAAATAAGGCGAAAATATATAAGACAAAACAATAGTTATTGAAATTCTACTGATCGGATTTAAACTTTTTTTTTGTAATTGTGAAGTGAGTTATTGAGTTTTCAAGATACATTTATTACAGAGAAACCTTTCTTTTCCAAAAATTTCATATTAAGAGGATTGTGAAGCGACGATACGCGGCGCCAATAGGTATTTTATATATTTCTATCTGTTTCATACTGCTTAGCTTCCCCGCGGGCGCGAACAACACAAATACAACACACGCAAATTCTCACGCACACTATGATAGCAGCGGGCGTCACGCGGGTCGCGGGGGGCGGGTGGAGGGCGGCAGCGCGGTCGGCGCGAGAGCATTCAATTGACAATTCATTCGAATTTCAAAGTCTATCTGCGGTTTGCGTGCATAGATATTTTGTTCATTATTATCGGCCGAGCCAGAAAAATGGGTACATTAAATGGGTCATAAATCGTAAACGGTAAGTTTTACAAAAAAGTTTACAGGAAATAAAAGATGCGAAAATATATTTTCTACAATAGTGGATTCAATAACTTTTGCTCTAAAGTGCATAGTTTCTGAGATATCGGCTAAAAACTTTTTTCAAGGTGGCTTGAAACTCCACCTGGATCTGTCAGCATTTTGTAATTTCATCCTCAGTAAGTGACACTAAACGTTATAAAAAGACATAAATTGGATCGGAAATTTAGTGCGATATTTTTTTATTTTGTAGTTTTTGAAGGCGGTTAATCTATTTATATATTTTTTTGTTTATTCGAAAGTGTAAAGTCGAAATATTTTAAGAAACAGTACATTTATTCTCAGACTTTTTTCATGATAGTTAATAATAATGTAGGTTTATAATCCTGATTGATGATTTTTTCAATATCGATCGATATATTACTTTCACCTCCTTAGGCGATGATAATGTCGATACACCTCCACCATCACTACAATATGCCCTGCCCCCCGACCCGCATAGTGCGATAGAGAGAGTTGCAAGTCTTCGAGGCAAATACCTATATTTCCTGTTTGAAATATGGTTTCGGACCTTAACGTTTTCACACCCCTAAACATTTACGAAATAAGACAATTTTGGTGTCATTCGATTCAGTAAGCCCTTATCTAGGTCTGTACGTTTTGCTTTTTTAATAATTTAGTTCAGTTTAATTTAAAAAAATAAAATCGCGCGACGAAGTTTTTACGTCAAAAATATCGATTTTTAGATGCGAATAAATTCTGTTGTTATCAATATTTCTTTAAAATCAAAACGTACGGACCTAGATTTCTATTATATCTACAACATTTCCAAAAATTATGAAAATTGGACTATGTTTAGGGGGTGAAAAACGTTAAGGCTTTTTGTGGTAGTAGACTCATGACGTTCAGTAAAAAATTGAAATAATTTCATGCTGAATAAAATATTTTGAATTTGAATTTGAATTTGAATTTGTATGAAAATGTACAGCTTCACAATCCTCTTAAGTGTGCAGCACAAAATCGTTTTCAAAATTGTTATAACTAAGA
This sequence comes from Boloria euphrosyne, assembly GCA_951802675.2. Lineage (NCBI taxonomy): Eukaryota > Metazoa > Arthropoda > Insecta > Lepidoptera > Nymphalidae > Boloria > Boloria euphrosyne. The sequence goes on from OX637871.1 coordinate 15,098,933, forward strand.
ATCGCTAGCGTATTTCGCTCTTAGTAACTCTTAGGTATTAGCTATATAACTGTAAGCGTTCATCAATGTCAGTGATGACGTCGTGGCGTGGCGTGTAGTGCAGTGTACTGACCGTCGGCGTCGAGCGCGCGGAGGGCGGCGGCGCGCGTGCGGCGCGCGTGCGCGGCCAGCAGGTGCAGCGCGGCGTGCGCGGCGTGCGTGCAGGCGCGCAGCGCGCGGCGGCGGCCGGCGCAGCGCGCGCGCAGCGCCGCCAGCACCGCGGCGCGCGCCTCCTGCGGCGACGCCGGCGCCGGCTCCGGCGGCAGCAGCTTGCTCATGTCTACAGGAATAGCGCGATACTATGTTAATATAAAGCAGACTTTTACGAGCACTTAAAGTTTTTTTTAAGAAAGTTAAATGTGTCACTATTAGTTTGATATATTTTTTATATTTTTACTGAATTATGCAAAAATCCACTACAAACTTAATTTATTTTTCTGTGTTACCATGTGACCGAAAAGGATTTGAATTGGCTGATATGCAATGACGTTACAGGTCAATAAACTATCAAATAAAATTGCTGTCAATAAAATATATCATTATTGCCGTCTCTTATATTTTGACACTAAACACCATTAATTATACATTTTCTTTATCAGAGAATAGGAAATAGTAAAGACAATACAAAAATAAATACTATCTCAACCTGTGTATGACGCGTTTTTATGACACTTCCATGTGACGTCATTGACGTCATATTGCGCAAAATAACGTTTTAGCGATTTATTTAAATTGTGCTATTTTAATTGCTATTTTTAGAAGAAATACGCATAAACACTATTTGTGGCTCTTACAAAAACCGCTATCTGAATATAAATTTAACCAAGTTTTTGCGCATATCTCACCCGCGAGCGTCATGGTGGGCACGGTGTGCAGCTGGTGCTGCACGGTGTCCAGCAGCTTGGCGTGCGCGGCGCAGCGCCGCAGCAGCGCCTGCAGCAGCGGCAGCGCGGCGGCGCCGGCCGCGCGCGCGCCCTCCGCCTCCCCCGCGCCGCCCGCGCCCCCGCCCCCGCCCTCGCCCAGCGTGTTGCGCGCGAACAGCAGCAGGTTCCACACGATCTGGCGGGCAACGTGTTGTGTATATTGTCTTTCATATTAATATTACCATTTTTTGATAAATATAATCTAGATTTGTTTATGTGGCATCAAAACATAAGCAGTTATAGTAACAAAGGAGCAGGCAGCGGTGAACTAATGGAAGTCTTTGGAAAGAAGTCTTTTTTCCTAAGTTGAATAAAAATAAGTTATTACTATATAAAAAAAATATATAATAATATAATGGAAAGTAAAATGGTAAATATTTATCTTCATTCTACACAAGTACTCTGAAATTGTCTAGGTGTATCATCGCACTGGGCACAGCATCTTGCATCCACTCATTTTCAAGAGAATCTATGATGGCATACCATACCACCTATCTTCATTAACCGGATTGCAATGAGTACTGAACACTTTTTCTAACAGTACCTTGTAGTACAGTAGTGCGTCCTCATCGTCGTGAGGCTCGCTGAGCTGCGGCGGGCAGTGGAAGCGCGGCAGCAGCGCCAGCATGAGCAGGTGCACGCGCTGCAGGCCGGCGGCCGCGCCCGCCAGCGCCGTGTCGGCCGCGCCCGCCAGCGCCGGGCCCGCCGTGCGCGCCGCCACCGACGTCAGCGCCTCCAGCTCGCGCAGCAGCCCCGGCGGCGACGACGGGTGCGCCGCCCTGAACAGCGACAAGTGTAAAACAAATTGCATATACACAGCAATAATATAATCTGCCAATATTTTTTTGTAGATGTGCGAAGATGCGATATCTGTGTTCCTTTTCATACAATAATATCACACAATGTTGACAGGTATTTAAATCATATGAAATAAAGTTTCATGGAGTATGTGATTGTTAGTACAGCCTTCATTGTGTCACATCACTAATGAATAATTACATTTTTAATGTATGTTTCACACTTGCTACCAGTTGCTTAGATCGATACATGTACGCGTTAAGAGAAATACATGAGTGAAATCAATGGCCTTATTTATTTATCCAGTTTAATAGTACAATATAATATACAACAGTGTCTTCTTCCTGCCCTTATCCCACGCTATGTGGGGTCGACACAAAATGTCCTCTTCTTCCACTCTCCTCTTCATTCGTCAACGTAACATCCACCCCTTTAACACGCATATCCTCTTTTACACAATCCATCCATCTCTTTTTCGGTCTTCCTCTACTCTTTTTTCTTTCTACATGCATATTTAACATTCTTTAAAAGTTATACAAGTAACTTTTTTATAAATTATCTTTTAATACTTCAATAGTCTTTAGATATTATATAAAGCGTTGCCATTTTAAAAGGTCAAAAAACAGTATTACTTTACACCATATAGCTAACAAGTAAACAGTTAGGGGTGATATGCCCGGAAGGCGCACCTGAGCACGGTGTCGACGCACTCGAGGTGCGCGAGCAGCAGGTGCGTGACGTGCAGCGCGGCGCTGTGGTTGGCGGCGCCCAGCGTCGTCAGCAGCGCGTCGCACAGCGCCAGCGCCGGCACCAGGATCTGACGGAACCTGGCGGAAATACAATAAGCGGAGTATTAAAAAAATGTCTGTGGGATTAAGTAATATAGGTTATGTTAGTAATTTTCTTTTATGTACGAGTTTATCATAAAGTGAGTTGCAGACGAAAGTTGGTTAAGTTGATGTTTTTTTAGTTTTCGCTTTTTTAAATCTTAAAATCAATTTATGCTACTCGACCGCCATTTTATCTACATACTTATTTAACATTACACAAACTTTGAACTGGATTTCTTGATTTCTAACCCTGATTAACCCTGATTAAATATAACCAATGATATTATATACAACTGGTGACAAATGGAACCAATCCATGGCACGCGTTTGGTGCGTTTGTGGCGTATCTTGAATATAATATCATTGGATATAACAGTAAAATATATGACTTCCACAATCACAGTGCATTTATAAAAAAAAAAATAGGAAAACTAAATATAAAAGCTCTGTAGGCACACGCACCTGTCGGCGACGGAGGGCACGAAGGCGTCGTGCGCGTGCGCGGCGGGCGCGTGCACGTCGGGGTGCGCGCGCAGCACGCGCAGGCCGCCCAGCGCCGCCAGCGCGCCCTGCGCCAGCACCGTCTCCGCGCCCACGCGGCTGCCCGCCAGCTTGATCAGCAGCGCCATCTTCGACTCGTACACGTACAGCACGCGGAGCGACTTCGGGTTCGGTTCTAGGGCCTGGTATGACATAATTGTGAATCAAAACACTTTTCCGTATCAAACGATATTTTGCTACATAATTCATTTATTTTTAAATAAAATGTCATTCAATTTTAATACACGCAACAGAAAACCATAAGACCCTATTCTTTATTTCCTACCTGGCATCTACGTAGACGAACGCTACAGAGGTTAATTCTGTTGATATAACATAAATTCTCAAAAGTATCAAATGATCATTATTGATAACATTTTTCTTAAAGGTTTGAGCTAATTACGTATATAGACAATGTACGAACAACCTATTGCCTGCCAAAACAACTTACCTCTTTCAAACCTTCATCATCTTGCAGCAGGCTGTCGATCAAACTCCTCAGATACCCTTGGTTGATCAAGGTGTTGAGCCAGTCCGTGCCGGGGTTGATCTCGAGCAGCGTGTCCAGGCAGGACAGCGCCACCATGCGGCACACGTCGTGACCGCCGCCGATGCAGTCGCTGCATACAATCGAACACAAGTTCTCGCCGAAACCGTTTATAACTTCTATGGCCATCGACTTCAGACTTGATTCTTCTCGCGGCCTTATTTTGGAACTGTCCAGTCGATTCACGTACGTCGTGTTCATTTCCTCTTCCGGATCCGCGGGACTCGCCTTCAAATTCACTATGTTCAGGAAGTTTAACAACGCTCCATATAAATTGACACGGATTTTTTGCGTCGAAGCACCAGATGCTAGTATCCAACTTAGAAGTTTGTGTAATATGAATTTCAGGGTCAACGACTTTGTTTGCATTATTTGGTTTGTAGGACCAAAGAAGCTCGCTTCGAATTCTGCTGACTTCAACGATGATTCTCTTTTTTGAAGTATAAAACAGTGTCGTAGATAGACTAGCAGTAGTAATACTGTGCCAGAAGCTAGATTTCCTATTTGTGGGAGAACTTCAGCTGGTGGTATTTTGTTGAGGAGATCCTGGAGGATGTTCAGGAGCAGGTTCTTCCTGGCTTCCAAGTTCAGTAGGTCATGGGGAGCAACACAGAACAGTATCTCGGTGAGTTGCCGCCAGGAGTCGTAGTAGTGCGTCAGTGTGGCTGCAAGGTTTCGTTGCTTGTTCACTTCTGTTACATAGTCCAAGACCTGTAGAAAGAAACAGTTACTTGTTTTCAATAAATTGTTTTCTTGTATTTTATTATAATTCCTGTATTTTACATTCTTGAATTGATTTGTTTTTTCACAATAATGTTTTGTTCGAGAATTTCTAATATTTAAGACAAAAAATATAATATAAAGTATAATTAAAATGTTTTCGAAATAAATTTAGTAAATCATTTACATCTTCATGAATATAGTTAGACGTTTTATTTAATGAAAATGTCAAATAAAAAAGTGTATACACAAAAGCAGCATTATAGATCGGGAGATCCAGGAACTAGAGATGGTTAACAACAAAAGCAGGAAATTTTAAGAGTTGTAAACAATGAACATAAATGAAGTAAGAACATTGGTACCTTCTGTATCTCCATGGCGACGAGGCCGCGCTGCGGCGCCGACGCGCGCAGCGACGCCAGCTCGCGCGATAGCAGCGCGTGCACGCGCGACACGCTGATGCGCTTCCCTCCTAGACCTGTATAATACATGTTATAAAACGATTGTCCCTTCACTTTAGCTTTTTGTCAGTTTTATTAATACAATCATTTTTATGGATAAAGAAGATGAATTCTAGGAAACTTTTAACTGAACTTATAACGGACAGGTTTTGATCTTTGGTACAATGATAGTTGGTTTTCCGAGTCAATAAAGCATAATACGTTTTATAACTGGAAAATATCCCGTCTCTAAGATCATTCAAATTAATCTATAACAATACTATACACAAAAAATGCTCATTATAATATATTATAGGATAAGATAAAATATTGTGATTGGAATGTAAGTGAAGGGAACAGGGGCAAAACAAGGAATGTCATATAAAATTAAAAAACTTGAAAAGTATGGGAACATTAAGATTTTGCCACATATTATAGAATGCAATGTAAATTAAAAAAATAATAACTTTGTGACATTGCTTGTTTTGCCCCTGTACCCCCCTTCAAGTGTAGTGTAGTGCAGTGTAGTGTACCTGTGGGCAGGTCGCACTCGTCGATGGCGCGGCGCAGCTGGTGCGCGTGGAACAGCTCCCAGCGCGGCTCGGCGGCCGGCGCCGCGCTCACCGGCAGCGCCTCCAGCGCGCGCCGCACCACGCACCACTCCCACTCCTGCACCAGTCACCACACGCACTCCATATACACAACGTCCACCCGACATCACACTGGCCATGTGCAGGAGATAATATTGTACACAAGTATGCAAGCTGCACCAGTGTATTCTCTATTTCTTTCACTCTCATACATGGCACACTGCCAACACCTCAACTCCTGGCTGTTACTGCTACTATTTTTTTTAACAAAAGGACTCAAAAGTTATATTATTTTAATACCTCTTTCGCTAGCGAGTCTCTTTGACTTGACCTGATGGCTAACATATACAATCACTGATCGTTGATATAAGTTAAAATGCAGAGTCTGATCCAGTACATTTATTAATTATTTCCGTCCAGAAGATTTAAATAACAGCCTTTAGTTGGGAATTTGGCAGCATTTCAACTCATTGTGTCACATTGGAGTACGAGAGTAACACTTGTTCATTTGTTCAACAATTCTTTTAAAATAAATAATATGCATTTTAAGGCATCTCGTCGCTGTCACCTGCGCGGCGTGGTGGTCGGTGCGCGTGAGCGCGGCCAGCAGCGCGGCCAGCGCGGCGCGGTGGCGGCCGGCGCCCGCCGCGCCCGCCTCGCACGCGCACGCGCGCAGCGCCCACGACCGCGCCGAGATCGTCGCCACCGACGCGCTCTGGGAGAACATTTCACTATGTTATACAAATCACGTGTGTATCTAGTGCTACCTACAATAACAATAAAAGAGCTGGACAGTGCTCGAACCCTAACCAACACACCTCTTATTGAAAAAACTAAAAAATCCAATCTCGGAATGTAACTCAAAGAGGTTGCAATACAATTTTAACCATGGCAACTGGTTTAGAATACGTGAAAATTTTCAGTAGATATAAATTCCCTTGTATTGTTTGTTGAGCTTTCATTCTAAGTCAAGGATAATGAGGTCATAGTTTACTTTCTTATTATATATATACATTTTAATTCATTTAGTTATCTGTGTATCAAATAAATAAAATTGAAGTATGCCTGTAATGTCAATATGAAAAATTCGAAAGAAACATACATTTTTAAAATTATTGCCCATCTGTTTGTCTCAATCCATATCTTAAACGGCTGGGCCGATTTTGATGCAACTTTCACCTACAAATATCTAAATTTTATTTTAGAAAACTAATTAGAAGAAACCCCATTAAAACGTAAACAGTTAATTCATACCTCAAGATTGACGACGGCCTTGGCGTGCCTGGCGAGGAAGTAGTCGCGCGCGCGCAGCAGGCGCAGCGCGGGCGGCGCCGTGGCGGGCCGCGCGCACACCCAGTACACCAGCCGGTAGCAGCTCTCTATCAGCGTCGTCGCTTCCCTGGAATTTATCGCTTCATTAAAATACGCCAAAAAGTACAGGATCTTAACACTTATCTTAACACATGATTATCATCCCACTGCTGGGCACGGGAGTTTCTTCATTACGAAAAGATCAGGCTGTAAGTTCACCACGCTGATATTAGTAGCATCGATACCTTATACTTTCTTGTGATAATTTTCTTTTATTTATACACATTACACATGCACAAGTTTAAAATGATTTCAACATAAGCCATAATGCTATTACAATAAGAGCCAATTTTTTTTTTCCTATTATATTATTAGATATTATATATTTTTATTTAAATACTGATTACCAATTTACGCAAAATTGGAGAGAATTGGTTCAAAATATTAGGTTTACATTTATTATGATGAACAAAAATAACTTTGTTAAATGTTAAAATATAAAATACGGTAAGAAAATGATTCATATGAGATATCATACTTGTTGGCGTTGCCGCTGGGCGCTATGTAGGCCTCCAGCATGTCGAGTATGGAGTGCAGGCAGGTGCGCGGCGCGCCCGCGCTGCCCGCCTCCTGCAGCACGCTGCGCGAGATCTGACCACGACCAGAGCAAAACATTCAACATTTTTTGACTAATACTAGTGAAATATAATTAAAATTAAGAATATTTTATTCAACATTAAATTATTACAATTTTGTAATGATTGTCATGAGTCTATTACCAGCTTGCAAAGAAGTGTCAGACAGAAGAAAGATACTCAGTGGAATTAACATTATTATTTTGACTTAATCTTTTTTGATAGTTAAATTATAATTATCGGTAGCCAGGATATTATTATAATAATGAGAGCTTGAGTAGCATAAACTTGCTTTACAGAACAAATAAAAAAGTGTACGTGTGTACTTATGTACACGCGTTAGAAGTTATACTTCTTTGGCGTAACAAGATAAAATAATGAGCGATTTAGTGGGCAACTTCATTCTCTTAATTTTGTGTCACGGTGCGCGCGCATCGTACAATTTCACTCTCATCAATTTTTCATAACGCGCCTAAAGAAGTATAACTTTAAAAAAACCGGATGTCCGCCATCTTGGATTTGAAAATGGACCTCATTTTCGCAATCAGCACCCCGAGAAACCTCAAAAATGACACCCATGTCACTATTAAAAAAAACCGGATATCCACCATCTTGGATTTGAAAATGGACCTCATTTTCGCAATCGGCACCCCGAGAAACCTAGAAAATGACACCCATGTCATTATTGAAAAAAAAACCGGATACCCGCCATCTTGGATTTGAAAATGGACCTCATTTTCGCAATCAGCGATTTAGTGGGCAACTTCATACTGTTAATTTTGAGTTACGCATCGTAAAATTTCACTCTCATCAATTTTTCATAACGCGTCAAAAGAAGTATAACTTCAAAAAGGTTTCAACAAACATTAATTATTAAACTTATATATTCATCTCTTTCGATCCTTCGCGAGACAATATTAGTAACACTGACCTTGATAATACCACTGGACTGGCTGTTGTCAACATGCTTTTGTGGCTGCTTGATATTCGCCATTTTGGCGCTGTCCGCCGCTGTCGGACGTAGCGAGAGTTTGTGGTACTATAGTCGTGTTAATACCTCGCTGCAGACTCGGCCATAAATCATAATCGGACTAGGGATGTGCGCTAGTTGCGCGCGCGCAAGGCCGTTATCGATAACAGAATCATCAAGGTTACGACGTAAACATACTGCATTCATTAAGTATGCAGGGTAACTAATGGATACTAATGTGATTAACTAACTTATTATAAAAAACTAAAGAGGGTAATTAGCAAATATGTTTAGCCTATTTAGTATAACTATTTTAGTTGTGCTGTGCTATTAAGTATATTTAAATCGCTACAAAAATAAATTAGACCATTACGTGTCAAATAAACGTGTTTTTATTTCTGTCACCCATTTATAAAGATACAAAAAAAAACTATCGATATCACTCATCGACTGCAGTAATGCACAGCGTAGTAATGCACAATGCCGTGCCATAAGGCCCGTGAGTGGGAAAGAGAGCGAAACACTCGAATGATTTATGGCCGAGTCTGCAGCGAGGTATTAACTCTACGAGCGAGGTTTTATAAAACTAGTTATATCGATATCAGCGAGCAAATATCGATAACTTTTAATAATAAGTTTTTAAAATCAATAAAACTGTTTCAAATAAAGATTTTTATTTTTTATTTTTATTAATCAATAACCGTATCATCATAATTACTACTTATGTTATATTAACAACGAAAATGCAAAATTACTTTACAGTAAACAATCACTTCTTGCTGTCATTTGCAATATACGTCAAAATTAGTTCTCGGGACTCTCGCTAGTGGCGCTTCAAATGGACACAAAAAAATTGCTGTCAAACGCTTGGAACAGCCTGTCCAGTGGTATTATAGAGGTCAGTGATTAGTAAACATAAAAAAAAACCAAAAACATACCGTAATAATGAATGAATGAATGATGAATGAAATGAATCTAGTATGTCTTTTACATTTTTTCTTCAGTTACAAAGGCACTCACATCGTCGCTGAGGTTGTACCCGAGCAGGAAGTGCGCGAGCGAGTGCGGCGCCACGGGCAGCAGCTGCAGTAGCAGCAGCACCACGCCCTCCTTGGCCGCGCGCACCTCCGCCGCGCCGCCCTCGCCGCCCTCGCCGCCCTCGCCGCCCGCCCACTCCTCCGCCTCTAGCACTTCCACGAATCCGTGTCTGGGATAATATTTTGTTATTATTTTTAACCACTGTTAATAGGTATATCTACGTAATAGTTAACCCCATAGATGTGCCAAAAGTAGAATAAAATTATTTTAATATTTTTTATGGCAACTGCTCTTTAAGTTTACAAAAATTTCCTTCTTTCATATTGTCCCCAAAAATCTACTTTAAACATTTACATAAAGTTATTAATTATATAAGACTAGCATTTCATGCGAATCTGCCCGTTCTTATAACTAGAAACTAAGTTCTTATTTTACATGTTCTAAAACCATTACTTAAACACACTGCATCCTATGAAATAAGTTCCATATCCGTTTTGCAGTTTTTACAGTGACAAAACGTTTCGCCATTTATTAGTACAGATAACTGAATGAATTTGTTCAGCAGTGTATCCCCACCGGATGTCGACGGCGAGGTCGTGGCGGTGCAGCAGCACGGCCAGCAGGTGGCGCGCGCAGGAGGGCGCCAGCAGCGCGCGGCACAGCAGCGCCACCGCGCGCGCCGCCGCCGCCGGCAGCGCGCCCACGTGCTCGAGCACCTTGCAGCACGTGATCAGCCTGTCGCTCTGCTCGGGCCCGTGTGGCTCTGAGGACATGTTATAATAAATAATAACATCAAACCACAATCCACCACTCTAAATGCTGGTGGATTTCACGTGTTTTAAAAATCATGAAAGTTTCTTCACTATGTTTTCGAAGAATAATCAACAACAAAAAGAATTTTTCAAATCGAACCAGTAGTTCCTGAGATAAGCGCGTTCAAACAAACAAACAAACAAACAAACAAACAAACAGCTCTCTTTAGCTTTATAAATAGTATAGATAACATGTATGTATTTGAAGTTATATATGTGTAGTGTATCAACTATCTTCCGACACAAGCAACACAAGCCTGTAGCTTACCACGGAACTAGATGGCACACAACTTTGTGTAATAATATCCCAATATATTTAGTTATTCACTTCGCACGGAACGTGTAAGCGGTACGCACCCAGTATGAGCTTGGAGAGGCCGACGACGAGCACGGCGCGGCCCGCCTCCGCCGCCGCCGCGTTGAGCGCGCGCTCCAGCGCCAGCGCGCGCTCCAGAAGCTGTAGCGTGCTTACTAGTGTTTGGTGCACGTACACCTGCGGGAATTATACAGTATATATACACCACATATTCACTTTTGCTCAGTTCTTGGTTTTTTTTTTGTCAAAATATATATATGTTATAATAATATGTATGTTGCTATGGACGTCAAAACGGCTGAAATGGATTTCATAGATGTTATATTATGTTATTTTTTCTATTTGTAACGAAAATGAAAATGTAAAAACATAATTTATTTTTATTCATTTTTATAAAAAATAATCCTCAAGGACTAAAATAAGTCTTAAAAAAAGACTAAAATAAGACAAGGACTAAAATAAGTCAATTACGAACTAAATAGAATACTTAACGTAAATAATAATATGGAACATTTGTGAACATACATATATAGTACTTTACCACACCTATCACATATGAACCTCGGTACCTGTTCCGGCACATCCTGGCGGTCCATGAGGTCGTGCGCCTCGTCCAGCGTGTTGAGCACGAGGCGCAGGAAGTCGGACTTGCTGTGCAGCTGCAGCAGCAGGCGGAAGCCGGGCGGCGGGCACGCGTCGGGCGCGCGGTCCGGCGGCGGGAAGTCCCCGGGCGACGGCTCGTACGCGTCCAGCCAGCGCGCGAACAGCCGGAAGCTTAGCGAGAGCACCTGTCGATCGAAGCGGAAATCGGTATGTATCTTGTTGAAGTGAAACTTCTTATGCGACTTCCAACAAGGTTGCGTTAAACGTTTAACGCTACCTTGGAGTTTTAAGTCTCGGAAATCTAAAGCTTTAGATTAGTATAAAATTTAAATGAGTATCAGTACAAGTACCAGGCACTCAGAGACGGAGAAGAGTTAGCGCCATCACCCCTGAGACTACTTGGATAGGTAACATATATTTTGGTAACTATAGATGAAGAATCGGGACATTTAAGACTTATGTAGAAGTTAGAGCCTGAGCTGACATAGCCGCTGCTTGCATTGCAGTGAAGTAAAACATCGACTAAGTATCGGATATAACTTTACTAGTTCCAAAATAAATTGTAAGTACTCACACAGCAGATAACTAACATTACAGGTATTGTAGCAATACTATTCTGCCACTTGTAACGGAATCCGGTGGATAAGGTATATGGGGCGATGGACTATACCTGCCACTTCTCGTAGGGGCGGGCGTAGGGGCGGTGCGGCGCGGGCAGCGCCAGGCGGTGCAGCGCGTGGTCCACGTAGGGGTCGAGGCCGGGCGCGCGCGCGCCGGCGCCCAGCGCGCGCGGCAGCGGCGCCGCCGCGCACAGCGCGTCCAGCAGCACCAGGAACGCGCGCGACAGCGGGTACTCCTCCATGCGGCACTCAACCTGGTTGTGAGAGATCACAATTATCATAAATAAATAAAATTCCTCTCGTATTGAAGGCCTCCCTCCATCGTGTCCGTTAAAAAGGGCTAAATACAAATAAAAAGGAACAAAATTACATACTCTAAAATTGGGTGATAAAAAATATCATAATTATAACTAATGTTTTGTTATTTTTTGTTTTCTAAAATTTCGAGTGCTTTAAAGCTTATATACTCAACTTAATATTGGACCACTTACAACTTCTTTTTGACATTTCATATTACAACGAATTAAAACATCAGACAAAAATAATACACTATGTACCTATTTTATTATGCATCGGATCATGTATCAAGTATTAAAGACCGATCGATCTATTGTAAGATATGCTTGCCAGTCTCTCACTAGGTCTCGCAAGTGCACTACGCTCTTAAATAACTGTATTATTATTAAGTATCTTATTATTCTATCCTTATGTCCGCCACACGCTATTTAAATCAGCTAAATCCCACTGCCTGGCGCGGGCCTGTCTTCAAAACATTATAGAAAGTATAAAAAAAATAACAAAAGAACATTCCCCCACCTCCTGCAACTCGGCGTTGAGCGCCCTCTTGTCCTTGGCGGCGGACACGAGCTGCGCGGCCTCGAGCGCGGCCCACACGCGGCCGGCCGTGGCGCCCGCGCCGCCCAGCGCCGCCAGCGCCAGGCACAGCTCCGCCTTCAGCGCCAGCGGCACGTGGCAGCAGATCAGACCTGACACACGCACATACTCAACATGTGTTCTGTGTTAGACACTATCGTAATCATGTTCTACAGAACCTATTTCTCCCAGACTAGCAATCTATTCGGAAATTATTATGAATGCTAAAGTGTAGCAAGAAGGGCGCGGTGTGTAAAATGACCGATGTGACATACTCTCAGAGGAATGAGAATACAGATACAGAAATATCCTCAATAAATAAACTTTGCTCAACCGGATGAAACCCGGGACTTTTAGATCCGGAGCCGTACATTCAATCCCACTGACACTCACACTTAAAATTATAATATAATAATGTTATTGTTACCAAACATGCAGTTCACAGCATCCCACTGCAAGTTCTCACAAATGCTGACGCACGCAGCTTCATCTTCTCTCGCAACCGCTGCTATTAACTTCAAAGCAGCAATCATAGCTTCAACCTACACAGATAAAAAATATTATTTGTACCAGGAGGCACTAAAGACAAAATGAGTGACTTAGAAGCAATTTACCTCCTCTTGTCTGACGAGAAGCCTCCCGGGGCGCGCGGCCGGCGTCACTATGGCCGACGCGCCCAGCGAGGACGAGTGCAGGTGGTCTGCGAACGGCGCGGGGTCAGCTCGGAGGTTCCTAATGGAAAAATATATAAAGAGTATGTTAAAATGAAAATTAATTTGAGTACTCATGGTTACACTATTAATTAAATACAATATCCTATATTTCTTTTTCTAAATATATATATGTGTGGGAACACGCATGCACACACATGTAACTAGTATAGGTATAAAAGGCAATGTAATTATTCTAAATACAGTTGGCATTTAACTCTGGTGTCGTGTACATTATTCTACTCCCCTGCGCCGTACCCAACATATGCAAAAAAAGTTTTTTTGTTGTACTTATATAACTGTTAAAATATTCTTACATACATATAAAATTTCTTTCCTTTCTTTGCTGTAAAAGCCATTCGATACGTGAAAAATTGAACTTCGACAAAATTGGAAAAGTCAGATTCATTTTAAAAGACAAATACCTAATCGTAAAAATTTGAAAAAAAAAATTGTTTAACTTTTTTGCAAGAGTTCCAGTTGTTCTTTCAATCGCGCATCAAAACGTTTGCAATCGTTTTATATTGTAAGTTGTTTTACCGCCGCACTCAAAGTCACTTAACGAATCATTAAGTCATTCTTTAGTATGGAGATTCTCGACTTAAAGGATCATTAAGTGACTCTGAGTGCGGCGGTTAAAGTTGTGTCATTAGAATTTAAATTGAGTTACATTTCATTTCATAAAATTGAAGATTCTGTTTTTAATTTCAAATTAACAGTTTTTCACTAAATGCATATGTAAGTAAGTATAATGATATAAGTAGCATCAAAAAATCAATTTTCAAAATTTTTATATATCTATCTGTTAGTTCCGACTAATCTCTGAAAAGACGACCGATTTTGACGGGACCTACATACTTAACAATAACAGAGACGGACCTGTAGTAGAGCGAGAGCGCGGTGAGCAGGTGGTGGGCGGAGAGCGCGTCGCGGCGCGCCAGCAGCGCCCACGTGTGGCGCGGCACCGCCAGCGCCGCCAGCGCGCGCAGGTACGCCGGCAGCAGCGCCGCCACCACCACCTCGCCCGACAGCCGCACGAACTTGTACAGCGTGGCCGCGCGCCCGCCCGCCCTGCCAGTACCACGCACGTTAACCAGCTCTCTTTCCAAATGCTTTGTTGTATGAATATCGTCAATAATTATGTTCGGTACTAAGAGGAACAAAAGATATTAAATTTAGGCTGCAGAAAATAAAAATAAAAACAATAATCTCGTATTTGTCACCATATTGTAGTCCATGGAGGTTTGAGACCAGGAGGACCATCGCCCTAGAATGTAGCGTCTCAGAAATATTGTCAAACTAAGGAGGCGCTGCGATCGCGATGTTGTCTCAATGCCTAACTTTACGTTGTCACAATAGTGACAATACTCATAAACAGCTAACTTCACAATACTTACCGACGGCAGCGCGTTATAAATTCTACAAATTTTCAGGGACAGGCTGGTAATGCTTTAGTATGAAGCGATAGTCCTCCTGGTCTCTAACCTCCATGTTCTAGTCCTTAATTAAGTAGGAGTTGCCATAAAATATGAATTATTGATGCTCAAAATCATAGGTTGCTTCGCTCCAGTAGCCTCCACTCTCCGCACATAGTACATACACACAGCAGCAACCCAGCACACACCTGTGCTGCGTGGCGTCGCAGGCGTGCCAGTAGTCGCGGCGCAGGCGCAGCGGGTCGCGCGCGTACAGGCGCTCCACGCAGCGCAGCAGCGCCTCCAGGCGGCTGCGCGGCGGCGACGGCGCCGGCGTCAGCCCCTCCGCCGCGTACATCTGCGCCGCGCGCGCCGCCTCCTCCGCCCTGACCACCCAGACCACTCGGTAAGTATAGGTAATATAATGTAGTGTACATAATATATGAATTAAATTAGAGATGAAACGGATATCCGGCACCTATCCCGTATGCGGCCTATCCGGCCGTTTTCACTATCCGGCCGGATGCCGGATAATAAGTCAGTATCCGACTAGGGCCAGATACCGGATAGTTAAATTAATAAAAAAGCTCATTATTTTACACAAAGCAAATCATACCTCAATAGTCAATAGGTTATGGACACCGTTTATATTTATAATCGCACGTCAAAAAATATGTTTGTTTCATCTTTGCGATCGATTCGAGATGTTTTTAAGAAAAGTCGATCTTGTTGGCAATAGGATTTTATTTTTCTTGATCGCGACAATCACTTCGATCGATCCTGGGACGCCTCATCAAGAGATGACGGATGAGGACAGTTGGGTTTTAGTGGGTAGTGGCTTTTCTGTAACCTGTACTATACGTTAATATAATAAACTTTTCCAACATTTGAAAAAAAGTGTTAAAGACGGCGATAATCTTTTACTGTCAGAAGATTTATTGAAAGAGTTTTTTATATACTCTATCATTCATTGCGCTAATCAAACTGATCGCGTCATTTATTGCGATATAAAGGGCCGGATATCTGGCGCTCCGGCCTCGTAGCTTGCCAAATATCCGGTATCCGATATCCGGCCAAACCACTATCTGTTTCATCTCTAAATTAAATACAATAGAGACTTTCCATCCCAATGAAGAAGAATTATTATAAATCATAACTTACTTCACTCTCATTTCCATAAGCTTGGAATGCATTAATACAATAAAGTCCGTTATAAGCGAATGTATGCGTCTCTGATAGTACTCTTCTGACGCCACCAGGTCTGTAGACAGTATAGCCTCGTCGAGATACTCGAATACCTAGAGAATATATTATTCCATATTAATACAATATACAAGACAACCTTCTTGGTTTTTTGTCATATTCTAAAAGGAAAGCCACTAATATGATCAACATAGTATTAAGAAATCCCTCCATAGTCGTACAATGGAGGACAGTTTATGAAATAGAGATGACAATAGTCTAGAAATAAAGAAATAAATAAAAATGCTATTTAACATTCAAAACTTATAAGAACAATAGGTATTACAAAAACCCTAACCATAATTGGTGTTCATTTATCTTAATATTTAAAGAAATCATGTACCTCCTCTTTAAGAAATGGTTAAAATAAGTCATTCAGAGTAGTACTGTAGTGGAAAACTAATATAACACTTTGATACTCACCCCACCGTCAATTGCAGCATCCACCAACATCTCATCTTGATCCAACAATTCCGTTTTAGGCTCAGCACGCCTCAGCAAAGACACTGGCGCCCTCTTCAGCGCTGCTAGCGCTAAGCCTAAGGACAACTGGCATAGTGCTTTAAGTCCATTGGGTTTTTCTTCTTCCGTCTGGTTTGATTGCGAGGGAGGAGATAGCTGGTCCAGCAACACTGATATAAGGTCTTGGTCTTGGATTAGTGGGAGTTTCTTTGCTAGTTCTTCACCATCTTCTCTTCTGTAAATATATAAATATACATATATAATATATACCCAAAATTACAAACATAAGTCCTAATGATGGGCTATATTATGGCAAAGTTTCATCAAAATCAATCCAGTTGTGAATGAGTAAAATCCATCTATATTCACAAAATATCGTGTAGCATATTAGCTTTAAAAATCCTTTAAAGAAATGACTATAACTTCATTACAAACAACAAAAATGCAGAATATAAGCAAAGTATGTAAGTTTACTTATAAAAAATCGTTCTTGTAGATTCATCATGGTTCCTTTTTAAACATACCTGTGCAAGACGGACAAATCTAAGGCATAAAGTAAGGCCATTTGGAGGGCGAGTGAAATTTCATCTAGAGCGCCTGTGGGGCCTCTAGAAGGTGAAGTCATTTGCTGAAAAAAAAAGAATTATTTTTTTACATTATAGTCACTATGTTTGAATTGTATACTGACCTAATTTTTTTTTTTGTAATAGCAACCACATCAATATCACTTGCAACATATATATAGCCCTGGTACAAGTGAAAATTTTTACTTACATATTAATTGTAACCCATTTGTTTTACAAATTTTTTGAAACACTTCTCAATATCACACTAACTTGGCTCAGTTAGTAGTGATGCTACTTTCTATGCCAGCGGTTGTGGGATCAAGTCCCGCTGGGGGCATTCATTTGTTGAGCATGAATGTTTGTACTTCAGTCATAGGTGTTTATATTTATAATATGTATGTATTTAAAATTATTTATATGTAGTATATCAACTATTTGGTATTGGTAACACAAGCCTCGTAACTTACTGCGAAACTAGATGGCGCTGTGTGAAAATATGTCCCAACTAAATTTTTAATTTATTTTAAATAATGACCTACCTCTGAGAGAAGTCGCAATAGTATATCTCTTTCTAGACCTTTTTGTGCAGATGCAGCAAACACAACTCCAGCCAGTAATTTTCTGTAATTGATTGATAATAATACAATATGTCATATTACCTATATGTGAATTGTATTTAATCTATGGTATACTGCATGTTAAATACTACTAACTATATATATTTTCCTTGTTTACATTGTGTTAAATGTTAATATTTATATAATAATTTTCCAAAATGTTAAAATTACTTTATTTTAAATAAAATATAAAATATGAAGATTATGACTGGTTAAATTGGACGAGATACTACAATTTGGTTATATAATAATATATCTTCACCAATTTTAAGCTAAATTTAATTTTCTTTATTCTTTACTTTTCTTTATACAAAACATCACATTATTTGTAGAAGTATATCTTATAAAATGACTATAATAAGGCATAACAAATGAAAAAGCCGATTTGTTTCTACCCTGGTATTTTAAGTCTTTAAGACATACACAACGGCTATTTAATGAGCTCTATGAACTCGACCCCATTGCACAAACAAGTAATACTCATTTTTGAACATTCGCATGTCATCCCTTAATTAAGAAACATGGTGTGCATAAGACGAAATACATGTACATTGTACAACCCTTATAATATATATCCAATTAATCATTTGCGGGTTTAGGGCATCGCCAGAAATGGAGTAAAACAGGAGAAGAGAGAGACATTATCCAGCAGCAGTAGTAGTAAAAATATAATACTTACCTAGTAGTTTGTATGGTGGCCAACAATTTAACATAGTGCTTTCTAGGAGGCAATGCACGATTTCGACGAAGTAATTCCAGTTCATTATCAAGATCACATTTATGTAGTGAGTCCAGTACTCCGCCAAGTAATCCATCAGATACCAACTGTCCCACATACCGTGACACATATGATATTACCTCTTCACGAGCGCTTATTGCCCTAGCATTGGAACATATATTTTCATAGTTAGTAAAAACTAATTTTTAAATTTCATTTTTAAGATACACTGTTATCCTAAAATTTAACTTCCAATCACAATGTATTAATTAAAACTAGTACTATTCTAATCAAAAATAGATTTGGATGTAAATTTTTACTTTTACACTTAAAATAATAAAATGTATTAATCAACTGGTAACATAGTGTTGCTATACTTGCATATAATCCTAGTTAGTTAGTGATCAAAATAAAGTAACAAACACAAATACATACAAAATTTTACACTATAATAATCTAATATTTTTTTAAAGAAAGTCAACTTACCAAGAAACACCATCCCTGGCCATAACAAGCTCTTTCAAAGCCTGTACCAATGCTCTTTTGCCATCATAATAAAGCAGCACAGCCAATAATCCACGAGCCAATCCTGGTCGTCTGGAACTTTGCCTTTGTGCAGTATGTAGTAACTCCAAGCAGGCATATTCATTTGCATTGTACATATCTACAAGAAAAAAATGCAATGAAATTTCTAGAATTATATACATTAGAATATTTAATATTCATATTATAATCATGGTGTTTTTCTTACCAGATATAATAATAGCTTCATCTACAAGTTCCTTTGACAAAAGTGTTCTACCAACACTGGGAAGGTTCACACCTTCAGTAATTCCTCTTTTTATTTCATCTCTACTAGCTGGATTTTTAGCCTGAATAAAAAATATTTTATTAATAATATATAACATATTAATAATATAATATAACAATTTTAAACATTGTTATTGTATAGCTTTTAGTCATTTGTATACTTACTGGGTTTTTAAGTAATGATAAGAATGTTTGTTTATGTCTTCTTAAAACTGATTCAAATGTGTGAACTGCATAAGGAGCTCCACTACCCTCATTTGTCAGGTAGTTTTCTACAACTGCAGCTAGCTCTTTATATGGCGTCCATAAGTCCTCAGTAGCTGTTCCTATAAGGTTTTAAATTAGACTTATCTTTAACGATATATTTGATTGATTTATTTTAAGAATTGTTTACGGTAAAATTTTGTAAATGTCAAACATAATAAATGTTTAATTATTAACGTATATATCTTTTGAACTTAATTAACCGCCAAATACATATAGGTTATGTTTAATATTTTATACCTTCGTTGATATCCATGGTGAAAGTATGCTTGTAAATGGCAAATTTATTGTTTCGATGCACAAATAACACTCATATCGTAATTATAAAATCAATTAAATGTATAAGTAAAAGAAACAGTATAGCGTATTTTGAATGTTGTGCTGAATTGACAAATGAGAATGGAATGCCGAATGACAATTGACAGTTGTTTTAGTTGTTGTTGTTTTTAAAATTTATCCCCTATAGGGAAAGGCAAAGGACTATAGTCCATACAGCCTAGTCTAAATTTGTAAATTTCATTTCGATATGACGAAAGGCCGAGGCTAAGTCTGAAGAAACTTCATTTATCTTCTGATTCCATATCCATACAGTTGTTTTAGTTTGATTTGTTGTTTGTTGTTTTTAAAATTTGGCCCCAGCCCCCAATAGGGAAAGGCAAAGGACTATAGTCCATACAGCCTAGTCTAAATTTGTAAATTTCTCTTATTTATATTATAAGGTACGTTCCACTAGGCACTAAGCAGTAAGCGCACACATCACAAATCACAACGATCACGCTCACGACTGTAGTTTTTCACCTTCCCTTGCATAGTGATGCCTTTCATTGTTATAATTCGATAGTAATATATCGACATTTGTTGTAATATACGAAATTAATTATGAAAATGATATTATTGAACACACATTTCTATTAATTCATACACATAAGATTTCTGTTAGTTCACCCTTTTCTTTTCTTTACATTTTGTATAATAATAACAATTTGTGTCCCTTTTATTTCGTTTTATATATATTGTCATAATTTAAATAATACCTATTACTTATTTTTAGAAACACAAATTTAAAGAACCAAACAATTTTAGCAACATGAATGTTGCAAATTCGAGATGAGGCGTACCTTCATTTTTTTAACATAATCTGCATTTACTTTTATTATTTTCAAAAAAGTACGACGAACGACTGCTTTAAAATTTTTTCAAATTAATTTAAAAAATAAACGATTTCGATCATTGCCAACATGCATGCAAAAGCAGTACATTTTGACATATAAAATAATGCGCTTTAGTTCAAAAGTAAAAAAAACACAAGGGGAAATAAAACTTTGCCATAACATTCAGAAAATATGTAATACACTGACATAGAACAACGAGAATACATAGATTAGTTCACAAGAATAAATAAGTTAAAAAAATACTCTCTACGGACACCATAAATGCATTTCAAAGTTGAATTATTAAAACTTTAAAGGGACTGCTCAATTGTGTACAAGTATTCCATACATTTATTTCTATAGAATGTATTATTATAAAACACTATGTTGTTGAAAAATTCACCATCATTTGTTACTTGTACTGGAAGAGTATTCAGAACATCCTTTGTATCATCACTTCTGACCTTATCACATTCATTATTAATAACATCAAGATAGTTCAAAAAAGATTTATCCAACAAATTGTTTAAAATTATGCTTCCACAAGATGCAAAACCAGTCTTCTCAAAACACACCTTAGAAAGTATATAGAGTGTGCTAACATTAAAATGAGTTAAAGTATTAAAATTTTTCAATAAAAGTGACTCTCCAACTTCAATCTCCTGTAATATACTGAGCAATGATTTGAAGCAATTCTTCTCATATACATTGTAACAGTCCTTGTATTTGTATTCTGGGAGCAGCAAGACCTTTGAGATATCGTATCCCGGAACATCAATATTATTCACTTGTCTCGACTGTTTTAAGAGAATTATCTCTTTAAATTCCTCCTCAGATAATATTTGTTGGTACAGTTTGAAAATAGGAACAAAAATAAATTTAGAACTGTTTATTTTTTGTAGTGGCCTGCCATATGTAAATACTATTTCAAGTTTTAAATTTTCCTCCTTAGCCATCCACCTAATGGGCTCATTTATTAAAATTAGTGGATTGGACAAGAGTTCTGCTTGTAAGAAAGCATTCAGATTCCTTAATTTCTCTTTTGAGGACATTTTGGAGTAAAGTTGCCTCTCTGTATATGAACCACGATGGTAGCGTGGATTTGTATTAATTTTGTTCTCCTCATGTAAAATACCTTTGAGGATCTCTTGTTCATACACAATAGGTTTTAAGTTGTATTTCCAAATAAATTCTGAAGCAACAGAAGCTCTGATTTTCTTTATATCTCTATGCAAAGCAATATTTTTCTGCATCAGATATGCTTGTAGATTGTTATTAATAACTTGACATTGTATGGAACAAAAATAATATGCGCATTCTTCTATTTGCTTAAGAAAACTTTCAGGGATTGCTTCCATCGGGAATAATGCTTTTTTGGAGTAAAGATCTGTTCCATAGGTAGACTTCAGAAGAGGTAAATATTCATCTAAGTTTATATTATTCTTATAATCAATACATATAGCATAGACTTCAGAATTTCCTTGTCTTGAAGTCACTGGTTTATATATGTTCACCTCTTTGAATAGATGATTGATGAGATAAAGCAGACTGACAGTGGAATGCTCAAATGTGGTGAAAAGTTTAAATATCAAGTTGCCTCCTGAACTAAGTGATTGTAATGCAGTAACAATTTCACAATAATGTAATGGAGATGTCACCTCTTCTTGAGCATCTGGTCTTTGTAAACAATCAATAGACCCGTCTGCAGTAACTAGCATTACCTGAAAGTTTGTAAAAAAAATAATCAATAGATAGGTTTAAATATAAAAAAGTTGTTTTTATCAAGAATTTGGTCAAATAGTCTGTAGATCTGATATTTTTTAAAATATAAAAAAGTTGTAATGAAATATACCTTGCCAAGACTCTTTGCTTTCTCTATTATTGCCTGCGAGTTGTCCCAATCCATGAGATTCCCAGTACTATCCACACCAAAGTGCCAATTGTCCAGAGTATGAAACATGAAGCGATCATCACTAATCATGTTTGATGGAGAATTACCTTCATAGTATGGATTCAAAGTATTTGCTACCCACTTCCACTGAAAATTTTAAACATTTTAATCAATCACACTTAGGTTCTTTTATTCCTTATAAAATAATAAAATAATAGTTTACTAATAGAAATCCAAATACATTTAACAAAGACATTTACCTGCATATCTGGGTGATTTAATTTTAAATAATGATTTAATGATGTTATAAATGCTCCAGGTGCTTCACAAAGATGGAGTGAGACCATTTTCTTATTTTCGCTAGCCTCTTTTGGAACAATTTTGTATGTACAAGCACATTCATAAAACTTTGTCCATGCCTGTGTCAAAAATTCCGGATTTACTAGACATCTAATTTTCCAACCAACTTCGCCAGCCGGGTTACGACGCCGTGTATGACTACTCCATTCCTCAATACTGAAATCATTCAACTGGCTTTTGTGGAAATTTAATCTCGCTTTCTGCGACTCTAAGCTTTTTACTTTCCATGGCGGTGAAGAAAACCACGATTCGCAATCGGGAAGCTTCCATTCGCTATTATATCGGAATTGATACTTTTTATTAAATAAATCGCTCAACTCAACCTCAAAATCCTCGCCTCGATAGAACTTGTGTCGGGATAATATATTTTCCATTTTATGAAACATTTTCAGAACCGCCTACGATAATCGGAAAAGCTACTGCGCTGTACAATTTTACAAAGTAATGAATTTTTTAAAAAATGTACTAGTAAGATACGTAATACCACTCTAAATATTTTAATAATATAAAAGAGCAGATTATTTTAGGAAGCATTATACCAATATTATACGCTTATTAATTCAATTTGTTTGTTTAGCTTATTCAATACAGTAAATACAACGACTGCGGACTGTTTACAAAAAACAACTATTGCGCGAGTGAAATTGAGATGAACCGTGATTCGTGAACGTCAATACAGTCAGTGTGACCAGATCTAAATTGAACATTATGTTATTTTATGCCAGCAGCTTGCCTCAATTCTGCTAAATTCTGCGCAATGTATAATGTTATGTACATGTATAAAAAAGCTAGAAATATTTTTTAAAATATTTATTAACGTATTGGCGATGCAAAGATTCTAAGTTCTAACTAGCGCTTCAAGTGTCATTGTCAAAATTGTGAACTACTATACAATATACATACAAATTACAACTCGAAAGAAATTATACATCTATTGGGAATTCCCCTAAATAATCGCACATTGCTTATAAATGGTATAGTACGATTCAAACATAATGGCGGCTCGGAAGTTAGCTGCGTGTGCAGGTACGCGCATGTACAGTCAACGCGACGCCCCGCTGATTGGCTGATACGCAAAAATTGCGATTTGCGCATCGGAACGTACAATGTTCGGAGCCGCCATTAAGTTTGAATCGTACTATACATGTTTTTAAGCATTTCCAGCGCATCTACACAAGTGTGTATTATCATGCTAATTTTCTGCGATGATTATATACAGTTCTGCCAAAAACTGCTATCTTTTCAGATCTGCTAGAACCTACATTACCTACGGTTCTAATTCTGCTAAATTTGCAGAATTCTGCTAAACTGGTCACACTGTCAATACGTTTATTTTTCATCTATGGTCAATATTTGTAACATAGGCGACTATTACACGTACAATATTTATTGTGATCCAACAATAAATATTGACGTATTGCAATAAATATTGTACGTGTAAACTAGCGTATTGACGGATGACAATATTTATTTAAGAAAATCTTGATTTCTTGATTCCGTATTGACAATACTTCGAATTGCATGGACGTAATATACTAACATATTACGTCCATGTCGAATTGTGATCAGTGTTGCCCTTGCCATACAGCGGGAGTGAAAATAAAAAATTTGATTTTATTAAAACTTGGCAACTGCCAGTAGAACCAACTCATTTTATACCGCTCGATCACTAAAATTATACAGAATCTAATCTTATTATACAAAGCGACAAAATTGGTAAAAAATAGTCTGTAAAAAATGCAAGTATTTATTTTTAGTCACTTTGACTTACCTTAAAATATGAAAAAAAAACAAAAATTTTTTTTTTAGATAGTAAAAATTTTAAGTGATGAATCTAGCTCCTCAAAGCAAAAAAATATATAACTTGACGCTGGATTAAAAAGTTACTTTCACGTTTACTTGTAGTGCTAACGAATATTACTCAGAGAGCGCTAATTTGGATTGGAGTAATTTTTGAAACAGCGACAAGGGCCTACACGATTAAGAAACGACCATCTACGATTTCGAAACGTTCGATCTCTCTGTATCTCAAATAATCGGTATTTTAACTCAAAAAAATTACTTCACGTTTGAATTTTTATTTTTGTATCCAATTATACACTTTTTGTATCGAATTATACAATCTGGCAGCCCTGAACCTGTAAACCGAAAGTTAATCCATCAAAAAATATTGATAATTGACAATAAATATTGTATTGACGGATCACAATAAATATTGTACGTGTAATAGTCGCCATAGATGAAAAATAAACATTTGTAATTGGTACTACAGACTACACACTTGAGAGAGAGAGAGAACTTTGATTTTTAAGATTTTTTCACTCTCAAATTCTACATTATTCCATAATATTTGACTTTCATGAACATTCTATTCGTTATTTTTTCCTAATATACATATATGTATAAACATTTACAACTAATTGTTAAACATATACATATATTATATATTAGTGCTTGGAGTCCTGCGTTGTAAATAAAGTTTCTCACGCGTTTCCAATGTAATTTGATTAAAATGTCCACTAGAATATTCTTGTCTGAAAAGTTTTGCCTTATCATGAATGATGTTTTTGATTCTTTAAATTCTCAGCAAGCTAACTGTACAATGCAAAGTAAATAATGTTCACCTACCGATTGCGGCCATGGCGGCCAATCTCATTGAGACTAGCCAACTACGCAGGTGATATTATAGTGAACAAGTGTACGCGCAGACACAAGTGCACTCTATGTTTCTATCACTCTCATACTCCGGTGGGACGACTACTCGACATGACCAGTGAGAGCTAAGTTGCAGGACCAACGTCTTTACGTACTCTTACCACGGGAGTGACACACCACCAGGCACCAACTTCCCAACTCCGAGCTATTACTGAGACCTACTAAACAGATAGAATCAATAATTAAACTTGGCCCAACCCGGAACTCGAACCCAAGACCTCTCGATGTATGACCGTACGGCGTACATGCTAGCCACTAAACCACCAAGGCAGTTTGCACAATGCAAAGTAAGCAATGTATAGCAAAGATTTTTCTTTTGAGGTACCACACTTTTATTACTATAGACCGAGATAGGTTTGGCCGCACGATCGCTTTCTCTCTTTTTAGTATTGCTCATTACTCATTCCATTCTCTAAAGTCTATCATAGTGCCACAGCAATACATAGTCAGAGTCACGGTCTAGAAACTCGACTATGGTCAGAATATGCTTATTTAAATAGAGAAGGATAGAAAAACCATTAATTAATAATTAGTGAGTTGAAATATAATTGTAATCTCTTCTTGATTAATATTCTAATTCAACCCTTCTATTTTATTCAGTTAAAGTAAACTTCTCATAATTATTATTCAATTATTTCAGGAGTGCCAGTTGGGCACAGTTTTATATAGGGTAAACGACCCAAATGTTGGCATTCACCCAATTATTGGCACTTATGCATTTAAACTATAATAATAAGGTTCCTTTTGGCCCAAGATAATGTTAACAACAACAATATTTTAGTAGTAATATTGCATTATTAAATTGCCAACACTGAATCTTTGATGCCGTTGTACTTCATTCAAAAGTAGCCGCTTAAAATTTCGCTGTGAATGATTACCGATTTTGTTATTGTTTTCATAAGGTAAGTCAATTTGATTATACATTTCTAATTATGCTCGTTTAATTAGAGACCAAATGAGTGTACTTGCTTAATATAGTATGATGCTTAAAGCATAGTATGGTAACGATTTTAAGTGATAAAAAGTTATGTTTTCGTTATTAATCGGGGGTGCCAATTACTGGATGCCAAATAGCTAATAGTCCCATTCTTGGCACACTATGCCAATAATTAGTCGTTTTATAAATATTTTATTCCCGTTCTTTTTTATTCATTACCTTTTAACATTATTAACTTTACATTTCCTCTGAATGAATAACAATAAATTATTTGGTTATCCTATAATTGGCACAGTGCCAATGAGTCTAATACCCATTATGGACACTACGCCAATAATTGGGTCGATAATATGCCAATAAATGGTTTATTACATATATACGAATAAAGACGAAAATGAAGACCAAAAGTAAAGCGAAGCCTAAAGAAAAGAGAATGAAATATGATGATGAGAATTTAAAAAAGGCCTTAAATGCAGTCAAATTTGGAATGAGCAAGAAACAAGCTGCAAGAGAGTTTCAGGTACCCAGATCCAACACAAAAAAGAAAAAGGCAAAAGAGTTAAAAGAAGAAGGTGTTAAAAAAAGAAAATTAGAATGAGAAGAAAAAAATACTTACACAGACAAACAAAACACAAAACACAGCTGGTAAGGGCAAAGGGAAGAGAAAAAGAAGTAATGCACATGATGTAAAGAAAAACTTACTAAATATTCAAGAAGCGGAAAAAGATAATGTTTTTGAAAATGTCGAAAAAGTAGTAGAGCTAGAATCAAATGAAGAAGAAAATGTGTACGAAACAGGATGATGATGTTGTGCCTTCTACTTTAAGAAGGGTAGTTAGAAAAACCTACAGTGCATCAGAAATTTTTAAAATGCTTGCAGATTCAAACGATGATGAAATGTAAAAATCTGTTAGAGATGGATGAGCTGAGCTTTGAGAAAGATCCTATTTTTTAGCTGTTTTAAGGGAACTATTCCTTGTATAAAGCCTACTTACAAATTAAATTATAATTTACGAAAATACCGATAGTTATATTTAAAGACAAAGTAGAATTAGTAAACGAATTAGAAGTGCCAATAATTAGCATTAACTGTGTCAATGATTAGGGTTATAGGTGCCAATAATTGGTTTTTCCAAAAAAAATACACAATCTTATTTTTTTATTTTATACGACAAAATAGATTTGTTTTAGCGTATGATCTTAAAAGTAGATTATATTGGAAATACTAGAACATAATAAACATCGACATAAATAGTTTAAAGACAATTCTACATTCATTTGATTAATAGCCATGTCTTAAAGTGCCAATTTTTGGGTCACTTCCCCTATATAGCAATATACTCTATTGGCACAGTTGATTGCGAAAAAATATTATTGTTTAATTTTTTTATTTTTAATTATTATTATTTTAAATGTTACTGTCAATGTTGACATTGACATTAGACAATTGCATCAAGTGCAATTTGTTATTTAGCTTTTTATTACTGCATCTGTGGTTGGTTGTTTTTGAAAAGAGTTTACGTATTAAATAAATTTCTATATAGTGGAAGGTATTTCTAAGACGACGTTAAGATTTCTATTACATGTTGACGGTAAATTTATGTATATCACTTAGGAAGACGTTACATGCCAGTACTTATTTTATTACTCTATAAATAAATGACCCTAAGAACAAGGAAATTCCAATGAAAAGAGCGTGACGATTGACGGTATTGACTTGATTTGTGACGCAACAGAACCAATTTATCAACAGAATACTGACTGAAAAGTATACCATGAACTTTACACGTACAGAGCGAAAAGACGAACCTCCCCATTCAAGAATTTTTGTTGTTTGTAACAAACAATTACGAGAAGATGACTTACTATCACGATTTGAACGTTTTGGAACGATAGAGGATTTGTATATGCCAAAAGACCGTAATTCAGGAGAATCCAAAGGCGTTGCTTATATTAAATTTAGTAAAACATCATCAGCAGCTGCTGCTATCAAAGAATTACATTTGAAACTACTGGGTAATGACAATAAGCCTATGAAAGTAATGGTAGCTGTAAGTAGAAATGAGAGTACACAAAATGAAAATGAAGACAGATACAAAAGATTATTCATTAAAGTTCATAAGGATGCAACAGAGTCTGAAATAAGACAACATTTTACTAAATTTGGTAATGTAGAATCAGTTCACTTACAGAGAGACAAAGTGACTGATGTTTGTAAAGGATTTGCCTATGTTCAATATAAAACATTCTATGATGCTGCTAAAGCATATGAAGAATGTAATAAAAGTTATAAACCAGTTTTTGCAACACCAAGAGATGATTTAAAACGTAGTAGAAATAGTTTAGATACTGACAATATCAATGTGCCAAAAAATACTTATAATAACTTTAATAATGATAGATATAACCCACCAGATATTGAGTTCAATAGACATGAATCTTTTAATACTCTTGCATCAGGTCCCTCTGAAGATTTTAACTCCATCATTGTAAAATGTACACCCCAGGTACCTCAGAAATGTTTGGAACAACTTTTTAATATTATCCCTGGAGTTGTTCAATTTCAATATTCACTGGATACATATAATGGTGTCTCCAAAGCACTTATAACTTACAAAGAAAAGAAATATGCAGAATATGCAATTTTAAAGTTAAACAATTTTGAGTTTCCCTCAGGGGAGATAATTTCAGCTAAGCCAGATATAAATCCTTTGAGCATGGCTGCTACTCATTTATCAAGTATTGCCAATAATTTTAAAATTGCAGTAGACTCTGGAACACCTGATTTAAAACAGTTAGCAGATGCTATTGCTAAAGCATCATCTTTAATTAAAGCTGCTTCTGGTCAGGTTGATGTAGAAGAGCCCCAAGATTTCAACTTCTGTAGTGTCCGACTTCCATCACCAAAGCCTATGGTTGATATCAATAGCAGGGTTGCTCAAAGGCTATTTATTATCTGTAAACCACACCCTCCACCAATAAATACATTACAAGATGTTTTTTGTCGTTTTGGAGATCTCATTAATGTATCCACGATACCTAACAAAACTTTTGGATTCGTCAAATATGCATCTACTAGTTCTGCTCAGGAAGCAATGAAGCATTTAAATGGGGCAACTGTAACTGGTATAAAGCTAAAGGTTTTGGAAGCTGATGAGAGGCCATTGAAAAGTGAAAATGATCATAATGAAAATACTGACTATGATAAAGACAGCAAGAGAATGAGACTTGATGACAAAGACTAATGGATATGACCATTTTACATCCTAAGGTTGACTTAACTTTTAAGAGCTGGACTCAAATTATTGACAATTCTTAAAATTTCTTATTAATTCTAAGACAGACAAAAGTGATCCATGAAGTTAATTTGTTTTGTTTATGTTTCAAGTTATTATTCTATTCTTTCTTTTTCTAATATTCCTAACATACTCCACATTAATTTATTTTATTTGCCATTTTCAATATTGATGAATGAATTACTATTAAACATTATTTTGTATTTTTGTATTTTAATATAAAAATCTTTTTCATTCAACCTATTTAAATAAATTTTAATTAAAAATATGAAACTGAAGTGTCTACTTTATTATTCATCAATTGTTTACAATTCATGCTTTGATTAATACATGATAGAACTTATATTTGTAGCTTATTTTAAGTTGATAAACATATTATATATGAACATTTTTATTCTTTACATAAAAAAATCAAAATGACTATTTTTAATTAACAAGTTAAAGGTAACCGTACTAAATGTGTGTGTAAAAACATGATATAAAAAAACAATGTACATTAAATTAAAAAATATATGCATACACAATATTTTTAAGATCTATAAACAATAATTTGAACACAACTATTATGAGATCAACATATAAAAACCTAGTTTTGAAAGTATTATATAATTAATATTCCTAAATTATACATCTACTTTAAGAGATTACATTTGAATATATTTTAAATTTTTCTTTTATAAATCTAACCACAATTTGTTCGAGCCAAGTCAATTATATTTCACACTAATAAATTTAAAATACTCGTATAAATTGCTATATTTGATTTTTGCAGTTCTGTGCACAAATAACTATACTAATTCAAAACTTCGCCAATGTCATAAAAAATATAAGATAGGGAATAATTATATTAATTGTAAGTGCATACAAATAGTAATGTAAAAAATTTTTAGAAAATTCAATTATTTAATTTTTGTTTTTGAGCAAATACGAAAGCTCATTTGTACTCAAAAGGATCTTATTGATTAAGTCTTCATACAGTAAGACTCTATCATCTTGCTCAGTTTCTACCAAGTTACTGTTGCTTTCACTCAGGGTTGTTTTCGCTTGCACCATCTAAGAAATTAAATATAAAATTAAAATAGAATTAAGGGTATACTATACCTATATCACACAATAAGTAGGTATATAGTTTTGTTTAGTTTTGAATGACGATTACAATTACCTGTGTAAACAAATTGACATCCCTACATAACTCTTCCATCTTAGCTTCTAACTCCATGTTTCTATTAGCACCGGTGCTTTTGGCCATCTTTATATTTGTTATGCGCTTTCTAAATTTATCCATACTTATAGCACACTGTTCCCAATCTACAGCCTCTATTGGCCTTGAAGCAAGCTCCTGTTGAGCCTCAGTATGAACAATATTATTTTTTATATTTTCCGCATATTGTTTCATCTCTGCGATCATTTTGTCAAGATCTAAATCAACATTAATTTGAGACATATCTGGCATTAACAAATTAGGAGTAGGTGCAGCAAGAAATTGCGATATATCTTCATGCCTTAGACCATTACTTTGTTGTGTTCTGTTAGCTTGTTCTCTGGGAATGCTATTCATCAAAGAACATATATCAGCCATCACTTTCTTCGAGTCTTGTAATTCAGCGAACAAATTGCTCGTTATCTTTTCTAGCTCTTCTAATTTAGATGATAAAAGATATTGAGAGAATTGGTCAGCATTATTTTTATCGTTAGCGCTCATTTTAATTGCTTACAGTTATTAAATTTGTTTGATATAACTCTATAAGCAACAGGTAACTATCTAGATCTAAAACAATGCCGAACCCCGAAAAATTAATAATTAATAATTATTGATGTTTGAAGTCTGACTCTGAAGTTTGTTAGTCTCCATAATCTGTGGAAGTCTGAACTCTGCACAGATTAAAAGGGAACTCTGAAGTGATTGCCTGATTTATTAACCACTTGATCCCCGCCGGTACCTATGTGTACCACTTCCGGCGTTACCGTAGATCCCCGCTGGTACCTATGTGTACCACCTCGCCCTCTGCGCTTTTATCACTTATTACACAACAAAATCGCTATATTTTTTGCTAAATAAGTAATGCACGCTACCTTAAGAAATTTTATTACATATATAATAAAATATAATTTTAATCAGATTCCGGCAACATTAAAAACAAATGCGTCAAAAGTTGTTAAAATTTAAAGTAAAGCGCGCGCGACTCGCTATTGGTTTAGTGAGATTTAAAAATTGAAAACAAGTGAATTTATGCCTTAAACGCAGGCATATTAATTGTTAATATTCTTTGCTACTATTGATATACTAATTAATTTATATTTACGTTATAATGTTAGTTTTTTGGTTAAAGTAATTCTGATGTATTGAAATTTGTAAATAAAGTCGCCATTATTTTACATGAATTTGGACTATTACTCACTTATTTAGTATCTGATAAAGGTAAATTACTGTAGAAAAATAAATGTAATTTCATATTTTCAGTTTTTTGTAGCATATTTCAATAGTTTTATAATATAAAATGTGTTTATTTATAAATAATAATAATATAAGCCTATAAGCTGTCAAATGTGACATATTTGACTTTCCTCAAATTTGAGCTAGACATTGACACATGTCGATATATTATGCTATCGATGATATCGATATTTTAATATAAAAAATGTATATTGAAGAAATATGTGTTAGCTCGTTCTAGAATAAAATGTTATATAAAATTTAAATATTCTTATGTATTTCAAATTAAATCAAGTATACATAAGAGTTTCAATACAAAGTCTAACATAATATACTATATTATTATAATAGTAATACAAAGACCTTCTAAAATAAAATATTTTTTTCTTGACGATCTCGAGTGTTTATAGTAGCTTGAAATGGGTGTACGAGTACAACACGTACTATATACCTAGATAACTTATATACAAACTATCGTCCCCTTCGGACGATAGTGTTTGTATATACATTTTGATGATTTCCATATAAAATAAACGGTTATATACTTTTATTATTCAGATATTTTTTATAGATAAACTTATGGAGAGTTCCCAACAAAACAAAAACAAGTATTCAAAATGTTCCAAAATAGTCAATAGAACATGAACATTTTTCCAAGTAATTCTAACAGAATTCGGAGCGAAGACAAATACGACAAAACAAATAAAGAAGAAAAGGATTAATGTCATGAAACCGATAAAATCACTTTTTCTGATACATATGATACATTTTTACAAAATAATTTCATCAAGACCTGATTATAGCTTGCTTCAAAATATTGTCATTTTGATAGTAAATTAATTAATCATTTTTTTTTGTAAATAAAATAAAGTCTATGCTGCTCGCTGAAAATAAAGCTTTCTCTAGGTGATTTTATAAATTGGTTTTGGACTTTCGGAGCCTATACATTACAATGAAACAAGTGAAATCTTTTTTCTTTTTATAATATTAATGTATAAAAATTCCTTTTTTGTAAATTTATTGCTTTGAATACTGGATAAGAAAAAGACAATCATCTAGAGTAAATTATTAGTTTGCTTTTGAATACCTAAAGGATTATCTGGATTAAAAGGTGAGATCAGAAAATTTTAAAAGTA
The DNA here is from genome assembly GCA_951802675.2 of Boloria euphrosyne. Taxonomy (NCBI): domain Eukaryota; kingdom Metazoa; phylum Arthropoda; class Insecta; order Lepidoptera; family Nymphalidae; genus Boloria; species Boloria euphrosyne. Next base: position 15,132,262 of record OX637871.1, read on the forward strand.
AGGATCTTTGAGGCCAATTACGTTAAACTAAATACTGTACGTAATGGTCTTTTTTGTTATCAATTTTAGTCATCAAAAACTATAAGAGCGATATTATTGAATTGCAAAATAAAAATTTTTAGTATATTATTTAAATAATTAAAACTTTAACTGAACTTTTTATATAAAACTTGCCTCCAATATTTTAGTTTCAATGAGAATTATTACTTTAGCAAGATATGTTATTAGTTTTTGAGCGTTTGCAATTACAAATTTTAATGCAAAATTGACTTTATTTCTCATGAAAATACTATATTATGGACAATTTAAATTATACAACTTATGATTAGATTATTGAAGATTCGAAAATAATATAGTTTTGTCAAAAAAAAATTACATAATATAATAAAATACAATAATGTATTCCATAAATAATATTCATATTACGAAATACTTAACATGATAGCCAGATTTCTGACTCTTGCATTTATGAGATAATTATAATATTTTTTATTTTATATTTTATGAAAATTGGAATGCTCAATATAGTAATATTTTAAATCTCGTATATATATATGCATAAAAATAAAATATCTGATTTCAATTGCTGTACATAAATATAAAATTTATTACATATTTTGTTTATATTTGTTTCGCCGTTCACAACAATTATCGATAATTTTTGTGTTGACTGTTGAGGGGTACAGCATTACTACGCATCAAAATATTTAAAATTATTATTATCAGTACAATAATTTGGACAACTTTACATGTTTAAATATTTAGATTCTTGAATGAAAAGTATGAAGGTTTCATAATATAAGTGATATAGTTAGCGTGTATATTTAAAATTTAAGCTAAATAATAAATACAAAAATGTGAATTATATTGAAATACGAGTGTTTTTAAAAATAACCTCAATTTTTCCCTTTTATAATAAAACCAACTGAATTCTAATCACAGTGGATTGTGTTCAAGATTTATTGGTGTATGTTTTTAAAGTAAGAACTAATATGTATTTAAGTGTAACTTTTGCTAAGAATCTACTCACTATATTATCCTGATGATTGCTTTTAAAATTGCGCGGTAAGCTGTGTAAATACATCGAACGAGCCGCGATATTTATAAAGTTTTGAATGTGATTGTTACTTACAACTAATGAAAATAATTCAATGAATGGTTTTGTGTGACTACATGTTTATTCACAAAGTAGTTTTTCAAAATTAGTGTAAATATAAACCCTGGTATTATCAGAAATCATTGTAATACAAAAAGTAGAATATTTTTAGCCAACGTTAATATTTTACAAGCTTATTTATGATTTATCAATAGTTTAAAGTACATGTTATATACTCTCATAAATGCTCAAATTATTTAAGAATCCAAAACAACTGAAACATTTAAAATCGCTGCTGTATATTTTAAATTGTAAATGTTTTTTTTATGTTATGGTAGAATCGGCGAAAAATGTCAAACGGGCTCGGTGATTATTCGGTGTTGCATGTCATAATGCGCGGGCGTCTAGTGGTTAATAAAAAAACTAAATGCATAATATAAAAGCAAAACGTATAGAGACCAAAACTGTCCTAACGATAAAGAATGTAGAAATATAAAAATTAATCAGTTTCAGTTTCAATGGGGTGCTAAAATTTTTTAAAATAATAGTTAAATTTAAAAAAATATTTATTAAAAAATCACAGGCGACCTAACAAAAATGATAGTGGACCTATCCTGACCGAACGTAGACCTATCGATTCAGGCCATATTGATTTCAAAAATCCTTCGATGGGGTGCTAAAATTGTGTCGGTTAAAATTGTGCACAGTGCAGCTACTGATGCCTGACGGCTCACGGCTGACATTTGAACTGACAAGTGACAACTGACAAGAAAATAAATTCAAAATGTGTGTATACATAGAATGAAGTTGAAAATCCTGTATTTGTTTTAAATTGAATAATATTATAAAACATACAGTATTACTAAAATATTTAACCAAAACTTCACACAAAAGGAATTAGGAAGGTTACTGGAGTTGTTGCTCTTTGCAGAGATTTATCACTAACAATACACGTGTTCTGAAGTATTTTTCATTCCTATATTGTCTCAATTTTAAAAATATTGCAAAATGGTGCGAAAGCTAAAATTTCATGAACAAAAACTTCTTAAGAAAGTAGATTTTATTTCTTGGAAAGTTGATAATAATTTAAAAGAAGTAAAGGTTATGAAAAAATACCATATACAAAAACGCGAGGATTATACCAAGTAAGGCTTATTATTTATATAATTATTTAATTAATTACAGTGCAAGGATTTAACCAATTAAACTGATTGTAATGGTAACAGCAATACACCTAAAACAATACTAATCATTTTTATATTGACAGATACAATAAACTATCAAGAGAAATTCGAGAAATAGCTAATAAAATAAAAGATTTAGATGCTAGCACAGAGTTTAGAACTGAATCAAGCGCACAGTTATTAGAAAAATTATATCAAATGGGTATTATTCCTACTCGATGGGACTTGGCTCTTGCTACTAATGTATCAGCTAGTTCCTTTTGTAGAAGAAGACTGCCTGTTGTTATGGTCAGACGTATGTAATGTCTTTTTTCATTAACAAAGTAATAATTAGAATAATTATTTTTTAAATACATAACATTGTTTACATTATAATTTTAGAGAAAATGTCAGAAACAATCAAAGAAGCAACTAAGTTTATAGAACAAGGGCATGTGAGAGTTGGTCCAGAAGTTGTGAAGGATCCTGCATTTCTAGTTACCAGAGCCTTGGAGGACTTTGTAACATGGGTTGATGGATCTGCTATAAGGAAACATGTGTTGGAATATAACGAAATGGTAGGTTATTTTAAATTAAATTTTGAAATATTTTTCCTATATTATACTCTTTTTTCATGTTTTACACATTCAATTGGCATTAAACAATTGGAATCTAAAATTAAAAATAAATTTTTGTATAAAGCTCATTTCATGTTGTAGATGGAAATGTCCCATAATAATGTTTTGTTGGATCTCACATAGGATAAATAAATATTTATTGTATTGCAATATTGTTATCTAATATTATTTGAAAAGAGCAACTGTTGAGTTTCATGCTGGCTCTTCTGAGTATAACTGCCTTCCAATCTATCGATCGATTGATCAGGATTATATACTGACACTTAATTCTAATTCTATATTTTGATAATGGAAAATGTTATGATTCAAAAGTGCTTGTGATAGTGTATTTGAATATAAAGTATTATTTGATTTCAGGATTATATTAGCCAAATGTTAATTGCCTATTTTCAAATATTCAAAATTGGTGTTGGTTTCAATAAAAAATAATACTTGGGCCCATATTTTCTGTTTATAAAACTTATACTCTTTTTTGTTTCAGAGGGATGATTTTGAAATGCTCTAGTTGAAAAGGATGAATAAATTATACAAAACACTAAGACTAATAATATATTAAGTTACAATTATAGTCTTAAAACGAAATTAGTTTATCTTCATATAAACTAACTGACTAGCTTTGTTTTCACTAAAACTGTGACATTCATGTAAAATTCTTAAGTACAAATGTATTTAAATGTAACATACTTATTATACTTTTTTTTTTTTAAAAAGTTTTTTTTTTGCTCTCCATAGCCTATCCTGTAAATAATTGTAAACCTTCAAATGAAATATTTTATGTACTTCTGATAGTCATATTATGTGTTACATTTTTATTTGTTTAATTCTCTATCTTAACACTATTATAAATAATAAAATAATAACAGTCAATAATTGTAAAAAAAGCCCCAAATGTTCCTATTGTATTGAATAAAAATTATCCTTTTATATAATACTAAAAACTACTAAATGAATTGAATTGAAACAGTGTGAAAGTTACTTATATTTTACATGGGTTGTGTATTTTGAACTCTGCACTCTAAAAGGTTTGCAATTTTCATTAGTGCATCAGCTTGTTTTTCAGCTGCTTGGGCTAATTTTTTTAGGGCTTCTGCCTGAGTAACGGCTGCTTCAGCATTCTTTGCCGAGATCTTTGCTCTTTGTTCCTCTGCTTTAGCTCTAGATAAATCTGCTTCTGTGCGTTTTTTCTCTATTTCTATAAGCCATTTCGGGTAGATACCTAGAAATTAATAAAAAAAAATTATTCCTATACTTTTCTTTATGATTATTAAAATTCAAATCATTTGTTTTATATTTTACTTTGTATAATATTTTCATTAGAATCTCCATCGGAATCATCTTCAAATTCATCATTTGAATCTTCACTCATGTTGCTATCTCCTTCTAAAAATACAATAATATTCATTTTAATGCGATAATTTGGTTTTAAAAATGGACAGTTAAGATGTACTAGTAGTATCATTTTAAGTAAAGGAAAATTCTATTTTCCTAAATACATACATATTTATATTATATATTTTACTTGAAATTTCATCTTATAACATTAAAAAAAAAGTATGTTTCCTTACCTGATGGCTTTTCACTGCTATCACTTTGAATATTGTTATGATCATACCCATTTTCTTGGTAGGCCTCTAATTTAACCACAGGTGGATAGTCTTTCTATAAAAAAAGAAATTATTATAGTTTATTAGACATATTTGGAGCAGATTTATATATTTTTGATAACTCAAAGATAAAATATACTTACAGAAGTTATATCACTGAATGGGTCAACAGATTTCTTACATATCTTGCGCTCAAAATGTGGTCCAAGTATTACTAGTGCTCTTTTCTCTAGTCTTGATAAAGGTTTTATGTTCTTTTTAGTTGAACTGGACTTTTTTCTTTTTTTGAGCAAATGAACCTTGTTCTTTAGTTTGTTTTTAAAATCACTCCAGTACTACAATTAATAAAGGAATATCATAGTTATTACAATGGATATGCCCCTTATTTAACAGATTTATTAATTAAGAATTAATGCTCCTTATTTGATGGATTCAAATAATTCAATAAATGACTCTAACTTCAACTTTATAACTAATATTGTTCAAAAAGAGATTTTTTTGTGCTCAATGCCCATAAAAACCTTTTAAATACTTATGAAATAAACAAACCTTACTCCAGCCATCAGAAGTCTTCTTGGTGCCAGATGTGGAGTTATTTAATATTTTAGTAAGCTCATTCCACAATGTTTTAGATGTATGTCTAGCTTCTAAGGAACGAAGACTTCCCGACGCAAATTCTACGTTTTGCCCCATAAAATCGATCATTTGTTTCACTTGCTCATAAGATACGTGACGAGAACTACTATCAGTGTCATTCATTTTTGTGTTTATTATTTAAGTTTGTATTGTACGAAACATAAATAGTTTATAATAAAAAGAATCGTATACTTATATTTTCTGTCTCATATTTACGTATGGTAGTCTCTTTAATTATTTAATATTAAATAGAAGAGTTCTATTAAATTATAATTATTCCATTCATATAAATGTGGGCTATATCTCAATTTTATTATACGTAAACAAAATGACTTCTTTTTTGTTGAATGGTAAATGAATAAAATGCCAAATGGTTTAAATGGTGACAACTGACATTTGACATTGGTCAATGCCGGTCATTGCCCACTGATGTCAGGCGTCAGCTGCCAAAGTCTAATGTTGTCATTACTAAAAATCTATATATCAAAACTGCAGAGCATAGTAGGTATATTAAAATAATAAATAAACTAATATTTGATTTCATATTACATATATTCAAGTCAAATTTTACTCATAATTATATAGTCTCAAAACTAGGACATAATTTAGAAAGGTAGTACTTCAATCATTGAAATATGCATTGTAAAATTAAATATTAAAACTCATATAATATGTAACTATTTCCTAAAATAAAATTCTAATATCAAACATAAAAACATTAAAATGTACTGCTGTAAATTCGAATAAAATTCGTCTATCTATCGTGTGGTAAAAGTAAATGGTAATGGCAACAATGAACAAACAACATTTATCTATTCTGCGCGAGTGTGCGCGGAGAAAATTAAGAAAAAATAAAAAAGAAAAGAAATGGCAGTTACTAGAGAGAAAGAAAACTGTTCAAGAAAAATTAATGGAAATATACCCGCGCTATCTCTTAACAGTGATAATATGTCTACATCTACAGACAGTGACGACGTAGCAGATCCGACATATGAAATTAGGAACATTCAAAGTATTATAAATGTGACCCGTGAAAACATTGACGCTTTAAATGCTAAGTTCGCTGGTTTGCAGCATCCTCCGCCTCTGTATTTGTCGGAATATCAAGAGTTAACTGCTAAGTTGCATAATTTAGAACTTAGAGAACAGACTTTGCGGGACTTGTTGCAGTGTGATTCGCCGGATAGAAGCGAGGAATATTCTTGGCAGGATGACTCGAAGAAGTATGATACTCTTACCCGGCAACCTAAGGTGTTCCTTAGGGCTCACTTACCGAACCAGCAGCGCACGAGTGTGCAGGTCAAGGAAGGGGTGACGTTACGAGTAGCGCTGATGAAGGCGCTGAAGCTGCGTAATTTAACTTGTGAAATGTGTGAAGTGGTTAGGACAGGAAATAATCAAGTGATACCGTGGGACATCGATATTACAACTATCGATGCTGAGGAGGTCAGTGATTACGTTTTTTTCCTATACAATTTTTAAAAGGTAAGAATATTTACAATATTGTTACAATTCAATAACCTTAACATACCTACTAGTCAGGAATAGAAGAAAGTTACAAATTAATAATTGATTACTAATTGATTAATAACTACACACATTTTATTAAAATTAATATCTAAATACATAGTAATTTTTACTATTGTATTTATATACTTTATCAATAAAAATGTTTAGTGTCATGTAATAACATTAATCTAGGTAAGTACAATAATTGTTATTTTGATTTGATAAAATTTATATATTTTTTTAATTGTTTCTTAACTTTGTACCTAAGTACTGTATATTTTGTGAAAAATTAAGTATAATTAATTAAATTAGTAATTAATTTTATTGAGTTATTTAATAAGTTTGACATTCAAATAAAGCTATGTACATATAATTAAAAACATTTAGCATTATAATCACTTATTGCCCATTATTAACTTTTATATTTTCATTCACAAATATGAATGAGAATATGATGATGAATAAGAGCAGCTTATTTATATCTATCATTTGTCAACAAAAAGATGTTTATTGAAATATTAGAGCAGTAGCAGTTTTTATTTAGAAAATAGTCTAAAACTACAACACACTTATTGAGAATAGCAAAATGATGTTAAACTAATTACCTATATAATTTTGTGTCTTCAGAATATGCTGTAGTAAGTGTATACCATCACCACAAATACATTTTTTTAAATACACAAGGCAGTGGTGGCCCAGTGGTAGCATGCTTGCTTAAATAACCAAGTGATGCGGGTTCAAATCTGTGTCTTGCACTTCTGATATTTTCATGTGCGAATCATTTTCTAACTTGATCACCACTTGCCTTATGGCGAAGGAAAACATTGTGAGGAAACCTGCATGTCTGAGAGAACTTTGCAAGTTTTTGTAAGATATGTTAACTCCGCCAACACCCACTAGGTCAGTGCAGTGGACTATGGCCTGATCCCCCTCGTATTAGATGAAGGCTTGTACCCAGCAGTGGGATGTTAAAAAGGAGCTGATTACAAATACACCATGGAAGTGGACTAATCCACTCCAAACCATATCCAAGCCATTGAATTTTTGTTGTATGTTATTGTTCAAGCATTTTTACCAGTGTGCTGTGTTTAATATAAAAACATTTGTAATATTTTAGGTGACAGTAAGAATTCTAGACAAGCTGCCAATAATGTCACATATGTCACATCAGTTTACTAGGAAGACATTTTTCACACTAGCCTTCTGTGAATGTTGTCGGAGACTGCTTTTCAATGGTTTCTATTGTTCTCAATGCAACTTTAAGTTCCATCAAAGATGTGCTGATAAAGTGCCCAGTATATGTCATCAGGTAAATATGTGGATGATTAAGTTGAGTATAATTTGTATTAATAATAAGTATAATTTATGAACCTACCTATCTAGGTTTTAATTTTTGAAGTGTTTACAACCAAATGGTTGACTTGATTGATTTATATCATATCCAACCATCATACGAGGAGTATCCAAACAAGATAAGTTTAGTTTTTCCTTATTTTCACTTAACTAATATTCACTTAACTAATTCAGGTGAGAATGACGGATAAATACTATGCAGCACTGTTAGCGAAGAATCCAGAAACACAAGCCGGTATACTTTATTTGCCTTCACATTTCAGCTATCATCAAAATAAGTAAGTATTTATTAATAATATTATTATCATTGTTTATAATGTCAAAATAACCACTTTTAATAAACATAGAACAAAAAGACAATTTATATAAATTTGGTCTGTCTGTCTGCTTGTTCCAACTTATATCCAAAACGGCTGGACCAATTTCAATGAGACTTTCATTAGCAGGTAGTTGATATTATATAACAGTTATTTGAGGTTACTTTTATTTTAGAAAAAGAGTTACGAATTTTCCAAATAAAAATATATTAAAAAATACTGAGGGTAGAACCAGATACCAGTAAGGGATAGTTGTTGTTGGGATAGCTAGAACTTAGTATGCATATTTCTATATTTACATTTTTCATGTTTCCTATCAATGTGGGATGAATATCAAATATTAAGAAAAATAAGATTTTCTGTTTTTAAATATACTAGAGGCTCACCTTCGATATGCTCAGTTCGTCCATAATTAAAAATAATTACCCCAAATCGATATTTTAACGCCCCCGCAATGCCATTTGTGGATAGAATTACACAAAATCTGTTCTTGGTAATTGCTAGGGCTTAGAACTCCTTAATCTGGCCCTGTTATAAAATCTGTTTGTACCGAATATCTACTAACTATTAAACTACCTCCCTGCCAAATTTACAGTTTGTAGCACATAAAAACGAAAGACTTTCATACAAATTTGCAAGAGCCCTTAACAGTCCTTAATACATCCCTGTTGAAAAATCCATTCTTAGCGGATGTCTACTAACTATAACCTACTTCCCTGCCAAATTTCATCTTTATAATATGTCGAAGCATTTTCGATATTACGCTTTTATGTATTTAGATACAATGTATAAGTAATTTATTAATTACAAATATTCAGGTCTGCCTCCCCCGCCAAGAAGATGAAGGAGTTTGATGTTAACTGGTGAATATTATCACACTAACATTCAAACTTTTTTTATTGTTTTGTAGTTGGCTGTATATTTTTTGTTCTACTGCACATTTTTATAGAAATTTATAATTTTTTATTGTAGTATATTATTATTTATTATTAATGTAGAAGAGAAATTTTATTTAATATTAGATTTTTCAAGAGAGATGTTTAAAAATGCAACTTTTTTGGTTAATATTAAGGGTACAGTTACACATGCTCATAACTAGCACGAAAGCATGCCACTATTGAGCAATTGCTACTTAGTAGCATGTGTGTCGAAACATTGCTAATAATGAGCATGCTTATTTCGAGCATGCTCAAATTTCGACGGTCGTGCGATTTTTGGGCATGCTACTGTCAAAGTCTACTGGAAAATTCACTTGGTTTTCCATTTTTCACTTGTACACTGGCAGAGAACTTGCTAGAATGTTGAATACCAAAGAACCAGCCCATGCTTAAATAGCATGTGTGTTCAATTTATTGCGTCAGCGTTTTTAATTTATAATGTGTCAGTCAATTACATTTATAATATGTCATTTTGAAGAGCATGCTTGTTTTAAGCATGCTAACATCATGCTAATAAGCATGACATTTTATGAGCATGTGTAACTGTACCCTAACATTCTAATAAAGTGATGAACTAAAACTACTTATAATGTAATAGTATAAAAAGTGGACTCATTATTCCAGGCAGCAACATCCTCGGTCCCTGAACCAGCACGACCGGTCCAACTCGGCGCCGAATGTCTGTATCAACATGGTGCAGAGGCCTATGACGTTAGCGGAACACCAACGCAAGCAAAACCAGGTGATAGCACTAGCAGATCTTGATAGATTTGATCTGGAAGTTCTGGGTTCGATCTCGGGTCACCTTATGTTTTAGGTTTTTGTCTCAGTGACACTGACAGTTTGGAGTTGGACACTCAGAGTGATTCATCTCTAAACCAAAACTCATCAAAATTAGTTTAGCGCCCTAGGCGAGAAAAGTTTACAAATTGCTATATGAGTACACATTTATTTTCGCAGCTATAATATTATAAGTATAGATTTTGAATTAATTACTGATCATTTGTGTCTCGCAGTGCAACAACTCGCCGCAGTCGTCCAACTACTTGACGTCGAGCAGACACGGCAAAGACGACAAGGACAAGGGCGACCTGCAGCAAAGTCAGAGCACGCAGGTACGCAGCACACGTGTTGTTATGTTGTAAACATTTATTTATAGTTAATGGAAAAACTTATATGTTTACAATTGCTTAATATAAAAATTTTCCGTCGTCAAAGTCAGGCTTGCAGTTGACAATATATACGCCTTATTTGGGAAAGGAGTGATCTTTTACGTACTTTCTGTAAGGGATGATTTCTAGGGTAACTGCTTTTTCCAGGGTTTCCCGTTTACATATCAAATTTGATTTAAATTGGATTTCTTAAAATCTGACATGATTATAATAAGTGTAGTAGACTTACTCTCGACCCCCTTTTCATCAAAGTGTGTCCAGTGATTTCCTCGTAAAGTGGTCACAGACTATATGGTCAAAATGATTTTGAAATTTCAATAAAATTATAAAAAAAATATTCAGTGTACATTTTATAGTGTACAGATTTGAATAAGCTAGAATTTAATTACATGTATTGTATTCCTCATATATCCTCGATTAGTACAGTTCTCGAGGCGTAAGCCTAGGTTTCCTTCTGTGTGAGTGATAGCCAAAAGCCAATAGCAACGATTCGAAAATCGCCAGAAGGCATTCCTCTTCGTGCACAAATGCAAATCTGGGCTTAAGGCGCGAGTATTGTTAATCTGTTAATTAAAAAAAAAGTTTGTTAGTATGTGTATATCTTATGTTATATATTTAAACGAGCAATTCTTGTATATATATATAATCTGAATCTCGGAAACGGCCCCTACGATTTTTATAAAATTTAGTATACAGGGGATTTCGGGAGCGATAAATCGATCTAGCTAGGATTCATTTTCAGCAAATGTTGTTTTATTCGTGTTTTCAATAATCAACTTAATCATAAACTTTTTTTTTTATTGAAAGAAAATAACAAAAAGGTGGCGTTTGAGTAGCCCAATATTATCACATAAACAGAAAAATATGAATCTTCCCGACATCTATTGGCGGATAGTAATAACATTTTTCTTAAAAATACCGAGCAAAGCTCGGTCATCCAGGTACTGTGTATAATGCAAAGGAGTTGTGTATAATGCGCAGGCGTCCCCCACGGGCACGCTGCGGCCGCGGCGGGCGCGCGCGCGCTCCGCGGACGAGTCGTGGAAGCACGCGCTGTCGCCGCGCGAGAGCTACGACGACTGGGTCATACACGCCGACGAGATACTCATCGGCAACCGCATAGGTACGTCACGCTGCACGCTGCACGAGGCTTGTGTTACGGATACTAGATAGTTGATACTACACATATAGCTTTATGGATGTACATTGTACATATGTATATAATTATCTCTTTTGGTAAACCCGCTACATAATTTCTTTAATTTACGCGAATATTTGACCTTTATTTGAATTGGTTTTACAGCAATCATTGTTATGGTAGACTCCCGTCATGGTGTTTAACTGATTTAAGGTTACTTATACGAGTATATAGTGATAACAAACAGTAATAATAGTTCCCGTGTGTCAGGTTCGGGCAGCTTCGGTACTGTGTACAAGGCGCACTGGCATGGGCCCGTCGCCGTCAAGACGCTCAATGTCAAGACTCCCACTGCGCTGCAGTTGCAGGCTTTTAAAAATGAGGTAGGCTTTCATTTTTATATATAGCTATACTACTGTAACTGGTCTTGGTACTATTAAAATAGATATAGATTATACATGAGTACTTAAAATAATAGAGATAAATGACAGTGGTAACCCAGTGGTATCGCGCTCGCTCGTAGTTCGGGTTTCGCACCTCTGATGTATTCATGTGCAAATGATTTACAATATGATATCCACGTGTGAAGGAAACCTGCATGTCTGAGAGAATCTAGCAAGTTTTCAAAAGGCATGTGTAGTTTGACAAACCGCACTTGTGGCCAACTTGGTGGACTATAGCCTGTGCCCAACAGTCGGACGACAAAAAGGGCTGAATACAAAAGTTGTTTTTTTTAATTTACGATGCATATAAACGTATATAATATCGTGTGTATAAATAACACAGGTGGCGGTCCTGCGCAAGACGCGGCACTGCAACATCCTGCTGTTCATGGGCTGCGTGTCGAAGCCGTCGCTGGCGATCGTGACGCAGTGGTGCGAGGGCTCGTCGCTGTACCAGCACCTGCACGTGCTGGACACGCCGCTGCCCATGATCTGCCTCATCGACGTGGCGCGCCAGACCGCGCAGGGCATGGACTACCTGCACGCCAAGAATATCATACACAGGTACGCGCGCGCGCGCACACACACACACACACACACACACACACACACACAGCCGTTTTAAAGTGGTAGTACCGTGCTTGTTACCTTCGGGTAGCAGCCGAATGGGCCGGCACGCCCCGTATAGTACCACTCTCTCACAGGAGACCGGCGTGAAGTGACAGCTATGCTGTCGCGTTTCGTCCGGTAAGTTAGAGTCCGGGAGGCCCACTCCCCATCCCTACTCCCGTCCTTCCTCCTACCTTCCTCCCTTTCTGAAAGGCCGGCAACGCATCTACAAGCAGTTGCAGATGTCCATGGGTGGAGGTGATCACTTCCCATCAGGTGAGCCTCCTGCCCGCTTGCCTCCTTTGTCGCATAAAAAAAACAAACACACACACACTAACTAAAGTATTTTTTTATGCAACTTGAGATATATATGTTTAAAGTTAGTATGCATTTCTCAGAAGTGAAATAAATTCCCGTAGTAAAAATTTACCTGTATAATAATGACATTTCAATAAGATTTTCTAAAAAAATAATTAATGTATAGATTTGACTCAACTACAATGTTATTACATTACGTATAAATGATTTCCTCGGTTATATAACGGGAGAAGAACTGTTACTACTGTTACAAGCGCCACGGGTATAGTGTATACTATACCTTTTGCGCTGTAGCATGGTGCGGGTGACAGTTTCCTATATGACGTTGTCATCTGTCAGTACCACATGACTAGGGATGTGACGTTATGCAATTCATTTTTATCGCTAACGATACTCGCAGCATAAATCTAATTCTCATTTTTAGTGTTATGGAAATTACAATGTTATTCAGTTGCGCAGTGTAACTACGTGTATAAACTTCAATAAATATATTTTATGGCTACATAATAATATCTTTCTTCTTATATAAAACTAGCAGTACCCGCAGCTTCCCCAGTGTTCAAGTGATTTTTTTGCTTTATTTGCTAAAGTTTGTTGATTTTGTTGTTATTGCGATGCCTAAGCATACAAAAAAAACTGTTTTTGGTAGTCAGGCCAGGGAGCTTGATATGAGTTTAGACGAATAAAATCATTTTTTTTTTATATATATGTTCTATTTTTTCATTAATATAAGTATAGACTATAATTGAACTACTCCCAATATACGTTTTTTATTATAAAAAAACATCGACTATCCATCGTAGCAGTACATCCCATCACTAGCTTACGTCTATGGAGTTACGTTATACGCATAGCACTTTGATTAATTTTTCTTTTCATTAGATTTTATTTGCAGACTATAACATTCTGGTTGGGTTTAATTTAATTTACTACAGTAAATAATGATGTTATATATTACGAATGTGGTATAGCTGAAATACTAAGTCATAATTTTTAAATCGCGGCAACTTTCAAGAGTGAAACGAAACGTTACTGAATCTGTCACCCGCACCATGCTACAGCGCACAAGGTATAATAAGTGAAGTTAAACTCTTTATTGGCAGACTTACACATAAATTTTAAATACATACACACATCTATCTATCTACTTTCTTTCGAGTTTTTTTTTTGTAAGTTTGTTACCATTATAATTCGCGTCACGTAAAAAGGACGCTGTAAGAAAATGGTGGGGGTGTTTGCGCATGGGTATATTCGCGCACGAAAGTACTAAGCCTATTCTTTTATTTTTGAACTAGCCTTTAGCTCGCGACGTATATTGGTTATTGGTAGGTACATTGAAAAATATATTAGATAGAATGTAAATAAATGGAATTCTATTAAATAATAAAATATGTTTGATCCAGTGTTGAATGTTTAATCTACTTACAAAAAATTAAATGATTTGTTTAATTAATTTTTTTTAATTTTTAACTGTATTATTATCAGACTCTCCTTATAAAACAATATACGTCATAAATATTTTTTCTCTCTTTTCTATGAAAAATAATTTCGTTATTAAAACTTGTGCGCGCGATGGTATTTTGAACTAACGAACCAATAGCGAGCCGGACCTCCCCCGCCCCCCGCGCCGCGCCTCATACCACCAAATTGACCGATAAATCGTCTGTGCGCAGCTTGACAGCCAGCGGTCTTTTTACATGACGCGAGTAATAACACTGTAACTTAAAACACTTGTTACTCGATTCGAGACTCGACACATAAAACGCCTCAAAAGTTACAATAAATGATAAACTTGGTAAATATTCCGTTTTATAGCACAATAATAGAGTCAGTATCATTCAAACAGTGATCATGTAAGTTTAAAGAACTACTTATTGTAAAACTGTAACCAATTTCGATATTAGCGTCTTGGTGAATATTAATATTTTTTTAATTTTAAGTATCATTTTTTATCTGTTTCAGGGACCTGAAATCAAACAACATATTTTTAAGAGACGACTGGTCGGTTAAGATAGGAGATTTCGGTCTCGCCACGGCCAAAGTGCGGTGGTCAGGTAATTCCCCGTATATTGGATTTATTACTGTTGATAATTTTCCGATTAGATATTTTTCTTAATTAGTATTTCACATACTCAGAAGTTAAATATATAGAAAAGCCAGTACTACCCACTAATGCCCTACAGAACAGTCTATTGGCTCTCATTTCTAATCAACTGCTTTTCTAACGTTTTAAGAATTACCAGTTGAATACAATTTGTAAGCGTAAATGAATTTCTCTCAAAAAAAATGAAATGGCTCTCAGATTCTTCGACCCTGGGTGGTGTGCAATGGCAGCAGCCCACCGGTTCCATCCTGTGGATGGCGCCGGAAGTGATCCGAATGGACGAGCCCGTGCCCTACACCTTCCGGTCCGACGTGTACGCGTACGGCATCGTGCTGTTCGAGCTGATGGCCGGCGAGCTGCCCTACAACCACCTCAACAACAAGGATCAGGTACACTCAACTTATATATAAAACATTTTTAATATTTCAGACTACACGTTTGGCTCAGTTGGTAGTGACCCTACTTTCTGCGCCAGCGGTCGCGGGTTCGAGTCCTGCTGGGGTCATTCATTTGTTGAACACAAAAGTTTGTACTCCAGTCATGGGTGTTAATATTTATAATATGTATGTATTTAAAATTATATATGTGTAGGTTATCAACTATCTGGTATCCGCAACACAGGCCTCGTAGCTAACCACGGAACTAGATGGCGCTGTTGTAGCAATGTCCCAACATATTTATTTATTTATTCCACTGCTGGGCACCTGGGCTGGCTTCCCTTCACTGTCAGAGACATAAGGGCCATAGTGAACCTATCTGCACAAGTACTGTTTACCTCTACCGTAAGACAAGTTGTATTAATATTGAAAGTTATTTGCATAAAAATCAGTTTCCTAATCATCACTGACTATGCCGTACTTATCGAACTTATAC
Organism: Boloria euphrosyne; assembly: GCA_951802675.2. Taxonomy (NCBI): domain Eukaryota; kingdom Metazoa; phylum Arthropoda; class Insecta; order Lepidoptera; family Nymphalidae; genus Boloria; species Boloria euphrosyne. The sequence continues at coordinate 15,148,173 of OX637871.1, forward strand.
AGTAACAGATTTGTGATTATTTAAAAGAAATGATAATATACATATTTTTAACTAACAATAAATAATCTCAGATTCTTTGGATGGTGGGACGAGGCCTGCTCCGGCCCGATGTAAGGCGTTTACGACAAGACGCGCCACAAGCCCTCAAACGACTCTTCGAGGACTGCATCAACTTCGACAGAGAGCAGAGACCTCTGTTCAGACAAATACTGGCTTCAGTGGAGTCTATGATGAGAGCAATGCCGAAGATCACGAAAAGTGCTTCAGAACCTAATCTCAATAGGCAGTTGCATGCCTCGGACGACTATCTGAGCTACAGCTGCGCTTCACCCAAAACACCAGTCAACTTTCAATTCAATACGGACACTAGTTTTCCGGAGTTTTATTGGTTGGTATTAGGTTGCTACTAAAAGTAGTTAAAAATATTCATGTAATTTAAAAATTGCTGAACCCTACTAAAGGTAGTTTTAAGAAATGTCACTGAACTCAAAAATTGCTGAACCGATTTAGGTAAATGTTTGTAATAGTTAGGTTTTAAGGTGGAAATAGGAAATGTTGCCATAAAATTGGAATTATACACAAGCATAGTTATTTGATTAGGAAATTTTGTCGGCGTTTATCTTGTATTGAATATTTAAAATAAAAAAATCTGTATTGTATGAAATATTGCTAGGTTTTGACCACATGCTTAGCTCAGTTTGTAGTAACTCTACTTGCCATGCCAGAAGTCGCGGGTTTGAGTCCCGATGATATGATGATATGAGTCATATGTTTTTTTTTTATAATATTATGTGTGTATGTATTCAAAGTTATATATTATGTGTAGTGTATCCACTATCTAGTATCCATAGCACAATCTCGTAGCTTACCATGGAATTAAATGTTGCTGTTTGTCAATGCCCCAATATATTTAATTATTTATATTTATAAAATCAAATATTATACATTTTTAAATTTAGTATAAGCTACATTTTAGACTTTCCTTAAAATATATTATCCAATTTACAGCATCCCCGTGCCTAACCAGCGACACGCCTAGCTGTAGGCGCCTAAACTGTACTACGCTGCGAGTACGCGATCTCAACTTGTATTATATTATGTCATTACACCCTCACCTTCACCCTCATCCTCACCCACACCCTCACCCACACCCTCACCCTCACCCTGAACCTCACACGGTGCACTTCTGTCAACCGACTTCAGTATGAAAGTTCCGAATTATTTGTATGTATATATTAATATCGTAATATCGATATCGATATTTCGTCGCGTCGGCCAAGAGTAAAAGTCAGAAATGAACGCCTTATACACGATTAATTAGATTTAGTGACACGCGTTTGTTAAGATAGATTGTAAGTGTAAATATGGGCTTATCAAACGCTTGGAGGCGCAACGTTTGGACGTCGCCATTTTGTTTTTCCTTTATCGATAAGGGTCGATCGGAATTGTGTTACTCGATTAGTGCCTTTAAATGTGTTATTACATAAAAGCATAAAATACGGAGCTATAGCTAAAAATACAGAACATTTTGACTCGATAATGTGACAACATGGCGTGCAGTGTCCGTGTGGAATCAAAATATACTGATTTCTCTATAAATAATCACTATTTAGAATATAATAATTAACCAATAGGGAATATGCGTGTGGCTTAAATAAAGGAGATTTTTTGTATAATATTTATTGCTCTTGGATTATAATATATATTTTTTATGTAAGAATAAGAGACTAATTATGAAAAAGTCCAAATAACGGATGGGAAATTCTAAGTGGCTGAAATGCAATGTTATTGGTCGGACCATGGTCGGACTAAATATGACGTCTAAACGTGACGTCGAAGTCTGTTAGAGCCAGTATTGCCAGTTTAGCGATTTTGTTGCTAAAAATTGACATTTTTATTTATTACTATGACGTGACGTCGCGCTAAATGCGCGCAATGGCGGATGTTAAAGAGTAATTATGATTTTTGGTTTTTTGTTTTTTGGAGCCGGATAAAGTGATAAGTTATAAAAAAATAAAGAAAGATCATGCATATTCCCTACACCGCGATTTTGTTTGGTAAACAATAATCAGAGTCTCGTCACCCGGACACTGATATGTAGGAAGTACTGCGATGTTCGTACTAGGTTAAGAAATTGCTTCGAAATTAAAAGTCTCAAACGTGATAATCGTTATAGTAGGTAATAATGTAATTTGTAAAGTATTCGCGCTGGTATAATAAAGTATTATTTGTATAAAGGCAGTGGTCATTGCAATGTAATTTATTATTATCGTATCGTGTAAATAGTTAAGTAGCTTTATGTCGTAAGGACCTGTGTATAACATTTGATGCATCATTATAAGGAACACAATAAATTATTGTTTCAATTTGATATATTTTTTTAATTGAAACCACCTTAGTTTATATTTTAGCAAAAACTTATATTGATATATTATAGTACGAACGGCTAGTCTTAAGTCTAAAAGGATGTGGGTTCGAGTCCCACGTTGTTTCAGTTATTGGATTTTTCTGTAAAGATTTTTCAGTAACAGGCTGAAGCCAGGGAGTTAGCTTGGTTGAGCTTGCCCCGGGCTTCTGATTCGGGCATGAGATCAGGCCAGATTGTCCCACAATTCTCTGCACTTTGAGAGTATATAAATACATATTATTATCTCTTGCGTACTTAGTTGGCTAGTTTCAATAAGTAATGTCACATGGGAGAAATTGGTTAGCAGGATATTCAGATATTAATTAAGAGGATGGTAAATAAATAAAAAGTTTGATATTTTAATATGACAATGCAAGAACGATTTGCAATATATTTTATTTCTTAAGAATTCGATGAAAATATATAAAAATCTCAAATTTTTAACTATATTTAATCTTATTGAAATAGGTAGTCATTATTTTCAATAAAATGGCCGAATTTATAGTTTTTAATTCATACGCATCTCTTATATAATTGACACAACCAGAAGACAGGTGTGTTTCACATTTTTACCCTCAATACTATCGTTTCCGTGGTGTAGCGGTTATCACATCTGCCTAACACGCAGAAGGCCCCCGGTTCGATCCCGGGCGGAAACATACTTTTAAGATTTTGTTTAACAAAATAGTTCCTTTTTTATTATTATTCCTGTAGAATACTAACGACACACCCTTGCTTTGCTCGCATTTATGCTCTGATACGTGTTAGTAGTTAGTATGGAATAGTTGGACCTATATACGTTTGTCCACAGTAAATTGAAATCTGTTTTTGTATTATGACGTTTTTTCTCGTAGGAATAAGATATATTTTCCTGTATTAAAATGTCTGATCTCTCTTCCCAACTATATCCACAAATAAAATCACTCTAATACATCACTCTGTTTTGTTGGAAAACAACGTCTAACAAACACACTCCCATTTTCAATATTAACTATAGATATGGATTATGGAATAATGTTATTATTAATTAAATATTACCTATATTATCTTATCTTCTAATATATAAAAATCTCGTGTCACAATGTTTGTTATCGAACTCCTCCAAAACGGCATGACCGATTTTTATGATTTTTTTTGTGTATATTTGGTAGGTCTGAGAATAGCTCGTAGGCCATTTTTTATTCCGCTAGGTTGGCCCCCTCCAGATTTTTTATTTTTGAACCAAGTTTTTATTTAGTACTTATTTTCTTATGATTTCTATCACCAATCTATCTATTATTTAATAGTGCCAGTAATTTATAATAAAATCGGTATTAAAACTGCGCATCTCAAATTGTATTCATATATTTTTGAAAATTATAATCATTCTTTTTTAATTCTTATAACTATTTCATTTAATAAAAAAAGTTTTAAATGCATACAAAAATACATTGGTGTGACTCAATTTTTACATATTTTTGTCATTATTTAGAATAAAGGCGTAATAAAAAATTGGTAATGAGTTTACAGCTGTATGTAATTAATAATTAAAATCAAGAAAAACAAATAAAACAAACACAATCAAGAATTATTCCTCGGAGTCATCACTGTTTTCTTCATTTTCATTTTCGTTCTTCTGCTTTTTACTTTTATTACGTACTTCAAACTTAGCAACAAAAATCTTTTTACCACCAATTTTAACATCTTCAGCCATTTTTATTGCCCGTTGCACAGCTTCTGGGCCATCAAATTCTATAAATGCAGTGGCTGAAATTTAAAATTAGGTCACTATAATTTACTATACATAAAAATTTGAAACTAATATCTAAGTTTGTATTTGTATTATCTTAACCAATCAACTATTACTTATATAAAACTTGAAATATTCGTTTTTCAATATTATTTCACTTGTATCAATACTATCAAGTCATAGTCCACCATGCTGGCCGAGGCAAGTGCAGGTTGGAGAATTTCATGTCTTTTTAAAACTTGCTAGGTATTCTCACTAAGTTTTTTGGTTCTGATCTACCTTTATTTATCATTTTGAAATGATTAAAACCTGACTGGTTTGTAAAATAGGTATGGTTGGTAACTGTTTCTAATGCTAAAAATTTACAAAATCGTTAATTATAATACTTACACATAGATTTCTTTCCTTTAACTAAGCGCCTTACATTTCTTATTTTTCCTGCACTTGTAAAGACAGAACTTAGTGATGGTTCGGATAAATCAGAATAAGAGCGGACCACTAGAGTTGTTTGTGTTGGAGGCATTGGTCTCTTAATGTGAATATGATTGCCTTCGAATACTGTATTGTTTTCTTCTAATGACTGAAAGATGTAGTAATAATCTTTTATTATATAATATATTTGGCTTTTATCCTTCTAAGTTTTAAGAAGTGTGTTCATATATTTTAATTATTATACAACAAAATTTAAAATGAAATAACCTAGTTTTAAAATAAAACTTACTCAGGGAAAAGACTAAACTCTATATTTCAAGATGGGGATTATATTTTATCAATACTATTGTTTTTATAATTTTCTGATACTTATACCTCTGGTTTGCAGCAAAAATTATTAATAAAATTAACATGTATGTTACACATAAGAAATATGCTTCAAATTTGAGCAGTTAATTTTAAAATATACCTTTTCAGCAGCATCTTCACTATAAAAATTTATTGTAGTAGTGAAAACTTCAGGATCTTCCATAGAGTATAACTCAGCCACTCTGAAACACAGTGGAAAGATTTTTGTTTATTCATTTTATTTCTGCTCTATAGGTAAGTATTTAAATATGTATCACACTTTAAACTTAAAGAATTTGGTAACAAGCAAAGACTTCAGTAACTGTTTTAAAATAAGGGTACCTACCCTACTTGTTTTATTATCCCAAATTTCGCAAAGTGATCTGATAATAGCTTTTTGTAGTTGCACATAATTTTGAGGGGCAGATTTTCAATAATAATAGATGTTAACAGTTTCTCATCATTAACAGCTCCTTTTTTATCCTTGTTCCATTTTCTTTTCATCCACTTTACTTTTTCCTTCTCCTCATTAGATTGTTGTTCTTCATTAGTAGTTTCTGTTTTAGATTTAGTATTAGAAGAATTGATATCATTTTTGGGATTACTTTTTTTAAATTTCTTTTTATCCTTTTTCTTTTTATTTTTGTCCACAACAGCCATTTCATCAAGGAGATTTGTAAGTGTATGTGGATTGTCACCAATGTTAAGATTTTGTAAATCTTGAGCAATAACTTCTGGTTTGAGTTCTTTTTTATTTAATTTAGAACCTGATTTATCATCCAATTCTACTCTTTCAACTGGTATTTCTTGCGGTTTTTTCTTTTTTAGCTTTGTAACTTTAATCTGACTTTCAACAATCATTTTACTATCATTTTCTGTATCAGCTGTAATTTCAGTTGAAACTGTTTTTTTCTGCTTCTTGTGTCTCTTTTTCTCCTTTTTAGTAACATTTTCAGTTAACTCAATGTTAATTTCTTCAAAGGATTTTGGTATTTCTTTATTTTTTATTTTTAAAGAACACTTTTCACTTCTATCAGAGTTATCAATGTCAATCTGGGAGTGATCAGCAATACCTTGGTTTTCATTTTCATTGAGAACTTCCTTTTTTTGTTTTTTATTTTTATGTATGTTTTTGCGGTGCAACTTACTTTTATCTGAAACAGATTGTTCTGATTTAGATCTTTTAACAATAACATCTTCAGATTCCTCAAGCAAGAAACTTACTGACTTGTTTCTTTTTTTCGATTTAGGATTGGATGTACTATTTGTTGATATATTTAATGAATTATCTGCTACACATGTAGTTTTCATTATTGATTTTACGTTTGCATTTACATCTTTTTTTGCATTAGCATTTGGAGTAGACGTTATTTTAGGACCATTGGAATTTTTTGAACCATGGGGCTCGCTGCCTTCATCCACATTAGTACTATCACTTTTAAACTTTTTCTTTTTTTTATTTGGTGAATGTTCTCTTTTAACAATCTCTTTCGTTTTAAGTAAATGTTCATTTTCTTTGATGCCACTGTCCTCTGATTTTCGTTTCTCTATTAACTGAATGTTACATGGTTTGTAAAAGTTCACAAAGTCATATGTTTTATTTTGATTTGCCTTTTCAGAAGTTTTCTTTTGCAGTTCTATTGATTTGGACTTCATTTCAGTAAGAATGTATTTTAGGTTATTACATAAATAAGTGCTGAAGTTAATCACAATAATAAAATTAATAACATGCACGTTAATCTGTTTTATAAAAATGTTGGTTATACCTACTTTTATTTTTTAATAAACTGTCAAACTCAAGTGTCAAACGAAAATTGTGTTACCCTCTTTGGTGTTACCTATATACAGTGTTACCAACTTCCAAAAATATTTATCCCTAAAGCTTGTGCAAAAACCCCTAAAATCGCCTTAATTATTGAGTTTTCCCCCTAAAAATATATAAATATAAATTCATAAATATTTAGAAAGAATATGCTGTAATATATTTCAAAAGTCTTTTTATTATAAGTTATTTAGTACATAAAATATTTCGTCTTCATCTGAAGATTCAAATTTTTTGAAATCATACATTAATATTATCAATTTAAAAATATTAAAGAGTCAAAAAATCCCTGAAAATACCCCTAAAAACTTCAGACCCCTAAAAAAATCCCATCTCACTTATTTACCCCCTAAATCTGAGGGGGAAAACCCCTAAGTTGGGAATATTTATATAATATAAATGTTCTATTTCACGAAGTCCGTTTGCCTATGTTTATGGTTGTGCGTCACTGACCTCTATAATACCACTGGACTGGCTGTTGTCAACGTGCTTTTGTGGCTGCTTGATATTCGCCATTTTGGCGCTGTCTGCCGCTGTCGGACGTAGCGACAGTTTGTAGTACTAAAACTAATGATGTCGATATAAAGATTTTTATTTTTTTTATTTTTATTAATCAATAACCGTATCATCATAATTACTACTTATGTTATGTTAAGACCGAAAATGCAAAATTACTTTACAGTAAACAAACACTTCTCGCTGTCATTTGCAATATACGTCAAAATTAGTTCTCGAGACTCTCCCTAGTGGCGCTTCCAATGGACACAAAAAAATTGCTGTCAAACGCTAGGAACAGCCAGTCCAGTTGTGCATGCATGTGCACATTGTTTTAGTGTGCGTAAGCTCAGGGGCGCTCGCCGCTCAATCTCGGCCACGACGCGACGCCAAGAGCGGGTCACTAGTGCTTATTGCGTTCACGCTACTTTTTTACGCTGAGTACTGTCGGCATGGAAACAAAGCACAGAAAAGTTGTCCGTAGTGAGGTATTTTTTTTAATTATGTGTATACATTATATATGTATGTAAATGCCTTTGTGAAATTATTTTATAATAAATTACAATAATATTAATTATTTTAAAATAATTTATAATAATTGGTTTTGTTTTAGGGTCGAAGCATAATAGCTAGCGTTTATCATTTTCTGAAGAAAGAATATGAATTTACTGTTTTATATGCTGAGCCAAACTGTGATTTCTCTCATTTAAGAAACATTTGTCAGCGTACGGCTGAAGCTACCGGTATTAGCACAAAAACTGTGCAACGAATATTAAAAGAAGAGAAAGAATTATCGCACTCTTCTACGAAATTCACTTCGCCTATGAAAAAAAGAAGGAGAAGAGATAATAAGAGCAGTATCGACAATTTCTCAACTGATGTTGTTCGGCGTACCATCCAAAATTTCCATATTGACCATAAAGAAATTCCTACTCTAGCCAAGTTAAAGTTGGTTTTGAAAGAAAAAATCGGCTTTGACGGTTGTCTCGAAACGCTTCGCAAGTTAATATTAAATTTAGGCTACAAGTGGCGTCAAACGGAAAACAACCGTAAAGTTTTGGTCGAGCGTCATGACATACAGATGTGGCGTTTCAAATATTTAAAAACAATGTCGGAATACCGTTCTCAAGGTCGAGCAATTGTATACACATATGAAAGTTATGTGCTTTCAAACCACGTGCGGAACAACACCTGGGTCGAGCCCATAAAAAAGTCCACGCCATTTATGAAAAAACTTAGCACCGGCACACGTTTTATATTAGTACACGCGGGCAGCAATGAAGGATTTACTCCAAATGCATGCTTAGTATATAAGGCCAATTCGACAGTTGGGGATTATCATTCCAATATGAGTTATATTAACTACGTTAAATGGCTCGACGAAAAGTTATTACCCAATTTGCCTGCCGGTGCTGTCATTGTTTTAGACAATGCGTCTTACCATAACACAAGAGCTGTAAAATTACCAACGTCGGCATCAAAAAAAGAAGATATGCAACAATGGCTCAGAGATAAAGGTATACCGTTCGAAGAATCCTTCCAAAAAGTGGAGTTGTATGACATCATAAAAAAACACAAAGATCATTATATTAAATACAAAATCGATGATTTCATAAAGAACAAAGGCTTTGAAGTTCTACGACTTCCCCCCTATCACCCGGAACTGAATGTAATCGAATATATTTGGGGTATTGCAAAAAATTATATTGCATCAAAGAACACAGAACAAAATCTCATAAGCACTGAAAAGCTGATTACAGAAAGCTTGGACCATATTAGCAGCGAAACATGGCTCAATACTTGTAGCCATGTCGAAAAAATCGAAAAAGAATATTTAAAATATTTCGACCTAGATTTCGAATTAATCATTAATTCGCAAGATGATTCTGATGACAGCGATGAAGAATCAGAATTTAATTTTTTTTCAGATAGCGATTAAATTACCGTAATTCTATATCTATTTGTTTTAAGTTTTTTTATTTTATTCTTCTAATCATTTTACGTAAAATAAAAACATATTATGGTTCTAATAATACTTTTACTTACTAACAATTTCATAATACTAATTATATTTATAATATACTAATTATATTTATTAATAAAAATATAAATTATATTTATAATAATAAAAGATGATATTTTTTTTGCTAACTTTACCAACGCTCACACACACATAACTTATACCTACTCATATATTTATTTTTATGTATGTACCGTACCTTCGGTAAAAACTAACTGAAAACTAAACCAACATGAAAAATTAATATATGTTATGAAAAAAAAATGGAATTGAATGCTATGAAAAAATCATGGGAGTGAAGTCTTAAGATGCGCGCGCATCACCGTCACACAAAAGTAACAGGTTGAAGCTGGCCCCTAAACCGCTCATTAATTATTTAATTTTTCAAGTTTAAACTGAACTTTATTGACTGTGCAGACTATCCTTTTCCAATCCTATTATTATTTTATTGTAATTAATTGTTTGCATGCAATTAAAAACTATTTTTTAAAGATGCCAAAGTATGGAGGGTAGAGATAAGGAGAACCAACTCGTACACGAACAAGTGGCAGAAAAACGCGGTAAATTAGGGTGGCGCCACATTGCTAATGGATAAATTTTAAAATATTATTCGTATTTCGTGGTGGCGCGCGCCACTGTGCAAGTGGGCTAAACACACTTCACTCAGTTTACCGCTGCTATGTTCATATTGAAACTATTCGCACGCCAGCGCTATTGTGGTAACTGGTAGGTAATGGAAACTTTATTTTCAGTATACAGCTGGACACGTTTTCAACTTTTCCCCCATATGAGTCGGTTCTCCCTCCCCCTCCCTGGTGAAATTATCTCTACCCAGTACCCTCCATATGCCCAAGAAGTAATTATAAAACTTCTCTCGCGCGTACATAAGTACACGCAACCATTTTTTTTTAAATGTATGTTCTATTGATAAAATGGTAATAATAATGGAATCATGGAATTTTTATCGTACTCAGAAGTAGACTACTACTCATTTTTTATATTGTAGATATGAAGTGGTAATTGACTAGTGGTATTGACGAACTAGCACTGACCTCAGTGCGAACTAGTGATAAAATAATGGGCAATGGCAAATGGCAATTAATTGGCAACATTTTTAAATTAATGGCGGATGCGCTTGCGTGATGCCGGGTGCGCGTTATTTTAACTTATAAAGTGGCGTCGTTTTTGTGCGAAATCAAAGTTATTTATTAAAAAGAATAATATATTGACATAGGTACGTAATATTTTATAACCATTAGTGTATGTGATTGCTGTAGTGTATTTAGGGTGTTGTAGTGCTTTACTTATAGCGGTATAAGGTTTCGTGAATTTTCCATGAACGCCATGCTTCATGGCGCGCTTGATTAGTATCGATAGGTTTACCGTTATTTTCGTAATTATGTATAAAACAAATTGCATGCTTTATTTCCTCAAACGTATTTTTGGTAAAAGTTTATTTGCGCTATTTTCGCGGGTTACAAGTTTGTCCTTGATGCTAAGATAGGCGGCAAGCGTCATTATGTATGTCACAAACTATATAAGTATCTATATGGCGGGAAATGGGTGGACGCGAAAGAAAAGTTAAGTGAATTGATGCGTGATTTTTCAGTATTAAGTGAAAATGGTGGCTCCGAAGAAAGGCCGTGGCGCTAAAAATCAAGCAGCGAAAGCTAAAGCCAACCAAGCTGCTGCAGAAACTCCTGAGGCGGAAGTCGTAGAAGCAGTAGAGGACAATAACGGGGACGCACAGCCAGAGTCTGAGCAGGCTGAAGAAGTGGCTGGAGCGGATGAAGGTAATGAAGAGCAAGCTGATGGTGAACAAAATCAAGAAGGCGCAGAGAACGCCCCAGGTGAAGAGTCCAAAGAAGAAAAAGTGGAATCTGGTAAACTGCTTGTAGAGAATCTACCACCAAGTTATCTTTTTGACTACCAAGAAAAACTTAAGGAGCTGTTCTCCAAACATGGAGAAGTCATCAACGTCAAGTAAGTAAGGCAAAGTAATTACTGACTAAGCAAAATTAACATATATTTGTTAACATTCAAATATCAGTCCCTGAATTTTTTAAAACCACTTTTTTAAATTTGTAAAAATAATAGTTTGAGATAAAAAGCTCTGTGGCACAAGTTGCCTTGAACAATTTGGATTGAGTATTAATAAGGAAAATTTCTTTCTTTTTAGACGTGGTCCAATCATTGTTACTGAACTGACCACATCTCCGACATTATCGGCTATAGTCGAATTCAAAAACAAAGATTCTCTGGAGAAGGTAACAAAAATGATTATTAACATATTATTATTGAAAAGTTTATTATTTAGATAACATAGATGGTGTTGTCTTTATTGAGTAAACCTTAAAGACATTTAATTATAATGTAAGGCTAGTTTTTTCCAAATTTCCTTGAATTCCTAATGTACAGTATGAATGACTATTTGAATGTTTCAAATGGCTGGTCTGCTACCAGGACAATGTTTTGGGAGTTGTACATTTTTTGTTTTATATTAAAGAGAAAAAAAAATATATTTTTATTACTGTGGTAGTAGACCAGCCTATACCTGTCTTTTGTGGTGTCTATTTTGCACATATGACTTTCCAACTAACAGCATTTAAATATGAAATACAAATAAATATTGCAAATGAATACTTTAATTCATAAGTTGGCAAATTCCATATCAACAAGTTAGCTGTTTTATGAATTAAGGTATTGAAATACTTTATTGTTTGCAGACCTTTAATTTTATTGAATGATTTGAATTATTTTTAAAGATAATTTTTTTATTGTTTTAAAAAATATTAAAATTATAAATGTTGTTAGTTACACTTTTGAAAATTTCTTTTATATAAACATTGTTTTACATTTTAACACATTTTGTAAACAAAATTACTACTTCTAACTCTAAATATTGTCAGAGAAATCGATCTGTAAGTTATGAGTAACATCATACACTACTACACTTTAGTTAAGTTACTTACAAGTATTTTCTCCTAATATTATACTAGTCTTGTTTACTAGAACAGTATAAATTGGCCATGAAAGGAATATACACATACACTAATTCAAAATGCTATTATTTTACAAATTTTTTATGTCTATGTCTTTGGAAAGGTAAGTCTGATGTTGATGATCCAAAAATGTTTTAAAGCTAAGTTTTTTTCAAGTGTATTATCTTAATTGTTTACACAACATGACATTATGTACATTAAAATATTAATTTAAATTAACTAACATAAGTATTATTAAATTAACATTTTCTTTATATCAATATTGCAAGTAATGCTAAAACCAAACTGAAAAATAAATATATAGTTTTCATATAAATTTCCATATTAGTAACTGTTAAACAATATTATGAACACTTAGTGCTACATACATTTAGACTATACTGTTCATTTACACACATAAAGATAAAAAGAGAAGAACAAACATTAATCGGATACTTTAACAGGCCCTGGCGGAAGAAGGAACGGTCCTCGACGGCAACACCATATCCGTCGCAGCGGAGTCTCGGGCCGACACCGCGGTCCTAGTGGGAGTGCCGTATGAGGCCAGCACTGACTATGTCCGCTTACTGTTTAGTCAGTGCGGAGAAGTCGCTCATGTGCATGAGTTTAGCAAGACTAAGTTCAAAATCTGTGAGTAATATATTGTATGGTGCTTTATATTAATGAATTTAGCTATTTTAATTTAAGAAAGTATAAAAATTTTAGTATATATTTTATTACATACTAGCAAACACGGCCCGCTTCACAGGGCTTAAGTTAAAATAATTTGTAAAATTATTTAAATTGAAATTAAACAATTTTTATAATTTTCTAATAAAATAAAAGTAACCTTAGTTACTCTGCGAGTGAAAGTCCCGTCAAAATCCAGCTGTTTCAGAGATTAGCTGGAACAAACAGAAAGAAAGTACATTTTAAATAAAATGATTTTTTGATGTAAGTACCATATACCGAAAAACTGTTAATTTAAAACAGACACTTGAATTTATTTATATGTACTGATATTATATTTTGTAAACAGTACGGGTGACATTCCACGAGAAGGAGTCAGTGGAGAAGGCGCTGAAGCTCGATCGAGAGTTGCGCGTTAATGGCTTCCTTGTCACCGTATCCAAGTATCGAGATGAGGACGAACAGAAGGCTCATTCCGCTAATTCTAATAAGGTACTTTTTGTTATTAGCTATTAATTTACTCATGAGCACTGAAAAATGGAAGACTGGCAAAGAAAAATTAATATTTAATAAATAATTCTTTTGAGTATCAAGTAGTCATGATTTAGAGGTTGGATTGAATATGTCATCATATCATCATAGATTATAGTCTATCTCGCGAGATTGTAAACAAATAATATTCTAACGGTATTTATAATTTTACGATGACAAATACATCTAAATTTAAGCTAATGAGATGATATGAAGCTCAAATGAATGTCACTACTTTGAATTATATTGCTATAATAATCATATGATTATATATAAAATGATTATGCATGTAATTAAAGATGATGTAAACTCAGCAGAACAAACGCCAGCACGCGCAGCAGAACCGGCAGCCGAGCACCAACACCAACACCGCGGCGGGCACGCGCGCCAACAACTTCCGTCCGCGCGGCGGCGCCTTCAACGCCCGGGGGAACTTCAGAGGTACACAATATGCTCTTAGAAATCTCATTTAATATGATTATGTATTCTACCCTTTATAACGTCACACTGACGGGGATGAGCCTCCCCTTAATTTGAGCGGGATTAGACCGCAATATTTCAAGCCATAGTATACGCTAGCGAAGTGCGGGTCGAAACATTCCCGTTGAGGTATCCTCACGATGTGTTTCTTCAACGTAAGCATGTTGTAATCATGTTGGATATGATTCGCACATGATCGTGGCAGTATTTGTTTTCCTTGAAAATAGTGCTAAATTTATGTTTATGGCCTGTTTAAGGAAAATAATGTAATAAATTAGTTTAATAACATTCATTATAAATTGTATAATATTATAAATATGGGCATGGTTTTAATAAAACAAAAGCACTGTTTAAATTTATAACACGGCTTCATAAATGTTTGTAAAGATTTTATCTTCCGACAAACTGGCCATTCAAAAAGATAAAAATCATATTACAAATAAAGTGTTTTCGCGCTCTCTACACAGTGAAAAATAATGTTAACGTTTTATAAATAACAATATGATGATTAGTATAGAAAGCTTATACTAAAGTGTAACTGCACAGGTGGTCGTGGGCGCGGCTTCGCGGGCCGCGGCGGCGCCTTCCCGCGCGGGGGCTACGCGCCCGTCAACACGTACCTGCCGCCCGCGCCACAACCCTTCATGGGACGACCGGTAACCAAACATTACTGATTTATTATAGTATAATATGTATTGATGCAGGTAAATTGTGAAAATCGAAAAATTTATAATTGTACCGTAATATTGTAAGAGGGAATGTAATGTAATCAGTCCTTTATAACGTCCCACTGCTGGGCACGCGCCTCCCTGAGTACGAGGGGGATAAGGTCATAGTCCTGGCCTAGTGCCTGCAGTTGGCGGACTTCACATGTCTTTTGAAAACTTGCAAGTTCTCTCAGACGTGCAGGTTTCCTACGTTTTATTTCACCGTAAGACAAAGGGTAATCTTGTTAGAAAATGATTCGCACATGAAAATATCAAAGGTGCGAAACCCGGATTTGAACTCGCATCACTCGGTTATCCAAGCGAGCGCGTTACCACTGGGCCAAGACTGCCTTGTGAAAAGGTGACGATTGATTAAACTCTGCTTAATTATAATTTCACTAGTGACACTTTTACTAGTTAAAGGTTTTTACAATTTCCCTGAGATATTGTTATGTACATATATTATATTATTATCTATATCTTTTTTGCTCTTATGATTTTTATGTGTCGTGTATGAATTTTGCTTGTTTACTTTGTTACTTATGTGTTTGTTTGTAACTGCTTTACATCTAGTGTCAAATAGCGATTTTGTCTCGTTGTAAATAATGTCAACTTGCTTTTAATTTCACGTTCTTTCTCATTTGAACTTTTTAAGCTTTTTACACTGTATTTTTTTGCATTTTTGCGTATTATGCTTTTAGTTATCATTTTAATTTTCATTACTCGAATCGAATGCATAGAAAATGTGCAAAGAAATGCAGTCACCAACAACAATCTTTGCCATTGTTATATCTGTGCATTCTTTTCAGAACTACCTGTAGTCGAACATTAGTCAAGATGTCGCACAGGTAACTTAATATAACTATAACACTAACTCATGAACATTCATAATATCATCTTACTAACATTTACTGACCAAAATTTATAAAAGAATGTAAACTAATAGTTAATATGCAACGAGATATTATGTTTGCATCTAGTTCAGCCGCGGGTTCCGTATACAAAATGTATACAAAATCTTGACAAATTATATACTAAAACCTTCCTAGAGAACCACTCTATACATCGGTGAAAACAGCATGAAAATCGGTGCAGTAGTTTTTGAGTTTATCGCGAACAGACAGACGCGGCGGAGGACTTTGTTTTATAATAAATAATAAATATGTCGGGACATTTTTACAACAGCGCCATCTAGTTCCGTGATAAGCTACGAGGCTTGTGATACGGATACCAGATAGTTGATATACTATACATATATAATTTTAAATACATACATTATATAAATATAATGTGTAGTGAATTATTTTAAAATTTCCTTGATTCTAATCTTACAACAAAAAAAAAATATTAGAATATAAGAAACAGCGATGAGTTACATGAATCTAAAATGTTCGATTGTAAATATGTTCCAACTAATTATGTATAAGGAATTTAAAATGGAGAAATTCCTAACGGAATTGTTGAAAGTGAAATATAATGTAAACATTTCTCTTCTCGGTGAACTTTAATTATAAATGGCGGCAAAACAATTAAGCTATTTATTGATTTCACACTTTAACCATTTATAGTAGTTAGTGAATAATTAAATAATTGCTATATCGAATTACTCACTGAGACGTTTAATTCACAAATAATTCAAGATTTGACATAAATTAACAGATTGTATATCAATATTATATTCAGTTACATATTTTATTATTTTTTTTTTATTTGCTTTTTTAACGCGAAATTAATGATATTTTTGAGTTAAAATCAATGCATACGTTTATAAATGTGAATAAATATTTTTTATTTGCAGCAAGGTGGTTTCATGAACGACGGCCAGCGGCCGAACAAGCGACTCCGACAAATGTAAACTGGTGTATATGTGTGTTCCGTGTTGTGTGTGTGAGTGCGCGTCTACAGACTGACATCGCATCAAATCTAGCTAATTGTATTTACTAAGTACATCAATTATTGTAAACTATTGTCTTTTGACAGCTAATAAATAATTACTAACTTTGCTTGTGCTGTTTTATTTCGTATCTTGAGGTGTTTATAGAAAAATAAATATATAAGGTAGCTCTTTAGACATTTTTTTGAAAATACATATATGCTTACTAACCAGGTGGTTAGGTTACTACAGACCTCTCACGTATTAATGGGGTGTAGCAGGATCGCTTAAACGTTCAACCACGACGACCCGGCAGGCCTGACTAAGCAGTCTGTCTCTATCTTGATAAAAAGTGATATTATCCTTATATTGTGCTAATTGAGCAAAAAGCATTGTTAAAAATATATTATCAACTTAATAATACGTATTTATGGTTACTAATGTTATGACATTTAGAAATTTAGTATTCACATTAGATAATGGCGTTTACTAAAAATACATACTTGAATAATTTTGCATATAACTTTCTGTGTAAAAGTAGGTAAATAAGTGTGAACAAGAGCTTATAGTGGAACCCACGCTCAATTATTTCAGTTCGACTTTTCCGACAAGAGTAATGCTTGTTGCATAATTATTACTGACCAATGCATTATAAAACGGTTGTTAACATTAGAAATTACGCTCTCCTTACATTGACTTTGATGCTATTAGCCTCTCTGCATGCTATATGAGGATCGTGGCTATTATTGTTTGTGAACGCAGCGTGATCGCACGCACATAAACAAAAAAGTAAAAAAAATATATCGAGTATTTATTAATTGAATTATGACAAAATGAAGGTGAAAGTGATCATAGTGTTTTTTATTTTTTTTATTTATTATGTGCATTGCGCGAAAGTGAATTCCCGCCAAAATGACGTGAAACAGGAATCTGTTAGAATGCCAAAAAATTATCGCTCTCGCGGGGAAGTTATGGAGGATTTATTTGTAATATTTGACCCTTCATTTTTATCTTACGTGTGGCCTAAAATTAAAAATGGCGTGCATTTGGTTGTTGGGCCCCATTGTTGGGATGATGTTAGTGTATTTTTGAAAGATTTGTCTGAGGGTCGGGCATGGGCGTACAGAGGTATGTAATCAAATATTTAAACATAAAAATCTCTATTTTATTCAGCTAGATCAGTTTTCATTTATTATAATTTAAAAGCCGTACTGGGCCCATCATTTTCGATATTCATGAGTTCCTAGGTACCTAATACGTATTGTTTTTTTATATCTAGGAAATAATTATAAAATACTGAATTATAATTTATACGTTATGTAATAATTTCTAAAAAATAAAATAACCGCGGTATAAATAATTTCGTTTAAATATCGATTCATAAAATTAATATCACTTCAATAACTACATATTAGTAATTTATGTAGAAGGAAGTATAAAGAATAATAATGTCCACATTCTTTAGTTTTATTTTTAATCAGTCAATATTTAATATGAATTATGATAGAAAGCAAACCGTCTCTTATTACAATAAATTAAAATCAATTATTAATCGGTAAACTAAAACAGTATTTTTGATAATAATTAAATATTTCAAGTTATCTTGTAACATCGAGTTTAAATAATAGAACGAGACTTCTCTAATCTCTACATCTCGTGACACTGATATCGAAAAGCGCGCGCAATTATTATTATTATTGTTTCAAAATATTTTTGTTTGAAATAAATATTAAAACCTATATAAGAAAATTAAAACATAATAAATTTAATATATTAATATTAAAAAAATCTTGTAATTAGTCCCAGATTCATATAAACACAGTATTCAATATGTCGTTAATATGAAGTTAAGTGCAAAAAGTACCTACTTGTCGACTAATGGCTGACGTCCCGCGGGCAGCAGCTGCGCATACCGTAATTGGCAAATCAATAGTATCTGTTCATAGAAATGAAAAGCTACCTAAAGTAAACATTCATTTATGTTGCTATTTTCTAGCAATTACTGGTAGGAATATGTCGTAGTAACTATCCTATGCGGGTCGGGGTTCGATTTCCATTTGGGGCAATTTTATACAGGTGTTTTTTAATCATTATCGATGATCTATTAGGAACTTTTAAGTATGCAGCATAATGTATGGTCTAAATCTGTTAAACTCTAAACAAGTCGAGTATGTAATCGAGGCTTTGCATGCGTATAATCTTCAGAAACGCGGCAGATTTCAATATAAAGCTCAAATGAGCGACATCATTAGGTTCTCTTCTAAATGAAACTATGTACAAGAACTCGCTTTCTCTTTAGATTATCTCCACTGATTGACTTAATTAGATATTTTAATAATAAAAGGAAAATATAAATAAAACTAATATTAAGTACAAAAAATAAGGATTTAATTGTAATACTTAATTTTATTAGTAATGCTAAGTTTATAGTAAGTACCTAGTAAGTACATTATGAAAAAAATGCCGACGGTAAATTTTACTTCGGCTAACGTCACGCGCATACTTTTATTAAGACGTTGTCCCAGCGCAATAGCAATTTGCGGGGTTAATATTCGTATACTTTTTGATTTATATTATTATCATTCTTATTACATATCATTAAAAATTCTAGTAATGCATAAATTTTAAATATAACTTGTAACTAAAGTAAAATACGTATTAAATTGGTCTGTAGCTGCTGATGCATCTGGTCGTTACCATTCCGGTTTGTTTGACGGGAAACGGTTTTGGCTTGGATCTAAGGAACAGTGTCTCTTGTTGGTGAGTATATACATAATACAATCAATAATCATATAAAATAAAATATAATAAATATATTGGGACATTATCACAGCGCTATCTAGGTAGTCCGTAGTTCTATGGTAAGCCCTGTGAAACACTAGGTACATATGTTATATAACTTTAAATACATACATGTAATAATTATAAACACCCATGACTGCATAACTTCATTCATGCTCATCATTCATCATACAAGTGAATTCCCCAAGCAAGACTCGAACCCATAACCGTTTGTACAGCAAGTAGAGTCATTACCTACGTGTCATCACTCATCGATAATATGTTGCTAATAGATGACGAATGTAGATATAAATTTAGAAAGAAGATTTCCGTAATATCTCTTTTTCTAATAAATATGTAATCAGTTCAGTTATAGTGAATATTTTATTTTAAGTCTTATGTAACAATGAAAAAATTTGTAATCAAAATTTATTACTTACAATATAATATGAAAGCATCTAGAATGGCAACGTTTATATTAGTCACTATAAAAATTATATAATCAGGTTATTACGTGAATATTAATGTATTATTATAATTATTAAAATAAATATTATTTTTAAAACGATTGTTAAATGCTGAGAAAGGCATGGATTGACTGTGTGAAAGGTGTGCGTGTCTGTTTGATAAAATGTATGCTTATAATGATAAGGAAGGATTCATCCGTATATAATGGATTCATTATCATGATGATGTAGTTACGAGCGACTCACCCTTGCTGCAATCGGGTTAGGCCCTATATATATACTTTTGATAGATCATTACTATAGATTTCTTAAAAATGAGATATTTTCCCACCTTTTTTCTATAATATGCATATCTATACTAATAAATAAAATTGAAGAGTCTGTTTTAAATTTTAAATTAACAGCTTTTCACTAAATGCATATGAAAATATATACGATACTAACAACAAAAGAACAATTTTTAAAATGTTTGTCTGTCTGTCTGCTTGTTCCGGGTAATCTCTGAAACGGATCGATTTTGACGGGACTTTCACTGGCAGATAGCTAATGATGTAAGAAGTAACTTAGCCTACCTTTTAACCGACTTCATAAAAGGAGGAGGTTATATTTTGAAATTTTATTTATTTTAAGTAGCGGAACCCGTGTCTTCGCTGACGTTAACCCTAGGGGCGAACCCTAGCGAAGTGAGGGTGAGTCGTTAGTACATAATATAAATCTTCTTGAATATCTAAGCGTGATAGTATAGAAAAAAACAATGTAGAGATAGTGAATGTTATGTGCACTTGTAAAAACAAACATATCGGTTTGATTATTCGTTGTTCCATAAATGTGTACAATTTTTTTAATATGATTGTTGTAAGTATACTCTTCTAAATAAATTTTATTATTTACTTTTATATATAATTATTTGTAGGATCAAAATTATATGTCGAGAGAAGTAAATGAAACATGGGGAGAATATTATAGCGGCGGTTATCTCAGCACTTTGTTTAGAAAAGAAAGAGAGTTTGGTGGTAGTGAGTATGATACATATTAAAACTAACAATGCACTTACTATAAATAAATTGTAATAAAAATTATGACGGTTTTTCTAATATTGCACACTACACTTCTAAAATTAATTATTCATGGAAAATAGGAAATGACATTCTGTTGACAGGTTTTTGAATATATATTGAAACGCTTTTTAGTTTAAATTGAATTTATTATATTTTTACTAATACATAACAAGGAAGTGTCGGATGTGGGGCAATATTACGTATTTGATCGTATAACACTGATCACTTTACAACTGGTTTATTGGATTATAAAAATGTTGCAATTTTTATTTAATTTATAAAACTTTGTTGTAGCGAGCATACATATAGAATCTATTGGTCTCTATCAAACTTTTCTTTAATGCTGGGAAATGCATTAACGCATACCTCCAGGTACTCAACAAAACCTTCCTCCGTCTTAATTAATGGGGCGCCGCAGGATCGCCTAAGCATTTCACGACGCCCCGACGGCCCCGCCTGGTCTGCCGAAGCAGACCACACAGTGGGCCCTCTCTTCGCGTTACTTGTCTTCACACCCGGCTGGATTGCCGGATGCAATATATGTATATACATAATAAGTATATACACTCCCAACCACGACAAGGTGAACACACGTTGGGGGGTATCACTAACAAACTAAGCCTTTTAGCCTAAAGAGCAACAATCATACAAAAATTCGCATGTACATTATGTAATATATAAATTGTAGAAAGAAAATATTATTAATTATGGAAAAAAATATTATTATACCGATAATTGCAGATATCGATGACTGGCACTCGCTGTTGCAACGAGACGATTTGATGCGCAGAGTGGTGGCGGCGGACAACGACGCGCCCATCTCGTTGGCGTACAGCGCCTTGCAGCTCACTCTCAATATCACTAAGTTCACTATGCCTAAGGTAAACTTCATCGAAAAGTTAAATTTCATTGAAAGTCATATTAGGTAAAAAAATATTTTAAAATATTTATCATTAGGTACTTATTATTTAAAATAAAACTATGGTCTAAGATCCGAGCCTACATCGACCTTCACCGAGCTGA
Source organism: Boloria euphrosyne (assembly GCA_951802675.2). Classification (NCBI taxonomy): domain Eukaryota; kingdom Metazoa; phylum Arthropoda; class Insecta; order Lepidoptera; family Nymphalidae; genus Boloria; species Boloria euphrosyne. Next base: position 15,170,017 of record OX637871.1, read on the forward strand.
TAATAGAATAAAAGTTATTTTATAATAAATTTAGTATATTAAAAAATATAATAAAAATGGGTTGGCTAAAAAAATCCTGGACAGACAGACAGGGTTACATTTATTTATTTTATTCATGAGAAGGCCATATACATTACAAAGTTATTTAGATAAAAAATTACACTGTTTACTATATGGAGGGTAGTAGAGGTACCTTTACCCTCCATAGTTTACGTACCGAGCATGTGCACTTTCTTATATTCAGGGTCCCATCAGACACGACTGCAGTGTTGGCTCCTTTATTATTGCACTTAATACTTACCTCGGATCTCTCTGTCACTCATTTCCACGCGTCGAAATTTAAATCTTTAAAATTCGCAAACCTCTATTAGGACCGAATTTTTTGTAGACAACTCTATATCAACGTGCTCGCCATAAAACAACGCTTATGTTGATATAATTTTTTTTCTATTATCCAATCGTGTGAAAGTAACTGGTACGACATACCTGTTTATACCTGCCAACCCAGTAGTTCGTCCAGGTCAATAATAGCCAACCCAACGTCGGCATATTCTATATGTTTTTTACTTTCAAGTCAGGATAAAATTTTCTTATTATCTTGATGTTGCAACATTCAATGAAAAATCATTTTTTAAAAAATAATTAAAAATATTCTGTCCAGGATTTTTTTAGCCAACCCTTTTTTATTATATTTTCCAAATATACTAAATTTATTATAAAATAAGTTTCATTCTATTATCAGCTCGGTGAAGGTCGATGTAGGCTCGGATCTTCTACTACTATTTTTTCGGATTATTTTGCAGATTTATTTTGATTTTTGACACTGTCTGTAACAAGTATTTAATGACCTTTAAGATGTCTAAAACTTTAGTGAACATGATTGCTGAAAGCACCAAAAATCAAAATAAATCTGAAACCATTTATGTTTATATAATTTTTTCATATTTTTAATTTTAATGTTTTAATTTTTGTAGTCCTACGAAATAACACTCGGCTTATGCCTCCCTCGCTCCTGCACAGGCGAGGACGTTGTGTCGATAATAAACTTCTCCATAATGCTCAATGACAATTTAAGGACCAACCGCACCGTTTCTCGAAGCATCAAATTAAATTCCTTAAGACATGTTGAAAATTCTTATGATATTAAAAATGATATAGCAGCTGTTTCACTGATATTGGTCACTATAACCCTCGTGATTGTAGCCATCGTCGCTACAGTAGTTGACTTAGATTTGATCAAGTTCAAAAGATACTCGAAATCAATAAGCTTCGACCTCGAGCAGTACACGGACAAATCTGAGAAAAACATAAAACAAATAGAACCTAAACACACAAAATTAGATGACACAATAGATTTTAACGATTTCAAAAAGGTTACATCGAAAAAGGTCCAGCCTCCAGTGATTACGCTGGACGTAAAACCGATGGAGGCAAAAAGTTGTGTGCGATGTGGGAAATATAAGAAGCAGTGTGTAAATCCGTTGCAAATTGACGTTCCTTGTCCGAGGGCCAAATACAATTCCAGTTCAAGTTTAACGACGGACATTAAAAGTGAAAGGAGTATTTACAAAAGCCTTCTGCTGTGCTTTTCCCTGAAACATAGTTGGTTGAGGATATTCAACACGTCGATGGCTAACCGAGACCTGGCGGTCGCGCACGTGTTGAAGATATTCGCCGTCCTCTGGATTATATTCGTTCATGTCACTGTTGTTGTTAGTTATCTTTCAGGTAATATGCCAATTTTCTGCCTTGAATTAAAATAAATTAATTAGTTATTACAAAATTGATTACATAAATACAACAATTATTAGTATATATATATACCTATATAAAAATATGTATAGTTGTGTTATTGCTCCGAGTTCTACTTGTGCTCTCTTTTTGCATTTGATTTTGATTGACTCTAATTTTTAAAATTAGGTAAAAATGACTGAATAATAATTTGAGTTTATACAATTAAAAAATATATATATTAATAAACTAAACAAGAATTCAATGTTAGTAAATTTGACTGTCTGAAACGTATCGTAACCTCAGACTACATTAAATAAAGGCAGACACCGCGCACCAAACAACCGAGCGAAGCCAAGTTCAGTGCTACTAAATGCATGAGTAATACGTTTCCGAGTTTATGATTAGTTATTATTTGGTTGAACTCGGGTTAAAAATACGAGAAATTTATTGATAATCAGAAATGATTACCTAAGTCTCGGGGTCAAGCATACCTAACTTCAGTAGGTAGTTTTGCAAAGAGATCCGATAAGAATTTTCTTCAAGAATCACCATGCAGGTAAAAGGTATTGTTTTATGCATTAGTGCATTAAATGCATAACTATTTTATAATATATTGCAATTTTGATAGGGAGCCATAATTAAAAAAAGTACCATAGAAAAATTAATAGTTTTTTTTATTGGTATTTCATTATCTGATACTAGCAACATTACACGCCTACAAACAAACGTATTGCTACAGCGTAAGCAGCGCGTGGCTATGTGTGTCACGCACACATATATAACCAATCGCAGTCACTCGATTGTTTAGCGCGCTGTGTCTGCCTTTTTTAATGTAGTCTGAGATCGTAACATTATATAGATTAACAACAAATATAATATTTCAATTTATAAAAACACACTTCCTTCAATTTTATAAGAAAATAATTATTTTACAGAAAATGGTGGCGATGTAAACGATTATAACTATATTTATTATATCATATCGACGGGGAGCCTCGCATTCGATACCTTGTTTTTCGTTAGGTAACGAACTGCCTAAATTACATTAAAATTACATCTTCTTCTTTGATATATGTCTATCCCTTTCTGCGACCTTGTACTTATAAAATGCTAAGGGCTGGTTTTTCAAATGTAGGATAATGTCATTTCCGTATTATATTTCGTATTATATATGTAGAGATGAATTATATAAATATATATAAATATGAATTATTTTACTCCTATATTAATTTGTTAACAGATAATTTTAGTAATCTATAGTTACATTGAAAATCAATCCAAAGATTTATTTGAAGGATGAAATCGGTACCTATTTATTCAAATTTTAAGTAGGTAAAGGTATTTACATTTACTAGACTTTTTTTGGTTATTTTGGCTTTCGTGCTTACATTTCTTCTTTCTATGTCATTTTGTTAATTCTAGTTATGTTTATGATAAATTATTGTATTCATTTTTAGTGGTTTGTTCAGCGCTCAACATTTCTTCTACTTAAAGAGCGGGGATTCCGCGGAGGAGCTCGCAAATAAAGGCGGCATGTTTGGCCAAGTTTTACAGCTAATATGCTTCATTATCAACAGAGCAATCAGGTATGAAACGTTTTTTTTTATTTTTCCCAAAGAAAATGTAAAAAGATAAAATATTATTTAAAAAACTACTGAGGTGCAGTGTAAAATACAAACTAAAAACATCAATGTAAAAATTGTACATGGCATATGTATACATGAATAGGTATTTACTATTTACATAAATCTCTATATTACAAATTTTTAATAAGAAACATAAAAATGATTATATGAAGATGAATGATATGAAAGTTTATATTTTTCAAGAAAGGGATATAAAAATGATCTATACTAACATAGGATCGATTTAATAAAATATAGAGACTGTGCGGTAGGATGACCTTCGTAAGATTGGAGGGCGCTGCATTGTTTATTGTTTTGTTGTTATTGTGTTTTGCTACTTTTTCTTTTTGGGACAACCGTATAAAATATAAATATTATTTCTCTTGTTGAATGGTGTAAAGATTTTCCCCTTTTCGACATGATTTTATAATAAAAATCACAATTAAACAACACGACAAATTTGACAGATGTCTATGTTGGATAGTCAATAGTCATATAAAAATTATAATGCCCAATCGGCACTCATGGAAGCCATTAAAAGAAATAATTGAATTGATTTGAAAATTATAATGTTAGTTCCATTTTATGTCACGACCGTCATCCTACCGCACAAACTTTAACTGATATTTAAAACACTAGGTGTGTGAAAAGCTATAGTAGTGTTAATACCTCGCTGCAGACTCGGCCATAAATCATTCGAGTGTTTCGCTCTCTTTCCCACTCACGGGCCTTATGGCACGGCATTGTGCATTACTACGCTGTGCATTACTGCAGTCGATGAGCGATATCGATAGTTCTTTTTTTTGTATCTTTATAAATGGGTGATAGAAATAAAAACACGTTTATTTGACACGTAATGGTCTAATTTATTTTTGTAGCGATTTTAATATACTTAATAGCACAGCACAACTAAAATATTTATACTAAATAGGCAAAACATATTTGCTAATTACCCTCTTTAGTTTTTTATAATAAGTTAGTTAATCACATTAGTACCCATTAGTTACCCTGCATACTTAATGAATGCAGTATGTTTACGTCGTAACCTTGATGATTCCGTTATCGATAGCGGCCTTGCGCGCGCGCAACTAGCGCACATCCCTAGTCCGATTATGATTTATGGCCGAGTCTGCAGCGAGGTATTAACACGACTATAGTAGATACATTTCGATATGAATACTATGTCAGACTGCTCCCGCCGTACGCGTACGCGCTCGCGCTGGCGGCGACGGTCTCGCGCGTGCGCCGCGACACCGCCGCGCTGGCGCCGCCCGGCCGCGATCACGCCGCCTGCGCCGCGCACTGGTGGCGCAACCTGCTCTACGTCACCGACCTGTACCCCAAAGACGAACAGGTTGGATTATTTTACTTTATTTTATTTAGGAAAACAAATAGTTTTACAGCACGTAAGTACTATTTAAATAAAAGTGCGTGCGTACAAAATACACATGTCTGAAATTAAACTTCTTTATTTATAAATTTAACTCCCTGCTTACAAACTGTATAAATACTAATGATATTTGTAATTTCACTTCAAAAACAATTCCTCACGATTACCAGCATGAGCAGCCACGTCATAAGTTACCGCAACCTTGTTGGAAGTCGCATAAGAAGTTTCACTTCAAAAATATACACCTTTACCAATTAAGTTTCCACAATTAAGAAAATCATAGACATAATTGATTATAAAATCAAACAAATAAATTTTTTACTAAATAATAAGTAAAGGAGGACAAAAACTAAAAGTACGTATTACAAACAATATTATTACGTATTATTGGATATTCTCTTCATTTAAGAGCTTTAGATTGTCGCTCTATTAGGTTAACATTTAAATTTAACTAACTACAGTTATTACACGTAGATTATATTATACGCTGTCATTCTCGTTGTTATCATCGTACTTTTCGAGTGCACGAGATCAATTGAAATTACTTGTGGTCGTTAGAAATACAATCCAGAATTTCCGAAAAATATATTAATATGTATAGACAAAAAAAAAACCAGAACCTTTTTCTACTTTTTGTCCACCGATTATTGACGAGCTTAAAGTTTTATTGATAATAAGATATGATTGATGAGATAAACAATATTTTAATCGTTCGGTCACTGGTAGAATAGAATATGTACATAATAATATATGTAGTTATTATTTGAAGCCCACATTGGGCGCCAATTATAATGACATTTTTAAATACTATGCCAAATGTGTCAATTCGTGATTTAATGAATGAAGTTTTATGTCTTCGTCATTTTCGTTCATTCTTTAATTAGATTACTAAAATAAACATAGCGTAATTGCTTCTTAACATTATTGATACAAATTGACCATTATACAACAGTTTATAATATTATAGTGTATGCTAATATCCTGGTACCTGTCGTGCGAGACTAAGCTGCACGCGGTGGGCGCGGCGCTGTGCCTGCTGCTGGCGGCGCGGCGGCGGCGGCCGGCCGCGGCGCTGGGGCTCGCGCTCGTGCTCGGCGCTACTACGTACGATGTCGTTACTGCGTATTCTGATTTCGGATACCGGTACGTGTACATTTGCTTGCTTTTTAGAGTTATTGCCAAATATTTATAAATGGAAATAGATATACTTTCCTAAATTTAGAACTTATTTTTAAAATTTTACAATACATTAAATAGGTTTTTATAAGATTTGTACTCAAGGGATGTTTGAAAATAAACTAAAATGTAAGTGCATTCCCAGTGTCCCAGACGCCTTCGCGCTGTACTCCGTAATGATAAACCGCGGCTGGTCGCGCGTGGCGCCCTACCTCGGCGGCGTGCTGGCGGGCTGGCTGCTGCACGCCATGGACGGGGAGTGTTCTGTGTCTAAAGTACGTCGTTTAAGAAAATATAAGTAAAAAGCCGGCTCTACATTGTTTTAAGGACCGGAAATCTAATTCGTAGCTTTCACATATGATTATGCATGTGATGTTTTAGTTAAGACTTCTTAAAAATGAGATATTTTCCAGCCATAAAAAGTATCCTATATGCAGCTATCATCATACCAAATTTCATAAAATCTGTCAAGTGGTTTTCTCGTAAAATAGTCACAGAGAGACAGAAATAATTTCTAAAAACTATGTTAGTGTATAAGTATAATACTTCAATATGATTTTCCATGTTTGTTTCGACTAAGCTAGAATTTTATCAATAATATAAAAAATGTGTGTTACGCAGATAGTGTCTGGCGCTGCCATTTTTGTGTTATTGTTAGTTCACTGGTTGACGTTATAAGAAGTAACTTAGGCTACTTTATTTCGAAAAAAAACTGTGTATCGCAGGTAATGTCGCGGTGCCTGTGGGCGGGGTCCGCGCTGGCGCTGTGCGCGGCGCTGGCGCTGCGGGCGAGCGCGCGCGCCGCCGCCGCCGCGCACGTGGCGTGGCCGCTGGCGCTGCTGTGGCCCGTCGTCGCCGCCGCCACCAGCCACGCCGGTCTGACCCTTTGCTGGCTTATACCAAAGCCTATGCAACATATAGCCGGCCAACGGACGTGACAATCGCTTGGGATATTAGTGTATGGCAGCTTGAGCTGTCACGTACGTTGGCCGATTATATGTTTCATAGGCTTTGCTTATACACTATTTTATATCGTCCCATACCTATAAGAACAATTCGCTATAAGACACCGTTGCTCATCAAGCGAATAATTATATAGTCGTATAATTTAAAAAATGTCGAACTCATCTGCCGAGGTCATAATTAGAATAAAGAAAATATGGAACTTTCCAATTTAGATTTTTCCGTTTTGTTTTCCCAAATTTCATACAATAAAGTTTATTAGAGTATTGTCATACTTTCATTCGCTTTACTTAGCGTAGCTCAAAGTGATTCTTTATATCTCTTTGAATATAAAATGATTAATAGAACATTCTCATTTTTTTATAAAATTTATTATAAAAAATGACAATTAAAAAAAAGTAAAGATCTCAGTTTAAAATTAATTCACACACGAGTAGGAAATCGCAACCTTTGTGCGTAACAATTCTTGTACATAAACATTTTATTTCTTATATTATATATTTGGTAGATTTTAAAAATCACTGATTTCCTAATTTTGAACCACATTTTAATACTGCTGCTTCAAATATGTCCTATAACAAAGCCATGTAACTGCGCAGGTCGCACGCGCGCGCTGTGCGGGCCGCTGGTGGCGGGCGCCAGCCGCGTGAGCTACTGCGCGCTGCTGTGCGCCGGCGCCGGCGCCGCGCTGCCGCCCGCCGCCGCCGCCGCGCTCTGCGCACGCGCACTCTGCCTGGTCGGTACCCGGCACACGATCTTATTTTTCTTATACTTTTGTATCGATATTTCTTTCCGAACTATCACACTGGGTTTGAGAAAAAATGTAATAATAATGATTTAATCTAGATAGGTAAATAAAAACTAAAAAGTGTACGTTTGTTTGAAATAACAGCAGCTTTTTACGAAATGCATAATATTGTAATTATATAGGGTAGGTTATGTTTGTCCACGATAATCTCTAAAACAGCTTTTGATGGGAAAATCACTGGGTGATGTTATAAGGAGTAACTAAAGCCACTTTTATTTAAGAAAAAAAGGAGATTGTTCAAAAAAATTAAAACATTTATACCTAGGGACAACCACGAGAGAAGTGAACATGAATCGCTACTATTGAATAAAATACTAAGTACATAATTTTGGTTCACAAAAAACCAAAAAGAATTAAAACAACGTATATTCGCGTAAAATTAATAAAGTATCATTATTTAATAGTCTGAATTATTGCGTGTTAGAGAGAGACGAGACGTTAAAAAGAGTTCAACATTATTTATTACATAATTCCACCTGCCAGTTAAGTTACTTCGCGGGCGCCGCCATACTGTCGCTGTCGGCCGCGCTCGCCATGGCGCTGCTCATCGAGATGCCGTGCTGCTGCCTGCTGCGGCGCCTTTCGCAGCGGTAGACCAGCGGCTCCCAAATGCTGGGCCTTAGAGGTCCAGGGTTTCGTAACCGTCAATTTAATTTTCCGAATTCCTAATTCCATTCGTTAGTAAAATGTCACACTTGAAAGCATAATTTTAACCGTATTACTAATAAATATTTGAGAAAACTTCACACATTATATTAAAATAAAAATTAAAAATTATTGTATTAATATTTTTCAATAGTGATTTGTTCTTTCAAATCAAAGAAGAAAGTAGACTACTTATTTAGTTATAATCAAAATGGGGATCTTTTAACCAAAAAAATAACTAGGGTTCAGTGGCTATAAAAGTTAAGAAGCGTTGGATTAGCGTTAGTATTATTTTATTTTTAAAGCAAGCAAATGTACTTTAAACAATTTTATTGTAGGTAAATAAAAATGTATCATGTAAATAGTTATTTTGTTTACTGTGTATTATTTATTTTTTAGATAATAGTTTCAATAAATATATAATTTCAGAAAATAATAGTTTTCTTATTATAGTACCTGGCCTTTATTTCGCTGTTTGTTTGTGGTGATTTTTGGAACAGATCCATAGTTCTTAGAATGTCCTGGCTGTCTGCCTGTGAACGTATCAGAAAAAAACTACTGGACAAATTTTGATGTTTGGCATGATGATGCAGCTGGTTATCAAACATATTATGGGTACTTTTAACTGCGAGAGAATATTTTAGAAATTCTTCTCTAAAATTAGAAAGAAGAAAAAGAGAAGAAAGAAGAAGAAAAAGGCAGTGGTAGCCCAGCGGTAACGCGTTGCTTGTATAATCGAGTGATGCGGGTTCAAATCCGGGTCTCGCACCTCTGATATTTTCATGTGCGAATCATTTCTATCATGATTACCACTTGTCTTACGGTGAAGGAAAACATCGTGAAGAAACCTGCATGTCTGAGAGAACCTAGCAAGTTTTCGTAAGACATGTGTCCGCCAACACGCACTAGGCCAGCGCGGCGGACTATGGCCTGATCCCCCTCGTACTGAGGGAGGCCCACCCCCAGCAGTGGGACGTTAAAAAAGGCTGACGACAATTAGAAAGAAACATCTATAAATCGATCTATTCATAAACATAAGTGATCTGTAAAATAAATCTAGGTGAGGTTTACTTTATTTAAAAAATGTGTCTATGTAGCCAGCCCGAATTAAATATGAGACTCCGTATTATTAAAGGACGAAGGCTTTAAAATTCATTTAATATTGTAATGAAATTAAACAATAAACCTTTTTTTTGGTTTATATACATATCTTTTTCTGTCATACCACCTCGTACGGATTACCTAAACTCTGAGTATAACTCAGAAGACCTAAACTATATCTAAATACTAATTAGTATATTGTAAAAAAAAAAACCACCAATAATTTTATTTTTTTTAATAAAACTCTTTCATACAAACTTACATCTAAGCAATATTTACAACTTATTTACATCTAAGTAGGTACAGTATAATTATCTTATATGTACATTTTTGGACGGACTAATTAATCGCCATAGAAATAATTATATTTGATAACTCCATTAATATTGAAAATATATTATTGTATATTTATTTTGCATCTTTTTATTTCTCCACACTCCATCTTCTAAAGTCCATACTAATTTTATTTTACTCACTAACTTAGATTTTATAAATGACGTTATTAGTTACTCATTTAGAAGACAGGAGCAGATTTATATATAAGCATTTTGGGCAGCGCTCAGGCCCCCTGAGATAGAGGGGCCTATAATATTGTGAAATTAAAAATTTACTAAAATATAAAAAAAAATGTGCTTATAAATGCTGGCCTAATAACAATTAAGAATATATTAGCGTTATATTAATTTCTTCTTTTTAACATTAAAGAGAAAATTATACCGAATCGAGGTCCCAAAGAAGTGTTAGCCCAGAGCCCCCTAAATACACAGTCTGCCCCTAGACAGCTCTCTATTACCTTTACAGTACGTTCTTTTACTTTCGCTTCGTTGTAATTTAGATTCGTGTTTTTTTATACATAATTGATATGAATCGTATTTTGTGTAATGAATATTTTTAATTACATACAAACGTAGTACCTATTTTATTTGACTATATCAGTAATTCAAATTCGATAAACTTGTTAAAAAGTTATGTTAAATAAATCAAAATGAGAGATTTTGTCAATATTAAATTATTAAGGCCAAAGAAATGATACATTTTAATATTAAGATAAAATTAAATAAAACGCCATTTGTAGTTTTGGTTACATTCACGTACAATGGCCCTATAATTAAGCCATACAACGGCTTTATATTTTAAATTATATGTTACAAAGATTTTTTCGTATCGTTTGATTTTTAAGGAATTGACAGAATTTTAAAACCTTATAGAATAATGTTTTAATAACATTAATAATGATTTTAAAACAAATAACATTTCTAGTAGAGCGACGTGGAGTAGTTTATAGTTCTACGAGTACTTATCACTTGTACTTTTACTTGGTAAAAGCCGTTAAAAACTTAACTTATACTTATATTACAATAATTCACTTGTGAATTCGTCTAGTTTCGTCCAATACGTTATTGTTCATATTTTATTAACTACAGTCTTTTTGAAGACAAAAAAAATATATTTATGTTTAATAATTTGGATTTATGGCCGTTCGAACCAATTTACCGAAAAAAATTATAATCTATAATTATTTACATTTTACTTACAAAAATCCGAAATGATATATTTTATCTATATATGTAAATCTTACACATAAAACTTTTAAAAAATAGAGGTAACTCAAAGTGTGGACAAAAAAGCAATAAGACTTTGATGTTTGAGAATCACTGGATTTTACCGAACTGGTTGATTTTTGTCTCACTTAGCTGAAAGTGTAGTCTTCTAGACATTATTGGTATCGTCGCGAGGGTCAGACTCGGTGGGGCTTCCTCTGCGGCGACACCAGCTTGAGCATGGTGACCATGGGCGCCTCGAAGGCCACGGAGATCACGAACGCCAGGAAGTACGAGATCACCGTCAGGCCCAGGAACAGGACGAACTGGGGGTTTAGGTTTGCTTATATTATTCGGTTTTACATAATAATTTTGTTAAAATGAGTGAATTTTTGCTTTCTGTAGTTTGGTTTGTGTTTAAGAAAGTAAAGACAATTCTTACATTTAACAGCATTTTTGTTAAAATCAAAGCTGTAAGTATTTTTTGCTGTGCTATGGATTTTACAGGCTATTTGATATATTTATTTTATACAATTAGACAGTATGAGACTAAAAACATTTCCAAAATTGTCCTTTTTTAACGATTCAATGTTTGAGAGGACCTCAATACGAGGGCTTTAGTCCACCACGCTTGCTAAGCTTGCTAGCTAAGCATTCTAAAATATATTTAGCTTAGCTTCTAAATTATTATAAACTAACAAATCCCGCTTGGCTCTAATAAAATAAAAGTAGCTTTAGTTACTCCTTATAACATTATAACCTATCTGCTAGTGAAAGTCCAGTCAAAATCGGTTCAGCCATTTCAGAGATTAGCCGAAACAAACAAATAGACAGACAGACACAAATTTAAAAAAATGATTTTTGACGTAAGTACAGTATATACTTTAATATTTATTTAGTGAAAATTAAATTTAAAAACGGACACTTAAATAGTATTTATATGCAGTGACTAGTGATATGATGGCAGTAGGCAGTTGGCACGTACCACGAGCAGCTCGCCGAGGTGTATGGGGTGCGTGAGGCGCATGGCCACCACGCGCAGCACGACGGGGTGCACGAGGTAGGCGCAGTACGTGAGGCGCGACAGCGGGTACAGCGCCGGCGCCGCCAGCAGCGCGCGCACCCACTCTGCGCGCACACACACACAATGTTACGTCACAGGCAATGTATAGAAGTCAATATACTATAGTTGACGATATATCCTAAACAACGTTAAAATGACTCGTAAGATAAAAAATATGTTTTTTAATAAATAATCATTTCTTTTGACTTCGCCGTAACCTGGTAATAATAACCTTAATAATTAATACTGATATGATCTCCGAACCTAACCATGGCATCTTCTGTCCACCAAAATAAAATAAGCAAAAGCGACATCACATACAGCATGGACAACATGATAGAATTATAAGTATGACTAATTTTATTTTCACACACATAACATATGCTTACCTACTGTATACTTTTGTCACCTTCCTTAAAAAACGTATTTACTAATAAATAGAAACGAAGCAGCGAGCTCACCGCCGTGTCCGGTGGAGCAGGCCACGATGACCCAGGCCACGCAGGCGGCCCACAGCGAGTGCGACAGCGCGCTGTAGGCCGCGGCCGCCGCCACGCCCAGCTCCGCGCGGTACAGCCCGAAGATCAGGAACAGCAGCGTGCCCGCGCACGCCGCCCACCCCGCCGCCGCCCACGCCTGCAACACCACACATACATTTGTGTTCAGCTCCCTTAATAATGAGGAGGATCGACCCATTTTTCACCATGCTAACCATGTGCGGGTCGACGAACTTCAAATAGCTTTCGAAATCTTGGTAGGTTCTTTCAGCGTTTTCTTTCATCGTAAGACAAAATGAAATGATTTATTTGCAAACCATCGAAATGGTTCACAAATCAATTTCCTTTGAACCCATTTAACTCTATTTTTCAAGAGCGCTTTACCACTGGGTTAACACTTCCTTAAGTTTATCGCAAAGCAAATATTACCATAGAATATAGTAAAAAGGCCTTGTTTAATATTTATAGTGTAAACACTGAAAAATATCCAATTCTTCAAATAATGACTATTAAGTATTAACTAAGATTATCATCGAGCTTATTTTTAATTTAAAAACTTGTAAAGAACAAGAGCACACCTACCTTGCTCATCTTAATGTTGAGGTTGGTCTTGAAGAGTATCCAGCCGGTGGCCATGCCCACGAGGTAGGGCCCGAGGCGCGTCCAGGGCTTGTCGTAGATGCGGTCGAACTGCGTGAAGGGGTCCTCGCTGTTGGGGATGTGCTGGCTGGAGTACGACACGTAGCCCGTCGTCAGCAGCGACGACAGGAAGAACACGCTGGTCAGTGCCGCTGATAGCTTGAAGTGGCTGCAAATTGGCAAGTTTGGGGTATTTGTATTCAACCCTTTACACGTCCCACTGCTGGGCCTCCCTCAGTACGAGAGGGATCAGGCCATAGTCCACCGCGCTGGCCTAGTGCGTGTTGGCGGACTTCACATATCTTTCGAAAACTTGATAGGTTCTCTCATACATGCTGGTTTCCTCACGATATTTTCCCCTAGGCTTTACAAAATGTTTTTTGAAGATTATAGATTGACTTAACTTAAAGAAAAATTTCAGTGTATTTCATTAATTTATTTACATTATTGGCTCCCAATATTTCGTTCTCATTTAGACACGGTTTCCTTTATTTACCTTCCGGCGAAAACCGTAAAAAATAGTTACTCGATTTGAAGTTGATCTTTAAAATTAATTGAAAATATTTTTACGTATTATTATTAAAAATCCACGTGAGCTCATATCATTTAAAAATGTATGTGAAGTATGTACCTTGTAGCGAGTATCAAGAGAATGGCGCTGACGGCGTAGAACTGTGTGTCATCTGACACGTACCAACTCCATAACATGCACTGAAAATTATAATTAAGTAAGTATTCACATATATTTGTTTAATTTCGCTATTTGCTGTAACCCCTTTAGTTTAAAAGTGACGGTTTCTTAATGAAAAAGTCAAGATTTGTAATATGCTTGTTGACTAGACTAAATACGTGATATTTAATCAATTTTTCTTTAAAAGTTATTTTTACTTATGAACACATGTAACAATATTAATTTTTATGACTGATTTAGTTCATTTAGGAGATATTTAACGATATATAAAGTTAAAGGGGCTCCTTCTTTCTCTTAATTAGAGCTTTACGTGTTCTCGAGTCAAAGAAGCGTAATACCACTAATTTTCAAACTCCAAACTCTTACTGAGAAATTTCTCACCAAAAAAATCCTAAAACCTATATTGAACCTGTACCCAGTAATTCCAGACCTTAACCCGTACATGTTACCCACAAACTAGAGAGATATAAGGCGTATGTACTATAATAAAATAAAGGACAAAAAAATTAAAAAAAATAAATAAATACCATCTGTTCGACGGGAAACAAGGTGTTGATGTAGAGCAGGTTGCGCCACCAGTACTTGGGGCAGGTCTCGTGGTCCATGGCGGGCGGCTCGAACACCGCGTTGTGCTGGAACCACTTCATCGTCACCTCCACCACGCCCAGCATGAACAGGTACGGCGCCGTCAGTCTGCGGACGGTCAGTACGGTCGATTTCATTTTCAATGCTGTATTATATGCATGGAATACATAATATAGTTACAACTAAATCACTGCATATTATAAAAGAAAGCCCTCCGCCGCGTCTGTCTGTCTATTCGCGATAAACTCAAAAGCTACTGCACCATTTTTATGATGTTTTCACCAATCGATAGAATGGTTCTCGAGGAAGGTTTTAGTATTTAACTTGTCAAGTTTTTGTATACATTTACTAGCGGAACCCGCGGCTTCACTCGCGCTAAATTTAATAATTTGATAACAAAATTGTTTATCTTATACTATTAGAATTATAAATGCGAAAGCTTAGATGGATGAATGTTTGATATTTAATTACGTTAGAACGGTATGAATACACAATAATAAATTATAGTAATATACAGTTCTTTGAGAGCAAGAAATCCGTTAAACAACGGTGACAAGTTAGTACATATTAAAGCATAGCAAGACAAGTAACCAGCGAGGACCTGGCGAAGCGGTATCCCATGAGGCCGAGGAACTGCAGCACGCCGGCCGTGAGCTTGCGCCGGCCCTTCGTGAGGCGCTCCAGCTTGCCCTTCGCCGCCGTGCGGAAGTACAGGAACGACACCAGCATGCCGCTGCGGGGAACCGGCTCGTTTATGATTGTCTATTAGGACTTGTAAGTTCTAAGCAAAAATTATTATTAATCCCGTTGTATTTTTTTATTGACTTAAATTTACTTCAACTTAGGACACAGTACATGTTTCAATCAGATTCGTCCCAAAAATATGTAAGCATAATTTTGAATCAATTTATTTAAAACCGATGAAAAAATGTATTTCTAAAATGTTTCGGTAGTATTTTTTACTTTTAACAAAACTAACCAAATATTTATAACATAATCCACATTGACGTAACCTTAGAAAATAAACTGATATGTTAACATCAATGATATTTTAACTATAGATATGTTATACGCTCACTAAACAACCGAAAAAAGTGTTCCGCGCTGCACACATACACACTTTTCATTCAAGGTACATGTCAAAATGATAGAAAGGGAATAGTCGATAAAATCAATAAGAAAAAAAGAGACAGCTAATGTTGTCAATTGCGCGTCAATGTAAACAAACATTAGTCTAGCGACCGATGACATATCAGAATATTAGGCAAATAATTGAAATATATTAATAAATCGAAGTATTCTCCGTTCTTACATGTGGTATGAGATCCCTTGTGTTTTATTAACTTTGGTATCATAATTGGTGCATTTCCTAAATACACAGGATGGCATTTTTTAAAATTTTGTAGCAGCGTACCACTCGTCGCCATGCGGTGACACAGACTAAAGGCAATACGTCCTAATTAGGATGTTTTCGAGTTTTCACGATTGCGCGCTCATAACATATCTATAGTTAAAATATCATTGGTTAACATTAATTAATTATTTCCAACTAATTTAGATTATGTTGAAAACCAAATAGAATGTATCTCTTACCCGAGACAGAAGAAGGTATCAACACTGTACACGGCGCTGATGATCAGTTGGAACCAGAAGCTTTTTTCGAGGATCGCGCGCAACGCCGTGTTATCAGCGTACTGGAATTGTAAAATATTAATTATTGATAACAATTATAATTTATAAAATTTTTATAAAAAACGTTCAGGTTCAAAAGTTTACTATATAACGTATTGTTGGTGTCATACAATTTCTATTTAGATTTTATGCTTCCCATTTGATTTCATATTCATATCAGACTCATAAGGAATGCATCTCCGGCTTTATCGCCATTATGCTGATGGTGAATGAATTATGGAGGTTACAGATAAAAATACAATTGTATTAAGAACCTTTTTTTTAAATCAGCCAGTTAAAATGTCCAAAAATATATTTGGCAAGAACAAAATGTATACTTAACGATATTCAAAACAAATGAACATTTATTCGAAGCACAGTCTCTCTTCCATTGTAATTTCGCGTACCTTGAAGACCACGATGCAGGTGTGGCCGAAGATGATCCAGACCATGGAGAGCGTGCGCAGGCCGTGCACCACCGGCACGGTGTCGGCGCCCACCGACCGGTCCAGGATCTGCAGCACGTTGGCCTTCATCGAGAACGACAGCAGCAGCTCCGACCACACGCCTGGCGCACGGCACAGCACAGCGTTATAGCACAGCGGGGGAGTCCCCGCATGTTTTATAACAAGGACCAACATAGTATGATTATATACAAAATTCTTCCCTCGCACAATCATTCGTTAATACGATCATTAAGCGAAGCGCAGCGCTTCATCAAACTATCGAAAAATAATAGTGACTAATATCGGTACGATATATTATTACAATAGATAGGAAAGTACTTCATCGATATAAAAAAATGGAAATAAAAACTGCCAACTTACTTAGTTTAAGTTCTTCATCGGCGGTGGAGGAAGTGTCGGCGGTCAGCTGCTCCTCGGAGTTGTTGCTGTTGATTGCTATGTTGTTGTTCACGTTGTACATGGATTTTCCTGTTTATTATATTTAGTTTAATAATTTCTTAAATTTAAGAAAATATTTGAAATTATAAATGAAACTCTCTTTGGATTTTTATTGCGGATTTATTTTGATTTATGGTTCCCAACATTTCGAAAGCTTTAGGTAGTAGTAGCTCAGCGGTAACGCGCTCACTTATATAACCGAGTGATGCAGGTTCAAATCCGGGTCTCGCTAATATTATCATGTGTGAGTCATTTATATCCTGATTACCACTTGTCTTACGGTGAAGGAAAACATCGTGAAAAAACCTGCATGTCTGAGAAAACATAGCAAGTTTTCGAAAGATATGTGATGTCTGTCAACACGCACTAGGCCAGCGCGGTGGACTATGGCTTGATCCTCCTCGGGATTTATTCAGGGAGGCCCATGCCCAGCAGTGGAACGTTAAAAAGGGCTGATGACATTTTAACATATTATACCTAGTTAATTTCGATAGCACCTTACAATTTAGATACTCAAAACTATTCTTTAACAAATAAAGACAACATAAGATCGAACTCGTTTACCTTTGGAGACAGTAATAGCGTCCAATCCACTTATTCCCATTTTGATATCAGTGGAGCCACTTTCGACGGACGCCATGTTGTCTGCGCGGCGGCGGCGCGCGCGCACCTCCCGCGCGAGGCGCACGTCGTAGGCCGTCGCCGCCACCAGCAGCACGCACACTATGCACGATACGGCACTGGGCACAAACAGGCGTTACGTTAGACTTTAATTTAATATTTATTTCTATACAATATGTTACTGTAGAAATAGTGGTAGTGGTAACCCAGTGGTAACGAACTTGCTTAAAAAACCAGTATACGTAGTGGGCTTAAATCCGGGTCTTACACTTTTGATATTTTCATGTGTAAATCATTTCTACCGCGGTGATGAAAAACCTTCATGTCAGAACAAACTTAGCAAGTTCTTGAAAAACTTATGGCATATGGCATAATAGGTGTGTGATAAGATAGAGATGGGCTATGGTTTGGTTCCCCTCGCCCACGGGCGTCCATTTAAAACGGCTTAGCAGTAGGACGTGAAAAAAGGACTAAAGACATTATAACAAAATAGAATCATTTACTTAACCGTTCGTAAATACGCTTACTTTAGTAAGTTTCAATTTGGATTTGAAATAAATTTTGTTTTAAAATAAGTTGTTGTAAGTGATAGAAATTTGTTTTTATATAATAATAATTATTGTATAGATTTTTTATTGGACGGTTTGTTATGATCACTAAGGTTCTCTTATTTACTAAAAGTATACGATTTACTTGTATATAATACTTTCGCATTTTTCTAAGAAAAGCACGAAAAGTAATAGTTATAATGTTAAAATGAGTGCACAGGGGCCAAGGCTCAGGCAGTCTAACACATTACATCACCAGGTATTCAGGTCAAATATGGCTAGTGAATGGCCGCAAAGTAAAGCAAATTGTTCTTTTAAATTATACTTTATTACTACAAGCAGTTATTGAACTCATTCTGTTTTAAAATAATACTAGAAATAATGAACATTATGAAATTGATCTCTGTTTAATAATGTTATGTTGAACTGAAGCAGATCTAAATGGTTATAGCAGATTAAAAATGAGAAAAAAAGAAATGTCGAAGTTGTTATTTTTAATAACATTTATGCTAAGGATATTAAAAAAATATATTACGCTTAAAGTTTTAGGTCATATCTACAAATAGTTCGATCGGTTAAAAAAATATTGTCCGTTTGCAAAACTCTACATTACCGAATAAAAAGAAAATACAAATACAAAATAAGTTCTTTAAACAATACGTAAAATACATTTGAAATTATATAAAAACACAAGTGACGGCATATTACTGGTTTCAATACTCACAGAAGGATTTGGAAGGTGGGGTCCTGCACGTAGTAGTACCCGCCGTGGTCAGGCGAGCGCACCGCCACCACGCGCAGCGCGAGCGGCGCGCGCGCCGCGCCCACCAGCGCGCCCACCTGCGCACGCGAACACGCGCGCGGCAGGCACAGCCCCAGGTGCAGCGTGCGGCGCTGAGGATCACAAAACAATATACTATAATTTATCGAAACGACACCATTTATAGGTGGATGCCCCGAATGCCAGCCCGCTCCTAATAGCAGATGCTCCGCTCCAAATAGTATTTTTATTTTTCAGATGGCGACGCAAGTAAATCTAACAATAAGATTCCATAATATATAATGAAATAGGCCATAGGCTGCTATTAGGAGCGGGGCTGGCATTCGGGGCATCCACCTAGTGTTCGTTATCTGTTGGCAAGTGAGAACGCAACCATATTTATTATAAGTTAGTAAAGTTTTTTAATCTGTTATCTATCTACTCCGTGGTAGATACGTAAGCTTGATTCTTCTTCCTTCCTCCCTTTTCTTGTATCCTGTGCGCTTGGAATAATATACATTGCATTTTTTCATAAGATATCGTTTTTTTTATTTATTTCCACATAAATATCAACATTATCAAAGTCCTCCGAAATGACTTGACAGATTTTTATGAAATGCAATTTTTTGTGTATATTTGGTGGGTCTGAGAATAGGTCGTGGGTGACCCTCTCCAGTTGTTTTCATTTTTTATTTTAAAACGAATTTTTGATTTTTTTATGATTTGGTATCAAAAACTACCCTAAATTTTCTTCCCTCTACCACCAATTCCGATTTTTTAATAGTGATTATGGCGCGGGTGGAGTCGCGGGAATTACTAGTAAATTTTAATAATTGCCGAAGTTGAACTGTGTCGCAATTATTATCAACGCCCTCCATGGTCCACCACTAATATAAAGCTAATAGACATACAAAAACTACGGAAAAAAATTTAAGTAAATTAAAAAAATATCGTCATAACATAACTTTGGTAACATTCACTAAGTGAAGGCAGGAAATTTTATAGTGTAGTCTTTATTCTTTTCGCTCTCATCCGTCCGATGGACAAAACGATCGACCTCAAGATCAGATATGTTAAGCATAAAGCAACTGAATATATGAATTAGTTAAAACATTTTATATAAAAAGACGGAATATGAAGTCATTTATATATGAATACTAGTGGACCCAGCCACGCGTTGCTGTGGCTCAGTAATTATAATAGATTGAATAATTTTTTTACTAATTCTTCTGATACAATCAAATTACTATTCTCTTAAGAAATTAAAAAAATAGATTCATTCATATGGGATCGAAAATAAAACGAAATGTTGAAATTAAGCACAAACCAACATGTACTTTTTGAATTTACATTTTATTCATCTTATCTTAAGTTTGTTGAAATTTAAAAAAAATAAGAATTTATCATTTATATAAATAAATTGGATCAAAATTTACGACTGAATAAATTAACAACTATCAAATTATACAATCAAAATAAAAAAAAATAAAAGGCAATCTAGAAATACTTACATGTTTTTGAGCTGGTGATATGAAAATTGATAGACAAAAACAGTAATCAATAAAATTTTATGTTATTTATAATTCTAAAAAATATTCAAACTGAACACTGCACAATAATAACACAATCCATACTAATATTATAAATGCGAAAGTAACTCTGTCTGTCTGTCTGTCTGTCTGTCTGTCTGTTACCTTTTCACGCCTAAACCACACAACCGATTTTGCTGAAAATTGATATGTAGATAGTTTGCATTCATGAGAAGAACATAGGCATATTATTTTTTGGAAATTCAACCCCTAAAAGGGTTAAAAGGGGTGGCAAAGTTTGTATGAGAAAAATATTTTTATTGCACATTTTTGCATGAAACTTTGAATTAATGCTTTTTAGTACAAATGATGAAACACGTATTTCAGGGTTTCTCGAAATTCACCCCTATTGGGGGTTAAAGGGGGTGTCTAAGTTTGTATGGGAAATTAAATTCTATTGAAATATTTTGCGTGAAACTGAAATAATGCTCTGCAATACAAATTATGAGATACATACTAATACTAATATTATAAATGCGAAAGTAACTCTGTCTGTCTGTCTGTCTGTTTGTCTGTCTGTCTGTTACTTTTTCACGCCTAAACCACCCAACCGATTTTGCTGAAATTTGATATGTAGATAGTTTGCATTCATGAGAAGGAAATAGGCATATTATTTTTTAGAAATTCAACCCCTAAAAGGGTTAAAAGGGGTGGCAAAGTTTGTATGAGAAAAATATTTTTATTGCACATTTTTGCATGAAACTTTGAATTAATGCTTTTTAGTACAAATGATGAAATACGTATTTCAGGGTTTTTCGAAATTCGACCCCATTGGGGGTTAAAGGGGGTGGCTAAGTTTGTATGGGAAATTTAATTCTATTGAAATATTTTGCGTGAAACTGAAATAATGCTCTGCAATACAAATTATGAGATACATATCTAAGCGTTTTTTGAAAAACAACCCCTATGGGGGTTAACGGGGGTGGCACAATTTGCGTAGGAGAAATATTTAACAGTAATTTTTACCATAAGTCCATAACAATGAACCACGTACATCAGTTTATCATTAACGAAAAACACACAAAGAAATTATGATACACATAGTAGCAAAATTGGTTAAAAATAGGAAATAAGTTTTAGAAAGCGCAGCAGTGGCGGCACGGCAGGATGCTACACAGTAGTTTTCAGAAAAGAAGGCCAGAACTTTAAATGGGGAATCAGTCCTTGGTACATTATAAGTAACAGTATATAAGCAAAAATTTTTATTTTATTCACTCTTAGCGCGAGCGAAGCCGCGGGCACCGCTAGTACAATTATAAAAATCCTTCACGAAAAATTGTAATAGTATGGTTATTATATTGACATTATCCCGCTCAATTGTTGTTTTTAAAATTTATCCCCAATAGGGAAAGGCACAGGACTATAGTCCATACAGCCTAGTCTGTATTTGTTATCCCGCTCAATATTTGAATGAGAGTGTTCTTAACACTGACCTCTATAATACCACTGGACTGGCTGTTGTCAACGTGCTTTTGTAGCTGCTTGATATTCGCCATTTTGGCGCTGTCGGACGTAGCGAGACGTAGCGAGAGTTTGTGGTACTAAAACTGATGATGTCGATTTAAAGATTTTTATTTTTTTATTTTTATTAATCAATAACCGTATCAACATAATTACTACTTATGTTATATTAACAACGAAAATGCAAAATTACTTTACAGTAAACAAACACTTCTCGCTGTCATTTGCAATATATGTCAAAATTAGTTCTCGGGATTCTCGCTAGTGGCGCTTCAAATGGACACAAAAAAATTGCTGTCAAACGCTGGGAACAGCCATTCCAGTGGTATTATAGCGGTCAGTGGGTGGTGGCGCTAACTCTTCCCCGTCCCTGAGGGCCTGGTACTTGGTTTAACGCAACCTTGTTGGAAGTGATGAAGCATGAGAAGTTTCACTTCAATAAAAATAAAAAAGTAACAAAAGTGTATATAAATTTAAATATATAGGTATTACGATAAAGTAAAATATTTTATTTTTATTTACTATTTTATTTCTAAATTCTATATTCAAACGCGCCATCTATAATCTGTGCAACTTAGATGCCAAGCCGCCATCTATAAATACACACACACTAAAGTGGTATAATAAATATTTAATTTGTAATAACTAATATTGAGATCAATAATTGAGATAAAAACTACCCTATCTCGTAAGTTTGACCAAATTACATATGCTTACAAAATTTGATGAAAATTGGTTCAGCAGTTTAGGAGTCCATTGAGGACAAATATTGTGACACGAGATTTATATATATTAAGATTAGCAATTCCCGCGACTCGACCCGCGTTGGTAGAAGGATAAAAATTTATGGTAATAAGTATTATTTGATGCCAAATCATAAAAAAATAATAAAATTAAATTTGGTTTACAAAAAAAATGAACCATGCTTATCACCTAGGGGAATAAAAAGTAGCCTTCGACCTATTCTTAGACCTACCAAATATACACAAAAAAAATCATAAACATCGGTCAAGCCGTTTCGGAGGAGTTAAATAACAAACATTGAGACGCGAGATTTTTATATATAAAAAGTAGTAGTAGTAGACATTTAAACGTACGTAACACTGTAAAAAGGGCTTCCATAAATGAATAATTTAAAAGCTTACAGTTTTCACAATTTCAGAGAGATTGGTGGAGACGCTCAGTCGCACGTTGTAGAAAGCTGTGTCGAAGGGCGGGCCGAGACCTGACACTGACACGTCTTGTCGCCACTCACTGAATATTTGTGATCCCGAAGTACCTGCAAATGTAATGTATTTAGTTTAATATTTTTTAATAATCAATAAAAGCTCTCATAAAATTTTATTCTAATAATATTACGAATGAGAATTTGTAAGGATGTATGGACTTTGTTACTATTACACAAAAACGATTGTATAGGTTTTAACGAAACTTTAAAATAATATAGTTCATACATCAGAATAACATAAAGACTATAATTTATAAAAGTATTGTTTTTGTTTTACACGGGGGGCTACTTAAACATTTTATATCACACTATCCTACAATCTGAGCATTTTATGGTACACTTTACTGACATAGTAATTTAACTTAGTATCTAGATGTGTTATTTGTCCAAACAAAAAAAAAAAAACCATTAAAAAATGATGTTAGAAAACCAAAGAGTTAACATCGGTGTAAAATTATTGCTGTAACCCGTTAGAAAAACTACGCGAGCCCTCACAAAGCTCAGCTTTTGCAGTTAATTGTATGTAGCTCTTCTTAACGTCCTACCGGGCTGGGCTTGCCCGCGATTTACACAGTTTCCAAAGCGAGCGCGTTGCCACTGGCCTGCCACTGCCTTTTATTTTATTATTACTTTAAAAATAATAACTATAGCCTAAATGTAAAATATTTGTTATGCAAACTATACTTTTCACAGGATGGCGTAATAGTTCACTAACAAGACTAAAAAGTAAGCAAATTCCGCTTCAACAATGTTTTGTAACAGTTAAGTTTTTTCGTTTTAAGTGAACAAAAACAAAAACCAAAGTAAATAAGTAAACAAAATTTGTGTCAATTGAACATAATCTGTACAGATATCGAGTCGAATCGTACTTTAAATATTTTTCGGAAACTCTTATTGCAACAGTCATTATTATCGATAAAGAGCATTTTTGTCTGTCTTTTGTTTTTGTATGGGAGCGAAGGTGATTAACACCATAGATTATACACTTATATATACTGGTGTCGAGGACCGAGGTGTAGTGGATGAATGTGACCAAATCCGCGGGTAGGTACATACCTAGTGAAGATATTCTTGCCAAGATTATACTTTTGCTCGGACTACAATATATGTAAAAGTTTGTTACTGTGTATCTGTTTTTTTATTACTTCATAAACAATCATTCGATGATATTCTGAACTCTAACAAAGCCAGCGTAATTCATAGCTAATATTAATATATAAATTATAAATATTTGTTTAACAATGTCTCAAACATTCTAGAATTCACGCTCTACTAACTGACAGTTGAAAATCGTAGGTTCAAGCCTTCGCCCACTTCCAGATCGATTACATCAGCACCATATGGAAAAGTGTTACAACGCGTTTGTTTACAGTAAAATTCTAAATTACATACTATTGAATATATTATACAAATATACACCATATAATGCAGCTAATGAATAAATTTTGATTTAAAATTTTAATGTTGGGATAGTTGAGTTTAGTAGAACCATGCGTAGGAAGTCCTTGAAAGTTTAAGAGAAACGTAATTCAGTATTCTATCTCGAATAGTTTTAATGCTAAAATGAAAAATCTGTTCAATAACATGTGATTAAGAATGAAAACTCAAAAAATAGCATTGTAATTAAAAAGCTACGTTAACATACGAATATAAACCTTGTTCTATCTACATTTAATTACTATAAATCAAACATTAATAAATCATGTTTAAATACTATTAGGATTGCTATTAACTAATAGCAAAATATATAATTAGTTTAAAATAATATTGAATAAATTTCATCTAATTTTTTTAATTAAAACTTTTAAAATGTCTGATAGTAGGTACTCTAGTGTACAATGATATTTTAACTATAGATATGTTATGAGCGCGCAATCGTGAAAACTCGAAAACATCCTAATTAGGATGTATTGCCTTTAGTCTGTGTCACCGCATGGCGACGAGTGGTACGCTGCTACAAAATTTAAAAAAATGCCATCCTGTGTATTTAGGAAATGCACCAATTATGATACCAAAGTTAATAAAACACAAGGGATCTCATACCACATGTAAGAACGCAGTATACTTCGATTTATTAATATATTTTAATTCTTTGCCTAATATTCTGATATGTCATCGGTCGCTAGACTAATGTTTGTTTACATTGACACGCAATTGACAACACTAGCTGTCTCTTTTTTTCTTATTGATTTTATCGACTATCCCCTTTCTATCATTTTGACATGTATCTTGAATGAAAAGTGTGTATGTGTGCAGCGCGGAACACTTTTTTCGGTTGTTTAGTGAGCGTATAACATATCTGTAGTTAAAATATCATTGCTAGTGTAATTTAAATAAATATTTTTAAGTATTTACATAAGTATTTTATTTAAGTAAGTCTTGCTTACAAGATAGAAGACAAAGAAGAAGAAGTGAATAAAGTGGATGATCTATAATATGTATTAAAAATACCATAATTTCGTTTCGTTTCGATTTCGTATTTAAAGAAATTAAAAATCAACATAATTTCTGGTACCTCCTGTGTAGTTAGTATAATATACTCGGACAAGTATACATTCTGAGGTTTACGCGAATATTCGACATTATAAATGGGAGTCGGGAGACTTTCACGTGACCATGATTGCTGTAAAGCATTCGAAACATAGGGAATCTAAAATCAAAATAAATCCATAACAAAATTCGAAAACATAGTTGCATTTCAACACTCAGACAATTTACCACATGCTTGCATACTATAAGCAATCACTTATAGTCTATGCGTGGAAATATGGGACTAGCGAGTAGCGACAGTTCTGTTACTTCGTTCGTTATTTAAATATTTTACACCAATCTCCACTAAACATTTCAATAAAAGTTTAATTTAAATACATATTTTTATATTTTATATAATATATAATGATTAGATAAAATGAATTAAGTACTAACGATTGTTATGTTTCGACGGCGCGTGTTGCTCGTTGAGGATGCTGCAGAGCTCGGCCGATCCCGTCCAGTAGTTGTTGCCCCAGTAGAACATAGACGTGTAGCGCCCGCTTGCATCTTCCACTGAAAACAAATTTATACATTTTATTCGTGTTGAAACCAAAATAATAATATGAGGCAAATTAAGTGGGAGGCTGAAATTTTAAAATGAGCATTTGTATTTGAAAATGTTAAAACTATGAACGTTATAAATGAAATTATTTACGATGTTTGACCCAGGCTTAGCATAAATGTAACAAAAATACTACTAATATAAAACTTATGCGTTGTAAAACCTTTTTTTTAATGTATAAGGATGTGTAGGTTCAATAAATTTAAAGTGGCATAATTCACAAATGTCCTCGACCCTTCATAATAAAGGGTAATAAACTGAAATTGACAGGTGGATTTTTTAATTATCGTGGCTTTAAACTTGAACCCTGAGGTCAACAACCGAGGATTTCCTTCCGCCAGATAAGGAAGAACTTTCTGATGGTTTCCAAACGACTTCCTGCCGTGATGACAGTCATCATTTCTGTTTCTTACATCGTCGCGGTAAAATAGCCTTTATTTTTCATTTTGCAATCATACGGAGTAATATTGTTCTTTTTTTACTTAAGTATTTATGGTTTAATTGAGATTATTGCGACAACAAACAATGCGAAGTCATTATTTACTTCAAAATATATTTTGTTTAAATTTGAATAAAAAATATTTTTATCGAGGTAACATGCCTAAGTGTCGAATAATAAGTATAATTTGTATTATACAACCTTTTGGTCGAAATTACATTACAGATGAAGTCCTTGACTTAAACGGTATTTTTATATCTAAGTGGTAGTTTTGATTTTGAAAACCTGTAAAATTATAAAATTAATAGGAATATTAACATTTTTAGGTTCTCATTTAACGTATAATTATTATTATTGGTATATAATAAACGAGGTAATTAGGTTTATTGGGAAAGCGGTTTAATCCAAATTTGTTCAAGGGAAGGCCGCGAGGCTTTGACTTTGCAACTAGGGTCATGTTCAAGTCGATATTGAGATTTTATGAATTTAAATATTAAAGATGCCCGGAAGGTATTCAAAAATATTGGCTAATAATACGATTATTAAAAAACTGTATCAATCAAAGTACGAATAGTTTTTGGTTTAACTGGTTTTATGTTAAAGGAAATATTATTTGACTAAATACTATTTAATTAATAAAACATGTATATATTTAAAAAATCGTTTATACTATTATGGTCGTGCTCGTGTATGTATAAGATTATATGCTTAAGGACGAGTAGTGTTGTGGCCATCGCAAAGTGTTGCTCTGTTTCCTGTTAGTCCAAAACTGGCGACCTCCAGATATGAGGCTTGTTATCGAATTTTCGAATAATAATAAAAATTTGTACGGTCATAAAACCGGTTGACAACTCTGTAATTTAAAACTTAAGGTTAACGTTGATTTACGATATGCTAAGAATATTATTAAGTAATATTTAAATTAATACCTTATTGTAATAAAAGAAAATTTTACTACAATTATATATATTTTATTTTCAGAGTTTGTAATCTGTAAAGTCCTGAATGAAGCGAAATTATTTTGTGTTTGTACTTCCGTAAATGACGAATGAAATATTTTATGTCCCGCACCAAAAGTGTATCTTTATCACTAGTAATTAAAAAAATGTATATCATTATTTTAGAAATAACCCAAAAATTAGGTAGTAAAAGGTTTTTTAGTTAAATGAATGTAAGTACTTATAACCAAAATTGGTTTATAATTAAAAATAATTATATGTCAAGGACCTTGTAATTATCTAGTCACGTTAATTTTCTCAACCTTTATTTAACCTAGAAGAATATGTACCGAGAGAATTAATGAACTTATTGAGTTCCAATATTTGCGAACATCCAAGCCTTTATTTCGACTATTTAATATTAACACACAGTTCGAAGGTGATTCGTTAAAATATTTTATTGAATAAATAACTCGTGTCGTAAAAACTAATTCTACAAATATTGCTTTGGTCAATATACAATATAACTTATTTGAGAATTAGTAATTTTAGTTTTTCTTAACGTTTAATAATAGTCTGTAACTTAAAATATAAAATTAAATATAATATAGGTATAATATTATTTTACAATTTTATATTTATTAGGCTTATGTAATATGTAACATAATATTTTATGTACCGCACAGTTATTTAATTACTTTTTTAATTAAAGATATTATTTGAAAGACAGCCAAGTAGAGAACAGTAGAGACCATGTAGATATCTTGGACTTGTACAGGTTATATGTGACTCTCCGACTAGAAAAGCCATTACTACCCGAAATCCCGTCCTAATGAAGGGTTGCTAAATCACTTACGAAGTATGTAGTAGATTATATAGAGCTTGATCCATGCATATTTTTTTACGTTCGTTATAATATAGAATTGATACTCGTACATAAACTCGAAAGATACTCGTACCAAATGAATATCCTAAACAATTAATTTTAAGCTTGCCAAAACCAAATAGAATTTAAGCTATACAGTATTTCGTTAAGCCTCAAATATGCTGAAATTTTTCATACTTTAACGATATGAATAATGTCACGGGCACTCGCAGTCTGAGACAAGAAGTGCTTTGCATCTTAATTCGTTATTGCTATTCACTGCGAGGCGGTGAAGAAATCTAATGTCCTAGCGTCTTTCTCAACTGGTAAGTAACCCGGTTAATGTCCACAGTCCACTGTAGTATGTCAGTGTTGAAAGATACAAGGTTTAATGATAGTTGGTAAAAAGCTTTCTTATGTTTATTAACAAAATTTGTTATAATCTCTAAATAAATAGGCAAAAACCAAACAATTCACATTTTTCCATATTTTTAAACCGATTTTCTTTCTATTGATGAGCTTTGGTGTCTAAGGTGTTATGGTTGAATTATAGCGAATTATTAATTTATTTTACTCACGGTTTCCTGCTAATGTAGAATTTTTTAAATATTTAATTATGGGTACACTTTGTTAAGCTTATTTGGTTATTTTTACAGTATATAAACAAAAAAAAAATCCTTGGAAATGTTTGTCTGGAATTCTGTACGACTTAAGCAAATAAAAAAATTAAAAGTGTTTGTAAAAGCGTTTGTCATATTGAGAAAAGCAAAAACAAAATTATATAGAACAGCTAACCGGACTAACAGATTACAAGGAGATTTGTAATGGCGATTGGTTATTCAAGCGACTTTTATAACAGAAAAGGAAGATACCACAATACAGGAGGTAAGACCATAATTCTTTTTTTATTGAGAGAAGAGATTATCTTATAATAAAAATAAGTATTTATTTAAAGCTTGTCTAAGATTTGTGTAAATATTTGGCATTTTAATAGCAATGCCAAATTTTGGCATTTAAAAAAAAACATTTGAAATATTTGTATGTATATAATAATTATTTGATTATTTGAACCTACGGGCGTGGATGTTGTAAGGTATTCGAAAAATTGTATTTAAATTGTTGTAAATACTTAAACATACGGATATTATGATAAGAGAACTAACAACTGACATAGACTATTTTGTATAATCATAATATGCGAGCAGAGTTGTGAAAACAATAGACTGGTAATTGTCTATCTCGTATCAAGGAAAAAGAGATTCACTCGTTCTTTTTTTGTAAAATCTTTTGGAGAAGCTTTGTTACAAAAACTTAAAGCTAAAGCCTAATCTCGACGCAAAATCCAAATCGCTAATTAAATGCGATTTCGAGATATGTAAATTTATCTAATATATAAAAATCTCGTGTCACAGTGATTGTTATCGAACTCCTCCGAAACGGCTTGACTGATTTTTATGACCGCATCACAAAAAAATCAGTGGACAGATTTTGATGAGATTTCGAAAGATAGTCGGGTCAATATATAGAATACTTTAATAGATTTTCAGTTCTTTGTTTAAGAAGCGGTGCAGCCTGCAAGTAATTCGGTTCTCGCTACAGACCTAACTAGAAATATATGTACCTCCGATATCAGTAAAAGATCGGTGCTCAACATCTGTATGTTACAAAATGAAGGAGAATAGAATGATTCAAACATTTTACAAAAGTAATTAACATTTTCAAGCAATATCTTGAAGTCATCGAGAGAGCGCGATTTGGAATCGCGTATTAACGTTACACTACCGTAACATTATGTAAAGCGTAGTAAACATTACTACCAATATAATAGTTACGTAAATCAGTGCTTATATTGTAAATAGGAAAGTGTGTTTATTGATCTGTGATTCATACATTTTTGCATTGAGAAAGATTCTTAAGTAATGTCATAGGTAATTTTATTTGTCGGCATTTGATGTACTTTTCCTGCGGTTCTGCATCCTTAGATGAAAATTAAGTCAGGTTTTACTCTGATGTGTATTATTTTTCAGTTTGCTAAAAATCCGTTTAGTAGTTTTACGTGAATAACAAACGAACATCCATCCATTCATTCGTAAGGTCTCACTGCATGTTTATAATGTTGATAGGATTGACGTAGTGACACCGTTAGTCTTCTACTTTCGTCAAAACTTAAAAGAAACAGAGCGAAACTTATTAAAATATCTTCATAAGAAGAAGGAAATCGACATTACGAACACCAAACAGTACTGTCATTTATAATATCAAATCATATCGTAATAAGTGTGTAATAATTACTTATGAAAATTTATGCGAACTGATTTTCTCCACACCATACTCGGTCTACATACGTGAGGACACTTGAAACTATGGATTAGTAGCTCAAAACGTAAAGAAAGTAAAAGTAAGGAGCAAGTCTTCCGAATGATGATTAAAATCTGTCTTGTATCTAAAATAAAAAAAAATAGCAACTAAAATTTGTTTTCAAAACCTTATTTTTAATGAAAAGATCATTTAAAAGGTACAGTTATGTGACCAGTGTCTGTGGACATTGATAGCTGACATACTTGAAGATGACGCGGTACAAGTTACAAGCGTTAGTTTTTTTTTAACTTTGAAAGGTTTTTTGCATATAGCGAGTATTTTTATGCCATTAGTTACGAGTAGGCTCAGTTTTAATATAGCTTGTAGTTGAAATTAAATTTAATTAATATAAGCTTAATATTTTACATTTAACACGTTTTTTGTGATACAAATAGATTATATACAGAGAAAATAATAATATAAACGTAACTATTTCTAGGCATTTTAAAATTGATTCCTTGCTACAGTAACACGATCTTGACCTATCGCAAGAAGCCGATGACTTGAATTTCCATTGCGTAACTTAGAGCAATACGTACTTTCACTGCGTAATGTGCATATCCGATTATGACGCGGATGTAAGGGGCTGAATCAAATATAATATACTGTGTATATTTGTAAGTAATTGTAGATAGATTTTTTGTATTAGTCACTGGACTTGCTGTTGTTTTGTTATTTTAAAATATACTCTGTAATATTTATAATATCACCAGCCCTTTTTTAACGTCCCACTGCTGGGCACGGGCCTCCCTCAGTACGAGGGGGATCAGGCCATAGTCCACCGCGCTGGCCCAGTGCGTGTTGGCGGACTTCACGTGTCTTACGAAAACTTGCTAGGTTTTCTCAGACATGCAGGTTTCCTCACGATGTTTTCCTTCACCGTAAGACAAGTGGTAATCATGATAGAAATGATTCGCACATGAAAATATCAGAGGTGCGAGACCCGGATTTGAACCCGCATCACTCGGTTATACAAGCGACGCGTTACCGCTGGGCTACACTGCCTATATTTATAATATAATAAAGTAAAAATTATTATTTATTTTTTTATAATTATTATTATAAAAAAATCGTATAAAACAAAATACAACTACAGAACTTACACAATTTTATAATTTTTACTCCAAAAGTAAACAATGCACAACCTCGTAGGTCAGTGTCGTATATTGACCGGTGTCCGGACCCGTGAATACACATTCCTTTCTATTCTCATCACTTGTTCGACAGGCCCTCTAATGTAGCTTTTTGATATTATAGGGATAGTACTGTCGGGAGCAAAAGTATGATTTCAGAAGATTAAAGCTAACTTTATACATAAATATTATAATGTGATTTTTGCGATTTAGCGTAGTCAATTACCTAATTGAGGTCTGAGTAATGAAGGTTTTCCACCACTTGCTTTACGGTGAAGAGAAACATGAATGTCTTGAAACTTGCATGACTGAGAGAACTAGTCAATTTTCAAAAGATATGTAAAGTCCGCCAACTCGCACTTGGTCAGCATGTTGGAAGGGAGGCCCATGCCTAACAGTAAGGTGAAAGAGCTGAATAGAAAAATATATTTGTTTTGCTACTTATCCTAAAATTATTAATTTGGCTTGTCATCTGCAAAATCTTACTATTAGACCGTTAATTAGAAATCAGTTTCGTAGGTCAGTGTCCGGGGCAAGGACCGGTAAAAATACGGTATAAAAACAACAACATGAACATTCCTTCCCATTCTCCGCACCTGTTGAACTTGATTTATTCGACGGTTCTAATTTTGTGAATTCATAAAAAAAAAATAAAATTTCTTTTGCTTTTAATTTGTTTTAATATAAGATCATGTACATATTTTTATACAGTAAGTTTGACTATTCGACGATTACCAATTACCATATAATGTTCTTTATATTTAAAACAACTATGACCATACCATCTTGTTTATTGACATTTGAAACCGCAGCAAAATCAGACAAGATTTAATTTAAAAATTATCCTTGTATCCTATTTCAAAAAGAAGAGGTAATATGTTTGTGAATATTGATATAGTAAATTTTGTACTCATAATTTATAAGCATGGTAAAGTGCGCTCCGCCCGCGCCACGGCCGCCGTTGTGGTCGTACTCGGAAGTTATTAGCGCTAATTTGCGATTATTATATGACCCGATAGCTTTCTAGTCATTGAATTTTCATTTTTCACACTTCATATAAACCATTTACGTATAAAAATCGAGTTGTCATTGGCATACTATGACTATACCTAGGTACAATGTACATACTACATACGCTGTCCATCAGTTTCTTCTTTCATAGGTTTACCAATTTTATCTTAAAAGATATAGAAGATTTTGTATCAAGACAGGTTGTTGAAATACGCGTTTTTACAATGGAATCCTAAAAATATAAAAAATAAATATGTAAAACGTCTTTTCGACGAAAACAACATTTTTATTAGATGCGGAGTAACAAGAAAACACTTTATGATATGTTAGTCTAAAGGTCTTCTAGAGTTCTGCTACATAAAAGATCTTAATTTTTTATTTATAGAATTTTATTTTCAATTTATTTTCGATATTTATTCGAAGCTCAATCAATCGAACTATCAATCTGTGGCAAACATCAAGCTACGTGTATTATTTTAACTTGCTTATATATTAGTTCCTTTTTTTATTTATACACTTTAAAAGTGATGACCAATTAATGTTCATATTGAAAAAAAAACTAGAAAAACAAAATATAACACAAAAATAGTGTTAAAGTCCCTCCTTCTGTTTGAAGTCTTTTTCTTTTTAACCGACTTCAAAAAAAGGAGGAGGTTCTCAATTCGTCGGGGACTTTTTTTTTTTTTTTTTTTTTTTTTTTTTTTTTCTATGTATGTTCCCCGATTACTCGACGATGGCTGGACCGATTTGGAAAATTCTTTTTTTGTTTGAAAGGGTATAGTTTCTAGTTGGTCCCATAGTCACCAAGTCACGATCTGATGATGGCATCCCAGGGAAATCGAACACAACTCTCAAATTTTATAGGCACTTATTACGTTTTTCATATATTTTCTAAAGCTGTTCAAGTATTTGCGTCTGATAATCATCATCTCCTGTGGTTGAGCTAATGATGGAAGGTACAACTCCTCAACGGTTAGGAGTTAAAAGAAAATTCTTTCAATATTATACGTAATTATAGACCGATAGTTAAATTCTTTCAGGCTCTTATTAACCGACTCTAAAAAAAGGAGGAGGTTCTCAATTCGTTGGGGACTTTTTTTTATGTATGTTCCCCATTACTCGAAGATGGCTGGACCGATTTGGAAAATTCTTTTTTGTACATAAACAAAATAAGTATCTACTTTCCGTTAAAAATTTGAAAATAAGTTATTTTTAACAAAAAACAAAAACCGACTTCAAAACTAAACAAATCTAAACTAAAAAGTAGAAAATAATACTTTTAAGAACTTCGTTAATTTAGAAGTCGGTGCCAGCCAGAGCAAAATAACCTTAAATAGACACATATTCGATTAATCTATATCTATAATATTTGTAAACATAATCAAAATACCGTTCGAAAGTTCCTTGCAAAGGCAAGATAAGTCTATCCGTCTTGGCTGGCACCGACTTCAAAATTAACGAAGTTCTTAAAAGTATTATTTTCTACTTTTTAGTTTAGATTTGTTTTAAGTCTTAATTGTTATTTTCTTGAATAATATGGTCTGCTGTGGTGGTGGTGTGGTGGTGGTGGTGGTGCAAATTACTGTTTTGACATTAATTACGTCGTACATAAATAATTTTGACCGATAAAGTTTATCCATCTGTTTTAATAGCTAGTGATATCCATAAGAAATAAAAAAATCTAACTTTTCAATTTTCAGCTGTTTTATTGTGTTTTCCCTATTTTTTATACTTAAGCCACCCCTGCACTGGCACACTCCAACGACAAAAAAAGAATTATTCACACGACTAACTAACGAATAGCAATTGATTTTTATATATAAATACTTAAAAACATATTTATTTTTAACGCGTAACAATTTTGTAATAAGCATTGTACGCGATCACCAGAGCATATTCTAGGGTGTTACGCCTCGACTGCCTTTACGAGAGAATGGGCAAATTAAGAAAACTGTTAGACTGTAAATGTTTAAAAAGTGCGCAATGTTATCTTTTACCTTGTAAATAATATTTTTTTACGTAAATTAAAATATCGGACAGAAGAATCGCCTATTTAAAAAAAACACTTTTAAATTTGTAAAATCTTAGTGCGATTTTATAGCGATTCTTTACAGCCTTGAGCTTACGAAAGAAATATTGCGTCCTATATGTTTCAACAGAACCAATCATGTAGAGATTTATAATTTGATGCGAGTATCGTTTAAATACCATGGGTTATGGTGGCCTTGGATATGATTTATATACCATATCCATTTATGAATTTTAAGTATTCATATTTTTCATATCTCACCATCGTTGGAGCAAAACCTGATTACGATTGGAGAACAAGTTTAAAAATACATATTTTTACAACTATTTTTTGTAGTTTTGTTGTAATTTACATAAAATTCCTAAGTAGTTACATAATTTTAGGATATTTTAATATCCTTATTCATAAGTCGTTATCAGACTTGAGTGTTACGGTAGCCTAATCACATAGAAACGTAGAACTAATAGACCAAGATCCCAGCCCAGCCAGACTGTTCATATTTTCTCATTAACCAAATCAATGGGATTATGTAGTTTATATCAACTACTCAGTATAATGACTATACTTATTATGAGTACTTTTGAATCGTCACTTTAAAGATTCACGTCGTTATGTACGTGAAGAAAGAAGAAAACAATTCTGCTGAGAGTGCAACAGTATATTGCTAAGGCTATCCCATCTATTAATAGATTTTTCTTATTTTAACAAGAAATGAGATATTTTTTGTCAAGAAAATTAATGAATAATGCATATTGAACAAAATAATATGTAATATTTATTAATATACACTTAATTGATGTTATACTATAACCTAACCTAACGAATCTTTTTGAAGCCTTTTTTAACGTTTCGGTGCTGGGCACGAGCCTGTCTTTAATACGAGGGGAGCACGCTGGCCTAGGGCTGGTTTGCGGACTTTGCACCTCTTTTAAAAACTTGCCAGTTTTTCTCAAAAATACATTAAATTATCAGAGGACCCGGATTTGAACCCGGTTCACTTTGTTTCCCGTTATCACTAGGCTTACACAACCAAATTTAACTACCAACCTTTTCAATCAGTAGTAGTAGGTAGGTAAATGATTATATTTTTATTAAATAATAATTTTATAACTTTTATCATGTTGCGTTCAATTTTTTATAATTTTAGAATAAATGTTACACAGTTTAAATTGAAAATAGTGCTCTTTTGCTAATTCTTTGTGTAATATTAAGACAGTCTTGATAATATGAAATTGCTTCGTGTGTCATGTTCAAGTATATTCGATTTTCATTTGATATTTTTTTTTTGAAAGTTGTTAACTAAAATAGATTCTGAATATTAATTTAGCAAATTAAGCATGAATATACTTTGTGGTAACTAGTTAGGGTCATATCAGACGGTTTACTCGAATGATTATTTACTCCTGCGAATGCTTCATTTTTCTTTCATTCTATATTCACACGGCTTGAAAGGATTGATATAGAAAATTATATTCATTTTTAATTTTTATAGTGCTATAAAAATAGCCTAACACCTATTCTCAGACTTACCAAATATATACAAAAAATTCATAAAAATCGGTCAAGCCGATTCGGAGGAGTTCGATAACAAACACTGTGACACGAGTTTTTTATATATTAAAAGAAATAAATTACGAAAATACCGACCTGGACCAAAGTTTTTCAATTAAAATTATTTAGATTTACTTTAAAACGCACAAATTAATAAAGAAGTAAAAAAAATGAAACTCACCGGAAGCAAAGATGACTTTAAAAAATCTGTCGTAATTTAACAAGAAAGTTGTAAAGTCGGTCAAAGCCAAGCGAGACAAGCATATTAAATACTTAAAGTGTGACAGAGACAAAACATGTTGCGTAAGGTGCCGGTTCGATTCTCGCGAATTTTAATCACCTCTTACAGAGATTTACGAGAAAAAATTGCAAAATATTTGATTCAGTAAGTAATAGTGATAACAGTGTTGTTACAATAATAATATTTTATTTACTCAATACCCGTTTTTATGCATATTGGGTTTCCATGGTAGAGTCTTATAAAATGGTAGAACGCATCGTTTTTCACACATAAAAATATATATACCTAGCTAATATAATATACCCTATATTTTTTTAATATTGTACACATAAAATTGTGTTTCCGCGCTTGTCCTTGATACGGTTTTTTTAAGAAAGTTCGAGAGTGGCTCAGGTTGGTTAGTACTTTTACTGTGACTATATCTCATTGATAATTGATTACGTAATTATATGAGCAGATTCTTGTAAATGTTGTACGACAGTCTTTAATTAAAAAAAATTAGAAAAAGAACAACAGGAAAATCTCGAGCTTTATAAAAAATCATGTAATGTATGTTAGACACGAAAATGTAATTTTTGTCCATCCTTAACCTTAAAAAACGTTGCGTGTCGTACTTATTGTCTATCATACTTATTACATCACATAAGTATCATTGTAAATATAAATGTTACGTTTTTATTTTAAGTAGGTAGTAACTATTAGATTGATAATAAACTACATGCTACTGACTAGCTCCTAATTTCTTCAACTGTTACTGATTCTGATTTTTATTTTTTGTTTTATGGGAATAAATGTTCTTTTCTTATTTTTTTATTTTTTGTTTATCGAAGTTGTTTATTTTTTTAATTTTAGTTTGTAGCCAATCTTGGGTGTGTTGTATTGCACTCACAAGAGATTTTGCAGTGTCCAACTTGTGACATATTGTAATTTTAATTTATGTGTTTAAATTGTATGTATTCAGCCTTTTTAACGTCTCACTGCTGGGCACGGGCCTTCCTTCAATACGAGAGGGATCAGACCATAGTCCACACGCTGGCCTAGTGCGGGTTGGTGGACTTCACAAAATTTTCTCCTTGTGCTTAAAAAGTCCCCAAATAAAAAATAAAAAAAATCTTGTGACAAGTGCGACGACAGGATTCCGTATACGGTTTTATTGAGAAAGAGACTTGTAGTATCCTGCTCTTATATTTTTTAAACAGTATTGTATGTAGTAGCGATCTCATTGTATCCCACTATGATTGGTGTTTTTCAGTGTATTCTCGCAATAGCAAATTGTTTATTTTATCTGATTTTAATATTTATTTTTCTTAGTTAACAAAACAAAGTTACATTGATTGAATGTTTTATGCCACGCTCTAATTCGAAGCTGTAATCAATGTTAATTTGAAAGAGTTTCTAAATTTTTAAAAGCCCTATATAATTCTTTTAAGGATATTATATTTATCTCTCCATAATGTAATTATTTTTATCTAATTTCTACGCTGACATCAAAATAACTACACGTATATTGAGTAAGATATTAACGACCGAATTGAGTGACTCAAAACTTGATGTCGTTTTTTTTTAATATTCTTGATTAAATATTACAAAATGAAATATGTAAAAATAATTTCATAATCATAATGAAATTTAAAAAAATTTATCAACAGATTATCGCATGTAGGTTAATGAAAGTGATAGCCATTGCGCGAGCATCTGCTGTTATGACACGCATTACCAAGACCTACATTTCACATAAACAAAATAAATAATCATTATCAATGTAGGCAAAACAAACAATTTCAAATTAGTATTCTCTATGTGATCGAACGGTGTCATAGTGACTCAAATAGATAGCCGGTTCGATTTCCACCTCAAAAAAAGCTTTTGATGTACTTTTGGAAGACAAACTTTGGTAATAATAAATAATTAGTAAGCTTTAAAACATTGTATGTAATTAATTTGTTAAGTTAATAAATGAAGGAAAAAATATAGCTTATCTAAATCTAGACATTTGCAGCGTTGCGACTTGCAGTTTTAAATTGGCCTCTTTCAACATAATTATACTTTAATATGTCGTAACTATTTTACTTTTAAATGTTATATACTTATTTATCTGAGAATGATAGTTTTTCGTTTATTAATAT
Source organism: Boloria euphrosyne (assembly GCA_951802675.2). Classification (NCBI taxonomy): domain Eukaryota; kingdom Metazoa; phylum Arthropoda; class Insecta; order Lepidoptera; family Nymphalidae; genus Boloria; species Boloria euphrosyne. The sequence continues at coordinate 15,209,043 of OX637871.1, forward strand.
AAAACATAATGGCGACCTCAAAATACACAAGCTTTTGAAAGGTTACATTATATTACGATTAATGACATAAGATTAAATACAGCGCAGTTTAGAACCGGTAATATCTTAATAACAACGAAATATAAATAACTTGAGTCTCAGATTTTTTTATTTTAAGGTAACTAAAAGGAGCTATTTTGTAGATTAAGTTAAATCTAGATTTTGAGGAAAGTCTCAGTTTAAGTAGGATTCAAATATAATCGCAAGTGGGTTAACGAATGTGATCATCGTTACGAGAGCGTTTGCGGTTATGACACGCGCTACAAACCTACATCTCTGACCCGACATTAATATACAAAACTGGCTTGTACACGCGGTTTTATATAGTTCGTTTGATTTACATAATTTTTATTTACGTATTTTTCAATTTACTTTCATTATTTTTCAACAACACTATTTAATCTTAATGGTTCAGTCAAGAGTAAATATCTTCTTAATCTACACAAAATAAAGCCATATTCGCGATATTGCCAGTCGATATTAGGACACATTCTAGCAATAAAGGTAATTTTGAGGAGCTGCTTAAGAGGGACTGGAGCCACTATTGCAAATAACGTATTTTATTCAAAATCTCTAGAAGGGCTTATCCGTAAAAACTTAAAACTTACGTTTAAGTAATTATGTAAAAAACTATAGTAATTCCTATTCTTTTCTAAAATTATTTTTTCAGGAGAAATCGAACTCGAAACACTTTCTTGATTATTATATCCCTAACCGTTCACATAATTTTATGGCATAAGCTAATATAATACATTTTTTTTAAGTATTTGTAAAGTAAGACTGGACGAACTTCATATCATGAAGTATTTTTATTATTTCATTTATGTGTAAAATGTTAGTATTGTAAATGCGCGAGCGCGTTGATGTCTTTTCCTAGCAATAGATATAATATACAGAACGTAAAGTCCTACAACGTACCAATTCTATTTAGTTATTACAAAACTTTTATAAGAAAATTATTCCACCGGAGTTAGATAAGTCCAGTTTACGAACTGAGAATTATTAAAAAAATACTAAATTAATACTATTAATTATTACACTTGGACTATGCGATCAATACGATAAGCGATTTTTGGCATATTTTGCTTTACATTGCAAGTAGACACGGTTATCCAAAACCATAATTAAAAAGTGATCATATAAGGTACAACAACTATATCTCTGAATTCTTTGTTTCTCAACAGTTTTGGGCAACTGTTTACGTAAATTCGCACTTTAGTGTTGTGCAAATGAACAAGAACTGATATGAGTTGCATGGCTTTATTTATTTTGAATCTCATTTAATACTCTCAGCCTAATTTTGTAACGAATTTAAAATTAACAATACTACTATTTGGGTGAAGTAGAAGCAATTATAATATACTTTTCTATAACAGTGTAGGTCATGATTTTGATATGAATGTTAATATTGGTTAATAAACATCCAGTTTATTTATAACTTTTGTGGTTCTAGTAAGAAGCACAAAGGTTTATTGAGTAAAGTTCTAGGAAGAACCTATTTGAAATCAATTGCTATGTCAATATTATTTAACTGACTTCTTTTCTGAAATAAATAATGTTGAAAATTATTGCATATATGTAGTAGTTATATAATTACGAATGTTTTGTAATGCCGTTATTTACTAACAAATTGCATTAATATATTCATACAATTGGTAACACTTCATAATATTAACACGATCCCACGTTTATATGACATTGTTATGTAATATGACTCTACGTATATGGAACTGTAATACAAGTAGTAAGGGTTATTATCTATTGTATTTAGTGTAAGAACTACTTAAGAAATTATAGTTTTCTGTTAGGAGTGTTCCCATTTGGCTGTATGAGAAGAAGTGTGGGAAGCGAAGTGTAAGCCATTTTTAGGGTTCCGTATCCAAAGTGTAAAACGGGACCCTATTACTAAGACTCCATTGTCCGTTCGTATGTTTGTCTGTCCGTCTGTCACCAGGCTGTATGTCATGAACAGTTAAAATTTTCTTAACAGTTAGACAGTTAAAATTTTCACAGGATATGTTTTTGGAACGAAGTTCCTTCCTTCCTTATGGGACGATGCGGAGGGGTACCCTAACCGGGAAAAAAATATGATGGCTATACAGTGTGTAATGTATACAGTCTACGTGATGACTGTTATTATTATTATATAATTCGATAATTACACCGTCTGGTTTGTAAATAAAATAAAGTAGGTAACTTTGTAAAGTAGTTTTGTTTATATTTTTTTTATCAATAAAAAATCATATTAAAAAGTGTATACCTGAATAATTATTTTCTTTTTACCTCGAATAGAACTTAAAATTAATATTCTTATAATAAGGAACTTCGTTCCTATCCGATGTCCCACGACACCACATTTCTTTTTTCTGTTGCCTAAATAAAAAACAATAAAATAAATATTTAAGGGGGCTCCCATACAAAAGTCATGATTTTTTGCCTTTTTTAAAGATACGGTACGGAATCCTTCGTGCGCGATTTGTATATCACCACACATACTTCTATAAGTATTAGTGTTTACTGCTGACTCTACCGTCATTTTAACAATCAAATGTCATTTCTTAGTATGACCTTGTTGAACCTGTATGATATAAATGAAGCGGAAGCACAGATTACGTAGCACTTAAAACTGTTCTTTTTCTTGCAATAAGTATTAAGGTAGTTTGCACTAATTATTTTTAGATTTAAATTTCATATTTTAATGTAATCTATTACAAGTGTTATATCTTTATGTTTATTACCTTTTCGATAGTTTTTTTACAGCTTTTTTATTAAGAAGCTCGTGATATTTCTAACAATGTTTTAAAATACCATAAATTACGTTTTACAATGTGTAATTAATTCTTTATGAGATTTAAGCATTCGCCATCTCGTTGAGTACTTACCTTTACTAATTGCCTAATGCATTCTGGGTGTAGTTTTAAGCATATATTAGAGAAGTTCTCACGTATTCATTGAATTTGCGGCCATAGTTTAAGGTCTTCACGCACGGACAGAAACGCTAATTGTTATTGTTACGCAGTGACGGATAACTGGTAGCTTAGAGTTTTATGAATGAATTAATCAATGAGTTATGCATGTAATAGTTTGATAATTTATTATTATGTAGCTGTAATGCTGCTGTGTTGTCACGAAACTATAGTAAGTATATGCTGATGATGATATGTATTTAGCCCTGTTTAACTACCCACTGCTGGGCATGGGCTTCCCTTCAATACGAGGGGGATTAGGCCAATGTCCACCACACCAATCAAGTGCGGATTGGAGGACTACGCAACTCTTTCGATAATTTACTAGGTTCTCTCAGACATGCAGGTTTCCTCACGATGTTTTCTTTTACACTTTAGATCTAGATATAAAACGCTTCACTCGATTACCGCTATCACTGGTATACCACTGTCAATATCATGATAATATATCACAGGTAGATAAAGAAATAAGGGTTCTTACAATAGTTGTTATAGGAAAATAGCAAAATTATACTCGTACAACTTTAATACAAACCCAAGGAAATTTTCTTTTTCGATTGCTGTTGCTATTATCTTTTAACATTTATCCGTTTTTTTAAAAAAAAACCAACTAAACTAAAATAATATATTAAATATTAATTTAACATATCGTACATATCGTACATTGCTGTATTGTAAAACATAGTTAAGGCGTGTTCAAAATGACTCGACACTAACATTGCTTAAATGGAAAGTGAAATGATTCGAGTTTCTTGTAACGTCCTGTCACATTCCATAGACAAACCGACAGTGTTGAGACACATGTATGTATAACCTAGGCCTACATCACCTACACCATACGCTTTAGTAGAACGACAGTAATTACAATGAATACGTGACGAATATGTGTGAATATTTTATAATTTTGATAAACATTTTAAATTGTTTGTCGAGACCTCTGACCCTTGAACTTGAAAAATGATGTGAGTTACTCATGTAAAACTCACCTTTTCTTATTTGATCTTTAAAATACATCAAAATATTCATTAAAATCGGTTAACATCGGAACAAAGAGATAAATGAACGGATATAATGTTAATAAGGTTGTACCTATATAATACAAACTTATTTTTGAGATCATGACGTCATTATTTTTAATTGATTTTTTAAAAATAATTAAATTATGATAGCCAATTAATCAACAAAAATTAAAATTATTATCGATTTTTTATAGTCATGTGTTAACTTTTACGAGTTTTAGGCGATGCAAATTACTTACACTAAAATTCATACACTTAATAACAATCTTAGGTAATTAATGTATTGCTTTAAGTATTGCTCTAGTTCTTAAGCTGTTGTAATTATTATTTCTGCAATAATTTCACAGATAGCCGAATAAAAAATATTTTGATAAATGTAACACAATCATATCACGTTATTTCATTAAGTTCCACTCTATGGTTTAATGGTTGTCGTAGATCATAATTATTTAGATATAATTATTTTAGTTTTAAAAGACGTATTTACTCGTTATACGCTCAAATAAATATGTATGTACAATACAATATTTGGAAACAAATTCAGCCTACTGGATTAGTAAGCAAAATCTGAGAATAGACTTAAAAGCATTTCCGAAAATTTCAAAAAATAACTTTATATTTACATAAATTTTGAGAGAAAATATTTATTTGAATCACTTCCTTATCATCTTATACACTTTCAAATCAATGTGATGATGAATTCGTTTCACAATAATTGTGGCATTTCCTCCGGGCAAAATTGAGTTAGCATTCGCGGGGCAAACCGTTGGGCAACGTGTGATGTCTTAACTGTCGGAAGAGGAATGTGTATTCTGGTGTAGTCATATTGAATGTTATATTATACGAGCGATTCCGGCCCGCGTTCTTATCACTATTATAAATGTGGATGTGGAGAAAAGGGATTGGTGGTAGAAGGATGAAAATCTAGGGTTTTATGAACCCAAAATGTTCGTCCTTCTACCACCAATCTGATGCCAAATCATAAAAAAAATAAAAAATAAAATATCTGGAGAAGGTGGCCTTGTTATCTAGGGGAATAAAAAAATAGCCTATTCTCAGATATACCGAATATACAAAAAAAATCGGTCAAGCCGTTTCGGACGTTCGATAACAAACACTGAGACAGGAGATTGTTATACATATATTAGAGAAGAAGTAGTATTATAAAATTCCATCTGGCACTGGCTAGTGGCTTCTGTAGCAGGGGTCGTGAGTTCGATGTCATTACATTTAACATTATAACTACTTTAGTAAAAGTGGAATAATATTTGTGATAAAAAATATGCTATACGCGTGTATGATTTTAGATTGTTATCTTGTCTAACAGCTGGTTTAGAGAGATATTCTAATCGCATGAAAGCCTGGATTAATGGTTTGAGTAAAGACAAAACTATGTTAGTTTGTCTTTTAGGTATCCGCGAAAATGCATAATAAATAAAATATGAATAAATGTTATAAAGTTAATTATTTAAAGATTAGTCAGTAAATTCTACAGCTGCCTATCAAGACACTGCGAGTTAGGCGATTGTATTTATAAAAATTGGTAGCTCATGTGAAATTCAATTCATATATAGCACTTTATATACAATAGATTGTAGACAGTAGTGTTTGATTATTTTGTTTTCGTTAATGAATTATTAATGCAAAATTTTAAATGTTTTTAACATTTTATTAACTTCCGAAAAAGAGTATTATGTCCAGTCTGATCATTTTTCTTTAATTTTTAGCCATTATTTACGTGCACTATGCATAGCGTGTACCTCAACGACACGAGTAAGAACACAATTGCATAATAGTTAATTGCCAACTGATGTAACGCAGTTAGCGCACTCCACGTAATACTGTGGACAAATATTTCGGCACAAGAAGTTCCGACATGCAAGTTTGGGAAAGATATAAATCACTATCATTTTCCTTACTAAAAATGTCAGTTTATTAATAATTTATTATGCAGTCTCTTCAAAATTGATGGCTGTGATTTCTTGCGTAAAGATAGTTCATTCGATTATAGTATTAGATTGCAAGATGGTGTGGTACAAGACTGAAATAATACGTTCTCATAAACTTTTTAAATGTGTTTTTGTAACTAAAATGTATGCATTATATGTTTTATGTGTGGTAGTGCCATGCTTGTTACCGGGTAGCAGCCGAATGGGCCGGCACGCCCCGTATAGTACCACTCTCTCACAGGAGACCGGCGTGAAGTGGCAGCTATGCTGTCGCGTTTCGTCCGGTAAGTGAGAGTCCGGGAGGCCCACTTCCCATCCCTCTTCCCGTCCTTTTCACTCCTCCTTCCCTCCCTCCCTTTCCTGAAAGGCCGGCAACGCATCTGCAAGCCCTGTGGTGTTGCAGATGTCCATGGGCGGAGGTGATCACTTACCATCAGGTGAGCCTCCTGCCCGTTTGCCCCCTTTGTCCCATAAAAAAAAATGCATATTTTAGGAATTAGTTATATTTTGACCGATGAGTCCCACACAACCACTTTTGTTATGCGTCATTGCATTTCCCAACATTAAAAAAAGCCTTCTCCCTGGGTACTCTTAAATAGTAATCCTGTCTAGTAATTATCGCGAAACCTTCCAAGACAGACAGACGCACAGAAAGCCAAAAATTCTAAAAACTATATCTATATCTATGGCCTCTATATCGATAAGAATGACTCAAAAAAGTATTTGTTTATGGTAATATTGCTAATAAGATAATATGTAATGTGTTCGTCTATGCATCAATCGGGATAAATTATTGTTATTATAAAATTACGTTCCAATCTATCTACTTAAGATGTAAACATAAAAATATTTAAAATGTCAACACCATTTATAACAATCGCAATTTTTTACTGGAAAACAAGCTTCTTAAATATTATAATGATAAATAGCCCTACAGCGTGCGATCGCGGCCGACGGTCACACTGCTGCCTTGAACTTTGTTGTTTTTATAAGATATTAGCATAACGATAATATATCTTTAATCAACCCTTTTAATAAGTAAGTGATCGATTACATTGGACAACAAAATCCTAAACCTTCAAATAAGCAAATAAATTGGAAGCAATTGTTCAAGCAACAATCAATTCAGAGGAGCACTAAAATGTGATTTCGCAATGTCCTGACTTTTATTTTCATTGTTATGAATCGAATCGGGGTGATCTTCAACAGTAGGACTTGAAGTACATCTTTTATGATAAGCTTCGTTAATATTTTATTGTCATAATTAGATATATGATGGATATTGCGGAAAATTAAGTGGTGGACTTATACTATATTTTAGGTTGAAAGATGGAATAGTTTCCGAAAAGCTACGCTATTGAAACCGTGGGCACCCACTGGTAAACATACTTTTCTAGATTAATTCCAGTTTTGTTTTTCAAAAACACTGTGCGAATAGTACTATAAATTATTATTATAATTAAACCTGCTATTATTGAAAATATTTTCCTACAAAAGAAATAGATTTTTATTTAGTAAATATATCGATATTAGTCAGAGAATTAGGTAAAAACAAAAAGCTGGCTAAATAGGAAGTAAGCCGGCCATATTTACAGAATCATGGACAACCGTAGGAGCATGCTGGGTCTTGGGTGGAAACAACATCTAGGCAAACGTAGTACAGAAAGCACCTAAGAAAAGCCTATGTCCAACAATGGACTGAATAACGATGATGAAAACAATATTAATAGGTAAAGTATATATTTTGCGTTTGATTCCAGATTTAAGATTCCATCCGGCCTTTATTATAATGAATCAAACTATTAGATTAGAATAAAATCACGTTTTAAGGCTGTTGCATAATACACATTACATTTGAAAACGAAGATTACTAGCGCTAGCCGTTTGACAATTTTACCAAGGTCATTGTGCAATCTTTTATTTTGGGTCAGAGAAAGTGTTTGGACGCTATCTGTACACTGAAACGCTATCTAGGGATTGTTTATTTTAGTAAGTTTGTATGTATTCAGCCCTTTTTAACGTCATACAGTTGGGCACAGCCTCTGTTCCATACGAGGAGGATCAGGCCATAGTCCACCATACTGGCCTAATTAGTAGTGACTAGTGACTAAATTTTATTCATTCTAATCACAAGGTCCCGGATTAGAGTTTCGGGCCCGATTAAAATTACGTAATCATGTAAAAAATGTTAGTTGTCATATCTATACAAGGTTATTCTTTTGTCTAGACGACTTCTACGATCAGGTCAGAAATGTAAGAGCTGTCATCTCTTTCCCATTCGACCATGGAGATTAGAAACCAGGAGAACCAAGGCCCTAGAATGTAGTGTCTCAGAAATATTGTCAAACCAAGGAGGCGCTGCGATCGCTATGTTGTCTCAATGCCTAACTTCACGTTGTCACAATAGTGACAGTACTCATAAATAGCTAACTTCACAGATACTACTTATTGACGGCAGCGCGCTATAAACTCTACAAATTTTCAGAGACAGGCGGGTAATGCTTTAGTATGAAGCGTTGGTTCTCCTGTATCTAACCTCCATGCATTCGACAATGAAAAGATAATGAAGAAATAGAGTAGACATTGTTTCTATAATTTAAGTCTCAAAAAATATGTCAAGAGGGCATTGACATGGATATACTTTATAGGTAGAAACACACAATACAGTTCACAAGTATAACTTACTCGTATGTAAGTGTTACTTACTTCACTGAAAATATGTTCATATTAATTTTTAGAATACGGTGTTCATAGTATATGTATTATGTATTATATTATATTGTATGTATAGTTTTTATAATTTATATTACACTATAAAAAAATAATAAATAAAAATTTACAGTATGTTTAGTATAATTTATAGCTTCCCTATCAACCTCTACAATATTTTTTAAGATTTTTATTTACAACAAACTTATTTACGTAAAAATCTTTTACGTGAGACAAAACACGAATATAAAGACAAAAGAAAATAGTTCAGTATTACTCATAAATATTTAAAGATACCTAATATCTTAACGATAAATTAAATAGAGACGATGTATAGCAGATGGATGCAATGAATATATTTTTTAATTAAAACATTGTCAAGGTATAAAAAAAATATAGCTTAATTTCTTAAAACCTCGTTTCGGTTGCTCATAACCTCGACTAATTATCTTATGAAAGGACATTTTATAAATGCTATAAGTTGTCAATTCCTTTCCACAAACCTACACAGCTAAAAATGTTGATTTCTGACATCGGTCGGTTAGACAGCCTCTTAATAGCGTCTTTATCTTTACAAATACACTAGCGGACCCGACAGAAAATTTTTATAAGCTTTTGCGCCCGATGAAAAGTTTCAGTATGCATGCGCGTTCAACACAACAACAGCGTTCAACACAACAACAACGTTCAACGTTGCCACGAAACCATTCTCCAATCCAATCGAAAACACTCAAAATATTTTATCAAAATCGGTCCAGCCGTTTAGGAGGAGTTCAATTACATACACACGCATAGAAGTGTTTTATATATAAAGATATTAATAACCAAAATTCTCAAAATTTTACAAATGTAGTAAGCAATAAGCTTTAATAAAAAACGTCTGTTATAAATTAACTAAAAATGATATGGCCATTCAATGAAGTATGAGGTTTAGGATTTCATTTATTTCTCAAAAGAATACAATTCACTTACTGAGAAACATTAAAGTTTTACGTAGGTAACATTATAAAACGGGCAGCTTGTAACTATAACTTATATAAAAAATAAAATACATTTGCGGGTAGTACAAACTATTTTACTAACTAGAACTCGGAATAAGAATACTGGAAGTGGCTTTAAGTATATTAGTGAATTTTTGTTTTATTTTATATTATAAATATAGAATGATAATTTAAATTGATGTTTTTATTTAGTATATATTTAAGTATACCATAAGTTAAGCATATGCTACAAAAACAAACAAGAATTAAACTTAGAATCTCATCAGCAGCATTTATTTATATAATTTTAATGCGTATATGTCAAACTAAATATTTGCTTTTACTACGAGATAGGTAAATATTGTCAACTCGAGTTATTTCTTGAACAAATCCTGATTAAATGAATTATCTATTTCGTTTAGTACTGACACTTTCACAACACAACCTATATTGATAATAATAATTTATCACATAATTTCTAAGTTAAGAGTCTTCTTCTCTACTTGTCTTTAACCCACATAGCGTAGGATAAAGACAAGGCACAAAATGTCTTCTTCTTCCACTTTCTCTGTCATTCGTCAACATAACATCCACTCCTTTTACACGCATATCCTCTTTTACACAATCCATCCATCTCTTTTTCGGTCTTCCTCTACTCTTTTTTTCTTCTACATGCATATTAACATTCTCCTCGTAATATGACTTTCTTCACTCCGCAATTCTAATTTCTAAGTTAAGAGTATGGGTGGTTAAGATAATGAAATAAACTTTTTTGTTTCGTTATGATATTGGAAGTTAATTTAATTTATTTTCAGCCGTTATTGTCCCTTCCCGAGACACGAGGCAAGGCCTCTCCTTCTACTCTGTTTAATTTTTTGCGATGAGTTATAGTCTTCTTATAATTAAAAGAAGCCTTCGAATAATTAATTAAGCTTTTATTAATCGTAGATGCAATCGATTCTTGATGCAACTTCCCAATGCCAAGACAATTTCAACAGAATCATCTTAATTATATATATGGCCAATGCATTAGTTAACCTCAGACACCATTTTTAATTTGATTTAAATAATATTCATATTACTGACTATAGTGTAAACGTAATTATCAGAAAATTCGATGATAACATTTACGAAAGAAAAGAAAGTCGATTGATAAACAGGAGAGATAACACTAAATCAAACTGTGTATTAGATCAGCAAAAGTTGTAAATGTAAAGAGATCATTTTAATAGTAAAGAATAATTAAGCAATTAATGCAGTTTTTTGTTTAAAATTAAATATGTACATATAGGTCGATTGATAAGTATTTTTTACAAATGTAATAAAATATAATTGTTAAACAACTTTCAAAAACCAAATAACTTCCTACATTAGAAACTTTTTTTTAAGTATTTACTGATTTCTCAGGGACACAAGGACGGTTTGACAAGCCAGTTATTTTCTTGCCATTCTATTAAAAACTCCAAATACAGTGTCATTGATTGACGGCAACGTGTATAATAGTCGGCTACCTATTACCTAAGTACCTACTCATGTATATATAATACTCACTACACCAGCGAGATTTGGGAGTTAGCTCACTGACTTCAAAATACCCTAGACTGAATTAAATTGTAAATTATAATCTAGAATTTGCTAAATTATAATCTAAAATTAACTTTAGACATTTAAAGTGTTTTTTTTTTAATTTTTATTAATTTTTTTTTAGACTTATGCGAATTTTTGATATTGGAAATAAAGATATTTTTTCAATGTTTAATTTGCGTTATCGAAGTCTCGAAAGCTTTACAACAAACATGATCACTAGAGAGATTTGTGTAAAAATAGTGAGAGGTGCTGCGGCCAATGGCTAGTCTCGTAATGCTCAGGAATGCTAACGAGCATAATATGTGAAGTACAATGATAAGTGCTGTTTCTGCTACACGCTGGCTATGCGACCTACAATACTTTCTACTTGCTCTTACATAACTTAATTTAACGGCAACTAAGCTAGGAAATTATTTTTGCACTAATTATTAAAACTTTCAACAATAACTTTAGAGTGTCATTAAGTCTAAGATATTTAAATTTTAAAGTATTGTGAGAGTGCTTCGAATTCAATTTGCTTATCTACCTTGTATACACAATCTTATACAGGTAGGTATATGTATTCATATTAATTGACGATTGACAACAAGATTGCCATTGACGTTACCATTTACATTTGACGACACGTTTGGCTCAGTCGGTAGAGACCCTACTTTCTGCGCCAACGGTCGCGGGTCCGAGTCCCGCTGGGGGCATGCATTTGTTGAACACGAATGTTTGTACTCCAATCATGGGTGTTTATATTTATAATATGTATGTATTTAAAAATTTATATGTGTAGTACATCAACTATCTGGTATCCGTAACACAAGCCTCGTAACTTACCTCGAAATTAGATGGCGCTTTTGTAATAATGTCCCAACAAATATATTTACTCTATATACGAAGTTCTTAAGCTAAGCCAGTAGGTATGTATGGATTTAACATCCCTCTATTAGGCTTATGCCTCCCTTAAATACAAGGATTAAATACAAGGATCAGGCCCACACATATGAATCGATAACTAACTAGGTTATTTCAGACTTATACTCGTAGTGCTCTCGATGTTTTTCTTTACTGTAAGGCATCGGTAATTATAATAAAAACTATTACACATGAAAGTAAAAGTGTCAGAATTGTAAAATCACGAAGGATTTGGACCCACCTCACTTGCTTTAAACAACTATTCTATCATTTCAATATTTATTTTTTTCGAGCTATAGATTGTGAAAAGTCATAAAAATTTAGTACTCTTGCGCATTAGTTGAGGCAATACAAACATACACATTAAATCGAGCTGCGAAATATTACAAATAGTGACATAATACATTTTTTTTTTTTTTTTTTTTTTTTTTTTTTTTTTTTTTTTTTTTTATGGGACAAAGGGGGCAAACGAGCAGGAGGCTCACCTGATGGTAAGTGATCACCTCCGCCCATGGACATCTGCAACACCACAGGGGTTGCAGATGCGTTGCCGGCCATTCAGGAAAGGGAGGGAGGGAGGAGGGAGAAGGACGGGAGTAGGGATGGGTAATGGGCCTCCCGGACTCTTACTTACCGAACGAAACGCGACAGCATAGCTGCCACTTCACGCCGGTCTTCTGTGAGAGAGTGGTACTATACGGGGCGTGCCGACCCATTCGGCTGCTACCCGAAGGTAACAAGCATGGCACTACCACTTGAAAACATCTTTCTGCATATTAAATATTTTGTGAAATATATAATACTAGCAATTCCTGCGGCTTCGCCCGCGCCGCGTTATAGGAGTTTTATGATGCCAAATCATAAAAAAGTGAAAAAATATAAATTTGTTCTAAAAAAAGAACTAAAATATCTGGAGAGGGAAAGGGTGGCCCCTTACCACCTAGGGATATATAAAAATTAGCCTACTAACTAGTCTCAGACCTACCAAGTATATCTAAAAAAAATCATAAGAATCGGTCGAGCCGTTTCGGAGGAGTTCGATAACAAATACTGTGACACGAGATTTTTATATATGTATTAGAGAAAAAGAAAATAGATGGTATAGTGAAGTAATCACTGTGGTTAGTATTGATAATTACCGGAAATTGCTAATAATATTTGTAACAAACTGTTTGGGAAAAAAATAATTGGAAAAGGAAAGTAGTAATGATAATATACTCGTAGATATATTTTGGTTTGAAATGTATTAGTCATTATTTTTTCGATACGACCTACTGAATCATGTCTATTGAAGATAACTTATAGTGCAATTATTTATAAGTAACCAATAGATTAATTTTAATATAATTTTTTTCATGAATTTCTGAATTACATGGAAGTCAAAAATAATTATTATATTTCTAGTGACGCACCCTCGCTACGCGCAAGCTCGTCCCTACGTAGGTATATTTTAACGATTAGTACCTATACGTTTTACAGCTTTAAGATATTAACAAAAGCCCGTAGCAAAAAATATTTTATATAGTGGCCCTGATAACCAACTATAATACATTTCATCAAAATATGTCCAGTAGTTACCTCACGATGCGGTCACAGGGAGACAGTCGGAAAAATTTAACTATAGATATGGCTTCTGTATCGATTATTAATATTTCAATAAGATTTTCCAAAAATAAAATTTGTACAGATTCGGCTTCGTTAGAATTTTATTATTAGTACAATAATACAAAAAAATAAAATAGTGTTTTAATTTCAAATTAACAGCTTTTTACTAAATGCATAGGAAACTATATTAGGTACATATTATATGGTACTTACATCAGAAAATTAATTATTAAAATTTCTGTCTGTCTGTCTGCTTGTCAGTTTGTTCCGTCTAATCTCTGAAACGGCTGGACCGATTTTGACATGGCTTTCACTGGCAGATAGCAGAGTAACTTGGCTACTTTTATTTTATTAGAAAATTATAAAAACCTTTTAATTTATCTGAGCTTACGCCCAGCGAAGCGGGTCAGGACTCAGGGCTTGCTAGTATGTAATTTATATACATAATAATATATATATTTTTTACTTAAGAGCCTTATTTATAATCAAAATGAGTAAATGTAATGTGAAAAGGTTGTAAATTCAATTAATATTATGTACAACGCGGAAAAGCTTCAACGGAGCCGATTTTAGCAATAGTGAAGTAACTTTTGAAATAGTTAATGAGTTTTGAACCGATCAGCTGTTCACTACTTATTATAGTACACATAAATCGTAATACCTAGATGCTCATTATAATTGGTATTTTGCCCCGTATTGTAGAACGCCGCGGGTTAGAAAGCTCCCAATCTAGCGCGAGCTTTAGTTTTATGTCATAACATTTTTTTATCAACTTTATTTGTATTAATAATAATAATCGATATTAATCAAGCTTTTAACAATGGGCCGCTTAAGAATTTATTTTTTTTATTTAAATATCACTGTATTATATTCGTTATTCTTAAGGTTTCTCAATATTATTTAAAATAAGCAGTTTGTTTACAGCGAAGAATAAGATTTATTGGATATTAATGACCTAAATCGAACTAAACATAGTTCGACTCAATTAGGTCCCAAGAATACTATATATTTTTTATAGATAATGCTTGTTATAGCGACTTATACATATTGTTAGATGTAGGCCGTGAAAGGAGGGCGGTTATTCAATTTTCTTATGAAATTATTTGCGTATACACATATCAGCATATAAACATAATATATTATATTATGTAGTATATATTATACATATATACCTTTATTATTTGTAAATCATAATTTGCAAGAAAAATATAAACACTGGTTCATACATTATGAGCTTTCTTTCGGTAAATAAATGGTTCACTTAGGCTGTTTCGCATTCGTGGATATTATTTTATACGTATTTTATACAGCTTTGGATTCGGGTTTTTTCGTTTCTACGTTTATGTAATGTTAAGGTGAAATTTAGTAAAAAATTTTTTGGTGAAATCTACTCACACATTATGTTATACTTAAGATTATTATTTGATTGCTTTTATTATATAACTAGCTGTGCCCGCGACTTCGTTCGCGTGGATGTCGGAACTTAACAATGTATTTTTAGTGCGAAGCGCTGTTGGAGGATACCGATACAAATCATTTTTTTTTATTTATGCTAGTGCTTCTTAATAAACAACATTGGCTGTAGAACCATCTGGAGCGTACACAAAAAGGTTATTAGGGTTGTTTACGCGGGAAAGAGCTACGTATAGTTGACCATGAGAAAAGCATCCAATACTTAGGTCCACCCCCGCAACGGATAATCGAATTGCTGTTAGCCTCACTTCACGATCTTCTTCTGATTCCTGGGACCTACTTAGTCTCTTCCTTTTCGCATATCGGCTACGCTGCGAAAGGTTTGTTTTTTTTCTAGAAGTCATTTTCAAAATAAAAACTGAACCAAACAAATAAAATATTGAACCAAATAAATCAACAATTTACAACAACACAAACTTTAAAAATGAGAATGAAGACTAATAAAATTTCAAACTACGAAGTAAATAAAACTACTTGACTCAAATTGCAAGTTATGATTTACTTCGCACTTCGAAATTAAGACCGAATCTAAATAAGCAAAATTTTTTGAAAGATAAAACGAAATAATGAATTAACGAACGAACGATTTACGATACTATCAATTTAATTCAAGACCTTTACATAGACAAACCTCTTTAAAGACAGAACTTTAATGACTCCTACAAAACAAAAACCGACTTCCAAACTTAATAAATCTAAACTAAAAAAGTAGAAAAGTAAGTAAGTAGAAAATAATACTTTTAAGGACTTTGTTAATTTTGGAGTCAATGCCAGCCAGGTATTTTGATTATGTTTACAAATTGATAGATTAATCAAATATGTATCTATTTAGGGTTATTTTGCTTTGGCTGGCACCGAAAAATAATTTATTTTTAAATTTTTAGCGGAAAGTAGATACGTATTGTGTTAATGACTATAAAAATTTACCTTCTATTATGAGGTAAACCTTATAGCCTGAAAGTATACAACTATTGCTCCATAATTGCGTATTATATTGAAAAAAAATTCTTTAAACTGCTAACCGTTGAGGAGTTGTACCTTCCATCATCAGTTACGGTACATGACTCAAATATCCATATAGCCTATAAAAGATTCGGCCGAGCATCGTTAATTTGCTCCTAAGAATTGAAGAGTTCCGATACTTTGTCATGGATCCCATCATCAGAACCTTACCAAACTCTCATCAAACTACCCTTGAAGTATATCCTTTCCATTAAAAAAGAATCATCGAAATCGGTTGGCGTGATATTGAGTTATTCGTCCATTTGTCGCGCAAATACTTAAAGCAAATTTGAGACTTTTATGGTTTTCTCATGGATGCCATTGTCAGAACTGGAAAATATTAAAATGGGACAAACGGGAAGCACTACCTTTCAAATAAAAAAAGAATCATCAAAATCGGTTCAACCAGTTGAAAGTTATGAGCTAACAAACATTAATAAAAAATACAGACGAATTGATAACCTCCTCCTTTTGGAAGTCGGTTGAAAACTCAAAGATTGCCGGCAGACATGGGCGAAGGTCATTCTTTCAAGGAAAATCTTAACACCGCGATTCAGAAAATGACTTCACACGCACAACGCCATCTATCGAACAATACTGCACGCTTTGATTATATAAAATGTCTAGATGGAGCGTCAAGTGCGCGCAAACGTGTCAAAAAGTGTCAGCCAACTGTTGGCTGACAAGTGCTTACCCGCCGATTAGTACAGATCGTACCGCTTTACTATTACTACGTATTTTAATAAGTCTATTTTTTTAATGTGATTTATGGGAGAATTGTAGTAGCTGGTATCATTATTTACGCACACAGAGACGTAGAAGCACAGTGTAAAACGACGCCTGCACGCACACATACTTGAAATTGTTGACTCGTTTTCTTTGATACGATTGTAGGGCGACGCTCCATCTAGACATTTTATATAATCAAAGACTGCACGCAGTTGATCTCTAGTTCGAATACTCGTAGATGGCGCTGTTTTAATATTTTACTTCGGAAACACTATTATAATTTTATTAATTTACACTTTTTATAAGGTGTGAACTGATTACTATGAAACAAAAAACTTAATGTTACTTCAATTTACGCACATATTGTTGTGTATAAAAGTTACTTGAATTTGTTAGATCAAATGCACATAGCCCTAATTTTACTTCTGGAATTTCTCTACTTCTTCACTTTAAACTCAAATATCTTTTGATAGACTGAACCGATTGTAATGAAACAAAAACTAAATGTTACTTAGAGTTACGTTCAATCGTTGTGTATAAAAGTTATCTACATTGTCTTCGTACATTTTACGTGATGCCCGGATAAATAAACAGACAAACCGACAAACAGACAAACAGACAAAAATTCTAAAAATGCTGGAAATGGGTTCTATTGGTTGTCCTTTAACACCCTGGCTATTTTTTTTGTATTTTTTTTTGATGTACAAAAACGACTTTTCTACAGTTTTATTATATGTATAGATAAGATAGAGGAATAAGATAGAGAATATTTTTTTTATAAATAATATATTAAGTAATTTTAATATTTTTTTGTTTATTACAGAACTTCGCGATAGATGTCAAATTAAAAAATTACTTACTTTTCAAAGCCCATAATGCTTTATCCTTCAAGCCTTCTATGTAGTCTTGTAGATCATCTCTACACTGGCCGTCGACAGCCAGCCGCAGCTCACTCCACTGACCCACAAGGATCTCAGCATCCATTATTCTCAACATACTTTCTAGACCCATAAAATAAGATTCATTTGAAATCTTCATTTGCGTTCTAGTTTCGTTCATAGTATTTCGTGTAGTATCGTTTAATTTCCCCATAACATCTTTCGGCGTCGATGTCGTTTTTTCTGTTCCTTCCTTCCTCGTACTTTTTATAATGTGCTGGACATTATGAGATTTTTCAGTTGTGGAAACTCTCTTTTCAGTCGCCACATCGCCGAATGCTTCAGCGAATGTGAGACCGTCGTCGTCTGCGAACAAAACGAAGGAGTCTTCTGTCGTTAACTTTTCGTGCTTGCTCGTACTTGGCAGTGGTATCATAGACCCTATCAAATCTGACGAGAGGTCATCATCCAAACCGCCTTTGGATGAAGCTTTTTTGATATTCTGAAAAGCATCTATCAAGGCACTTCGGAGCTTTTCTTCTCTAGCGGTCTCTTTATCACTGGCGTCTGCCAGAGTATACGCACTGATAACCAAAATAATAAACACTATGCGAGACATTTTTATTTTTTTTTCACACTAACACATGCCTAAAAATTTGGGGGCACAAATATTAATAGTTTTTGTGTGAAACGTGCGCGCGCGGCATAGTCGAAGCTCGACTGAATGGTCGGACCTGGTATGACATAACGTTATACACTTTCACTGCCGACGTCGGCGCAGGTGACTCCTTGCAGGGCGCTTGGACCACTTCTTTTGGATTATTAGCATTTTTTTTGAAGGACAGATAAATGTTTTGTAAAGTCTTAATAGAAGATAAGAATATTATTTTATTATTAATAGATTCAAATACAATATATATGTATACTTACATAAAATAAATATAAGAAATGTTCATGAGATTGAAAACTTTATTTTAACTTTATTACTAAATAGTAAGAACTAAACATTAATTAACACTATAATATCAAAAATAATAATGGCGAAAAGTTAATAAGGATCAATTATCAAATAGGATTTCTAAAATGTGATCTAAATTATAGGAAGGAAATAATCCTTTTTAGGAAAATAAAGATATTTACCCAGAACAAAAACAGCACAAAGACGGTTAGACAAGCTAGTATGTGTAATACATTTATATCTCACGTTTACAAATTTCTCTAAAAAACATGAATAAGAGGGTTTTCTCACAAGAAACTTACAACATTGTGCGTATCAGTAATGCTTCACTCGATTTATGTGTGAATTTGGTTTCTTTTTGCACTTTCCACTATTCTCTCACAGATTTAACAGCACTGATAAAATATTACAAACATTTATTGTCTTATCAACTATCTTCAAATAATAAAATTTTACCTCACTGAAACTGAATATTTTACACTTATATAATTTGTATTCAAAAATTTTTGTCTTTATTTTACAGTTATCCTAAAATTTTGATAAGTTTTAACTTTAGAAAAAAACTTTGTATTTGTCTGAAATAGTTATATTTTGCAGATAACATTTGGCAACTACTTGCCGATTCTGAGTATACTCGTGTCCTATCACGTGCTTGGAGATAAAATTGTATATGGTCAATAAATTTGGCTAATTCTTAATTATGATTATTCTTGATAAATGAACCCAAAATGCATTGCTCGTGACATCAAAGGGAATGTATAAATGTTATATAAAAGCTTACATAAACAGGGCTCATACGCTTTAATTATATCTCCCGTCGTTGCGAAACTGTATTGTCTCGCCTTACTACACTTTCTTTATTACCAGCACTAGTTAGTTCATCAGGTTTACCACCTAGTTACATAGGTGTATAATATATTTAATTAAAAAAATCCTTACTAATAAATGCGAAAGTAACTTTGTCTGTCCGTCGCGTTTTCACACCAAAACTACTGAACCGATTTAAATGAAAGATAGATAGTCTAGAGCCTGAGAAAGGACATAGGCTTTACTTAATTCTTTTCAAGGTGAAAAAAAGGGCTGTAAGTGGTTGAAATAGGGAATGAAATTTATTGTGGAAATGATGTAATTTTTAAAGCTAGAAGCTTGTAACCTGTTTTCTAGACCTTTGATTAGATATAAATAAGGCATCCAAAGTTTGTAAAAATTTTATCCTTAAGGGGGTACCTAGAGACGAACCCGAGCGAAGCGAAGGTGAGTCGTATTTTGTAAGCACTGCGTATGTGTTAAAACTTTTTGTTTTTACAAAAAATTGCTTCAGTAGGTATACTCGTATAGTTTTGTCGTTTTTTTTAGTTTTAAAATTGATTTTGTTCTTGATATTGCTCTACCATACTAGTAAATACGAAATACATATATGAAAAATATAACTATTTTTTTTTGGATAATTTACAGATTAGCAAAGTCAACGTCACAACAATTTCAAAAAACCAAACGATACCTTTAACATATTAATTTCCTACAAAATGCAATGTCCCTAATAATTTAATACAACAAACATACTTTATTACCTATTTCGTATTATTAAACGTACAATGCCGAATACTAGTGATGTGAGACATGAGAATCAGTTCTCATTTGCATGCTAATTGAATTATAAAGCTTTTACATCTTTTTACTTTAAAACGTGAGAAAGTGGGTGAATCTCGACTTTTAAGAGTAAAAAAATCATTTAAGAATTAAAATTATGTAGAAAGCAATTATCTGCCCTAATTTTCAAGTAATAATAATAAGTAATGTACATTTTATGTACATAAGTTTTTTTTTAATTAGTTGTCTTAGAGCAGTATTAAGCATAAAGGGCGAAGGTATGCATTCGGCTTCTCACTTCGTTTCAATAAATATTGTGCACAGAATTATTCTTAACTTACATATCTCCTACACCAAGATAATACCCAATAAAAAAATCTTGCCAAATCAAATAAATGCAGGTACTTATAGATATATTAATATAAATTAAAGAAACTCTATAGGTCAAGTCATAAATAAGCATTGTTCTGCCTCGGTGGTGTAGTGGCTAGCATGTACGGTCATACATCGAGAGGTCCTGGGTTCGAGTCCCGGGTCGGGCCAAGTTTAATTATTGAGTCTTTCTGTTTAGTAAGTCTCAGTAATAGCCCGGAGTTGGGAAGTTGGGGTTTTTCACCCCCGTGCCTCGGAGAGCTCGTAAAGCTGTCGGTCCTGCACCTTAGCTCTCACTGGTCGTGGCGAGTAGTCATCCCACCGGAGTATGGGAGTGATAGGAACAGAGAGTGCACTTGTGTCTGCGAATCGGCCGGAGAACATTATTATTATTATTATAAGCATTGTTCTAAGTATAATTAACAATTGTCCTGAATGAATTCGATATCATGTAGGTTCTCGTTCTAAACATAATACTTACATAAGTTATATTATATTACAGGTTTCTTCACGAAGTTTGTTTTGCCGCAACTCATGACCATTTTGAAAAATGATTAGTATTTGAAAATTTCAGATGTACAAGACCAGGGATTCAAACCCGCTCCTCTTGGCTTACCAAGCAAAGCACGCTTCCACTGGGCTACCACTGCTATCCTGTCATTTCCTATCCTTGCGATGTATAAATTACGAGTAACTATATTCCAATAAACCTGACAACCTATTACTTCATTTATAGTAGCGGCGTCAGTAAATATGTAATTTTGTCCAACACAAGCAATCATTTCACTCTTGTCATTTCTATACTATTGTTACGTACGTGTACACACCGCTACCATGTGCCTTACATATACATATATTAATACTCTTGCTAATTTAGCAGTTTCCGCGGCTTCGCCTGCGTTCTAACCATTATTAAAAATAGGGGTCGGTGGTGAAATTTAGGCTTATAAGTATTTTTTATATCAAATCAAAAAAGTTAAAGATAATAATTTGGTCTAAAAATAAAAAAATAAAAATCTGGTGGGGCCATCCTCATCACCTAGGGGAATAAAAAATAGTCTACGACCTATTCTTAGACCTACCAACTATGCACTAGTCAAGCCGTTTCGGAGGAGTTTGATAACAAACACTGTGATACGAGATTTTTATATGAGTAGTTAATATTTGAAATAATAATAAATATCAAAGTATTTATAAGAAAATAATAATAATTTTCTCCGAACGATTGTGGCCATGGCGGCCAATCTCATTGACACTAGCCAACTACGCAGGAGATATTATAGTGCACAAGTGCACGCGCAGACACAAGTGCACTCTCTATACGACCAGTGAGAGCTAAGACGCAGTACTTTACGTGCTCTCCGAGGCACGGGGGTGATACACCGCCAAATTCCCAACTCTGGGCTGTTACTGAGACTTACTTCCGAAAGACTCAACAATTAAACTTGGCCCGGCCCGGAACTCGAACCCAGGACCTCTCGATGTATGACCGTACACGCTAGCCACTACAATATAAGAAAATATGATATGTTGCTCACTACAATTTTACATTTCTACAATTCTGCCGTACAAATTATTGTTTACCTAATTTGGTAGAGACGAAAGTATAGACTTTAAAGCATTGTGATGGTTATGGATTGTCTTGTTGCGTGTGGCTTTATTTTCAAATATTTATTATGTAACCTTTAAATAATTTCGTTCGCTACTAATTTATCGAAATTTGACCATCGTCATTATTGAGAATAGAAGGAAAATAATTATGAGAATAATTTATTTATATGTTTAAATAACTAACCGGTTCCATAAATGTTATTGAACAAAATGCTCATAAAGTGTGTCTTTGGATATATTTAATAAAAAATTATAAATATTATACAAATAGCTATAAAGTTCTAAAATAAAAATGATTATGACCAAATGTAAGCTCAAATTTAAGATTTTTATACTCAGTTATTGAAGGATGGAAGGAGCTGGTAGCTGACTCATAGTTCCATCGTCACGTTAGTTGATAGTATAGACTTGTATCGTTGTATTTGTATTTTACACTAGAAAACCCGACCCGCTTTCTGGACATAAGTTAAAATAAATTCAATGGTTTTTATAATTTTCTAGTAAAATTAACCGAAGTTACTCTTTACTACTACAGTTTCTCGCTAACTGCGAGTGAAAGTCCCGTCAAAATCGGTCCAGCCGTTTCAGAGATAAGCCAGAACAATCAGACGGACAGAAAATAAAAAAAAAGGTGTGTGTGCGATTCACACACGATAGAAGTGAAACTTCAGTAAATCGACAAAAGAATGAGATGAATATATATAAAAAGAAATGTCAAAAAATAAACAACGGTTACCATGGCAACATGGGAATGTATTCTATCTCATTCTCTCCGACTTAATCCTATACTTTTTATGTATTTCTTTCTTTATCGTGATGCATTTTCGTTTCATCGAGTTTCAAATCACAACGATTCTAAAGAAGTTTCACTTCAAAAAATAGATTTTTTGATGTAAGTACCGTATATACTTTCATATGCGTTTAATGAAAAGCTGTTAATTTGAAATTAAAAACAGACACTTTAATTCTATTTATATGTACTTATTTAAAAAGTCCCATTGAAATCCGTGCGTTTCTTTAAACACTCTTCTCTAGGGATGTGCACAGTGCCTTATAAATTTCGATAGCTTGCCTTTTCCTCCTTTGTTAATTTTAAGTTGATATTTTATATAATTGCTTAGAATAAAATGTTATAAATAGGCATTACAAAAGTTGCAATATATACATACTATATATGGAATATCGTTGTATAACTAACAAATAGTAGTAGATAAACAAATACGTATGTTCATACAAGGAAGTGGACACTCCATCATCGGTGGAAGATGCCATCAAGCGTACAGTCCGATATTACACAATACGCCACATTTGCGTATTATCAGTTCGCGACGCTTCATGTGCTGTGATCTAGAACGGCTTTAGTTCCTGCTTTGCAAGACTTTATTATCTGAGGCGAAATAGCAAATTATAGGATTTAATAACTTATTTAATGCAATCAAATCTATACTAAAACTAGCGTAGTTACCGTCGCACTCAGAGTCACTTAAAGAACCATTAAGTCGAGAATCTCCATACTAAAGAACAACTGAATGGTTCATTAAGTGACTATGAGTACGGCGGTAAGACATCTCCTTTAGGCAAACATTGTTGTTAGAAAACTATGGGGCCCTACAAAAACTTTTATTTTACATAACATAGGAAATTAAAAAAATGTTGGTTCCCTACAACAGCTTCTCTATTAAACCAAAATATATTGATATACTATCCAGTTGACTCCATAGACCATATGTACCTAGTGTATGTTTTATTGTTTGTTATTCTTTCAGACTGGACCAGCTGGACTGAATTGGATTAAAATTAATAATAAAAACATTATCATCAACTCTCTGTATGACCAGACTCATTGCAAGTTGCAACGTACCAAGCATGTAGCAATATAGGGGGAGTCCGGGAGAGTTTAGCAGGTGGGAGACAATAGCCACTGCTTATAGAATTTTTATAGAATTAAATATTGCAACGTTGCCACACTTCTTAGACTCGATAGGTGCGTCCCACCTTGCTCACGCGTTGCCGTTGCGATTGGCAGTTTGGTTTAGGAGTGACAAGTGATAACACATTTTCGAGCCCGGTAAGTAATATTTTTCAATTTTTGATATTTCATTTCAGTTGTTTACTGTGAATAGATTCCAGCATGTCATTTATATACATCGTCAATGTAATTATCCTAGTAACATTTACGGTAGACAGTTTTTACTTAAGTGTTACAGTTTTTTATAAAAATGTAATAACGGACAGCTTGGCGTGGGGTGGGAGACATTACCCTGGCGTCGGGAGGAGACTTTACCCAGGGTAATCTCTCCCGTTGTTTCTCCCGTAATAATATATTTTATTTTATTGCAGATAATCATCCAAAATGCCTTTCAAATATAAAAAAAAGAAACATCTAGAAACAGGAGCAATTTAAATCTGTCAGTAATAAGAAATGCTATATGTGACATTGATAAAGGAAAATCTATTAGAGGTGTTGCTTTGGAATATGGAATTGATCGAAATACTTTACGAAATTATTTAAGAGACAGGTCCAAATTGACTAAAATAAGTGAACAAGGAAGCCAGTTTAAAACATCTTTGATATTTACGATCGAGGAAGAGAAAGCACTTGTTGACTATGTTCTAACTTGCAGCAAAATGAGTTATGGCTTAACCAGACAGGCGGCTATGAAGCTGGCATATGAATATGCAGCAATCAATTCTAAAAAGGTTCCAGATTCTTGGACTTCCAATAACTGCGCAGGGAAAGATTGGTTCAGAGGATTCATGACACGAAACCCTGAACTAAGTTTGAGGACCCCAGAAGCAACCAGTTTATCCAGATCAACCAGCTTTAATAGAAAAAACGTTGCTGATTTTTTTGAAAACCTCAAAGAAGTTAGAGAAAAATTCAAATTTGAAGCTCATAACATATATAACTGTGATGAAACGGGGTGTACGACTGTACAAGAGTGTCCTAAAGTAATAGCGAGCAAGCATTTACGTCAAGTGGGACAAGTTACTTCGGCTGAACGTGGCAGTCTTGTGACCGTTTGTTTCGCCGTAAACGCTCTGGGAAATGTTATTCCACCATTTTTCATATTCCCTAGGGTTAAATACAACGAATCCTTTGTAGCTAGTGGACCACCAGGCTCACAAGGTGACTCCTACCCGAGTGGATGGATGACAACCAAGAATTTTGTAAAATTCATGGAGCATTTTGTCAAGTATTCGCAAGCGTCTCTTCAAAACCGAGTCTTGCTTATCCTCGACAACCACGAAAGCCATGTCAATATTGAAGTCGTCAAATACGCAAAATTAAATGGAGTGACTTTGCTGACTTTACCACCCCACTGCAGCAATAAGTTACAGCCATTAGATGTTGCCATTTATTCATCTCTGAAGGCTCGATATAACACAGCCATGAATAATTGGATGGTAAGTAACCCAGGACGAACTGTTACGATCTACAATATACCTGGATTAGTTAGCACAATCATGTCTCAGGCTTTTAGCCAATCCAATATTTTGAGTGGATTTCGAAAAACTGGAATACACCCCTATAACCCGGACATCTTTACAGATGAAGACTTTTTATGCTCTTCAGTAACAGACAGAGAAATTACTCGTGAACTTCAAGAGCAAGATGTTTCTTCGATTGCTTTGCCCTCAGTAGCTGCAGAACTACCGCCAGATTTAAACATGATCGAACTACCTTCATCATCTTCTGTACAACGTCAATCAGAGCCTTCAACATCAGCATCAGTATTCATGAATGAAACTGCGGCGTCTAGGGCCGATTCACCATCAATTTTGACTGGGGAAGAATCTGAGCAGGCAATCGCAATCTTAAGACAATCCGCAGATGTAGATTCTATATCTCAAGATCTGGAAATTACAAAGGTAGATTATGATTCACGACAAAAACCAAAAATAGTTTTACCACAAATGATTTGTCCATTTCCAAAAGCTGCTCCTAGAAAAAATCTTCGTCGTGGTAGACAGCCTGGAAAAACTAAAATTTTAACAAAAACGCCAGAAAAACTAGACCTAGATGATGATACACCGAAAACTAAGAAAATTAAAATAATTAAAAAGAAACAAAAAGGTAAAGCAAAGAAAAAGACTGTAAAAAGACAAGTTTTACAGTCAAGTGACAGTGAGACAGACCTTGACGAAGAACCCAAGTATGATAATAGCTCTGATAGTCCATGGGATAAAGAGACAGATGTAATTGATAAATGGTTTTGTTTCATCTGTGGAGAAGAGAAAGTTATGGATATGAGACTTTGTGCTATTTGTGGCAAATATGTCCATGAAATCTGCGTTGGACTGTCCAAAGCTGATAAGGAACAGTTTATTTGTCCTAATTGCTTGAATTAAAAAAAGGAAGACTGATATTAACTGATTATAATTTTTTTAAATGTAGATTTAATTATCTTATTTTGAATTCTATTTTTGTTCTTGATTTTGACAGTGATTTTATTTTTTGTTTTGTTGACATCATACAAGGTTTACATAAGATACTTCCCCTGGGGTGGTTATGTGGAGACTCTCCGGCTAATGAGACCGGCATACCCACTAAAACCCAACTGTCCCAACCCCTGCCGCCATGTGGGACGAGACTATAAAGGTACCTAAGTCATCTCAGATTTTTCTCCATGTTGATCATATATTGTTAAATGTTAAGATATTATTGTAGACTGACTGAAATTTTTATTATAGTGTTACTGTTGGTTGTGAGAGTTGTAATTAATATTGTTGCTTTATATAAAAAAAAATAGTTTTTGTTTAAGAGGGTTTCTAATTATATGTTTCTAAATATATACTCACTATTGTAAAAGTAACTATGTTAAGAAATATATGTGATACTAGTTATTTCGTTACTGAGATATATCTCAAAGATATTGAAAGTAGCTTTCTTTACCTTTTATTTACTACGTAATACTATGTGCCATATTTTTATGATTAAATTTCTTTATAGAATTATAATTTGTAGTGATTATTTTGCTTATTTTTAAACCCGGGTAAAGGCTCCCTACTTGGGGGGTCAAGTCTCCCACCCAGGCGGGAGATATTAGCCGAATGTCACTTTGGTAAAAAATGTTAATTACTCATAAACTAATAATGATGTATTAAACTTTCTTAGAAGAAAATATAGCTAAATAATGTAGCTTAAGATACAATTTATAAAAAATAGCGATTTGTAAGTATAGCTATATTTATGAGCATTTTAGTGGAAGGCGGGTAAACTCTCCCGGACTCCCCTCTATGGTACCAAGTATCAATGCCATGTTATTTATTTACCCATTAAGTAAGTAGCCTTTTTACAGAGTAATAATATTTAAAATGATCATGACGTTTTAAACGGCACTTTAAATTAAACAAAAAAATCTGAAAAGTAATACATAATAATTAACATTAAAAATAGCGATTCTAGCAAATACGCCTAAAGCCGCTACTTTAAGTGCGACAAGTGATTATCTTTATAAACAGTGAGTTAGTTAAATGTAAAATTTATTTGTAATTTTAAGTTACTTTTAATGATATTTATTAAAAAAAAAATAACAAATTACACTTTATTTTGAATAATATTATGAATTCAAAATATAATTATTAAATATACTAAAAAAATGATATTTTAATCTGATTATTATAGTAAGTACACTTAGGTAAATAATAAACTTAAGTCAAAATATTTTAAACACTGATAATTCATTTATTTTATTTACAGGTTTTCCTTATAACAACATCGCTATTTTCATAATATTCAATGTTGGAAAGTCCTGAGCGTTGCGTGATCAAAAAAACTCATAACACTAACTTTCATTAAACTAGTTTAAAAACCTTTGAATTACTTAACAATTAGTGAGTAAGCATTTTCTGTTATTTCACATAAAAAATCATGTAACGATCCTATTTTAGTTCTCACAGCAAATTAGTCCCTTATTATGTTTTGACTGTTGAATTAGTCACCGGCTCTTAGTAAAAATGCTTTACGAGCTGGTGCTGGCGCAGTGGTGGCAACTTCCTCTACTGACCGACTACACTGACTGACTATGTTTAATTAAGTTACTATGATTCAAAAGTACTCAAATGCTAAGTTTTTATTTTTGCTCATTAGTCACTATATAAAATGTATTGGTGTTCATTAGTCTCGCTAAAACTCAATAACGGCTGCACCGATTTGAATATTTTTTAAATGGTTAAGTAAGTACATCAGTCACAAACGAAAATAGAAATATCACAGATTATTTAACTTAGAGAGCCTCTCCCGTCCGAAAAATGATTCAATAATATAATTAATGCTCAATTATGAATTATATAATTGCATCGAATATATCGGGTAACAACTTCAGAAAAAAATCCAACGAACTTCCTTCTTAAAATCAGATAAATATGACAGTCACTCGATATGTGTCAATATTAATTACTTACTAGCAAAAAGCTGAGCTTTGTGAGGGCTCGCGTAATTTTTCCAACGGGTAATAATGTTACAGCGATGTTAGCGTTTTGATTTTCAAACAAATGGCGCAAAGCCATTATATCCAATGAACACAAAATTGTTCAGTTCAGTTCATTTTTTTAATGGTTATAAAATTATGTTTTTTGACAGATAACACATCTAGATATGAAGTTAAATTACTATGTTAAAGAACAAATCTATAGGCGTGATAGGTTTTTAGGGGGTAAGTAGTTACTTGGCTTTTCAAGCTGGTGAACCCCACATAAACGGTGTGAATGCATTTTCCAACTTTAAAAAAAGGGGACTTGATAACAGCAATAATAAATTTAGTAATGTGTAAATTTAATATTGGGTTGACGTATTTCAGAGTACAACTAAGTTTTCTTAGTCTTTATTTATAGATCTTCTGTTTTGGTTTAATATAATCGGCAAAACTGCTCTCTAGATGAAAATTATATGCCGTTGAGAGGCAATTGACGTGTCTCATGCATTAGGTAATGTTCAAACATACGAGATACATGAGATTTAGAATATATACATACAAAATTATGTGTTACTCATATAAACAATTTTAATCGATTAAGTTTTAGTAAACAACCATGTACTCCGCAACAGACAAAACTTGCGAAAGTGCACAAACCGCCGCGTCACCGTGATTATACAAGAATATGTAGAAAGCGAGTTCACGATATAATATTTATTATACTTACGAAATATGATGACTTTGAATTAAAACAATAACCTAGACTGAACATTGTCTAGAAATATTAAAAAATGCAGTCCACTAATTATGTGTTGAACAATTTTGTTTTTAATTGTTTACCATTTTAATATAAAACTAATCTAGATTTTACAACATTTTATGCAACAATATATAGTAATTATTATTCTCTTTTAAAAGTAACATCCGTCAGCTTTTAATCTGATTGGTGGGTAGGTTAGGTATGTTAGAATTGTTTCGTAAATATAGTATTTAAGGAAGTGAGTAATGTATACACCTACCTACATAATATAAACTAAACTGAAGTGCTTTTTACTAAATGCATATATTGTATATAAGTACTTAAACGAGGAACATAAGAGACGAACACAATGAATAAAATGTTCTTGTCTATTTTTTCTCTCTAATCTCCGAGACAGCTGGTACAATTTTGACAGCAGATAGCTAGTGTTATAAGGAGTGACTTTAGTATGTAAATAAAAATATTTTAAGTTATTGGACAGTGGTAGCCCAGTGGTAACGCGGTCGCGTGGATAACAGAGTGATGTGGGTTCAAACCCGGGTCTCGCACTGATATATCATGTGCGAATCATTTCTAACATAAGTATCACCTGTCTTACGGTAAAGGAAGACATCGTGAGGAAACCTGCATATCTGAGAAAACCTAGCAAGTTACAAGTTTTCGAAAGACGTGTGAAGTCCGCCAACCCGTACTAGGCCAGCGCGGTGGACTATGGCCTGAATCCCAGCAGTGGGACTTTAATAAGGGCTGAAAACAATTTGAATTTTTAAGCTATTACTTACTAAGTATATTTTATTTCCCTTTTTTTCCGAAAAAAAGTAATATATATGTATATGTGAGAATCTTTATATTTGTTTTTTAAAATATGCAGTAGATATGTATAGCGCAAAATGAGTACCAATCGTTGTATGAATTAATAAAGTTTACTTAATTTTTATTGTGCCTTAGGTAGTCTAAATGGATATATTTTTATAAAATATATAAAAGTTAGGCCTATTCTTACCCTTATCATTTTATTTTAATTAAAAAGAAGTAAATGGATGATTTTTTGGTACATACGTCCAATGTCCAAGTGCATATTTATGAATTTAAATTAAAAAAAAATCAGGCATACGCTATACATAGTTGCTAAAATCCTTGACATAATAATATATAATAGTGTGTTGAATAACTAATAAAATGTTATACAATATGAATAATAATGTGAATTAGTGAAGCAAGATACATTTTATATATATGCAATATTATATTAAATTTTATAATAAATAAAATTAGTGAATATAATATACGTACTCGTATAATAATATACCTATAACGAGTACTGACTAGACTAGATATTTAGGTACTTGTACGGCAAAAATTGATCCCATTGTAGCTTAAAACCTTTAAGAACATCCAAATGATATTATTATGAAACAAAGTTCTTTACGGGTCTGTCGTTCTGTATTTCTGTTCGCGATAAACTCAAAAACTACTGCTACGATTTTCATGCTGTTTTCACCAAAACCAATGGATAGAGTGTTGTTATCAAGTTTTTGTATACAGTTACTACATAATATAACGTAAAGTAGGGAAATATAATAATAATATTATTTTATTATTATACATACTACGTTTTATGTAATACGCATCATATACTTTCAACCTACCTTATTTATTTCCGTAAATACGTACGGCAGTATTGAAGGCAGGGACCGTTTACATTGCCGCTTCACTTCTTTTACATTCAACCTCGAGCAATGGAGGACGCAGAATATGCATACCGTACCTTTCGAGTTTACACTATATCATGATTTTATCGAAAGAATTTCATCTAACATAATTATTATTATTTTTTTTCTCCATTGGGATTGCGCTTGTAGCATTTGAATAATAAAACTATACGTTCTGTTAGTATTATATATGATCTGTGCTACAACTAATTTGTGATTGGAAAAAGAGAGGTAGAGAAGCAGCAAAAGCTCGTTCTTGGTTCCTGTCGGATAAACCGCCAATTTCCGGAAGGGGATCTTGACACCGGCTTTTACTTATTTTTACTAATACTAAGTACTTTAATTACTAATACTAAGTATTTGAAATTATAATCAAAAAGCTTGAATTTCATAAGGCTATTCATATATTAATGTAGGTAAAATTTGCATACCTTACTTTATTATAGCATTACTAATAAAATTCAGGATGATATTAATAAAATCGTCCTTCTATCAAAATAAATACTTATAATTTTTCCACACAAATTGAAAGCTAATAATAAGGGATTAGGTACACCGCAGTGAGACGAATTGCAAATAACAGTATTTAAATATTTAAAAGATGGTTAAGGTTGTATTTAAGCTAGCAGATCCAAGGTCGCATCCTTTCACGCATTCTAACCAATGGGCCAGTTTATTTTTTCATATATATTGTCTGACTTTCTAAATCTCCGAAAGTTACTCATTTTGTTTAACATACATAATATTTTGTGTTGTTGTTAAAACTTATTAATATGTATGAGTGAAATGAAGGATATACTCGTACCCTTAGAATAATATGGGTTATTATTCTAAGCTCGTACCTACCTACTACATCATGAGAATAAACCATTTATTGTTTCTGTATCCTGAAATTGTTAACTTTAAAAAAATCATTGCTTATATACCCAATACGGTAACGTACGGGTGTGGCTAGAACTACGGCAGGAAGGTCGAGGATTTCAATATAAATTTTAACTCTATATAATATGTATAGCCATTTTGAGTATTTTTAAAGTTATTAAGACGTATGCAACTAAATGCATAAGAGATTCTATATTAATTATTATTATACATTAATGACCAATACAATTATATGTATATTTTTTCTCTTTGTTTGTCTTTTTGTTCCGGCCAATCTCCGAAACGGCTGAACCGATTTTGACGGAACTTTCACACACACAGTTGATATTATAAAGAGTAAATTTGGAATGCACTAGAGTGAAGCGCTAATATAATAAAAACATAATTTAAAAAGAAAAAATGGTTGCCTGTAAAGTCGGTTTTACGGGCGAAGATTTTACGTGACAACGTCTTTTTCTCGGTAGAATATTTATTGATATGAATATAATTAAATTGCACAATAGGAACAAGGAATTGAATGAAAATAAGAATTGCACAAATTTTAACTATAGAAATATATTTTAATAGTTGAGTGGGAGAGAGACGCAAGGCATTCGGCGGGCCTCTCTCTCGTTCGGTGACTCATCGTAACGTTACCGAGCGTTACACTTTTTCATAAGTGACTCCCAGCCGCAACCTAATTTAAGACGTTGTCACGTCAAAAATTAATCGGTATTAAAGCCTGTCTCTGCCATTTGCCATCCATCACACTATGAAAGAGGAAAATTTTTTTTTGCATCTTCAAGTTATACACTGCATTAATTTTAATAATAGTTTTTGTTGAACTAGAAAATTAAATTGCACAATAGGAACAAGGAATTGAATGAAAATAAGAATTGCACAAATTTTAACTATAGAAATATATTTTAATAGTTGAGTGGGAGAGAGACGCAAGGCATTCGGCGGGCCTCTCTCTCGTTCGGTGACTCATCGTAACGTTACCGAGCGTTACACTTTTTCATAAGTGACTCCCAGCCGCAACCTAATTTAAGACGTTGTCACGTCAATATAAATTTTTTTGTAAAGAAAATGGTCACTATGTATACGATAATATATATTTCGTTTACAAGTAACTCTCGTGAACGAAAATGATTTAATCTTAAAAATTTAATAAAATTATGATGAAAATTCAAAAATGAAAAGCATTTTTTGGATCAAAAATTAAATACCTTATCGATAAAAAATGTCAATGTCAGAGTCAGTTTATAACTTTGTTTTGAAAGCTGTCATTAGTGTCATAGCATTTGATTCGCGCGGGCAAAAACTAAAAACTGCTTCACTCTTTATATTTTATGAAAAATTTGTTGTTTATTTGCATATATATTATTAATATTTACTACATCTAAAAAGTAATAAGAAGTATTGTATATTACATACTTTATAAGTATACTGTGCGGCACTTGTGGTAAATATTAAACCTCGCTAAATTATTGATTTTTCTGTACTTTAAAGTATTGTTTACAATAATTTTTATATGTGAAAGGTGGCCTCAAAGTTTTAACTAGATGCTGTCCTAATAATCTATTTCTATATTTAAATGGGTTTTATATCTTTTATAGATTAAATGGCAAAACAAATCGCAGACGTTCAAATTCATGCCAGTGACACGAATGATTTAGATGATGATAACCTGGATGTTAGTGTAGATCTTATAGACAATGGATTATATCTAGGTAATGTTTTTATTATATTATTCTTATGTAGTACACCATTCTGAACTTAGACTTACAAACACATTTGAATCGAATTCAAATCAGTCATTGAATCATTTGAATTAAAGAAATAATGATACGATCATAATATATGCATTATTTATTTTAATACTTCAAGAAAATGCTCAAAAATCAGTGTATAGTAATAAATTTATATACATGAAAAAATTTGATGAAAAAATTCCATTTTTGTTGTATATTTCAGGTAACTTGGCATGTGCAAGGGATAACAAAACATTGGAACAATTAAAAATAACTCATATCCTCACAATAGATTTGGTGCCATTGCCTAGATCTATTCTGGAAAGGTCCAACCTTACATTTAAGTTTATGAAATGTAAGAAATTTATTGTTAATTCATTTTCTGCATTAAAAAAGTTGCTGTGGAAATTGATATAGTTTGCTTTTCCTTCAATATTTAATTAATTTAACCACATACTTATGAGTTTTTTGATATTCATGTTTATCAACATTTTCAGTGGCAGATGTACCTAAAGAAGATCTCGTCAGTCACTTGCCCGAGAGCAATGACTTTATCAAGCAGGCTATTGCCAATGGAGGGACAGTGCTTGTCCACTGGTAATTGTTTTATTCTTTATTATCACATTTTGTCTGTGAATGCCTTTGTTTTGAGTGTGATTCTGGTTTTTCTTACAGAAGCCAACCGAGGTATATAGTAAGGGAAACTCAATCCAGTTTATACATTTAAACATTTAATAAAATTTTAACATAGTTCCATATTATGTACAGTAAATATTTTTTAAAATTTTCTTTTTAAAGTTTTTTAAAATTTTCACCTATTTTTAGCTACTTTGGTGTATCCCGGTCAGCAGCTGTAGTGATTGCTTATATAATGGAGAAATATGGACTCTGCTATGAAGATGCATTCCTACTGGTGAAAACTAAGAGACGCTTCATCGGACCAAACATGGGTTTTGTTGCTCAATTGAAGTTATTCGGTCACATGGGCTATACCATCAACAGAGATGACCCCAGATATAAACAGTTTAGATTGAAAATGGCTGGACAAAAGCTGAAACAAGGTATTTGATCATTTAATATTATATAGTAATCTATGTCAAATTGCAAAATAATAATAATAATAATGTTCTCTGACCGATTCCGGCCATGGCGGCAAATCTCATTGAGACTGGCCAAGAACGCAGGAGATATTATAGTGCACAAGTGTACGCGCAGACACAAGTGCACTCTCTATTCCTATCACTCTCATACTCCGGTGGGACGACTACTCGACACGACCAGTGAGAGATAAGGCGCAGGAACGACGGCTTTACGTGCTCTCCGAGGCACGGGGGTGAACCACCACCAACTTCCCAACTCCGGGCTGTTACTGAGGCTAACGAAACAGAAAGATTCAATAACTAAACTTGGTCCGACCCGGCACTCGAACCCAGGACCTCTCGGTGTGTGACCGTACATGCTAGCCACTACACCACCGAGGCAGTTAAAATATGGGAGGACAATATAATAAAATTTATGGTTGTTTTCATTTTTTATTTAAATAACAGCCATTTAGTCAGAGCATTTTAGGTTTTCCTGCTATTAAAAAATGGCAAATGTTCATTTATGTAACTTAAATATAATAGTGTCATACCTCTGGGGTGTCATTGTTATTTCATAGATGAGAGAAAGAGAGAGAGAGATCTTATGTAGTCTGTATAATAAAAGAAAAATAATATGTTAAAATAACAATATTGCATCAATTATAATGTTAAAAAGCATTTTTTCCATTTTCAAAGTTCTATTTTTAATGATAATAACAAATTTCAGTTAAAATCCTGCCCCAATTGTTTGCGGACCTGGTGAAACCTGACCCGGGTCTAATCAGAGAGAGACCAGACCCAATAGTATACAGATGTAAGAAATGCCGCAGAATAGTCGCTAGCCAGAGCAATATAATACCTCATTTACCAAAACAAGTTAAGGTGGAACTCGCTAAAAAGAACATCAGGCCCCCACCGAGTAAACTGACTGGCTTAACTTGTGCTGAAAATGGACAGTTATTGATAGAAAAGTTGAAGAGCTTGGCGTGTCAGATTATGGATGGTATTGAGGCTGATGCAGGTCAGAGCAGCCCAGGCAAGAGTGAGGATAGCTTGGACAGCGATGAGGGATCAAGTGAGGTGATTAAGAATGAATTTATATTGACATTTTTGGTTTTATCTCGACATTTTTTATTAGCACTGTGTTAATTGTAAAGTAAGATGAGAAATAACAACATAAACTGCGACAAAGTTTGAAAAAAGTCAGTTTCAAGCATCTTTATTTGGATAGGAAGTCATCGGATCAATGCGAAATATATTTATGCATATCACCTGTATTCATACAACTTATGTGAAACTTATTGGCAAAATATTACTCAAAACCCAACATAACCTCCCACCTTAATGGAGGGTCGCGGGGTAAAAAAAACCAGCCAATCCAGTGTTATCATTGAGTCCATTCAATAAAAAAAAACCAAAAACATTGAAGGAGAATTAAAACGAGACCTCAGCCCACAATGTAACATTCCAGCTGGCGGACGGCTACCACGAGAGCATGGTGGACGCGAGCGTGGCGCGCGACGCGGCGGGCGCGTGCCGCCTCATGTTCTTCGTGGAGCCGATGGCGTGGATGCGCGACGTGCGCGCGCTGCCCGCCGGCAAGCTGCACTGCCCCAAGTGCGCCAACAAGATCGGCAGCTTCAGCTGGGTTATGGGTACGACTCACTGACCTCTATAATACCACTGGACTGGCTGTTGTCAACATGCTTTTGTGGCTGCTTGATATTCGCCATTTTGGCGCTGTCCGCCGCTGTGGGACGTAGCGAGAGTTCGTGGTACTAAAACTAATGATGTCGATTTATAGATTTTTATTTTTATTAATCAATAACCGTATCATCATAATTACTACTTATGTTATATTAACAACGAAAATGCATAATTACTTTACAGTAAACAAACACTTCTCGCTGTCATTTGCAATATATGCAAAATTAGTTCTCGGGACTCTCGCTAGTGGCGCTTCAAATGGACACAAAAAATTGCTGTCAAACGCTTGGAACAGCCAGTCCAGTGGTATTATAGAGGTCAGTGGTACGTCTGGCTGTCTATTTTATTCAATTCAATGAGAGGTCTCACTGCGAGTTTTAGCCGTTGGTGGCGCTACAAGCGCATAACGTTAACAACGTCAAGTATGTATGTAGTGTATGCCAAATTATTTTATGTCAAATCTTTTAATTCCACAATAGTTAAAACGCCGTATTTTTCCATTTTATATTTGATTTTACAAAACTTAGCTAAACTATTCTTTAGTAATAAACGCGTCTGTCAAAATAGGCGGCATTGAGATTTTCGTTGGTGACGTTATGCGCTGGTAGCGCCATCTGAGCCGAGCCTGGTGTGAAACGGTTTCACTGAAACCTCCCATTATTAAAATTTTCTACTGAATGTTATGAGTCTA
The DNA here is from genome assembly GCA_951802675.2 of Boloria euphrosyne. Classification (NCBI taxonomy): domain Eukaryota; kingdom Metazoa; phylum Arthropoda; class Insecta; order Lepidoptera; family Nymphalidae; genus Boloria; species Boloria euphrosyne. Next base: position 15,246,399 of record OX637871.1, read on the forward strand.
CTATCTAGTTTGGAAAGAAGCCTTAGATCTGAGAAGATCTTGTTATTTACACCTTCTAGCAGTTTTCGAGTCCATTGGTGTAGTTCAAAAATTTATATGTTGTTGAAAATGCTGTCAAATGAAAGAGTTGTTAAATGATTTGCACTGTAAGCGGCTGTACCGACTTTCTGAATCCAAGTTTTTACTGAAGTTCTGTTAACTAAGTTTTGCCCGATCCGAGACTCAAACCCGGGACCTTTGAATCTGTTATCATACATGTAGCTTTAAACTGTCTTCTGAATGCCATATGAATGTATTACTAAAAGTTTCATTATAATCCAATTCATGTTTTTAAATCGGGCAACAGATAAGACTAAAGAATGGATGTAAACACAACTAATAGGAATACATTAGGCCATGTTAATATGCGAATTTTTATTTCCAGGTTGCAAATGTCCATGCGGTCAGAAGGTTGCTCCGGCTTTCTACTTGGTGCCTTCGAAAGTGGAGTGGTCGAATATCGTCCAAAACGTGCAAGTTACTGTTTAAATACTCGTAGTACAAACCTGTTCTAAACTTGAGACATATATGTTAGACTATTACAGCTTTACTCCCACTATTCCCACTGTTGGGCAATGTTTAAAGACATCATATTGTGTTGTAAAGGTATATATATATAGGTTTTCTTTAATCTGCGCCAGCGGTCGCGGGTTCGAGTCCCGCTGGGAGCATTTTTTGGCTAATCACGAATGTTTGTATTCCAGTCATGGGTGTTTATGTTTATAATATGTATGTATTTAAAATTTATATGCTATCTGGTATCCGTAAAACAAGCATGATAAGTAGCTTACTGCCGAACTAGATGGCGCTGTTGTAATAATGTCCCAACATATTAATTTATTTAATGGGTTAGAACAAATGAATGTGACACTCATCACATTCCATCAATTTTGAGTATTGTGTTGATTTCAGCACAATTTATGTTTGTATATGTATCATTTATTTAATAAGTAAATTTACTTAACTACTCTTTGAAGCCACTGACAAAATAAAAATAAAAATATTTATTTATATTTATTCATTTTCTTATATGTACTTATATAATATAGTGGGTACTAAAACATTTTTTCTTAAGCAATTATAAGCATGAGATAGAACAGATCTAAACTATGGATGTAAACAGTATAATGTGAACCCGAAGTGAGATAGACCAGTATATCCCTGCAGGAGATTGGTCTTTGATAGGTGCTCGTATTTGAGTGTTGAAGGTAGCTCGAAATAAACCAAACCAAAGTTAAGTTTAAACAAAAAAATTTGTATAATTGTGTAGTGAAAACTTATTTTAGTGCTTTTGTGACAAATGTAGGTATTTATGACATTTTTGACAAATAATAGTAATAACTAATATTCTTGTTTATTAAAATCGTTACAAAATGATAAATATATTTAATCTGTTAAATATCTGTCGTATCTATACTAATATTATAAATGTGAATGTATGTTTGTTTGTTACGCTTTCACGCGAAAACTGTTTAAACGATCAACATGAAACTTTGTACACATATTCTTGGAGGTATTAGAAGTAACATAGGATACTTTTTTTTACTTTTTTTTCTAGCGGGCTTGAAACCATGAACGCGGGCGAAGCCGCGGGTACTGTTAGTCTGACTTTAAATAAATAAAGCATAGTTTTTATCATGTTCAATTCGTAACTTTTAAAATTATATTTTTCTAAATATAATTCTAGAAGCGTACAATCTCAAATAAGGCAAAAGATTTTGGATAATAATCTCGATCTTGTACACATTATTCACGTTTTTGTAGTAATTATAACGACAACAAAGTTTGATGTGAGATAGGTTGTTGGTACTTTCCACTGGTTATGTAAAAAAAGTACACATTGAGTGACCGATTTAAAAATAAGAGGGTTTTAAAATAATTGATATCTTTTGACATTTAAAAATAACCGTTTTAACCACTTCTTTGTAGATCATTTAGTTTGTGTCATCATTAAGTTCTAAAACCGTTAGATTGTAATCTATCAATATGTAACCGTCAAATTGTGAATTTCCGTAGCGGGCGAGTGCATTCCGTTTGCAACCCGCGAGATTGTTAACTGCGAAATTATAATATAACAATTTTTACGGTCGTGCAGAGAAAGAGAAATTTTTGCATTCAAATTTCATTTTCTCACAAATTTACTAACTGGGATCTTCCTTTAGTGTAGTTTTGCATGGCTAGTGGCGAAGCTACGTCATGGGTGTCAACCTATGGAGTGTGACACCCGTATGATCATAAATTAATGGAATCGTTATTAATGAAAGAATTAGAAAATGTTGCAATATGAAATGAATATATTATAATTGATTAAATTATATTAGTGCTTATTGAAATTTATTTTATTTCGTTTACATTTATGTTTTGCAGTTTATTAAAGTTTTTGAGTTTCTAGTGGCAACACTATTGCCTTAGTTTCACCCATGCTAGCTACGCCACTGCTAAAATACGTAGATCTTCCATAATTTTCAAGTTTTTGTAGCAATTATAGCAATTTCAAAGTTTGATGTGAGGTAGATCGTTGGTCCACTGTCCACTGTTCACTGGTTATGTAAAAATATTTCTGTTATAAATGTTATCAAATATATTATATAACTTATGCTTTTGTTTTATTCCATATCTGTTCCTGTGAGTATGAGTTTATTAAATAAAACTAGATAATAAAAAAAAAAACCAAAATTTTTGCAGAGATCTATTTTGTTACAACACATATATAAAACATCTTCATATTGAGGTATTCAAGAATAAAACATTAGTTACATAAGTTATGGTTTATATTAATTTTGTCCCACATAAGTTTTTTGAATTCATACAATATGACATTATATATTATACATAACTTATGCTACAACAACACTTAGTACTTTGGTATAGGAAGCGCATTTAAAATTTGAGAGTAGGTACATCTTTATATTTGTGTACCCAAAAGGATTATCACACGCCATCAAAATATAGGATACTTTTTAACTCAGGAAAATGTATCAATTTTGGGAAATTGTAAAAACAGTTTCAACATATCTAACCTAAGGCGGAACTAAGTGGAACACTAGTCTAACATATAAAAATCTCGTGTCGCAGTGTTTGTTATCAAACTCTTCCGAAACGACTCGACTAATTTTTATGTTTTTTTGTATGTTTGGTAGGTCTGAGAATAGGCCGTAGGCTATTTTTTATTCCTTTAGATATTAAGCGTGACCCTCTCCAGATATTTTGAATTAGAACGCGGGCAAAGCCGCGGGAATTTAAGCTAGTAAGTTATATTTACACAAGATTAAACTATGTAATAAGTAGTGGTTGTTGTGTGAGCGTGCGTCCGTCGGTGCGCATGCGCGGGATGTCGTGCAGCGCGAGGCGGTGCGCGCGCATGAGGTGCGTCTTGCGCTTCCAGCTGTCGGCGAAGGCGCGCGCGCAGCCCGGGCACTGGTACGGCAGCTCGCCCGTGTGCGTGCGCGTGTGCCGGGCCTGCGGGGGATTTAAAAAAACTAATTAATTGCACTTTAAAAGTGATTTAGAAAAAAGAAATTAAATGAACTGAGTTAATAAAGGATTTATCTTTGAAAGAGATCAAGAGTCAACTAGATAACAATGTTTTAAACGAAACAAAATGAAAATTTTGTTTTGACGTTAATACCGTTTAATTTTGATTTTTTGTGCTAAAGTACAGTTAATGCTTATTGTAAACTGTGCCATTTGAGACGTCCTTTTTTGACTTTAACCCATAAAATTATTCAATAATAAATGTAAAGTATTCTGAGAAATTATTAAGACATAACTAAGGTAATAATAATAATGTCATCCCGGCCGATTACGGCCACGGCGGCTAATCTCATTGAGACTAGCCAACGGCGCGGGACATATTATAGTGCACGAGTGTACGCGCAGACACAAGTGCACTCTCTGTTCCTTATCACTCTCATATTCCGGTGGGACGAATGCTCGACACGACCAGTGAGAGTTAAGGCGCAGGACCGACGGCTTTACGTGCTCTCCGAGGCACGGAACTAAGGTAACTAACGTACTAGAAGAATTTATTATCAATAATAATAATAAAGTTACTACACACCAATCCACTCGCATCATAGAACCCTTTCCTGCAATGTGTGCAGACGTACACCCTGGATTCGGAGTGGCGTCGCAGGTGGCGCCGCAGGGAGGACGCGGCGGCCGTGCGGAAGCTGCACTGCGTGCAGGCGTGCGGCTTGGCGCCGGTGTGCGTCCGGAGGTGCACTTGTAGGTTGTGAGCTGGAAAGGTTTTATTAGTTCTATTAGTTATCACACAAATGATTAGTAAAGTATAAATCAATTAAAAATATTATAATGAATAACAATACTTTTTTATTAAGTCATGCAACTGCCACTAGTTCAAAAAGAGTATCAAGGCTTTGTTTATGAACTGAAAGTGAATGAAGGAAAACAAAGACATAATATTTAAACAAAACATGTCTCCACACACATATATAACATTAAGTACATATAAATATAAGCACCCATGACAGCAACAAAATGACATGTAAATGATTAACCTTAAAGTTAATAAAATTAGAAAAATTATACCAATGTTTAATTACCTTGACCAAAACTCCATCCGCAATAAGAGCATAAGTACTGTTTCACATCATGCACCTTCATATGGCACTTCAGTACACTCTTCATCTTAAATCTCATAGAGCACTTGTCACAAGCAAAAGGCCTCACATCGGAGTGGGCTCTAGTATGAATTGTCAGCTGCTTCCGATACTTAAAGCTTTTACCACAAGTGCTACATGAAAATTTCTTCTCATTTGAGTGTGATGTTGTGTGATATGCCAGTTGGAATTGTTTTGAAAATACTAAAAAGAAATAAAATAAGCACATAATATAGAAGATTAAGAAAAAATAAAATTTTCAAAATCTTGAAAAAAAAGAACTTTGAATTCATACAATTTAAAGTAAATTTATGAATAGTTATTACATTATATTGAAACTTAATAATCTGCTTATGTTAAAAGAGAAATGTATTTAATATTTTAAATGTTTATAAATATAAATAGGTAACAATATTGTTCATATATTCATGCAATTTTTTTTTAGTGACATACATTTTGGACAATATGTACAAGCATATTTGTGTCCGGAATGCTCTTTTTCCATGTGCTTTGTAAACCATTTCTTAGATGTAAATGATTTTTTACACACTGTGCATATATTCTTGGTTGACTCATCACTTTTGGTGTCCTCCTTCACACTGCACTTTGTATTTTGCTTATCATTACTTTTATTTGACAATGTTACAGAATGTGCCAAAGTCATTATATTATTGTCTAATTTTTCTCTATAAATATTATCACTATCATTAAAAATGCTTTGGTCATCAAGATTAATGCCAACAGATAATTTGTAATCTGGTAAAGTTAATCTGAGTTTGTTTGGCTCTTCAATAGTTTTAGAAAGTTCAGGTTCAATTATTACGCTTTTTTCGCTTCTCGATGCGATATTTTTGAGGGTAATATTAACATTTTGTGCTTCCTTTATAAATGTATAACATGATTCTATTTTGATTACACAGTCGTAACAAAACTGTTTTGGAAGTTTTTCACTATCGGTAATCTGAAATCATTTTTAGGTATGTAGTATTGTACTATTCCATTCTACATACTAATTTATGTATTACGTATGATTGTAACATACATTTTAAAAATGGTAAATAATTACCTTTACATTTGTACAAAAACAAAACATTTCAACAGCATTCGCGTTAAAATTGTCTTTTTCCCATGACGCGACTTCTTTCATACAGCAACGACACAGCTTAGAAATATCCATTATTAACTATATTACGTTATTCAAATAATATATAATATTACATTTTAAAAATTTCTAATTTTGAACCAATAACCAATATTTTTGTCATGACATTTGACATGTTTACAAATCGCAAGTCTACCTCTACGACATAAAGCTTTCGCAAATCGCACAGAATATAAAAGCTCTAGTGACTAGTACTGTTTGGTCGACTACTGCTTTTGAGCTCTATAAAATATATCTATGTAAAACGCTATGAAATAATAGCCAAAACCTATACAGTAGGTTTTAATTAGCAAAACGTGACATAGTATTTGTTATGACAATGACAAACATCCATATAACAATTTAAATAAATAATGAAAAGTGTCTAAAGAGGTTCACTATATAAGTAGAGAAAGAGGTTCACCACATTCACCCCGGCCAGATGTAATCACGTAGATACTTTGGCGGATTCCGTGATCTAGCCGATCTCCGGGGTAGCTCCGCGATTGCGGGCTCGTTTGCTTGGACGCTCATTCGCTCTGGTACTCCTTGCAAGACCTCAGATGGTGGCGGTGACGAAGGAGTCTCTGGCGGCGAGACTAGTGGCGAATAGTATGCTATTGGCGATGAAGGCGAAGTCGTCGGTGGCGAACATGGTGGTGATGGAGAGTGCGATCTTTCGGACTCGGCATCTACAAACTCGTCAATTGTGGGGATATTTTCTCCGTTGCACCCCAAAGGCGCTAAATGGCGGTTGGACACAGTAGTCTCGCGACCATCCATCGTTCGAACGTACGAATAGGTGGGGTTAGTCTCCAGTACCTCCACCTCCTCAGCTAGCGGTTGATATTTCGTTTTCCGATCAAAACGTCGCATAAGCACTCTGCTTGAGTCCGTTAGCCATGTAGGAATTGAATCTCCATTTGTCGATCTACGTGAGTGTCGAAACATTCTTTCATGTGGTGTACAATTTGTGCTAGTACACAAGAGCGAACGTATGGAGTGTAATGCTTGCGGTAGGACATCCTCCCAGCTCTCTATCGGTAGGTTCTTAGTTTTCAATGCCAATTGTATAGTTTTCCAGAGCGTAGAATTGAGCCTTTCAACTTGACCGTTGCCTTGAGGATTGTATGGCGTTGTACGACTCGTCGCTATTTGTCTGGAGTGTAGGAATTCTTTAACATCAGCCGATAAAAATGATGTCCCTCGGTCTGAGTGCACATAAGCTGGCGTGCCGAACATGACAAAAATGCTATCTAAATGCCTGATTACAGTTCCAGCGCTTATGTCAGAGCACGGAAAAGCGAATGGAAAGCGAGAGTACTCATCGATTACTGTTAAAATGAATCTGTTTTGCGATTTAGATGGTACAGGTCCCTTAAAATCCATGCTAAGTCGTTCGAAAGGCGCTATAGCCTTAATTAGTTTATTTTGCGGGTCAGCTTTAATGAATCTAGGTTTAATTTCTGAACAGATTCGACAGTCTTTCGTCATGTTCTTTATCTCTTCGATCGATTAGGCCAAGTTTTTGGAACGAACCCAATGTGCCATTCTGTGCGATCGTAGCTTCCCTGGTGTTTCAACGATGGCGCAGACACGAGAGAGGGCGTCCGCTACATGATTCTGCGAGCCAGGCCTGTATACGATGTCATATTTGTATGGAGATAGTTCCAATCGCCACCGCTGTATTTTCTCATTTTTTATTTTACTGGTGTGCTTAGCGTTGAACATGAAAGCAACAGAACGCTGATCGGTGATGAGCAAAAATGATTTCCCTATAAGGAAATGCCGCCACTTCTTTAACGATTCAACAATAGCGTAAGCCTCCTTTTCGATTGCTGAATGATTTTGTTCAGAGGGGTTAAGTGTCCTCGTAAAGAAGGCTACTGGCCTGCCAGCCTGTGAAAGAGTTGCTGCAATGGAGTGTTCCGAGGCGTCAGTTTCTACAGTGAATGGTACATTATTGTCAATGGCGTGAACACAAGACTTGACTATGGCCTTTTTAAGTTCTTGGAAATCTTTAATCATAGTGGTACTCAGCGGAAATGTCTTGGTCTTTGCTAGTTCATGTACCTTTTCAGAAAAGTTTAATATCCACTTCGAGTAATGGGCGAACATACCTAGGGCTCTTCACAAGCTGGGCAAGTCCTGAGGAGGAGGTAAGTTTAGAAGAGGTTCTAATCTATCATTGTCAGGTTTGATGATATTGTTGGCGATAGTATAGCCAAGTATGTTGATAGAAGTTTGTTTAAATTTGGATTTTGCTTCATTGAGTGTTAGGCCGTACTTCCTAGCTGCAGCAAGAAAATTTTGTAGATTATAGTCATGCTCTTCTAGTGTTTTGCCGCAAATTCGATGTCGATGGTTCTTTGGAAGCTGGAAACTCCATTTGTGACTCCAAATGGTATACGTCTAAACTGGTATAGATTTCCAGCTGCTTCAAACGCAGTGTATGGTCTTTCTTCTGGTAAGATAGGAACTTGATGATAGGCGTTTTTTAAGTCTATGGTACTAAACACAGAATATTTGGCCACTTTTGATATCAGTTCCTCTATACAGGGAAGTGGATAGGCGTCTAGTTCTGTAAATCGATTTATAGTTCTGGAGTAGTCAATTACTAGGCGTTTCCGGTGATTTGCATTCTTAGTGATCAGTACCTGTGCTCGCCATGGTGACCGACTCTCTTCTATGACGCCTTCATTTAAGAGGTTCTTCACCTCCTCCTCAATAAAACGTCGGTCATCATCGCTGTATCTTCGAGACTTTATAGCAATTGGTTTGCATTCTGGAGATAGATTGGCGAATAAAGGCACTGCAGGGACAGATGCTTCGGCTACGTTGCAGACGACGAGAGGTTCTTTCGGGCCACCAAATGCGAATTCGAGGGATGAATGCTTTTCTAATACGTCATGTCCTAAAATCATGTCTGCATAAATTTTCTACAACAAGCAGTTGAACGTTTTCGTATGTGTGTTTTCCCAAGGTAAGCGTCAGGCAGGTTTCTCCTTTCACTGAGGAAGTGTGGTTAAGAGAGGCCATAGATATCATCTGCTGACTAGGTTTCATCTTCAGAGAGCAAAGTTTAGAAAATTCGAAGTTAATAAAGCTCTTAGAACTGCCTGTATCTAGTAGTGCTTCAGCTCTAATGCCTTTGATATATGCAGAAACAATAGCTTTATGCAGGGACGACGGCGATGCGGCGATGATGCAGGCGGTGACATTGTCCTGGTCAGGCGTGGCAGCGCTAATTGTGTTCTTACTGCGACAGACTTTAGCGAGGTGCCCTTTCTTGTTACATAGTTGACACGTCACATCGAAGGCGGGGCATGACTTGCGCGGGTGCACACGTCCTCCACAGAAGAAACATTTTCGATTTGAGCGGTTCTGAAAGGTCGGCGTCGACGTGGCTGCAGAGGTATTTCCACTGGAGATAGAAGTTTGACCAGGGATGTTTTCGGTAACAGCATTCAATGAGGTGTTATTGTAGTGTAACGTATTGACTTCAGCCATCTCTAAAGAGCGCGCCTGGTTATGCGCTTCGTCCAACGTTAGGCTTAGGTTTTCAAGTAGCCTCTCTCTTATTTTTGTTGAGGAGATGCCAGCTATGAAAGCGTCGCGAATATTGTCATCCCGATTCGTCTTACTATCGACAGCAGAAAAATTACAATCTTTGGACAGTTGCTTCAAAGCTTGGATGTAGGTGTCGATAGTCTCGTGACTAGCTTGTCTCCGAGTGGCGAGAGCGTGGCGAGCATACAGGATGTTATTTGGTTTAACGTAGAGTTTGTTCAAGAGAGTCAACGCTTGTTCGTATGTTTCGCACTCGCTTATGTGGGTATACACGTTAGGTGACACATGGTTAATGAGTACGGTAAGCTTGACCTTATCAGTAGTAGTGGTTGAGTCCTGCGCCGCAAGAAAATTGACAAACGTTTTCTTCCAGTGAGCCCACTCCGCGGCCGACGAGCTTAGGGACGGGTCACCATCGAACCGCTCAGGTCGTAGATATTTATCCATGGGATATAGTCGTTCCGTTTGCTAATTAAATTGAAATAATAGCCAAAACCTATACAGTAGGTTTTAATTAGCAAAACGTGACATAGTATTTGTTATGACAATGACAAACATCCATATAACAATTTATAATTTTCATAAATAATGAAAAGTCAAATTTAAATAAATAATGAAAAGTGTCTAAAGAGGTTCACTATATAAGTAGAGAAAGAGGTTCACCACACGCTATAAAAGAGGTTATATTTAAAACTTTAGGGTTAGTAGACTAAATATAAAGTTTAACTTTTCAAGATTTCTAGGATTCAATAAACTAATAAATTAAACTATCTTTTCGGATTTTGTTCGAATGCTTTACAGCAATCATGGTCACATCATTCGAAACGTCGGGAACCAAAAATCAAAACAAATCCGCGACAAAATCCGAAAAGATAGTTTCATTCATAATATCGAATATTCGCGTAAACTTAAGAAAGCATTATAATAAACTACATCCAATCAAATCATCATCATCTTTTTGGGCGTTGCAAAACCACAGACAGACAAACAGATATCTTAAATTTACAGCACCCTTCTTTTTGCGTGAGGGTCAAAAGTAATTATGTAGGCGAAGCTGAAGGCAGTATCAAATACAACATTTTTTAAAACTGAATTCTGAAACTAACGACGTGATGCTTATCGCATAATTCGCAATAATTTACGTATCTGTTCATCATCTCTCATTACATGAATTTGCATCAAAAATTTGGTAGGTCAAGGATAATGAAACGCAATTTGGACACGAATATTTAATTTGCTAGTGTTAAACGTTTGTTTTCGGAGATGTAACTAAGTAGGGTGTCCAATCCTTCACCAGTTAAAGGAGACGCTTCTAGAACAATCGGCGCGTTTTGTAATTCAGAGGAGAGTCTTCCACATTGTAACATTAAAAGTGCTTCATTTCGCATTTGACGGTACGCTGCGTCCATTTTGCTTAACACCAAAATAAACTGAAAAGTGTAAATTATATTACTGTAAAATATTATGTACCTTTGTATGGTTAGAATGTTACTTGACAATTTAAACGCTAATCGCCGGAATTTTTGATATTTAATAATTAAAGCATTCTGCATTTCATTCATAAGTATCGTCCCGAGGAAGTGCATAATGATTGTGAATGAAGTGAATAGATGATTAGATGTAATCATTCTCATGTCCTTTGGCTATTAATCCTGTAGTATACAGTAAAAAAGAATTTAAGAAGAGAGTGTAAGAATGTTTAATATAAATTAAGATTATATTTAGAACAAGTCAGGGTTTTAGGCTGATTAAGAGTAGAAATTTCAAAGTCAAGTTCAAGAGATACATAATATGGCGTTGAGGAATTTATCATTTAATATCTCGCTTTTATCCAAATAATATTATATATGAGATCGTATAATGGCTTCACATCTATTTTTATTAAGAATGGTTGGTACCTTTGCCTTTTTCAGCTTCGGTTCAGCTAGTAGAGTGTACAACATTACAGCAGCGGCCGAGATCTGGCATAGGTTTGAAGTGTCCACTACGAATATAACCTGCAATATTATTTAAATATATTATAGTTGCATTTAATAATAATATTTTTATTATATTATATAAAATTAGTTCCATTAGTAGGTATTTCATTGTTTAAAATTATCATATTATAGGGTTTAAAATTTCGTTCAATAAAGCATGTATTTTTAGATGCAATTCATAATATATTCTGGTGTTAAATTATAAGAAAAATACACGAGACGTATAGTGTAACGAAAAATTGCTAAAATAAATTACCTTTTCAATACCATCAAAGTAATTATTCCATAACGAGACCATTTCTCCCCCAACTTCACGTATAGTTAACAATTGTTTTTTACCATGTTTATTTACATAATGTACGTCGTATAGATTGGTCCCAATAGTCGGTACCGGGCTATACGTGTAGTCTATTCCTTCAGCATCTTGAAGCTTTTTCAATAGAGTGGTTTTTCCAGAACCTTTTGGTCCTAAACAAAGAACAGTGATTTTTATGTCCGAGTCGTCCATTTTCAAAGTTTTATCAATAACTTATTCAAAGTGTTTTGATTTTTGGTTCATCTACTTGACGTTAGATGGCGTAATGTATGCGACATAGTGTATGTTTATTAAAATTAATTTTGCTATTAAAAAGAAAATCATTCTTATGTCTTTAAAGTAGGTATACCTACTTATACAATTGAAGGGTACAGGGGCAAAACAAGGAATGTCACATAAAATTTAAAAAGTTAAAAACTATGGGAACATTAAGATTTTGCCACGTATTGTAGATTGCAATGTTAATTAAAAATGTTAAAATAATTTTAATAATAATTTTAAAATGTTAATAATAATTTTGTGAAATTCCTTGTTTTGCCCCTGTACCCTTCAATTGAGCTGCATACTTTGTTTTTTTCTTTCTAAACACATACATATATGTAATTTTTTAATGTTATTAAGCATATTCCACTTTATACAAGTACAAAAGCTTGTTACGTAAAACATTTATTATAAATGTAAATTATCCTTTATTACAATTATAAATTTTGCTATAAATTAAACTGTTAAAACAACAGAACGCGTAACATTTAAAAGTCAACCATGCATACTTTATGGTATTTACCATGGTCCCCACCGCTGACCTTAGGGACAACGTGGGTGAAGTAACTCATAACATTCATCGACAAGTGTCCGAAATTCGAGCCTTAAACTTGGCTTACGTCACTAACGCCATTTGTAAATAATAGTGATGTGCTTTTCGGTCAGAAAATCGATTATGCATCGATTTACAAACAATTTTAATATAAAATAATATTTTGTTTCATTTAATAGCATTATTATATATTATTATTTTCGTATTCAAATAAAATTTATATAATAATTACAGTTTTAAGGATATTCATAAATATTTAAGGTCATGAGCGCAATAATATAAATTTTAAAGTCAAAGGTAACCAACGAAGGTGCAATTTTATAAGCAGGAAGTGTTCGACCAAAACAATTCAAATTAGCGCGGAAGTAGTATTGAATATTCCAATTTAGGCAAGGTTTCTTCTGAAAGCAAATAAAGCTAAATGAGTTTATAATCAGTTATTTATAATCAGTAATGAGTTTATTAATCAGGTGTTTCTTATTAATCAATTACATGCATGTATTTATTAATTTAAAAATATTAATAACAAAATATTTATAGCAATAATTGTTTCCACAAACAGACAGAATGAATCTTTCATTAACTCAATATGTATTTAAATAAAACTCACGCCCCTCTCTATAGAGGTTAGCAACTGTGGCCCGCGAATTTCGACTGCGTAACTGGGACGCACCCTTGACCCACTGACTCACTGCCATAGCGCATTGTTTTTCAACAATCAATAAATAATACTTCGGGCAAAACTCTTTACATTTGCGCAATATGCTCATCGTTGCACTATTTTTTGTTTTAAATGATTAAAATTTAGATTTCACACTATTTTGTTTGAGGTTACAGATAAATGTGTAAATGTAGCCATAAAAAATTTTACGATTTTAAATATGCAACCATTTTATTTCGTTTGAAACTGTAGAAACGGTTCAAACGATTTTATTTAAGCTCCATTTCATATTTCATTAAAGAGCAAACCTTATGGACTTTTCTTATGTAGGTATAATAGACTTGAATTTTCTGAAACAAACGCAATTTTTCACCAACAATTTTTAATAATTAATTGTCAGAGCCTTATTCCATCTGCTCTCATAGTGACAATATCATATACCACCAGCTCGTTATTTTTGTGGTACTTGCATTGTCGCCAATAGATGATATTCATAAACACAAGTGCCTTTTTTATGACGCTGGAAACTTGTCATGGGTACCCTAGAAAATGGGCTAAGTGATGGGTGAAAACTTGCTAGATTCTATCAGACATGCAGGTTTCCTCACGATGTCTTCCCTTATCGTAAGACAAGTGGTACATAATTATGTTGGAAATTATTTACACATGAAAATATCAGGTACGAGGCCAATCAGGGACTCGCACCTGCTTTACTCGGTTTCCCAAACGAGACTGACTTATTTATCACATTAAGCCTTATTTATTTTATGTTATAACTAAATCTAATTCAAATCTTATGATTATAAGTGAAAAGGACGAGTTTTATTAAAAACTTTTGGTCGCCTATTTAAAGTTTGGGCGAATGCTATTCAGCCTACATAATTAAAATTTAAAACATTGATGTATTCCAACCTTCATTTTAAGTACGCTTAGGTTAGCTGGATGATATTTTTAAATGGCTGAAGGCAATACCGATCTAAGGCTAACTATTTTAGCCAAATAAAAAACTTAAGATTAAATTAATTATTCAAGGTTTAGTGGTAAATTCCACTTTAAAAGTTAAAGAAGAGTTTTTGTTTATTTCTACACGAAGTTTATATAATTCTCCCGCCATTTACCTACATGTCCGGTTTTGTCAGTCAAAGCTATAACTATTAAAAAAAAACTGACATGCTTTGAAGCCATGAACAAGAGAATTGAATTGAAAAAAAAATATAATTTTCCATCAGATTTTGTAAATTGCGAAAGTTTGGATGGATTCTAGAATTTTATGTTTCCGACCTTAGAATAATACACAATCACGCCAGATCGGCTGATTGGATCTGTATGAAAAATGATATAGGTTTTTATCCCCATTATAATAGGCTCTTGTGGGATATATTTGATTTCGTTTTTCACAAAGCAAGGAATTTACTCTCTATTATATTTTAAATGTTAAAACTTAGGTACCTATAGAGCAACCCGAGTGAAGCTAGGGCGGGTCGCTAGTATTGTATAGATAAGAAAAATGTAAGGACACGAGATGGTTTTGCCTGATGAATATCTCGAGGATAATCGTTTGGCCTCCTATAAAGATACGAATATTTGCCTAAATATTAAACAAAAACAATGCATAACCTTACTATTGTCCGTAACAGATTATGATTCACACGTTTGTTAATTAAAACTAATTACATCTGAAATTTTTGTAGGAGGTAATTTGAAAATTGTACTTTATGTATATCTGTAAGCTTTCCAAGATATTATACAATATTACTTAAAATTATTTTCATTTTATTCTTTTGTATTATACTTATGTGGTCAAAATGTTTTTTCTTTTATTTTTAAACACAAACCTACACCGGGTCTCGCACCTCTGATATTTTCATGTGCGAATCATTTCTATCCTGATTACCACTTGTCTTACGGTGAAGGAAAACATCATGAGGAAACCTGCATGTCTGAGAAAACCTAGCAAGTTTTCGAAAGACATGTGAAGTCCGCCAACACGCACTAGGCCAGCGCGGTGGACTATGGCCTGATCCCCCTTGCATTGTAATGGAGGCCCGTGCCCAGCAGTGGGACGTTAAAAAGGGCTGAAGACAGACCTACAAAAGAATATAGCTTTTATAGTCTTGAGTAAAATTGCTATGACATACGACGGACATGACGAAGTTATAATTCGGTTTTGCCTTTTGACTGCGGAACTCTAAAAAGTAAAAATAATTACACATAAAATTACTGTTAGGTAGTATTAAATAGTTTAATTTCTATTGGTTTTCTTACAAATAATTCTTCAAAATAATTTGACTGCAACTTAAAAATCGTTATGATATTATTATCTGTGTCAAAGATAAGGGGAACTTAATACCTATAGTGCCACAAACCTGTCTGGCCCGGTGGCCAAAAGAGGAACTAACGACGCCATTTTAAAATGTCAATTTGCCTGCCATTCGTATGCGTTTATTTTTCGTTAAGTGATAATGAAAAATGCCGAAAGCTTTAAAAAGTGATGCTAGGAACGTTATATTACAAGTCATACATTTTATGAAGGAATAAAAGCGCCTTCATAAACCTTATACTTTTCTTTTTCTTGCTTACCTACTCTATTGAAAAACTTTTTTTACTGGCGACTCTAAATGCTATAACAGAGACTCTCTCACCGGGCCAGATAAGTATATTTCATTATTATTTCTGAGTAATGACATGTCAATGCCATTGGTTAAGGGCAAGGTCGGTCCTTTCTGTAATTTAAACGGTTTTATAAACACAAGTATTAGATATTACATGATAACTTTGAATATTTTATTATTCTTATAAGTCATTGAGTGAGTAAATGAGTGAGAGAGCTTGCTTTATTATTATTTATTACTCGTATGAATATATTTATGCTTAATTTATTACTTATTGTCTTCTTATCCCCGCTTCAACGTTTTTAAGATTCACCGAAACAAATAGACAGACAAAACATAAAATTTCGTAATATGCATTTAGTAAGTAACTAAAAGTTATTTTGATATGACAAACAGACACTTCAACTTCACCTATATGTGTTATATTGATTATATAACATAAAAATTGAATAAATTAAATATTAAAAAATACAAATAAATTTTAACCATATACCTATGTTATAATAAAATAATAAAACTAAAACTATAAAATATAATTTACATTATATTACTATCGACTTTTTTAAGTATACCTACCTATAACTCAGAACTAGATAGCAAAAGAAACTTAGGTATAAAAATGACTCATATTTATGAGAGTGAAAAATTAGGTATAATTATAATTTAAACAATAGATGCTCATGTTTCTAACTTGGGAAAAAGAACGAAAGTATTAAATGCTCAACCTAACCCGAGTTGACCGTGTCTGTGACCAATAGGCCTTTCACCGCTCGCGTGACGGAAAGCGACAGTGGCCGTGACGTTAACGAGATTCACTTAAAATTTCCATTTTGTTCGCGAATCGCGATCCATTTCACAATATCTATATTTATAAATACCTAAAATAAAAGTCTAACGGAGCCAAATTTATACATTGAATATCTTGTGGAAAGTCTTGTGGAAATACCTAGTCATTAATTTAAATATAGAGGGTATTATAAGGTAATGTAAATAAATATTTTGTCTTGCAGGTAAACGCAATTACGTCTTTGTTTTATTATTCCTAATTATTGAAGAGATATTATTATAAAACAACAGCCGAATCTATGCTTTTAAAATATTTGTCTGTTTTTGTTTTAGTTTGTCTTTGACCGCATCGCGACAAAACCACTTGATATATTTTGATGAAATTTGGTATGATGACAGACAATTATCCGGGTTAACATCTAAAAAAGGTTTTAACTGCGGGAAATATTTCCTTTCTGAGAAATCTGTATTTACCACTGAATCTAGGTAGGTACGATCATTACATCTTTTCGTGTCGTTGCTTGCGTTATATGTAATTGAAATTGTAAAGCAACGACTCGTTTGGCTCAGTCGGTAGAGACACTACTTTCTGCGACAGCGGTCGCGGGTTCGAGTCCCGCTGGCATTCATTTGTAGAACACGAATGTTTGTACTCCAGTCATGGGTGTTTATTAATAATATGTATGTAATAATTATGTATTTAAAATTTATATGTGTAATATATCAAATATCTGGTATCCGTAACACAAGCCTCGCAGCTTAGCTTAGAGCTAGATGGCACTGTATGTAATAATGTCCCAACATATTTATTTATTTATTTAATAGTGAGGCAAATAAAAATCTCATCTCCATATTCGAAATGAAAAAGACATACCTTTAACAATTTATTTATAATTAATATTAACATCTTATATCTATTTATAATAATATGGTTGTGCCCACGTTTTTTCTTGCAAGATTAAAAATAATGATCGGAGTACTTAGTCAACACCCACTACCACACTCTTTGAAGTATTTACTCTTGTAATGCTATAAAAATGTTAATATGAAAGAACCTTTACATTAAAATGTGAATAGAAGATACTCAATGGATCATATTATAAATGATATTTTTCTAATTTTAATGTCAATGTTTGTAAAGTATCTCCCTATAGGTATGGTTTCAGCTCTTTTTAACGTCCCACGGGTGGGCACGTGCCGACGGGGAGCTGACCATAGTCCACCAAGCTGGTTTAGTGCGGGTTGGCGGACTTCACATGTCTTTCACGAATTTGCTAGGTCAGATATGCAGGTTTTCCCACGATGTTTTACTTCACCGTACGACAAATGGTAATCACGTTAGAAATGATTGGCACTTGAAAATATTAGAGATGCGAAACGCGGATTTGAATCTGCATCACTCGGTTACTCAAACGAGCGCGTTACCATTGGGCTACCAGTGTCTGTTAAACATGATCTAAGACAAAGTAATATCTAATAATTAATTAACAATCGCGTGCGCTGCTACCTTTATCAGCACCAAATATGAATCTCTCTTGCGTGGTAACTTTAACTTTTCTGATTGCGTAATTGATGAAACAATTTCACTTTATACAGTTTTCTAATGAACTGGCATGTTCTTATTTATTCGTTATGAAATATTTATTAGTCATTTTGTTTTCTTGTTTTTGCGGAATTGCTGATAGTGACATACTTTGTGTTCATTTAAAGACGTTTATTATTAAGAGAAGAAAAAGAAGAGTAGAGAAGAGCATATCCTTCTTTTTTAATTTATATTCTTTTGTTAACAAATACAAATAAAAATTCTATTCTAAAATATATCTTAATATCCAATCGACTAATATAATATATAAATCTCGTGTCACAGTGTTCGTTATCGAACTCCTCCGAAACGGATTGATTTTTATGTTTTTTTTGTGTATATTTGTGAGAATAGGTCGAAGCTATTTTTTATTCCTCTAGGTGATAAGGGTGGCCCTCTCCAGATATTTTATTTTTATTTCCAGACCAATTGTTTTTTATGTTTTTTTACCACCAATACCCACTTTTAAATAAAAAACGCGGGCAAAGCCGCGGGAATTGCTAAGTATTATAATTCCCATGTCACGACGTTCATTCGCGATGGCTTACGAAACTACTTATACAATCATAACGATTTTTTTTTGAATCCATACTTAATATTATAAATGCGAAAGTAACTCTGTCTGTCTGTTACCTTTTCACGCCTAAACCACCCAACCGATTTTGCTGAAATTTGGTATGTAGATAGTTTGCATTCATGAGAAGGAAATAGGCATATTATTTTTTGGAAATTCAACCCCTAAAAGGGTTAAAAGGGGTGGCAAAGTTTGTATGAGAAAAATATTTTTATTGCACATTTTTGCATGAAACTTTGAATTAATGCTTTTTAGTACAAATGATGAAAAACGTATTTCAGGGTTTTTCGAAATTCACCCCCATTGGGGGTTAAAGGGGGTGGCTAAGTTTGTATGGGAAATTTAATTCTATTGAAATATTTTGCGTGAAACTGAAATAATGCTCTGCAATACAAATTATGAGATACATATCTAAGCGTTTTTTGAAAATCAACCCCTATGGGAGTTAACGCGGGTGGCACAATTTGCTTAGGAAAAATTTTTAACAGTAATTTTTACCATAAGTCCATAACAATGAACCACGTACATCAGTTTATCATTAACGAAAAACACACAAAGAAATTATGATACACAAAGTAGCAAAATTGGTTAAAAATAGGAACAAAGTTTTAGAAAGCGCAGCAGTGGCGGCACGGCAGGATGCTACACAGTAGTTTTCAGAAAAGAGGGCCAGAACTTTAAATGGGGAATCAGTCCTTGGTACATTATAAGTAACAGTATATAAGCAAAAATTTTTATTTTATTCACTCTTAGCGCGAGCGAAGCCGCGGGCACCGCTAGTTTATAATATACGTAGGTATAGTAAATCTACTTCCATACTAATAACTGAAACGTATCTAGGGACAATCTCGAGCAAAGTGATGGCGTCGATTGAAATATTATAAACATGAAAGTTTATGAAGATGTATAGTTGGATGGATGTTTGCTGCTCTTTCATGCAAAAACTACTTAACAGATATTAATGAAACTTTAGAGTTACATAGCTTATATATATAGTATTATATAAAAATATAATTAAATATTTGTATATAGCAATTCATATGTGAGCTACGCGTGCAAAAAGACTTCGCTCCTACCTTCAATCATTTTCTCAGTATTCCTGTTTATTTGCTATTTGGCCGTTCGAAATATTTTTTTCTGAATAATGTCACATACATTGTCTGATATGGTAGACATATACGCGGACACAGGAGTTATTCATACAAAAAATCGGACACAAAAAAAAACATAGTTATGTATAATAAAGAGTTAGTTTAAAATACGAGTAATATTTATTATGTAGTACTTTTTTAAAATAAATTTTGAAGATTTATTATAGAGTTTTAAAGCTTATTATAAGTGCAACGTGAAAACTTTATGATTCGGGTATATATGTAACACGTACGAGTAGGTACGTCGTGTTTTGAAATAGCAAATGTCGAACCTAGGCCTTTGCCTTCGCATTGACAATTTCGAATGCTATTCCGATATATCCGATACAAAATAGGATATTTAAGCTTCTTTTTAGCATTTCGAAACTTATATATGTAATAGTTATATTTTTGACTTTTAAATCTTATATTTATGCAGGTATCGTCTTCGTGTTCCAGATTAGATGCGGGTAAAAAAGCAGACTTACAAAAAGTGGTTTTAAAATTTGGATTGTTTTGCAAATTTTATACATTTATTCTATGATATTGAAGAATATCGATTTTCAAATGTTTTATATAATCTGTTTGGGTCTATCGGGAGCACAGCTCGAGCAACATCACATGTCATAACTAGTATTCATCTTTGTAAGTGAACAAAGTGTTATCGAAAGCGTGCGCGTGCGCCGGTGAAAGAGTCAACGACCTGCGCGGGGGCAACGAACGTCTTTGCACCCCTCCCCGCACGCAATGGCAAAACATAGAGCTGTTACTTTTTAATTATATATTGTTCTGTACCTTTAACACCTTTATGTAAGGATAAACATAGTTGAGAAGATTTGATTTCATATAGCTTGATTATAAAAGAATATTCAATTGTTGTTTTTATTTCCTATAAAATTTTAAAAAAGTAACAGTTTTTGCAAAGTAATAAGTTTTTTTCTGAGACAATAACTATAAATAATATTTAAAGATAGTTTTAACGATTTTAGAAGAAGTAACTGAAAATGCAATTTATGGCTGTTAAAAGAAAATTTTCAGTTTTTTGTATAAAGTAGTCGTATTTGTACTTCTAAAATTTTTTTAATATGCAAGAGCGTGTAACTAATACTAATTAAATTAAAAAGTAATTTCACCAAAATCGTATATCCATCATATTTATAAAAGTCCTGTAAAAGCGACTAAACCATTCTACTTTCAGAAAATCCCCTTAGTGAAAAATTTTTCCTACCGAAAATAGAAGCCCGGAAAAATAAGTGATACAATTATGACTCTTGCATGTTATAATTTTCTATAATAACTACAAAGATAAATCGTTCCATTGTGCGAATTAAAGTGATGAAATTTACAATTATAATAAAAAATACCACTGTCCAAGGGTTTATTAATCGATTTATATAAAGATTAAAGGTCTATGTGTCTATATGTGGCATTACGAGAAAACACCGGATGAAATTTGTGCATGATGTTAGGTGGTTATCCGATCATCACCAAAATGTTGGAAATATATACCAACCTTTAAAGGGTAGGTTAGGTTTGTAGGGACAAAGACGAGTGAACCCGTGCAAATCGCTAGTTTCATTGTAGATAGACATCTTTTCGATTGTAGTCCCTAGTAACCTTTGTACTACCTCAGTGTTAAAGACTTTTAACGCATTTAGCTGTGACTTAAATGCTACGTGTGTTGTACGACGCCTCTCCTATACCTAATTTAGTTATTATCAGTAAATATAAAGCTACTTAAATTATTTTTTTTGTACATAATTTAAAGAATGTTAACATTTCATATTGCAATAGAATTAGGACAAGAAATAGATTTTTTCTTAGATGGCTTACGGCCATATTGTCAGCAAATAGTTAACGGATGATGTTATTTTAAACAAGCTTTCAATGCATATCACAAATGAGCTTACATATGCTTTAAAGACGAATGCGAGTTGTTGTTTTATAATAAATCTGTATCTGGTATAGCAGTGTTTATGAGAAAATAATCGTGATATTGAATATATTTTTTATCTTTAGTTTTTTTTAGGACCTAGTTACAGACCTCCCTCCCTCCTCATATAGGGAGGGAAACGAGGGTGAGTGTCTCGTTTTAACATAAATTTGGTCAGTTCTTTTGTATATACTTTTTGTATAATGTCAGTGCTTAAATTTAGCACTTATTTATGATATAATTAATTTCATTGCTGTTTTAAGGAATAGGTTGAAACTAAGAGATTTATTACGGTAATGTAGCTTAAAATATTAATTACCACATTGCTGTAACCCGCTTAAAAATTATAACAATTTTTATTAATGCATCTATTTTAGTGAAGATGATTATTTGTATAGGATTTACTTCGCATTTATCTTTATAGAAATTACTTCTTGTAACTTGTAAGGTTTATTGTTTTAATCCAATTTAAAAAAAATTCTAGGATATATTTTGTGTTTATTTCCTTGTACTCGTATCTTTAACTTTTATAAGCCATTTTTTTCAATGCGTCAAGGATTATTTAAAGTCATTTCAAAGTAAGTGTTGCAGTTTATATACAAAGTACGTTTTATGAGGTGAAAACTTTGATGGAACTGAAGTACCTACGTCACATAAATATTATGTTGAATAATAAATATTTAATACAATATTATTTTTATGAGCCGAATATATCGTTTACTTAAAGTGAAAATTTGTAGCCTGTTTCGAAGAAAATGCTCCAGGCTCAAGCGAAATTGTGTTATATTATAACAAAAATCGCAAAATTTCTACATAAATACATGATATATAATATGTAGTATAGTGTAGTATATAACAATATTATAGTCGGATATCATCACGAACATTGACGTCATTTTAATAAAAGTTTATTTTGTTTTCTTAAAATTGAATAATTATCTCACTGTGCTTTAACAGCGTATTGTAGTATTATTATATAAACTAATTTATTAAAAAATACGCTATGAATCTTATTTTTAGAAATCATTATCTCTCTCAATTAATCATACTTTACATTTATCTACTGTGTAAATATAATTTAATCGAGTAAAATTACTTTTTAGTTTTTAGTTTTTACGTAAAGGGGTCCCGCAGAGTTTACAAGAAAATTGTAACTTTTTAAGTTCCTCTGTGTAGTTTAACTCACACTTGACTAATAAGATTATAATAAGATGAATATTATGTAAAAGTTACGTTTAAATAATGTTAATATGTAAAAAAGTGCATAATTTTAATCACAGCTCTATATGATATAACCATCGCATTAGACGCACACAAACGCGCGGTGCAATCTCGTGCACACCGCTGCTTCTAATAGATGTTAGGCCGCGGTCATAATGAAACTCGTCTAGGATGTTTAGATGTACATTGGGAGAAAATATAGATTAATTAAATGAGTATTGGCTAGCTGTGACTTAATGATAACGCGGGATAACCGGATTCAAACCCCGGGTCCTAATATAAAAAAATAATACCTTTAATATTATCATGTGATTAATTATTTCCAAATTCGAACCATTTTAGAAAGATATGTAAAGCCATCTAACCTGCACATGGCCGTCGTGGCAGACTATATTAAAAAAATATATTAAAAAAAGGTTGATTACGAAATGAAAATTTTAGAAGTGATCAATCGCAGCGACCATTTATTCTGAGATTGCTACGAAGAGAATATTACTTTTCAAAATACGTAAGAAACGTAGAAACGTAAGATTTTGCGTAATTAAAATATTTTTAAGTAGATAATAACTGCATTTACGTATTAATATTCACATAAAAATTGTGTAGTTATGTCTTTTTGTACTTTTTCTGTTTACTAAAGACATACAGAATATTTTTACAAACAAACCGATGGGCACGTTAGTACTTGTAAAGTCTAATTGAATATGCTATATTAAGTTGTCGGGATGCTTAAAACAACACTTTAACGTACATTTATACAAGCGTATGTTCAAAATAAACATTCAATACCGTACAGTAAACACCGCGATCTTCCTCTTAGTGGGCAGTGATTGAGTCAAAACACACGATATACTCGATTAAATGGTATCGATCGATGATTATTGCTTATTCATCTTGCAACCCTTGATTTCTTCAATGGAACCTTATTTGGATTTGTTTTTTCTCGAACTAGTGGTCGTTTTTCAGCAATCGACTGCAATACTTCTATTCTAAAAAACCTGCAATTATAATAATTGACCAAAAATTATTATTATTTAAAATTGATAAAACTCCGTGTATCTCCTATCGGCTCGGCATAACACAACTTCCAGCCCGGAGCTTCCTAGAATTTCTTAACAGAAATCTGAAATAGTTAAACGTGGCCCAATCCGGGACTCAAGCCTAGGACCGGACCGCTAGACTAATTTTCTAGATTCAGATTCCTATAATGTTAATATTAAACTATTTTTTATACAAAGTAACAAACTTACTCATTCACTTACTAACTTAGACACTGACTCTATTGATTACATATAATTATAATATTGTATATGTCATACCTATTTATTGAAGACATTGTGAACACGCCATAGGAATAGTTCGCCAAGTGAAAGTGAGCGTGTGTTGGTGTGTGTCGCGTGTACAGACACGTCGCTTTCTGAACGCATAGGTTTAGCTTCTAAGCTTTGAAAAATTAAGGTTAGGCGAATAATCCTTTGAGAGAATAGAATAATAGTTTTATTGTATCACAAAGCTTCAAGTTTTTTTTTATTATTTAAACTAATTAAACTGTAAATAGTTTGTTAAAATATACAAATTACTACAAAGGGTTTTTATTTTTATTTATTATAACGTGCTGTGTAAAGTTAAAGCTGTCTAGTGCAATAAGAAATAATGATTTAAGCATCTGTTTTGTAATTACATAGGTATATACAGAAAATTAAAAATATTTAAAGATAATATACAAATAAGTAATATTTCTAAATTATCTAATATAATTTTAATATAGATAACATATTTAAAATTACAGTTATGTCATTTGGTAATTGGTGATCAAAATTAAAAAAGTAATTTATTGCCATATAAAATAAATCTGTGGAACCATGTTCGTAAGTCAAAGATAAATAAGAAATAAATAATATGACGATTGAATGAAATAAAAGTCACGTTCAATTTTTTGCACAATAAAAGGCGAGCGCAGCCGCGGGCGGACACGAGGCGCATATTAATAATTTATTGTAGCCGGTGTCTTTATTATGGAAAACTGCCACCCTGATCGCAACCTGCGCTCATGTTTTTGTAATATAACGAAGCAGATGTTTTTATGTAATATAGCAAGCAACGTCCATGATTATTCATTTATTTTAAATTATTTTTTCTTAAGTTTTCATTTAATTTCAAATTTTAAGAAAGTGGGTTATGATTAAATATTTTCGAAAAGCTTCTGCGTCGTAAGAAGCGCATTAACTCGGAATAGACTATTTTCTTTTGTCGTATAATACAAAATTTGAGATGGTTTTACAAATTAAATCATAAAATTCAATCATATACCTGATATGGATTTAATAATAGCTTCTCATTATATGTAATACATATGTATATGTGTAGGTTCGTAAGTTTTTACTATAGCAATGAAGTAATGAAAAACGTAATCTTAACTATGTCGTTAACTATTACATAAATAATTACAATTTCTTCAGTAAGTTTCTAATAATAATACATTTAAGAGCACAATTAAGCTTTATCCATACTTTCAATGTATGTATGTTTGTGTGCAGCGATGCATTTACCCCCTCCCCGCACCCCTTTCCCCGTCACTGCACTCCCCCCTCCCCTCAAAGTGAATGCACTCTCGCTATTACGTAATCTTCTCTCGCGCAGATGTAAGTGTGCGAAATGCATTTGTAGTTGTGACGTTTCTACATTGTACATAATGACTGACGATGCATCGAGAAGCTTTTTATTTTTTAATTAAATAACTTTATACCCCATTATTGGGCAAAGGCAAATAGTTGGAGGTATCTATTTCGCCAAATCAATATATTACTTCAATAAGAATTGTTTTGTAAGTTACGTAATGTGACATTTTTAAATATTTAATGTATAGTTAGTAGTTTTTTTATTGCTAACATAATATTCTAAAAGTAGCTGAGAAATTTAAATTACCTTCTATATTCCTCACTCGCAAAGAATAATTATTTTGGGTGATTTTAGACAATGCTCGGAAGATATACTCGTACAATAGAAACGTTAACAAATGCTTACATTATGTATTTTTCAAATTACAACGACAATATTTCTGTTATACCAACGGACAACTTGAAACATGCTGTTATTAGTAATTTATAGTTCTTTCAAAAAGATAGCATTTACTTATGTATGTAATTTAATTCGCTAATTTATAAGATATTTTTTTTTCCTAGTTTAGATCTGCGAACAGTCATTGAGACTATTATCAGGTGAGTTATGAGAGGTTGTAGTTTGGCGAGGTAGAGTCACTGCTCTATCTCCCCTCAGTAAAAAATCACATCGGCTCTCTTGAGTCTTCTAATTGGATTTGGCTGCAAGAGTATACTGGATAACGGTTTTGGATGAGTTGACAAGCGGTCCTTATATTTCGTTGAGTATCGTTTCACTTCGTCCCGTATGGTTGGGATTTCTAGGTACTCGTGGATTTCCGAATTGCGAGCGTACCAAGGCGCCGATGAGAATACTCTTAGAATACAGTTTTGAGCTTGATTTTCTTTTATGAAGGTTGTGCCTTATCTATATAGGTCTTTAGCAGTAGATTTAGCCTGTTTGAATTAATTTGGATTCTGCCAATTTATGTAAGCGTTTACAAATACTTTAATATTTTTTTTCAAGTGCAAATCAGTTGGACATGTTTAAATGAAGATTGAATCCAAAGTGAGGCACTCGATGAATGCACCGAAAAACCTACGATAAGACTACTAACATATATGAACGTAACGTTCGTTAGTCTAAACCTCAAAAAACGGATGGAACCATTTGAATATTTTTTTTAGTTCTGTTCGGTCAGGTATGGTTAAGGTATTAAAATAAGGAACACAAAAAAAAAACTGTCGGAAAACCAAAAAGTTTTAAACAGTTTGTTTTGTTTGGGAATCACTTACCGTCAAAATTTTAAACAAATATTTAATATAATAAAATGTAATATTCATTTATATACGAACTAAATTTTCATATTTGAATTCTGAATAAATTCTTAATATAGACAAATTATTAGCATAAGTAAAAATTTTGTGCTATTTGTTTCATAATACTTTACATAAGTAACATTAACATTTGTATGCCAGCGATGTTAAATTTAAAAAGAAACCAAAAAGAGATCAAAATCCGAAAGTTATTATAACTGCTTGCTGAATATGTGATGTTGGTTTGGGTAATCTTATTGAAATAGTAATTATTATCGATACACAGGCCGACTATAGTTTTTTGAATTTTTGTCTATGACCTTATCAGGCAGTGGCAGCCCAGCGGTTACGCGTCACTTGTATAACCGAGTGATGCGGGTTCAAATCCGGGTCTCGCACCTCTGATATTTTCATGTGCGAATCATTTCTATCATGATTACCACTTGTCTTACGGTGAAGGAAAACATCGTAAGGAAACCTGCATGTCTAAGAAAACCTAGCAAGTTTTCGTAAGACATGTGAAGTCCGCCAACACGCACTGAGCCAGCGAGGTGGACTATGGCCTGATCCACCTCGTACTGAGGGAGGCCCGTGCCCAGCAGTGGGACGTTAAAAAGGGCTGATGATGATGACCTTATCCGAGAAAATCACTGGACAGATTTTGATGAAATTTGGTACAATGAAAGTAGGTTATCCGACAACATATAAGAAGCTTTTTACTGCAGAAAAATATCTCATCTCGGAGAAATATACGTAGGGACAAACTCGAGCGGAGAAAGGTAGAGTCGCAAGAGAATTATAAATTATAAAAGTAAATTAATTTTTTTTTCTGACATCTTTTGTTAATTAACAGATGTATAGAAAAATATTTGGGTTGTAACAAACAAGGTGTGTTATTGTCTATCGTAATCGTAATAATGTTTCAGCTGAAAATTTAAATTAACTCCTATTTAGTACTTTCCTAATCTAAATTTTGATAGCTAAAATGTACAAATGATTATTTTCAATATAGCAAAAGGTATTAAACACGTTAGTAATTCAAACATTTATGCACATTCTAGATTTGCTTCAATTAAAACAGCGTAGCCGGTCTAAACAATATTCTAGTGCATTTGCATAGACTTTCACTGCGCCCTCAGCCCTGCTTGCGTAATTGCCGTAAGTACCAAATGGTTTCTAAAAGATAATTGGTAAGAAAAGAGACTATGCAGGTACCGTGCGGTGTCACAGCGCGTGGCAACCTTCTGTTTGGTAAGAAAGTAATTGGTTCGATTTTTCTACTTCGGTGTTTATTTTGATTTGTTTTTAATTGGTTTAATTTTTTTTATTGGAACGAAGTTCCTTATCGCGCGTTGTGAAAGGGGGCTAGACGGAAAAAAAATCATACGAAAAGTTGTAACGACACTTTTTGCTATTTTTGGGGGTGCCGATTACAAATGTGACATATTACTAGATTTTTGTCTAGATTCAAGATGGCGGACGCAAATGTTTTCATAAAATCAAATTGGTCACGTTTCAATGGTTTTTGGGGGTGCCGATTACGAATATGACATATTACTAGATTTTTGTCTAGATTCAAGATGGCGGACGCAAATGTTTTCATAAAATCAATATGGGTATCGTTTCCATGTTTTTTTTAAATTTAGAATAAAGATGTCATCTTGGGAATACTGGGAAAGAAAAAAACCATGATGGCCATCCATTGCCTGATATTGTCAGGATTTGGGCATTATCTATTTTTTACTAACTATTCTATGATTATGATGATTTCGCACATACTCATATAATACCTACTATTATTTATTATGTGTAAAAATAGCACCAGCAGTCTATATAAAGAGTTCAACGGTACGCTAATATTATTTTATTTATTTATTATTGATATTAAAAACCTTTGAAGTTCACACGACCTTACACAGAAAAGTTGTAAAATTAAATCTGATCAGGCACTTATTGCAATCTAATTATGAGTATTAAATGGCGTCATTACCGGAAATGTAATTGAAATCGTTAAAGGTGCCTGTAGTATCAAATAGCCTTGCTCCTTGTAAAATAACTGTAGGCTTACTAAAAATGGACTTCACGGTTAAACCACTTTATGCTACTTGTATTATGAGGCCGTGGCCGCCCAGTGGTAACGCGCTAGTATAAGAAATGGAGTAAAGTGGGTTCAATTCCAGGGTCGGGTGCCTTTGATTTTCACATGCAAATAACTTTTAACATGATTATCACTTTTCTTACGCTAAAGAAAACTATTGTGATAAAACCTGTATGTGTAAGAGATTAAGTTTTCAAAAAGCAATGAAGTCTGTAGTGATGAGCGCCAAGCAGCGTAACGTTAAAAAAAGCACAGACTGAATACATATGACATTTATTGAATTTTTTTTTCTTAATGTTTGTACAATTCAAAATGTTATGAACAAGCCTATAATAATTAAATTTTGTTATGGCTCTCTCATAGGAGACTATTGGAGTGAGAGTATAGTGAAAAATGCCTTTCTTATGAAAATAATACATTACGATTGTGAAAGACGAATTATTATAAAGGATAAATAAGTAAATACTGTTGCTACTCTGTACATACTATTACTGAAGATCAAGAAGTATGTATCAATTTTGGAAGCAAGAAAAAATATTTTAGTAGATTTTAAGGCATTCGTTATCTTTTGTTACACACGTTTTCAATTAAATGATTTCTACATAGACTTTGTTTTTCTAAACCATGTAAGATGACCTGAGTATTATATCTTCAAAGCTATTTTTTCTATTCATTACATATTACATACACATACGTCGATATACTTTTCTTATATTTTACTCTGAAGGTTGGTAAAGTAACCTAGAGGCGTCTAACTAGTTGCTACTTCGAGCAACGTTGTCCCTTCGATTATAAAAGATATTAATGTCGTGTAACTTTGATCTTAGATATTAATCTATATACACACCTATTTAAAAATCAATTGCTGTTCGTTAGTTACGATAAAACTTAAAAACATTTATTTTGAAACAACAAGATTTGAAAAATTCATATTTAATGTTTTTATGGGAAAAAGAAAGTATTTAGGTATAATGTATTTACAGTAGTAGAAATGGAGAGTGACGAGTGAACAGTAATGCTTCTACTTTAAAATATTTTGAAGTTATAAGTATGACAGATGACCTAAGAAAAGTGGCGGGCAGAGGGGATACTATGTACGGGCTACTTTGGATCTAGATTCTAGATGGGTAGCACAATTGTTCTAATTGTTTAGCTCAGTTTGTAGTGACTCTACTTCCAGCGCCAATTGTCGTGGGTTTGAATTCCGCGTTCATTTGTTTGATGATTTACCATCCTCCTGCTGGTTAAGAGCCTCTCTTTTAATTAATATAATTATGTAAATATTCAGAATATAAAACATTTCAGTACTTCAAGTGCAAGACCAGAGGTTCGAAATTGTTTCTGTTTTGAGCGATAACTGCTTAATTATAACAAAAGATTTAATTAACTATACAATACCAAAACAAATGTTATAAACGTTATTTACAATATACTGTTTCAGCTTATATAACGAGAGAAATGCGCTAGCCAAAGCTGCGGTCTAGGTGTATGTTTACGGACAAGTACTAACCGTTATGTAATTTAATATTTAAATATTTATATTACGTAAATTCTCGGAGTTTAATGTTTTGTAGTGGGTAAGTTAAAAGTTTGCGAATTTTTAAACAAGCGTGGGTACTTTGCCAGACTAGTTCAAGTTTTACGCGAAAATATGTTTATTTGAAAGTATTTAATTTAAAAACGTTTTGATTCGTTATCGTTTCGAGCTTTTGAAGCTGAGCTTTTTGGTTTAATTAGTAGTAATTTGGCTGTTATAGCTTTATAAGAGATGTGACATTTTCCGGCAGTAAAAAGTATCCTAAATATTGACTATGATAACCAGCTATCATCATACCAAGTTAATCAAAGTCTGTCAAGTAGTATTCTAATGATGCGGCCACCGACAGATACACTTTCTTCTATATTAGAATTCTGACTTCGCCACCAAACCGCGGGTTATAGCTGAGCATTAGACGTATGACGCAATGCATGGAATATGGCCTCCTGAGTCAGCATAACTCGACCTTACACAAGGCCATGACAAGAAAATATATTCATATTATTGTTATATATTATTAAACTTCGTATATTTCTTCAGTAGATACTACAGGTCCAGGCTTCAGTAGATATTATTTGCAAGCTTAAAACAAAAAATGTGATAAGGCTGGTAATTTTTTTGATTATGTAGTCAACATGCTGTTTAAACTTAATATGTTTTTAATTTTTGCAATTTTTGCCAAAAAAATTTCCTTATAAATAAGTACTTATTAGTGCGATTTTTAAAGAAAAAATGTTTCATTTGATTTTTAACTGCGCATTGATTAACATCTGCACTCAGTCACTGTTGCTTTCAACGAGACAGTCCATTTTTACTTTTGCCATATAAAGAGTTCGGAAGTAAAGCCTTTTTGGAAATGCTTTTAACAAGGTGACGTGACCTTATATTCGGTATACGTAGCCTTAGAGCGACCTTAGCGAAGGCTGAGTGCAGTAAACTTTCGTAACTTCGAACTCGAACTTTGAATTCGCGACTTTTTAGAGTCAAATATTGTTAAAATCAGGGTCAACTTCATGGCAAGTGTGTGTTAATTGAGCGATAATATGGCGATAATTATATAATATAACAGCGACTTAATCTACCTTCATTCGGTTGCGTCTGTGTGTGTTCTTTTGTAACTTATATAAGGCAATTTTTTGGCAAATTTTATGTCGAACATATTACTTTAACATTTACTATATACATAAAAAAAACTGAAAATTTCCTATTTAATTTTCTTAATTGAATATTTGCCAGCATGATGAGCACAATTTGCTTCGCAAATATTACGAATGAGACTAAAAAGCTCTGTGTGCTTTATTTTTATCACACTTGTCAAAAAACTAATTAGACTTATGACTGTTTCCCCACTTGATATTTTCTTCAGAGTTTTTTAAAGTGATTACCTATTTAAATTCTTTACCCACGAGTGTAAGTCCCTTAAAAGTGCCATTCGGTATGGGCTTTTGTTTATAAAAGAATATGTCAAATTAATAGATATTCATTGAAAACATAAATTGTATTGTAGAAGTTCTGTTTACTACTTTTTACAAATGAAATCTACAAAAACTTTTGACAATCTTGTAAACGCTTTGGATGCTTTAATGCTTGTATGAAGCTCAACGATGCAAGCAATTCAATATGCAAAGAGCGTGTTACAAACACTGCTCACTCATGTTCTTAAAAGGTAACAAATTTTGTAGTAAGTACGCACATACGTACTGTCAAGTACCAAGTTTGGGTAAGTAGACATTTACTATTGATGTCGGTAGAAGAAAATTGAAAAAAATGTATTTTAGAAAATATTTTTACTGAACAGAAAACAGGTTTTTCAAGTGGTAGTGCCATGCTTGTTACCTTCGGGTAGCAGCCGAATGGGCCGGCACGCCCCATATAGTACCACTCTCTCACAGAAGACCGGCGTGAAGTGGCAGCTATGCTGTCGCGTTTCGTCCGGTGAGTGAGAGTCCGGGAGGCCCACTCCCCATCCCTTCCCCCATCCTTATCCCTCCCCCCTCCCTCCCTTTCCTGAAAGGCCGGCAACGCACCTGCAAGCCCT
Source organism: Boloria euphrosyne (assembly GCA_951802675.2). NCBI lineage: Eukaryota > Metazoa > Arthropoda > Insecta > Lepidoptera > Nymphalidae > Boloria > Boloria euphrosyne. The sequence continues at coordinate 15,278,966 of OX637871.1, forward strand.
GTGGTGTTGCAGATGTCCATGGGCGGAGGTGATCACTTACCATCAGGTGAGCCTCCTGCCCGTTTGCCCCCTTTGTCCCATAAAAAAAAAGGAAGTTTCTTGGTTTTTATTGGGCTATTTTTAATTTTAAACTGATTCAAAAATCATCGTGAGGATCTGTTCTAGTGGTAGTGCCATGCTTCGGGTAGCAGCCAAATGGGCCGGCACGCCCCGTATAGTACCACTTTCTCACAGAAAACCGGCGTAAAGTGGCAGCTAGGCTGTCGCGTTTCGTCCGGTAAGTGAGAGTCCGGGAGGCCCACTCCCCATCCCTTCCCCCATCCTTATCCCTCCCCCCTCCCTCCCTTTCCTGAAAGGCCGGCAACGCACCTGCAAGCCCTGTGGTGTTGCAGATGTCCATGGGCGGAGGTGATCACTTACCATCAGGTGAGCCTCTTGCCCGTTTGCCCCCTTTGTCCCATAAATAACCTAACAAGTTCTTGAAAGACATACTTAGTAGTTAGTTCGCTAAGCCTCACTTAACCAACGTGGACAGCCAATGTCATTCCTACTCAGCATATTTTAATACCCCACTGCCGGGATAAAATATGGTCTGATTACTAATACACAGATAAAAAAACTAATACTTATGTATATTTATATGATTCATATTGTACAATGTACATATAAGGTTAAAAACTCGAATGCTATTTACAAATTACAATTTATTCTCAGGATATAACAACCTCAGGGCTTTACAGAACTTTCACTACTGAATGGCTCATTGTCTTAATATTGAGTTGTCTTTAAAGCCTAGCTAGAAAATCCTTTCTAAAATGATTAGGGTATCCATTTATAGCTTTTTACAAAAGTCTCTATGTTATTCCCTTCAGTCAGCAAAATGAATACTTTGTCTTCAGAATCATGAAGATATGAAATAATATTTGATTGATCGTTTGCAAACATTTTGTCGGATAAAATATAATAACGATATCGAAAAGTGAGACATAGAAAATATAAAACGTGCTGTTTTCGCGCGTCGAGGGCTTTTACTTTTGTACCACCTCATGATATACTTATTTGCGTATCTATTTATTTAGATATTTATTACCTATGTTAATCAAAAACCTATAAAAAAAATAATTAATAATATAAAAATATTAAAAAAACCTATTAAGATTTATCTTCGCTCCTCTCTTATTTTCCTTTTCCTATAGGTTTTTACAATTAATACACATTTCTCAGAAATACATTTTCCTGCAGTAAAATGTATCCTATATATTGACCCTGGACCTATCACTATACCAGATTTCAACAAAATCGGCCCAGTAGTTTTCTCTTTATACGGTCAGACAGACAAAAAATCTAAAAACGATAGATTCAGCTTCTGGATTGATAGTAATGACGATTTCGATTAGATTTATGAAAAGATATTTAATGTAGAGATTTGAATCACTTAGCACTTTAAATATTTGCAGGTAGCTTATATTTTATGAGCAATAGAGAAGAGTGAGAAGCCTCGCCATGACCGGTATTCGGCCTAAACTTCTTATTTTTTGAAAATTATTCGGTAAAAAAGAAATTTATATTAATTATTATGTATGAAAATTCTAAAATAAATAAAGTTAAGCTGAAAATTCACGAAATTAAAACTTAAACTAAAAATACGTTTAATACTGTTTATAATCATTATATATTAGTCTTGTGAATTTAGACCAGAAGTGACCTTTTTTTTTAAAAAAAACAAGCATACTAAATCGACCTCAATTTATTTTAAGTATCTGAAAACGCTAAAACACAATTAAACTAACCAAATAGACAACTAAGCTACCAACAATGATATTTTAAAGAAATAAACCAACAGAGTAACGACCTAACAATGCTATCACGACAAGCGTCAAGATACAACTACCCCCCGATGCCGGCTATGCATCGACTTTTATAGATTTTTCCCCACTCCAACATCCTCTTTCCTGTTCATATTCCACACGGCCTTTCCTGACAGGAGACCGTCCTCGGGCTCCCTCATCTTCTAACCTTGGGATTCAGAACCTTGACATCGAAAACCTGAATGACGCCACGAGCTATAGACATCACACTGTAATCATTGCTGCCGTATAAACAATAAAATCTCCAGACAGAAAAAAAACACAAAGTGCATTTCTAAAAATTGCTTGTCTATATTAAGGTTTTAATTTGATTCATTCGTGGTCTAAGCTCACCTAGCATAACCTAAGCACAATGGATGTGAAACAAACAGATATCTGTACCAATTACCCGGGGCAGGACCCGTCGGGGGAGTGCGCCCTCACGACTCGCCAGAGAACCATGTCATAGCTTTGCGTGTGTAATTCGGTACCTATAAAAGCATGTTTCAACCCAACCTAACCACAAATATACGTTACCTAGCATAACCTAAGCACAGTGGATGTAAAACAAACAGATATCTGTACCAATTACCCGGGGCAGGACCCGTCGGGGGAGTGCACCCTCACGACTCGCCAGAGAACCATGTCATAGCTTTGCGTGTGTAAATCAGTACCTATAAAAGCGTGTTTCAATCCAACCTACCCCCAAATATACGTTTAATGTTTGCTGCAAAAACACTGTCCGAGCTCACACACATTAATCTTAAGCTACACAAGGTATGTTCCATATACTAGGATCGCATGTCCGAGCGCACTCCAAGACAGCATCCAATAATATGAAACCGTACCCCACTTGAAGTGCATCTGTCGGCCAGAACAGCATATCCGAGTACAAAGACCTGCGACACATGCTATCCCCAACCGCAAGATACATCTTCCCTTGAATGTATCAACCCCAATGCGAAAACACAAAATAAGCATCTTTTACATAAACAGTAAAAAAATAAAATAAAAATTTTACAGTTAACATTTCTACAAAGGGCTGGCATAAAGCACAGCACCTACTATATTCAAATTCAAATTCAAATTCAAAATATTTTATTCAGCATGAAATTATTACAATTTTTTACTGAACGTCATGAGTCTACTACCAGTTCGGAAGAAAGAAACCACTGACCTGAGAAGAACTGGCGAAAGAAACTCAGCGGGACTAATGTATATTTTTTTTGTTTTTTTTTTTTGTCTTAGTGTTTTTTCTTTTTTTTTAATTAAATTGAAATTAACAATAATTCTATAGGTTGAAACAGCCTGGTGGCGATCACATCATTCCCAAGGCGTACTATCTTCTAAAAAATCGTTAATCGTATAATATCCTTTAGTACACAAACGTTCTTTCACAATTTTTTTAAATTTGGCAATAGAAGCTTGTTGAACGTTCTGGGATCCTGTTGTATAAGCGTATACATTGTCTATAAAAATAACTAAATAACTATAGCACAGATCACGACTACCGCCACGCTCATGCCGAGGACTACAATCTACATCGGCGACTTTCACTGCGGTTTCGCTGGTTGTCTGACAAAATAAAAATACGATCGATCTAAAAATAACCGTTAATTCAAGTAACCTAATTTACTAATTTAAGACTGACCACCAAAACAAAACTAAACTATACACAGCGACCAACACAAAACACGAATTACCAAGATCAATGAAAATACACCAAAATCACGATACCCTCCGATAAAAACTTTTAAACAAAAACAACCGACAAATAGCACACGCTTAACAAAAGTAGTGGGCGAAACAGGACCTATCCCACTTCGGATCTTGTGAATTTAGACCAGAAGTGACCTTTTTTTTTAAAAAAAACAAGCATACTAAATCGACCTCAATTTATTTTAAGTATCTGAAAACGCTAAAACACAATTAAACTAACCAAATAGACAACTAAGCTACCAACAATGATATTTTAAAGAAATAAACCAACAGAGTAACGACCTAACAATGCTATCACGACAAGCGTCAAGATACAACTACCCCCCGATGCCGGCTATGCATCGACTTTTATAGATTTTTCCCCACTCCAACATCCTCTTTCCTGTTCATATTCCACATTAGCTAATCATTTTATTTTTCTTTGCCTTTCACCATTTTGTATCTGTATATAAAATTGTATTTTTAAGGAAACAAACGATTTAATGTAAATTATTTTTTTTGTGTCAAAATTACCCGTCTCTCTCTCTCTCTCTCTCTCTCTCAGAATTATTTATATTTATTACTAAACTTTATTTATACATTATTTATTTTTTAACTTTATTATATAATTATGACATAAAAAACGTGTTTGCAACAAGAACTTAACAATACCTTACTATTAACAGGCCATCCAAAAATGTACACTAGAGCCTGTCCTTGTGTTTATGTCGATGGCATTAATCATTCAAATTTACGACTTTTTATCTTACAGATCGATATATAACCTTTTCAAAGGTCAACTCTTTAAGTAGGTCATGTATATAAATTGTTATGCTATCTGTGTAAATAGGACGGGAACTATCCAATTATACCAAAACTGTAGTTAATTAATTTAATTTAAAAGTAACAGTTGTATATCGAAGGACTTTGCTGAAAATAATTTAACAAAAATATTGTTGTATAAATATATAGTGAAAAACTACTTGAAACCAGTTTAATGACATTTTATGAATGACGTACGAACATTAATAGCCTATTAATATAAAAAAATAGTAAAACATTACATAATTTTTATTTTGAACGAATTAATATACCTATAACATAAGTCAAGTTCAGATAGACAAAGCCTTTAATAATCGGTATGAAAGTCCTAAGAGAGTCATTGATATTCTGGAAAGTTTTTGTTTTTTTCCAAAGTAGTGTTAGGTGAGATCGTGCATAATTTGGCATATAATAAAATAACAACGAGTGTCAGTGCGGTCACGAATACACTATGAGAATGATTTGATAAATTGTAAGAAAATCTCAAGGATAATTTTAGCAAGGATATTTTATTTTAGGTACCTTACCTATATAAAATTTTACTAATCTACAATGAAAACTAACCATTGAGTGTCACGTCCTAGTTCTATTAGTTCTATTAGTAACAGTACATGAAAATTAAAAATAACAAAAGATGTCAGAATACAGATACCAAAATAGGTAATAAAATACGCTGAAAATTACTCACGTTATATTGAAGGTGGTATATTACATTTAATTAAAACACAATACAAAGTCACTGACGCAGTTTGGCGGGAAAAGAACTTACCTTGGATGACGCTTCCCGCCACGACCTCGCTCGCGGCCGCTACTGTTCGGCTAACTTCGGCTATCTCCGGAGCTACGTAACTAAGGACTTCGGTTGAGGCCACGACACTTCGGGTAAAGTCGGAACGTTTCGTGTAACTTCGACTGCAGTCGGATTTTGTAACGGATGTGACGTTTTAGAATCGCAAAGGCGGCAAAATACAAGTCTTCGCAATAGTTAAATAAGTAAAGGACGAAGGAGGAGAAAGTAAATATTGAATTGGTCTTTGAATGACTAATTTAATTTTTTGAAGTAGTAAATCAAAAATATATAATACGCTTAGTTTAATATGCTTTTCAATTTTTTGTATGTACCACAAGCTCGTGCTGAAGTTTTAATAGAGTTTGGTACGTCTATATTTTGTACGTGGATCAAATTCATAGTTTTTTACAGCAGTAGACTCCACGGCAGTAGGTAGTGCTACAAAAGTACACCATCACCATCTATACATCTATACATATATGTTGGTATTTTGACTTCTTTTATTATACAAAAATTAATCGTAAACAATTAGTTGCTGTTTTGACTAATACGACAGTGTATATAAGCTGTGTGACGCCGCTACTCTCTCTTTTTCATTGCTTGTCTTTCAAAGTTGTAAGTTAACGGTCGTAACGCTATTGAGTATTTTTGATTCCTTCCTAGTGCTCATTTAGTTAAATATATAAAGTATAAAGTGTTCCGTTCTTTTATTAAACCCATATCCCAATAATATACATAAAATTGAAGTTTTTTTGCCTGTTTTTATTTCAAATTAACAGCTTTTCATTAAATGCATATTATGAAACTATGTACGATACTAAAAACAGAAAACCAATTTTTAAAATTTAAATCGGTCTGCCTGTTTGTCTTTGAAACGGCTGGACCGATTTTGACGGGACTTTCACTGGCAGATACAAGCTAATGATGTAAGGAGTAACTTAGGCTACGTTTTAACCGACTTCAAAAAAGGAGGAGTTTTTATTTTAGAAATTTTATTAATTTTAACTAGCGAAACCCGTTGCTTCGCTGACGATAAACCTCGCTATAAGTAATTGATAAACGTTTCTTATTGAAATACCATATTCAAAACAACATCGTATTTACTTATCCAGGAAACTATTGTAGCTGTAAACAGAGTCAAACTAGCATAATAAAAATACTAGCTATTTTATAAGTGATTATTATTTAATAGACCCGTTATCTATTACGTACTTGTTAATTTGTTAATCAGACCCTCGATAATATTAACAATTATAGTGTTTAAGACGTAAATTGTACATGAAGTATTATGAAATTAAAATATTTAGCATTCTGAGCTCGAATTACCGCATAAAGTAGACACACAGTAATGTGTCGTGTAAATTCTTAAAATAAATTATACCATAAATTGTTCTTTGTTGAGAACTCCATAAAACTACGGAAAGATGAGTACATTGGATTTTGTATATCAGTACAACAGAGTTTATATTGTAGAGTCGATATCAAGTCGTTTAGACGCATTATTATAATACAAAAAATAAAATCGGCCAAGTGCGAGTAGGACTCGCACACGAAGGGTTCTGTACCATTATCTATAACAATAAGCTAGTCCTCTAAATTGTATGAGCGCCCATACAACTCGGTCAACTATGTATGTATGGGTACACCTTTTAATTTTCAACTTTTTTTATAGTTTGGAATTTTCCCTTTATATGTGTTATAAAACGTTGCTCTATGCCAAATTTCAAGATTTTAGCTCGACTGGAAGTACCCGTCACTTGACTGGAACGTTATGATTCCCTTGCGAGTAGTTACGAGTTTCAAAATATACGCTTAAATTGCAGATTCTTTTGATTGACTTGACAAAGAAGTTTGATTTTGTTACAGCTTAAAGATATTTTTTTAATAAAATTTATGCTTTTCGAAACTTTTCCTTTATCTTGTGCTATAAGACATTGGTTCGTACGAAATTTTAAGATTCTTAGTTCACGGGATGTACCCTTGTAGAGTGTAGATTTTGACTCTCTTGCGAGTGTCGAAAATTAGCAGCATAAAAGGCTTTATCTTTTGATTGCGTTGGCTTAGAAGTTTGATTTTTTCACAGCTCCAAGGGCCAGTAGACTTGAGTATTTGACATGAATTTCAGCTTGAAACCTTCACGCGTTCCTGAGAAAAAGGGTCTTTACAGACAGACAGACTGACAACAAAGTAAGTAATCCTACGAGTATAAGGGTTACGTTTTTTCCTTTTGAGGTACGGAACCTTAAAAATATTTAATTCAAACAAAAAAAAAAGATGAATCGGTATATTAAGGAGTAAGATACTCTCTCTAACTAAAATATATACCGCAATTAAGTAATCAACTAAAATATGTGAAAAATAATAATTATGTATTAATAAAATAGACTTTAATTGCTACACAGAAAGGGAGACTAAATGAAATATGTATCATAAATTATGATAATCGTTCATATATTAGGCAACCAATATAAAATAAACAACAAAACAATATTATTCATAGTACTTCATAATCTATATATAATATAATTCAAAGTTAGTCGAGGCTGTATATTAAATATTTTTGGGAAAATCTTATTCAAATAGTCAATAATATCGATGCAGAGGCCAGATGTATAGTTTTTAGCATATTTGTCTGTCAAAAAAAAAAAATACAATTTTCTGTCAAAATTGTATTCTAAGGGTACTCTCATCGAGGCCTTGGTATGCTCGCAATTCGGAAATCCACGAATACCTGGAAATCCCAACCATACTGGATGAAATAAAACGATACTCAGCGAACTATAAGGACCGCTTGTCAACTCATCCAAACCCGCTATCCAGTATACTCTTACAGCCAAACCCAATTGGAAGACTCAAGAGAGCCGATGTGCTATTCTACTGAGGGGAGATAGAGCAGTGGCTCTACCTCGCCAAACTCCAACCTCTCACAACTCACCTGATTATAGTCTTGGCGACTGATCGCAGGTCTGAACTAGGAAAAAAAAAAATATTTGTCTGTCTGTCTGTCTATCCGTCTGTGACCATATCGCGAGAGGACCATTGGACAGATTTTGATGATATTATTGTGGTTATAGGTTCTTCGGTCCAACATAATATAGGCTATTTACGATACTTTTTACTGCGGGAAAATATCTCATGTCTAAGAAATATTAAATAGTAACCGTTAAAATGTTTGTGGGGATAAATCCAAGCGGAGCGAGGGTGAGTAGCTAGTACACTGTATAATAATATGTGTTTAAATTGAAAATACGAGGTAATATTGTGTAATTTTTTTTTTCATTTTTTCCACTAATAAAAAATAGTGTAATTTATAATAATTAATTATATAATTAAAAAAAATCCTTGACCATGGTTCAAAATCCATGGACTAATCAGAGGACGCGAACATTGCCATCCAGTTGACCCGATTCCTAAAATTCAGGGTTCTCTCGCATCTCGCGTTCAATCGCTCAGTTCAGTGACTTGACGGCCGCCGCGCGGAGAGGACGAGTGTGTAGTGACAGAGTGTTACGTGCAAACTGGATGATTTGAAATTGTGTTCGTACGGATTTGAATTTAGAATTTGGATTGCATTTTGGAAGTGGTGAGTTTTTTTTAATTTCGAATAAGCTATTGTTAGGCTTAAGTCGAAAAGTGTTCGCGTAAAAAATATAAATTGTCATTGATGTTTATTTATTTTGTATAAATGTATGAAATTGTTTTAAGTCAAAACATTGCGGCCTTTGGAATATTAAAAAGAGGTTTTATTTTATTTAATAACAGTTACTTATAACTGATATAGATCTTTATCATGAATATAATATATTATGTAAAAATATAATTTAGTAATTTGTTGTGCGCAAATGAATAAAGTTAGTACATACTTTTTGGTTTCAATCTTTAATATAGAATATTTATTATTATTTATTATTGACAGTAAACAATTTAACTTTATGAAGACTTATTCTATAAGAGAGTGCATATAATTGTAATTTTTAATATGTGAATTAGAAGTACATTTGCTGAAATTGTTGAATATTTACTAAAGATAACAATCAACCAATGTTTTTATATATTGCGTACTTAGATTTGCCATTCTTGCTGATATATTATATGTATGTATATAATATTATGAATCGCATGTTCGAAGAAAGCTCTCAAACAAGTTCTGAAAGCTCGTAAGCTGCACTAGTTATGAAATTTCTTTATAATAAAATACATAATAGTATATGTATTACATTTGATGTATTATATTGTAGTAATTATAAAAATATGTTAAGGTCACTTATTATTTTTCATACATTTATAATTACAGTGTGTAGTTTTACTTTTTAATTAACTTTTCTATATCACTAAATTATTTGTATCTAAATTATTTTAAATTCAAAACATCACATTGTTAAGGCTTGTTGGTAAATAAGCAGTGAATTCAATTTCTCTTTTAAGAAAAGCGTGGAAAGTATAAAATTATGTAACATTGCAAATTGCAATATGCTCTAGTTTTGTTACCGCGTAAATCATTTTTGCGGCGTAAGAGCAAGACATTATTTATTTTTTACACATTTTTGAATTGCTTTTTCGTATTTTTATTACCATTTTTTTTATTTAATACACTAATGCAATGAGCCTCTCCCTTTTTTTTTAAGATAGGAGAAAAATTATTTAATATAAATTACATAAAATATATCATTAGGAATCATATTATCTTGAGATAGAATATTCAATAGTAGTGCCTCTATTATATTTATAAATGCATGACAATTAGAGATAATAGTATCCAAGTTCTGCTAGGGTTGCCAATAATAAAAAAATAGAGATAAGATAAAAATTAAAAATATATTTAAAATATGTGACATAAGACTGCATTAGACTTAAGCTTTATCAACATTAATAATAATGTTAATTTAGATTTATATATGTATACTAAAATGTTATTTTAGTTCAAATAAAATAGTCAACCCTATTCCCTAACACATGCACAAATCACGGAAGAGGCGAAGGGAAGATAACTGCACTTATCACAATAAATGGCCTTGCCCTTATCAATAGAACAAACACCACCTCCTATCTCTATCTATCGATTTCGATTGCTGTATATTAGAAAGAGACAACTAGATATTTATCATCACCACTTTTAATATATTACAGAATAATGTGAAGTGGAACAATAGTTAAATATTTAAACGAAAAATTTAATTTTCATTAATTTAAATTCAAATGAAGACCATCATAATTCTAAAATGGAAAAAAATCACAGTGTAAACGTGGATATAAAAAATGAACTAATATTTTATTTTGTTAAATATCGATTTTTCAAGAAAATGTATTGATTACACTAACGACATGTAATGACAGGTGGAAAGTGGATGTACTACGGTCTGGTCGTTGCCTTGATCGATCTTGTTCACACTCACTGCTTTCTATAATATTATGAAGAATTATTAAGAAAATAAGTATTACTTTCCTTCTTTACTTTTTTTTATTAATTCTGTATCTGTCATACATTCTAAAGTAAAGAAATATATTTTAATGTATAAAAATATTTTGTTATGTAAAAAATTAAAACATTTGTGTGGTGCAAACAAAGGTGCATTTAAACTAATTTAAACATAAATCCACGTAACAATATGATATTTAAACATGTATGAATATAAAAAAAATATTTACGATGTAGATACTCGTACATATGGTTATCGTACTAATTAGATGCATAGTAGTCTTGGTAATTGCAATTCATAGATGTTTCTTATTATATCTTTAAAAATTATTATTTTCTTACATTACTTCATCAAATTCTGACCAGCAGCTTAAATGTGTAAGTAAGGGACAAAAAAACCAAATAAACTAAAACTCTACCCATATTCCTCTTCACTATTACATAGATCTTGAAACATATTACAAAAAATTTAAATCGAAGCTACATAAAATTGCTCATTTTGTGTATGAAGCCATTATTTTATACCTCATCTACAGACAATCTTAATTAAAATTGATCCATTCATGCTGAATTGTAGAGATTTCACTTTCACTTGTTATGATTTTGGTCCGTCATCGCTCTTATTCGCCGAATGATGTGCATATTTGCATGCGACCATTAATCAATGACTGTTAATGTTAAATGTAATCTTTTGTTATAATTATTAAGAAACCAGTTCTAAGATATTGTAATAGGAAAGTTGTTTTGTTGGGGTTGAGTTGAGGAAGGTTGGAGTACGAAAAACTTGAGAAAGCCTAAAAGAAACGGCTAAAAAATCTACAACTTCAGAACTGATTATTGTATCAAAATCAGTAACCTAACAGACTTACAAACCAGCGGGAAGCAAGGGCGAGTCGCTTGTACTAAATAATTATATAAAAATTCTTGCTGATATATAACAATATAGATAGAAAACAGTAATTAAGCAAAATATATAATAGAAGAATCTCGAAAATTGCGAAATTTTAACCTAAGATAACAAAGGTTATTTCATTAAAAATTAAAAAGATAGCCTACTTTGCTTATATATTAAAAAAATATTTAGCTAAAAATGCACAGTCTTTATCAATGTATCGTTACAATTCGATTCAAATACGAGTATTATTAAGTAGTATACCAAAACAAATAATCTCAAATGTAGAGATCATAGATCATTAGCGATAAATCGGGTGCTTCCGCGCACAGTGAAAGTGAAACGTCATATTACGTGGCGGCTGTTCACTGCGACTTGAGCTTGCCTTTATAATGAATAGTTTTATATATACACAGTAGTAGCCCAGCGGTAACGCGCTCGTTTGGATAACCGAGTGATGCGGGTTCAAATCCGGGTGTCGCACCCCTGATATTTTCATTTGCGAATCACTTCTAACATGATTTACCGTGAAGGAAAACATCGCAACCTGTCCAACCAAACCAACATTTCTGAAGTTTTCGAAAGACATGTGAAGTCCATCAACCCGCATTAGCGTAGTGGACTATGGCCTGATCCCCCACGTATTTTTAACGGGTAATTTTCTTTTTTCTTGTTCATTTCTCAGAAATGAGCATCAATATCTATTTGTTCAGTGGTTTTCTAGTGATGTAGCCACAAACAGATACAAATGACTGTTTCAATAAGATTTTACAGAAAATAATGTACAGATTCAACAAAGTTAGAATTTTATTATAGGTATATGTACAGACAATACATCTCTTAATTTGAACTTTGTTTGATATATATTTATATATTTTTACAGTCACTTATTAATTACTTGTAGTTTTCACGTAACTTACTTGTCATTTCGAAATTTTTTTCACTTTCTTGCGGTATCGCAAAATGTTAATAACCAGCTCGTTTCCAATTTCAATTTAAATAAGAAAGTTTATATTTTTAATGAGTTTTAAATAAAAATTATGAACTTAAGAAATACTGTAAAATATTCCATTGAATATATCGTCCATCTACATTTGGTGTCTTAAATAATAATTACCTATAACTTTTTACATTCACATAATTTCTGTCACACAGAATTTAATATTGACACTAGGTACTTGTTAGTAGACACATTTTAGTAGAACTCTCAATTCCATTAGTCCTAGTTTTTAGAAATCGCCAAATAATTATGTTCGACAATTACTTAATATTACAAAATAATTTTACATCTCTTCGAAAATGTTACATGAATTACTTTTGAGCTTGAGTAAACTTATTTACTTAAATGATTATTTTAAAATCTATCCTATTTACTTCTTTAGAGATTGTTGACCTGTAGAATGGTGCGAAAATCGTCTATATTTGGTTTATCAATAAGGTTTATCAAAGTATCATGTGCTCAATAAATGAAAGAAATAACAATTTCATTGTTCTGTTTTTGTATAATATTACGATTAATATATTTAAAGCCACAATATTATATGTAAAATTAAAGTCTAGGTGAAGTCTAAATATTAACACTTGATATAAATAGTATAATTTAATAAATTGATAATATTATGAAAAATCTAGAAATATATATTTCTTGTGTAAAAAATATTTTTTACTGCAGAATAATAATAACTAAGCAACGACCTCTTATATTTATTACACAAATAAAATTCATACCTATTATCTGCAACACGCGAATATCCAAGGTCCCGGAACATTCGCGTGCAAAACTTGAAATAGTTCGTTTTTAAACCCAAATAAATAAATCCCACGTAATAAAATAAATAAATCGGACAGTCCTAATTCTAATCTAACAGCGTCAAGGTTCGAAAATTTTTCTCTAATATAAATCCTTGACACACATTGGCTATGATGCGCGGTTACGCACTCGCGCGAAAAATCGCCACAGATGATATATACATTAAACATATAATACCTACGTGTGCATACGATAGTGACTTTTATTTTTTTAATTATGAAATATTAAGAAATAGGTACGTTTATTTTGATAATTTGTTGAGAAATGTTTATCTAAGCGTTGGTAACACAATAATTACTTAAGTAATGAAAAATTACAATAATGTAGTTATAAACATGATTGCACGTGACTTATTAGTGTTATTTTTTACCTACTGACACGTTTAATTATACCTATAGTCAATTTTGATAAAGTTCGGTTTATTTTAACAACCTTGTCTGCAATGAACCTAATTATCTAAAAATATGTACCTACCCAGAAACAAAATAATGAAAGAAAAAATTAAAAATGGTGATGGAAAAAGGAGAAAATTGTTTGTATTTTATATATTTCATTATTGTTTGAATATAATAGATCTACATGCGCTAAAATAATATGTAAGAAAGTATTATTATTTGTAACACGTGACTTTTAAATCTGTACAGTCGTAAATAGAAGCACGTAGAAAAAAAAGTTTCGTTACAATATTCAAACTGCAGGAATCTAATGACCTAATAGTAAAAATAAAGTAAAGGCTAAAGCTGCTAGTCTATTGCATGAAAGGGGTTCTCAACGAATAGGAATATTAGACTTATTAGACTTTTAGTCTAATATTCCTATTCGTTATATATAGGATGCTCGAAAACTAATGCAAAACTAATTTTGATTGAATTCATAAACTTTTGTTGAGTTAATTTCACCAATTTTCAAAAAATATCATAAAATCTATCAAAACATTATCTAAGATCTGAGTCAGGGTTTGGTTTATTACGATTAGGTGGAGTATGTAAAATAAATAAAACAGGGACTACAAATTACATTTCTAAAAAAAGAAATTATATAACCAAAATATACAATTAAATTAAAACACTTAAAAAATTGTTATAACATCATTGTCCTAATTACACATGTGGTAAAGATACAAGTATCTGTGTGGGAAATAGAAATATCGTGCAAATTCAGGGCAGATAGAGTTTACCCAGATTTGTGCTAGTTTTATTTTCGAAACTATCTTATCTACCAATGACAGAACCATTTTTAATATTTATTACTTTTGCTATTTATCTTGCTCATATTAAAAAGTATAATTATGTTAATAATGATAAAATACAAAAAAAAAAATAAAATAATTTTATGAATTTTTTTCTAAATTCCAAGTAATCTCTTGTGTTTAAATCGGTGGATCGATTAATGACATTTATTATACAAACAGATTACTAAATAACAGGAACTCATCTATTCACTATAGCGGTTATGGTAATAGCCTACGCTATATCGATGGAATAAATTACTATAAAATTAAGAAGTTGCAAATTCGGATACGTCTCTTTAACCACCTTGTTATTCCTATTACAAACATTAATTAAATTGCAAGGGTAGTTATAAAACTGTTACATTGTCCGTTTGTATGTAATATGAATGTCTGTATTTAATTAATAGAGTTATCTTTTGGTGTTTTATATTTAAGTATTCTATGATATATGGCTAGAGTTTATTACAAATACATATTTAATTACATCTGTTATAATGCCCCGCCAAGAATCTGTCGTATCCATTGAATACACCGTTAGCTAACAGGTATATAAAAAACAATAGAGACTTCAAAATATTATTTAGATAAAAATGTTAAAAATTCTTAACAATACGTAATAGAATATTAAAAGGGTTGACAGCGGCTAAAAAAATATTAACTGTATCTTTATGGTGTGTCATAAAATGTACCCCATTGTAGACGCGTATGAAAACAATGTAAAAAAACGTTTATTTGGCTGTTGTAAATTTTACAAAGCGTGAACTATGAGTCGAGAATATTAGAAAGTTTGTGGTATAAAAATAAACATTCCTATGGTAAAATTGTCTTACGTATATTGTGTAAGAAAGTTTTAAGAGGTTTTTTTTAGTTATATAATTAAGTATTTACATGTGGCATTGAAACAAGATCTAATTACAAAAGAATCTTGCGACTACGTATACAAAATGTCAAAACTTTGCTGGTGATCGCTAAATTTCGACTATTCTCGTGAAAATATTTGCACGTCCAATCAACTTGGACCCCCCTCCGCCCTCCCACTTAGCGTATCGCGACTAGAGGTGGGAGTGATAGTAGTATCTCTGAGGTCACGATTAACTGGTCTTCTGCTAACCTTGGCCCACATTGATAGCTACGCCCCTCGGATGTATCGACTTCCTAGACGCTCACTAATAATACAATGACGATTTATTTTGGCGATGTTGCCTTCATTGTTGTCGCAGCGAGTCTTTACATCATTATCTAATCTAAATGTAAAAGTAACTGATGATATGTTTATACATATACATATATATTTATATTAGTGTAAGAATATTTTGTTATATCCCGTAGTAGATAAAGGGTATGGGTGTTTTGCGATTCCTTTTCTGCTTTTATATCAATTTTAAGAATAATTACTAGAAGGTGCTCTACACACACTGAGAAAAAACTTTTTTTCTGAGCATTTGTTCAACTAAACTAACACTTTCTGACTGACTTTCAGACCCCCCACAGTCTAAGCCGATGAGTCTAGGAGCTTGAAATTTTACAAGAATGAACATTAAGGTAGGCCTTTTGAAAATATATCTCCTACAGATCGATGTATCATGGAATTTGGGAAGGAAGGTGATGTTTTATGCCACTTATGTTTATATTGCCGATGGAAATTTCCATTATTATAAATAATCAAATTAAACTTTAATAAATTACATAATGACGTGTAATCTATATATAATAAAATTCTTAGTCGAATAGTCATTATTATCGATATGGAGGCCGAACTTGTAGTTTTTAGAATTTTCGTCTATCTGTAACGCATCAGGAAAAAAACACTGGACAGATAGTGATAAAAATCCATGTTAAAATATAGGTTACCTTTTCTGCGGGAAAATGTATCTCTAACAATACTGTACTGGTCGTAAAAACTTTCCTAGGGAACGAATCCGAGCGAAGTTTAGTCACTAATTATACAAAGTATTATTTTTAAAGACTTTTACTATTTACACTAAAAATATCTTCATTCGTTGGCCAAATGGACGTATTGTCAATACATATTACGTCGTCCTAATAATTTTATAATACACTTACTCATCTCTAGCCTCTTACGTAATTTCAATGATAGACAAACATACAATTATTTAACACTTGTTGCCACCTACTTTTTTATAATTTTTTGATAATAAAAGAGTTTTGGCATCCATGACCTACTTTAGTTTAATCTGTATTTGCTTCGCCATTTTTTTTTGTAATTAAATAGCTCGCGTGTTTTGGTAAGGATATTGTATTACATATCTACAAGTTTTTCATCTACTTTCACTTATTTTTATGTATTAAAGTCTGTGCACTTATAATTAAAAAACCTATGTTATTTTTTATAATCTATTTAAACAAAAGTAGTTTATCACTAATTACAGTGATTCCTCATAATTAATTTTAAATTTTAATGAATATACAAATTTTAATATATAGTAATATTAATTAAAAGCTATGTTAAATTAATTACAAATAAAAGAAAACCTTTTAATTTTATATAATGACTTAGAATAAATTTTTATTCTTATAGTTAAAACTGAAGGTTATTAATTAGTTTAATAATTTAAGTATTAAGGCAGCAATTCATTTAATTTAAGCAGGTACAAAAAACAATATATAATAATTTTGGCGATATGAAAACAAAAGTTCCTTTATAATGAGCTGATGTAAATTAATCTAAAAATAATAATGATCGTAAAACTCTAGACTTTTAACTTTTAACTTTTGCGACGTAGACATGACGCATAACGCCCGCCATATTTGATGAAACGTCATTACCTTGAAGGTTTAATCCATTTTGCTTCGAGAACTAAATAAAGATATATGTAGAAAGATACAGATTTTTTATATTAATGTATATAATTCTTTATAAAATTATTATGAAACAATTATTTCTTAGAAAGAATCGCATGTTCCATAGTTTAAGAAAACTGCGTGTACCCCCACTCGTTCGTTACGTAGCGACCTTATGTTCGACGAACAAAAACCTTGATCTCTAGCTGTTACTGAAAAATGCTGCGTTTAAAACACCCGACTTATTGTCTTGCACTACGATGTGTAATGCAAATGATCAGCAACTTTATCACGCCCAAATAGAGTATATATTTCATTAATTACAATTTTCGTGGACCTTGACGACTGGCCTTGCTTCTATCTGGCGTCCGTTCTTTCCGCCTTCGCCGAATCAATTCGAACGTTACTATTTATTTAAGTTGTTTAAATATAAAATGAACTCATATTGTTTTTATTAAATTACCTAGTTCTCTAAAAACCCAGAAAATCTAGAGAAATAAAGCGATAGTGTCGTATTGGCGTGAAAACATCTATACTGAGATATATAATTAAAAAAAACTTTTATTAAATTGTAATAATGTGGAAAAAGTAAATTCGCAGACATCTATGACCCACATACGAAAATATAAACGAAATTTGTGGACGAATCGAGCGTGCGCGCACACACTCGTAATCGGCGAATGTATGTCATGATCAGTGGGTTAAGTTTAAACAAATTGAGTCGAGGGCCGCGCAGGTAGCTCCAAGGTCTCAATGTAACTTTACAGGCTAACTAGTTTCCTGTGGCTTCGTCCACGCATGCACAGGATACGAACACGTAATTATTATTGCTGTTAATACATTAAATTTAAGCACATCTGTACTGATATTAAAGCGAAAGTAACTCTGTCTGTTAGTTTTCCGGAATTGGCTGAACCGATTGAGATGAAATTTGGTTTTTAGTCCGCAAATCATCCTCTAGAGGTAGAAAAGTGAGAGTGGAAGTTTGTATAGGGAATCTATTCTATATTAAACGCCAAAAGACGAGGAACGAAGTTGTTGATATGGTATAGTTAATTTATTGTATTTTTTCCTAAACTAAATTTAGTTTTCGATACAATTTATTGTTAAAAGGGTGAGTAAGTATGGGTAAAGATAATAATTTGTATTGTAATATTCTATTTAAAGAACTTAGTATTATTTACGTATATAAAGTGTTACCTTGGACTTCGTCAGCATGGTCATCATGAGGAATATGATTACTACATAATGAAACACCCGAGAATATTATTTAAAATATATTATTTAAATAAATTAGTCATGATATAGCAGTGTTTGCATAGTGCAGTATATACCTATTGCCATTTGTTGGCGTTTTTGATAGTTTTTCTAATGGCTTGATAAAATTGCGATCGTCGATGAAAAGTATTTTTTTTTATTACATAAGGAGAATATTTTATTAAAATATTACCCAAAGTACATTTAAATACAATTTTAGTATTTTTTCGTTGTAAGAATATATGTTTTATTCCATCGATTTTAAGAGCTAATGTTGCATACACCAATTTTGCTTTCAAATAATCTGTGAGAAATCCGTCACAGATGTGCCAATGGGCTTGTGATAGCGAAAGTGAAATTAAGATTTTTCGAAGAATGTAAAAAGACAAAAAAAATGAATTTAATCGAAACTAAATAAAAATTAAACATGAATTTTAAACTTTCAGTTTTAATTTTCAAAATATTAACTTTTTCTTTTAAGGTAATTTTAGTTTTAAAACGTCACAAAGGGATGTGCGATGAAAAATATTCATGCGACCTTGACGATTTTCCTTCAACATTAGCGATAATTTGTCATTCTTCTTATGACACGTTCATGGTTGTTTTACAGTCGTTGAAAACATTTGGTAAGAGTTGCATCACTAATGTCGATTGTGAGAACTTCCCCAAGTGAGAGTCAAATTAATAGTGTAAAAGAGTTTTTCTAAATAAAACTATCTTAATTTATGATTATTCAAAGGATTTTTTAATTTTTTATTTATATGAATCATAAGGATTTATTTCCTGTTAAAGATATTGCGTAGCATCTCTATATATAAATATTCTAAACTAGTTCAGTTCGTCGCCAGGTAAATTTTTATAATTACTGTAGATTTCTCAGAAATTAGATATTTTCAGGCAGTAAAAAGTATCCTACATATTGATCAGGGTTACCAGCTATCTTCATATGAAATTTCATCATAATTTGTCCAGAGGTTCGTGATGCGGTTACAGATAAAAAAATGCTAAAAACTATAGATTAGGTCTCTGTATCGATAACAATGACTATTTGAACAAGATTTTTCAAAATATATTCAATGTAGTTAACGTTAGAATTTTATTATATTATGTAGAAGATAACAGTTTGGTATGTTTTTACTTTAGTTAAGACAAATTTTAGTTATCAATAAAAATGATAATGGCCAGACTGATATAAAGATACGTACATCCAATTCGGTTGTATACTGTATTCGGAAGTACTTCCTCTTTGTTGTGGCCAGCAGAAAAAGATGCCAAGTTCGGATTTTCGTGAATCATAAATATAATTGGTTTAAAAAATATTCGTGCTTAGCTTCTACAAGCTAGCTTCTTGTACGTAGGTATGTACTCGTACCTTGGCCAGTTTAATATATTCTCCGACTGACATTAATTGACTTTTAATGTTTCAAAGTTAGAGCGGCATTATTCGTTTAAATTTAAAATAATTTAATGCATAAAAATTAAAAATATTTTGGCCAATGTATCTTTTTTTGTAATTGTTATTGCCAGCAATAATTAAGTGTAATATATGTTACATACGAAAGTTTTTTTTGTATAATATATAATTTTCAGTAAATATTTTGCTATTTTTTCACTATAATAATGTTTAAAAAAATTTGCATAACAATGGTTAATTAAAAGTAAAATACATTAAAAATCAACAATTTAAAAGATAATACATATTATCCACGAATCTAACCTTGCTTAATGAAGTAATTGTTTTGAGCACCTTGTAACTTAATATTCGTTTCGGAACTCAAGTACGAAAGATAAAAAAATAATTATTTTACAAAATTAAAGGGACGCTCTTGGAACGCTGATACGTTATTATAATTCAAGGTACTACTCACGCAGAGGCGCGTATGTACGTGTATAATTTAGGAAAAAACCTGTAAGGTCGAATATTTGTAACCTGATCTAATAACAATTAAATGGAGGCTGAATATTGTACTTTTTTGTTGCAATGTCTATCTGCTAACGCTTATAACATAATAGAGTAAAAAAAAAAACGAATGAAGACTAAATATTTAAAATAAGCATTTAGAATTAAGTTAACTATTCAGGTTAAACGAAAAGCGCTGACAAATTTTCAGAACCAGGGCATCATTGTGAAATATAGAATTTGTTGCATTTCTGCATATTGACACTTTCGATATAATACACGCAGTTGCACAATCGACCCACATATTAATAATATTGAGTCATGCAAATGTCTTAATTCTTTTTATGATGATGCCTAAAAAGTTAAAGTAATGTAGGTTACAAGTGTAGATGCAAAGTCACAAGAGGCTTGTTTTTAGCAAAGAAATTGTTATTTGCAAGTAGGTAAGTTTTGTTTTTTACAACGTATTTTATCTAAGAATATTATTTAATAAAGCCCATAAAGATCTAGACGAGACATAAATGCATATATGACTTGATCATTTTAACCGTCTGTTCCACGCTTGGAATCCGGTAGTGACAGACGTAAATTAAAGCGAGACGGAGATAGAGAAATAGCTGCGCGAGAGCAGGAAAGAGCTAGCAAGGTTACACTCAATGTCGCCATTACACTATCGGCGCCAAACTAGAATTATATTATCAATTTAAAAACCTACATTTCGTTAATGAACCTGTTTTGTCTGATGATTTTTTTTATTAATTATAAGTAGGTACTTGTTTATTGAAGGTAGTTTTTTGCATTTACGAGATATTTAGGTTTTATCTGCGTGACCTATAAAAGTGAACTAGTTTCATTTTTTAATTTGTGTTCCTTTCATTGTGCTATTTACACGAGAAATAATGAAATAAATTTACAGCAGTAAGCTTTATAAATGGAGAAAAGTGGCTACTTGCGCGACGTGCGACTTACACGGTTAAAATTAATTAACATTATTCTGTCATTTGCATTTTATTATATCTTCGTTTATTTCCAGACATTATTGTTTAAGTTATTTATAAAATACGTTGTAAAATTACGATGTTATGTAGGTCATAATTTTAAATGTTCTTTCCGTCACAAACGCTCATATTAGATTTGTTTAAATAATGTGTAGGTGCGATAGTTGTTAATAGTTGTTTTATTTATTTTATCTGTGGTAGATCTCAAATACATTTTTACATGAAAAGTAATATTGCAATTCCAAAGGAGGCCTATCCAAAAATGCCATAGCGGTCTAAACATCTATATAAGGCCACAATGAGCCAACCTCACTAGCGTTAAGGCCGCGGCTTGACATAGACCCAGATACGATGACATTGGCACTACATTCATGCACTGAGGTCATTCGTTCATTTAAAAATAAACGCGCCGCCATTTCTACGTTTTGACACTTCAAACATTAATTTAATACATTTTAATTGAGGATGTGGTTATATAAGCATCTATCATCAGGTTGTTCAATTTTAAGAATTTCTTTTTCCACTGCTTATCAGATAAATTTATTATTAATTTAATAAGTTTGACCACCCGGCCGTCAAATATGTTTGTATTTTAATATAGAATATGTGACGTTGATTATATTTTGCACTATATATAGGCACTTGTGACATTATTAACCATATCTCAATGTGAAATAGATCAATAAATTACACAGGCGTGCGGCGTGCCACTTCCAAGGCACATCGGAAGGTCTGCACTCTGTATAAAGGATAAGTGACATGACGTCACCGCATGTCAGGAATATACGAGAATATTTCGAGTAAATGCATAATTTGTATTCATATTTATTAGTAGCGAATTACTTTGCACTTACTATGGACTATTTAGCAAAATTCTAGGGCGAAACAAGAGTTTTTGCTTACATTTATCGGTTTAAATGTTTATAATAAAAATAAAAGTAGCCAATTCTCATAATATTTTCTTAGAATTACGCAAATATTTGATATTTAAAAAAAACTATTTTTTCGGATTTTGTCGCGGATTTATTTTAATTTTTGGTTCCCGACGTTTCTATTGCTTTACAGCAATCGTGATTACGAGAGATACTAAAACTTAAGAGGTTAACCAAAACGTCGGAAATCAAAAATCAAAATAAATCTACGAAAAAATCTGAAATGATGGTTATATTTAAAATAAGGCGTTTTTGGCTGTTATCAGATGTGCCAGTTTAAGCTAAATGCTATTTAATATTGTGCTCGATGATATGCGACCTCCTCGGAACTCTACATTTGAAGCTTTTAAATTTTCGATGCTTTAGTTCTTTTCAACTTTACGTTTTACAAACTACGTATAAAAGATACTTAAACAAAGTTTCAGCCAAATAAACTGAATAGTAGTAATAGATTTATTTTCCGATAAATTTCATGTAATTCTTTAAATTGAATATTTTATTATTAAGTACCGATTGAAATAAAATATACTATATGTTTGATGAAGCTTACCACAAAATATTAAAGAAAACAGCACCTAAATATTTTCAGCTGTTTCTAAGCTTAGTGCGTCAAAACGCAAAGACGGACGAAAACGGACAGAGAGATTCTAAAAAATATTTTATTGGTAATAAAGACCCAGATAGTATTTTTCTCAAATATCAACAAATATTCCTAGAGTCTGACTCTCTGATTCCTAGAGTAATCTAAGCCATTCTCCCTAGCTTCGCTCGGGTTCGCCCCTTTAGTATAAGTTTTTACAAACTTAGATTTTTTATTATTATTAAATCCTTCCGTGTGACTTACGGAACATACAAAAAAATAAGCAGAATTGGTCCAGCATTTTTTGAGTTATGCGCTTACCAATATTCATTTTTATTTATATAGATAGATAGAAGATATACATTAAGATAATTTGCTCATGGAAATGTCTAATTAGCGCAATTAGATGCATACGTGTGACAAAGAACAATTCGAGTAATAACCAATTATAATGTATCTGTTATTATTTATGAGATGCTCAAATCATACTGAAAATGTATCTAATAGCTTTCAAAATCTCCATTTTTTAATTTAACAAGTTATATAACAAGCAATGATGTTAAACGTTAGCTAAGTGTATATTAATATTTATTTATAATAAATTACTTAATTGTGACAAATACATGTAAATTTCTTTTGGTAATTTAAATATTCTTATATCGTAATAACTTTCTATAGGACGCCAAAGTTTTATAATCTATTTCATAACACTTAAAAAATTACATAAGGCTTTTCTATTTCCGTGTGATTTTCACATAAAAAAGTAAAAGTGTACCGTGACACGTAAATATTAGTTCAAAATTTTTATTGCAAAGCATATTTTGTATGAATGTAAAGTTTATGTGTTGAATAAGACGTTGGAGTACTACGAGCTACGTACCTTCTACGGCGTAGTACAGGTGACATTGAATTTAAGGTTTTTACCAAAAGATATGGTGATTATTATCTAAGCACATAATAGAATTGTCCCTCGTTTGAATCTGTAAAACAAATATTTTGTGGAAAATCGCCATTATTATCAATACAAATGCCAAATCTACGATTTATACAATTTTTGTCTCTGTCTGGAAAACCGACAAGAGAAAACCACTTTCCAGATTTTGATGAATTTTGGTATGATGATAGCTGTTATCTGGGTCAACGTATAGGAAACTTTTTACCCAGAGAAATAATATACAACATATAATGTTCTCCGACCGATTCCGGCCATGGCGGCCAATCTCATTGAGACTGACCAAGTACGCAGGAGATATTATAGTGCACAAGTGTACGCGCAGACACAAGTGCACTCTCTATTCCTATCACTCTCATACTCCGGTGGGACGACTACTCGACACGACCAGTGACAGCTAAGGCGCAGGACCGACGGCTTTACGTGCTCTCCGAGGCACGGGGGTGAACCACCACCAACTTCCCAACTCCGGGCTGTTACTGAGGCTAACGAAACGAAAGATCCAATAACTAAACTTGGCCCGATCCGGGACTCGAACCCAGGACCTCTCGGTGTGTGACCGTACATGCTAGCCACTACACCACCGAGGCAGTTAAAATAGTATACAACATATAATAACTTAAAATATACCTGGGGCGAAGCCGAGCGGATTCAGGGGGAGACGCTAGTTTATGTTTTAAACAAGAAGTGATGCCTACTAAGCTTAAGTACCTAAGTCGAATTTCGAGAGGAGAGAAATAGGAACCGAGAGATTATTCTTTCCCGAGACAAATACATTTGAGCACTACTTAATGTATAAGGGCCGTAATAAAAATCAGACATTTTCTTTTCAACAGAGATTAACGTTTGCAAATGACAGTATTCTCTTCATAGGTGATTTAATAATAAATAAGTAAATAAATATTTTTTATTAAACTCGCTCTATCAATGTAATATAACCCCATATTTAACTATAATTGTTATTTACCAAGTTTTATTATATAATTTTTCACAAACGATTTATAATTATTTTTTTGAATATAAAAACAGTTCATAAGGAATATTAAACAGGGAAATGTTTGGAATTATTTCTTAATATTTTGAAGAGTAATAAAATTCGTATAATCGCTGTGGGTGGGGGTGTTCGAACTCGGGCTCTAGGCAACGCTACACGTGGCGTTCTCGTCCTTTGAGCTCACAATTACGATATAATAGAATGTTTTTCATGCTTTGGACTTTATTATAGAGGGAACAGTTTGAATGTATATATAGGTGTGTATGTTTGTTACGCTCAAATGGCTGGACGGCTTTGGATTGGAAACTAAGTGATAGGCTATAGAAGTTATTGCTCCTAGGATACCTAGCGAAGTCAGAAAAAAAGGTAGAGATGCTAGAATAATTTTAAAAGATCTGAGAGAGGCAGAAGATCTGAAAAGTGGCTACTTCAAGCTACAAATTCTATCTCCAAACTAAAAATAATGAAATTTACATGTGTGCCATAGCAATACGTGGCCGTGTCTTTTTGTAATATATGAGTATAAATGTATCGTCTTTTAAAAATATTATATCTCATTATATTATTAATCATATTTGTGTATTTGATATTATGATTAAATTTATCTGTATTTATTGTATCTAATATTATGAGTCATTAAAAACTTTTTTTAATGACATATCCCCTTTATTTATACGCGTTTTTTTTTGTTATGAGAAAAATACTTATGGTACCTAAGTAAAGTTTACAACAAACAAAAACCTATGGATAATTAACCATAATGGCAGCTTACATGTTTCTGAGATTGATACATGACCACTGCGAGTCAAAAGGAATGAGTCGTGATACGTTAGAATATATCGATCAATTATGTCGTTAATCAATGTTTGATGACGAGATAATTTGATCAAAGGTATTTCTTTTGCTTATTTTTTTAATTATGGGCCTTTCAAAGATAGCTATATTTTCCTAATATTTCTTAAAGTTAAAAATAAAATAAATCTGTTCATTAGAAAATGATTATTGATTATAAAAGTAATATTAAGCCTTACTTACGTAGGTTCGTATTTTGTTGAAATACGAATCAAAATTCTTTACCGAAAATACGTTATAATACAGCCTCGTGCCGCCATTCATGGCGAGCGAGTAGGCGAGGGAGATGGGGGACCTCCCTCGCGCCACGTGTATACAATGTGTTCAATATACCTACAAAGGTATAGTAGGAGTTTATCTCTCATAGAATCTGCCTTTTCATTCTTTATTCTTCAATAAATCAGAGGAATATTTTATTTCTAATAATATTTTGCTCAAAAAGTCCCATTTTGGCATATTTTTGAAATGATTTCGACTTATGATATTACTCTTTATAGTTTATATCTATGTGATAAATCATACTTATGCGACATTTTTATGCAATTATAGAAAAATTTATTAAAATAAAAAAAAAATGTATTAATATAAATTTTAAAAAGATGATTTTCTTAAATACCATATTAATAAAAGAAGCAATCAAATTTACTAAAAGTTACGAAATTAATTTTTCTGTTTAGCAATACATTAATGCTACTATTACTATTTCAAACGTTCCATATACATAAACTAGAGACTCACTCTCGCTCCGCTTGGGTTCGTCCTCACATTTTAATACTTAATATAGATTACTCAGAAATTATATATTTTCCCGCAGTTAAAAGTATCCTATAGGCAGGCCGTTTCTGTAACTTTTTAACTTACTATTTTTTTTTAACTTCTTTAAATTTTTCAGTTTTTATAGCTATTTTTTGATATTTTCGATATTCCCTTTGAAGGCACCCCACAAAAAAGACCTGTCCATAGGTATGTTCTTTTCTCGTGATGCTGTCACAGACAGAACGACAAAGATTATAAAAACTATAGGTTTTTGCTCTATATTGATAATAATGATTATTTCAATAACATTTAAAAAAAATAACAATAAACAGATTTAACATTTTATCTTATATAGATAGGTCAGTCAGTTTAAAAGTTAAAGAAGCACTTATAACTACCGTCATGTTTGTAATAAGCTGTATTACATTTACAATGTACTATAATATATTATAATCAACTATAGTACTATTCAGTACTTAAATAGTTTATGAGGATGCCTTAGGGTGTTTATAGTACGTAGTAACTACGCGATCGATATAGGGCGGCGCCGTACGCGTGCCGCCGCGTAACAGTACCGTAGGGCGGGCGGTGCAATAGGATGTAATGTGATATGTAGATCAACATAGTTTAATCAAACTATTCTATTTTAAATACATTTTAAATTATATATACGTATAAGTATAATTGTATATATTATATTGTAGATGAAGGAAGGTCTTAGATTGTCTTCAGTCCTTTTAAACGTCCCATAGCTGGGCACGGGCCTCCCTCAGCAGGAGGGGAATCAGGTCATAGCCCACCGCACTTATCTAGTACGTGTTGGCGGACTTCACATGTCTTACGAAACTTGCTAGGTTTTCTCAGACATGCAGGTTTTCTATCGATGTTTTCCTTCACCGTAAGACAAGTAGTAATCAGGATAGAAATGAATTATCAGAGGTGCGAGACCCGGAATTGAACCCGCATCACTCGGTTATACAAGCGAGCGCGTTACCGCTGGGCTACAACTGTCTATAGGTCTTAGATTATTTTATATTAAAATAGTATTTCTAAATAGTGTTTTACAGAGTCATTTTTCAGAGATGCGATACTTTCCCGCGGTAAGAAGAATCTTAAATATGGATTCAGATAAAATGTATCTAAAACTATCGGCTTCTGTATCGTTGAAAATATTTATTTGAATAATATTTTTCACAAAATATAAATTTGATGTACAAATCAGACTCAGTTAAAATTTTATTGCATGTATAGATTAAATGATTTATTTTAATTTAATTTTATTATTAATATTAAATTAAAATAAATTATTTAATCTATACATGCGTGAGTAACAAAAAAAATTATTCTCTTATAACTTAAAATCTATTTAAAAAATAAGTGAATAATATTTGTGTGTTACTCTAATGGCCCCAAAACGTATTCTCATTAACCAAAGTTTAACATATCATACATTTCATTATGTAATTCTTTAAATTATAAATAGACGGCAGTTAATTAAAAAAGCGACAAATTAAAATGGGCTTATGAAAATTTATGATGAATTATTAAAACTAAATATATATATTATTCAAAGGGCCTAGTAAATTATGTACGGATTAGCATTTAGATATATTTTTACTATATTAAAATATTCGTTAAGAAATCGTATGTCATATTATGTAATCATAGTTTAGTTTGTTTCTATTACCTACACTAGTCATTCCCTGTCGCTTTGCTTGCGTTTGTTCCTATGTCAAGTTCCAGAAATCCATCTCTGATCATCTTCAGTAAAAAAGGCCCGCTTCGCTGGGTGTTAAATATTAACTATCTGCTAATGTAAGTCCCGTCAAAATCGGTCCAGCCATTTCAAAGAATAGCCGTAACAAACAGACAGACAGACAAAAATTTTTAAAATTGATTTTTAGATGAAATTTCCGTATATACTTTCATATGCATTTCGTGAAAACTTAAAACTGGCACTTCAATTTTATTTATATTTAAAGTATACTGGTATACTAATAAGAGTGTGTGACATAGAGTCATTATAAAGTTGAAGTTTGTTGGTTTGGTTGAGCGTGCTAATCTTAGGAACTACTGTTACGAATTGAATATTTTTTTTGTGTTGAATAGTCCATTTATCTAGAAAGCTATAGACTATACAATATGGTATAATAAAATGTAAAATCTAAGAATTTGGTTTCCGGTCTATAGAACATTTTTGATCCAACATGCAAATTATTTTTAACAAAAAAACAAAAACCGACTTCCAAACTTAATAAATCTAAACTAAAAAGTAGAAAATAATACTTTTAAGGACTTTGTTAATTTTGGAGTCGGTGCCAGCCAGGTATTTTGATTATGTTTACAAATTGATAGATTAATCAAATATGTATCTATTTAGTGTTATTTTGCTTTGGCTGGCAGGCACCGACTTCAAAATTAACAAAGTCCTTAAAAGTATTATTTTCTACTTTTTAGTTTAGATTTATTAAGTTTGGAAGTCGGTTTTTGTTTTTTTGTTAAAAATAATTTATTTTTAAATTTTTAGCGAAAAGTAGATACATATTGTGTTAATGACTATAAAAATTTACCTTCTATTATAAGGTACACCTAATAGCCTGAAAGTATACAACTATCGGTCCATAATTGCGTATTATATTGAAAGAATTTTCTTTAAACTGCTAACCGTTGAGGAGTTGTACCGTCCATCATCAGCTACGATACGTGACTCAAATATCCATATAGCCTATAAAAGATTCGGCCGAGCATCGTTAATTTGCTCCTAAGAATTGAAGAGTTCCGATACTTTGTCATGGATCCCATCATCAGAACCTTACCAAACTCTCATCAAACTACCCTTGAAGTATATCCTTTCTATTAAAAAAAGAATCATCGAAATCGGTTGACGTGATATTGAGTTATTCGTCCATTTGTCGCGCAAATACTTAATGCAAATTTAAGACTTTTATGGCTTTCTCATGGATGCCATTGTCAGAACTGGAAAATATTAAAATGGGACCACATGGGAAGCACTACCTTTCAAATAAAAAAAAATCATCAAAATCGGTTCACCCAGTTCAAAGTTATGAGCTAACAAACATAAAAAAAAAAAAAAAAAAAAAAAAAAAAATACAGACGAATTGATAACCTCCTCCTTTTGGAAGTCGGTTGAAAATAATAGTGTTACCGCCGCACTCAGTCACTTAATGAACCTTTAAGTCGATTCTCGACTTAATGGTTCATTAAGTGACTCTGAGTTTAAAACTGATATGTGACAGGGTCCCGTTAATTCTCAGTGTAACCCAAACTTTTATTTTGGTTTGTTTATTTACTTAGTGCGTGTTGTTATGCGTGTTGAGACCTGCGCACTACATTTGTTACATAATATTGTTTTGAATGGCAAGTTTGTATCCAGGGTCGTTGTTAAAAACATTTTCGTTTAGATGTTTATATTATGAAATACCATACCGATGAGTTATTTTTTTATCAGTTAGATTTAGAGCTTATTTCGAGATTAGTTCTCGACAGGAGAAAAAACCAGTTTCGATTTTTTTAACTCGAGCTTTTATTATCAGAGAAGTTATAGGCTCTACGTATAGTTTAGTCTTCTTTTCCAGCTACATATCTCAACTGTCTCGCTACTCAATCTCAACCAAATTGTTATCGAAAGTTAGATATCAGGTTTAAACGATTACTACTTAGTAAAACCAAAGCCTATGAAACATATAGTCGGCCAACGGACATGACAGCTAGCCCAAGCTGCGATACACTCGCTTGGGACATTAGTGTATGGCAGTTTGGGCTTTGGTAAAACTATATGTATAAATTCGTTACAGAAATCTCACACAGACTTCTTTTTACTTAGATCCTGGTTGAGAACAGCCATGTTTAAAAACACGAAACCTACCAGATTAATCTATAAAGTACCAACAGTTATAATACAGCAATAACAAATTATTTCTCAAACAAGCAACAAAACAAAGAGACACTAGCACCAATGAACATTTAATTGTTCGACTTTCCCTCTCGCTGACGATGACGCAGCGTGTTACGTCGCCGCCTCGTTTTCACGTTTACTTTATTTACTATTTCATATACATACGTAAACTTTTACTCTCTTTTACAAATTGTTTTTTAATACATATAAAAATTGTTTTGTACATCTCTACGTAAATAATAAATTATCAAGATAACTATAGCAAAGTGTCATATTAACATTTGGAATCATAATTGACTAACATTGAAAGAGAGACATAAAAATATAATATCTAAGTTTACGTATAGCTTTTTCGTGTAAACGTTGTTTAAACATGGCCTGAAAAGAACATCCCGGAAATTACTAAATTAATTACCAATAAAAAGTAATAGCTGTAAATATTACGGGAATCTGTGAATTTTATTAGATTTATTTTATTATTTAGCTCATTTCGCGCCCCGGCTTGCCTTCTCGCTCTGCCGTCCTAGTCAGAGTCGATGACCTCACCGCGAAAGTACTTTCACTCGCGCGCAAGTCTCCAGCTCGCTGGCTTCGTGTTGTATGGACTTGCTTTATATGTAATTCATAGTTGCGCTTTGTTTTATTTTAAAACTATGATGATGACTTTATAATATTAATGAACAATATTATTTTAATATTATTAATATTATGAATTAATAAAATAATCATTTACTTAAGTTTTATGAGTAAAATTACTTTTAATTAGAAAATACATTAAATATTATACTTCACTGTAGCATTTGTTTTTTTTGTCTATTTTTATTATATGTTGCTGCTTTTATTGAAAAGATCTTATGAAAAAGCAAAGGCAAATCTAATATTATTAGATATCGACAGAATATAAAATAAATATACCTACACATTCATATTAGTTTGGAGAACTGGTAGTCTTAGACAAAAGAAACCTATATAATAATGATATTACTGGAAAAGTGATGTACGTAATGTTAGAAATGAGAAAATAATTGAAAATTGTGCAAATAACTGCACTTTTGCTGTTATCTAACGCGTTGCATCATTTATGTAACAACATTAATTACTGTCATTGTGAATGGCCACTGTCTGGTCTGTCTGTCTTTTGTAAGGCACGCTTAAATAATGCTTCGAACGAGAACATAATTCAATTAGAGATCGAGTTTATTCGCAATAAATTCCATATCTTAAAGTAACATGTACATATTTTGAACGAAAACTAATATACATAACTAATAAACTAATTGCATACTTTGTAATTGAATATCTTAATCTGTAATCAATATATAAAATAGATTTTTTAATTTATGCATTAGTTGACTTAAGCGACGTATATATTAATCATTAATTCAATAATAATTGCTTTGCACATCATAATATTAATATTTTATAACTTAGCCTCTAATTCAAGGCTATTAGAGTCGAAATAGCCTCAGGATAGAAACAAGGAAATTGTTAATTTTGCAAAAAAAAAACACTATAAAAAGGTAAATAGTAAATAATCGCGATGTCGTGTACTTAAATAGGAAGCGCGAGTGAAAGCAAGTCCGTCACGATGTGCACGCATCAAATCTTGGACTTAGCGAACATTATGTCTCACATTAAACAGCCTACTTTACATTTATTTATTTTTTGTAATATAACCTATTCTACGATCAATTACATAATTATTAATTGCTTACAAATATATATATTTTAAAATAAACATTACTCTAGAAGCATTTTTGTAATTTTTTATTTACTTTAGTATTATATCATTTTGTAAATTAAAAAACAACACCCATAGATTATAACAGATGGCCGCGCCCGGATTGCCTTTGAAATGTTAAGATTAATGTCATCTACTTAGCACTCATTAAAGGCCAAGTATACAATCTGTCACTGTCAAGTGTGTGTTTTTTATGATTTTGACGATTTTTCTTTTTATTTATTTAGATCATCAGCAAATGATTAATATAATAAAGACTGACGACTTGATTCTGTCACATAATTATGTACAAATTGGCACAAAAATTACATAAATATTTATTATATTTTAGTAAAAATTTGCATACAATTTAGTAACTCGCAGGTACATACCCGGCCACGTGTTGCTGTGGCACACTAATACATTCATTTTCTTTACCTCGGAGATAGAATTTGTAGTTTAGATTTCAATTCAATTATTTCCTTTAATGGCTTGTAGTTTAGATTTTTGTCTCTCCGAAATCTCTGTCAGAATAAGCATTTTGTCTCTCCGAAATCTCTGTCAGAATAAACAAATCGTTATTTATTATTTCGTAAAATAAACAAGGGAGATAAAATTATACTATATTTTAAGTTGGAAATCACACGTATTTCACACACACATATTTTCGAAGTATATCGCTAACCAACATCTCACGGGAATTTTATATATAGACTAGCTGTACCCGCGGCTTCGCCCGCGTTAATTTTTTTAATCGCTATTGAACTTCATTCCATCACTCGCTAGGTTGATCTGTAGATTACCTGAAAATTTCTCCAAAATTACTCCAGCTATTTCAGAACCCATCGTTAATCCTGAGTCGCGCGGCTATCTACTTCATATAATAAGTGCACGTCCCTCGCCCGTTCTTGGAACCCCCTCCCTCTCCTAATTGCCCAATGAGCTGCGCTTTATATTTCCAATAGTATTTTGTTTAGATTAACATTTTTGCAGTCGTATTACATTTTGAATGGAGTGTCCGATTTGTATAATTCTTAAAGTTATATCAAGTTATTTTCAGACTTTCATACGAAATAATGAGAGCACTAACACCACCTTAATCTGGCCATATCGAAAAATCGTTCTTAGCGGACTTCTACTAACTATTAAGTAACTCCCTACCAAGTTTAAAGGGTGTAGCACAGAAAGTGAAGGACTTTCATACAAACTTGCGAGAGCCCTTAGACTACCTCAATTCGACCCAGTCGCAAAATCGGTTCTTAACGGACGTCTACTAACTATAAACTTCCTCCCAGGAAAATTTATAGTTTGTAGCACAAAAAATTAAGGACTTTCATACAAACTGGGAGAGCCCTTAGACCTCCTTAATCCGGCCCTGTAGCAAAATTCGTTCTTGGCGGACATTTACTAACAATTAGCTTCCTCCCTGCCAAATTTAAAGTACGTAGCACAAAAGATGAAGGACTTTCATACAAATTTGCTAGAGCCCTTAGAGCACCTTGATCCGGCCCTTTCGGAAAATCTGTTCTTAGCGGAGGTCTACTTACTACACATTACCTCCCTTCCAAATTTAAAATTTGTAGCATAAAAAATTAAGGAGTTGCATAAAAACTTGCGAGAGCTCTTAGACCTCCTTAATCCGGTCCTGGCTCAAAATTGATTCTTAGCGGATATCTACTATCAACTACTTTTCTGCCAAGTTTAAAATTTGTAGAACAAAAAATGAAGGACTTTCATACAAACTTGCAAGAGCCCTTAGACCACCTTAATGCGGCCCAGTTGCAAAATTCTTTCTTAGCGGACATCTACTATTTATAGACTACCTCCCTGCCAATTTTCATCTCTATACGTCCAGCGGTTTTCGAGGTTTCGTGATGAGTGAGTGAGTGTTTTTCGCGTTTATATTTATATAGATTAATAATTACATACTAATTGATAAATGTATGAAAATTTTCTGGAATGATTTATACGGGTTGTTTAGTAGCTACCTGTTGTTTCGTTGGCGGAAGCTTCTGACTTAATTGAGTACTATTGATTTTTATGAAGTCACTAACTAAAACTGAGAACAATCACCAGCAATTTTTATAATTGCAAAATAAAGCTAAGATTAGTAGTAATAGCATTCCAAA
Source organism: Boloria euphrosyne (assembly GCA_951802675.2). Classification (NCBI taxonomy): domain Eukaryota; kingdom Metazoa; phylum Arthropoda; class Insecta; order Lepidoptera; family Nymphalidae; genus Boloria; species Boloria euphrosyne. The sequence continues at coordinate 15,313,260 of OX637871.1, forward strand.
TTAATAATACATTTTGTATGATATAATAAACATGACAGTTGTACTGTCAAATTAAAACGTCAATGCTACGATCGATGCACAGAGAATAATAATGGACGGCACTCAATTAATTCAAAATACTAATCTTAATATTAAAAAATAGGTATTGGTGGTAGAAGCCTAATAATTTAGGGTTATATGTATTTTTTGATACTAAATCATAAAAAAATACAAAATAAAATATTGGTCTAAAAATGAAAAATAAAAAATCTGCAGAGTGCCACTCTTATCACCTAGGGGAATAAAAAATAGCCTACGACCTATTCTCATACCTACCAAATACACACAAAAAAAATCATAAAAATCTGTCAAGCCGTTTCGGAGGAGTTCGATAACAAACACTGTGACACGAGATTTTTATATATTAGATAATAAGCACGTCCATATAATGTGAACTAAGCCTAAAAACAGCAATAATTGTCAACAAATGCAATTATACCGATATAATTCAGCGGGCAGTGTATTTACACAACGATCAATGTTCGAACTACTAGTTATTATATGACAATGAGGATACAACCTTTTACTTGTCGTTATTTACCATATAATATGCGAGGAGACACAAATGTCAAAAGAAAGACCGAAGGATACTAAATACTCTTATACTGCACATTGTTATCTTCTCGTCGATTGTTGGTTCATATATTTTGTTTTCTGGCAGCCTATTTTAGGAGTCTAATAAGGTAGTTTGGGAGCCATATTAAAGAAATGCCTACAATTTAAATGTTCTTAATCAGCGGTTTTGATCACGTTGATTGAAGTTAGGCGCCAGTTTAGATGAAACGGTACAATGAAAATCTTAATTTACTCATTGAGTTATGCACCATGAGATGGAAAGATTCAACGTATAGAATCGAACGTATCCGTAGGTGCAAATAAATAAAATTGAAGTGTCTGTTTTTAATTTCAAAGTAACAGCTTTTCTATTTATTTTTGATGCATTCAGTATAAAAATATATATTTTTTAATTTTCGTCTGTCTGTCTGTTTGTTTCGGCTAATCTCTGAAACGACAGGACCGATTTTAACGGGACTTTCACTCGCAGATAGCTAATGTTATAAGGAGTGACTTAGCCTACTTTTATTTTATTAAAAAAATATAAAAACCATTTAATTTTTATTTTAACTTACGCCCAGCGAAGTGGGCCGGGTTTGCTAATAGCTAAATTGGAATGATCTATATACTTTGCTAAAGACATGAGTAACGTCATTGTAAATGAATGATGTTAAAAGGTAAGGAGTGGAGTGGCCTCTCTTTGATGTGTCACATGAATTTTGTTCCTATATACACGGCAACCTTCACACAAGTAGTGACTATGCGTATTTTTGACAAGTGTAGTTCACCTTACTCCGTATTGAATTGTTTCAGTGGGCGTGAAACTCGTCATGTTTTTGTTTTTAAGAGCTAATTCGTAAAAATATGTTTCTGTCGCATCGATTTTTATTATTATGTAGGTAAAAAGGTCCGTGTAACAACACACTGTAATAGACATTAATACTGACTAACATGCTATGCTAATTATTTTTATTATAAATCAGCTTTTACGTATTTTATTTTTTGTTTACATTATTTATTCGTATTCCTCTCACCAAACCCTTTTATTTGATATGGTGTAGACTATAGAGTATAAAAATATTTTGCCGTTTGGGAGTCCGCCATATTGGATTTAGAATGACGTCACTATGGTAACCTTGCGTTGCTATCCAAAATAAATGTGCATGCGAAATTCAACTCATTCAGTTGAGGACTGCTTTAAATTCAGTTTCAAGATTTGACATGAATTAAACATACATACAAACATTGCAAGTTTAATAAAAGTTTGTAACAATATAAGACAGTTAAATAGTAAAACTTTAAGAAAACTTTAAGTAACATAATTAATTTGGAAAACTTAAAGTAAATGCTAAATGCAAATATAGGCCGTGAAAATTAAAGTCATTCAGTGATTTCCATGTCATGCGCCGCTTCAAACGAATTCCGCGCCTACACGACGCGCAAAGTTTCATAATTACTGACTCAGCCGCCGACCTTCGCGAAAACGGTCGAAGGCGGCTCCCGGTTCGAATCCGGTTAGGTTTTTTATAACAGTTTATTGTAAAACATCAATATATTCCAATCAATGATAGTGAAGTGAAGCTAAGTGAACAATAATTTAGATATATCAAAATACTGAAGTAAACTACAATAGCTTTATGCTTTAAAATATAGAAAAAATATTAAATCATTTTTCCTATAAATATCTTCTATACTATATATATAAATTCAAGACAAACTTCTTTTGCTAACTTTATTAATTAAATACACATAAAACACCATAGTGTATAAAAATAAATCATAGTACAACCAAGTAACTATTAGATTCACTAACAAAACAACATGCGGAAGTTAAAGAATAGGTACCTATGTATAGTAAATATTCACATATATGTTTGTTATTATATCACTGTATATAAATATCTATAAATTCAGTATTTTGCTTAGTAAGAACATAGGAATGAAGTAGCTCGGCACGTGTCGGCCGTTCGAGTCCTGGCTGCGGCTATTTCTAGTAAATGGGTCAAGCGATCCCAAGTTAGCTGCAAGAACGAATACAAAAAGAGTAAAGCAGGAGCGGGGAACACTTTGCAATGAACTACAGTTTAACTAATAGTAAACGGTAACAGTTTAGTCTAGGAGTAATGTTATCTACTTAATATTCATGCACCAATTATGAATTAAATGTTTTCTTTATGTATATATTTATATATTATGTATTTTTATTACAAACAAGTAGTATTTATAAGCAAATCTACTAATAGTGAGACACAACTACCATTACTTTTGTAATACTACAGTAACAATTGTGTGTGTGTGTGTGTTATTGGAAAAATCATTTTCTCTTCACCCGAGGTTACATTAAACTCGTTGTAGAGTTCAAGTGATCAAGGTTTTAGCCGTAAAAGAATAGTGGGTGACATTGGTCGGCGTGTACATACATAATTTAAATAACATTATTGTCCATTTATTATGAACATTACGGAAGTGTCTCCTTGTCGACTTGTTAGCCTTATACGAGCAACGCGTTCGTATTTTATGATTATTGTGTGTGTAAAAACGCCATGATTATAAAAATCCTTTTAGATAGTATTGTTTTGATCTTACCTGTCTCGATCAGTTATATCTTTTAAGGTAATGCAAAAGTAAAGATTTAACTTTTCTAAAAAAGTAAAAAATTAACTGCATAACATTAAGATTGTAAAAAAGCATGGAAAACTTAAACCAGTTTAATATAATTAAACTACTACTTATTTGGTGCTATAATATTAAATTATAAAACGTCGCAATAAGCAGGTTTCATACATATAAAGTCTCTCTAAAGCCAATGATATTACTAATAGGATCTGTTATAGGCAATAATATTTGTATATAGATATTTTAATATTTATGATGTAATGATTAACTGTTAGTTAATCCATTGTTAACTGTCAGTTTGAGAATCGTGAGTCATCGGCCGCGTTGCGCAATGACTCTATATAAACACATGTGGCCAAAACTAGAACAGAAGCTTACTTCTCGAGCGTACTCATGTTGTAAATCCAATATAATTTGTTTCTTTAAACTATTTTATTTCTAATAATTTATTAAACCGTAATCAAGAAAATTTATATATTTTCTTTGAATCTAAAAATTTGGCTACAAGTGCGTATTATATTTAAATTAAGGTTACGAAAATGTGGATTATCTCATCAGTTTGATTTCATGTTGTTGTTTTTTTTTTTACTTGTACATGATAATTTTAATATTTCAACACAATATAGTGGTATTGTGCAGTAAATGTATAAGCTTTTTAGGCGTGACTCCATTTTAAATAAATCTTTCTTTTCGGATTTTATCGCGGATTTATTTTGATTTTTGGTTCCCGACGTTTCAAATGCTTTACAGCATTCATTTATTCAAAATGTTAAGTATTCGCGTAAATCTAAGAGAGTATAATGCGTAACTCCCAGTTAGATGTCGGTGCAGCCGAGCGCAGTGCATCGCCCGCGTTGCGCAACTCTCCTATTTATACCGCCCTCTGACTAACATCTCCGGAACTTGGGAAAGTTTGCATATTTCAGCTTCCTTGATCCACAATCGAGTCTTCGTTGGATGTATTTTCGTCTGTTTGGTCAATATTTAGTAATATACGATTATCTCAAACGAAAATCGATGACCATTCTAGACTACGAAATACCATTAGGTTTTAAAAAAATAAATACCTATACATATTATCTTTAACTGAACATTTTATTTAATTATGTTAAACGCTGATTGCGAATTCACAAGTGGATAAATGATAAACTTAACGCAATACGAAGACCATTTTTCTCAAATCATAATTCAATCAATTGCGTGCCTGTAACTCGCCGTCCTAGAGATTGCGCAATTCCTTCAGCAAGTAGGAAGTGCACCTACGCATTGTTCAAAACAATTGTTTTCCCATTTTCATGCGCGTTCGCCCGCGGGCGTCGCTCCCGCTGATGACCGCCGGCGACCGTGCGTCGACCTCGCCCGCCGTCGTCCAACTGCGATATCGCATGTTTTCACGCCATCGCGATTCCAAATTCGAATCGCGATTTTTTTTCCAGGATAGTCACTCATTTTGATTAATGATTAATTATATTCAGCCAGACAGTGTCTCGTGGTGTTGTGAACTGTACTTTAGAATTTTTAGCGGGTGTGTATACGCCTTTATATTTTCATGAAATCATAATATACTATATCTACTTTTTACTTATACCAAATAAAATCGATAATAATATTTTATTAGAATATCGAATAAAGCTTTCTTATTTTGTCAAATAAGTACTTATCTAAATGTATATGTAATATATTATTTAAAAAAGATAGTTATGAAATTTCATTTACATTTATAAGCAAATCAGAACAGTAATAAAAGTGGCAATCACGAAAAATTACAAAAGTGTTAAAATACGAGATAAAAATATTTATTAGGTGTTAGGTCTATTTTTATATATTCGGTAGAAAAGACAATGTCCGCGGGTGCGTCGCCCTGGCGGCGCGGAGGTCCAATAACCTAAGATTTGGGGGTGAAAAGCGATATGTCAACATTTGTAACAAATTAGTCACTAATTGAGAGTACATCGATTTATAAACATTGTGTATTTTGAATGATTTGGATAGTTACTAAGTATAACTGTTTGATTTGTTTCTTCAAGAAACTTTAAACAAAAAAAAAGAAAGAAAACAAATATTTATACGTATTATATACGATTACTTTAAAGCAAATACTTAATAAAAGCATTAAAAATATGTTTACAAAAATCCTTTAAATGCTAAAAATGAATAGAATGTCATTAAATAAAGTACTTTAACGTGCAATGTTAAAAAATAAAACAAAACAGAAAATTGGATAAAAATTATATATATTTACAAAAAACGTAAACTTTAAGCACAAGTTTTTAAAGCCTTATGCTAATATACAACAATATAAAATAAAAAAAGCACCAAGTGCTTACTTATGACTAACAGTTTGCTTAATAACAACATAAGGAATGCTGTAAGAAATATAATTTTACTAAAACGCGTAAAATGTAGACTCTCCATATATATTTTATAATAACTTAAGCAAAATTGAAACATTTCATCTTATTAATAAATGGCAACACGAGACCTATTAATTACCTTGTTGCTCACAGCTAATAAAATTATAAATATTTCATTTAATGACATAAAAAGTTTACGATGTCATCTATTAAGTCGGTGATAGCGGGTTTGATTCCCATGCAGGTTCAATATTAGCTGCATTAAGTTCAGTGCTAAAATGCCTAAAATTAAACAATTACTACGTCCATTCTCTACACAAATACGTTAAGATTTTTTAAAAATTAGAGTAATATAAAACTTAACAGATATTATTAATAATACTAGAACAGTTGAGTAACACCTATAATCTATACTATGTAATGTCAACCGGCATCAAAAGTAACACAGTGTCCTACGTGGACGACTCAACGCGAACGCGATTGCGAAACGATCCGATGCGAATTTAATGTGGTGCGGAGCGATGCGGCTACTCTGTCCTACGTGCGCGCGAACCGTCCCCTCCGCCGCCGTTCAGTTCAGTTAACATTAAACATTTGTCATGGGCGGACGGAAGCTAATGTTGTTGGAAAATTCATATCTATACATATAATAAATCTGTAGAAGGGTCAATTCTGTACATTGAAAATATTGAGAAAATAAATAGCAGGGGGTATTATTATTGTGTTGTTGGGTGTGGTGCCGAGGACGGCCCTAGCTACGTCGACCAGTTCTGGTCCATTGAAACTTGGTATAATTATACTTTATTATCCTGGGCATAAAATGGGATACTTTTTATCCTGGAAAAATACGTAGAAAAAAACAAATCTTAATTTTTATCATAGTTTGATTTTATCCTGTAGTCCACGCGATCGAAGTCGCGGGCACAGCTAGTCTTAAATATGAGATATTGAAGAAGTGTATAACTTTTATTCCTTTTGTCCCAGAATGTAGGACGTTCTTGGATAGCATTAATAAGAAGTTCTACTTCCGACATTAATTCAACAACAATTTTTGCTTGAAAAAAATATGGCCGACGCGTCCACTTCGCGCGAAAATATCAAGCCAACTGATCGCGTTCGCGTCAATTCGCGCCGCTCCGCACCGCACCCCACGTGCGTTTGGTCACATAGGCCACTTCAATAGGTTTCGAATGTTTGTTGTTTTCGCGCCGTGCCGCGCCGCTTCGCGTTCGCGTCTAGATCGCTCACGCAGGACGTCGCCTAAGCCTACCTGTAAAAGCTACCTACTCAAATCGCAAAATACCATACTCTCTTTTTATCCTTTAGGTATTAACGTAATTTTTTTGTTTTCTAAAAGGAACTTATTTTATATTAATTATTATATTTTTCCTCCAGTGACTTACTTAGTGCTTTTCATAACGATATAGGTATATCACTTTTTGCCAAATTTAGTTGATGTGTTACGCCAGTCATAGTCTTGGCACTACGTCTGAACAGACACACGTAAAAACGTTCGCATTTACAGTGTTATACATAGTAGTGTGATGAATCAGATTCAAATACATCAGCCTTGTTTTTTTAAATAAATCATAATATCTATCGTTCAAATATATTAATAAGAACCACGTGTTCCCCCCTAACGAAGATTTGTGGTAAAAAACGAGTACATTCTAACATCCCGCCTCCGACAGGTGTTTCAGTGACTACAGGAACTGCTGATATCGCGGCAGCAGAGCCTTTCGGTACCGGAGTGCCTGGAATGATTTAATATATTTAATACCTTACCTTTTAAGAGATTTTGATTCTTGGTACATCTACCTAATCAGTAAAACTATATATGCTACACATTCCACCATTCCATAATCAAGTATTTCCTTTATTTTTTGATGTCGGTCTAAAACATGCTTAAATGTTTAACGTTACTTTATATCATTTACTTATGAATTCATTCATATACCAATTGAATTTCGTAAACTTTTACATCGGGGGGAGGCCCCCGTATCGTCTAGAGACGATTCCAAGCGAAGCGAGGCGAGTCTCTAGTGTTAAAACAAACGGATACAATAAAGAAGACTAGCGACTTAACTACGCTCCGCTCAGGTTCGTCCATAGTACGTTTTAACAGTAAGTGTTGATTTCTTAGAGAAGAATTATTTTTCAGCAATCAAAAGTATCCTACCTATGCGACGGACAGACAAAACATCTAAAAACTACATTTGGCCTCTGTAAAAAATCCTTAGATTTTTTCATAAATGTCCTAGATATGTTTGGTTAAGTTTATAAATGGTTAATTAATCTACTCATATTTAAATGCTCTCACCCATTCCTGGTGGAATCTTTCTCTTCTTGGGAGCTTTTCGCTTCCAAATCTCTAGCACATCTGAAAGGGCGAGGTTCCACTGCTTGTCGAAGGCAACTAGGGTAGCATGAAGAACACCGCGTATACCATTTGCGTTACGAGTTATTACCTGTCAATTTGCAAAATAAATATTAAAATACCGTCAACATCCCACCTAAAAACGCCCAATGCTGGGTATAGGTTTCCCACAAAGCGAGTTATATCTAGTAGAATCCTGAAAGTAATCAAGTTTCCGGTCAAACTTGCGGTGGCTTGCCCACGTTTATCATATTTAATAGTTATATAAATCAACTAGTTTTTAACCGCGGCTCCTCTCGTGTATCGATAAAAATAAAAAATGAAAATGCAATATACTAATATATATAAATAATATTTTTTTTATTTATACCATTTTAATACTTCTTGTGATTACATACACTTAAATTTTTCAATTTTAAAAAAACATTTTTGTTCAGTTAAGTTTTAAATCCGGTAAGTTCTTGACGATACAAAACAACTAATAATAAAATGAAATGTAAATATTGAATCCTTTCTATAGGTTTAAGCGCACCGTAACTAACAATTGTAGAAAATTGAACGTCACATAAATTATCCTTGCAATATAGTCCATTCATTTATACGGCGCGGCGCGCTCTCTTGGGAAACCGAATGAAGCGGATTCAAATCCTGCTTCTCACACATCTGATATTTTCATGTGCGAACCATTTCCAACATCATTATTACTTGTCTTAAGGTGAAAGGAAACCTATCAATTTTCAAAAGACAACATAGTGAACTATTACCTGATCCTCCTCTTTACTCGAGGTTCTTGCCTAGCAGTGGGACGTTAAAAAGGGCTGAAATGTATTTACACTCGTACTGAAAAGTGCACATTACTACGCGGTGTGCACTGGACACAGCTGGTTTGAACTCGAGAACTTTGCTTACTGTTTAGACATTCTGATCATACGGAATTACTCTATATTAATATCGTCGAGTTTGTTCTACACAAATTATTGTTTATTTTTTTCCTTGAACATTAACTTAAATGAAGTATATCTATTTAAAAGGATATTTTAATGAAAACAATTGTATATCAATTTATTGCTAGCAGTTTTCATTGAAAAATTAATATTATGTATCTTTGTTCCAGGATTCGTGAATGAACTGAGGATTCTGCCAAATGTGTTCAACTGAAATACTGCCTTCCATTTTATACATCAATATTTTAAGAAAAGTAAGTAATTCTAGACTAAATTCGAATTATATTAAAAACAGTTCTATGCTTTGAAAAAAACTATCAGCTTGTACGTTTTTGAACGCTTCGCTAATTTTAATAAGACTCTATCCTCATTAATTTTGGAAGAAACTTCGTCTGTTTTCTGTTTGGAATAACACAAATACAGTGTGACATTTAGGTGTAACCTTGAATTACTTAATGACAGCGAATGCACCACTTACAGCTTCTGAGAAACTAGCTTGTACAGACGAACCAATCGTAACGAGAACTTAAACAACCTATATTAAAGACTTTAAAAAAACCGAAAACCCGTTCAAAAAAGCTGACAAAATGCTTGAAAACTGAAAAGTGGGGTTGTCCAGTGAATAAAATCCTAATCGAACTCTACATTTAATAGAATTCTAAGATAATTCGTAAGTTAAAGATTTTATGATACAGGCCGATATATAGTCATTAAAATTTTTGTTTTTCTATTTGCTTGTGACCGCATCACGAGAAAACAACTGGGCAAAATTTTGACATCCGGGTCAATCTATAAAATACTTTTTACTGCATCTCATCTCATCTCTGAGAAATCTCTAATAACCTTCAAAAGGGACGAACCCGAACGAAGCAAGGGTGAATCACTTGTTATATTAAAAAGAAACCTTAAATTGATTTGGGAAATAGTTCTTAGTACTCTCTTACACGCTAATAGCTTTCTTACGGATACAATTAATTCAATAACGATTTTTTTTTATTTGATTAGGTATAAAGGTGTATTTAAATAAAAAAATTTACTACCGATTATTTGACAAATAACTTATTTATTACTAATAACAGTATTATTTCGTTATTATTAATAGTTTTAATTATGTCACTACAGGAAATCTTGTGTAGCGTGAATCAATTAAAGCTAAGTTTTATTTCAAAGAGCGTATTACACAATAGTTGAGGAAGACCACATTACATTAATTGAAATATATTTTATTTATATCAATGGGCCGAATCATAGCTCAGTTTAAAATAAACTGGCCCATAGCTACAGTTTAAGAGCTCCAAAATGGACTAAATAGCTAGTATCGTCGTTTAGTTTATTTCCGAATCATAGGAAAAGTTTCGTTTTGTCATTTGGCACTCGTGCCTAATATTAAAATATACAGCTTAAGAATATTTTCGGCACAAATCGTGTACAGCCTTCAGAAGCGATTTCATTAAGAGCTAGTAGGTAGGCGTTGATTACAATATAAATATATGGCTCTCGGTAATAATCAAACAATTATAAGAACTGTATAATTTAGCAGTCTGAAACTTTTGATTACCCAAAAAAATAAAATGATACTCATAACTATTGACCATGACATACTGGGGAAAATTCCAAAAGATCCTACTTGAAAGAATCCAGATGTCCAAAATGAAGATAATAACAGTAGGAGACGAGAGTTCGAGTCCCGCTGGGGGCATTGGGGGCGTACATTTGTTGAGCACGGACGTTTGTACTCCAGTTATGGGTGTATTTATAATATGAATGTATTTAAAATTTATTTGTGTAGTATATCAACTATCTAGTATCCGTAACACAAGCACATAACGTAGCTTACCACGAAACTAGATGGCGCTGTTGTAATAATGTCCCAACATATTTAAAAAAAGACATGAAAGACCCGCTTCTAAACTGAACTACATATAATTCAATCAATTCTACACTACACAGTACACATCTACCACACCCGCATGTTTATCGCGTAGCCTCGAGCTCGGCCGACTCAATTCGTAAGTACTCAGCCAAGGTCCGACCGAAAACGATTCTTATATATAGCACGAATTTTTCCATTGGAAATAATTTGAATACAGTCAAGAGTTGAGGAAGATCAGTTGTCAAACAAAACAAGGTCGACTACTAGATAAGTGTTAAGGGACACGTGAAGATGGAATGAAAACATTGATGTAATCAAGTGAACTTGAAAGATAATATTGAAGACGTTACTGACTTCTATAAAGCTTGGTTTCAATACTGTACGTACAGAAAATTGTATAAATTATTGTTAATATACGTATAATGTATATTATATGTAGTATGTAGTAGTCGCTAAAGAACGTATAAATTAGATAGTATACAAGGCTGTTCTAACACTTCAATTATCTTTTAACCTTCCCAAATTGTTAAAAAACATCGAGCAAGGTCCAAAAAAGGGAACCCGCATATACACATATAAAAATGGCGCTGTGTTTTCCGGGTGGAAAGTTGTTCTACACAAGGTCGGAGGCGAGGGCGCTCCACTCGCACGGCGCGTCGCATCTACTGTTGCATATACTACGTTCATCTAAATATAGTTGTAATTCTCATAAGGCATAACTTGACGCTACTATTACAGTCTAAATTTTAAAGTTTAAACAATTAAACGTTTTTTTTTAAGTTTATTGGTACATTTTGATTAGAGCATAAGACATATATAAAATGGCAACATCATATATTATTCTATATTTAGAATCTCATAACAATCGAATCACCTCTACAGATTTTGCTGCGTCGTTCATATTAAAATTGTCTATTTTCTTACATATCCTGGAAATTTTGAAAACTGCTATTAATAATATTTTAAGAATTGTAAAGTCATTTTAGAAGAATTCTCTTTGTGTAGGATTCAAGGTAAATTTTAATGGAATGGGTGCGTAAGCTTGACACATAAAAACGTTTTAAAGATAAGACTGTTTATGTCAGTATTTTAAGATCCAACATATAAAAGTTGAGGATATTATTATGTTGAACTTTTCTAGATTCTCTGATAATAATCCAATTTACTTCAAAAAAGCTTTAGAGGATATTAAAAATTCTTAAAGTCTAAAATATGCCCTCACATATGTCGTTTGCGACCTTAAGACCAGTGGGCGGGACGTCCCTTCACCTGCACTGTGTCGACAATTGCGTATGTCCCGCTGTTGATTGTAAAATTGCATCTCAATGCTCTTCCTACATGTTCCCACACCAATGCGACCTCTGGATAGAGCTGACGTAACGTTACTCTATAAATATTCTCATATTTGCCATGGAATTTATTGATGCATTTGATTCTGCATCGAGAATATTCCGCTCGTGGAAATATTCAAATATCAAATATGTAAACGTATTTGTACGTAACGTAACGTAACGTACGTTTAGTACGTACGTCCCTTATTAAAAAGTATTTAAGCTGAATTGCTTTAATTTTTAAACTGAATTTTTCAGTAGACATATTTTTATTACAACCACATAGGTTTCGAACCTTTTTTCCAATCTAGAAAATTCGAATAACAATATACGTACTATATATTCGTATAAACTAGATACAATATAAATAAATAAATAAATATGTTGGGACATTATTACAACAGCGCCATCTAGTTCCGTGCTAAGCTAAGCTTGTGTTACGGATACCAGATAGTTAATATACTACACATATACATTTTAAATACATACATATTATAAATACGATTTAATTAGAGTTCTCAAAAATGAGATATTTTACCGCAGTAAAAAGTATTTTATAATATGTTGAATCGGACAACCAGCTATCGTTATACCAAATTTCATAAAAATCTGTTCTGCGGTTTTCTTGTGACGTGGCCACAGACAGACAGACAAAAAAATTAAAAACTATAGTTTGGCCTCTATATCGATAATATTGACTATTTCGAGATTTTCCATAAAACATTTAATGTACAAAAATGTATAGATTAATCTTATTAATTAAAATAAATATAAATTACTACAGCTTTTTGCAAAGTTTCATCATTTAATTACAAATGGATTCAACAACTAATGATGTTCCTGATTGAGTATTTTCCGATGTCGCCACTAGGAAATAAGTTGTTTGTTGTTGATGTTAACAAATAGAGGACACTTGCTGTCGTGAGGTCAATGCTGATTAAACTAGTATCGACACTTTATAGATAAATTGAAATTAAAAGTATAAAATTGACATCACTAATAATACAAATTTTAAAATAACGTCTGCGTGTATGTTTGTTACTCCATTACGATTAAACTGATCGGATTTTAATGAAATTTAGTACATAAATTTGCCAAATGATGGCGCTAATGGTTTATAAGAATGAGTACATACACGGGACGCATACGAGGTAAAGTAAGTTTAAGTAATAGTATTCTGTAAGCTTCCAAATTACTTATTTAGCATTAATTTAAATATATCTAGTAATTTTCCGTTTACATTTTTATATACTTGTCAGCAAATGTTACCAAGGTTGAAAAATATTCTAAACTCGCACAATTACATAAGTAGCTGTTTGATTAACTGTTATATCACATCGTATAATCTACGTGGTCACTGGACCGCGACCAGCGCCCTTCGCCTTGGCGCTATGAGCCAAGTATGCTAAGTAGGGTTGCCCAATACAAAATGATTTCTCATATTGCAAAACTTTTCCAAAAAGTTGCCTTTAAAACTAATAATTATAACCGGTACTTATATTCTTATATCTCACAACTCAATTCGTATCTTTACAAAGGCATTCTCTAATTCTTCATTAGTATGTTCATTCAGTATGTTCATTTTATGAAAATAAAATCTTCTTATCTTTGGGTCTATGGTGGGTTTTTTTTGGGTCTGGAACACTAAGTTTTGACCTCGACTCCATTTTTCCCTCTGAGCTTATCATATGACCAGTCCATATCTATTTTAGGTAGATCTATTAAAAGGATAATACGAACGAAAATCATCATTACACGTGCTCTATTATTCACTTATGTTATAATTAATGTAATCTATACTTATGTCACATTGTGTAATTAATACGGCATGTGTATTTGCTTTCAGTGGCCTTCAACATGGCATTTTTATGTGGTATTTTGGTGGAAACTAACAACCCAACATTGTTTCATTGCTAATTAGAAGTAGAGTAGGGTTTTCGTTATTATTGTAACATTATTATTAGATATGTACTTCATAATAAGAGTACTAAATTAATATTAACCTGGTGATAAAAAGTCGACCGTAATCAACAAAAAACTGCCTCCAAATTCAAAGATAACTAAAGCTCGTAAATTGTTACCTAGACAAAAAAAAAAAAAGAAAATCGATTATAGATTCGACACACGGAAGAAGAAGGCACTTAAATTAGTCTATTTGTCTATTTATACTATATATTTGTTAAAAAATATATTGCGACGTTTTCTTAAGAAGAAATTGAAAGACATTACAAAAAAACAAAATTACGTATATAAAATTAATTAATTTACTTTAACGGAAACGTTAACGTATGACATCCCTGAAAAAGTTGTTTCTATTTTGGCCTATACTTTATAGTTTTACACAGGCTCATATCTCAAAGTCGAATTTACATTTCAACGTAGGTACTCTAAACAATAATAGGTAGTATACGCTATGTAAGCGAGTTGTTGATACTATTTACTTAGGTCGTTGTACATGATTCTAATTTTTTTACGACACAGTAATCAGTATTATATAAATAGGTACGTATAAAATGCTTGAGCATTAGTAATAAAGTAAATATTAGATGAAATGAAAAATTTGCTTACATCTTAGCTCTACTTTGGAAGAAACAAAGTTTGAAGCAATTTGCAGCTGAGTTAATAGTTCACATAAATGCTAAATAGTAACTTATATATAACAAGTATCGAAATCATCCATCAACAATAGCCTACAAATTAAATCACCACACGACCTCCACATAAATTTATACTTTGTGTATTTCCTCAATTCTATTCACCATCAAATCGAATTAAACTTTAGCGTGTTGTGAATTAAGTGTTTTTTCCTTTGAATTTAAATTTAGTTTTGTTACGTTGTAATATTACGCTAAGCGTAATGTAAGGAAAAGTTGTAGTTTCATAATACAGTAAGGTTATATAGTTAACCGTGAACATTTTACAAGGTAAAGGATTTTAATTGGTTTCGAGTTCCTTCAAGAAGTTTCTAAGAAGTAAGACGTATGTCACCTAAACTTTTATAACTTTATTTTTTTGCCCTCACTGATGGTGTTTGACACAGCGATGAATCAAGCAAATGATTTCCAATACTAAAAAGGAATAGAAGTACATAGTCGAGTAATTTTTCGCGATAGTAAAGCTTTTTTGTAAGCGTTATAAATATATATTTACTGTAACGGTTAATCAAAAAATAACGAGAATTATGACTCAAGTGATCACGGATGTAGGAAAAACATAAACATATATTGGTGTTAATGCCAGTATTAAGGAGATATTCGCAATATATTATTATATCTAACGTATATGACATAAGTTAAGTAAGAAAGTAAGTGTTAATAGTGGTTTTACTGTAATCAGTAGATCCACACGTCACATTCCCACGAGCGCAAGTGCCAAGAGAAAGTCAGCAAAATATGCAAGTCGTGTTGCGCACTACGATTTTACTGAACACAATATTGTCGCAGTGTTAGCTATAAATTGTATATTATTAGTAATAATTGTGGATAGTTTCGTTTTTTTTTATTATAATAATCATCCAGATCGTGGTAGTGTCAAAAGTTATAGATAATCTTTATAAGATTGAATTTAAGTACTAAGTAACATTACAAACATTGTACGTAATATTAATCATGTTATCAAATTTTAACAAAATATTGAGTACTCCATATGCCATGCCGTACTTTGTAAAAAAAGCCCGACCTAGGGTAAGCTTAACCTAAATGTGAATAGCGAAACGCCAAAAGCACTGACCATTGACCGCTATAGAAAGTAAACAACTATGGATCCACTGCATGACCTTCAAGGCCTCGCTAGAAGAACAAGCTAAAACACACCTTACTTTAGTACACGAAGTTTTAAATTATTCAAACATATAAGATGAGGGAATCAAAAAACTGACAAGCTAACTTGGAAACTGGACCTTATACTTAAAAGTTAAGGTATGTTATGATAAAATTAGTAAGTTTGCAGCTATCGTATCTAAGCCAGGCCGTCCCCCCACGTCGTCACATAGTGAAAGTGAACGGTGACGTGAGGCACGCGGAAGCGTAACGTAGTAGCTAAGGTGAAGGCTCTACATTATTACTTTTTCTTACTAAGTATCGATGGATTTTCACTTAACTTTTTCATATAATTGATTGTTTAATACAAATCATAATTCAACTGAAACACGAGCTAATCTTCTGAACTTGGTTTACGAAGACCTGTTTTAAGAAAGTTACTTTCGAATACCGGTTTGCAAATCATGCAAACCTAAAAGGTCAATGTTGAGTACGTAACAAAGGAATCCACGAGGTCGCAGCGTCTTGCAGTTGGTGACACCAGCTATTTCGGCTAACAAGTGCGTCGGATGCTTGCGCAAGTCGTGTTCCAGATAATCTCGATTTCGGCAAGCCACGGTCACGGACACTCGAGACTATTTTGTTTTTTGTTTGCCACTTGCTTAGACTGTTGACATTGATTTGGATTATCCAGATTCTCGAAAAACCGTTGAATTTTATCTTAAGTGTAATGCGATTTTTGTATACTCACAACTTTAAGTTTTGGAAACATTTAGAGTGTCGGCAATGAGTTTATGCCATGCATTTAGAATAACAGCGCATAGGCCGTGACTTCCGCACTTTTTGCTGTACCTGTTAACCTTCGGCAAAAACCAATCAATTTAGTGCATTGAAGTAGTTATGTGTTGAATATATTTTCTGGCTATTACAATTTTAGATGACATTGAAGTCTGTTATTCTCTTTCAAAAATAACAACATACCTGTGTTAAAATTAAATGTTTTAAAAATTTGTTTAAACGCGGAAATTAGTAGAGCGTTTTATTCGAATATAAATAAAAATGACTAAACCGTGAACATGATGATTCAGAATTTTAGCTGACTAATTTTTATTTGGGTAACTTATGAAAGAATAAAATTTTCACAAAGATTGTTATAAACAAAACATTTTGCAGACGATACATTATTTAACTAAGTTTACAAGGCACGTCATTTTCGGCCTTGTTTAAGCATTTCTTTGCATTGTGCACCGAAAACCAATGAGGAAGGAAGGCTAAAAGGAACTATCAGTCATGCATAAAGATCGTTGACGAAAAAATCAACCGGAATTGATTCGGGGCCTCCAACTGATACGCAACAAGGGCAAGCCCTTTATCATACAATAAAAAAAATGATAAGAACGGTCGTACAAATGTATAGCAAGGTCTCGGTCCTAAGTCAGTGGGTAAAGGTCAATGTTATAACTATGAAGTCAACATCGGCTTTGGAATTTTTTCTATGAGACTAGCAATGTCGGTCGCAGTAAAAACTATAACCTTGTGACAATGAGATGTTTTCTTTTCAAAACCTAATCTGAAAAGCAAGAATTATAAAAGTTACTGTACCGTCGTCTTAATCCGGACTCTTAAACTTCTAATTTTGTAATACTTTCTTAGATTTACGCGAATATTTAATTATTAAAAAAAAACTGTCACCTTTTCGGACTTTTTCCGGAGCTCTCGTGAGTCTTTCCCGTAACCACGATTACTGTAAAGCATTCGAAACGAAGGGAACCAAACATCAAATCAATTAGAAAATATACTTGTATTTAAAATATTAATTTTGTATTGATTTAAGTTGCATTCATATACGTATATATGTATATCTACCTAATTTTAAAATTTGTAATGGTAATTTAACCGTAATCAATAAACTTCCTCAAAGCATTCCAAATTTTGTAAATAATTCAAAATATATGCTAGAAGGTCATACTCTTGAAACTGCGTAAAATTAAATTGATTTTTAAAATTTAATTGAGGTCTACTATAAACATTTTATGAACTAACTATGACGTCATATGACTAGACTGACGAGATTATATTCCAGTTCCCTTTTTTGATTTTTAGCGATATGATAGTTAGTATTTTTTTAATATTTTATTTAAAATGCGTGGCACCCATTAGGAGAATAAATACGTTTTATTTTTCCTAGATGAAACTTTTTTATTACTATGAGGTACTAATAATAAGTATTTAGATACTCTGCCAACTGCATTGACTGGAATTGAAATTACTTCAAAGTACTTTCAGTTCGACGATGCGCATGTTGTTAATAAATGACATGCAAATGGACAAGATCATACTCAAGTTTCACTTTTGATTGCTTCAAAATTGTTTTAAATGTAAAATTTAATTTAAAAGTATTTGTTTTATGATTTATATCTGGCAATTCTTGCAATATAAAATATATAGCCGTTTAGAATTAAAAAAAAATCGTATAGAAAATGTGGTAAATTACTTAATAAAGTTTACAAAATAGGGATAAGAAGTATAATTTTTAATCTTATTTAAAAATTCTTCCTTGAACCGTAACTAATAAATATTAAATAAAAGCCGATATTAAATAAAAGCAAAGTATTTATTATTAAGCAATGACAGAATACGACTGGTGTCACCGGCGTGCTAACGAACACTGACTCGTCGACAGGCGCAGGCGGAAGCGCGCGCGCAAGGCTGCGCTCATGACCTCGCGTCGTCTTTGTCTAGCGCTATCTAGCGTTTGTTTACCCGCGAGGCCGAATGCATCATACCTTCGACTACTAAATGATAATTTAAATAATAATAAAATGTAACGTCTATCTGTAGTTAGCGATTCCCGCATTGATATTGAGGGTCAAATGTTCTTAAAGAAAATTGCCTCAAAATATATTGGCAAATTGAAGAAGTTTTTAGTTGCGACGCATTTAATTAGATAACATATTATATAACCTTCAGAATGCTTATTCGTATTTCAGGAAAACACCAGACAGGTTTTTCCCAAACTTAGTTTCTTAGCGACAAAGTCGTCCTATTTCTTTGTTGAACTTTTGAGCAAATATCACTAACAGTAACCTGTAACACCTACTCTATGTATAAACCAAATTAGTCTACTCGCTTTAGGGTTATTAAGTAACAAACATACACACAAACTTTTGGATAATTATTATAGTAGAGTAATACATAATATATTGTGAGCAATTTGAACTTGCAAACTTTACCCAACTGCTAAATATGGAAGGTACGGTACCATCCCGCAAGGTTTATTTAAAAAAGTAATAAAAGGCAATGTGTTTGTAAAACACGAGAAATATTGACACAACGTAGTTACAAGATTCAATGTCTAGGACTACTCAATTGTTAAATCACAAGGCCACGTCGAGCACCTTCGATTATAAAATGATTGTTATTAAATCTATATAGCCGTATTTATTAAGTTTTTTTACGAAAAGCCTTGTAGGTAATTGCCAAGATAGATTTTCAGATATGACTTCATATTTAACTTTAGTATTTACTTAGGGAACAATGAAAAAACTTATGCTATTTTCACTGGATGCTTTGTTCTCGAGTTTTAGTTTCATTTAAGTCGTATCGCCTTCACAATGCGAAGATGAAACGATAGAGTCGAGGTTAGATAATTCGTTTGATAGCTGTGTGTTAAGTGAAATATCGAATAAAAGATTCTGGCAGGTCTTTGTTATCGCTTAATTTTATAAGAACTAAGTATATTAAGCATCTATATAATTTTTTCAGATACTGGCATGGAGTTACTAAACCTTGGACGTCGTATGACTTTTCGCGTGCTCCAATAGCTCGTAAGTACAGTCTTAATTAATATTAATTAATACTATCTCAATAATCCAAATATTTAATTTACAATTTCAACTCATAATTGTGTTATAATTATAAACGCATTTGTAATTCACAACAAAACTACTGATTCTTACAAAAAATAATATAAAACGCAATAATTCAAGGTTACTCGACTAAAAAAATACTTATCGAGTGCAATTTAAGACGTATCTCAAACTCGAGCAAGTGCGACGCACCTGCTAAAAAAACAAGGCGCAGTCACTTAAAAACAAAACTGGTTCAAATACGTGTCGTAGGCGTCAATGTAAAAATATGAAAGTAACGCTTGTATGAAAAAAATGTAGCGAGGCTTTGTTTCATAAAAGAAACACAAGTTATATATAATCTTTAGATAGACTTTTCAGTAGAGTACCTATTATTGTATAATAAATTTATAAGAAACTAGTGGCTTGCCCTCGCTACGATTTAAATTTAATAGTAAATATAATAAATATGTTTAACATTATTACAACAGCGCCATCTAGTTCCGTAGTAAGCTACGTTACGTGCTTGTGTTACGGATACCAGATAGTTGATAAGCTACACATATACATTTTAAATACATACATATTATAAATATTAACACATCTGTGCTCAACAAATGAATGCCCCCAGCGGGACTCGAACCCGCGACCGCTGGTGCAGAAAGTAGGGTTACTACCAACTGAGTCAAACGAGTCGTCAAACAGTATCGATTTAACAGTATCGTATAGAATTCTCAAAATTGTGACGTTTTTCTAGAAAAACTGGAAAACTGTTCTATTTATATCAAAGGTTTTCTCGTGACGAAAACTATAGATTCGGCCTTTGCCGATCAATCGATAACCATGACTATTTCAATAGATTTAAAAAAAATTTGATGTAAAGTTTCGCGTCATTTAAAGTTTTATTACATAAAATATATAGATAAAATGATTTTTGTTAACTTATTATTAATCTGTGATCTATAAATAAATCGAAACCAAAAAACTGCAAAATTGTCAACAGTTTTTTATAGAGGTGCTTTCATAATATACATGAAAATACAATATGATGACTCAGAAAATCTGTTTTTATTTCCAATCATACCAAATAAAGTAAACGTACGGTAAAAAAATATAATATTTGGTTAACCGACAGACGTTCGAATGTTGGCGGCCTTGTGGTGCGTTACAATTCGGGGTGAGCCGCTTCAGACCTCCGTGAAAAATAAGAAAAAACTGACAAAAAAGTCAGGTTACATTTACTAGAATAAAATAGTGTAACTTAACACAACTCACGTACTCATTTCAGATAAATAAACATTTAATTCAATGAAGGAAAACGTAATTTACATTTGAATGAATAATTTTACTAATACGACAGTAGAAAAGCTGCCAAAAATATATAATACTAATAAATTCTGAAGTTAATCATACGACATTAATAATTTTAAAAGCTTTTTGGGAGTAAACTCAAACGTTAAGAGCTTTAACTGAATTAAACTTAAACGAAATAGTCGAATATAATATTATTTTCTATAAAATTAATAACAATAATATAAATATCCGTTAATATATTTTAAACTCCGCAGTAGTTATACGTACGAGTAGTATTCATACAATAAACCAACGCAATAAAACCATCGCGAGATACTCGTGTTGAACATTAGTTAATATGTTTATTATTAATATCAATTTGGCCTTCAGCTTGATTTTTATGTTGATTTATATTTGGATTTAAAAACTTACGTTTAAATAAACAAATAAACACTTGATAACATGTATCTTATCTTCGCTAGTTTTTTGGGGCTATTCGAGAGGTGGTCGATAACTGTATCCTATAGAAGTGATTCAAGGCAAGCTCCAAAACAAGTAATGAGTGATAAACGGATTAAATGTATGAGGAAGTATCGCACGATTCGTCCTAGCCAGCCCTTGTATCACACAAAAACAACTCTACCACAGACGCACACAAATGAATATGGCAATGAGATAACTAACATCACAGCAAGGTCTCCAGTACTGGTAGCAGATAAGATATTATTAACAACAATAATCAATATAGCGAGCAATGGATATATTCATATATTTCTTTAAGGATTTTATACTCCTATTTTAAGTATCTTTTTTTATAATATATGGGTGATTCAGAACCGTTTTCTTTAGACGTAGATATTCTAGGATATTTTTACTGACTAGAAGTACAATAAAAAATATCGCCGTACAATTTTACATTTTGATAGCTAATATAGTAAACATACCATATATAATTTATAAAGCAGGAATGGTTGTCATCAGTACATACTCGTATAAATAAAATTGAAGTGTCTCTTTTTAATTTCAAATTAACAGCTTTTCATAAATGCATATGAAAGTATATACGGTACTTACTTCAAAAAATCAATTTTTAAAATTTTTGTTGTCTGTCTGTTTGTTTGTTCCGGCTAATCTTTGAAACGACTTTCAATCAATTTAACAAGAACATCACAAGCAATACTGATAGGATGCAATATATCCGGCTAGCTACTCCTCGCTTCGCTCAGGTTTGAGCTCTGTGAGCAACATAAACATATCTTTGACATGATACTGTGCATTTTCCGGGATAAAAAGTAGCCTACGTGCTATTCCAGAATATATTCTATCTCTGTGGCATCTGCGTTATGACGTGATTCAGTAACAAACATCCATACACCTAAATATTCAAATTCATAATCGGTCGCGCTCGCTTTAGAAACCGATCGAATATGGTTCAAACCTCGGGTCTCTATCAGTACAGTCACATAATGTGCAAAGACACATGTCTCATCATTATTAAAAAAAATTAAAATAAAAAAATATTACTTCGGTGTCATTTTTGAGATTTCTCATTCCCATGACCGCTTGCTCTAAAGATTCTGAAACGTCGAAAGCCCAAACCTACAAAAAAATCAAAGAAAAAAACGAAAAAATATTTTATTTAAAAAAAACTATTTGCCTAAATACGTTCGTAAAACAGACATGGCATAACTTTACCTGCGGACGGTACACACGTGGACCACGCATGAGTGTAACACGCAGTAATGACAATGTCTCGCGACAGGCGGCGGCCTTCGATGGAGCACCGTTGAATATTTTTAACGTAAGACTGCGCGTGCGCATTATTTTTGATACGTGCATCAATACTTTATCCGTTGAGAATTTAAATTTTATTTTGGTACTTTTTTACATACAATTAGGTATTCTTGTGGTTTTATAGGAAAATATGCTGCGATATTGCTTAGTCTTTAATAAAAATTTTTAGTAGCCGTCAACTATAGACTTGTAAGAATCAACTTAAATGAAATAGTATGCAATTACATATTGTTTAAATATAAGAAGAATCTGTTTTTACTTATTTGTTTTTTTTTAACTTTCACATTCACTATAAAAAGTACATTAGAAATTAAAGACAATAGTTCAGTCATAGATTATCCACGGATCTTACTCCAACAGGATCGACCGCGCTAATCTAAAAATAGTAGACAAATGAATCATGTTACCATAAATCATAATACAGTTGACATTTTAAGCTGGACTTACGACCAGACCATCTATTCCATAGTGAAATTTAGCACGTTCGAAAAGCTTTCTATACTTCGCTGATAAAATGTTACGAACGAGTCACTTAAATCAGAGCTTTAAGAGTAAAATAGTTTGAGAAGTCGTGGTTGTATTAAAGAAACCATGCTGTTAATTTTTAATTCACTTTCGTAAATTTTACTTGAGTAAACAAATTACGTTTTTTTCATTTAAGTTAAATGAAAGCCTTTAATCTCAATTGTATATTTATTATAGAAGATAAAACTAAAAATCTTTTTATAAAATACTAGTGACTCACCCTTGCTTCTCTTGGGGTCGTTCCTAGATACATTTTAACGTTTATTAAAGATTTTTCAGAGATGTGTTATTTTCCCGCAATCAAAGGAAATTTCATCAAAATTTGTTTCGTGATGCGGTCATAGACAGACAGACAAAAATAAAAAACTATAGATTCGACTCTGTATCGTTATTTCAATAAGATTTTCCAAAATTATTAAATAATAGTACAGATTCAACTTAGTTAGAACTTTATTATATGTATAGAAGATGGTCATATCAATAACTTTGGAAACTTCTGGGTTTTCAAATTTCTCCCTAAGAGAAATGGGAGAAACAGGCTGAATTAAAGACATTCGTCGTGTTCCCTTTCTCTTCGTTTATCTGTAACAGCGGACTTTCATCGCTGTACACTGCATTGTAGTTGTCGACTGACTCCGACGAATAAACCAATCTGAATAACAACCTAATCTCGGGAAAAACGACGTAAGATAACAAAAGTTTTCAATTGAATGTTAAGTTTATATTAAAAGTTCTGTTTTATCTCGCGAAATCTTATAGAGCTTTGAATCTAGATGGCATTACTGAAAGGAACTTCGGCTGAGAGCTTTTTTGTAATAGCATTTTCTTTGGTACGGCCTTAAAAGTAATTATTCCATCTTTAAAAAAATATTTTCTTAGTTAAAATTAATGTACTGAAGACTGCCCTTGAGGGTTTTTCCATTAAATCTGTTCGGCGATATCGCGTAACATATTCAAATATATAAAAAACATACACTCAAGTTAAAGTGTGACTCATGTAAAAATTCAAGGAAATAAATTTAAAATAGAGCCCTTTGAGGTTTATAACGCATTAGCGTATAAATATGGATCTAACTTAATCAATTTCTTACTGGAACCCTAAATAAGTGGTTACCAACGGCAGTGGTAGTCCAATAGTAACGCGCATGATCTTTTCATGTGCGAAACATTTTCAACATGATAACCATTTTGCATATTGGTGAAGGAAAACATTGTGACGAAACCTGCATGTTTGAGAGAATCTAGTAAGTTCTCGAAAGACATGTGAAGTCCGCTAACCCGCACTTGGTCAGTGTGATGTAATTGTCTTGATAACTCTGATATTAAAGGAAGGTCCGTGCCTTTTACAAAAATAAGATAATCTTATAATTTGGATAGATTTCAAAGTTTATTGTCTCGATGGCCTTGTTTATTTATTTTTTTATAATAATTGTACGCTTTAGGAACGTGTACCGACCTTTACCTTGAATTTTAATTGATATGTTACGCAAAAAAAGGCTAGAGCGCACAGATTATGTTGGAAATAAAAGTAAGTAGGTATATATAACTTTGTTGTAATCAGCCCTTCTTAAGATACCACTGGGCTGGGCTGAGCTATGGCCTACATTCAATACGAGGGGGATTTAAAACATTATTTCCAATATAAAAGCATGTTTTCCTTTACATAATTAACATAAACATAAAATTTGCATTCGGCGAGACGCGAACCTGTGTTCTTCCATTTAGTAGCTGGCTATTAAAAAGCCGCTGACTTAAAGATTGTATATTCAAAGATGAGTAAAATGATTGACGAGACCACACGCGTCTGAGGAAGCTGGGTCCCTTGTAGAAATGATGATGGATGGGCGAAGTTGCTTATGCGTTTCAGTGTTAAAAAGATAAAAATGAATAAGTTAACAGTTAAATTATATTATATTATGTTATAAACGGGAATTATTCAATTTCGCCATCGACTTCGCCTTAAGGGATGCCGAGAAGCTGTACGATATATTCATAACTATACTTGTTGATAATAATACGTGGTATTTGCATATAATGGCTGTATATGAATTATAAACATACTAAAAACAGTTATATTATTTATAAGAGTTAAAAATTGTTTAAAGAAGGATTTCTTTCGTTTTTTGCTTTTAAATATTTGTACAGGATATTTTTGCAGTATACATAATTGATACATTCTTTGTGTGCTAACTTACAAATTGAAATCCATTAATAGACGTGCGCCAGCGCATCGGGTGACGTACGACAAGGCTCTTCCTAGGCCTTTCTGAGTCACTGGGCATTTCTGTTACTTGGCAAGCGCCATAAGGATGCTGTGTGTATTATAAGATATGTACCTACCACATTCCATAGACTTTCTACGTTTTTAAATATGTTGAATAATAGGTATAGTTTATATATTTCTAGCGATTTGCGAGTGATTTGTTTGACCCTAGTTACGTCTTAGCGAAGCCCTAGTTCTTTTTCTAAAAAAAGAGTTGATTAAGTTATTCCTTATAATATCAGCTATATGAAAGACCTGTGAAAATCTGTCCAACGGGTACGCAGGTTAGTTAGAACAAACAGAGAAACAGACAGACGAATTTGCTAAGAACTGTGTTTTGCTATAAGAACCGCATACGTATTTAGTATTTGAAGTTACAAAAAGGCACTTACGTTTAAATCAGTAGTTCAATGATAATAGATAAAAATGATAATTCTGTTTAATAGTAAATGTGTATATTGATAAAATTTACTAATGCCCAGCATAGCTCGTATACAAGGGTATACGAGTATACTTCGTACACTGTGTGCAACATTAGAAGTTTTTGTGTACCATATCTGCGTTAAATACGAAAATAGAACAATTTTTATGCATATTAAAAAAATCCACGAAGAGTTCTTTATAGTCATGTCTCCTGGCATAGCTACATCTATTTTGGCGCAGCACCGTCTGTCATCGGTTGATATGTTCCGGGTTGGCATCCCGCCAGATGCACAAAGGATGCAAGCGCTTTGTAGTTATGATGACCGAAAACGCACGCATTAAACAGTTATAGTCTGGCTAGTAACGTCTAACAACTTTAACCTACCGACGAGCAAAATTTAGTTATGCACGTTACATAGCTTTTAACAATCGTTTAGATAGAAAACAAATCTTTACTACGAGAATCGTACATTTTCCGGAATTAAAAGCCTGTGCACTTCTAGACTATTATCTATATCTGTACGTGATAGTGTTACAAATTCATCGAAACTTTTGCATTTATATAGTAATAGAAGATTTATTGTAGCATTTGGCTCGTGTTAGGTAAGGTAAATAAATAAAGCCAATATGTTACACTAATGTTCTTAAATATCGCTGAAATTCATTGTATTCATAAACTTTCCTAATCTCATTTATTTGAGACTATTTGATTCAAATCCATCCAGTTATTTCAGTCTAAAAAAGTTAAAACACACACAAGCACACATACTAACATCCGCATTAATAGTAGTGGTATTTAATAATTATTATCGCCCATTTATCGAAGAAGCTATAACAATCTCTACAATGTACGAGAAGGAGCGGCTCAATTACTGGTACATATATAAACGATATTTCAAAATTTCAAAATTCTTACAAAAATATTTATAAATTGAAAAGCTCACCTTTATCCTTAACCTTTGGTCCACGCAATCTTTAAGAGCACCAAGAGGGCCGATCATATCGTCGATACGCGTTAGCACATTTTTGATTTTTTTCCTCTGTGGCGCTGTAACGAGACCTGAACAAAAGAGTTATTTTGAAATATTAAGATACATAAAACCTGAAAGTTATTTTTATATGAGATTTCTTTTTTTCTTGTACGATACAAGGAAGAGTATGATCGACATGTATTTTTGTTTTACAAAGCATATTTAATGATTAAGACTTATACGATTTTGGTACTTTAAAATTTACCTAAAAGACCTAAGGTTTGCTTCACTAAGAACATTCGAGAAAGTAAGAAATAAAAAAAAGCTATGATAGCTTATCGCTTTTTTATATTTGCTTTAGACTTTGTAAGTATTTTACTGTTAGCAGTAATTCAATTTTATCGAGTTGATCAAACGATGGAGTCAGGAGGATGCTGGAACTCCTCACTTCTCTACCAGTAGTTAATTTTGACAATTGCAAAACGTTACATTTGAGTGTAACCGCCGCACCCAGAGTTACTTAATGAACCATTAAGACGAGAATCTTCATACTAAAGAACGAATTAATGGTTCATTAAGTGACTATGAGTGCGGGCGTAAGAGGCTAATTATAAATGTATTAACGCCTTTTAATTTATGTCATATAAAAATTATCAAATTAGAGAAACATAATATATGGAAATTAGAAATATTCCGACTAGTAAAAGCGGTAAAGCCGAGACTATCTGGCCACTCGCGTCGTCGTGAGTCGGCAAATATTCGGCTCTTCTCAGCAGAACTGTCTTGCGAGCACACATTTAGTTTAAATTTTGAAAACGTAAAAGTGACGATTTAAAACTGCTTGTCTATTCAAATTAAATATATTTTGAATTGATTATTCAATACGTTGACTATTATAAATTAAAAAAAAAACTTCAGTTTAATAATATCGTATCAATATCGGTTCACATTTTTTTATAGACAGACCTCAGACCAGACATATTATAACTAGTTACGATCTATGTATTTTACATTAAATAAATCGCTACATTATGTAAACAACAAAACCGATCAATCAATTTTGCCAATCATACTCGTACCTGCTCTGTTGGAGAACATCCAAAAAAATTTTATTACACATAATTTTTCTTTTAAATCCTTTTAGTGGTAAACTTTAAAGTAATTTAGTAAATGCGTAAAATTTTGTAAAAAATTTACATCTACGTAATATGTGCCTTCCATTCATATATTTTGCATATATACTCGTACTTTCTACATAGCAAGGACTATGGTTTAGAGTTTAGACCACCGCACAGCGCTCACCTTTACCATAGAGCACGCTAGAAAGTTGTGAGGTAACCGATAGAATTATAAAGAAACTTAGACCCTTGCACTTTATTATCGCCTAATCACAGCCTAGGGGATATTAGAAATTTCAAAGATATACTATTAAACGTTATATAGTTATATTTTATAGTACCGTATTAATTTAAGTGCTTACTACTTATATTCATTATAACTCATGCTAGAATACTCCTTTCCCTTCTTGTAGTACATGTCAGACAACACTTCATAAATATAAGCCACTTTTAAAAAAAATGAAAATTTTTATTTAATAATATCACTTAGTGATGTTGTAGTACAACATAATTATCATTCATAGTGTTCTTTCTCTAAATATTTTATAAGGTTTAATTTAAGTCCAGATTTAGTTGCCTTGTTCACATCAGGAGGCCCGTTAGAAAGTACCAATACAATTGAACACATTGTAACAATTACAATCGTTTGGAAGAAAGTGCAGTAATTATTTAACTAAGAACGCCATGTAAATAAATGTCAAGCAAGCGTTGTTTGTACCTACAGGTGTTTTTCATTACACCAAAAACTGAGATCAACGACTTTTGCGAATACGTCAACCTTTTACACCCCGCAAAGAAAATATAAAACATATGGTTCTCTTAAACAAACGCTATAAAAAGATATTGTGTTCATCGATTTAAGATGAAGTCTTTTATAAGAAATTCCGATATAAGCAAAAAATGAATGTTATAGGTCGTTGGAACTGTAAATATTCAAGTCAATGAATAAAACTAATAAGTCAATACAGACTGATAAATATAAATGATAACTAATAAAAATCATCGCGTATAAAAAATGGACTCGTAAAATTGCGTGAGAGCGATCATTAATACGGTCAAAGATCTCAAAACACTAACAGTGATACAATTAACTATAATAAAACAACAGAAGTATCCCATAAAAGCTACTTTAAAACTTATTTTTTACCAGAATCTAATTTCCCTTTTCAGATTTAATCTAAAGTATCTCTCATGCACTTTTATCACAAAATATTACCTAAATGATACTGTCCATGCAAAACGACGTAACAAGTAATAAATCTATGCAACTTGGTGTAGCATGCGGTCGCCGATCGCGAATTACTTTCACTATGGGGCGGTGACCGCGCGCGGGGTCGTCGGCCGCGAGCGCGGGAAACATCATACCATTCAGAAAAGCTGGATGTAAGCCACACGGCCTGAACTTACCGGGACTATTGATACAGATTAAAAATAATATTAATTATTATTTATAATCTGTGGATTTAAGCACAGACTAATTATATTGCTCCAGTTGCTGTTGATATTTATATTTTTTGATTTAAAAATCTTTTCTTCTCTAGATTTATTGGTTAAAATATTTACGTGTACTACATTCGAGTATATTTTACTAACAGATTTAGTATCGTGAAAATGTACATTATACAGTTTATTATACTAAAATACATAAAATAACTCAAACTGCTTTTATTGTTATAAAAGTTTAGCCGGTCTGTTGTCTCAAATTAGACTGAAATTCTGGTCACGTTTCACATACGCCATGTTTACACAGATGCGCGCCGAATCTGTTGCATCACTTCCGTTTGCGTTCCGTTGTACGCGTAACACGTGCCGATTTTATCTAATTACTAGATTTATAAGCAATTCATTTATCTTAGCATTTATCATTCATAATATTAAATAATTTAAAAACAAGCTTTTTGCACGTACCAGTTCTATTTTTGTGTAGGTTATCGTGGTAGTGGAGTTAATTTAAAAAGTTCATTGACATTTCTTTTAAGTTGTTAATTATAAAATAAAATAATTTTAATAAATACACTATCATTTGTGTATTCCTAACCTACTGAGACTAATTTATAAGGCGTCGTTTAAAGTGAAGTAATACGGAGATAAATATAGCAACGATAAGATGTAGCACGCGCAGACGCTTGCCGGCGCGATAACACGCGCCATTATACTACATCAGCAAGTAGCTTGTTCGCAATTTTGAGGATATTACATGTATCTAAATGATAAAGTTTAGACAAAATCTGTTCAGCACTTAAAATTGTTTTAACTAGGTATAAGCGCGAATTAAAGTTTATACTTAATGAAAATAATAACTAGATCATTTAAAATAAAAAAAGTAGAAACAGGACTCGTGTTGTCTACTGCTTTTTACAATACATTTACCAAATGGTACTACATATATAAATTTGATGGTTTCCTAACATTTTTGCTTAAAAGAAATTGAAATGAAAATTGTTAGTACCAGTAAAGAACACCTAAAAGCTTAAATAAGGAAATGCTTAATAAGATGAATGTGAATCAAACAATGATCTTCCAGGTATGCAAACACTCTACTACTGTACTGTACTATACCATTATAACATAGTAGAATCATTTTCCTTCATATTTTTTTCTATTTAAAAGAATACTTAAAAAAATAATACTAACGCCTTTCTTCAAAAACGTTCTGAGTTTGCTTAAACGTTTCCAATCAATCGCACTAATCAATTTCCAATTTTCCACGACAATATAACAAAGTATCTTTTTATTACACTAAATACTTTTACGATTATGCATCCATTTATTAAGTCACTTAAAGCTAATCGAAGTATAAAGTAGGTAATGTTTTTCAGTATAAGATCAATGACCGATGAACCAACCATTGCTTGAACCATGTATTTTTATCCGACATTATAAAAGGAAGCAGTTTTCAATTCGACCTGTATGTTTGTTTTTATACCAAACTCTTAGCAGATTGTAAACAAGTTGGGCATGTTTAAGGTACTTTGTTACAAACAGCATTTATCTTAATAATAAAATTGTAAGATTTAATTGATTAAAAATACTTTCACAATACTTAATCTGGGTAAATCGTATCTTAAATTTTCTAAATTTTCTTCTTAGGACCGTACGTACTCTCGCAATTCCCGCGGCTCCGCCTGCGTTTTATTCACTATTAAAAATAGGGATTGACGGTAGAAGGATGAAAATTATGTACTTTTTAATACCAAATCATAAAAAAATAAAAATTTGGTCTAAAAACAAAAAATACAAAATCTGGAGATGGCCTTATCACGTAGGGGAATAAAAAATAGCTTCAGACCTATTCTCAGACCTACCGTTTTGAAGGAGTTCGATAACAACACTGTGACAAGAGATTTTTATATATTAGAAAATGTACCTACTTAAATAAGCGGAGTGTTTGAAACTCTAGAGATAGTAAAAAACCGAGCTTTTTATCTTTCTTTTTAGGCAATAATCTTAAAGTCGAAGTCCTTAATATTGTTTTCTTTACGACGACGCAATTACGTAATTAAGTGCAAAGTTCTCCATAAATGTTTACACACTAAAAGTCATAATACTTAATTAATGATAGCTCATCGTAAATGCGCAAGCTTACATTCAAGAACAAAAAGCTTTTACATTCCATTACAAATTTGGAGCCGAATGAGCTTTGTGAAATTTCGAGAATTTTCCATGTATTACATAGAATTCAATGGGATGTCAGTGACCGATACTTCAGGGCAAGCATTCTTATGTGGAAAGTGGTTATGCAACTCGTGCACGCGAAAGTCTAAATGCACATTAATAAGAAAATCTAGTAAATTATTAAATAATTCAAATTACTTTAAAATAAACTAGATTTAAATTAAAAACACATACATTAATTATATTTCGCTCCTAAAATATTAATATTTTTTAGATATTACTGAATAACCAAGAGATAATAAATTATACAAGTTTAAATATCTCAACAAACTATTCTATTTATTATGTAGGTACTTATGTACATTTACATACCATATATATGTATGCTTTACATAAATGGTACATATATATTTAATTACGTCAATAAACATACATGACCTGATACAATTTTCATTAGTTTATGGCGATTTTATAGTGTATTTAATTTATTATCCACAACAGCGTGTCATTGACCGATGCTCCAGGGTGCAGGCATGCGTCCCACTCATGTGGAAAGCGGTTATGCAACACGCGAAAGTCTATTGCAATGAATCTCGATGACATGATGAGTTTACGCTTCGATTACCCATTTCATAGACAGCTCTTATAGTTATTAGCACTTTTTCTTGTTGTTATATGAATATGCTATTAGGTTTTTCATAATTAAATCGATTATTTTGACGGTAAATGAAATATGATTCATTAATGATGAGAGAACGCATTAGTGCGATGCAATCTTACGAGCAATTGTGATTTCTATAATATTAATGATACTTATATTAGTAAATTTAATATTGACGTGAAAATTTTTTCGGACTATTTTCGTTATATTATGTAAACTACTACTATGTAAACCGTCATATATACCCAGTGTTCAAATAAAGCTGTAAATTGTCTTTAAATATCATGAAAAAAATTCCAATGAACTACATAATAATACATTAAATCTGGTTCAGAGCATAACAATAAATTGAATTGCAAACTCATTTTCGATTATCGATTTCAATGTATCGATGCAATCTTCACTCGAAATCTATTTACAATCGAAAGCTATCTCGATGCAACAGTTGTTTATTTGCTTCCGTGTTATAAAACAGTATGGCTACTCTAATTAAACAATGATAAAATCGATTTTGTTTCAAATTAGGTCTGTATTGCAATAGTTTATGGTATCTATGGATTTAACAGTGGCCAGGTGTGCGTTTCGTTGGCGCGCAAACTTTCCCGCGCCATTTTTGTCTAATATATAATTGGCAGTATCACGCAATCGCATGTTCGCCCTAAATAACATCTAAAACGCATCGCTTTATTGTTCTGTAATGATACGTGAAAAAACGACCTGTTTTGCAATAAAGTAAAAAGTGAGAGTTATTGTCTATTGATTAGAAATGCACGTAAATTTTGTTGCGGAGAAATTTTTATTTGATAATCGTTGCAGCATCGGCGATGATGAAATAAACCCGTTCTTATATTGTAATTTGAAATATGGGGGCTAGACATGATATCATTCTCTTATGGTGTATGGTGGTGGTTATTGAATAGAAATCTAAATTTATAACATAAATATTACAACTTCTACTACTTCTTATTTCTGATCTAATATTATATTTAAAATTTCAATTTTTGCTATGATTGTAGCGTGGAATATAAGTTGTCTAAGCTCTCGTCTAAGTTACGTGAAGCTCGTTCACAGAGATTTCAATTATAATGGACTCTGTAGAATTGAAAATTTGTACAACTTTAGTAGGTATATACTTAATGTGTGTATTTCAAATTAGTTTTTGTGCTGGAAATGTAATGTAGAAGCTATTCCCATCATACATTTCACCAAAATCCGTTAAACTTCAACACGAAGAAGGTACAAACACATTGTCACTCGCTAACTTTGCAATTATGATAACGTTGCCACTCACGCTCGCTTCACTCGAGTTCGATAGTACTTTTTAACGGCTAATATGGATGTTTAGTATAGTTTTATTTACTAAAACCCTACACCCTCTATGTACCAAAGTTAATTTAAATCGGTTCAGTAGTTTTGGCGTGAAAACGCGACAGCCAGACAGAGTTACTTTCGCATTTATAATATTAGTAATAAGGATTCTATAATAGCAGCTACAACATGAATAAAATACATCATAATATTAATTAATATTTTTATAGCAGCGACACGCTACAATAACAGAATAGTACAAACGAAGGCTGACGGGTCACGGGCGTTATGTTAATTCATGTCATTGTTAACTTGCATTGACTAACCTACCTATAAGTATAACTTTGCATTCGGTTAAAAATTAAGTGTAGAATATCTCTTGGTATCTATTACTAATCTTTTATCTTATCTAACATGTAGGTACATATAATGGGGTAAAAAGAGGTGATATAGTTGGTGCTGTTGGCTCAGTCTTATAATAATATTACGTTATAAAGTTCCTTCATTGTGAGTTGCTTCATTATGTCCTGAAATGTTGAAATTTATACTTTCTATTTCTTAAAGGTAAAAAATAGGACATATTCTTATTTATCATATCGTACAGCTTTATACTACATGTAGTACTTATATTGTAATAGCCCTTTTGTACGTCCCATTGTCAACTACACTGGTCATGTGCGTGTTCGCAGACTTCACAAGTCTTTCGAAAACTTGCTAGGTTCTCTCAGACATGCACGTTTCACGATGTTTTCCTTCATAATATGAAATGTGATAATCGTGTTAGAAACGATTTGCACATTAAAATATCAGAGAGGCGAAACCCTGAATTTGAACCCGCATCACTCGGTTTTCCATACGAGGGCGTTACTACTAGACTACCATTGCCTTTAATTTTTATTAATACTATAATATGTTTCGAAATAATAAATATTGTAATACACAGAAAGCATATCCTTTTTCTTATGAGTCAAGCAGACATGACGCCCAAAAATGCTGCCGACGTTCAAGGTAGGCCGGTAACAGTATCACCCCAGGCAATGCATCCGACTGTAGTCACGTAGACATGTACGAGTGTAAATTATTCAAATACAATAAGATTAGGTATCCAATGTACTAGTGCAGATGCGTCATCCCATAGAAACCTTTTTTTATTGGATAGTTACTTGGCGTTTATTCTCAAAATTTTGCCCTACTATATTTTACTAGCAAAAAGTTGAACTTTGTGAGGGCTCGCGTTATTTTCCTAACGGGTAATAATGTTACAGAGATGTTAACTCTTTGGTTTTCTAACAGATGGCGTTAGTAGCACAATAAAATTCTATCCAATGAGCACAAAATTGCTAGTGTCCATTTTTTAATAGTTATAAAATTACATTTTATACAGATAATAACACATCTAGATATGAAGTTAAATTAATATATTAAAGCGCAAATCTAAGGAGTGATAATTTTTCAGTAAAGTGTACCACGAAATGCTCAGGTTGTGGGATAGTGTTAATAATAACCATGTATGTATTCAGCCCTTTTAAACGTTTATTGCGAAGGGGATAAGGCTATGGTCAACCACGTTAGCAAAGTGCGTGTCGGCGGACTTCACATGTCTTTCGAAAGCTTGCTAGGTTCTCCCAGACATGCAGGTTTCCTCGCAATGTATTTGCTGTCTTTAGTCTTGGGTTAAATTCCTTGATATGATCTGTATTTTAATAGTAGAAGTCCAACTCAATCACACCCCATCTAAATAATTCATATTATCGTTAAAAATAACCCTCGTAATTAAAAAAAAGTTTCCATATTCTGCAAATAACTTCTTCGCCGTCGTAATGTTACAAAATATATAAAACATTAATATTGTTTGGACAATCTAAATACCTCTTTTAATTTGGTAAAACAAAAATAGCCATAACGGCGGTAATAAATTTTTTATTGGCTCTAAAGTAAGGAATACGGACATGCATCGGTTTTATATCGGGCTAGCACTTATCTGCGATGTTTTTGGTAACCTGAAGGTCCAGTAATGATTTTTTCATTAGCACAAACTTTATCAAAATAGAAACAATCGCAATCGGTGATATATATTTATGTATACAAATAGGTACATATATATCGTTAATGTGTTTGATTCAGTCTTAATTACCAATTTAGTAGACCAATTGAAATGAAATGGAGACTAACGTTCCATCATTAGTTAGAATTGGTTAAGTCTACTTACATTAACTACGCTTTTAAGACGTAAAAGGGAAGCAGCACAATTTATTTGATCTATATTTTTTCATTCAATACTTGGAAAGCGATGAACTTAGAACTTCGTTTTTTAAGTCCACCAAAGATAAAAAAAATATACCAATTAGGTATATTATAGTAGAATGAAATATATTAAAAATTTTGAGCTTTTGGTGCTTATTTTAACAGTAAAAAGGTATTAGCTTAAAAATCAATTATTAAAAAAAGAAAATTCGTTATTGGAAGTGGATTTTTTGAGAGATTTATAAAGGCTCCTAAAAACTTTATTGCGGGTACCATAAATTACTTACACCCTTGTGAAGTTGGTCAAATAATAGAATAACAAGCACATAGCTACGTTCTCTTTGTATGGGCATGGAAGGAATTGAGGAACTAACACACACTAAGGAAATAAATGCGTAAATACAATATTTTATGAACGAAGTCAAAGTCGTATTCTTAAAAGTTCATATAAAGTTGTCATATAAATATTAAATACTAATCATGTGCATTGTGTATTTAATGTTAGAACGCTCAAACTAAAAATATTCATTTCATTCATTGGTAAGGTGAAAAAACTGAAAAACTGGCCTTATTCATTAAGAAAAACCCCAATAATCCCTGATAAAATTTCATACCTACAAGTTACAACATAAACATTTTACGATGTAAACTGTTAAAAATGCATCAATTAAAACTGTCAAAATGTAGATTGATAATGATCAATCACAATTAATGATGGACAAAGTGGAGCTTTGGCAGGAGGTTCTAAAAATAAGACGGTTATACTCCTAATTATTTCATTCACACGCTCTGCGTCCGCTCGCACGCGTCGAAGCCGCACAAGTGGTTGGGTGGCCTGGGGTTACCAGGCGACAGGTTCGCGATGGATATTACCAATACTTATAGGCTTTAATATTTTTGAATGAAGTTGAAATGTCCGTTTGATCATCAATATTTTGCTAAATGCATAATATGTTATTTATACGGTACTTTTTTACTTTTGTCTGTCTCTCGATCTGTTTTATAGAATCAGAATAAGGGTTCCGTTAATAAACAACCTAGGAATGACCTCTAACAAAGTTAGTATAAGTGTAGAATATCATTGTACCTTTCAAGATTTTGTTCCTTTCTTGATATTTTATTGTTTGGTTAATCTAATATTAGTCATGTCATCATTACTCTAAAAAATGGTTGTAATCAAAAACTATTTAATTAGGCTAATTATTAAAATATCTATGCAGATATTTTAATGTTAACGTCTCCAGTGAGTTAACGTCTCCATAATATAAACAAAACGTTTCCTAACTGATAAAAGGCATGTTATCTCGCATTTTTAAGTAAATTACTATCTTTTTTGGGTCCATAGTCACGGTACAAGTAGCTTCTTTTGTTTTTTTTTTCATCCAACACAAGCGTAGCCAAGGGTCACAGCTAGTTTAGAAATTGCAACCAGCGTACCTATAAATAAATATAGCCAGCGATACACGTGGTAACCCTATCAGGCCGTTTATCCCGGCGGGGGGAACGACCGTCGGTGACACAGAGCCGCGCGTTGAACGGCCTAGACTGACCTCGTGCGTGACCTGGGGTTGACTGGCGTACGCATGTGGGAAAGGGTTGACAGCCACTGCATACTGTTATGTCATTAGTGTTGCAACAGGAGTTATGCGGATATGCGAACTGTTATTTTTTTTTATTTTTGCCCACTTGTACGTACTTTTACATGTACTCAAACGTTAGTTGTGTACATCATACATATTTATGTATGGTCATTGGTTGTCAATGAATGTCGCTATTTATTTCATGTTAAAACATGTGTGTATTTCGTACTTTGCACCTTTCTAGAGATAGCATTTAAAAGATTTCAAGTCGAGTTTTGCAATTTTTGTTATTTGCCAGTTAATCAGTTAAGTTACAATTTGAAAGAAATATTTAGTAACTTTTTAGATTCATACTATTTTAACAACCTGTTATTTTCCTGTATTCTGATGATTATCGAACAATGATCAAAACAACAGTGCAGTGTATAAGTTTTGTGTTTAAGTTTTCTCCTGGTACTATGGGTGCTGCACTTAATTATAGGCTATACTTATTAATCAGATATAAGAAGTGAACTATCAATTTCTTTGTACTTTACCCAAAAAATTTTAAAAAAATCAAAGTTTTTTCTTTATAAGAATAAAATTGTAAAATGAAATAAAAAAAATAAAGAACAGACTTTTAAACAGCCCTTATCAAATGAATTTCAATAGTTTAATGGACTAAGTAATTCATAATAGTAATACATAATTAGACCTTTTCCTCAACTTTAGCTTATCTTTCCATAGTATCATATTTCGTGCTCCTAGACTAACTCTTGTTTAAATGCTTAGTAAATAAATAAATTAAAGATTTTTAATTATTTAAATTTTTATTTCCCATGAAAAGAATATGTCCCTGAGGAAGGCTGAAATATTTTTCAAGTAATCTGTTACTAAGCCATAGTTCACAGAGTAACTTGAATGATTTTACTTTCTATGTCCCACATAAAAGTGTTATATAAAATTGCAGCAATTAACATTTGGGTAATTTTCAAATGCTTTGCTCAACAGTTAGTTAATAGCAAAAACTTTATTATTATGAGGGCATAATGTTAAGCCAAATATAATATTAACTTCATTCACCAGCATCACGATTCATTCAAAACAATATGAAGTCAGGGTGCCAAAGCCGAGACCTTTGCCGTAAAACAGTGATTTCAAATTTTGATGTATAAAAGTAACATAAAATGACTCTTTGTTGTTTACTCTTAAATAGTGCTTTACTGTTTAAATTATAAACAAGATATATTTCTTAGCTAATTACAAATATTTGTATTTAGCTAAAAAAAGAACTGGGTTCTTACTTTTCACCTTTGCTTTTAAAGAGATTATGATTCAATTCAATTCTCACATTAATGGCTTTAAAGCTTGCCAGTTGAGCACAGATTACATGTTCAAAAATTGAACATGCCACCCACATTGGAACTACTACAAAAAATTCACTGAAGCTTTACAGCTATTTTATGAAAATTTACCCATTAAATGACATCATGCATAACTTGCAAATTATAGCATACACAAAGGGCTAAGTGAATCTATTGTAATTTAACTGTTAACTGGCTATAAAAAATTGACATAATATGCAAATTATTCATACATTCTTGACTTAATGACCTAACGCTTGGATAATTATTGTTTTCCAACAGGACTTTTATTATTGACTAGGGGCCACCCACGCTTTGCTCGGGTTTGTCCCTAGTTATGTGTTGTATATCTTTACTTTGCACCACCCGCTATATAATTGACTTGATTATAATATGAATTAACAATACACGCACCATGGCAACGGTCATAACATGATACATCAAATGCGGTTAACTTTTTAAAGTTTTTTAAATTTTCTAATTTTCCACACAACTTTCTTAATTTTTTCTTTCATATGATCCTTATCCTGACAATAACAAACACAACAAAAAAAGAATAAGCGAAATCGGTCCAGCCGTTCACGCGTGATGTCGTGACCAAGAAAAATAGGGATTCATTTTTATATATATAGATAATATATAGATTATCTAATGGTTCTGTATATATCTGATTCTGTATATTCCGGATATATCTGATTTCTATCAATTTCAATTCATTGGTAGTACACATGAATATGAATATATATAGCTTGGAATTCAAATATGTATAAGCTTTTTGTAAAATATTTTCTTTTACATTCAACTTAGAAAACTGCTAATAAAAATATTATAAATCCACAGTGATGAATACATTTTAATAGACTTGATAGATTGACAACATCAATGTGACATCAAAATAATAACATAACCTAGAAATCATACCTTGATACTGAGCAAAACGTTGTTTGTTCTTTTCTTGGAGCAACCGTTCCTCTTCTTCCTTTTTCTTTTTTTTGTCTTCTTCTCGTTTATCTACTAACTCTTTACGCCCCACAGGGACAATAGAATTACTTTGTAAAGTATCATACTTTAAGGCAGCTTCAAATTGTTGCAAATTCTCATACATTGGCGCAGTTTTAACGGGTAGCTTTGGTTTATCAGTGTAAAGAGCTTTAATTGGATCATATTTTGAACTACAAGCACTGATTTCCGATTCAGAAGATGATTCTGACGACATTTTTAAAAAAATTCCAAGAGAAATAACCACAAAAATGTAAACACTAGGTTTGACAGCTGTTTGTCAAAATGACATCTGCGTTTCGTTTTCTGCAATAAAACGTCAAGCGACATTTTATAAGTATTTAGTTTATTATTTTTTAACTTATTGTTAAATATATAATATGATTTTTATATACATAATATAGGAAAATTTGTTATAATAAAATAATTATTTAGAACTGAATTTTAAATTCAGTATATGAAACAAACAAGCAAATGAATTAATCAAACCGCGAGTTGTTAAACTTGAAACTAGTTTTTATACTGACATTGCATTCATAGCGATCTCGTGATAGAATGTTGAAGGCTCTTCCTAACTCCAATAATGTATTTAATTACAGCTATTATGAAAGCAATAATGTAGAATAACGTTGTAGGTTTTTTTTACAATTTATAAGTACTTGGGTTTTGGTTTGCTATTCGATCACAGATGGCGCTATAATTAGTGACGGTAGTTTTAAATATAAATCAAATCTAAATTAATACATCAGCAAATGTAAATATTATGTAAAATCATGTTGTTTGCTGATATTCTGAATAAATTAGATACTATCTTGATATGTCGAACTCATTGCCAATATTGCGATAGTGTAATAGCAAGGTCTTCATAGTAGCGTGCAGTAGGAAGTAAACGATCAAGGTCGACTAGAATTATTTATCTAATATACTACTAGTTACAAGGGAAAATTTCAACAAATATTACAAGTAAAATATTTATTGCGACGTTAAGTGTTTAGATAAAATAATATGAAATAATACGAAGTTGTTAAAACTTGTTACAAATTATTGAAATAAATTAAAAACTAAAGTGAAAAACATTTTGCTAATCAATTCTATCTAGTAGTCAGTAATTTAATATTTTTCTTGATAGATGGCGGTGCATTTTTAAA
Organism: Boloria euphrosyne; assembly: GCA_951802675.2. Lineage (NCBI taxonomy): Eukaryota > Metazoa > Arthropoda > Insecta > Lepidoptera > Nymphalidae > Boloria > Boloria euphrosyne. The sequence goes on from OX637871.1 coordinate 15,354,240, forward strand.
CACTATATTATATTGATAATTAGCCTTAAAATTTAATACGTTTAGATATAAGACTTATTATGTTTAAACGTTGCTTAAACATAGGCAAGGCAAAATAAAATGTACATATTTAGAATAAGTACTATATTATTTTAGAAATCACATCGTGGATCACAATCAAAATTGTAAAACTAGCAATATTGACGGTAATGAGGTCATAACTCATAGGCGAAGGCAATAGAAGTTCTAATACTCGTAAAAACAAATTTGAATCCCACTATAAGTTAAATGTATTTGTACAACATATTAATTGCATAACCAAGCCGGTTGGCATGGCAACCGCAGTAGTAGAGTCAACGCTCTAGCCACGCCGCCGCGCCGTACCAACTCAGTTTCACTTTCCAACTTTTCTCGATGTTCTTTTCTTTATTCATTAAAAAATCGCAACAAAATGTTAATTTTAACAAAATCCATTAAATCGATGAATTGCGCAATCAACTTTCGTAGTTGTATTTTAAAATGGATATCTCACGAATATTAATTAATAATTATTAATCTCCAGACAAAACTATACATTATTTATTATAGAATTGTAAAAGTGAATTAATCATGAGCGTTCTCGCTTATTATACTTTTATATTGCACCTTTTTATTAACAAAACAAAGAATATTATGAATATTCTGTATGTAACTAAATTATTTTCAATTAAACCAAATTTATGTACATTTACAGAATCTATATTTATTTTATTCACAACAAGCGACTTTCGGCTAAAAAACAAATACACCTGTCAAACTTTAGTGATTTTAACACAAATCTGACGACACATTACGCTCAGTTTCGCGAGTTCAAATCTAGGAGTTTTTTTATTGTGTGACGAGCACGAATGTTTGTACTCCAGTCATGGGTATTTACTATTTATATTTATATAACACAAGCCTCGAAGCTTACCATGGAACTGGACGATATTGTGTGTTTATGTTTCAACATAATATATTATTATAATTTAAATGATTTACCGTATTTTTATAAATAATTAAAATCTTCAATTATTTTCTATACTAATTATATTATGTGAAACCTATAATAATAAACAATTACTAGAATAATTAATCATTACAAAGTGAAAGAGTGTAGGAAGAACGAAAACAAAAGTATCTGAGCAAGTTGTAATTATAGTGAGAGGCTTTGTTCATTGAACACTTCTTATTCAAGTGTTTGTTCTCCACATTATGCTAGTTGCTTTCCGCACATTGTCACTATGTTCAATGCCATTGTTTTAAATACCATTTGATGACTACCAAAGTTAATAGCTTTTTGTTTTTCTTTCATATTTTTAAATGGAAAAAAAATGAAATCTGAGATCTAACTTCTAATCTTATCGTAATTATAATCTGTATTAAAGTACTGACTACATTAGTATCATCCTCAGTCCACTGCTGGACATAGGCCTTTCTCATGGTGTGCCATTGAGCATGGTCTTGAGCCCTGCGCATCCAGTACACCCCAGCCCTAGCCAGCCAGCCATTAGTATATTTTTGAAGAATTAATTTGTTCGTTTTACTTGTTTCCAGAGCAACGTGTGCGTAGCGGGTGTAGGTGCGGCCCGCTGCATCTATGCCGCATCGACGCAGCTTCGACATACACCGGGACGTCGCCAGGTGAACTCGTCACACTACTACTATACAATATTAATATTAAAACTTCTTGGCAAGTATTATGAATTGTATGCCAAAACATTAATTTATTGATTAATGAAATATGTTAATTTTATCGACTCAAAGTCTTTTACTTATCAGTAATAAAATAAGTTAACAGGTAATAAAAAGCATATTTTTAGAATATTACTTCCTAATGATTTTGAAATGATTTAATAAAAATATATCGCTGTTAGGATTAAATTTTTGAAATGCGTGAGAGCCTACTCTTGTCGTTTTCACAGGTCACTGCTGAAGAGAAGTGGTGTGCTGGGGGTGAGGTAACCTGGCGGGAATAGTCAAAACCGACAATACAATGTGTTCCACTAAGTACCTAAGCGTCACATAATCTTATACATCGAATAATGTACAGTCCGTCCAAACACTGCCAAACTTTAAAAACGAATTTATTAATTTAGTGTATATTCGCGTGTGCGAGTGTTGTGTTAGTGTAAGACGCCATCCGGCGTGATCGCGGCGAGGTGGCGGGGTCGCATACGCCGTCGGGGCCTTTGGCGATGCCATTTATTGAAGACGATTGGTGGTCAGCGGAGAATGAGGGCAGAATGGTCGATCTCTCCAATTGCCTTCAGGTAGGACTCGGTTTTTGATATTTTTCAAATGGTAATGAGATTAAATTTAATTTTGTTATGAATTTTGAGATATGTTAAAATCCTTAGTCCTTCTTGAACAATTGTTAATTACACATTAATTTTAGTTTCAGAATTAAATTACAATTTAAATATTTCTGTTGTTGCGTTCTTGTTCAAATTTTAAATTTATTACTAAAGCAAAGAGAACATTAAAAAACTTAAATCAAAATATACTATTTATTCAAATAAGCAATTTTAAATCATCTAATTTAGATTTAAATTTATGTTCTTTATAATATGTCGTATAACTTTAAAATAAGTTTAAAAGTAGGTAAAATAACATTTGCGTAACAATAAATGAAACCATTTAGTACTACGATGCTTTCTTATTATATTATATCATTTACAGGATGCGGTAAACGGATCTGGGCAAACAGCGACACAGTTACAGCTACAAATGGCGACATCTCTCGGTGAATTGTCTCAAGCGGAGCTGTCCAACTTTGTGGGGGGTCTCACGTTGGAAGCAGATGGCTCTGAAGCCACGGACCCTGATGATATTCTGAAACAACTAGGGGAAACCGCTTTTGATAATTTTGACACATTTTTCACTGACCTTACCAATTCTACTGCAACAGCGCCGCCTGTTGAAATAAAGGTATTGTTTTAAACTTCATATTTTATATATTTACTGCTGCCAACACTTTCGAAAGACATTTTGTAAATAAAAATACTTTGTACATTGTGAATATTATTTTGGATATTGTCTTTATGCAATAAGAAAGGTTCTTAACACGACATTATATCTGTATTTTCAGCAAGAGGAGAACAACAACATATCTCCGACCAATCAGCTGCAAGGCTACTATCAACAAAACCAGCTGGCGTTACCAAACAACGGTCAACAGCGTTTACAACAGCTATTGCGTTCTGGTACCAGCGCCATAAATCATGCGGTTGCAAATAATATCAATAATGGCCGGTATAACATTGCCTCGGCCAATCCATTACTCGCTGAAAAATTAGCAGCGACATCTAGTGGCATAAAGCAAGAACCAATGAATTCTGAATATACAAGTATGAACTATGGAAGTGCATCTCCAATGCAGCGGGTGCCGAGTGGGAAGCCTCAGGTGCATGACGCTGGCGGAGGAAAAGGTAAGTTTTTACATTCAAAATCCGTTTACTTTTATTTATTAGTATATAATATAAGTAAGCTTACAATTAGTATGTAATAACTAATAAGTGTTCGTTAAAACTTGTAATGCAATTAGCGCCATCCTGCAGACAATAGTAAAACTAATGTTTAATCGTAGTTCAACGTCGTTTGATAATTCAATAACAGATGGCGCTTCTTCAACTTCGAAATTAAACTAAAGTTTAGTTCATATAACGAATAACAGATGTCGCAAGCATCCGCGTATCAGTATCAACAGTTTAAAGCAGTTTTCACTGGATTTACTCTCAATTTCCGGCGAGGAAGTGTAATTTTCCTTTCTCAAGCTCGCTTTTACTATTTGTGCCATCGGCGGACTTTCTTTATTAAGAAAATATACTATTATTTACGTTTATTTAATGGATCGTAATAGCGGCTCAGTTTATAAACTAGTAATTTCTATAGATTTTAATATTTCTTACTTATTCGTACTTTTTACTTTCTTTCATACGTCGTTGATAAATTTATTTCAATTTATTAAAAATAAAGTGAAAAAATTATAATGCTTTAATTTTTTTAAATTAACTGTTAGTCTGTTTGTTCCTGGTAATCTCTGAAACGGCTGGACACATTTTGACGGGACTTTCAATGGCAGATAGCCGATGCTACAAGAAATAACATAATTTGCTTTTATTTTAAAAATGAAATTAGGGTTCCGCTCAAAAAACGTAAAAAGTAAATAAAAGCAAGCGTTCCGTTTTTTATAACGATGTATACTAAAAATAAAATTAAGTGGCAATATTCCTCATTATATACCACGTTTAAATGAAGTAATAATAATTACGACATTTTCATTAGAAAGTTCTAATAACCAAAGCTCATCAGAAGTTTATTTAATGCGATATAAAGGTAAATGTGTTTTCCTAGCCAATGGCGCCCCTCGGCCGGAAGGGAAAGCTGAAGTAATACTACTTTCTCCATATCTGCTTGTACTATTTTCTACCCTGACTTCGTCTGTGTATTGTATATTTTAATTTACATATATTTATAGAACTTCGCTTTATTTTTCCTCATTTTTAAAATTTAAACCCTTTATAACACGCAGCGATTAGAACCAGTCGCTTAGACGCGCAAATTCAAATTTTTTAGTCGTAATATTCAATACAAACTCCTGTGTCTTTCAGTGAAAGCACTATAGTAATCGGTTAAGCCGTACCATAGATTAACCTGGACAATCAGAAAGTCAGACTTCTTAAAAAATGTTTTTAGGTACTGGTATCATATAAATTATAAATCAACTCTTTTCGAGAAAAAAGTTATTTTGTAGCCTCATATATTTCAATGTTATTCATACTTATATTATTAAATTTTGTTTATATTTGATGTTTTTATAGATAAATTGAGTTGAAAAAGAATTTTTTATAATTGTTTAAAACGAACTTGTCTGGGGCTAAAACTGAGGTTTAAAATAATTGGTTTAAAACTAAGGTTTTATAAAACAGTGATGTTTTTTCTAAGGACATTTTTTCAATTACCTGTCACTATTTTCAATCTAATTTCATACTACTATGACAATTTTCATTTTGTGTGTAAAAGAACAAAAATAATAAAAATTCTAAATAAAGCCCATGTTAAATATACTTTTTAGTATTGCTATTTACAGTATAATTTTGCATTTGTCTTTGAATTCGCCGCCGCCACTTAGCCTAGCTCCCTGGAGATAAACTTATCTTTTAATGGCCTTCAGTTTTTGGTTGCGGAAATTTTTTACTTATCAACTCATGGAACTTTTTTTTTCTTTACTTCATATATAGCATTGTTTTTATTGTAGCTTCTTTAAGTAATTTGTTGAATATTAATTTAAATAGATTTGTATTTATAACAAAAACTATCGACTCACCCTCGCTTCGCTCGGGATCGTCCCTAGGTACCCCCTTTAGTTTTACAAGCTTTAAATATCTTACTTATTTATACATGTTACAGTTAAAACCCGTTTTCAGTTACAACGCGTCTTAACTAGGCAAAACTAGTTTACACAAAACGCCTTAGTAAAAACTAGAATTGATTAAAAGATATCTAATCAAAAGCCAAAAAATTTAGTTTTAAGCTTCTAGCTTTAAAAATGACGTATTTTCCATACAAACTATCATCCCCTATTTCAACCTTATAGCCCTTTTTTCGCCTTGAAAAGTAGCCTATGTCCTTTCTCAGGCTCTAGACTATCTGTGTAGCAATTATCATTTGAATCGGTTCAGTATTTTTGGCGTAAAAACGCGACAGACACACGCACAGAGTTACTTTCGGATTAATAATATTAGTATGGATAGCAACTCACTCGCTCAGATCGGAATTATCCCTATGTATATACGTTTTAAACGTTAATTGTACGTTTCTCAGAGATGAGGTATTTTCACGGTGTAAAAAGTACCCTGTATGACCAGGATGACACGCTATCGTCATACCAAATGTCATCAAAATATGTGCAGTGGTTGCTTGTGATGCGGTCACAGACAGACATAAATTCAATAAACTATAGTTTTGGCCTCTTTAGTCTTTATCGAAAAAATGACTATTTTAATTAATTTTTCAAAAATGTACGAATTCGATTCAATTATATTATTGTATGTATGGATTTATTTAAATATGTATAGTAAGTAGATATTTATATTAAAATTTGTGATTATTCTGTTCAGTTGTATATTACATATTTTTATAGACACTATAATTTTTTTATAATATAAAAGAGTAATGCTAACATACAAATTAATTTAAAAATATATTTTGTGACGACCCTACTGTCTGCGCCAGCGGTCGCGGGTTAAGTCCCGCTGGGACTCCCATTCATTTGTTGTAACGCGAATGTTTGTACTCCAGTCATGGGTGTTTATATTTATAATATGTATGTATTTAAAATTTATGTATGGGTAGTGTATCAACTATGTGATATCCGTAACACAAGCGTCGTAGCTTACCACGTAACTAGATGGCGCTGTGTGTAATATTGTCCCAACATTATTTATTTATTGTACAAGTAAGTAACGCTAACATACAAATTAATTTAAAATAATATTTTTTCGACATTTTGCTAATATTAGTCACACATCTAGGCGTTTAATATCAAATTTCAGTTAAACAAGATATTAATATTTTGGAAGGAAAAAACAAAACGTGTCCCGTGGAATGTTTTGCAACAACACAATTTCCTAGTATGAAATAATTCATAATATATAAGAAATCAATACAGGACACTGTGTCAAGGCTACTCTGTCATTACGACCTCATTTTGAAACTGACGTCAGTTAAGAGCTTAGTTAGGTCTAGCCTAGTTTAGACTGGCTGTTTTTGGTAATGATTTTGTTTTTTTTTTGTTCAGTTCTCTTATCTGTACAGCCATAAAAGACCGGCTAATTTGGTAGATAATAAATTCTGCAGATAATAATTATAATATTGATCGTTATTAACATTACATACAGCTTAGAGACACTTAGACAATTTTTCGTAATAACCAAATTATTTTTATTACAATAATTATTTTATTTTTTTAATAATTCATATAAAAACTGTTTATTATTTTATTAAATGTTACAAATAAACATAAAAAATATAACACAAGTTTAATTATTATTATTTTTTTAAATAAAAAGAAAAAACTTGAAGATGTCTGATGATTTTTATCATTATAATTTACCTTGTTGTTACAGGCTGCTCTATTTCTTACATACTCGTATACTTATTATGCTCTATAGTTGTTTTAGATTATATTTTATGGATCATTCCATGACGTCATTGCTGAATCTTCGAAATTTTGGAAACTTTAACAAAAAAACGAGAAAACTTGTCGATAAATATGAATTTTGTTTTAAACCTTAAAATTCATATTTTTTTTTATTTATCAAATTTACTCTTAATAATTGTATGGATACGTTTCATAAAAAATGGATTCATAAAAACCTCGTTTTTTGGCTACTAAAGTATACTTACATAATATTATACTTTGAAATAAATATAACAACAACATTATTTATTATTTATTGACCAATAACAAAGAATTGAATACGTCACGAAATATCGATCCATCCCTCCTGCACGTATACAATTATGAGGAAAGTAATTATTTTCCTCTACGGATGTGCGTATTTATTTGAACCAGTTATAACACTAGACCTTATGTAACGTTATAAAATATATAATAATATGGAAAATTTTGTAAGAATATGATGATGATAATGATGATGTCCTCCTGACCGATTCCGGCCACGGCGGCCAATTTCATTGAGACTAGCCATCAGCACGGGAGTTATTAAACGAGTGTACGCGCAAACACAAATGCACTCTCTATTCCTTATCACTCTCATATTCCGGTGGGACGACTGCTCGACACGACTCTCCAAGGCACGGGGGTGAACCACTACCAACTACCCAACTCCGGGCTGTTACTGATGCTTACGAAACAGGGCGACTCAATAACTAAACTTAACCCGACCCGGCACTCGAACCCAGGACCTCCCGGTGTGCGACCGCACATGCTAGCCACTACACCAACGAAAATATATACATATATAAATATAAATTTAAAAATATTTGTCTCTCTGTCCGTTCGCGATTAACTCAAAAACGACTGTACCAATTTTCATGATGTTTTCACCAATGGATAGCGTGGTTCTCGAGAAAGGTTTTAGTATGCAATTTTTCAAGTTTTTGTATTTCATAACCCGCGGCTTCCCTTGCGCTAAATCTAGGGACGAGCTCAAGCGAAGCGAGTCGCTAATTTAAAATAAACGTAAATATATTAAAATAAGCAATCATTGTTAAAGCTAATATTAACAGATTCACAATTTTAAGCTCGCGTCTTTGATAAGAAGCAATCATATTTAAACACTGTCAACTTAGCACCATCATTGTATAAACTTTTGTTAGGTAGTTTATTACAATTTGGATTTGGATTCGATTATCAAAACTGAAAACATTTTAGAAATATATGAATTATTATTTTTAAACCCTTTCGTTTTCTTTTGCTATCTGAGCTTTTTCGATTAATTAATAGTTTAGATTTTATGGAATTTTGTACCTAAAGAAAAATATTTATTGTATAAGTACATAGTAATAACACCGTAAAGAATAATGAAGTATTTATTATATTAGATGTATGAAATGTGACATTTAAAATAGAACTAACTTTTCAGATATTTTCTCAGGTTTATGTTGATTATTGGTTATCAGTGTTTCGAGCGCATTACAGCATTCTGGCAACTCTCTCCCGTTTAGGTATTTTTATATCATCATTGTTACTGTCGTATTTATAATATTAGTAAACCTTTTTAGACTAGCTAGAATGAGTCATCCTAGCATTAAAAATGAATCGAAAATAATATCAACATAATAATATATAGTATAATTGTTTTGTTTGTTGACTATTTAACCATTTTCTTTATAGACAACCACATTTGTCTAAAAACCATGAAATATTTCACTGCTGTTTATTGTTTTTCAAAATATATACATATTCAGTAAACATAAACATTAATGGACAAATAAGTTGACTAACATTTACATATACATATTACTTAGTCATAATTAAAAAAGATTTTCTTTAATATATCGAGCCTATTAAAATAATGGTAGTATGAGTTCCCTGACGTAGGTTTAATTTCAGATACTAGCCTTTACCGCGGCTTCGCCCACGTTCTAAGGACCGCAAATTATCATAAAATAAGTTAAAGTGAATCAACCTTAAAAAATAGACATTCGCTTTTTAATGGTTTCAAATGTTGCCAATTGGTTACAGAAAGACAAACAAAAGTGTAAAAATTGTGTTTTTCTCATAAGTACCGTATATAACGCAAGTATATATGTAATTAGTAAATAGATAAATTAATAGCTTTTCACTGAATGTAATTGCGGTACTTATATAAAAAAATCTTTTTTTTTTCTGTCTGTCTGTCTCTTTGTTCCGGCTAATATCTGAAACTGTTGGACCGATTTTGACGGGACTTTCACTCGCTGATAGCTAATATTATAAACACTAACTTGGCTTGGCTACTTTTATTTTATTTCTAATACTTTTTTATATAATTATAAAAAACTGTTTATTTTAACTTACACCCAGCGACGCGGGATGGGTTAACTAGTAGCAAATATAATTATACACCTATTTAGTATCTACGATAGAGAAAATGATTCAGAAAGGGTGATTAATTGGGATTTGGTAATAATGAAAAAAAATTAGTTGTACGGTTTTTAATGTAACCGCAAACACACTGTATAATGCGAGTATTATCGCCATATAATGAACATATTATATGGTAATGAAGATTTGTTTTTTATAATACGTACATAGTTTACGAATGATTCAGCTACCTACATTCAAAATCAATTCTTTTATAAAAATGCTATTATTCGTAAGAATGGGAAAAGGCACAAAGTTTTGTTTTAGTCATGTTACGTTTAATATTATAAAAAGTTCGTTCGTTCGAAATCTAATGTATCTTTATAACAGTTTATTACCATAATAAGTAAAATAATAGCTATACGTTTTTCAGAAGGTTCTCGATTATAGTTTGTTGGTGTTTTGCTAATATAACTCGTTTGTGATAAAAAATATGTAAATATTTCATATATTATCGTTAACACGAATTGATTCAAGCGTAAAATCGAGTAGAATTTCGACGCATCCGCAATCCGGTGCAACGCAGGGCCATGACCTGGTTTGCGCGTGCGCATATAGTTATGTCACACGATATGAAGTGTGCTACTAGTGGTATTCGGTTTCATTGGTTTTTCCTTCTGCTGAAACATCGGTTTAATTATTTATATGTACTTTTAATCCTTATATTAACAATCACAATCATCATACTATACGTATATTTTGTAGGAATACTAAGTATTTTATTCAAATAAAATATTTTTAAAGTTTTATCTTTAAGGCTAAATCTTTTAAGCTATTTGTTAATTAGATAACTTTATTTTCAAGAATCGATATAATCAAAAATTAGTATAAATCGCAAATATATAGATAATATAAAATATTAAGTCATTATTTTATACGTATTACCTAGCGTTTTATACATATTACACCTCTACGATTTTCTGTTAATATTTAAAGCAAATAAAGTAGAGCCAACTGTAGTACAAGAGCACTATAATACGCAAAGTGCTATTAGGATACATTCAATGCGTCGAGTAGTTTACAAACCGTTTTCAATTTACATGATAAAATAATTTGCAGCTACATTATTTATCAGTACTATCGGTTGCCTGTGGATTTCCTTGTTTATTTAGCAGAAAAATCTCATGTGCAGTATACAAGAATAAAAAAAGGTAGATGAAACAATGAACAAAAGTTGACGACACGTTTGGCTCAGTTCGTAATACTTTCTGCGCAAGCGGCCGTGGGTTCAAATCCCGCTGGGGGCATTTATTTGTTGGACATGAATGTTTGTACTCCAGTCATGGGTGTTAATATTTATAATATGTATGTATTTAAAATTTATATGTGTAGAATATCAACTGTCTGGTATCCGTAACACAAGCTTCGTAACTTAGCATAGAACTAGATGGCGCAGTTGTAATCGGTTAAATCGTCGGTTAAAATAAATCCGCGACAAAATCCGAAAAGGTAGTTTCATTTATATTACTCTACTTCAAAAATAATTACATCACAAGAAAGATTTATAAACCGTTACAAAATAAATGTAGAGCACAAAATGCGGTATTATTGCTAATTAGTGTTAGTGCTCCAGACAATGTTTGTATTAGAAAATGTGGAAGTTTAAAATAGGATGTGCGGTGTTTACATGTTACCATGGAGAAATGCATAATTTTATATACTTGTATTTACTATATAAAATATTACATTTTGCCCGCGGTTTCGCTCGTGAGATCGCGGAGTGGATAAAGGGTCCAATTTTTATCAAAATATGTTCAACAAACATTAAAATTCAGTTATAAGAGCCTCAGTCTCTTCTTCAACACTCTACATCTCTATTTTTTCTCACTTTCTCTTCAGGTTTCTATTACCTATATTTTAATACACAAACAAACAAACAAACAAACAATCAAATATATAAACTCTCAGAATCTAGTTGAACAAAAGTGATACAGGAAAATTGGACACCAGCAAGTGCCGCACAGCAACCGTTATTGCACTTCAAGGCGACACGCCCATACTACTTGCGAAATTAACGATGACATTTGCTTCTCTCATATGAATAAAATTATTAATATGCAAAATATCTTATGACAATAACTGTAGCTTTCGTATTTAAAGATGTCGTAATTCATTTAATATTTATACTATTTAATTTTTCTGTAATGTTATACGAAATAGTCATTAGTATCGATACAGAGGTTGACTCTACATTTTTTTTAATTTTATGTCTGTTTGTCTGTGACGGCATCACGAGAAACCCACTGGACAGATTTTGATAAAATTTAATATGATGATATCTATTTATGTGTAGGAATATCTCATCATAAAAAAAATACGACCGTATCGTACGTAGGGACGTTCCCGAGCGAAGCGAGTGTGTCGCCAGTCATACTCAGAGTACGCAGTACGATACAAATGTTTAAAGTATCGAAAATTGAATCTACTAAAAGGAAAAAATGCTTTCAAAAGGCAAATATGCGAATATAATCAAAGGGTTTGAATTAGGCGGAGCTATACTACTCGCATTTAACCAAAAATATATGAAACTAGTTCATTGACTGCATTAAACGCTTAGCATTCATAGGCCGTTATCGCAACGCATCTAAATATATATACATTTCAAATACATAAGGCTAAGATGAGATTAAGTTTCGAATTTTATTTCCAAAATTTAAGTCTGTTGAAGCTTGGCTTGGTTGACCCCACTTGGCTTTGCCAGCGGTCGCGGGTTCGAGTCTCGCTGAGCATTCATTTGAGTGTTGAATGAAAGTTTGTACGAATTTAAAGTTTTATATGAGTACTGTATCAATAATCTGGTATCCATTACTCAAGCCTTAATTAGATGTATATATTATTTGTTATTATTATTTTTACTTCTATGTAACAACAAATATTATTAAAAAATTATTACAGTATCTTAGAATATTGCTTTTTTTAAGAAGTATTTTCTACAGAGTGTAGACAATGCCAAAGCTCAAGTGCACGAAAAGAATATCTCTCGTTCATACTAATAAAATTATCAGTTACCTAGTCGTTGAACTATCAGTAAAACTACCTCAGAACTTATTTTAGATAGGCATATATCATTCGGCATATATTGTCGTCCTGACTCAGCTAGAGTGCACTCGTCTATTGAATGTCATTGGGACAATTATCGGAATCATGTTTGGTTCTAATTAATATGATCGATGACTAGTTTACAAAAGAAATAAACTTGCAATATTTTCCACTAACGCGATATGGTTCGTAGTAAATACTTTTTGCTTGTAATAACTAATAATAATTATACTTATGTTTGCGCAGTGGTCGAAATTCTGCATTCTTGAAAATTTGAAGAAAGCATTGAATGTACCTAGAAATATTAAAACTGATCATTTATTTTTTACTGATAAATACGAACTCGTAGAAGTAAAAAATATACTGAAATGATCTTTCTTTACCGATATAGATGTTTGATAAAAACAAGTGTCACATAAGCCCCTTAAATAAATTGTTTAGGCTTTGAGAGCGATAGGTGAAAACTAAAATCATTAAAATTAATGTCGCTGTGACCTACTTGCACATTGCAAAACCCTTATTATTCACTATTATCCCAGTCTCCCGAATATATTTCACTATAATTGATTTTAAAATGGCGTTAACGACGTAGTCGATAAGAAAGATAACGAAATGGTTATAATTAAACTAGTTATATGTCCTCACTTCGCTTGCGCGAGTAAGTGAATGACAGTATAGGTTAATGCGTGTTACTTCATTTTGTAAGATTATAATCTTACAAATCGTTCCAGCAGTAACAAACATACTTAAATACAATTTAAACAATAGTATGATAAGATTGTGATTATTATTTAATTGACATCTATTCTAATATATTCGTTTTAATAGATGAGAATAACTTTTATTATCTTTCTCATCATTTTTTTTTTAATTTTCATAGTAAAATATGCCTTAAGTTAATTTAAAACTTGCCTTTCCTCCATTTACTAAGGTGCGTCCTCACGCTTATTTAGAGCCAACCCGAATGATTAAGGAATAAAAGACAATGCTCACAGAAAAAAACTTTTTTCCACAGAAACCTTCTCAGGCATATATGCGAAAAAACCCACTGCTTTCATAATAATCACATCAATAGTTCAGAAACGCATTGAAGACAAATTAATTTCCAATTAAATAAAAAAATTCAAAGATATACCTACTTTTAAATAGATACAAATGTAGAAAGAAAAATAGCTAGCCTTCAATTAGTCCTCTTCACTAAAAATCATATTTAACAATTATGGTAAAATATAAGAACAGCGACATGGCAATAGAGAAAACGTAACCTAGAGCCTGCAGCATAACTGGATTTCAAGCGTCGCCATAAAACGGCAAGATTATATCTGCATAGCGTTTAGAGCATGTACGTATGACATGCCGTGTGTGTGTTGTCATTGACACGAATCAGGTTGTCGCACTGACTCAAGGAGCTCGGATAGATTTTGTAGGGTTGGCAAAAAAATAGCAAAAAAACTATTTTCTATATATAAGTAGCAAACAAAAAAAAATATTTATGTCCGTTGGAAAACGCCTAATTGATGTGTTCTAAACCGATTTCATTAGATAGGCAATAATGCGAAGATGTACGATGTGTATGTATGTAAATGTACCTAGAAACGAACCTAAAGCAGAGCTAGGGAGAACCTTTATCCAAATATTTATATATTTTTAGCATAAATTAGATATACTTCATATATATTATACGATCAAAGTATTCACATGTACAATGTACATAATATCATGTGTGATGAAATATACTCGTACGTGTTGTAAGTCATTCATTGATGACGTCTCTCATTCATACAAAATGTTTAGGCATTACGTTTAAACGTAATACCCAAAATGATAGTGACTAAAGTTTGTATCACATCACACAATATGTATAATTCACTACAATGTAGGGTTCTCTACCAAATAGGCAAACTATACCTACATAGTGTCGTCAAATTGAACAGATTACAGGCAATGACGTGTGTATGAATCATTTTTATGAAATAAGTAAAAGAAAACATCACTACATATCATTATAATATATCATAAAAAAACAAAGTCCTTCGCCGCGTCTGTTTGTCTGAATGTTCGCGATAAACTCAAAAACTACTGCACCGATTTTTATGCTGTTTTCACCAATGATAGAGTAATTCTCGAGAGTTTTACTATATTATTTGTCAAGTTTTTGAATACATTTACTAGCGAAACCCGCGGCTTTGCTCGCGATAAATCTAGCTAGGGATGAACCCGAGCGAAGCGAGGTTGAGTCGCTAGTTTCAGATATACTCCGTATTTCACGATGAACATCCCTACACTAGTTTAAATTATGCGAAATAATATCGATTTAATTCAACTAGTGTTAGGTAACCGAGTAAAAACAAATAAAAGGTAGAACTTACTAAAATTATTGAAGCTTTTTGTGTTGATGGTACTTCTACGCGTAATTAAGGTACGCGTTTCCGTCGACTGCGCCTATACTCGCCGCTCGGTAGGACAGCATATGATATAATATACATTATACTATATATACAACCTATGTGTGTTAGTATCCATGTAATAGGGTTAAACAGATCCTTTCTAAAATGAATAGGTCTTTAGACAGTACTAAAAATTGTTTAATAATAGAATTGATTGAATTTTTATTGCTTTATTAGTTTCGCACAGTAGAGCCATAAAATATTAATAAACATTAAATATTACTTAATAAAAATACTCTAATAATTAATACATAGCTTTAGTGTAAAACAAAAATACAAATCTTGACGATCAATTACGTAAAAACTATGACATATCTACCTAATACTTACAATATTTTTATATTTTTTGAGTGTGTCATACAAATGATGCTTGTTTGCATAACTCATACATACTTACAAGTATAATAGACTTCATTTCGTCAATGTAATATACTAATATTATAAGAGGAAAGATTTGTATTTTTGTATGTAACGAATAAACTCAAAAACTACTGGACCGATTTTAATTAAATTTACTGCTACTTTTAAAGGCGAAAAAAGGTCTGTACGAGGTTGAAATCGGGGATGAAAGTTTGTATGAAAATTACTTCATTTTTAAAGCTAGAAGCTTGAAACTTATTATTTAGGCTTTGGACTAGATATAAGTAAGTACATTCAAAGTTTGTGAAAATTGTATGCTAAAGGGGGTATCTAGGGACGAACCCGAACGAAGCGAGGGTGAGTCGCTAGTGTTAGATCAATTATAGAAGATAAATAATTTAATCGATATTATCCATTTAATATTAAGTATAATTGTATCGATTGCCGAGTATGTATGTATATAAGTAGGCCATTGCACTTCATAAGCAAACAACAAATACTATACTGATAACAGACAGACAAACATCTGATAAAAATTACACAAGCCCTACACTATGAAAAATTTATATATTCACACAAAATTCACCCTTAAATTCCACTGTTAGAGACTACAATAGAATATATGTATCGCTGTATACAGTTCACCTAGATGATAAACTTGAAATTACGGTCAAACGATTGTCGATCTTATAGCATAGGTGTTAAATGCTAATTTTAGTTACAGTTATGTAAATTAGTTAGTCTGTGTACGTTTGCACGTGAGTGATTTTATACGGCACATGTCGCGCAATTTATTAAGTAACGAAGGACAGGAGTGGAGTGTATTTGCTCGCAGATTGAGTAAGGTCAGTATAGAGTGTGGCTAGCGGGAATGCTAACCGACTGTGAAAATGAAAAGTTCTTTGTTTCTATCTACCTACTGACATTAAATTTGATATAAGCTTAAAAGCTATTAAGCTACACAAAACTTAAAGATACTTCGAAAAACCACGCTTGCATTTACATAAATATTTAATTTAGCGACTTTTGGCGAGTAAACTTTTAATAAATATAACGAAAATTGTTTATTCTAGATAAACCTCATATAGAAAATAATAAATAGATAAATATGTTGGAACGTAAACACATAAAACAATCTAGTTCCGTAGTACGCTACCAGGCTTGTGTGCTCATCACACAAATGAATGCCCCCAGTGGGAATCGAACCCGCGACCGCTGCAAGTACTGCACTACAATCTGAACCTATAGAAGTATATATATATATATATATATATATATATAGACGTCTACGTTTCCTAAAAAAGAGATTCTCGATTATTAAATCAATTTACGATAATTTACTGTTGTATAAATATTACACAAGCGAAGTACCATTAAAATATAATAGTTAAATATTGAACTAACTAATATCTTTCTTTGCTGATTTAACACATTAGTGTTTAGGCGCCATTACTATCGTTAAGACGAAGGGACGTATCATTAAAAATGGATAAGTCGTGTCATTGCCTCTGAACACTTAGCTATTAATTAATTGCCAAGGTGCTAGAGATCCGTATTTATTTAACAGGAGTTGTTTTGTTGTTCTCAAAATGACATTAACGCCCGCCCTCAGAGTAACTTAATAAACCATTAATTCGTTCTTTAGTATGAAATTCTCGACTTAATGGTTCATTAAGTGACTCTGAGTGCAGCGGTAAGATGTATTTATCTGTACATTCATATATTAAAATTTTAACTAATTTTTAACTGAACTCTACAGTTTTTTTAATATTAAAGAATCTAAAAGTTGAATTGAATTGATTTGATTTAATTATATTTAATTGGCTTTTTCGACAACGACATATATATCGTAATTAGTTATTTTGATTGAAAAAGATAGGTAACTTCTTGTAAACAATAATATAAGAACAATGTATGTAGATAATAAAATAATAAAGTAATGACACTAAATTCGTATTTTTATACGGAACCTCGAAATGCAAGGGTAGTTTTGTCTACCATTTTTTCTTCCCTAACACGCTCTATTAGTCGTGACGCATAACCTAACGCCCCGCCATATTGAGACCACTATAAAGAAATCCAGATGTCAGATATGATTTATTTTTTAATTGCTTACATTAAAAAATAATTTTAAGTGTTTATTATTTATTGTCCATTTAATTATATTTTTAAACATAAAACTTTTTTTTTTTTCGTTGTTTTCTAAACGACTTTTTACATTAATATAATAAATATTACAATATTAAGCTCCGAGATACCTTAATATAATAAATCACTAAGACGCTTTTTAAGGAGAATTTTATATGGCTATTGTAAAAATCTAATCCGACACTCTACATTTTTTGAATTTATTCGATACATGTATACGTAATTGAAAAGACGTCAAACAGCAAAATTAAACATGTCACGTTTTTTTCCGTTTTCTTCTTCCTGCCTCACGCGGGATTCAAACTCATTACTATTAACGAAAACGATACTAATTAATCAGTTTTAAAGCACATGCTACAAGCTCTCAAACTTTTTTGCGAGTAAATGACCTGTAGTTTCCACACCGTGTATCCACGCCCAGTGTCACCGGAGAATTTCACGCTAACCAATTATTAAAAATTTTAATGTTGTGTTCTTTTTTTGTGTCTATACGTCATTTTTGGTGTGACAATCGTGACATATATTTATTATCAACTATCAACTCACTTTCGTTCGCCTCTAAGTTTTTTTTGAGCGGAACCATAATTATTTTTCTAAAATATAAGTATCCGAAGTTACTCCTATTTACAACAACTATCTGCTAGTGAAAGTCCCTTCAAAATTAGTCCAGCCGGTGGAGAGAAACAGACAATTGTTAAAAATTGAGTGTTTCTTATAAGTATCGTATATAATTACATATATACGTTTATGTTACAAACGGAAACTTCAATTATATTTATCGGTATGGTTTTTTTTTGTAGAAGTATTTTTTTAATGATTACTTTTCTCTTTTCAGGTAAGCTTTCAATTATCATTAATTATCCACTTATTATCATCATAGGGTAAGTAACGCTTTTGTAATATAGTCATATTTAATCTAGAGTTATAAAAGTGCTCATTTATTTTCACTTTGACTGCTGTTTTAACCGCTCTATTCAGTTATCTCATACAAAAACAAACAAAGCCAGGCGGATATAGTATGTTTATTTATAGCGAGTACTTTTATCCGACCAATGCACTTGCGTCTTGGCGTACGTATGTATGTCATGGCCAGTGGAAAATCTGCGCGGGCGCATGCGACACAACTAGTCTAGTTATATAACGATAGTGTTGCTGTCTGATACGAGTATGTGGGTATTATGATATCGCAAATAAAGGTAAATAAGTGTGATTATTAAACGCATAAGTTTTAATTAGACTCGAAACGCTCTCTCTATTTAATTTTATCTTTAGTAGTAATAAAGTGGGTGTAGACTAAAATAATGTATCAATCGGAATGAAGGAAATAAAGAAACTACGGCCAAAACATATTTAATTAATTATAATTAATGTTTAACTGTTAGTATGAAATAGGTAGAATATATAGGCTTTTAGAATTTAATATCCCTAACTTTAGATGCGGATGCGAATCAACAATTGATTCCTCGTACTTTCCACTCCCCTTTATACGAAACAATAATTTTCGGGAAA
Organism: Boloria euphrosyne; assembly: GCA_951802675.2. Classification (NCBI taxonomy): domain Eukaryota; kingdom Metazoa; phylum Arthropoda; class Insecta; order Lepidoptera; family Nymphalidae; genus Boloria; species Boloria euphrosyne. Next base: position 15,373,335 of record OX637871.1, read on the forward strand.
AAACACTCCCTATGTACTTGACTTTTCAGAGTCTCAAATTCCATACCTTTAATCTAAATTAGTTCAGCCTATTAAGAATCAAGAAATAATAGATATACAGACAGGCAGAGATACTTTCGCGTTTGTAATATTATATCTGGTACAGTATGGAGTATGGGTTATGAAATTGGTTATTTATTTTTTCTACACCGTTAATTAATTTTTCTACACCGTTTAACACTATCAAATGTTAGATTGAAGTCATAGGTAGGTTATATCTACAACACCAACGCAATTTACTCTGTGCCCAACCCCGAAAAATTGTCGTAACTCAAACAAAAGGAGTTATTTTCTTAAAAAAATCCTAGACGTTAATGAATGTAAATGTTATTAGTAACAGAAGCCGTCGCTTCGGTAGTTCGGTAGCCTAATATTATAAAGCTAAGTACATGTAGTAAATAGGCAAACTCGTTGGCATCGCGTTCGCTTGGAAAATGGTGTGATACGATCTCGAGACTCTTAGATGTGCATTTAAAATAATTTTCTGTATGTTTACCACTTGCTTATACGTCGAAGGAACATATCGTGAGTATATCTGCATCGATATAGTTCAATGACTGTAGCTTGATCCCTCTCGCATTCAAAAAAGGTCCATAGTTTTAGCAATGGGACGTTAAAAAAGGTTGAAATATTAATACTGATAAAAAGTTTATGAAAACCTTACGTGTTTCTCCAGTTTATGAAACAATTATCAATTAATCGTATCCAAAAAATTACATCTAATTTTGCTGTTTGTAAAAACTGAAAAAAAATAAAAACGAAACCTTTTTTACGTGTATGATGGCTACTAATGTTGTACATTTCTATCGCTCGGGTTCGTAGTAAGGTGCCTTTAGCGATTTCATACACAAGAATATTTTCTTATAATTTCTTATAATTTATAAAACCATTTTTTTTCATTATTGTATTTCATTTTTTAGTAAATCCGTGCCGCAATGTTTTTTTATTTATGTAGAAAAATGACATTTCTTGCTAAATATGCCTCCTTTTTTTAATAAATGAAGCAAAATAAACATACCGTCTTAATCTGCATGTAAGTACCTTTAAAATTATATATATCTCTTACATTTCTAAACTTAAAAAATATATTAATTTAAAATCAAAGTTAAAAACTTTAAATGCTTATACTGTATTTGCAATTTTTGAATGACGCCACTTTTATAATTAACTAACACTATTATAAGTAGGTACCCTAACACTATTATAAGTAGGTACCCTGTTATACGTTATTCCAGGTTATATTTGTATCTAGGTACTAAATTTCATCAAAATCGGTCTAGCCGTATCATCGTAAGACAGTTAGAAGTACTCGTACACACACTGTATGGAAATACTTAAATTCATAATAATGATGTAATTGTATGAATTTATCTTTGCAATTGCAATACCATCATCTATAATATAACTATATAAATGTAGGTAGCATTATAAATCAGGTAATTCATTAATCACATATAATGCGACAAATCTGTTGGCTATATATGGCAACACAAGGTCGATCCTTTCCTACATCAAAGGAATAACCATTTCCAGCTAACCGTGTGTCACAACCTAAATACCGTTTAACCAAATATGCCGTTTACGTGTCAAAGTGTATAAAAAATATTGTACATGAATATTATACACACAAATGTCGATAAGTTGTTTTGAAATTCATAAAATCTATTTAATACTGCGACTCTCAGTTTCTCTATTCGAGTCCATCTTTAGATATGATTTATGGTTCGTATGGATTTTTCAGACATGAGATATTATTTCGCAGTAAAAAGTACTCTTTATGTTGACCCAGATAATCCGCTTTCATGATAGCAAATTTCATCAACATCTGTTAAGTGGTTTTTTTTCAGATAGACTGACAGATAGACAGAAAAAATCTAAAAGAAAAAATCTTCCCTCGGCTTCTATATTGATAATGACTTTTTCAATATGATTTTCCAAAAAAATATTTGATGTACACATTTGAGTCAGAATTTTATAATGTAAATATTAAAGTACTAAATAAATAGGAATCGATTTTTTTAACAATCGATTATAAAACTTCACAATATTAAAAAATCGAGTTGAAAATTAAGCAGTAAATAATTTTTTTTATTTTAATCGTAAAAAAGATGGACAGACGATAAATTTGAAGAATTTGTTACATAAAGTCGCACATTTTATAAAAAATTTAAGGTTAAAGTCCTTAAATTATTTAGGAAAAGTTGTTTTAAGTGTTTGTTCGCAATCAAAAGTATTTTGATAGTTGTGTACCACACACTCGTGCCCAAGGTCTGCCGTTTCGCAACGCGCCACATGTCCGGTTTCAATTCTACTTCGGAGTTGGGTAAGAAGAGGTTCTACTGCAATTAAGCACAATCAAAATGATAAGTTTGCATGTGACCATGTAAATATATTGCTAACGTCAAAGAAAGTACTGACTTCACTAGAAATATTACATTAAGTGCTCTATGGTTAGAGAACGCAAGGAACAACATTGTAACATAATAATTACTGAAAATATTGATTAATTAATCATCATTAAATTCATTCAAATGGTAAAGCATGGAGTTGCAAGTTTTTTCTTTGCGCGTTTTGGTTTTATGCATTTTAAAACCCTGTAATAGAGACTACCTAAGGGCTATAATAGACTACCAAAGTACTATACGGTACTTACATCAAAAAATCGATTTTCTTTTTTTGTCTGTTTGTTCCAGCTAATATCTGAAACAGATATTAGCTAGATAACTAATGTTATAAGGAGTAACTTAGGCTACTTTTATTTTTATTACGAAACCATAAAAAAAAAGTTTTTTTAGCGAAGTGGGTTTGCTAGTTTTCCAAAAAAAATATTACAATCCCAATGGTAGTCAAATCGTACTAAATCTAACTAGACTCAGAGAACCTAAGACCTATAAGATAACATGGACCTCAATAAGCAGAGGCTTAATTAATTTGTTTTTAAGTAAAGATTCTAAACACTAATCTAACCGGTTCACCTCAAAATGTGGGACAGGATGCAAGGCGCGTGTTATGTAACTTACGTGGAGCAAATTTGAAAGGCTAGTCCCATAGAGTGACCTCTACCTGTATATGTGGATAATGAGCTTAGCCAATTAACTGCCAGCTACTGTGTTGTTCATATATTTAGTTTATTCTAAGTTGTATGGTAGTACCAAAGTGAATAAAACATATTCTTCTATTCTTTACACTGTGGTAGTACGGAGACTATTTCACCACAAGGAATCTATCGACGACACGTTTGGCTCAGGTGGTAGTGACCCTACTTTCAGCGTCTGCGGTCGCGGGTTAGAGTCCCGCTTGGACATTCATTTGTTTAGCATGAATATTTGTTCTCCAGTCATGGGTAAAAAAAAATATATGTGTATTGTGTAGTATATCAACTATCTGATATCCGTAATACAAGCTTCGTAGCTTACCACGGAACTAGATGGCGCTGTTGTAATAACGTCCCAACATACTTATATTTATATTTATTATTTATCTATGGTTTTTTTATTAATCATACCTTCTTCTATATATAAATTTACTAGAGACTCACCTCGATCCGCTTAAGTTCGTCCCTAGTTTTAATTAAAATTATAGGTTGGAGAGTCATAAAGTGGTCAAAATGTGGTAAAGTAGTGGTAAAAAAGTGGTAGCAGTAAGCCCAACAGGATTTCCCATCGGTAATACAAGCAAAAGCTGGAATATAACTTCAAGAAAAACTTGTATCTACAGTTCCCAATCCCTATTAGGGACATCGATATTAAAAATTCATCATTGTAGTAGGTATCATCGTTATATAAAGAACACAAAAAAGTTGTCCTTTTAACCTTGCATTTAAACAGACGGTTATAATTTTAAAGTCATGATTCCGTTACAAATAAGAAGCTCAGATTTCCGACTACTTAGAGGTACTTTCGCAGAGGATAATCTGTCGTAAGGAATAGTTCAGTTCACGGAAAGAAAGTGAAAGGATGACAAGTCACTAGGTTTGTCACAAGGTTTATAACCTAATGTATTCACTATTTAATTAGCAAAGTGTTTGGCTTAGTTTGTAGTGCGTTTGGCTTACTTGCTGTGCTAGCGGTCGAAGGTTTGAATTTCACTGGTGGCATTAATTTGTGTGATAAGCATGACATGACATTACAAATTAACAGTAAAATTAAACATTATTTCATTATATAAACAACTTGTATATTTTATAGATATTTTTCTCTTATCAGTTTAATTCAAAATATTTCTATTATAAAGTCACTATGATTAAAATAATGTCTGAAACTTCTGTCATTTACTACAAATACACTATAATATGATCATTATACTTAGATCTATTAATTTATTTATTTATTATACTTAGACCTAATTTCTTAATAGTATAGTTGTATAGTTTGGCTTAACTTATTTATAATATGTATGTATTGTATGTGTAGTATATCAACTATCTGATATCCGTAACACAAGCCTCGCAGCTCACGCCACGGAACCAGATGACGCTGTTTAAAAAGGCGCCAACATATTTATTTTATAATTATGTAGGTGATTTTTTGGATAATGTTTATAAATTATAACATTACTAACAATTCCCTCGGCTCCGCCCGTGCACGAGGATGAAAATTTTCGGGTTATACCTAAGTATTATTATTGAATGTCAAACCATAAAAAAGTAAAAAATAATAATTTGTTCTAAAAGTAATATAAATAATATATCCGAATAAAGCTACCTTTATCAGCTAGGGAAATAAAAAATAGCCTACGACCTATTCTCAGACCTACCAAGTATACACAAAAAAAATCATAGAAATCGTTCAAGCCGTTTCGGAGAGATTCGATAACAAACACTGTGACACGAGATTTTTATATATTAGAAGTAGATTAATTCAGTTAGATCATCAGTATGAACATCACAAATTAATGTATTTTAACTAATAAATGAAACTATTGCCTTTTCTAAACGATTCAATTGTTCAGTAAAGCCTTCAAAACTTTTACCAACCAAATGCTGGTATCAATATTATCAACTCAGACCCGTTTCTTCTATTTGAAAAGGATCTAAAAGAACTTCTATAATTAGATGAAGTAAAAACCTAAACAAGTAAACATCTCTCAAAGACCCAATATGGCAAATCATTTTTTATAGCGATTACGTTAAAAAGGAGCTCATTCGTGTCACCGGCTCTATCTAACCGTATTTTAAAAACACCCTTATTTCTATAAAAATAGAGGCTATAAAGACTGCAGCTATGCAACTGATAAGCAATCTTAAATATACAGTTGTGTTAAACGATTTGCAACTAAATTTGTATAGTAATAGAGTTGGTGTTGTACGTTTTTGCGTTGGTCAGGAATGTAGGCCAGGCGCCTTGAGAGTTGCATTTACATGGATCGACCTCGCAGGGTCACTGATCTCTGTCCTTAGTCGTATTGCAGAGTGGTTTCCTTCCTTCCCATCTATACTTTTAATAATTATTTACTTGTGCTATTTGGAATTATTACATCTATTGAAAATGTTATGTAGAGTTTGGAAAGTTCTATATTTAGTTTGATATTCCGTCTCTACGTACTGACGTAGACAGATATAATCGTTACACTGCTATTTTTATTTAATTAAACAAAGAAAATTATGATTATATAATTATTTACAGGCTATTTACTCCCGCTCTGGCTCGTTAGCATTAATTCCTCTAAGATGACATATTATCCCGCAGTAAAACTTATCCTCTGACTCGGATAAACAACTATCATTATTCCAAATTATATTAAAAACTGTTGAATGGTTTTCTCTTTTACAGACATACAGGCAAAAATGTTGAAATCTAGAGACTCGGATTCTGTAACAATAATAATAACTATAAAATTTTTCAAATAAATTTAATGTGCAGATTTGATTCAGAAAAAGTTACATTATAATGGTTGGATGAAGTCTCGCATTTGCGATAAGACTAGAATATAATATAAATTAATAACGCCACACAAATGAATATAAATTCTGTAAATACTAGTGTTATAAGATTAAAAGAATTGTGCAACTCGCGACAAGTAGTGTTTTGTAAGTGGAACGGAAGTTCCTACAGTCAGCTTATTGCCCAAAACGGTAGCTGCGACTGTCACCCATGTGACTGCATAATTTTTGTTACTTTTTACGTGTTATATGTTAAATCAAAAGCGTTTATGATTCACTTTTAGTCTATTCTCCTTGATTTCGCGGGGTTCGTAGGTCATGACCTAATATACAACCAGCATTTGCCCGACTCTGCTTTATAATTAAGTATCTCTTTTAGACTCTACATTCATACAAACTTGTAACACTTTTTTATTTTAAGGGTTGGATTTTCCGAAACACTTATATGGCCAATTGTGTAGGGCTTGAACTGGCAGTCTGTAATTGAATGACGGACCTCCAGGCGCCGCACTAGACGGCCGTTGAACTTATTGTATTCATCCCATATCAATCGTACTATTAATTCGAAAGTTTATACGAGTATTTGTTTGTTCGTTTCTCAACGCTCCAACGGCTGGGCTAATTTAGATGAATTCTAGTAACCAGATAGACTATAAATTGGAGTAATATATAGTCTAACTATTAATAGGCAAGACAAATTGAGGACTTTAACAAAGCTACGTTTGCTAGTATTACAACATATTGCGTTGTTAGTTGAGAAAGAAAAACATAATAGTGCATGACTTTATGCCAGTAGAGCAAAATCGATGTTTCCTTAAATAGTAATAAACGAAACTTATACAACATTTTCCTTTTCAAGTTTAAAATATGATGGTGCAACTTGTCGTGACTACACAGCTTTAGACGATAAGCGCATAGCATATATCGAAATCTCTTTATGGGTCTCTTCACCTCTGAAAATGTCGTGTTTTTGGATAGTTTTAACCTAATCTTATTTTATAACTGCGGTTATTTAGTAAGTGTGCTAAGAAACGAAGGTCTAGCTTAATAAAATTTAAACCCTTTTTAAGGCTGAGAGGGCGCTTTCTTGCATAAGAAATATTGTACTGTCACACTAAAAATTTGACTTTACCTAAACTACTCGACACTCGTTTATCTTTAGTACTCAAGGCTGAAGATTAGAGACATGCATAGTATAATTAGAAGTTATCATTTTAGTACAAATTTATATCAAAATTTCAGTGCAACGATATTCGCAAATAAAAAAATATTGGGACATAAACACTCAGTGTTATCCATGGTAAGCCACGAAGCTTGTGTTACGGATAGCAGATAGTGAATACACTACACATATTACTTTAAATACGTAGATATTATAAATATAAACAGCCACGACTTTAGTACAAGCATTCGTGTTCATCACTCAAATGAATGCCCCCAGCGGGACTTTAACCCGTGACCGCTGGCACAGTAAGTAGGACCATTATAAACTGCGCCAAATGTATCGCCAAACCAAGAATAGGTAACTTAGTCATTTAATTTAAAACGAATACATATATAATTTAAAAAAAACAATGCTATAAAATAATACAATATTTAAATAATAACAAGACAAAATTCATAGATAATAAAACCTTTTGTATATTTACATACTAGCAATTCCCTGCGGCTTCGCCCGTGGTTCTAATCACTATAAAAAAATAGGGATTAGTGGTGTAAGGTTGAAAATTTAGGGTTATACGTATTTTTTGACGCGAAATCATAAAAAAATTTAAAAAATAAAATTTTGTCTAAAAATAAAAAATAAAGAGTCTGGAGAGGGCCCCCCTTATCACCTAGGGGAATAAACAACAATTATTCTCAGACATACCAAATATATGTACATACAAAATGTCATAAGCATCGGTCAAGCCGTTTTGGAGGAGTTTAATAACAAACACTGTGACACGATATTTCTATAAATTAGATTTTGCAACAAATGTCGGTTATAAACGTATTATATTTTAAAGTGAGGAAAGAAGTGCATCGCATGCGAGCTCAGTCTGTACTTTTCCTCTCGATATGACGGCAAACGAACGAAAATAAGGATAAGCCATTTATTGAAGGATACATAAACTGACGAAATACCAATATTTTCTTATATTATTTATATTAGAAAACAATAGAATGAATACATTATAACATATTGCTACTAAACAAACTTATTTCATAGATTCTAAGAAAATTTATTAATTTTATTACAATATATTCAATAATATTCACAAGAAATAAACCAAAATTTATTAAAATTTTCAAACGTCCAAGTCCTATTAGGCAAAACACAGTAAATACTTGAAACCACACATAATACAGTGAACCACATCAAAATTGGTATAGTTCTATACAAGACCAAGACGATAGATTAAAACCTACACATTTTTGTATATAAATAGTATATTATTGAGTGAATAATAGACAAATCAGTACGAAGTTAGAATCACGGCCATTCCACACATTTCTAACGTGACGTCACTAGGACACTGCATTGACCTAGTTGCGCGAGTTCGATGCTCGACTGAGGTCTTCCAATCTGGTTATCTTATTGACGATAGTTTAGCGGATCGTCAGCAAGGTCGTGTTCATTTTAATTATGTTTTGAGCTAGGAAGATTCTACTTTATTACTACACACAAAAGCTAATGTTTTAGATACATTTGTAAATACTTTTGTGGTAAAATAATAACACTTACTCATATTATAAATGTGACTGTGTTTCTTATATAAATATAGTTGTATATCATTTTAGTGTTTATTTTGCATTAATAGCCTTTCCCGTGGCTTCACTCACATTGCCTATTTAATTTTTTAACCGACTTCAAAAAAAGGAGGAGGTTCTCAATTCGTCGGGGACTTTTTTTTTTTTTTTTCTATGTATGTTCCCCGATTACTCGACGATGGCTGGACCGATTTGGAAAATTCTTTTTTTGTTTGAAAGGGTATAGTTTCTAGTTGGTCCCATACTCACCAAGTCACGATCTGATGATGGGATCCCAGGGAAATCGAAGACAACTCTCAAATTTTTTAGGCACTTATCACGTTTTTCATATATTTCCTAAAGCTGTTTAAGTATTTGCGTCTGATTATCATCATCTCCTGTGGTTGAGCTAATGATGGAAGGTACAACTCCTCAACGGTTAGGAGTTAAAAGAAAATTCTTTCAATATTATACGTAATTATAGACTGATAGTTAAATTCTTTCAGGCTCTTATTAACCGACTTTAAAAAAAAGGAGGAGGTTCTCAATTCGTTGGGGACTTTATGTATGTTCCCCATTACTCGAAGATGGCTGGACCGATTTGGAAAATTCTTAAACAAAATAAGTATCTACTTTCCGCTAAAAATTTGAAAATAAATTATTTTTAACAAAAAACAAAAACCGACTTCAAAACTAAACAAATCTAAACTAAAAAGTAGAAAATAATACTTTTAAGAACTTCGTTAATTTAGAAGTCGGTGCCAGCCAAAGCAAAATAACCTTAAATAGACACATATTCGATTAATCTATATCTATATTTGTAAACATAATCAAAATACCGTTCGAAAGTCCATTGCAAAGGCAAGATAAATCTATCCGTCTTGGCTGGCACCGACTTCAAAATTAACGAAGTTCTTAAAAGTATTATTTTCTACTTTTTAGTTTAGATTTGTTTAGTTTTGAAGTCGGTTTTTGTTTTTTGTTAATATAGACTCAGGTCCGATTTCACCAATTGTGTCGTTATCGAAGAATAGCTATGCCAGGTATAAAATTATTCGCTGCATTTATTCTCAGAATAACTTATAGTACGTTTCACCACTTTGTAAGGACAAAAAGTTACTCCTAGTATTACTATTCTTAGATAAGTGAATGCAGACAAATTAAATAGGCTTGTCATGGTCTAGTACAGTATAGCATAACAGGACATTTCTAATTTAGTCGTCACTTTGAACTTGTGTCAATGCAGTATATTATCTATACTCTTTGTGTCAATGTGTCGGTGCTGTTTTTCAAACAAACCAGGGGGTGGAAACTTAGAACATCGACTACAGATTAAAAATTAACAGTGTCATCTATTATCTTACACCCTAAACATTTGCTTAAATTTATTAGAGACTATATAAGTCGTAGCAAGAGATGACGCTACGGTCGTATCATCAATCCTGCATTCCAGTACACGCATACCAAATAACTTTGCATGCAAAAATTACTTAATTTTAGAAAAAAAAATGCTTAATGTCACATATAAATGATGCTGTTTGTTACTTAAACTAACAATTTATATATTTGAATCGATATATATCATTATCATTTTTTACTTAAACATCACATCAAAAAAATTATAAATTAATTCAAATGCGTGAATTGGATTACTTGCAACACTGCTTTATCGACATTTGTGATTTGACATTTTAACATGGTTTCAATTTTATTATTGGGAATATTTAAATTATTTTTTGGTTTATTTTTGTGTTGTGATATTGTTACTATTTTTAATTAGCAGTAAAAAGGACGCTTTACTTTATATTGATCTGTGCTCTATTTAAACAAAAAACAAAAGTTAAAAGATGATTTTGATGACAATTCTATAAATTTATTAATTTATAGTTGGTGTTGGATAATCAATCGAATTTTATGTGGCAAAGTTACTTATGATACGGTTTCTGCAAAATGAGCGCTCAACTGTATTACGCTAAAAATAGACACAATAAAGTAAAAAAATAATTTTCTTGTATTATTTATCACATAGTACGACGTTATCACCCCTACATGATAATTTAAGTAGATCGATTTTAAATTTGTAAGTATAGTGATGATATTTTCATGTTAATATATATAATTATCATCACTATATTTACAAATTTAGAATCGATCGACTTTAAATCTATTTTTTTGATATCAAAAGGAATAGTTAGTATAGGGTGCAAATTTCCAGATGGCGTTAATGTCGTGTTGGCAAAAAAAACGGTAGAGTGGGCTCTCTATATTAGGTATATATAACTTTTCTCTATGAAACAAACTATCTGTAAAGTCACGCTGCCTGGTGTTTAAATTTTATTAATATGCTTTGTGTTGTGTTTATTGTTTAAAAAAAATATCTTAAAGGAAACGAAGTGCTAACTTATATGCTTATTTATATTTATTTATTTATGTAATGGTCGCTCAGTAATAATGTACTCTAAGCGCTCAGGTGACATAATTTTGACACCAATTTGATTTTATCTGAGGAATAAGCCGGTTATTCCTTCAAAATTGGTGGTATAAGAGTTACTCTCGTATAACTTTGTTATGCTTAGGATAAGTAGTTGGTGAAATGAAAGTATGGTTATCTGAGAGTAAATAGCAGCTTTATCCTAGGAATACAATTTATTCTACTTTGGTGAAATCGGACTTTAGCGTATAATGTTAGATAGCTTATAATCTATGTCAAGAATTAAGCTATCAAATACAACGTGTATTTTTCAAGTCCGTCTATATTAGCGCATTCAAACAAACAAACATTACCAAACTAACTGATATAGGTGTTAGGAGGACTACAGAGAGGATTTTACATCGTTTCTATAATGTATATATAAATAATTAATTAGTATTACTTAGGTAATACGTTTTGATTCTCAGCGCTTTCCGCTTATCATAACAATGTGTGCTCTTTCTTTTTTTTAAGATTTTTTTTTATTTGGCACTAAAATACATGAAAAGTCAGCCAATTTGATTTTAGTATTAAATACAAAAAAAATATTTTCTTCGCGGTTGCCTTGACCTAACTTCAATACATGTACATGTGATACATGTAATAATACAATGTATGTAAAACTGGCATATGTATACTATAGGTACCTTTTTATTAAAAAATAAATGAATGAAGCAATATTATTCAAATCAAGCACTTTAAATTCAGCTATAAGATTTGTAGGGTGGTCTATGCGATGTACGAATCAGCCACGACGCCCATTACTTATAACATTAAACAAGCAATTCACGTATATAAATAACTAGCAGTACCCGCGGCTTCGCCCGCGTTAATTTTTTAAATATTAGGAGTCAATCCCGCGGGAACTCCGGGATAAAAAGTAGCCTATATGTTATTCTGGGTCTTCAGCTACCTACGTACCAAATTTCATCGTAATCGGTTCAGTAGTATTTGCGTGAAAGAGTAACAAACATCCATACTCACAAACTTTCGCATTTATATTAGTAGGATTTTCGTGTAAATCGAAAACGGCTGTAACGATTTTGGTCAAATTGTGAATTCAGATAGATTTTTTTTATTTTATATAGGTACGTATATATGTTATGTTTTATATTGGTAATTGATATTTTTTTTAAATCACAATTTTTGTACCTTTGCCCAGTAAATTGACTTCATTATTATCATTATCATTTTTTCTCTTTATTTTACATGGTCTATAAAAATCAGAAATAATTTGACCTTAACCGTCATAAAGTCGCTTGTTGAAATGCGATTTAGAACGGCAATCAAATATGTAATAATATTTATTTATGGAGCGCTTTTAGACTAAATCGATAAATATAATGTAACACATACATACATACGTATTTGCAACAATCTAATTCGCAAAATTAAGTTATTCTTCGTTTTAACCGACTTCTTTTGAAGTTATTAGAGGTTCTTACGTTATATCTTGTAAATTTTTTTAATTAATAGTGTTCGCCTAGAGATTGAAATTCGACGATATTCGTTTTTATTTATGGGCAACACTGAAACTTTTAGACAAAAAAGAAATCGATTGACAAACAATGGAAAAGGAACGGTTTTGTCTATGCCTTTTAACGTAAAAATCGTGTTAACATGGAGTTTTTTACGACATTTTAGCGAATGTAAACAAAATAAATTAAAATACTTAACATATTATATACAAAAATCTCCCTCCAGAACCTCTCTTTCCATTGGTGAAAACAGTATGAAAATCGGTGCAATAGTTTTTGAGTTTTGCGCGAATTGATAGACAGACAGACAGACAGACGCGGCGGAAGACTTTGTTTTATAATATGTATAGATAGATAGATATCCACTTAAAAACAGGAAAATATAAAGGAAATACGATGAAATATTAAACCATATTTTGAATTTAAAATAAAGCAAATTAAATATTGAGCATAGATATTTGCTTTACGACGTTAAGTTTCGTTTGGTTTCACTTACACGCCCCTCGTCTATTTTATTCGCTGTAATGTACATACATACTACTAATTGACTCCAGCGCTGGTAAATATTTGGTTTGGCTGTATAAAGTGTTCGCTTCCTCAGATAGGACGAATTTACTGAGAGCTTCCATTTTAGATACATGCATAAATCTTGAACTCTCGATTAGCTTAGCAATACTAGCATTTGCCTACAACTATACCTGCCTGTGCTTTAAAATTTTGTGAATTATATCTTATATTCTGTTTTTAGATATCTCAACTAAAGAAACCATAGCTTTGTGTGTTCGAACAGATATTTTTTGCTTTCCTAGTTTCAACATATAAAATCACTATTCTATCTCTAAGATAGATAAAAATTGTAGAGTCAATTTGTATTAAAGGAACACCTACACTATTTTTAATTTTTGTTTGTCTGTCTGCTTGTACTGGCAACTTTCTAAAATGGCTGAACTGATTTTGATTAGACTTTTACTACAGACAGCTGGTATTACGAAGTCTACTTTTAATTCAGAAAAAATAGGATTCTGTATAAATACTTTTACCTAAGGACTCAAAGCTACTCGCTAGACCTACTATTAATATATACATACATTTACAGATGTATCTTTTAAACTCAGTAGATATTCTTGCGATGATACGAGACACGAAATGAATTGCAAACAGAAATTGAGCATGCAACCGCGAACTTCGCAATAGTTCGTAAACAATACATAGATACCTGCTGTCGAACCCGAATGGGAATCGCTATGCAGAACACGGACGTGGTGCCAGATTTCGGGAAAGATGCATATAATTTACATTTTTTACATGCTATGGTACTAACTGCTCTTTGTAGCGTTGCTCAGGCTTTTCTCCTTGACTTCAATATTATTAGCTTACTGACATACTTGTACTAGTAACATGCCCAAGAATACAGAATTTTATACAAAATTGGGTTAACTGTTATGTTAAATTATATAAATTATATAATTAAGCATAAAGTCACCGTTACTTGTAAATAAATAATTAATAACGATATAGCGTAGTTGTCAACTGTTGCCAAATCTAGAATAGATGTCAACGGTTACGAATTTATTGTATTGCGAGACAATGCAAAAAAATAAACTGCAATATTTTAGTAGCAATTTACCCGAGCTTCTTCGTCGATAAATCATTTTTACAGCCATTTTTTATAACAATTAAAATGTATCACGTTAACTACATTTTCACATTTTTAATCTTAAAAAAATTTACATCTCCCATGTCGCATAATATTATGTATATAGCGTACATAGCTTTTTCTTTTTGGAATCTGTCAATTAGTAGTAGCCCAGTGGCAACGCGCTCGCTTGCATAACTGAGTGATGCGGGTTCAAATCCGGGTCTCGCACCTCTGATATTTTGATGTGTGAATCATTTCTATCCTTATTTCCACTTGTCTTACGGTGAAGGATTACATCGTGAGGAAACCTGCATGCCTGAGAACACCTAGCAAGTTTTCGAAAGACATGTGTCCGCCAACACGCACTAGGCCAGCGCGGTGGACCTGATCCCCCTCTTATTGAAGTGAGGCCTGTGCCCAGCAGTGGGCGTTAAAAATTAGTAATACAATAGAAATTGAAATATAGGAGTTGGCAAAGATATTCGTTAATACTTATAAAGTATATTAAGCTAGTGTTCGTTCAGTGTCAAAATTCGACTTTAATCATTTTTATTGATAACACAAGATAACAAAGCTTATCAAAAGCAAAGGAAAAAATACTTTCCATACATAGGTATAATATGTCTATCGTATAAACATAATAAGGAATAATATGTCTAGTATCTAAAATGTAGCTATCGATGATAATGTCCAAAATACTTTCAAAGTCTAATAAGCGAGCAATGTACCCAAAGGACGTCCTAAGGCCGTCGCTCGCACCGTCTGGAGGACGTGTCATGTAGGCTCTACAAAATAGACCAACCAACATGAAATTTCAATTTGTTTTAATAACAATATTTATGACTCTATAAACGCCAGTAAGAACAAGAGAAATGCTTTATGATGCAACGTTTGTGTTAAGAGAGTGTTGGATACTTAGGTGGTAGCCAATTCTTTGTATCTGTCTTTTCGCATTTTTTCGAGAATTTATTTTAATAGTTACGGGAGAGATTATGGTTTAAGAGGGATGATATAACTATTGCAGAGAGTTTTACCACATTTACAAAATGAATAAGGGCATAGATATCCGAATAGATTCAGTTTTATGATAATTTAAAACGTCAAATATTCGCGAAAATCTAAGATATTAAAGAGAGCTAAATATTATTTGTTGTTTTTCATATTATATCGGGATTTAATCAAAAAAAGTATATAAAAATTCATTATAGTAATACATATTGAAGAATGCAGTTAACGTATCTCGTTCCATATACATTATATGTAATGTCGTAGAGCTTCCATACTTTTTCAGAAGGGTGCCAAAAAAAGTTTAGTAATAGCACGCTTACATAATAGGGAATACATCGTGCAAAACACGTCACAACCTACAGGGCTAGAGGTCGTTTTGTCCTTGTAGTGTTGAAGCCAAATAACAGGAATATGTAGTAACAATCATATTAATTAAATTTATTACAAGATTTACTTATTACAAGAGTGATCACTTTGCTGATCAAGTGCATGTTCAAAGTTCAAGTGTCTTTAGAGAGCTTATTAAGCTCTCACACATATAAATTCGAAACAAAGTTTACAATTACCATAAAACGATTCTTTAGAACAGAACTTTCCAATGAAGGGTTACGAGTAGAAATTTTAATCATCTACTGTGAAAAATGTGAGGCAAAAAATGACCATGTGCTACCAGGATCCAAGACCGGGTGCTTTATATTTAAAATGAAATTAATTTAAATTCAAATGTAAGTATGAAAAAACTAATATATTATGTGCTCGTTTTATATTTTCCGTGAAATTATATGGTGTAATAAGCTAAAACAGTATGGCAAATGGTCAACGACATACTCATATAAGTAGTCTAGAGGTCGGGCGGTCGTCCTTGCGACACAGTGCAATGTAGAGACACAATAAGACTTGTCCAGGTATTACGTGGAAAAGTTAAATTATTTTAATCTATGAACTATGTCGTGTAATGTTAATTTTTTATTTTTGATGTAATTCGAAATTCAAGTTTCTTAAACAAATTCAAGAGACTTCTTTCGTATCACAGAATAATAAAAAAAATTATGAGATGAATTGAAATCTGATATTATATAAATCTCTATAATCTTCTTTATTACTAAACATTTTGAGTATTTGGCAGCGGTGTCGACGATCCAACGACTTTCCCCCGGTCGTAGCTCCGTAGCGTCCTCTACGCCGTAGCAGGGCGTACGGACACAGGCTCGGCAGGTGATCAAACTATAACATAACTTTAAAAATCCGCTAAATTGTAGTCCTTCAGACAAAAGCTTCTTAATAATATAAAATAAATATATTTTATAAGATTTTTTGAGTTTTTAAAGTATTTATATTATATTATGAAATAACATTTTGATAGACTTTTAGTTCTTTATTTAAATATTATATACCTATGCTAAAAAAATACATTTTTGAAACACGCCTTTTTAAAATCATTTTCGTCGACCATTATTGATTGATTAATGCCCTTCATGTACTATATAGGTACATAATTTAAGTTTTAACATGAAAGTTATTTTCATTTGGAAACATTGTAAAATTCTACACTTTTACATATTTTTTTTGTAGAATTTAAGTATTGTTTCTAATATAAAAGCACTTCTACAAACACAATCGTAACCAGTAGTCTGCACCCGGGCGGGTGCATGTCGTCGACCGCGCTAGGAAGGACGAGTCGACCTCAGCGTTACGAGATTGGCCATTACATTGTAGTACATACCAAAGCCAGTCAGATTTTATATGTAAAATACAAAACTAAAATACAAATATTCATGTAATTTAAGAAGATAATAGTGATTCAATTCTTTTGATAAAGGCTTCAAAGAGTGCCAGCTAAGGAAAGATTCGCCAATAATAGTCGTAGGAGATAATAGTGAAACCTTTATAAATTGGACACAAAGATACATATATTTTTACTTTGCCTACTTAACAAGCCAATTTTCTATTTTTATTTTGATTAATCAACTTATCCACAAACGTTAAGCGCCCGTGCCTTTTGTTTTTTTTTTAAATTGTTAAATTTATATTTAGTTTGACGCTTTACAATTATTTAAAGACTTGAAACTAGCGATACATGTTACGATCTTATACTACGATCTTATACTACATGGAACGTGGTCCAACACTGACATTTTTTTTTATTTTTTTTTAATAGTAACAAGCAATATTTAAATGTCCTAAGCTTTATGTTACTTATAAACCACTCAGCCTTACATTGCTCGCACCTGGATTGCACTGCACTTGCACCTTTTTTGGATTCCCCCTATTTTTTATACTTAAACCAATCTCAACATTCATAACACGTCAAATAAACAATTATTCAATCGAGAATAACGAACAGTAATTGATTTTCATATATATACATAGATTTTATATAACTACCAATATTTATCAATCTTTGAAGATAAAAAGAGAAAAATATAGGAATCGGAATCGGGCAGCATTTGTTAGGTTTTGGTCTGCAAAAAAGTCCCGCCCTAGGCCCGGGGAAGTCACATCAAAATTTCGTTCACCTCGTCTAAAGCTCAGACGAAAGGACAGAGACCTGAGTGCGACCGACGAAGTATGGAAAATTACGAAAATTCAATTTAAGTTATGACTCCGGTTATGACAAAGTCTATGGCATACCAATAATGGCTTTTGATGTTTAAAATTAATTATTATCTGACAATAAAATAATATTTTTATATTAAATATGGTGGGAAGTTATTTTTAAGTATAATTTGTATAATTCAATAATATTTTTTGTTATATATTATTTGACATGGATACTACAAAGTATAGATTTTTAAACATTCAGAAACATTAACATAATGAAACCAAATAAGAAAATAATGTCAAGTTTGACTTGACTAGTAGAATCACGTAGCTTCATAGCACCTTATTTCATATATATCTTCAGCCCTTTTTAGCGTCCCACTACTGGGCAGGGGCCTCCCTCAGTACGAGGGGGATCAGGAAATAGTCCACCGCGCTGGCCCAGTGCGTGTTGGCGGACTTCACATTTCTTACGAAAACTTGCTAAGTTTTCTCAGACATGCAGGTTTCCCCACGATATTTTCCTTCACCGTAAGACAAGTGGTTAGTGGTTAGCATACATAAGTTATAGATAGAAATGATTCGCACATGAAAATATTAGAGGTAAGAGACCCAGATTTGAACTTGCATCACTCCATTATCCAAACCAGCGCGTTACCGCTATGCTACCATTCCCTATTTCATGTATATAGTCCCAATACAGATCTTACTACATTTTACAATTAAAATAGAAAAATCAATACTATGTTAATACAAACACAGGCATTATCATAGCCGTAAAAAAAATGTTTATTTTATGCGTAATTTCTGGAAGTCCCATAAAACCCACACTCACCTCGTCTGGGCTCGGTCGAGAGTGCAGCGACCTAAGTGCATACCCCTAGGACTTTCAAATTTAGGAATTTAGAGTTTCATTTAGCTACTGTATTATTTTTAACTTGTCGGGCTTATTACATCGCCTGTGGAACTACAAAACGATTTTCCGCTTATTATACACAATACAGGCATGAAAATATTTTCTTAGAAATTTATGATTTAGTTAAAATTGTCGAAACACAATTATAATTAAATATTTTCTAATACGAAATGAAACACAAAATATAAAATGTACATATTTAATGTAAATTTCTAATGTTTCCTTCTAACTAAGCTTAATCTAGCTGGCGGGCTTATCTGGGGGTAGTGGAAGTCACAAAATTGTTCACCTCGTCTGGCGTCCGGGCGACGGGGCAGCAACCCGAATGCACAGCGTTCTAACGGGAATTACAAAACCGTTTTTGCTACACTACAGCATTCGCATACGGAATCTTTTGTGAATATTTTAGTACAAAAAATCAACTAAACTGAATTTTAATTTGAGATTAACACTGCTAATATAATTTAAACTTATAGCTTTACATATGTAGCTGTATGTAAAATCAAAAAGGGACTTTTTGGGTAGATTTCATAAGGTTTGTACGAGTAAGTTTTCTTCCTAATATAAAAGTGTTAAATTAATTTTATTTCGCATATATAAAATTTATTCGAATAAAAATTAACATTACATATTTAATAAACATTAACAATGACTTTTTGAACGATTGTTTTATTCGAAAGTTATGTAACTAAATAACTAATAGCTTGATTTGAATAATACAATTAAGAAGTCTGTGATAAGTGATAGCAACTGACTCGAGCAGTTCGTCTGGTATGGAAGTCAGTTGAAAGCCTCTCCGCCCGGACGAACGGTTACTGAACTTATGCAATAAGGGAGGAGGTTAAACACCCCACAACAACTTCAAATATTTTTTATTAATTAAAATTTATATAGCATTGATTAATTATGTTGTTGGGACATTTTTACAACATAGCCATCTAGTTCCGTGGTAGGCGTAGTAGGCTTGTGTTACGGATAACAGATAGTTGATATATTACTCTAACTTTTTATATATACATACATATTATAAACATAAAAACCCATAACTGGAGTACAAACATTCGTGCTCAACAAATGAATGCCTCCAGCGGGACTCGAACCCGCGACCTATAGCTCAGATAGTAGGGTCACTACAAACTGAGCCAAACGTGTCGTTAAATATATCGCTATTTAAAGTGAATTAATTTTTGAGCTCTTACAGAGATATTAAGGCTAAAATTGATCCGTTCTCAAGTGATACGCTTACATACTGATATTTAATAATATATAAAGTTTTATTATTATGTTACAGTTTAATCATACCCACGGGACTACTTAAAATAACGAGGCACAAGTAGCCTATACGATTCTTGAAACTTTTAAATTTTTAAGTTTAACTATTGCTTCCGGATTTTGCTATTGATACCAAAGCTTGAAAACAGCTACTAAAAAAACAAACATTGACCACCCACAAAAAGAGCTACCGAACTATTTTGTCTTTGCCTATTTATTTCTAGATGCCTATTAGAAGTAAATAATTCCGATTCGACTAAAACGCATTTCCTTTGTACGTATATTTTGCTACGCCATCGTTTTTACATAAGACTTACCTATAAGTAACACGTCTTCACTTCCAAGCTCACGCTCACTTTGAATATTTCATCGAGTATTGTTTGTTTAGGCTCGTATATACGGCGCGTGATGTTACTGAGAATTCTGAACTAAGCCTTCACCGCAGACGATGTAATAACGCTGAGAATATATAATTTTATTTAAAGGGAAATTATGATTTTTGTATTATTCTGATAACACTATCATAATTTTACCTAATATATAAAAATCTCGTGTCACAGTGTTTGTTATCCAACTCCTCCGAAAGGGCTAGACCGATTCTTATGATTTTTTTTGTGTATATTTGGTAGATCTGAGAATAGGTCGTAGGCTAATTTTTATTCCCCTACGTGATAAGGGTGGCCCTGTCCAGATGTTTTATTTTTTATTTTTAGACCAACATTTTTTTATCACCTTTTTATGATTTGGCATCAAAAAATTATTATGAGCCTAAATTTTCATCCTTTTTGTACGGGTGGAGCCGCGGAAATTGCTAGTATTCTATTATTAACACGCTAACACTTACACGCTTCGTGCTGACGGCATCAAGCAGTGCTCTTTATCACCTCCAACTAAACATCAAATTATACTCTCCTTTTATTTAATCTATAAAATTGCCTGCAGCATTTAGCTCCTAGCTAATTAATCCCTTATAAACTTACAAAGGTAAAACTCGTCTAGACTAAAACCTGTCACCTTTCAACGTCTTGAAAATTATAAAAAAATATAATGTACATTATGAATATAATTGTTAATCTGTATTATCAAATGTCATCTACAATTGTTTTTCTTTCTTTTTATTAACACTATTACGTTAACTTAATTAAAAACTTGAGCAGGCTCTCGTTATAAATAGAAACATACATAATGTGCCTCTAGCGGCACTGGAACCCGCGAACGATGTCAAAGAGGCTCAACCCAATAAAAGTGACGAAAATTAGATTAAATAACATATTCCACCTTCTCCGCTAAATGAACCGTAAAAAAACGAATTCAAAAATAATAATCTACTGTTGCCCACGCAGGCAGCGTGCTGACTTAGTTCTTATAAAGTAAGTCCAAGAAGGGCTCTTTTATCATGATAACAAGCAGGTTATCCCATAACAATTATTATATATATAACAAAGTATGTACGCCTCGATACGTCGGGTTATACATGAAAATTCCTAACCAAGAGAATAATTAATAATTCAAACGCACACACTTACACTGTACAAATAAGATAAGAGCACACTAAGACACGCCGCACACATTCGCAGAACGCACACAGACGTGGTCGTCTAGACAACTTGTTAAAATGCGGTGTTCCGGGACTCGACATTCGTGAGTAGGATAGGTCACGGACCAAGTTATTTCTTTCTATCCTATAGCAGCATCCCGCTCTATCCTCAAACCCATTTCCACAAACCAAAATCAACCTTATAACTTACATATAAAACTTAAAATCGCACGATAATTAGACCAGGTACAAATTTCGCTTTCAAAGCTCTAAGGTACCGTCTGAAAGGGACTAAGTTAGGTCTACATCAAGGGATATTGCGCTTTGTTGGTATACTATAAAGATGATAGTCGCGTTTCTAGATGCTTAAGTCTTTCAGGTCTCCCAGTTCTAGGTTTGTCCTTGAGTCCGGACGAATTAGTCGGGAATAATAATTTATGTAAATGTGCGTGTGTGTTCATAATACAAGCGGGTGCGTGTGTGCCGCAAGGCTGTGTCGCGTCGTCACTTATTCAAAACCTCAGGGGTTTGCAGAAAGGATATTTAGGTTCGAATTCAGGACTTAGTACTTTATGTTTTATTAATCTAGCCTACATTTGGGGTACAAGTGTTAGATAGAGCTCAGAATTTTTTATCTCTCTAAGGGAAAATTCATAATATAAATATAAATATATGTTGGGACACACAGCGCCATCTAGTTCCGTGGTAAGCTACGATTGTATTACGGATACCAGATACTTGATATACTACACATATGAATTTAAAATACATACATATTATAAATATAACCACCCATGACTAGAGTACAAACATTCGTGCTCAACAAATGAATGCCCCCAGCGAAACTCGAACCCGCGATCGCTGGCGCAGAAAGTAGGGTCACTACCGACTGAGCCAAACGAGTCGCCATAACATAGGAAAATACATAATATGTGTTATATTACAATGCTACTTCAATATATATGTATGTAGATATATTTTAACGGTTAGTTTAAAGGTCTCAAAGATGAAATATTAATTTAATAATAATGTTTAATGTTCTCCGACCGATTCCGGCCATGGCGGCAAATCTCATTGAGACTGGCCAACTACGCAGGATATATTATAGTGCACGAGTGTACGCGCAGACACAAGTGTACACTCTGTTCCTATCACTCTCATACTCTGGTGGGACGACTACTCGACACCACCAGTGAGAGTTAAAGCGCAGGACCGACGGCTTTACGTGCTCTCCGAGGCACGGGGGTGAACCACCGCCAACTTCCCAACTCCGGGTTATTACTGAGGCTTACGAAACAGAAAGACTCAATAACTAAACTTGGCCCGACCCGGGACTCAAACCCAGGACCTCCCGGTGTGTGGCCGTACATGCTAGCCACTACACCACCGAGGCAGTTGGTTGGTTAGTTGGATTACGGATAACCACATATAATAAATCTCATTAAATTTGGTACAGTTGATTTCTCGTGATACGTTATGCGCGAAAATAATAATTATATATATTATTCGACAACCTTCATCCAGTCATAACTTAGATACAGGAAAGTAAACTCAATGGTAACTTGTGCTTTTTCCTTATGACTTACATAAATTGTAATCGAACTAAACTCCAACCGACTGGTTTAGTTCTAATAAGATCATATAAGGACTTTGTAGGCAGATAAATATTAATTTCAACAATTTATACCTAATATTATATAATAATAATTTCTCCAGTGTTCTGTAACTCTTACAAGGCTTCATATATATGCCATATATAATTAGTTTTCGCTGTGTAAAGAAATCTGTTACGGACGAACGACCCCTTTATTTAAGTTTCGATCAATTTCAGAATATAAATTACGAAAGAATAACTACACTTCTGTTAAAATCACTTAATAGAATGGTCTAGGGTTTATATTAAGTTTTTATTTACCTATCTCAGACAGAGAAAATAAATTATACAATTTAGTTTCAGTTTTACGGGGTAGGAAAAGGTTACTTTACTTAAAATACTTAGTTTTATTTACAATATACTAGTGATTCACCCACGCTTTGTTCGTCGGTCGTACCTGGCTACTTTTAATATGGATATCCCACGAAAACCGTACATGTTTTCAGAATAAAGAGTTAAGTGCAAAATTTCGTCCAGATTCGTTTATATCTGAAAAAAACCATAGTATAAATTGAAACGTACCTACTAAAGGACGAACCAAGCGTAGCGAGGGTAAGTTTCTAGTTCAGATATATTTTCCTCAAACTATCAATAATAAAGTTTGTCAAATGCCGACCTCTGGGCGAACACCAGTTTACATAGTCGTCATTTCTTCGTCACATAACCAAGGGACGGTAGAAAGGGTTACAAATATAAAAAGATTTTCTTTTCGCATGCAATATAACTATACATTAATATTAAAAACTGAAAGTGTTGAGATGTTATCAAAAATATGTAAATGATTCACTTTAACATAAATAATTGTATAATATATTTGCCTAGCGCCGCGTCCTCGCTTCGCTCGGGTTCGTACCTAACGCTTAAACTCTGTTAGTGATACCCTGACAAATATAAAGTTCGGAAATTATCGATTTTCCGGCTGTTTCTTGAGTTTTCCCTCTTTTTTATACGACCAGCCGTGACGTACAACAAAATGTATTTTTTTTATTGCAATCGATCCAGCAGTTTTTGATTTTTGGCAAGACTAACGAATAGAATTGATTTTTTTATATATAGTTGATAGATTACACGCTTCGTACACTCCTATTCAAATTAAACAATATATACATATCTAAATTGCCATACACAGTCGTCCATTTATTACAATACCACGACAATAATTGCCTACATATATACCGAAAGCAAAAGTCGAACTACAGAATGTCAAATTTCTCTATTTATATATTTATCATGTAACTGTATCAAAATTACACCAATACATCATAGCGAATTCGTACCCAGACCCCACGTAACAAATATTCCTCGCGGCACGAAAGGCTTCCGAGACGCCGCCCACCGCCCTGTCTGAAGGTCGTTTGGGAGGACGTTACCCTCCGTCTACACCCACAAAATCAACCGAAAACCCTCTGTGTTCACTCTCTTATACAACCACCCCGTATACTGTACAGACACGTAGACGGCTGTGTGCGTAGGCCTCTCTGTGTGAGTGTATATGCCTGTAAAATATATGTCTGGCTGAAATTCACGTAATTAGATGCTTTATGTCATGAAACGCGGTGGAAATTTTTATTGTAGCAATTGTTCTGTCACAGCCTTTTCCCATATGAAATAAGATTATATTTCACTAATGCCTAGGTGTTCCATGTTTTCCTCTAAACAGCTCTAATGGAATATTTTTGAAGTAATCTTATTTTTGAACGTGATAAATAGGCGTGGCAGATATAATCATCGATCGGAAATCGCAAATATTCGCCTCAGTCAATAATATTGATTTTATGAATTAAATTATCAATATTTATTGAAACAAACAAAATTTATTACCAAATTACGTAATATGAATGCTAATTGCTAATCTGCGTAAGCGAGAATAAGAAAACCCCAGGAATGAGGTAGCCTAAAATTAATTAATACCGGCATCCTAATGTTAACCTTCACAAGGGAACTTTTTGTATAGCCTTGTAGGCTTTCATGTAGAGCCCGTTTCTAGAATATATATATTATGTATTATATACCCTAGAATAACGTACATAATGTGATCCTGTTATAACATGTTCAGCTTTTTTAGTATAAATAGATTCTCGGGTCGTTGGGGTGGAATGTTTGAGTATCAGTGGCGTTGTCTTCTGTATTAGAGAGTATAAGGTTTGATTTCGATTGAAGTCTAGATTTGGAAATATTATTATTAATATTATTTAAAAGCAATGGTAGCCCAGCGGTAACGCGCTCGCTTGTATAACCGAGTGATGCGGGTTCAAATCCGGATCTAGCACCTCTGATATTTTCATGTGCGAATCATTTCTATCCTGATTACCACTCTTCTTACGGTGAAGGAAAACATCGAAAACCTAGCAAGTTTTCGTAAGACATGGGAACTCCGCCAACAAGCACTAGGCCACCGCGGTGGACTATGGCCTGATCCCCTTCGTACTGAGGGAGACCCGTGCCCATCAGTGGGACGTTAGAAAGGGCTGATGATGATTACTATTGCGAATGGTGTTGCTAACTTAAAAATTAATCTATAATATGTACTATAATAATAAAGTTTTAAAAAATTTCCTTCTTTAATTCTTTAAAGGGCTTCTGGAAACGGGTACTTGTGATTTTTTGCATAGAGACAGCTACTTCCAGAATGAACGCTTGTGATCTAATGAAAGTAGCGGTAAAGAAACAGTTATAGCTCATATTAGTTTACATTAAACGACGCGCTTTTATTCATTTATTATTTATTAAAAGATTTCACTTGTTTAGATATTTAATAGTCTGTATAGAAATTTATTAAATAAATATAAACCTAAATTAAACTAACTAAAGTAATTGCTACTGAAATTATACGAGTCTTTATAACTAACATCAAACCTAGGCCGCCAGCAAATACATGTATCGATCGAAGTTATTACAACGATATAATGTGTAGTAGAGGCAAATAAAAATCTTAAGTTTTTTGTAGATGTTTTTCATCGTCTACATTTTTAATCAACGTTCAATTCTATAGAGAGATTTTTTTAATTAGCTTAATTAGTATCAGATATCCATGTAATATAAAAAATGTAATGAATTCATTACTTAATACAGCTTTGAGAGCTAACTTAATAAGCCAACACTTAGCAACACAAACATTTAATTAGGATGTCTCACATTTATACCTAGATTTCTCTATTCGCTCAAAAAAATAATTCTTGTTTTATTTTCAGTAATTTTTCTACTATCTTTGAAGACTTTTTCTTAGGCTTAGAATTGCGTTTGTTTTTTTTTTCTTTCAGTCGGTCGGTTTTTGATGTCGGTCTGACAGTTGACAGTAACTGTCAAATAACTTTGACACTATTGAAAGTCCCATGACGGTTTCACCGGAACTACCATGTTCCTAGTTTTCACTAGTCACGTGTAGATTTTATAGAAAAAAAATGGCATCCTTTTTAGAAAAAACTTGATAGTTATAATCTTTTAAGTAATATAAAAGTAAAATATACTAATTTTTTTATTGTATGTCAACCACATGTAACTCATGTCATTAGTTATATTATTTTATTGTATTTTCGAACAATATATATTACTATTCATTCTTCATAAATTGTGCTTGAAAATATTTAATAATCTATTCTCTTGTCTTTTTCAGGTAAGACTGACAACTTTATTAAAAAAAGAACATTAAGCTCTCGTCATCTTAGACGTTGATATAATTGGTAAGTCTTAACAAAATTAGCTTTCTAGCACAAAGAAATCTGTGAATTATGTTACACATAAAATGGTACTTATGATTTTAAATCTATATAACTAGTAAACCTGGCCCAATTTCGCTGGGCGTAACTTAAATAAATTTAACGATTTTTTAATTTTATAATAACATAGAATCAGCCTAAGTTACTCCTCATAACATTAGCTATCTGCGAGTGAAAATCCCGTCAAAATTGGTCCAGCCGCTTAAGAGCCGGAACAAAAAGACAGTCAGACAGACAAAAATTTTACAAATAGATTTTTTAATAATATTTACTGATATACTGATATACAATATTCAATTTAAATATTTCGTTAAAAAAGATAAAAGTTAGATCAGCATTCCTACTTCTCATAGAAGCGTAAAAACAAATAATAGTACGGCGGTCCATTCACAAACTTTCGTTTGCCGGCGCGTGTCGCTGTGTGTAGTGTGCATAGAGCGCGGCTGTGTGCAGGAAGAAAGTGCATTCTAGCCGTTAGGAAAACCTGACATTGAAGAAACTGTGTCGAGATAGAGCGACCTACTTCACGTTACGTCAAATGCTTACTATTATCCTATTTAAATAATATTAGGTTATTTTTGTTCAAATTATACCCTTAATGGTATGAAAGTCGTATAGATACTGCTTACATAGACGTTTAAGTTTGTAAATGTGTTAATATCAATTAGAAAAGAGGATTTATTAGTCTTTAATTAAGATTAAAATTAATTTCAAAATCGTATTAAATATATGTTGCCAAAAACGAACAACTATCATAGTTAATTAGGAATCCATAAATCGTGATCAATCATGTTATTGGTAGCATGTCATGTGTTGAAATAATTGTAGAATGTTAAACGATGCGCGCGCGCATCACTTCGTTTCCCTTTCTGTTTTGCTTTAATTTAGATGTATGAGATTTTCCTTTGCGTGTATAATTACTTCACTGATCGTAGATTCTTCTCTGTTCGTCATAATTTTAGTGCTCGATATGAGTAAATTATTAAACGAAAAGTATGTATCAAAATACTTTAAAAATATGCTGTAATTTCGTAAGATTTCACAAAAAAAAATGCTTTAAAATTTTACTGAAACGAGATTTTGTAGAAAATATTAATTTTAAACTTCTTGAACATTCCACATTAATAGTTAATTATAATAGCGATAAACAAAGTAACATCATTACTAAATCTAAACAAGACAAAGCAAGAATGATTTTAATATTAATTAGGTATCCAGAATTTCGTCTAGACTCCGGCCTTGGATAGGCCTTGTAGGCCGCGGGCTACGGGAGAAAATGTTATTTATTCATGAAACAGTACTGAAAATTCTATTTCAGAGGTATAAGTACGCCCAAATTCTAGCTGGGCATGTTAGTATAACTATACTGATGTAATATAATTTGGTAATATATGAATTATGGCATTGAAAATTCTTTTTACTTATAATATACTGTGTAAAGGAATAATTTGCTCGATTTCCAGATAATTTTGCCTGATTTTAATGTAGTATTTTGAAGTATGTATGTCATGACGACACGTTTGGCTCAGTTGGTAGTGACCCTACTTTCTGCGCCAGCGGTCGCGGGTTCGAGTCCCGCTGGGAGCAATCATTTGTTGAGCACGAATGTTTGTACTCCAGTCATGGGTGTTTATATTTATAATACGTATGTATTTAAAATTTAAATTTATGTAGTAGGTATATCAATTATCTGGTATCCGTAACACAAGCTTAGCTTACCACGGAACTAGATGGCGCTGTTGTAATAATGTCCCAACATATTATTATAATATGTATATTGTTTATTTTTCTTGAAGGATACCAGTAATTTCTTAATTAATACTTACATAATATGATTTTTTAATGTCTTTTTGTCTTAATGAAATCGTTTTTTATGAAAAATCTAACATCTGTTTTGCACAGTCACGATAAAGTGTAGGAATTTATAACAGAGGTAACGTAAAAATAGTTATTTTCGTGTATTATGAACTCATTTTCTGCGGAATAGTTTTGATGACAGAATAATTTACATAATAAACCCAAATAAACAGTTCCTAACATATTCAGTACATTTCACACCGGGAGTAGGTCACGCTCAGCTAAGGTGACTCTAAACTTCACCTCCGGTGTTGAAAATAATTTATATGCAGTGGTACCCTTTCTACCTGAATTAATAAAATGTACATACATATTACTATATCAGCGTAATATGTTACAAAAGATATTGTAGTGAGAATGGCCCAAATTACTTATTTTTAAGTTCTCGGCGTGTACCTATAATTGTGTATGTAATTAAATGTCGTAAGCTACTTACTGATCTAACGGGAATCAATAAATTATATTATTTCTCTTAAACTCAATCTATCACTACGCAAAATACCATCGCGACGTGGTTTGTGTCGACACTTAAAAATTAACATATACGTCACCTTAGTAACAAGGCATTTTCTTCGCCTGAAGACTTTTACTTCAAGCAAAGAAGATTTTAGGTTTACTTTTAAAGATAAATATATACTTATAAATATTAAATATATTGGGATACTCAGACACTGCTCCATCTATTTCCATATTAAACGGTTACAACGGGACTCTAACTCGCGACCGCTGGCACAGCAAGTAACAAACTGAACTAAATTTTTCATCAATATGTAACACAATACAACAATAATATAAATAAATAACATTTTCGTTAAAAGATCGTATCTAGGAATAATAATATAATTAAATTCAGCAAGAAAATATATATAAACTCATTCATTTCCACCTTCTTACTTTGGACCTATTTATGCCTTATTTACTACCAAACAAATCCCAACACTAATACGTTGAGATGTATTCCGTCTTTTTGATTAGACCCTGAAGCGCTAATGCTATAGCTGTTTGCTCTTTGTAATTACATTACCAGCTATTTGTGCCTCAGATATCCTAGGTTTTATTACTTCAAGAACAAAGATTTGGAAATGCCGATCTTGGATTACACGCCTGTAATTCATTTAATGTTCAGATTTCTTGTACATTTGGTCGAAAATCAAACAACAAAATTATAACTTAGTTGATTCTTAACATTTCGTTTCTTTGAAAATCGTATTGAAATGCTCATTATTTTCGACACAGAAACCAAATCTATAGTTTTTAGTGCGGGAATCATTTATAATATGGGTATAAATTTAGTCTCAATATTAAAGAAAATGCTTAACGAAAATAAGCTACTAATGATATTGATTGAAACCTGAAATGGTGATATAATGAGGTGTTTCATAATCGTTCCTGTTGCTACGCCCGCCTTATATGAAGAAAAAATAAATATATTATACCGAGGTACTTGAAAGATATGCAAAGTAGTATTCCCAAGCCAATTAAAAGTGTATCAAAATGTTCAGAACTTTAAACATTCCGTTGCCGGGCACGGGCCTCCCTTCGCTACGAGGGTGATCAGGCCATTAACGCTGGCGAAGTACGAGTTGGCGGACTATACATGTCTTTTAAAAACTTGCTAGGTTCTCTCAGACGTGCAAGTTTCCTCACGATGTTTTCCCTCACCGCAAGATAAGTGGTAATAATGTTGTCAATGATTCGCATACAAAAATTAAAAGGCTCGGGAGCCGGGGTTTGAACCCGCTTCACTCGGTAAACCAAGTGAACGTTTTACCACCGAACGTATCACTACCTAGATAGAGATATTTTATTTCAGCTGACAGTTCCGTTTTGCTACATTTACTGTTCTATACGCTTCGACTGTCTCATATCCAATACTCATACAGTCAAGCTAAAGACAACAATTGTCATTTATCGAGATGTTCAGAGACAGTTTAATATTGAATATAGAGAATTTCCCCGGTCGCACGGCAGTCGCGCGCTTTTTCACGCAGAACAATGTCATAATTGCGACGGTTTCCACTTTCAATTTCGCTGCCGCTGCAAAAACTGCACACTACCCGTCCTGCGTAGAGACACCAAAGAAAACTCTTACTTCTTAACTTTCGTTTGATGATACTTATTAATTTAATATATAAAAGCTTCTAACTATAAAGGCTTAAAGATTTATGGGTCACTACAATCCGTTTATTATATGTAGTGAAATTATGTGAGCAATATTATTTTAATCGTATTTGATTTGTCTGAAATAAACTTATACGTCATATATAAGCATAACCTAAGGCTTTTCTTGAACACATTGCAGATTATCGCATTTTTTTTCTATTTTCCTTTATATCACCTAGTTTCATAACTTATTTTTACAAAAGCTTAATGATTTAACAATATGAAATTAATCTCCGTTAAGAGTGGATGGATTGGAACATTGATTTAAATTTTTTTATACATATTTTGCTTTCACCTACCGATGCGGACGGTACAAATGCATAACGTGTTTGTTTACAGTTTTCACTATCTATATATCTCTGGAGAAAATTCCACGCGATTGCCGCTTTTTTCTTGCTCTTCTAGTCCCAGTGCATGCCGATACAGCTAATGAGATCAGTGGATCGTAATGGCGGTTATTATGTGCTTAGTAACGCGATGTTACTACTTAACAAAATGTATGTAGCTAAATCACACATAGCTTCACGCTATCTGACCGGACAGACAAAATTTATACGATATATATAAAGATTGACGCTTAAATGATTTTATTATTCTATTCAGATCAAGTTTTAAGTACGAACAGATTTTTTTTTTATTTTATAAATTTCTACAATCCTAGTTTCAGTTGCTCTATTAATTAGAAAGGTCTAATACTAAATAAATAACAAAAATAACGGTTTTCATAATTTTTTTTTTAAACTCGACAAAGCTCAACAAAAGGTACTTGACAAAAAAAATCAGTTATCGAACAGACAGATAGAAAAGTAAGTGAAGTGTTTTGCCAATTTATATATAGATGACAAGGCTATTCGTTGAATTCTTATTTACATTAGGCAAGGTAAGTTATTGGTATATAGTATATATAGTAAATAAACACTTACCACTATTTACTTTTGGAATTCAACGATATTTATTTGACACTTTAAGTTATTATTGTTTTTTAACGATAACTCGAGTACGAGTAGTTTGATGTAAGCATTCTAGGATTCGGTGAGTAAATATTCCGGAAAATGTAAAAATAATGTGGTAAAATCCTACAACTTTACTTGTAATAAATAATGTATGTGTAACGTATTTAAAAATATGAAAGTTTTATTCCAATTAAAAATATAAAAAATTAAAAAGTAAAAATAATAATAAAAAAAGAAAAATACTGTTTTTTCTTTCTACGGATATATTTTACCCTAATAGTAGATATAGATATAGTAGTGGCAAAACATACATAATATATTAATCTCACTTTTTATTTACAATAGACATTAGGATGCACGACAATTTACTGCATAGTGTTAGAGTTTTTATGGCTTAAAATTTTTTTTGAAAAAACTTAGAAAAATATCAGTGTAACGATACGTATTTAGTAAACTAGCCGGCGCCAATATTCTATTTATATGACAGAAAAAAAATGAAAACCAGCTTCCTGTGCTAATCGTTGCCAATTACGAGCAGATCTGAGTGTGTGAGTGCGTGCGTGTGCGCAGGGTAGCCTTGAATCCGGCCGTCGACTGCACTTGCCCGCGCTATCAGTTCGGAAACGCGAGTGGTCTATTGTAATTTCTTTTGAAACACATCTTTTGTAATTATTAGTTTGTTAGTGAATTGTAATGGAATTCACTAAGTTTAATAATTAATATTATGTGTTTAAAATTGAGTGAATATTGCAGAAAATATTAGGTATATAATATTTTTTTAAAGGAACAATTTGTGTTTATCTGAACAAACTAAGCGAGCAGAGACGTGGGCAATAGGTAGTTATATTATGGCATAAAGACTTTTGAATAAATAATACATAATATATCCATGTAAACTATTTCTATTTTAAGATTGTGTCGAACTTTAAATACAATTTAATAACACATAACGGCTTATATTAGTCATTGAGTACTCGAGCGTAACTGCAATCTTGAAATAACCTTTAAGTCAGTGCAATATTTTTACTATTGCTTGTTAATTGAAAAGGCACACTTATCACTTATGAAGCTCAATCGTTGGGGTTACTTTTTAGAATAAATGATCGCATTTAAATAATATCTTTTTTATTTTGTAAGAAGTCAAAGTAATTTAATTCTCGGTCACTGTTTTTTTTAAAAAAGCGAGTTTTAAATTTAAAAAAATTATAATATTTATAATAAACCCCTAATCTATGCTGCGAGTATTCGAACGAATCCTGAACACCATCCTTTATGTCTTATAGCGATCTCTCTCTTCCTTCAACATTTGTACACCTGTCTCTGTCTATCGCGGATAAATTGGCGCGAAGGAAGCGAAAGATTGATGATCTAAGCGCAGGATCGATCCTTGATGTTTCCTTTTACTTTGTTTCTCACTTTTTTATTCCTACCTCGTATTAGTTCAGTTGGTCATCGTCAGTTTTTCTGCGACGTCCTTTTTACTAGATTTCTATATTTATAAGGAGCTAAGGTTCGATGGGAGAGTACCGTTATTAAAACTAGTAGTGCGGCAACAAGTTTATCATAGAATGGAATAAGGACTTGCTAAGTTGATAAAATTATTTACACTTTTAAGATAAAATACATAATAACTTATTTAAAGCTAATAATAAGATATTTAATTCTGTCAAAATATCCAATCAGGCAAGATATACCTACGTACCAAATGTAAATTACTCGATTTAATAATTAATTATCTTTAACTTTAGTTTTCTACTAAGTATTGTAAGTAAAATATATATAAAGGGTTGATATTTTTGTATTATTTCCACACATTAATTCATGATGTATCGATTATTGCTTTTAACAATTATACCTATTGTCTTTGAGTTCCACTTTATTTTGCGGTGTGATATCGCACGTGGGTCAAGTGACGTGGCCTAGTTGGTTAAGCAACCTTGATTCAAGTTTATTACTTAATGGGTGACCGATTGTTCATAGAATGTATTGAACAATAAGTTATACTCATTTTTTTATTAATTTTGGCAATGTTTCTATAATTTTTATTATTGTATAATATTGTAAGTAATATATAATATTATAAGTTTTCGAAAGACATGTGAAGTCCGCAAACACTAGGCCAGCGCTGTGGACTATAGCCTGATCCCCCTCGTACTGAGGAAGGCCCGTGTCCAGCAGTGGCACGATAAAAAGGGCTGAAGACAATTTATAATATGGGGGTTTCTATATATATATAAACATTTTTTACATTTCATGTGAATTGTAAGTAAATCCTGCATACTAGGAATCATAGGATGTGCAATCTGCATACTTATTTGTTAGTTAATGACGTCAAAGCAATAGCCGTCGGCAAAACGGCAAGAAATCTAAAAGGATGTGTTATATTTTGAATAATTAAATTTTAAAGTAAATTTTAATACATCACATTAACATAATATGTGCATAATTTTGTATGGATGTTACTAAATCACGCCAGAACGGCTGAACAGATCTCGATCAAATTTGGCACAGATCATAGTCTGGAAAACCACAGAGATAAGTTTTATCTCTAAAATGAGACAAGTGTATATTATATTTTTAATAAAAATCCTTTTTGCTACTTTAATAAAAAAAAAGGTAAAGAAGGAGGAGAGAACTTACATTTTTCATATGGATTGAACCCAATACCTCTTCATACGTCTAAGATGCCATATAGTAATTTTACTAAGTCATACGTATTTATATACATACATATTAATCAAGCAAATACTAATTCAAAATGAGTACATGTTCTCAAAACAAAGTTAATTGAAATCGGTCTACTGTAAAATTATATGCCCAAATGAATGCCTATTTTACTTAGAAATAATTTAGTTGTACTAAACTATTCAGAATCAGAATTCTATTCCCTTTATATATTCACGAACAGAACAAATATAATAACTTTAGGTAAATTACTTTTCGTAGGTAATAAAAAAACTTAGCATTACATTATTTTTGATCAAAGTTCCTTCGTTTATCAATAAATTATCATATTTAAACGCGTTAGTGGGTTCGATGCCCGGTGATATGATAGCATTTGACCCGCGATACCCTATCATATAAGAGACCATCTAAGATTCCTGTCAGAACTACCATTATTATAATAAGAACATAATTCCTATTGGATTTTTATATTTAGGTCTACATTCTATAACAATTAACTTTAACTTGGGCTAATATTAAATTTGTTTTTAAATAAAATTGTGAAAATGAGCGTAGTTGCGAATGTTGGTCACTACATTTTAGCGGTTCATACTTTAATGTGAAACCTTATTAATTATTATACATACATACATACATACATACATACATACATACATACATACATACATACATACATACATACATACATACATACATACATACATACATACATACATACATACATACATACATACATACATACATACATACATACATACATACATACATACATACATACATACATATATGATATAAATATTAAAACCCATGAAGCACCTTACCAAATGTTATCTATTTTCAATAGTCCCACTCTACCATCGCTCACCTACAATTTTTACTTGTTACGTTGACACAAATAACATTACTACGTATCAAATGAAGTTATCATTCCTCTGTAACCTAAAAACAAGTGTGTTGACAATAATTTAAATAGTAAATATTTGTTGAACAATATTTAAGCCTATGATAGCTAGAGGTCGACCATTACCACGTCAACTTTCATTGAGTTTTATCGTGATATTGCACCAATAAAAAGGTTTCATAGATAACGCCATCCTAAGTATAAAAATGTGACTGGCATAGTCTAATAAAACAATTACCGCAAGTTTGATTTCAAATGTATTTTAATTGCTGATTACAGCAATTAAAATTAAAAAAAAACATTAATTACTTTAAAATGTCGCTTTACATAATTATTTCCTTAAACAACAAGAAAATTATCTCCATGGGCCAAATAGGCTGGTGACATTGGCTCTATATTCTCGGTAAATCAAATCTACTAACTCAACAGCCAGTATAACATGATCTCGTCAAAATATATCGTTACATACATACTTTTCCACAAGCTTACAATGGTAGAGATCGCGTTAGGTCTCTTTATAGTGGTTTACTCAGTGTGTCACGTGGTCGGCGCACGCGCAACTTTATTTGTAAACTCGGTCAATGCCCCAGCGTTAGATAAAAAACACTCAAATTGTTTACGTGGTTCGTTACGCAAATTGTGATAAAGATAGGCCTAGCGTTCCGGTTTATAATAATATTAAATTTGTATTTATGGAACTATGTAATGGACACTATTCTTTATCTATATAAGTAAATGCAACGTATGCAAAAAACTATTTCCATACGACACGTTATCTCATAACCTGTCAGTGGGAAACGATTTATTAGATTACTTTATCTTTTACACTAACATCTCCTTGCGTAATAAAAATGTATCTGGTATAATCAATAGTCGATGAACCAATTTTTTTAAACATGTACTACACATATAAATAATTAATGACTTATTCATGTACATATACTATATAGTTATAAATTAAAAAAAAATTGACAAAATATATAAAATATTTTGTCAAATTTATATAGAACCACGAAAAACTATATGAAACATAAGCTCCAATGATGCAAAGTTTTCTTATCATAAAGTGTCTCGCAATCGCACATCAAAGTAACGGATTCGCATTATATATAATAGACGGGTCTCAGTGAAAACCTGTCTGGCAACTCGGGAAATTAAGGAAAGCTCGCCGACGAAAGTGGAAAAAGCTCACACAGACGCACCAACCAACACATGCACGCGGCTGTGAGCGTCCACGCACACACGCAGGCGTACGAAAACGAAAGTGTCCGAACGGCGCCGAACATACCCGAAGCGAGCTCACCGAGTCAGTGGAACTCGAAACTGGGACATCAGTCCGCAATTCGACGCGATTGCCGGCGGACGCGGCGCGCGGCTACATTACGCTGTATGACATAACTGGAACTTGTGATTATGGTGTCTGTGTGAATAAATAATAATCATGATGGCAGTGGAGGCCCGTCCGACGAGTGCTGGGCCGGAAACCCGCCGGTCGCCGGTACCGGACCGCAGAGCGATGAGCGCGGACTCGGAACCACGCACCCTGGCCGCTCGTAAGGCATATCCTGAACCCTCGGAGGAAGATGCTCCCCTCGATTTAACAGTACATTCTCGGAAAGAGATCACAGTGAGAGATTTTGCCCGCCACCCCTTCGCGGACCCCACGGACTATGTGAGAGCGCAGGCTATACTGAGGCAGTCGAGGGGTTTTCTGGCCGCCGGAAGAGATTCTGGCACCGAATCAGATGACTCCGCCGGTCGGTTGAGCCCCGGCGAGGATCCTACCTCCGGCAAAGCCTACAAAAAGTCCCTGATGAAGAGATACAGTAAGTTTACATTAATTTGTTTCGTCGCCTCTACCGGTTTATAAACCGGCCACTACAAATAATTATTATTTAACGCCTGGCTTATGTACAACTGCAAGAGGTGTGTCTGGATTGACGTGAGCGATCCATTTTCCTCAGAAATCTGGACTTTGTTTTGGTAACTTATTTATTTCTTGTACGCTTCAATTTAAATAGCGTACGACCTAATTGTCTGGCAATTTTCCGCGTTCTTTCAACAAAATGTGTCATAGCAACATTATTAGTGTTATACTCGTATACTGCATATAATAAAATGGATAAGACATTTGTTATTTCCACGAATGTGAAAACTGGTAAAAAAACAAGGCACTTAGAAGTACCACTTATAAATGTAATACCCATCCTGAAATAGCTACATAAATATTACAATGTCATTATAATTAGCAAAACGCGGTACACAAACAATTGTCTATGCTTAAATTAGATATTATATACTAGTATAAAAAATATGAATGTAAAAAAAGTGGCGTCTACGCGCGTAGCAACTCTACGTCGGTTACGATGCGTCTCTACATCACTGAAATTATTTTGTATTGCACACACGAGTGTATAATTAACATAATTCATATTATGACATGAATTTTCACACTTAACACAGTACAGACTGTTTTATGAATGAATTTCAATACAAAATACAATAATATTTTGCAATTCATAAAATGCTTCTCTACTTCCAATAGACAATGTAAAATGTTAATTCAAAAAATACTTCGTAACTAATTAAATCTAATCTGAGAATAAGAAGAAAGAAGAGAATCTGAGAATAGGTCGTAGGCTCCTTTTTATTCCCCTAGGTGATAAGGGTGGCCCTCTCCAAATTATTATATTTTATTTTTAAACTAAATCTTTATTTCTTATTTTTTTTTACATTTAGCGTCAAAAATACATATAACCCTAAATTTTTACTCTTCTACCAACAATTCCCTTCTTAATTGTCATAAAAACTTATATATTTTAATGTCTATTAAGTTGTATTTTTGACGCCTTTATTTCATTATTGAAACTAAAATCAATAGAAAAGTTTGTTAAAATATTCAGTAACTGGTTTTTTTGTGTTTATATACAAAAAAATATAGTAATAATTTTATAATCTAATGATTTCATATTTGTTAGTGTAATAAATATCAGGAAAATGGTGATTATCCTCATACATTGATTTTAGACATTTGATTTCCCATATACATATTGTTCTTATTCGTTCTTTTAATTATTATTTGATTATTATTAATGATAAATATCACAAGCTATCGACTTTTTTCTCACATTTATATGTAAATTTTATATGACTGGGTAGTAAATACTAACAAACGAGCAATCCTGGTGAGTGCGATGGATACTTCAGTAGCTCTACATTGACTGCACAATGCGTATTGTTAGAAGAATACTGAGTGCAGCTTCCCGATACTATAACAATGTGTAAAATTGTTGAAATTGTTGTATCATTCTATACACATACGTATTTAGTAGATTTATTTTAGATTTTTTCAAGTAACTGAAAACATTTAACATTTATAGATTAATTCTTACATACTAATATTTATTACTTTAAATGTTTAAGTAGAGACGATAGAACAAAAATAATTCAAATAGGTCTTTAAAAAATAAATTATAAATATTTGAGAACCTTCTAAGGAACACCTATAATTATTATATATTATTATTTAAAATATAAATGTAAGTATATTTTGCTTACATATTATTACCATTTATAAATAAAAAGCAATATACTTTAAAATCGTCACTAACAGCATATTTAATGCATCGAGTGTCATTTCGAAAGTTTCCGCCTACAAAGCGATATGTTATGTACTAAACGTCGCCCTAACACACATACAGGTCGTCGACATAACGCGGAACTAGATATTATGCTTAACTAAGAATATAATTAATTTCATATTCAGTGTTTACATACATTTATAAAAATTACATTTAGGTTCTGCAGACTTAAGCGATACTAAAAAAATAAAGTGATAGATGAACAACTTCGTCCCTTGATTGGCGCGAGCGAAGTCGCGGTTTCCGTTAGTAAATATATGCAACAACTTGACAAATTTTATATTAAAATCTTCTTTGAGAATCACTCTATTTATTGGTGAAAAAAACATGTAAATCGGTGCAGTAGTTTTTGAGTTTATCGCAAACAGACAGACAGACGCGTCTAAGGACTTTGTTTTATAATATGTTGTTATGTTTTTTAATATATTAGATACTTATATTATTTATTCCATTTAAAACCTGATGATATATACATTTATAGAATATTTTAATACATCAGTACTCAGTTCAGAACTAAAATTGTGACTAACGTTCGCCTTGTGTAGCAATCAACCTCACAATTTGTTAACAACTACGAGTACTACTGCAAATGGATTTAAAACTAATTATTGTATTTATCTTTCTATTATACTTTTATATTCTATTCAAAATAATATCAATATAGTATTATTAATTATTATTTCTGTATTTCAACAATAAATACTTATCACATTACTACTCTCCCTCTCTTTCGGGTTCGTCCCTAGCAATAAACAAAAACAAATCTCATGAGGATTGTACATTTTTTCGAGATAAAAAGTGGGTAGCCGATGTTATACTTGACTACAGTCTATCATTGTGCCAAATTTCATCCACATCCGCTCAGCCGTGATTAAGTAAAAATCATTTATACATCCGAACTTTAAAAAAAAAATAAGAGTATCGATTTTAAAATTCTATTTTATAAATATAAATAGATATGTTGGTACATTATTACAACAGCGCCATCTAGTTCCGTGGTAAGCTACGTTACATACTTGTGTTACGGATACCAGATAGTTAATACGCTACATATATAAATTTTAAAAACATACATATTATAAATATAACTCATGACCGGATTACAAATATTCGTGCTCAACAAATGAATCCCCCAGCGGGACTCGAACCCGCGACCGCTTGCGCAGAAAGTAGGGTCACTACTAACTGAACCAGACGTGTCGTCATATATTTTATGTATCAAAATTTTAATATCTCAATATTAAGTATCTCATAATAAAGATCCTAACAATAACAAAAAAAACTATATATCATTAGGTAACATACATAAAAATGCTCCACGTGTGACTCACATGATTATAAAATTATACAAGGAAGGAAAACTGTCGACGCTGATATCAACGCCACGCGGGAAATGCAATTAATATACGCTGCATTCTAATCGATAGAACATATTATATTTACAAACAATGTAGAACAAGAGATTTAACGTGGCTTTTTCCAGTACATTCCCATGTGGTCAACAATTTCCTTAGGTTCCGTAGCTTAGGTACTCCATGACTAAAATTTAGTCTGGAGGCTTTTGTAATAATGATATCACACTAAAACTTTGTATATGTATGTATCCAGCCCTTTTTGACGTCCCACTGCTGGGCACGGGCCTCCCTTCAGGGCACGGGCCTCCTTTCAATACGAGGGGGTTCAGGCTATAGTCCACCACTCTAGCCTTTCGTTCTCCTCTTTCTTTCGAAAACTTACTAGGTTCTCTCAGATATGCAGGTTTCCTCACGATGTTTTCCTTCACTGTAACCGAAATCATGTTAGAAATGATTCGCACGTAAAAATATTAGAGATGGCCGGATTTGAACGTGCATCACTCAGTAATTGAAGCGAGCGCGTTACGATTGGGCTGCTACTGTAAAACTTAGTATACCAAGACAAAAAGCTTAAATAAGCTTATGGTACTTTTCTTGGTTTTACTTCATATCAATATTATATAATCATTTTTTTGGTCTGTTGCTGAGTTAAAGACAAACAAACAAACAATCAAAAATACAATAGTATTTAAAATATTATGCAAACGTTTAAAATGTGTAACATAAGCATAGAAAGCGAAATATAACTAATTAAATGCATATCTGTTTAAACAATAATAATGTAGAGTCAGCGTCAGCGTACGACGCTGCATCATCATTTCGCGGTACTACGGGTTCGATGCCCCGGTCACTTCCGAGTATGGACTGAATTGATACACGATTTGTTTTATATATCGAGTTACATTAGCTATCGCTAAGTTGCTTTATTAAAAGTAAAATTGACTAGCTATAACATTTTATTGCATTAATGAGTGGTGTCCGATATATTGGCATATATACACATAATGTAAATGATAAATACATACAATAATTATTATATTATATATTGTTCTTTTTTTTTCTTGAGGTTATTTAAAAAATCAATCACCATAAAGTAATGTTTACCTGAAAATTGTTGACTGTGTGTTTGTTTGTAACTTCTCCAAGCTGTACGAAAACATATAATTTAGTTTTGGATTAGCATATAATATACTTCTTATCAACTAACATGCGAGTAACGCCACGGGTAGACACTAGTATACCTAATAATAATAATCGTATTAAATTTATAACACTTCCGCACACTAAATGGGTCAACGATACCTGTTTACGGTGCACGCAAAAAATGAATCTTTCCCAACCATATCGGAGAGTGCAGGAAAACAGCTGCATATATCAAATTCGGTACCTGTGATCGGAAGTGAAAGGTGAAAAGGATATGAAAGGTTTAACTTGAATTTCTATTAACTTTATAGGTACTCTGACAAAAAAGCATATTATTAAGTACTAAATTAAAATGAAACCATAACACGTCTACTCAAAATCGGTCCAGCCGTTTAAGAATTCATACTACACATGTCCAAAAACTGATTCGTTCCGCTTCCCATATACATATACTTACTAGCGAATCACCCTCGCTTTGCTTCGGGCTTGACCCTATTAAAAAACAAATACAATATCTTAATAAATTATAGCCTATGACGTGCTATTCTGATATGTGGACTATACTATCATTAAGTTGAAAGAGTAACAAACAAGCATACATAGCTTTTCTGTTTAATTTCGTATGGTCATCATAGCAATATTGGAATTACATTAAAAATTAAAGCTAAACTGTTAATATTTAAATGAATAAATGTTCAATAATTGTGTAATCAATTTAAATAACGTTTCTACGTAAAAGAAAGGACGGAAATAACCGAACAATGCAATTTAATGAATCGGTTAGATTTAACTCGTGGTTTATAAATAGGTATAATATAGCATATAGAGTACGTGTTGAGTTCACGTTTTGAACTCGTGTCCCGATCATAAACTGGTTTGAGGACCGCTGCCATAATTTTTATATATTAACGCCATTTAATTTTTATTTTATATACTACTAATGTATTTAATCATAATACTTTTTTACTTATCTTGTTAGAGAATACTTTAGCAGAATGAATTTATGTACAAAGCTTCTTATAATCTTCCTGGTTCTATTGATAATGTCATCCAATTTTGTTTTCAAAAATTCATAAGCCATTAAGACTCTTTGATATGCAAAAATGTTGAGAAAGGAAAAAAGTAGCGACTCCTTTGTTTGTCTTTACATGGATTTCATCTTTGGACAGGACTATATACTTTAAGATGTTGGAACAGTATATTAGGTATATTATATATTACAGCTATATATAGAATTTTAAATATATAAAGATTTAGCAAAGAAATCTTAAAGAACCGGAGTCTGCCGACAAAGGTCGACGTTCTCGGAAATATTTGCATAAATTATTTCTGAAGCGTCAATTATCTATACATATAATAAAACTGTAGAAAAGTCGTTTTTGTACATCAAAAAAAATTACAAAAAAAATAGCCAGGGTGTTAAAGGACAACCAATAGAACCCATTTCCAGCATTTTTAGAATTTTTGTCTGTTTGTCTGTTTGTCTGTTTGTCGGTTTGTCGGTTTGTCGGTTTGTCTGTTTATTTATCCGGGCATCACGTAAAATGTACGAAACCAATGTAGATAACTTTTATACACAACGATTGAATGTAACTTGAAGTAACATTTAGTTTTTGTTTCATTGCAATCGGTTCAGTCTTTCAAAAGATATTTGAGTTTAAAGTGAAGAAGTAGAGAAATTCCAGAAGTAAATTTAAGGTTATGTGCATTTGGTCTCACAACTTTACGTAACTTTTATACACAACAATATGTGCGTAAATTGAAGTAACATTAAATTTTAAGATATGCATAGCTTCTATCGCGGGCCTTGAGCGTGGAGACCGAATCCAGAAATTCCGTAACGAAAATAACCTTAACACCTGTCATGCGTGATGCGACGAGTAGCGACATCTATGGTTTATCTTTTAGTATAGATGGCGCTGTAGATTAATAAATCGATTTTAGATCGACAGTTTTTTTTCAATAATGGTTAAGGCTTTGGTTTCAATAATAAAAGGTTTCTCGAGGTGCTGATTGCGAAAATGAGGTCCATTTTCAAATCCAAGATGGCGGACATACGGTTTTTTTCAATAATGACATGGATGTCATTTTCGAGGTTTCTCGGGGTGCTGATTGCGCAAATGAGGTCCATTTTCAAATCCAAGGTGGCGGACATCAGGTTTTTTTTTCAATAATGACATGGATGTCATTTTCGAAGTTTCTCAGGGTGCTGATTGCAAAAATGAGGTCCATTTTCAAATCCAAGATGGCGGACATCCAGTTTTTTTTTCAATAATGACATGGATGTCATTTTCGAGGTTTATCGGGGTGCTGATTGCGCAAATGAGGTCCGTTTTCAAATCCAAGATGGCGGATATCCGTTTTTTTTCAATGATGGCATGGGTGTCATTTTCGAGGTTTTACGGGGTGCTGATTGCGAAAATGAGTTCCATTTTCAAATCCAAGATGGCGGACATCCGGTTTTTTTTTCAATAATGACATGGGTGTCATTTTCGAGGTTTCTCGGGGTGCTGATTGCGAAAATGAGGTCCATTTTCAAATCCAAGATGGCGGACATCCGGGTTTTTTCAATAATGACATGGGTGTCATTTTCGAGGTTTTTCGGGGTGCTGATTGCGAAAATGAGTTCCATTTTCAAATC
Organism: Boloria euphrosyne; assembly: GCA_951802675.2. Lineage (NCBI taxonomy): Eukaryota > Metazoa > Arthropoda > Insecta > Lepidoptera > Nymphalidae > Boloria > Boloria euphrosyne. The sequence continues at coordinate 15,417,558 of OX637871.1, forward strand.
CAAGATGGCGGATATCCGGTTTTTTTTCAATAATGACATGGGTGTCATTTTCGAGGTTTCTCGGGGTGCTGATTGCAAAAATGAGGTCCATTTTCAAATCCAAGATGGCGAACATCGGGTTTTTTTCAATAGATGATAAAAATATTTTGAAAAACATTAACTTCTCATTTATTTAATAAGAGAAAAAATAATTGTTTTCTTATCGGGCACCACGCTCAAAAAGTGTAAATTGAATTAATATCAAAGAAAAAAAAACAAAGGTAAAAAAATACTGCATAAATAAAAAAAATAAATAATTATAATTGCGTAAGTTGATAAAAACAGCTATGCAATAGCTTTACCGCGGCAGTCTCAGAGTGCCACACGTCTTTTTTTATCTTCTATATCTATACATATAATAAAACTGTAGAAAAGTCGTTTTTGTACATCAAAAAAAATTACAAAAAAAATAGCCAGGGTGTTAAAGGACAACCAATAGAACCCATTTCCTGCATTTTTAGAATTTTTGTCTGTTTGTCTGTTTGTCGGTTTGTCGGTTTGTCTGTTTATTCATCCGGGCATCACGTAAAATGTACGAAAGCAATGTAGATAACTTTTATACACAACGATTAAATGTAACTTGAAGTAATATTTAGTTTTTGTTTAATTGCAATCGGTTCAGTCTATCAAAAGATATTTGAGTTTAAAATAAAAGAATAGAGAAATTCCAGTAGTAAAATTAAGGTTATGTGCATTTGGTCTCACAACTTCACGTAACTTTTATACACAACAATATGTGCGAAAATTGAAGTAACATTAAGTTTTTAGTGCACAGTTAGGAGGCTGCGAAAATGCACAGGAGTTTTCCAATTTATTGTTACAAATAGGCGATGGCACATACCCCGTACAAGAAGACGGAAAAGTTAATTTGATTGATAATCTCTGTTCTTGCGTTACATCATAACAGGAGCTAATTCTTCTGTGTACGGAGATTCCACAAACATGGGAAATCAAGCCGGTTCTTGGCTATATCAGCGAGCTATTTTGACTCCCCGCAATGACCAAGCAGCGGCAATTAATTTAAAAATATTGAGTTAATACTGAAATATTAACCGGTTGCGGCGCCGGTGATATTGTTTTTATTCCAAAAATACCTATAATTCCTATCAACTTCCTTTCTCTTTCAAACGAGTGCAATTCCCAGTCAGTCTCTGTTATGCCATGACGATTAATAAAGCTCAGGGCATAAATAAAAAAAAATGATTTGTATCGGTATCCTCCAACAGCGCTTCGCACTAAAAAATACATTGTTAAGTTCCGACATCCACGCGAACGAAGTCGCGGGCACAGCTAGTTAGTCAATAAGTCCACTGATACAGCGAAGATCAAAACAGACTACCTGTTCGTAGAAAATTATAAAAAACACTGAATTATATTAATATCTTCCGCCGTATCCTATCGAATGTGACAAAATTGCCGCAACCCAAAGTGAACCCTAACATAATTAGGTTAATCTCACAATTGATTGTATTTGACGTTGTCATAGGTCATTTTGAAACGATTATTCACAGAATGGCTAGAAGGGGTAAGGAAGGGTTGACCTTTTTTTGAATGACATCCTGATATCGTTGTCTCGTTTCGTCACAAGAAAAAATACATTTAAAGCATGAGACAGACGTTTTTTTAGTATGCAGTCAGTATTCAAATGGCGCAGACGCATCCGTTTATAGAATTTTTATAATAAATAAATAGACACCAATTGGTAATCTGAGTGTACATTTTACAACTTCCTCGCCGAACAATGCTCGTGAAAACTAACAAATATGTTAAAAAAATAATAATTATTCATAGTTTTTGCTACAAGTTGTAACTGTTCCGTACATCCGTCCTTTATACTCTAGTGCAGATAAGGCTCTACCAAAGACATTCTGGATAGAGTCAATTATAAATATTAATACACTTTGCTTATACGACATTTGTTAAGCATCTGTCTCAGCACTTAAGACTTTCAATTTGGTAAATTTTCTAATTACATATGAACTTTAATTTAAAAAAAAATCGTCTATTTCAATTAAACGTCTATAATATAATCTGTGCTAGTAATGTAATATCCAAGACGCTTACAATTTAAATTATATTAATACAGTAGCGTTGGAGCGCGAATCTATCGCGTCCGACCTTCAACTCGCAAGGCCCATTTCACAACGAGCGACCCGCGGAGGCCCGCACCGCAGTACTGGCGGTGTGACCCGAAATTGAATAAAATAGTTGATATCTAAGAATATTATATAGAAACCAATTAAACATTAAACTTGCATTTTATGCAAATCTAAATTTAAAGCTATTTTCATCAAAATATGTACTTAATATATTATGTGTTCTAAATTTCCAAACATTCGCGAACACGTTCTTAACAAGACATGCATCATATTTTTGAACCACTTCAAAGTTTTTACCACTAAACATCTGAAATGATTATCCCACATAATAGGGTCATACCGTTTTAATAAAAAAGTTTCCGTAACCATACACCTCAGTTCATCTGGCATAGAAAAAATAGTAAATCTTAACCCAATTTCGAAGTTATAAAAACTACCTGCCTCCGGTAGCGGGTGTACACCCTTCACAAAAAACTAACTGTAAAAAGCAAAAAAAAAGCAAAGAAATTTTATTTTTTTATATTTTTTGCCATTCCTTTAATGGCTGAGTTCAATTTTGCAACGGTACCTTTTGTCTATACGCTACAGATGGTTTTTGCAATATTTTTTTAGCATTGCAAATTGTTTTTTTTTTTGCGAGTTTTATATACGTTAACCCACTGTTAACAAACAAAGAATTTTTATGAATATGTCCAAGTAAAGAAATGAACTTTCTTTAAAATTGCATCTTGGACATTTCTTCTAGGTAATAGAATAAAAGATTAATTCGTACCAAACATTCATATCAGTAGTGGGTACGTAATGCACGACTATATCGATATCTATTTAAGTCTCTCACACATTCCTATATTAAGTACCTAGTAAATTTTTAAAACAAAACTAAAAAAATAAAAATATTAAAAATTTATAATTTTCAATAAGTATTTGTAAGATAGCCGCGTCTAGCTCCATGCGTCATCAAACGGCGATAATACTGTGATGTCAGCTCGGCTTCCGGTCTCTTGCACATTATATTTTCCTCTTCATACACATTCACAATGAACAGACGCACTAAACTATATCTTATATTATAAATGAAACAATCTTTCGGATTTTGTCGCGGATTTAATTAGATTTTTGGTTCCTGACGTTTCGAATGCTTTACAGCAATCATGGTCACGGGAGAGACTGAGAGACTGTCAACACAATGACAAGATCCGAAAACATAGTTTCATTTATAATGTAATATATTCTCTCTTTCTTTCTTTTCGTTGACCATTATGTTTTTATATGTCAATATTTTCTCTTTTCATTATATTCTTGCCATTACCTAGATATTTTACCTCACATTACCTACTTACCTTAACTCAGTAGTGTAATACAATAAATATACTTATACTACTCTTATAAATGCAACAGTTTTCGTATGTATATTTATTAATGCTTAATACTGAACTCGTTACAGCGATTTGGGTGAAGTTTAGTACCGAACCAAGTTAGACCTGGAACTTATATGCTAGGCCCTATGGAAATACATAGTGCTTCTGTTAGAGAGAAACCGTTACAGCAGAATAATTAATTGTATTTAGTAAATATTAAAATTACCTAAGTATAATAATGAAAATCATTTCAAATTAATTAAAGCAGCTATGTAAACGTGAACCAAATACACTGCTAACTGTTTTAGGCCCGACGATCCGCAAACAAGGCAAATTGATGAGAGCACTGGTTGAATATGAATCTTTTTGAATGGTAGCGCTAAGGCGTAAGCTAACGTGTTGTGAATGACGTCAATTCTGGCACATAGATACATATTTAATTTATAATATAATTAATAAAAAACACATTTAAAAAAATATGTGATAAGTAAGTTATAATAATTCAATAACACGATGTTTTCCTACGCTATACCACAAGTTATAAATGATTACCATCATGTTGGAAATATATCGCACACGAGAATATTACGCGTGCTAGATTCGAGATTCGAACCCACTTCCCTCTGTTTCCCAAGCGAGTGCGTTGCCACTGGGCTACTACTGCCTAGTAATTATATTAATATATAATAAGAAGTAAATATATACCAGATATAATTAATAATATTCGCAAAAGTAAAGCGTACACGTGTCTGGCACATCAGGTTTTCACTTGTACCCATTGTTTTCTCAGTAAACTCTGCAGACAAGAGCTCTAGACTGGATAATTTGAATATTCCCTTTGCGGCCGACTGTTCAAAGATACAATTATATACCACGAAATAAGGGATTAGGATTATACATAAGCTCTAAACACTTTACAAAACATTATTTTACTAAATATATATCATCTAAAAATTTTGATCAGAATAGCGTTATTACAGGACTTTCGTGTAATTAATAATTTAACTGTTAAAATTTAATAAGCCTTTCACGTCAACTTATTTTCGCTACAGTTTCTTATTAAAGTTTAAAGTTCTTATACATATAGTGGCGACTATACCTACCTCCACTCGGATTCGTTATAACAATTTAATGTTTTGAGTAGATTTCTTAGAAATGACGAGATTTCTTAGAAATATTTTCTGACTTATTTCTACTATAATATGCTTGTAGTACTATGGATTGGTGGTAAAAGGATACAAATTTTGGGTTAAAAGTATTTTTTGATGCCGAATCATAAAAACAAAAAATAAAAACTTGTTCTAAAAATAAAAAATCAGAAGAGGGCCACCCGTATCACCTAGGGAAATACTAATTAGCCTATTACTACCTAGCCTATTACTATCTAGCCTATTACGACCTATTCTCAGACGTGCCAAAATTACACAAAAACATCATAAAAATTGCTCAAGTCGATTCGGAGGAGTTCGATAACAAACACTGTGACACAAGGTTTTTATATATTAGAAGATGTGTGAGCACCTAATTTTCATGTAGATCATTTCTAAGCCCCAATAGAAGATAAACTTTTACAAACGCAACAAGCTGTTAGTGCTTATAAATTATGTACACTCGCGAGCGGCTGGAATCTAAATGAAAAATTTACGTTAGGGGTGTATTATTGATGATCGATGAAATAATAAAAAAATACCCTGATTTCCCTTTATGACTATGAATAAAAAGATTTTTCTTTCTATATACAAGTAAATATATATATTTCTTAACACTGTAACAGTGACAAAGAGATCTTTCAAGAGAGAAACGTTAGTTTTCAGATAAGCTTAAATCGTTACCCTTAGCTTAGGGTCATTATAAATAGCGCATAGCAAAGTCTTAAAACGAATTAAACAAAACACATCCCAAATAAAAAGCAGACTTATAATCATTAAAATTCATAGAGCTACACCAGTCGCCCTAAAAAGCGTAACTGTCTAAATTAGAAGACCTAAGTCTTGAATTTTTTGTGCTCAAACTCCGGTAATGTCGTTTGTAGACTTATTTCTTATTCTGATCAAAACATCGACCTAGGTCAGACATTTCGAAGGACCAAAGGCAATCGCTTTCGTTCTCTATAAAGTATAAAAGAAAAATAATATTTTAGAAGCGATGGTATTTTACTATAAAATAACAAAGGAATATCTAGAATCTAATCTACATTTTTTACTTATTTCTCGGTAAATTGTATAACAGTGTTGTCGTTCGATGCCTCGTCTAGGAACAATAATAAATATAATAATATATATATACAATAATAATATACCTACTGTAATAGAGATACTTAGAAAATACGTGTTTGAACAACTGTGTGGCACTAAAAAGTTTAGTCGAAGGACTAGTAGCTCATAAAGAATACAATCATAATCAGATCAGCGTGAACATATTACATTATTATATTGTCATCCATATAACAATCATCAGTACAAATAAATAATTGAAGTGTCTGTTTTTAATTTCAAATTAACAGCTTTTCACTAAATTTATATGAAAGTATATACGGAACATACATCAAAACATCAATTTTCTAAATTTTTGTCTGTCTGTTTAATCCGGCTAATCTCTGAAACGGCAGGACCGATTTTGACGAGACTTTCACTCGCAGATAGCTAATGTTATAAGGAGTGACTTAGTATACTTTTATTTTGAAATTTATTTTATCCTGCAGTCCATGCGAATGAAGTCCCGGGCAAAGCTAGTCAACAATAAGTTAAAATTGACTTCCATTATTCAATCACAAGTAAAAATAACAAAAACACGAAAATAAATCTGCTATAAACGAGCCTCATTTAAAACCAAGCAAGCCAGATATGTGCAAAAAGCTTTAGGCAACAGCTAATAATATAGTGTTCCCAGACAAAATTAATGAACGTAGGTGTTAAAGAACCGCGGAACAAAAGTTCGAAAGGATTACCAGCGTGGGCGCTCAAGGCCCGACGGTGTAGGCCTTACCACCGTGTAATACGGACGATGCGGACCGCTCGTTGAATGCATTACGACACGCGGATATTGACTTAGCGATGTCGAAAATTGGAATTTACCAAAGTTTTATATCTGATCTTGTGCCTTTTCATATGGAGATTAGACCATTCATAATAGCGGGTTTTTTTAGGTATTCATGTGTGAGTTCCAATTATAATATATAAATATTTAAATTATTTTCAGGCATTGTTAATTTGAACTATTCGTAATGGTGTTTATTTTTAATATATTTTATAGGTGTTTGATATACATATAGGATATATAGATGTATCGGTAAAAACATAGAATATCATAAGAATGATATATAAAAAACTGAATATTGTAAGGGATTAAAACAATTTCGGTTTTCTACAAATTCCAATAGTGAGTGTATAATAAATTAACTAAATTGCTGTTAAGTCTTGACTTTGCCAAACGATTAAAACTCGGTTAATGACTTCATTTCCTGTATCAATATACGTAATTAGATGTGAGGCAATATCCGGTTTAATGGTACACTTAAATAAATCGATTTTATCACGTGGAGTGTTTTTTTAATAAAATATCTATAAGAATAGTTAAAAAATAATCTTTAACTGTTAATTTATTTATTAATATTTAAGTCTTAGTACTAACACGGTAAGACAACAAAGACTTCATCAATATTTCTTTTTCATCGGACCGATTTGCTTTACTTCACAACTATTCATAATTATTGAAACTCCAAGTTCCTAAATGTAGTTAACTAAGAAAATATTGCAACAATAGCACACATTTCCAAATATACACCGGATACTATGGCATGCCACAGCATTGCGCACGCGCAGCACAAACAAACAAACAGACACTACACTATATTGTTTCTTCCTTTGTTTCCAAAACAATTACTGTTGTGACGACTTCCTTCATCTCGTACGAATGTCCGGTATCTTCATTAAATATGAATAATGGAATTTATAGTCCTAATTAGTATTTTTATGAATCTTTGATCGAAAACCTAAGTACTTTAACTTTTACCAGAATACGATGACAGCGATAGTTTAATTTCATGTACATGTATAAGAGCAATACAATGAACATGTCTAGTGGTAATAGATACACACAAATTAAAGAATTGAATCAAGTCACATAGTTAACCAATTCCAAAGAAGCTGCAAATTGGATGATTCGAAGCATTACAAGGCAATATGTTCTAAGTATCAATCGTGATCTCTTAAAGGCCTGATGATTCAGAGAGAAACAAACTTTGAAGAGATAAAAGAATACTTTCAAGCTCTAAGGACACCGTCTCGTTGGGCAATAAACCGGTAATATCGTAACCGAATTAAAACACGAAGACAATTCGTATTACGCAAGACGCTCGTATGAGCAAGCAGGAAAACACATGCCAAATAACGCACACCCATTCATATAACCGCAGAAATACTAGTCATCACAATATGCCTGTATACTTTTAATTACGTACATATGTATATAATAACTTATCTGCCATACTATATATGGATATGGACATATTCACTTTGTTTCTTAGACTGGTTGTATGTTGTATTCAACCATTTTTAACGTCCCACTGCTGGGCATGGACCTCCCTTCAATACAAGGCAGCAGGCCGTAGTCCATGCTGGTCGAATGCGGGTTGGCGACACGTGTCTTTCGAAAACTTGCTAGGTTCTCTCCGACGTGCAGATTTTCTTCACGATGTTTTCTTTCATCATAAGATAAGTAGGTTGGTAAGGTGTAAATAAATCGCACATGACCGCTTCTCCGAATACCATGATGGGATAAGCGAGCGCGTTATCATTGGACTACTATTGCCTTTTCCTCAATCTTATAAAAATCATATTAAACTCAGTAAATAAATCGTTTTATTGTCACAAATTATGTTTTACAAGCGACCGAATTGCCTACTGTCAGATTGGCTAACGTTTCCGCCGCGCCACCACTCGCCGTACATACTAGAACAATTTCAACGCATCACGCCTTATTACCGATTAAATGTTTTAAAACTGTGACGCAATCTTCACTTAGACTTTGACAAAACCCATATGTTAAGGAGAAAGCTAGAATTTTTAAAAACAATGTGAAAATATAAGCAATTGTATAATATGTTTTATTGAAATCAAAATAGAAAATCATTTATAATTTTTTAAAATGGCAATCTTAGGCAATATTAATTTAGTATTCCATAAGTACCCTCCATTAGCTAATCATGAAAACAATATCTTATAAACCATAAATTATCTAAATAAAAACATATTACGAGTAGCATTAATGTTCCAATTTCATCAAAAAGATAAAATTATTTATATTTCGTAAGACAGTCCCTGAAACATTCCATAAGCTGTTAAATAAAATATTCGATAACAAGTTCATTTTTAGTTTTTACATAAAATGATTTCATCAGAGTTTTCACATCTTAAAAATTATGATTAGTAAAATCTAGCCAATAGTGCAAGGTATAATGCCAAAGCGCTTACAGAAAAAATGTAAATAACAAGAATGTTAGTTTTTATAATGACGGAAATAATAATTGTTGTTAATTATCACATGCAATTATATGTAATTTAAACAATCTACGTCTTCTTATTATAACCTACACATAAAGCCTCACAGAATCGCAATAGTAAAGTAGTACAATATGTGAGTATAGTGTAGTTAGTATATGTGTAGTATAGTTACGCACGGCTCTGATCTAGAGTCTATTCGCGGGGGGGCGGTAAGCAGGTCAAGGGAGCCGATGCACCGCGCGAAATCTCACTTTCGCGCTGCACCAAACATGGCCGACGTTCGTTCTCGTTGACACGTTTTACGATTTTCCGGTTTTCTCCTGTTTTATTGTCATTTATTACCGGTTTTTTTAATACTTTAAAATTTAATTATATTTAATGTTTTTGAAGTTTATTGATCTAAATTATATAATAATGATATAATAAATACTTTATAGTATTACTTTGATTTTTTCCTTAACGACAAATTTTTGAATATCGCACGAAATCGTTTTTGCCTCGAACTACGTATGTAGATTTTCCAGGAAAATAAGGTCATAATTGAAATCCGTGTGTTGCAACTACTACACGTGTACGGAATTGGATAACACAACAAACAAACATATCTGAGGAATATCCTTGTCCCTATTCTTGTTTCCTACGAGTATCGTATCGCGATAACGTATCTAGCAGCTTATCGAGCAATGCAATAAATGATAAATTAGATTCGGTTATGAATAATATTACGAATTACCTCCCGCGTCATCCTGCTTAGAATTAAAGTAAGGGCCTATTTTATTTATTACCAATAATTCTCACACATCTTGACGTTCTATTACATAAAATTATAACTAACGCACCACTACTATGACCTACATATTTTCTTTAATAAATATGATGTTTTTCGTCGTAACAAACTACCTAGTTATAACAGTGACAAAAAATGACTGAAGGCATGTTTATGATACGGTCAACAACATATTAAAGTTGGTAAGGAAAACTATTCTTTATCACAATATAATAAATCAGAAAATAGTTTAGATTTAATTTTTAACATCTAAGCGGCCGTGAGCGAGCGCGTTAGCGGCCTGCACGTAGGCTTGCTGTTCAAAATTCAAATCCAAGGTGAAAAAAATAATGCAACAGAAAGAAACCGAGCTTTTAGGACATGACTAATAGACAATGGGTTGCGAAATGTTTGCCGGATTGTTTTGCTTCGTTATATTTCAATTTTTGTTTGTATTTCAACGCTTTCTAAGAAATCTGTCTGGATATGCTCTATCGTCTGGTAGGTATTAGAAGCTCACATACTTTGACTACCGTTTTATTTAAATAGAATATACATAGTTATCGAAAAAAAATAATCTTAATAATCTTTCGAAAATATGTTATTTCAAAGAATTATTATTATCTACAAGTAAATAACAAATACGTAACATACACCCGGACATAGCAACACTAGGTATACATCGCCCTTCGCCGCTGACCCAGTTACTGCGCGCGCGCATGATAGCCCGCCAGATCTATTTCAATGCATATCTATACCACTTTCCATCTTGTTGGAACCGGAAAATAAGAAAATTTGCAAAATGTGACACATTTTTTAAAAATTATAATTTATTTAAAAATCTTAATAACTGATTTTTTAAAGATAATATATTCTTACGATTTATTTATATAGCCCCTTAGATTGTTCTTTAAATAATACTGTAGCTAATAACTTTTTTATTGTAAACATATTTTTCAGAAACCTAGTGCTTATTTCGTACAAATGCATACGACCTAAGAACCCATTTATAAAGTGGGTCATACAGATTCCCCGAGCGCGTATTAATTATATTGGCAAATAATTTTGTAACGTATCCAATAGTTATTCGGTACACGCAAAGTGGCCGGATAAACAATGTTTTGACGGCCTTTCCACTTGTGACTCATTATTATTAGTGAGGTTGCGTAACCGCATATGCATAAACATATTTTCATTTCAACGTAACCACAGGTTAAAAACCTATAGGGTGATAAGTGAATTAAACCTAAAATAATATTTATGAATTACAAATAAACTTGTATTCTGCAACATAATATAAGTATACACGTCATTTATTTCTCACAATAACATAAAAACAACATGCACAATGAAACAAAATTGTTTTTTTATAATCTGTATTTATATATGTTAATGAATGAATAATCTGTATTCGGCCATTTGTAAATTTATATTTATTACCTCAGCGCGAATTAAAGCTTACATTAATTGAATATTGTAATTACTTTCAATTATAGCTAAGGAATCTTTTATTTAAAGGAAAATATTCGAAATAACTCTATTATTAATATTATAAGTGCTATCAACGTAATCGTGGCGGTTTCCATTTCGCGAGACTTTCTTTCGTTTCCCGCGCGGGGAAAGTGCCGGCGCTTTTCCGACGCCATCTTTGAATGTCGCGTTATTTTTAATATATGAAGGAAAAACAACTTTTATAGACCATTTCTCTAATATCATAAATTAAATAGTTTCAGTGTTATTTTAAACAATGAACTACTTAAAAATTTGAGACCATTATTTATAAATGTACGATTAAATAATATTTACATAATTTTATGCAAATGAAGTCAATAGCGACAAATATACAAAATTATGTGATTTGATGTAATTTTAAAAGTAGTTGTGAATGTCATAAGGCACGCAGGTGCGTTTATTTTTGGCGCGGAAACATTTAGATCGTTATGTTTTCGCATTCAAAATGACCGTTTTAATTTACTGTAAACAATACCCAAAGGTGGTACCAAAATAAGGTGACCGGGGATTTAGCAATCCAGACTCGAACATACTTGCCAAATGTTTTTATTAAATTATTATTAAATGTCTGTGGTAAATAACATTTTTAATACTCTGTTTAAATATATTTATAATCTTTATATAATACGACTGTTAACTTGGTAAAAAATTGCACTCACTGATCCATTTTGATAGTTATATAATTACTTAAGGGTTAAGACCAGTCGACAATATTAAGTTAAACACTTTATCGTCGTTTTATGGACGACGCCATATGTAAGTACGAGTGTCTATTCAATAATTTAATTTAATTGTTCGTTCTTAATATGAATATCTATGTAATTATGATATTGTAACCAATACATCATAACCAAGATCTCTTGGTCAATACAAATCATAGGAAGCCGCGGCTCAGTATTCTCGACCGCTGTTTGAAATAGCAGAGGCTTCCCGGATGTAAGACTTTGACGTCAGCCATCTCGTAAGATTTCCCGAATCAGAGTACTTTTAAATTGAATCTTAACGTAGGGAAATATGGTGCCAATTCCTTTAAAACGCAAAAACAAGTACTTCCTTTACACGTTTGTTATTACAAGAGCGAATTACTCTATTGACAATGTTGATTTTTCTAAACACTACAATAAAATACATCTACAAAATAAAAACAGTCGTTTTCATAGTTCCTCTAAGCATAATGTTGCCACTAAAATTCTTATTAATTACCTAAAAATAGCTTGCCAAAATATGAAATTTACTTATATAATTGTAATAACAGGTTAAAATGTCATCGTTTTTACATTGTTATTGTTAATATCTTTCTAGTTAATTTAAATAATTACATATTAATAAAAATAAAATACCAGAATCAAGTAAATAAGGAATTTTCCTAATAGACTTCCAATATTATGATAATCAATGTAATGATATTTATAGATCGACATTACCTGTCTAAAATATGTCATAAAGTTATTCCCAAAATTCCAATAAACGTAATTAATATTTAATTACCGCGTCTCGCTTATACTTTGTGCGCTAGCTGACGTCACCCGACGCTACGTGAACACCATCGTTCCGACTTCCTCGTGCCATGCTCGCGGGTCACATTGAAAACTAGTTTGGCGTATACCACACTGTTTTTGTATAAATCGACATCTCGCTATATTTTTATCCAATTTTAGTACATCTGTACTCGTGAATCTGCTCAAAGAAAAATATTTTTTATGAGACTAATATCGTCTATACATAAACAAAATTGTAACTGAGTCAATGAATGAATCTGTACATTAGACTGTTTTTAGATTTTTATTGAAATAATCATTATTATCGATGCAATGGCCGAATCTATAATTTTTAGAACTTTTGTCAGTGACCGTATCACAAAAACCTATGGACAGATTTTGATCAAATTCAGTATGATTATAGCTCCGGGTGAACATATAGGTTACTTTTTACAGCGAGATAAAATATAATCTCTTATGATAAATACATTCGCTAAATATAAAAAAAAAACAATATTTTCATGATCCTAACTTAAAAAAAATTAAATTGCTAAAGTGTCGTATGTCGTATTTTTTAAATTATTCTGTCACCCGATTTTCTAGAGTAGTTGGACCTAATAGATAATACTGTCGTCGAAACCATAACTCTCAATATATTCTAATTCTAGCGAGGTCCGTGACCGGACACCTTCTATCTACCGGCTTATAAAAATCATTCTAGTTAAAATTTTTCTAGTTATTGTCAGTTTGATCCCTATGGCTCATGAATTTGTATGGTCTATGATATCGCAATTAAAACGTAATCGATAACAAGACAAAATTCATCACATCAAAAAAAACAAATTCCCATGTTTTTCATTAAATGGGTGTTTTATCCCAATTTTAAATATAGACTATTATATCTTTATTCTTCTTTAATGAGAAAATTAACGATTTTCATATCTTGAGAGGTATTCCAAAGAAGAAACGTGAGTAACCGCTCCCTTAAGCTACAAATTCTACTCCAAAGCTCTTACTGAATGTCCACAGTCTAGTAGTACCTATATAATATTAGATCGTTACCTCACATATCGAGCCCACAGTCTTAAATATTTAATCATGTATGATTAACATTAAAAATCCAACCCAGTGCTTTCGCGTAGGTGTTAGGTGATATGTTAAATAAATAGCAGGTACTTTTTGTTTTCTTACAAATTTAGTGCCACGCCAATATCGTAAAATCTCAAATCCTCACCTCAATTCGTCGGGAGGATATTTACGAAGCATTAATCCTGGTCTTAATTATTTCCTTTTGTCAGTGAAAATACAAATGACAAGAGTTTGTGTCCAATTTCGAAATAGCTGCCTCGAAATTTATTACACAGAAAAAAATGTACTTATACTCATTTACAGGAGAATGTGATTTTAAATAAATATATTATATATTGCGATATTACCACACATCACGATCTAGTACCATGGAAGTTGATACACTGTACATATACTATCATAACTTTAAATAAATACGTTATGTTATAAATATAAACACCCATGACTGAAGTACCAATTTTCGTGCTCATCACACGAATGAATGACCCCCAACGGGACTCGAACCCGTGTCCGCTGGTACAGCAAGTACCCTACTTCCTCACCCTACACTACAAGCTAACCCAAACGGTAATTTAAATATCTGCTACCAAAATTAAAATCTACATTGCATTACTTTACATTTTACATAGATTAATAAGATATTACAGTCTGTAAAGGATATTACAAAATTTACATGTAACATACGCTTCCTTCCTTTTATACTTATTTTTATTATTCATTGAAATATTAAAGCGTAATGTTTAAATAGCTGATAAAGTAAAACATGTTTTACTTTACATTTTATATTTAAATTTTAAAACAAACTGAAAGCGAAACGGACGTTGAACTGCATAAAACACGCCAGAGTTTCAGCAGCTAAAATAATATACCATATTATGCCCCCCTCCTCCCTAGTGCATTCACCTGACCCCTGTAGGGGTGGTCTTGGGAGGACCAGAGGGTACCTTATGCAAGTTAGTTAATATTTCAGCAGGAAAGTAAAAGTGGGGGGATGGGGGGTTGTCTGATTACATCTAGGTAGCTAGTGCCTTTGTTGCTCACGTTTCTGTTTAATTTAGTAGGATATCTGGGAACACTATTAGGTACGACGATAATATATGATGTACGTATTAACTTCAACTATGTTCGAAATTTGGCTATGAAATGCTGTTGAATTAATTAAGCTTGCGAATACAATATACATATACGAGAGGAATGTACCTATGTATATTATGATGACAGTTTTTATTTTACAATTAATATATAAAGTATAATAACTTTGTAATTAATAAGTTTCACTTAAGTCGTACGATATTGTTACCAACTTTAGATATTGTTAATATTTAATAACGAAACATGCAATATTTTAATATATCTTATTTTCTTTATTGATATATGATTTATAAATATTAATTATATACGGACTTTGTTTGACCATAGACTAAAAGAAGTCTATGGTCAAACCAAACGAAGGCGGAAAAACGAGTGATTCGGGAGGGACTAATTGAGCGCGAAACAGAAAATATATTTTAAAGTTGAATTGTACGAACGTATTAATATATATTAAGGAAGAAAATTCATTGAAAACTCTGAAAAAATCTTAATTGTAAGAAATAAATCAAATAAATAGTTAGTTATATTTTATAAAAGATATTCAAATGTAAGCAAATATTTCTATTTCACCTTCTCCCTCTATATCATTATTGATTACACGTATTCTACCGTTTTGTCAAAGGCTGCCGTAGGAGGCGGAAGTCTAGCTCGAACCGGATGCCCTGAATTCAGTGCGTATCGATTGACACGAGCCTACTGCGCTACAGAATACATGCCTATTTACCTACATGTATATCGACCCTCAACTCTCGTTATGACAGTGGTAGCCTAGTGAAAACGCGCTCGCTTGGATAAGCGAGTGATGCGGATTCGAATCCGAGTCTTGCACCATTATTGATATTTTCATGTCAGGAAAACATGTGAGGAAATCATCACGTCTGAGAATATCTAGAAAATTTTTGAAAGACATCTGAAGTCCGCTGATTCGTACTTGGGCAGCATTTGGTCTATCAGGGAACTCCCTCGTATTAAAGGCCCGCTCCCAGTAGTGAGACGTGAAAAGGGCTGGATACATGTCCTTTGTTATTTTTAAACTAACGACTTCAATTAAAATATATATGTAGTTACAAAGTTTTTGACTAATACAACAGTGCATTTTGTAAAATTACTCGGATATACTTATACCGACATAGTTCTAACCACTTCGACAAAATTGAAACAAAGAAACGTTCTGTTTAAGCAGTCAATTTTCAGTAAGTGCAAGTTGGAGATGGAATAATTCCGTTGAACGTCCGTCGACCCCCTTGAATAATGCAGCATCCGCAGCAGCTTTCTGCTCTCAGCTCTTAACGCTAATCTCGAGTTCTTTGCCTGCATTGCGAATTAGATCGTATTTTTTCTAAGAAATAAAGAAAACTGTCTAACTTAAGTTATACCTAGCTCATAAGAGACTAAATCGACATTTATGATAGAAAGTAGGCAAAGTTTAGGTAAGGGTACCGCAAAAAGCCTTTAGTCTAAAACCAACTCTTAAACGCCTGTCAAGTAGTTACAAAAAGCCTAAATATTCAAAGCACTTTTCGTGTTTTACCTTTCAACAATTTAGTTGTAAAGTTTTTGTAACAAAAAGTGTCGAAATATAACGTTTCAGCCTCAGCAGTCACTTTATCGCCGGATAAAGGTTTTACTCCGGGAAATTATTCATAAAGCTCTCAAAAGCACGCCTCAATAGAAAAGCTTGTCACAATAATCATATCTTGTACATATAATGGAAACAAATTAATAATATAATTACTACTTATATAGGCATGTTATAGATAAAGGTATATATTTTTATTCATTAACACATAGACATCGTTTAATATTATAAATAAAAAATAAAGTCACTATTACGCTACATGTTTTTAATAATATTACGTACATTTAAAAAGATTTCAATTTCTTTTAAGCCAAAATGCATCGCATGCTCAGATTTGCATCAGACGCCCATGTTACCGTAAAGAGTTCATCCGTCTAGACACTTCGACCTAGGAAAGGGAGAGTGAGCCTCTCTCTCTCTGCGCAAGCATGCGCACTGGGGGTGGGGGAGGGGGTGTCAACAGGTGGTCCAGGGGGTCCAAGGTCGCGGAAACGTCTGCCCTCAGATAATATATATTGAACGAAATATTTGCTGAAAATTCCATATTATTAACGATCAATTGGAGCATTTCGATGGTTGAATATTTAATTTCAATAAATCTTATTTTTGCGAGACCCGGGTTTGAACCCACTTCTGGGTTACCCAAGCAAGCGCGTTACTACTGAGATACCACTACCCATATATTAAAGACGTGATTTATAATACTATAACATAAATAAAATAACCAAACAATGATTATACTAAAGAAAGTTTCTTAGAATACAATCATGCAATTCAGTGGTTTAGAAATAATTCAGAGCTGTATTACTAAATTCAACTTGGTACCTGGACGAACCGCGCAAATCCTAACAAGAACCTCGAGAATATTTAAGACTTTCCTTGAGTTAGCTTAGAATATCGATAATATACTGATCCATTGTTTGGTCACGTTTTGTAAATTATCATTTTTAGCCTATGCATGCTCTCGTATCCGCTTTTAACAGGTATTTACTAATATATGGATAGTAATATTGTTTGTTGTACGTAAATATATTTATTTGCATAATTTATTGGTAAAATGTTTTTTATATGAGTCAAATTTAGATATTTAAAATGTTGATGTACCATTTAGCAGCACGGCCCAAAAACACGTAAAAAAAATTTGGCCCGTCTTTAATTTTTTTTAAAGAAATCTCTTTCTTTTTAAAGAAATGATTGGGTACTTAATTCATATGATTTGTTGTTAGTTACGCGATATCTACACCAATACCCATAGTAATGCTTTTTAATTGTAAAAAGTTTTCAGGTATAAAAAATATTTTCATAGATATTTTAAAGTCGAATTCTTATCACTAGACGAACACTAATTAAATTTTATAGAATATGTCATACATTTCATTCCGTCTAGTGAGTCTTATTAAGCATTCTTCGCTAATGATCACGGGCTCAAGTAAACTGCGATAGCGTAGTCACTGGCACCAACAATTATAATTATATAACGTTATAGGTATATTAAAAGTAAAAACATAAATTATCTTTATTTTTATTATTTTTCACGCTTCATAGCAAGTGTTAACGTCGCGACTTGCGCTATCGTCTACAGCTTACGATAAGTACAGACAAAAACAGTGACAAAGTCATCAATGTTGATTAATCTAATTTTAAATGTGATTTTTCTTTTTCTTATTTTAAGGGATAACATCACATGCATTTTTTCAACTTTATACAAATCATCTAATACTAATAATTCTTATCATACTTTCTTAGTATTACGCGAATATTTGGCGTTATAACAAAACTATCTTTTCGAATTTTGTTATGAGTAAATATTGATTTTTGAATCCCATGTTTATGCTTTACACTTACAGCGATCATGGTCACGGAAAAGACTAAAGTTTATGACGTCTCAGGGGACTATAAATTTAATTTATTTCTATTGTTTCAGTGGACGGCGAGCCCACCACGCTGTCGCTGGGCGCGCGGGGCTCCCTGGGCAGGGCGCTCCTGCACGGGCTGCTCGCCCCCACGCCGGCGCCCCGGCACCATCTCTATACAGCACCCAACACAGGTAATATACTCTTGACAGTATAACTTATATCCATTTATGTATTATACACACAATAATTATAGGTATACAAGTTTCTTAATTATTTACAGCGTTCAAACAAAAAATAATAATTTATTCCTATACTAAGAAAATTACAGCATAGTATAGTATTACACAATTTAAATAATTAAGAGCTGTAACAAAATGATTTATACTCGTACAATTTTCGTAGTCATTCGGTAGTAATAATAAGTCGCAGGAGGCTTCTAACATTATAATGCTCACATTCCCTTTACCGCCTTATTAAGAAAAAAACCATAAAAGCTCCGCAACAAAGAACAAGTGTAGCTTCAAGGTTCCCTGAGGATGTACATTGAATTATGTAATAAATAAGGCAAGCTAGCAGACTTTACCCAGAACATGGCTCGTTTGAAGCTTTCGCTAAACTTTTGCAGTACCAGCGGTTTTAACAACTTCACCGGCAAATTGTTATCTTTCATACAAAATATGTGTAAATATTTATATAAGTGCCGATAATAGTCTGTTGGCAATTTCAAACGATCTGTTAAAGAAAATTAAAACGACTTTTTACAAGTAAAAAATATGAAATTCCGCGTACCTATTATACCTGCGGTACAAGTTCGCTACAAACATTCTTGGAAATAAGCCGACAGTTTGTTTCTTAAGCGAAATTTCTTTATAAAATATTCTCAGATGCTTCAATAAATAAATTATAAGATTAGCTTACATCTAGGTGCCTTTGATTCGGGTCAGCCTTTCTGAAGTTTCTAGAACCCTGCCACCCTTTGTCCCTAGATATAGCCGCCGGCCATTCTCGCATCGTAACGATCTGACATTAGCAGATATGAAGGAACCCTTATTTTCTATTTATAATGTAGTATATAAACTATATACTGTACATATTTTAATCTAACATACGTCCCACTCGGTCAATATTTCATGTTCACTACAGTAAATAAAAAGCTTTGTAAACCTTTTTATTTTTAATTTGTATTTCTTATAGAAAAGTATTTTACGGAATAAAAGAAAAGGAATTGTACCAATAATTTGGGATAAAGTTATGTTATTACAAAGGAGGACAGTACATTGAGAAGCAATTATATAAAAATATGTTTGGCGAAGTCACGAGTATGGCACAACACGGCGGAAATTGCTTTTGGTCCTCTGCGTATAGCGACCAATAGTGAACGATGAAGTAGTTCGCATGGAGTCCCAACTAAATGAAGTTATGTCTTATAATATTTTAATATTAAAAATTTAAAAAATATGCGCCCTTTTGATCAAATTCATTTCAAACAACAGTTTTTTTAGATTTATCCCTATTTATTTTCATTGCTTACGACATTTCGCAAACTTTGTTGCGAACAGGGAATGCCTACGGGACAAACTAGAGTTCTTGACGTTTCACAAGTCATAGTAGAACTGACGATGTCTGTCCATAAAAAAGTACCAAAATATATACAATGGTTTTGGAAGAAAAGTCCGCAAAAATATAGCACCGAAGTACTTAACAATTATTATATTTACTCGTAATTATTAATCAAAGGGATTTATCAAAAATCCTGTCGATTCGAACGCGAATGTCGTCTCAAAATCCTTTCACTAAGCAAGTTATATATCAAAGTAGATCGTAGCGAAAGCAATTTCCTGTGACGAGATCGCTTGAAGATTACTTACTAAATTCATGTACCATTTAAGAAATTTAGTACACCATCAAATTATATTACTTTAGACTAAACCAAAGAACGAATTATTACTTTTTATCATTTAAAGAGCGTTTTCGTTATGTATATAATATGTAATCAGAATCATTTTTTTAAGTTAGGAAATGCATTTACATAATTAAATAATGCTCTCCGACCGATTCCGGCTATGGTAGCCAATCTCATTGAGACTGGCCAACTACGCAGGAGATATTATAGTGTACAAGTGTACGCGCAAACACAAGTGCATTCTCATACTCCGGTGGGACGACTACTCAACACGACCAGTGAGAGCTAAGGCATAGAACCGACGGCTTTACGTGCTCTCCGAGGCACGGGGGTGAACCACCACCAACTTCCCATCTCCGGGCTGTTACTACGGCTTACGAAATAAAAAGACTCAATATCTAAACTTGACCCTACCTGAGACTCGAACCCAATACATGCTAGCCACTACACCACCGAGGCAGTGCATATACCTAAATGGTACGTCTAAATCTACTACACTGGGACTCACCCGCTTGGTGTTTCAACGCCCACATAAATGTTGTTAGAATCCCTAGCTTAAACGCCCACAGAAATGTTTTTCTTTAGTTCTTTGTTCAAGTATTAACGAAAATAATATATTTAACATATATATATTTAGGTGACTAGAATAAAATTTCGGTGGAAAAGAATGATTAGCAAGAAGTGCTTCTCATCCGGTCCCATTCGCAGAATGCATTTGCTGATAGCGGATTTCATTCTAAATCGTACTTGTAAATCGTAATAAATAGTATCCCAAATAGCTTTATAGTATTTTACGATAATATATTGCTTAAATAATCAAAATACATGCACATCAAGTTAATTAAATAAATAAGTTTATTCGTTCGTTAAATTAGAGTTTATCAAATTAATTATAATTATAATAAAAAAAACAAAACAACTATATACATACTCTATCAATAGTGTCAATTTATGTAATTATCGAAAGGAATCAAACTAGTGACCCGTAATATATATATATAATATAAGTAATCATTATAATTTTCATAGACAATATTTTCTTTACTCTCTTTTACACTAAATCTGACATTTAAGGCTCGTGAAAAGGGATTACAAGGCCTACGAGAATGTGCCAAAGGCTAAGCCTATGTATTAGATGTAGTATATTTCTAAACCCTCGTCGACATGTTATTTTAAACCATACTGACTACTCTAGACAGTTTGGATGTTTTCATATGGAAATTGTTCTGTAATTTTATTCAGTTCATATGAAATTATCGTATTTTTAGCATATTATGTTATACTTAATATGTCTAAATCTACAAAGAAATTGTCCATCTTGCTTTAGTTACGATTAGCAACAATCACTGCTTTAAATTTTAAATATTAATAAGTATAAGTATAATAATAAGTGATATAGTCATTAAAAAAAAACAAATTTTCCACCTTCGCTAAGCTAAACATTAAAACTATAACATTTTCAACGTTAAAACCAACAAAGAGCGCCTGAAAGTGAAAGATCCCGTCATAACAAGTTACAGAGGCGAGCCATGAAAAATTCATAAAGAACAAAGAGGAAGTGTTGGCAAATCGATAGCAGCTGATCCCAATGTCACGACCGCGCCGCCCTGCCTCCCCACGCGCCCCCAGCCGCCGGCCACGCCGCGACGCGCCATTCACACACAGACGCACAACACGCTAGACGCTTTTATTACTTAAATATGCTTATTAATTCGTTTAGAAATGGACTATATTTCGATTGTCACTTTCTAAGGCCATAATAAAACTATATTCAACTCGCTATTTTGTAACGAAAATTTTATCTTACTTTAAATAAGGGTTTCAATTCATTTTGATGTCTACATGTTGGATTTTTGCTGTTAGATGTAAAATATTTCGATTGTCTGATATTATATGGGTGGGATAGAAATATAACAATAACACTTTCACTCTCCACAACCCTTCAACGTCATCTGGTCCAGATGGGCCATTATGTAGGGAAAAATGTGCAATTCGGCACAATTCTCAATGTGGGTGGATTAATTTGCACAATGTATCAGTTATTATTATTTCAAATTTTATTCAAAGGGTTATATTCTATTGTCTGGACCTGACAGCTTTTGATGTATTACTTCAAACGCCATTACATCGTGTATTTATTTTCGGATGAAAGTAAATAGTGTTTAATAAGTAAGTGGTATTTTAAATAACAATCGGTAGAACTGGATTGTCGACCGGAATATTGTATTGAAAACCTCATTGAAATATTTTTCAATGTAGTTCAATCATTCTCATAATGACAAACTATAAACATATAAAAGAAACCATGCGTTCAACATAATTAAGAATATATATATATATGGTAACATGGTAACATGATATCCACATACATATTTTAATACTTGACAGTGCAAAAACTTTACACATTAACCCACAAACGGTCGGCATTTCAAACGTAACCCTTACAATGGTGCACCAGGTTTTCGATCCTAACCAAACAATACCGCAGCTTGCACACATTGCGTCCAAATATCTATTTTGTGCAAAAATGGGTTAAACACCTTGCGCCGCGCAGCATCACAACTAATCTGCCATTCATCTCGTTTTGGCTCTAGCTTTATCTCTTTTCCCTTTGAATTGGTTTCCGGCGCTGACACTTTGAAATTAGAATGTCACGCGTGGGTGCGCAAACGCAACTCATTGTTAGTTATGAATGAATACGAACAGTATTGATATTTCGAGACGAGAATTGAATGATTAGTCCTCCATATTGTATATTGTACTCATATGTAAATACATTGGGGCATTTATATAAAGCAGATATTGCCTATATATATACTCAGCACGTCTTGGATGGACATCCTGTACATATAATTCAAACAAAAATTAGCTGTATTATATATTGGCATCACTTTAATTACATGTTCACACGTATGAAGGAAATATTGACCCTCATGATTATGCAACATGTATACAAATGTTCAACTGACCAACGGTACATCTAAATTATACAGGGTCTAAGCAAATTAGCATCTTAAAGGAGATAAATGACAAAAGGAGATGCGGAAAGGGTAAAAATACTCGCAAAGTGAAGATATAAGGGCCTTGTACTGAAATTCTTCGTAATTTAGTTATGAAAGAGAGGCATATTTCAGTTTCATCAAAATCTGTCGTGTCAGTGGTTTCCTCGTGATGCGATCACAAAAATTATAAAAACTGTAAAGGCCTCTGTATCGATAATCATGACTAATTCAATAACATTTTTCAAACAATATTTGATGTACATATCAAACGATTTTAATAGGATTTGTATTACAAAATGGGATTTCCTTAGTTCTATAACTTTCGTGCTACGAGTATGCTGTTACTTGTCTATGACTTACTTATCGTACGAGGAAAACAGCTGCAAACAATGAGGAATAATTTAATTTCATTATAAAGAAAACATAAATTAAATCAACTGAATGGTACCTATATTATCGAATATTTATGTTCATACGTCATTCAATTTAGTCTTGCGAATAAAACAGCATAAACACCTACAGTCGGATACATCCAGATAGAATTGTTTTCAAAACATATTTTAAATTGTTGTGTAACTTTACAATATTATCTATTTAATACCTTTGTACTGACGACCTTTCTTTTTCTTAATTGTGTAGGACTATTTATGCATAACTCATAATATTTATATATTTTTATGAATTATGACCACAGTACCTATAAATTATCGCCATATTGTTTACGAATCACTTTTAAAATTGAAAATTAATTAAAAATTAGAATATAAACTCAGTAGAATAATACGTAATTAAAGAAAAAATATATTACAAGACTTAACGAGCTGTTATATCACATGTTAAGAAAGATCAATAAGACAGCGAGCTCGCTCCACGTGTACCTAAACAAGATTTATATAGAAACTTATGTACTCGATTCACCGCACGATTTATTCATATGCAAAAAAATCTAAGTCACAATTCGCTTGGATTATGGTCTAACGCCGCTTTTGCACAAAAGGCGATGGACAGCGGTCACTCTATAAAGATGGTACGATTAAAAAGGGTGGGGTACTTTTGTCCCGTATTGTGATATTTTACTAATGGGACCGCATTCCGCTCTGACCGGTAGACCTGATCCCAGTCGGAGGGTGCAGCGATCATTATTTATAGTTAATTTATTATTATTTTGATATGTGAGATGAAAGGGTTACACAATACCCCAATTCCGTGTTCCTGGCCGTTGGTCAAATGCTTGTGTGGCGTGACAACTAAACTTGAAGTCGATTAGAAGACGAGTTTCTTAGTAATCGGACATTTTAGTATAGTTGGAAAGAACTTTTTGAAAAAAAAAAGAGTTTATAACTTTATTAATTACATTGTAAATGCTCTATATTACAGTATTAAATGTGAAATATTTGAACGCCCTTCAAACGCCTTAGTATCAAGAGGTTAACATACAGACGTGCAGCTGCATCGCTTATTACTCATGAAAAATAAATAATATCCTTATAAATTCAATGTTATAATTTTAAACACATTTGCATTTACAAGATATCACTATTCAAGGTACCTACATCGCGAAATAGCGTAGGTATCTCACGTGCTGCGGACGGCATCATAAATCTTTTAATTTATTATAGATTAAAAAAGCTTGTGTTATTGTTGCTAAAGCTTGTTTTATCCGCTAGTGATTATACAGTAACACTATCCCATTCTCACTTTAAATGGTCAATAGTGTCCCGCGAGGCGCACCGCGCTTCCCGGTTCCCATACGCATTGTCCGGCTGAAGGGTTGACAATAGCCACAAAGGGGTGTGGACAGCGCATTTACTCGCACCGGTCAAATGGTCACTGCTCTCAATACCAGTCATAGTTTCAATGGACGAGGAAACACATGAATAAAACCTTTCTTTCTTAACTCCTAGTCGTATGATTATATTATTTAAATACCGTACAACCGTTATTCGTCAAACTTTTTTATTATAACGGCTTTGACATGAGAAAGTTTCGGCCAACTTTTGATTTCCATAATTGTGTTTAAACGACGCTAAGCTCGGAAATACAGCGTAGACCGCAGGGCTACTTCGTAATAAATTACATTACAAAAACAATTAATAACTGCATTTCAAAAGGCCAAATAAATTCCAAATTATAAAATCTCACATGAATATTTATGGAGAAGTTACTTGTCGGCTACTAATTATGCAAGCATAACATACCAAAGTGCAGCATTCTGTTTATGATGCAAAAAAATGCAACCCTAATCGACCCTCGGCCTTTACGACCCTAAGACACAGTTTTGCATAATTATAAATTAAAAACGTATGGTTCTACATTATAATAGTTTTCTGGACATTCCCACACAAGATAAACAGGTTGATGCAAAGTGCATTTCAGCATTTCTAACGATTGCATTGTTTGAGTGGCCGTTGGTCACAGAGACCCGGGATTAGTGGCGGGTTGCATGCGAATTATGCAAGATGACCGTTAGATACGACAAAAGATGCTGTCTCAGTGATTTATTCGCTTTTTATTCAAATGTATCATTCAACGGTTCTGCGCATCGTAGATTCATTATGATCTTTTAAGAAGGAAAGGCTTACTTAAAAAATATCAAGCGTTTTAGATATAGCTAAAAATATTGTTGACAATTTTGTACAAGCAGGAAATAGATATCATTATGGACGCAAAACATAGTAATGATGTAATCAAAACTTATAAAATTTTCCAGTAATAATAAAAAGTACGATTCATTGTTTAAACGTTTGAGCGCAAGATTGTTGGCTAATTCTTGGTCATTCCTATTTATAATTTCACTTACAAACAAACTGTCCTGGTTCTATTTGTGTGAGGACATCTCTTATTATTAGGCTGCGATTGACACAATTGACTCGGTTTGTACCTACGTCGCGGTCAACGGTACTGCGAAGTTTATCCATTAATAGGTACTTTACTTGTAAATAAATATTATAACAGCAAAATTAAATAACTAGTGACACACTACACTACACACTCGGATTCGCCCCTAGGTACGTTTTAACGGTTAGTATAGATTTCAAGACGAAATATTTAGTTTTAAAAGAAAGATATATTAATCCATATAATCAGCTATCTTCATACCAAATTTCACTAAAATCTGCCTAGTAATTTTCTTGTGATGCGGTGATGTCATTTAAATATGGGTAAACCCCTTTAAGTTTTGATTTTCGAATTATATTATCGATTACTCTTTGAAAACACGATACACCATTCGTCACTCCAAAAGGAATTCTGCGGAACTGGTATAAATTTCAACATGCTTCGAAAGCTGTCAAGGGCTTATTTTTATTCAGGATAGGTATTTGATGATAAGCTGACTTTAAATCTATTTTGGAAAAGACATTGTTACAGACAGACAGACAAATAAAAATTCTAGAAACTATACTTTCGGCTTCTATATCAATAATAATGTATATTTCAATAAGATTAAAAAAACGTACAGATTTGATAATCAATTTTATAATACGTATTTATAAAACGCCGCTTATGTTTTAAAGGACGAGTTATTTTCATTGAAATAACACGAATATTTTACACAAATAGGAGGATAATGTATAAGCAGCCAATATGCTGTCATTGAACTAGTTAATCGCTTATTAAACTAAAACTCAGTAATGTAATATCAGTAGCAAGTAGGTACTTAGTTTTCTACTGTCTTTAAAAAAATAATTTTGCATGAATGAGGGTATAAGGGTAGGCAGGGTTGAAAGAAGTATTTTATCATATTTGTTTATAGACGTCGAAAGTACTTACAATGTATTTAAGAATATTTTTAAAATTACTGGTACTAGTAGGTTTAACTTTATTAGAAATAATGAATATGCGCTTAACTTCTCGGACCAAAAATACATATCATTAAACATTCATGTCTCCCCCAGGGTCTCTCCCACCGTCACCAGCGGACAGCGGAGTGTCAGATGTAGAGTCTTCATCATCTGGCGCCGGATCCGCCGAGGAGTTGAAAGCAAGGCTTCAGCCACCGCCCACGCCCTTCCATACGCCCTTCCTGCCCTTCTACCAGCAGCATCAGATCGCGTCGCTGCAGCATCACGCTCACCCCAGGCCACCTGGTAAGTCTTACAATATTGTTCAAGTAACTTTTCCATTCAATAATTATATTTATTTGTAATTATGCATTTTATAAAGGCTAAATATTTAATTCAATCCGTTTTCAAAGCATAGAATGTTTACGTGAGATAGAGCTATCGGCCACTTATATCAGCTATCTTAAGACGGGATATAGGTAGATCGTGAGTTAGTAACGACTTGAATACAAAACACTGGACTTCCCAACGAAGATCCACAGATGATATGACAAAAGTGACGAATCATTTGTTGTTATTATTAACCAATATTTCCTCTTCGTAGAGACATTTTAAAAACAACCAATGAATCAAATTAAAACCTTTAAAACTTGAATCTTGATTTTAATAAACATAATACTATTTAAAAAAAACTATTTTTTATTAGACCAGTAATATTACTCATATCATTAATTAAGCTTCAACAAATTATTAAATGCGAGCGAAAAATAGCAGAACAAAATTAAAGATGGAGAAACAATAGCATTGTTTGGGTGGGAAGGTGACCGCCGGTGAACGCCCCACCCGGAAGGTCACCTTACCGCGCGCAAGGAATTTGGGAATTGTACACTGTTGTAACCCCACACTTTTATATTATTATACTACTCGATCAACATTTACATTTTACATCTAATTATTTCATATTGTTTTCTTTTTTAATGTCTTAAATTCATCATTACTTATAACTAATTAAAAAAATAGGCAGGGGAAGCCGGTTCAAAAAAAATGCCGGGTCGCGTCTGATATTTTCATGTGCGAATTAGCTAGTCCTAGTGCTTAGTTAGTTCTAACAATAGCAAAAAGTTGAGTTTTGTGACGGTTAGCGTAGTTTTTCTAAAAAAAAAAAAAAGTTTTTCTAACTGGTAATAATGTTACAGCGATGTCAACTCTTTGGTTTTCTAACAGATGGCGTTGGTAGTACAATAACTGATAACATTCTATGTTCATTTTTCTTACTGGTTATAAAATTATATTTTTTTCAGATAATACATCTAAATATGAAGTTAAATTACTATGTTAAAGCACAAATCTATAGGTGTGATAGTTTTTCAGTAAAGTGTACCACAAAATGCTCATGGTTGTGAGATAGTGTTAGGTATCGCTTCGCTCGGCCTTATTATTATTACTTCTCTTACGGCAAAGGAAAACATCACGAGGAAACTTGAAACACGCATGCCAACACGCACTTGGCCAGCGTAGTCCAACACGGTCGGTGTATGATCTGATCCTCTCGTATTGAAAAGAGGTGAAATACGTTAAAAATGTACGATTAATTTCGGTTATTTTGCAATAAGCAGTAAATCAAAACTGAGATTAAAATATTTTTAATTTTTTTAAATGTAATAGAAACAAGATAATAATCGCGGATCCTATTCGTACTTCCGGGGGCGTGCATGCACTGGCCGCCGGCCAGTTGGCTATACACGTCCCATTAAATGCCCAAATTACTTAGCTGCCCGGCGATAATTTACTTTACATTTGTTACAAATTGTACGAGAAAAACACGTGTGATAAGTTTTTATAAACAAGGCGATCAATTGCGACACGGAATTAGCCCGAAATGCATCAGGATTTAACATTCAATGCTCTCGGAGATACTGACGTTTTACGACGAGAATATTCTGTACCTACAAATATAAGACGCATACGATATTTTTATATTCAAATTAGGTTTTAAAGTAACGGACGATACCTCTTTGTTCTATACTAGCGATTCACTCTCGCTCCGCTCAGGTTCGGTCGTAGTATATATTTCTCTTAGATTTTTACACCAGTAAAAGTATTTAACCGCACACCAGTAAGTATAATCATACCGAATTTCATCAAAATCTAACAGTGGTTTACTCGTCATGCGGTCACAGACGGACAAAAATTCAAAAAACTATATATAGCCTCTTTATCGATAATAATCACTATTGCAATAAGATTTTTCAAATATATTCAATGTACAGATTCAACTCAAAATTTTAGTATACGTTTTAGATATTGGTACATTTAGTTTGGAATCGCTCAAACGATCGACAAGAGTTTCCTTGTTTAAATGACGCATGGCCTGTAAATATTATTACATTTTGTCTAATTATAGCTTAGCGTAACGCTCAACTTGACAAAAGTACTAAAACACGGGAAGTATTCGTACCAAGCTTAAGCATTTGTTTTTGTTTTATCCCTACCAGCTATATACTGTGTATACTTGTATTAATATATTCGAAAGGGTTATAACTCTGAATATAATCAAGGAGATATCAAAATTTATAGACTTACAAATTTTTTACCTCACGTCTTTTGAAGCTTTAATTTAGCATTGTCTGCGACTTTATCAGCGTTTTTAATTTATAATTGCTTTGCTTCTCATTTAAATCCTTAGTTAAGAATAGTTTTTCAAATAAGGCTGTTACTGCCAGAGATTGGCGCGTAGAAACAAACTAAAAACCAAAAACTTTTGTTATATAGATACATTTAACACTTACAAGTGACTATTTTTCAAGTATTTTTACCTAAAGTATAAAGTACATAGTAGATACATACATATATATGTATATGTTTCGGAGGAGTTTGATAACAAACATTGTGATACGAGATTTTTATATATTAGATATATCACGACTCAGCAAAGTCAAATAATGTTAAGTGAACTTAATACACAACATGAATGAAATCGCTACTTCAATTATAAATATAATAATTAATTGAATGGCTGTAATAAAAAAGCTCGTCTCGTTACACCCCTAGCGAACCAGTTGGCATAGCGATGCATCGGCTGTCAGCTATTTGACATTGTGCAAGGTCAGTGCTCCTAATATAAAGATGCAAAAACTCGCGTCGCGTATACGCCTCGCCGCTACGCGCTGCGCATACGCAGCCACCACTTTCGATTGCATTTTAATATTACATGTAATTGTTCCTATGAATTTCTGTGTTTGTTTACTATAATATCGGAGGTTTATATTTTTTAGATATTGGCATTGAAAATTCTTAAATATCAGGTCAAGTATAGATTAATAAATCTTTAAGTAGGTACTATAAGATCCTAACTTAGTCGAATGTTTACATTAAATATTTTTCTGGAAATCGTATTAAAATACGAGTAGTAGGTAATTTTTATCGCTATCGAAATGGAGTCTGTAGTTTTTCGATTTTTTTTGTCTGTGACCACATCACGAGAAAACCTCTGGACAGATTTTGATGTTTAATATGAAATGTATAGCTTTTATTTGTTGATTTGGACTAGTTATTATATAATTTTAACGTAAACAAATAAAATGGAACAAAACACAAGCATTATTAGCTCAGTAACGGAAAAGATAAGATTCGTCACAAAAACGATAAGCGGACAGGAAAAGTAACAATGATGTGTCACGTCCCTTGCAGCGCTGTACATATGTACATAAATACACACATACAGTTGGATATAGCTCGCCAAAACGTTTTATTACTCATTAAGTGTAGTTTCCGTGAGTGAAGCATGAAATTTAACCGCTACGTTTAAACTATAAGTAGTGTACTTTGCATTCATTTCTTTAAAATTGTAGCCTGGAACCTGATCGCATGCAATCCTTTTTAACATCCCACTGCTGGGCTCTTCGTAGCCCAACACCAGCTAAGTACGGGTTGGCGGATATCACAATATGTCTTTTAAAATTTGTTAGGTTCTCTCCGACTTACATTTCCTCACAATGTTTTCCTCTACCGTACCTACGACAAGTGGTAATCATATTGGAAATGATTCGCATATGAAAATATTAGAGGTGGAGGACATAATATTATAATAACGAACCTGATTGTCAAAAGGTGTTATTAAGTTTATAAGGTATTATTGTTATTCATAACATCAACAAAAAAATCTTCCATTTCACGTTTAAACCGCTTTATACTTTTATTTACAACATTAAATTATAACAAATCTAAACAAAAACGGCTATATAGAGAGGTCAAGCGTGGTTATAAGAAATATAAGAAAAAAGTGAACTAAAACAATAAAACAACGGAAATTATGTGACTATTATTCGTAATCTCAACTTCGAGCGAGCGGAAATTTAAAAACATACCTACTCATTTTTTTTATTATTCTTGTAATATTTTATCTTTATATTACGTTAATGTTAACATACTCGTACTTCGTAGTATTACTTAATCGTATTCAACTTTCAATTATCACATTAGATCACAACCTTCTGTTTATTACTTGCCTATTGCTATGCCATTAAACTATTTTTCAAGTAATATTTTTTTAATTTCCGCGAACATGTTGCCTTTTAACAGTGTATAATATATAACTATCCAGTATCGAAACATAAACAAGTCTCATCAAGTCAATTGTTCGGAGGCTGCAGTACGGTATTGCGCTAAGCACACACGAAATTTCGATGTTGCAAACGTATTGCGAAAGCTACCGGCGCCATTGTCAGCTGGCGAAACAACGACCTTACATATTGGGCTCTCGAAACCTGAATCGTATATGCTATACTTGAGTAACCAATTATCAAACTAATTTCCGGATTATTTAGATTCTGACGAAATAAGCAAGTCTTAAGGCGACGATTAACATTTTTTCGCAATACGCTAATAAACAAAATTATCTTTTTTATTACTGTTTTGATGTACTGTAGATTATCTGTGGCATTTGAATTACCAATGACAGGATGTCTCGCGGACTGTCGGTCATCTGGCGACACTAGCCATATTATTGTGATATTCAAAAATATTAACACAGGTGTCGTTACGGAAATCAACAAAATACTAACAGAAGTGAAACTTCTCGAGGCCTTACGAAGGAAGGAAAACGAGCCTGCTGTTTATATAATTCCAAATGTTGTACAGAATGTACTGTATTGTAGATATTCCTCTATATAGAGAAAAAAACCTTATAAACTTCGCATTATTATTTAAGCGATATTAGTAATTTATGAAAATTAATTAAATTATGGTAAATGTGTTCAAACGAATAGGTAAAAATGTAGATATCTCCTATCACTAACTTAATCACAACCTTGACTGGCTGGCTGGATTGGCCAATTTCATGACGTAGAGATGTGAAACATTCTGAGCGTGTTAGTAAACTGAGAGGTTCCAAAGAATTGTGATGCGGGTTGCATCACCTCAACGTTTTGAATACGTGAACAGTAACTATTTATCAAACTTTATAGCTAGTAATGTACCGCGACAACACTTGCATTTAAGATATTATATTTGTTATAACAAAAATGTAGCTGTTTCTAACGTTCTGTAAATAATGCCAGAAGCAAAGCAATTATGTAATTCTATTATATTGTTATTAATTTATACAATGAATGCAGATTATTTGCGCTTAATTTTTTTGTTTTTAAGGAGTGAAGACGTCCGCTACAAAGTATTGGTTTGAGCTAGGTTGCGTGATATCCTCTGTCGTTGAGCACGGATAGTTATTTTTCTATTCATCTTCGTGACCCAAATCTGTCTACACGACACTACTAAATCTATTAAATTCACGACGAAACTTTTTCTGGAAACGTTAAAATACATTGATTTTACTTTGTTTTTTTTCCTCAAAGACTTAAAACTAGTAGCAAAATTCTAAGTCCATTAGTATCGCAAAGAACTCTAAGAAACTCCTATAAATTCCAACAAGAGATTTTCAATTGTGTTTACCACTTCAGAATCTTACGTGACCGACGATACATTTGAGACATTTGCAAGCAAAATTGAAATTAAAATGATGGTAGCTATTTCGCAGTGCATCGATAAGCTTTGTATGTGTACTGCGCGTGAGTGCGCGAGGTGATCGTCCCGTTTCAAGGGCAGTGCAGCTAGCGCTCATATTAATAGTTGGCGACTATTTTCGCCGCGCCGCCGCTGGGGGACCGGAACGTTATTATTGACATTCGCAACCAAATTGAACTTACATCACTTTTCCTGTTTCTGCTTTTAATGGTTTGAACTTCTCATTTAAGATCACACTCATAAGATTTGAAAACAAGATTTCTGAATGTAAATAGATTTAAATTAGAATTTAAAACCATCAACAAAATGCCAACACACAAAATGATACAACATTAATGGGATTCAAGACGATTTATAGAACAATACATGCTGAAAACGAAATTTTTATCGATGATCTATTGAAGCCTAAACGAAGGCGTTAGACTGTAAGTGTCTTTTGTCCAATCGTGGCCGTACAAGGAAGACGCTCGCGCCATCTGTCGTACGGCTCGCTTGCGCAACTCGACCCACTTGCGCCGCGGCCGCTGCCAAACGCCTCGACTCTACAATTACATATTTCGGTGTCGCAACACTCGTCGCATCCGAGTTGAACGGCCCGCGACCTTGAGCGTTGCGCACGCGCTGCTGAAAGCGAAAGGACTGTGGATCCCGGAATTTAGTGCAACGAGTAGTATGGCCTGTTCGGTAGTTTGTCTGAAACAGGCGGATAGATGTTGCGAAACACACAAGAAAACACCACGTTTACATTCTAAATAAGTACTGGATATTTACTATATCGTATTATCTACAGAACATGTAGCTAATCTGCATATGCATTAGGAATGCTAATAATTGGATAATTTTATTTATGTTAGGTCATATGCGTACGTGACCTGCTAATAGCAACGTCACTTATCACAAAACCACATAGAAGTTCATACCAGTGAATCACGCCGACGCGGGCTGGTAATAGTGCGTCACCTTGGTCTGTTTCACACGCCCTGCGCCCGCGCAGTCTCCGCTATCTTCCTTCCGAAACACTCTAATTCTTCTAGTGGCAAACAATCAAAGTAAACAGGGTATAGTGCTATTTTTTTATGATACACATATGATGATGATATACTTAACTTTAAAGTTATATTTACTTACTCGTAAAATATTAACAGTATCTCCTAAAAATCAATGCAAAATGTATTTACTAATACAATAATTCAATCCTTAACATCTACTGATTGTGCGAAACGACGCGACCCAATTTCACTTCCAATCTCAACCCACTTCCCCGGAAACCTCATACGAGTTTCTTTTACGATAGGTATAAAAACAGAGGGGCGGAGGAGTCCAGGCGGCCTACATACGCGCTCCACTGGTTTCCTGCCCGTTTTAAAATTATCCGCTCGTTCACAGCGAAGCGGCAAGGGCGCCCTTTACAGACCACAGCCCCTTACACTCTAAATAGATACTGTCCTTTGTCATTGTTAGAATTCCGATAAAACCATTTCATTACCCACTTTTATTTATTAAATATCCAACATCTAACAAATTATACGGTTATAATTCTTTTTTTTTATCTATGCTATAGATAATTTAAAGAATTTACAAAATATATGCTTTTAGCTTATAGAGTCGGACGTTGAATTAATCTAGGTCAGGTCAGTCTAGTATCAATATTCCTGAAAGTACTCGTAACATTATACACTGAGTGTATTTTTTGTAATAAAATAATTTCGACATTATTAATTCCACTAAAAAGCATATTTTTATCTGAAACTGTTATTCCAAAGGACATGTTAAATGAAAACGAGGAGATGGCGAGGCTGCTATCCTTGTGCTGCGCGTGGTCTAACGGGGTCAGTATTAGACCGCATAGCGCTGCATAAATAGACGCACTCCCTCCCTTCACGCTTCCCCTCTCATTGCATTGCATTTTAAGATCATCCAGATTAGGGACGTCCTATATTAAATTCTTAGAATATCAATTCATTCTTCAACAAGTAGGTTACAATATATTTTTGAATTTAAATCATCAGCCTAAAATTACACTTCAGGAAAATAAACTTAACTTTTCATGTGAAAGAATGTAAAAAATCATGTAATTTACGTTGGTTCCTCATGATGATAATTGATATCTTACATAAAAGTCCAAAATTGTTAAAACAAAGTTCGATTTTGGCCAAACTCAAGCAGCCCTAGGAAGTAATCGATACAAAATGCGAGTGGTTTTAACATTTCGCAACACGTTTACACATGGGTCGTGCCAAGCTGAGGGATTCCAGCACAGTCGATAGTTGCAAAACCGTGATTTTAATAAATACAACGCGATGCGGTGCGAGCCGTGGGAATATAGGACAGGCAAAATTAGTTGTGCTATTTTCGAAATTTTTAACCTCCATTTTAATTGATATGGACGTATTTATCATATTCAGAAAACTATAAGTTTTTTTAAACACTGCTAAGATTACGTATAATTTAAAACATATTTAAATGTTTTGTATTACAAAGGTCATTTTGTTTTTGTGAATGAAATAACAAAACAATATATTAACTAACTGCGAATAACTACAAATAACAGGTCTAAATTTACTTGGAAAATATATATAGAAATTCAAAAAAATGTATTCAGGAAACACATAAAGTGTAAGGGAAGATATTATGTTTGCTCTATTGAGTTGGCCGTACGCTCCGGGAGGAAAGCTTTTGAGTAAACAGGTCCGAAATGAATGACGAAGTTTTATCGAGCTTCGTATTTTACATAATAAAGTACCTATTTATCACCATTTCTATCGGGAAAGCTGAAATTTATAATTACGTACATATATTTTTAAATGTTATATAATATCATACCTTACACCAAAAGCTCCACCTATGTTTAAATCCCAGTAATAATATTGATATAATGAATTCGATATTGATGAGGCTTAGAGCTTGAATATCTTACGACGTTTAAAGGCTTATAGGAAAAATTTAGTCACTATTAAGATAACTTCTCAAAAATGTTACGCGAAAATGATCACCAAGTCCAATAGTTCAGCTAGCGTGATAATTAGTGACAAGTCGTTCCGGCCTGTTTGGCCAGGGTCGAGTGGAGCAACGATGAAAATATGAGCCTTGACCGTCGGTGGCCCTCAACCCGGCGAGCTAGTATAGTACTGTGATTGAATAGATAAACTTAACTTTTTCTTATATTCAAATCTTATTTCTTTATTTTTTTACTCTTACAAGTAATTTTAGTAAAGTTTACCGCGAGTCAGCTCACGTATAACGGTATAAGTGCCTTATAGTAAAAACAAGTCTTTACGTAAATCCAGGGTACAAGCTATGTCTATTCCCAATTTTATTTAAATCTGTTAAGTTGTTACAGTGTGAAATAATAACTAAACATTATCTATATTATAATAAAATTCTAACTTGGTCTCTGTATATTATTTTTTGGAAAATCTTTTTGGTTTCCAGTCTTTAGAACTCGGATGTAGCCGCGAGAAATGCTAGTATGTAATAAATTCTCTCTCAATCACAAAAGTTTCGCATTCTATATATTAGTGTAGTATAAAAGTTACCCAAAGTACAATAGCTCCCACTCCAAACTCACATCATTTAATCTACGAAATAAATTTATTCAAAGTTTTGTTTCATCTCAGACCTGGATCTAATTTTAACTTGAATATAATAATCTTTTGTTATTATGAGCTAAATTCCATCATTAATGTATCTCAGGCCTGCCTTTTGAACGTAGATCAATTCAAAACAACAAATATCTTGCACACAAAGTACAGTATATACCTAGTAGGCACGTACGATCATAGTTATCTTATAGAAACTACACTAATTGTGCGTTTATGAGCATACATTAAAATATAATGCGGAGTTCATGTATGTAGGCCGCGGATAACAGTCAGCAGCCGGAAACCAATATTAGAGATGAGCGGAAGGCGAAACTCCTCGAGCCACACGCAATCTGCGCCGACGCAGGTTCCCAATTAAAACATCCTAACCTCAATTTGGAACTGAGACTGGTAATTAAATATCCAGTCAATTTAAAATTGTAAACCTACTTAAAATATTGGTGCTCTGTCTAAAAGTAGTATTCACAATATTTATGATAATATCGAATAATGTACAGTTTGGCTTTTATTGCTTACATGTTCCAACATAAACAAGAAATTATGACAAGATATATTTTATCGTACAACTAAGTAAAGGCATAAAATAATAGTAGTGTTGGACGAGAGAAATAAAAATATCCATAATATCTAAGTCTGCTTTCACCGTAAATCCTGAAAACACTCTCAGTCTTATATAAAAGTTGTAAAACGCGAGCAAAATAGAGATCTCAAGCCAATAGCCAATCAAGTGATTGATCCAAGATGGCGTCCCGCAAGGAAGTGCAGGAATTCGCATGGCGTTAGGACGCGGGGGGTGGCGGGCGCCGGGGGGATGTGACCTTCGCGCGTTGATGCAATGTCGCCGTGTCATTGACCACGCCGCGCAAACAGTTGCAGCTCGCCCCCGCCACCCCCCGCGCCCCGGCCCCGCCCGCCGACCGCGCTCGCCCGCTGCCCCTGCACTCACTTTTACCCGTAGCGATGCGATATCTTATCAAAACATTAAATAAGTACAAAAAAATACTTACACAATATACACTTAAAGTACATTACTCAGTAGCTAACTGTATCGAATATATAAAAACAACACTAGCTGTACAAAGAAACTACAATTATTATTTTAACGGGTGTCTGCTGTGACCTTGCATAGTAAAAACATTTTACATTATAGTAATATTTTATAATAAGGCGACATTTTCTTTACTTACATATATTTACGTAAGCGGGGTGCACGAACTCCGCGTGGAATCACCTTCGCCGCGTCCCAATATACAGGTTGAGGTCGAATCGACAATAAAAGTAGTTTTCGATAAAACTGAAACGACAAACAAGATGACTTTCGACGCGACGTCATTAGCGCGGGAAAGTTGACAATGTCAAAAGTACAGACGCTGCAACAATCGAAAGATTGCACTCACAGATATTTATTAAAGGGTTACAAATACTGTAGAAAAGACATATTTAGCAATTAAATTAAAATACTTCGTTTTTAATATTTTATTTTTAATGGTTTTTATAAGAAAATGTTTATGACACTGCTGCAGTTGATCTAATTAGTGTTTTAATAACACAGAAGAGATAGCTCTAGCATAAGACATAACCGCTCCTGACCTTACACAACACACCTACAACCTAAATAAATAGCACACACTAGCATATATCAACAGATAACTGCATCCGGCACGTTATTTGCATTAAAAAAAAACTTTTAGGCAGATACCCTATCCGCTATCGGGTTATCGACGTGAGTGCGCTCGTTCCCGTCTAAATGAAAGTTATCAATATTATTGGTTTATTACCTCTTGTTTTAAATAAATTATATAATCTTTGAACTTTTACGTTGAACTGATTTTTATAAACAAATATGTACTTATGATGGAAATTTTACTTATGCTTTAACTTTAATGAAGAAAGTAACTAATTTTTATAAACAGTATATTTTTTCTTATCATACACAATAGTAGTAATGCATAAATAATGGAATGACTAAAATTGTGAATTAGATAAGTGGTCATTTCCTATTGAGATAGTGAGCGACCGACGAACCGCGAAGTTAACGCAAAAAGTATCATTACTGCAGTAACTTAATTCGTAAATTAAAATTTCAGATGAATTCTTTTATTTAATTAATATTATATAACTTGTAAAAAGTTAAAAATTAATTATATATAAAGATATTTCCAAATGCAAGGAAACAAGAAGCTGTTTATCTTTGCCTTGCTTAATCGTATTAAAAAAGTACACGTAATGTCGAAACATTATTGCAAAAATCACCAATAATATCGCAATGACATTCACTTCATTTTTACTGAA
The DNA here is from genome assembly GCA_951802675.2 of Boloria euphrosyne. Lineage (NCBI taxonomy): Eukaryota > Metazoa > Arthropoda > Insecta > Lepidoptera > Nymphalidae > Boloria > Boloria euphrosyne. The sequence continues at coordinate 15,456,526 of OX637871.1, forward strand.
CACCACCCATGTTAATGAAACGACATTTATTAATAGCAGCAATGAATCGAAAATTCTATTTATTTCATTTAGCATTGCGTTCTTATGTGATCGAATATGTTGTCTAATAGTATTGTATGTTTTAATAAGGTACAAATGTTAAGTTATAGGTGCATCATGTTTATTTCTTAATTTAGTTTGAAATATTAAATGTTAATATATAAAATTCCCGTATTACGATGTTGGTCCGTGATGAACTCCGAAACTACTTATGCGATCTTGACGTATTTTTTTCATAATGTGTGATTTGTTCCAACGTAAACAAAGGTACGATAGTTTTTATCCCGATTATCCCTTTTTTATTGAAAAATTACAGATTTTCATGTATGTCACAGCAACGCGTGGCCGGTGCTGCCAGTATATTTATGTAAGCTTCCATTAAATTAAACAAAGTTCATTTAGGGTTCTTCCTCATAGAACATTTAATAAATTAAATGTAAAAAATTAAAATTGATGACTGATATTTAATACTTAAACCAATATGTAGAAAAGGGTTATCTAGTTTAAAAACCTTAAAAATTTACTCAGCAAGATCATTTTAGCAATGCAATTAGTTTACCATAACGGGTGACGTCAAGTGTTACAAAAAGTTACAGAGGTTACGCAAGACATGTCCCGCAGCAAACCGGCCGGTGACATTCGAATGCAAATACTTTGCTCGCCGCGCAATAATATATTTGCATATTTCAATAAATAGGCACATCGCAGCTTCCGTCTTAAAAGCTCAACTTCGTGAGATCTTAGCAAAATGCTGTATAATTACATAGTATAAAACAAAATCGCTTTCCGCGTTTGTACGCTTAGATCTTTTCATATCAAATCAAATAAAAATATACAATTAGCATATTATATATCGATATTTATGATATTTAAGAATAAATAACAAAACTAAACAGTACAAAAATTAAAAACTGTTTCATCAAAAATATTTTTATCTTTATTCTTAAAGTTCTGGAAAGATTCAATAAGAATTCTATCCAGAACACCGTGTTACGCCCACGTGACCCCAATACAAGTGTCGCCCTCTGTTATCGCTTACGTAAGGTGCGCCCGCGCAGCGCTGACCTTACTTAACTGAGCGCAAGTTCGCCACAACGGGGACATCAGCGTAATGGCCGAAAAAACTTTAAATAATCATTTAATATATAATTAAACATGTATTCTTAACAAGCATACTTAATTGCTTTTGGCGGCACGATTAGAAAAAATATATAAATATGTAAAAAATAGCCTTTATTTTGCGTAAATTGAAATTTAAAAATATTTTCAAAACAAAACTTCTTTCAGACATGGACTTTCGAGAAGAAACAAGACTAATGTAATTTAATATTAGCCTCAACCAAAAATATAACATTTTTAAGTTAAGAAATAATCTGTAACTTAACGTCTAGACTCTTGACAGAAAGAAGTTGTAATATAATAATTAAATTGTCTACAAAAAAGTATCGATATCGATAAAGTTTTAAAATTAGAGCAGTGTCACATCGCGCTAATTTACGATATTTGTTAGTGATTAACCGATTAGAACGTTATCAATTGATAAATTTTATTTGTATTTCCTTGTTTTTACTTATAGAAAGTGCGAAATTGTTAGCTGATATAATGTATTCATATTAAACAATAATTCTGATGCGATAGGTTGCTAGTGTTTATCATTCGATTTATCTGGTTGGTTCTCAATACGTAGCTTATTTTGTGTGCGTAAGTTATAAAATATATTTTCTATATATGGGCCGTGTACTTTTGTAACGGAAAGGCTGTCTAGATCTATAGGTAATTTGAGAAAAATTAAAGGATTTTTAAATCGGTGTGTTTTTTTATCATTTGAGCTAAACCTATATTTGATTTAACCATAAATATTGTGTAAAGTATCAGTTTCATTTATATTTTAGGTAGTTTATCACAAACGCGGATATGAATTTAGTGTTATTCGTGGCAAAGTCACCTTGATAACATGTGCAAAAATCATTATCTAACGTACACAAAGATCAAGCCACTCGTCTTCTACATTAAAGTAATGGAAAATTAACTCATTTAGCTAGATTTTCTCTAAAAATATTAAAAAGAACCGTCTTATTTTAGTACAAGAGTATACTACAATAATTGGTAATCATCTCATTTTGCTCTTAATCACAATAATTAAAATAACAATAATATGTTACGTATGATAGGTAATAATGCTCACGTCATAACCGGAATCTAGAAGATATATCTCAAGATTGTTTTTTGGCATTATACCGATAAATGTTAAACATCAAATCTAACACCAAGAAACAGAAAACTAATTATGTTGTTAATTGTAAAGAATAATAAGTAATTTAATAGCTGTCCTAAAATGATGTTAATATAATAAAACAAACGCGCTCATATTAACATGAAAATAAGTAAAAATAAGCATATAAGGAAAAAGCGATGCAAAATCTTGCAAGCACTAAGATCGGAACGTTAGGGATGCGCGGGCGCGGGTTATGCTTGTGTGCGCGTGTGTTTGTGTGTTGTGTTTGAAGGTCAGCCGGCGGCGTCATTTCCTGGTCATTGCCTGCACGCACACTGCAATATGCACTAAGACACCGCTTTCCGGTCCGGACGTAGATGTATTGTATCTCTATGGGAGGATATGAATTGCATTGTTTATGCATGACAATCAAACTAGGATACCTAGGTGTCCCACGTTATTTTATTATGGTCATCTTTTATAGTTTCTTTGTCTTTAAAACTAACGTTGGATCCAAAAAACTTTTCCTTGCAATATTTTTTGATTATTTCAAACATTTTGTAATATTTATTGCAAAATTAAAGAGCGGAGGTGGACGTCAACTAACCAAAGTCAACTAACTAAAGTAATATAATTAAAGTAGAGATAGAACTACAAAGCAGGTTATAGTACAGTTACTTAGTAATATAAAAATGATGTATAAAATATTTCATCCATTGCAGATGAGATGGTCCCCGTTTTATATGCTGCTATGTATTATTCCAAAGTAAAATTACTAATTTGTTATTTTTAAATATCATTATTTGCAGAGCGTGTTATGTGTACTATGATCCCGCAAGTCGCCTTATCTTTTCCGGCAAAAAATATCGCGAGATACCAATTGTTTGCCAAAATTTCACAGTTGCTTAGAGGAAGCGCTCGGTGCAATCTAATCTTATCTCAAAAAATTTGCAAAACTGGTCGTCATAGATAAATGGTAAATGACGATGTTAGTGGAAAATACTGAAGCCTTAAATGCATGTAGGTGTTTTTATATCCATAATAAAGTCACTGTAATATAGTAAAACTTTCATAATATAGGATTATTTATTAAAAACATTATAGAGTATTCAAAGCACATAACAGTTAAGTTTACTGTAGCCGTTAGCCATATTGTACACACCTAAGTACACATATAAAACTAAAATGTCCGACTCGATCGCATTAAACCGATCGATACACCTTCCATATACATCAAAATTATCTATAAACAGCTTGTATTCTATAAAACAATGGTGTTTTTATCACAAGAGGTTTGTAGGGTAACCCATTTATTGCGGGATGCGCGACCGGTTGCCCCTCCACATTCTCCAGGAATAAAATACCGTCATAACAACACACAGCTAACTTAAGACTCTACCTTCTCTATAATAGAGTCCTGTTTGATGTAAAGGCCATGGTGAGTAATTTTCTTTTCGCATCAAGGAATGGGATGACATTCTAGATGTACGGGTACGTAACCTTGATAATGCAGCACTAAAACCAGTAGGATGCGTCGCTATAAATAGATCTGCCAGCGCGTTATATTTTTTTGTTGCGTTTTGTGTTAGTGTTTCCAGGCTTGAGCGATTTTATACGCTGTTAAATGAAATAATATGCTATATACATGGCCGTTTCGTTTATTGGTAATATCTGTGGAGCTTAACATTAAGTTGACAAATCATTCATATTTTAACAATTTCTCTTTTCATATATTTAAAAACGTGATAATTAGTGTAATTTTACACTTGATAAATTATATTACGTAGGTTTAGTTAGTTAGTATACTTATAAAGGAAAATATTTCCATGACTTAGTATCTACAGACAGCACCGAAAGTAGACAAATATTATTCGAATGTAGCCTACTCGTAAAGATACTAAGCATTATTCAATAAAGATTACAATTTATAATATAAATATGAAAACTACAAACCAGATTCAACTAGCTCTTCAAGTTTTGGTGTAAATAGGTTTTGAACAAGAAATCGTGATGTATTAGGTAGGTACCTAGGTATCTTATTTGTAAACATTACATTATCTGTAATGAAAAAAATAACCTCATTTATAGGACGTCAATAGTTACAAGCTTAGACACATTTCGTATTTTTTTAGTTTTCGTGGAGACACGATTACGAAAAGAATATTATGTAAATATTCGAAAAAAGCATTTAGTGTGCAAAAATGAATTGAAATTTACCCGTGTAAATAGTTTTCAATAAGAAATTGTTGTGTTATCAAGTTGTACATTATGTTATCTGTATTGAAAAAAATAACCTCATTTATAGAACGAAAACGTTTCGTTTTAAGACGAATTAAGCGTCACAATTCTTTAACATTGTATGCTTACTTGTATGGATTGTACCGTTACTCAATTTGCATAATTATTGAAAATTTAATTGTTCATCAAAAATGGTAAAGCAAGTGACTGTATCCAGAACATGACAAACGGACACACGTGTCGAGTTGAACGACCCGCGATAAGAGGCGCAAAAATACGCGAGTTAGATAATATTAGAAACAAAATGGTGGACGCGACCACACTGAATACACTTGACATTTACGCTACAATGTATTAATAACGGAACTAAACCTGCATTATACTACATACCAATGGCTGATAATTTCTCCCTCTATTTAATTCTCTTAAAAGATAAAATAACTGATTAAAGCCGCATAAATGACAAAGTTACTAAGCATATGCATGGCAGATAAAATAACAGGTTTATTACTTTTAAATTACAACATACATGTTCTTATTACTTTTTTATTTGTAAAAGGACTTCAATTATTTTCAAAAAATACACGCCTTAGAACTTATGTAATTACAATTTATTCTAGTTCAGTTTTCTAGTTATAGTACCTACCCAATTTTATCGCAATAATGATCCCACCCTAATACAACATTGTCATTGCAAAACAACGTATATCCGTGTTATATATTTATATAACATTTTATAGGTACGATGATAATTCTAATTAAATAATAGCATCGCTATCTTCTCATTAAGTTTGTCGAAAATATTTTTATACTTGTTTCTGTACTTACAATGTATTTGCAGTTATTTTGTACTTTTTATGGTTTCCGTGTGATGTAAGTGAGTTGTAATTAGCAAATTTTAAAGATCGAATCAAACTAGTCAGCGATTTTACGATTTTCCGTCGGACAAATATAGCTTTTTATTGAAATAGTTGTGTGGTGGGATTTATACTGCTTCCACCGTCCACGAAGTATTTACGGAATCGATCTAGGTATAGGTAAAATATTTTAAAAACATGAAACACTTTTACAATTTATTTAAACAATAAAATGAGTTATTTTTCAATACTAATTTTAGTCATAGAATAAATTAAATTTTTAATTGGCAACAATTATCATTTTAGTTCCATTGACATTATTTCAGTTACATAATAATAGTTATACCACAGATAAATAATAATGTATTGTTTAGTTATCTGACGGGTGCAGTGTTCATATTCGTAATTATTTAAAGACACATTATGTATAAATAAAATTATCTTATTATTTTATATTTTAAAATAACATTATATATTACATTTAATTTTCAATATTTAGTAAGTTACAGACAGTTGCTTGCTTTAAACGAACGTGTGGTGTATTTGAAATGAAACTTGTAGCATGTAGAGGAAAATACAAGCGAGTGGCCGCAGCCATCGGGGTCAAGGCGACTTGACGCAACCACTTATCTATTCAGCTCTTATCAAGCGGATTTTTAACTGATAGATTGTTCTATCTATTGAGACATAGTCACAAAAATATATTAGCCTACAAAAAATTTATTTGCCAACTAATAACCACAAGTTGTATTTTCCTGTAAACATTTTTGACCGACTTTTGCCTTAAATCAAATCGGCTCACCTATGTTTTTTGTATCTAATTTTCGCGATATCTGTAGAATCGATTTTGTATATTTTATTTACATTTAAGTGATTTTGAAATCGGAATGATGATCGTCAGTAGATCTTACTTTAAATGCCACTTGCATAAAATTCTTAAAATTAATTATACTGTGCGTCGTTTGCTAAAATTGGTTAAGATTTTAATCGTATAGACATGATTTTTCAAATGAAATTATACTTTATTTAAATAGACATTTACAAGCTCTTTTGAATCGTCACTTTTTACATTATGAAAATATAGAATTTAATGTGAAATGAATGTAATGTATATTTGTGAGGAAGCTACCACCGGCTCAGAAGGCAGTTCGGTGAGAAACTCAACAGTTGCTCTTTTAAAATAAAGCTGGATTACAATAATGCAGTTCAATAATCATCCGTTTGTTCTACGAGAGACCCAAACAGACATTAATTACTTTTTTGTTATCTAAATTTAAACTTGAGTTACAACTATTGAATTGCTAACGAAAAACACAAAATACTTAAGTTCGACGGGTCCATGCTTGATATTACTTTATTAAATAGGCTGCAATCCTCACAAATACGTGTAATATGTAGGTAGGTGTACGTTATTTCCTTAAAATCTTCGTGATGTTTAATATTTTGTTATTATTAAAGAATAACAGGAATTATTCCGTCTAGTCTGTCTGTGTTGTTGTCGTAAATCAAATAAATGCTTATACCTACATTGTGTTCGTAAAATTAATTTCAAACACCTCATGTATTCGGAATGTTGGTTGGTTTTGTGCGAAACACATTTTTTAAATAAATAAAAACTATAATATATTCAAGAGCTTAAATAAAATATATAATTTCTTAGAATTAAATCAATACAAAACATCAGAGTAAATAAATATCGATGGGTTTTAGCTGACTTCTAGTAAAGAAACAATGCACATGTCATAACAGTATGATGCAAATATTATTTATATAATTTTTAGCCCATTTATTATTATGGAACTAATTCAAGAGAAACAAATATTGTAAATAGTCGTAATAGTGGGAATAATGAATCATTATATCTCTCAGTAAATTGAATGGTACTCATTTATATTATACAGCATAGATAGCATAATACTATACTAGCTCTAGGTTTAACGCAAGCGAAGCCACGGGTTCCGCTAGTTAAACTAAATATAATTTCTAAAACATAACCTCCTCCCTTTTTGGTAAGTTGGTTAAAAATAGCCTAAGTTACTCCTTACATCATTAGCTATCTGCCAGTTAAAGTCCCGTCAAAATCGGTCCACCCGTTTCAGAGATTACCCGGAATAAACAGACAGACAGACAAAATTTCTAAAAATTGGTTTTTTGTTGTTAGTAACGTATATACTTTCATATGCATTTAGTGAAAAGCTGTTAATTTGAAATTAAAAACAGACTTCAATTTTATTTATATTTATAGATATATAGATATATAGGCTTAGCACTTTTGTTATTTCTTGTTTAGTAAATATCATCATTTAAAAAATTAGATTTGCTTTTAAAATATATATTATATTTTCGTTTAGAAACCTGATCATCCGAATGCATAGTTTGATAACATAGATTGTTACACTTAGTTCCCATAGTTTCATGAGATCTACATTGTTCAGCAGATTCAGATGTTAAAGAGCACACACAAACTGACAATTGTGTGATAAATAAAATGTGTAGTGATAATTCATAATAGGACGAGGTCGTATCGTATCGTCGTAATTTAGCGTTTGAATATTATTAAACTGAGATAATTTTTAGCAGTAAGAATAAATTTTTCTGAAATTAGACATTATTCGGAAGAAAAAATATCCTATATCATCATCAAAATTGTATGTGCAATAGTTTCCTCGTGATGACGTCACAGACAGACTGACAAACATCCGAAATCTATAGAAACGGCTTCTGTATCGATAATAATGACTATTTTAATAAGATTGTTATACAATACTAAATGTACAGACGACTGACACAGAATTTTATAATATGTGCATTGTCAATTTGCAACTTATTAGCAATTTTATCGATGAAGCGATCGTACATTCACCAGACATTAGGTAACAATTTCAGCTGAATTTCGTGTAAAAAACATTAAACACTCAGGAAGTTACACAGGTCGATCGACTAACCCACTTGGGAATTGCGGCACTCGACTCCAGCGACCGGTTCGTAGATTGTTAACATCAGACTGCCTTGTTGCGAGAATTTAAGTAACTTCCTATAATCCTTGCGGCGGACATGTATGAAATAAATTTACATAAAACACCTGTAACTATGTGGTCCGCTACCGCTACTGGTACTTGAGTGTCTTGCGCAAGAACAACGCACCGACTTATGAAGTTGTCCTCGTTGTTTTAAGAGTATAAACGTTATACTAACACTATTTTTCTTTATTTCCAGTTGGTGCAGTGGAACGCGAGTCATACTACGGTGGGTACGGCGGTAATCACCACTTTGCCGCGCCCGCGCCGCCCCCACTCCCCCATGACGACCTCCCGTACTCGGTCTTCGACTTCGGAGAGTATCAGAGGCACAGCCACCATAACAAACTCAAGCCCAAAAAGAGACCCCGAACTGACGCGCCCCCGACTCCTGGAGTGAAACGCAAGAGCCGAGAAGGCTCTACAACCTACTTATGGGAATTTCTTCTCAAGCTCCTGCAAGACAGGGAGTACTGCCCACGCTACATCAAGTGGACAAATCGTGAGAAGGGAGTGTTTAAACTCGTCGATTCCAAAGCCGTCTCCAGGCTCTGGGGGCTCCACAAAAACAAGCCTGACATGAACTACGAGACCATGGGTCGCGCCCTCCGCTACTACTACCAGAGGGGCATCCTCGCGAAGGTGGACGGCCAGAGGCTCGTGTACCAGTTCGTAGACGTTCCGAAAGATATCGTCGAGATCGACTGTTCGCTCGCGTAGAGTGCAGTGTTGCCAGGCCCCGGGGAAGGGGTCTCGAATCTCGTGGACTTTCTGTAGAGTTATTTCGCTCTTTCGTACGTTTTTCAGATTCTATTCATCATGCATTATTTCCCGCTTCTCTTATCAAATTAAATATTTATACAGAATAGAGACGAAATTGATTGCTCAAATGTTTATATATACCTATTTTTAGGGGAATTTCAGAAAGGAACTATTTGCTAGATGTTATATGGTACGGAGTGAACTTTTGTATAATTATTGTAAACGAATTTTTAAAGTTTGTAACGTTTCTACGTATGTTGACTTGACTGCACTAAATCAGAACTTCCTACCTCAAAACTACGCAAAACTATTACATATATTGAATATACAATTTATTGGAAAAAGCAGTTTTACATGCAATAGGATATAGTCTAATAAGAGTTTTTATTATAAAAGTATTTACGTATAAATGTTTATATTATAATGACAAAAATATAACGCCCTCAGATATAATTATGTATTGCCCGTTTGGTGCTTTGTGGCCATTTGCATAGTAATATTTACCTTGTTGAAACAAATCTAAACAATATTCTATGAAAAGATTCAGTTATCGGTCCTAGCTGTTGTTCCTTTTATGCGGCCGACCTGGTCCTGAGATGGTGGTGAGAACTAGTGACGCGACGACGAATGATTCGCATTGAGTGCACGATGTGTAATTAAATGTTTTCCTAATTTATTTACACGTATCGATTATTGTTATGTAATTAATAGTTTCATTCGTAATCGACATAGTAAATAAACAGATTTTTATAGTAAATAACAGATTTGATTAGTCAAAATTATATTTATATAGAAAAAACTTGGAACAAAAGTACAACTTAGTTAAAATTTTTAACCAAACTATCCCCACGCGGGAACCGAGTCGGCCTTCTGAGTTCTATATTTTCGTCTTTGAAAAAAACCGAATTTTCAATTGATATTATTAAGGTTCTTGTACTGAAACCAACTGCCAACTTTCTGTTAGAGAACTAAATAAATAGATAAGGTATGAATTTTTGTGCGTTAATTGTGTTTATTAATAGATGTTTACTATAAGTGAGTTGTTTTAAGTGGACATGTTCTAGTTTATTTCGTTTATTTAAATTTTACTATAAGCCTGTTGGGGGGTCTCGCGCTCGCACTCACATATCAACCTTTGACTTTTCTATATATAATTGTGTCAACAATCAATCAATCATCCTCGATTCGCTTACAGCATATCAGAATTACGTGTATGCACACGACAAATAAGCGCGAGACTCCCATTTTTTGTTACCTGAGTAAATATTATTAATAATTAATTACGATTTGTGGTCCAATGTTAATGAATCATACTTTAACTAGATAGTCGTTAAAAGGTCAGGTTAAGCTAGCCTAGTTCCCGTTGAGTTTACTACTGCTACAGATTATATACGGTTGGTACAGGAGAGACAGGGGCGTCCGACGCGAGGCGCGCAGGCCCTCATTCATACTTATAATTCCGATTTGCAATATTTTTATATAAAGAATAAATAAATATCGATTTATTAGCGAGTAAGACTCTATATATATCGGTCTGCGCGTTTCGTCCGAAACTGAAAAGGGTTAGTGAAGCCTTAAGAGAATCGAATGTAAAGAAAATGGGTGCTACGTGTGGGACCGACTTAACGCGGAAGTGAACCGGAACACAGCTTACACAAACATAGCAACACCGACTCGTACATCTCGTCACTAATCGGCCCAGTGTTGTGTTTCGACTCGGTAAGAACGATCTCAGTGTCCAAACTTTGAACAAATCCAGTGCCCGTTTCATGTGATTTAAAGTTTATATTAAAATATAAAGTTTTAATCGTATTTTTATATAGGTAGATGAAATTCTCAAAGCGATTTTCTTTTCTATTTCTTGCTTTTGTAAATATTACTATAGGTTTTAACTTATTTATTTCGTCTCGGAACGCTTGCCGAGTCCGCGGGTCGTTGATGAAATTTTATTATAAATGAATTATAGCTAAATTATTATTACTACAAATTCCAGAGACGTATAATAATTGAATCGTTTATTGAATATTTAGTCGATTGCGCGGATTTCGCGACCGTTAACTTTTCCTTTTTAGGAAATTTCGTTCTATAGGTTACAAATTTTATTGTAATATACATAATTATATAATAAAAATAATAGTAGTAATGAAAGGACCACGTGATGGCAGGGGAGCGCTCTCAGAATTTACAATTCGGCTAGTGTGAAGAGATAGAGTTACCGGTTAGTAGGCAAAATGTTTGAGCAAACATTTAAAAACGATGCTCGAAATTAAAAATAATTTTAGTCGAATTGATGTTGTTATAAAATCAAAGTTTCTAATTAATAATGTACTTAAAAATTCAATGTAAATTTTTAACAGCACCTTGTGGAAATTATTGTTAAAATTATTTTAATTGAGCCTAGTCTTAGTATCATAAAATTCGTTTTAAATTATTTCTAACGCCATTTCGATGTACGGCGTGTAACCGCAGAACGGCGGCTGATTGTTGCACGTGTTCTGGTATGATTACAAAAGTATTTACCGAAGAAATTATAAAAATATACATTTTATTTAATTAATTAATATATTAAAATATACATTTTAACACATTTCTTGTTACTTAAAATTTTAAATATATCTTGATGTTTACGAATGATGCTAGAGTGTGAAGAGTCAGCAGACGCCGTTTTGCAAGAGAAAAATTGTAAATAATTTTTTAAAGTCATACGCACACCCTCATGACCCATTCGAGACAGTGGCGTCGCTAGATAGGTGAAATATGAAAATATTTTGCGCGAAAGCAATGAAAGGTTAGTGAATTCGACGAAAGGGGGAGGGCGGTGTTCGGAGACAATGCTTTGTCTACTTTCAATCAATGTATTCTACTATGTACTAGTGAATGTCCAATCGTTGAATACGTAATTATTAAAAACGTGTGGATTGTTATCTTTGGTTTATTATCGCTTCATCGAAAATTTTGCTTAGCATTCAATGTTTCCAAATTTTATATCAGTTCTGAGAGTCATGTGCGGTAGTGATTTTTGCGTTACACTTGCTTTTAGATTTATGCAAAGTCCGATTATTTTTAATTATAATTTTAGTTTTTAATTTAACAAAATACTGTATTTTCTGCCCCCTAGTTAAGTTATTTTTCTATGTATAGCTAGTTATAAGTGTAAATGATTTAGCATATAAATTTGATGCATGATGATAATGTTAATAAAATATCCACAATAAAATACAAATGTCTCTTTTCTTCTTAAACCCTTCACTGAATTAGATATATCTTAAAACTATAAGACTATTTACGAGTGATTCGTAAAATGCATAGATTTAACTAAAATTAATCCTACTAATATTATAAATGCGAAAGTTTGTGAGTAAGGATGTTTGTTACTCTTTCACGCAAATACTACTGAACCGATTACAATGAAATTTGGCATGTAGGTAGCTGTAGACCCAGAATAACATATAGGCTACTTTTTATCCCGGAGTTCCCGCGGGATTGACTCCTAATATTTAAAAAATTAACGCGGGCGAAGCCGCGGGTACTGCTAGTTGCATATAAAAACATTTAGAATAAAATATACCTACTACATATTATAAACAATAATATATACAAATTAATATAACATTACACGATTTAGTCTATTAAATGATCATTAGCAATGTATTTATTATTAAAGTCCTGCTGCTAGGACGGACCTCCCTTCAATGCGAGGGGGTTCAGGCTATAGTCTACCACGCTGGCCAAGAGCCGGTTGGCAGACTTCACATGTCTTTTGAAAATTTGTTTGGTTTTACTGAGATATAGATTAGAGAGATATGATAATTATGTGGAAATTATTTGCACATAAAAATATCACAGGTGCGAAAGCCGAGTTTTCAACCCGCTTCACTTGGTCTCCCAAGATTTAAATTACACGCACAAACCCTTGGTATCTAGGGGTCGTAGAAGCTATGTAATCTGTAGGTAGCTTACATATTATTTTTATAAAATAATAGTTTAGTTATCTTAAAATCTATTTTACATGGGATGAAGTTAGGTCGACGGTTATATTCGTTAATAATGTACCTAAATATAGAACCTTCAGTCTTCACCGATCACTGTTGACTAGTGTAAACTAATACATAGAACTTGGGCAGGTACATTTACACGAATAATAAGGCAATATAGGATATTTGAAGTATCTTTCTAGTTAAAAGATCAAATGTTAACTAAAATAGTTAATGATGATACATACAAATATTGAATATTGTAAAGAATATTAATTTTTTTTCGCTAAAGAGTCTAATAAAATATAAATTGTCGTTAAGAAATTTTGAATATTTAACATTTTGCTAAATTTGTTGCGTTAATACCAACAAAAAATTATTCGTTTTCTTTTGTTTTTTACAACCTAAAATTACCCGATAATCTGGGAAAAGTATGGTCAAATTGCAACACTGGAGTAACCAAAAAGGATGGACGTTGATATGCAAATCGCCTATTAAATATGAATTAACTCACACCCTTTTGGACTACTTCAGTCAATGCGTGTATCTGAGTTAAAATTGTATATTGAAAATTTAGTATTTATTGCAACATAAATTCTTATTTAGAATGAACACATAACTGAGCCATAGACAAGCTGACGTGTTGTTATCACGTTAAGAATGATCTGTCATTTTTCTTGACGTGTAAGTGCTAGTGTCAAGACCTGCGACTAATTTTCACTTTGTTTTTCCATTTGTGAATAATGAGAAGAAAAAAAATAAGTGTATTATTAAAGTGATTCATATTGTTTTTAAGTTAAGGGACATATAAAAATAGCAAAATGGTTTTAATGACAATGATTGCCCGTGTTGTAGACGGGCTGCCTCTAGCCGCTACAATGCAAGAAGATGAGCAGGTAACTAGTCAACACATATGTTGCTTTATTATTTGGCAATGACTTCTTGTACCTGATGAAACTGCACCTTTCTTACTTAAAGTTCTCCTTTTTTACCATTTCCTTAGAATTCCACACGTTAATTTTAATTTTATAATTTTATTTGCCGATGGTTTGCAGAGCGGCTGCAATATATTGGAGTACCAAAACCAAGCAAAAATGCTGTTTAGAAAATTAAGTCCTCAATCACCAATCCGTTGTTCCATCGAGACTGGATCCCATCTGTTCCAGTGAGTTGTAACTGCTTCTTATGTTTTTATTTATTTTAATTTATTATTGTCGTAGTACTTTTACCTACCGCTTATAAGTAGTTTTAGCATAGTATTAATTTATAATTATAATGATACCTATAAGTTCCTTTAATTTCAGCTATTTGATAGAGAATGAAATCTGTTACCTAGTTCTGTGTGAGCGCAACTACAGTAAAAGACTGGCCTTCAGTTACTTAGAGGAAATTGCACAAGAATTTTATCAACAATACGGAAAGAGAGTAAGTAAATTTCTAAAACATAAGATACTATTGCATAATTATTATTGCTAATCAATCTTGTTATTATATATTGTATGATGTTGCTGATAATAATAGTAATAAAATGATTTGTAAATGTTTCGAAAACTTCTAATTTGTGACCATGTGCAATAATACAATGTAGTAATAAGTTGTTCACTATTAAACCAAATGTAATAATATTTTTATAGTGAAAAATATTTTACACTAACGACTCACCCTCACTTCGCTCGGGTTCGTCCCCAGGTGTAACCTCTTTAGTATAGTTTAAAAATGACGTAATTTCCATATATAATCGTGTAAGAAACGCTTTCATTCGACCGTTTTTTCTCTGATTCACTTTGCAAAACGGACTACCACATAAATGCCTTCTAATGGTGAAAGAATTTTTAAAATCGGTTCAGTAGATCCCGAGATTACCCCTTATAATTTAACAAATATACAAACACACTAACTTTACTTTATAATATTAGTATAGATTTGAGATTTACATTTGTTATGGTTACTGTTATTAAACTATTAACAAGTTACATTATATTACTTGGCAAAAATTGTTTACAAAGTATGGAACTTATGATAATGAACTAAGAAGCCCTAATTGGAAGGTCTAATAGTTAAAAAATTTCCACTAAAACCTATAGATTCCATCATAAAATAAGCTCAGTAGTATTAAATTACTTTATTGTGATCTAATTTTACGTTATCAGACTTTAAATTTGATAATAACTTAAAATAATATCTATATACTTTACAAAGTTACTAAATCAATATAAGCAAGTTAAATAATAAGTTCATATAATTTCCAGGTGAACACAGTGACCCGTCCCTACACATTCATTGAGTTCGACACGTGGATGCAGAGGGCACGCAAGCAGTACGCGGAGGGTGGCGCGCGGGCGAGGCGCGCCGGTGCCGCCGCCGCGCTCGGAGGCCAGCTCGGGGATGTGCAGCGGATTATGATGCAGAATATTGATGATGTGCTGCAAAGGGGTGCTGTTTTATCAGGTATTATATTATGATTTCAATGAAAAGAGATGTGGATACTACCATTGATCATATCATGAGATCTTGTACCCATGCATCTCATACTCATATTGGACAGCACTAATTCAAGCTATTCTTCAGGATATTTTTATTTTAGCCAACAGATTAAAATTGTCATTGCTGTCCAAATAATTGAACTGTTTTATCTTATAGATATATCACAAGATAAATAAATAAATAAATATGTGAAATTATGCTAATTTTATTTATGGGTGCATTTTAACACAACTTTAATAACAACAATACATTTAATCTATTGACATATTTCACTTGAACAACTTTTTTTGTTCACAATGAGACCCAACGCTACTATTATAATTAGTTTCATTATCATACTATATGTTTTTGTATCTGTTTACATTAAAATGGTTGAAAACGAAGTTATACTAAATAGATAACAGTATATAGTTAAGCAATGGGTCAACTTTATCTACATTTTGAAACCTCATTTCATATCCTTTTTTATGCCCAAAGTTTTTATAGATTTCGTAAAATGTTTTCTTGCAAATTTGCACAACGCCATTTATTAATAACATAAGTGAAACCATTTGGTTGTTGTATTATGGTGGTTTAAAAAAAACCAAGTAAACTTAGAATATACATATCACTTCATTCTATTATTATTGCCCTCGCAAAAGGTTTTTTTTTGACTGCAAAGATTATTGCATAAATAATTAAAGCTCTAACTGGATGAAGGGTTCGCATTTTTGAATTTTCCCTTGTTTATTCATAGATGTCAGACAGCCATTTATGTATGAAATAGATTCACTTAATACATTTCAAAATACATATCCCATAACTTTGAAATTCATTTTCTCTACATAAAAATTTTGCAAAATACCACCTTTGTTTGTTCATGTTTTCAATTACTTATATATTCAACTTTTATATTATGACCTTAGATTAAAAATTTCTCTATCTTTTACAGAATTAGACACAAAAACGCAGAACCTGTCGATGATGTCCCAAAAATACAAAAAGGATGCGACATACTTAAATACAAAATCAATGCTTGTTAAAGCCGCCGCGGGAGCCATCGTCATACTAGTGGTCGTGTTGTACTTCTGGGTGCTGTAGGTGCGGTAGACTGTATTTGCCTTTGAGAATTTATTGAACCAAATTTGTTATGGACATTTTAATATTTTTGGCATATTGTTTAATTTTTAGTTTGATTATTGCCTATTTTTATTATTTACTTGTTTGTTTATTCGTCCTTTATATGTATTGAATTGTCTCTAGTGGACCTGTCATTGCCCTCACAAGGTCACAGGGCGACTGAGTTTAAATATCCATTACAACTTTGGTGAAATAAAAGGAGCCGAGACTAAAGTGAACTAGATGACTGACATTTTATAAAATAAGTGCATTCCATCGCAGTAACTCGTGTATCGATTATAAATGATGATTCTGTATGAATATCTTAGATGTTCCTCAAATATCGACCCCTACATCCCGTAGTGTCACTTGGGACCATAGGTCCAAAAACTTTAACATGTATATCTATAACAACTCTCATCCATACCACTTTTTATATATGAAATGAATAAACTAACAATTTTAAGCGAAATATGCACTGTATATAAGGAAAATGGCTGACACATAATGTAATACTTAAAATGTTTTTATACCTTTCCACTGTTTCCTTCATGTAACATGTTTCTCACACTGTTGAATGTCCTTTGGATTGAACAAGGTTATATTTATATACTTATTTTCTATAAAATTCATGTATCAACTCTTGGACTGTTCTTCATTCATCTTTTTTAATTAATAGTGACAAGTTTCGCTTAAGAATAAAAAAATAATGTCAATACCAGCTAAATGTACATTAATAAAATTCAATGTCTGTTTACAATGACTTTACTGCACAGGTTTAATGTGGTTTTATTTGTAAGCAAGTAAAATAAATTCAATGTAACTTAAAAAGTATAAATTAATGGTTTTAGAGCATAAGGACTTCTGCTTGATGTAAATTTTTTGTATTTGCCAATATTTTTTACTGTGAGGATGGTGGCGGAGAATTGTAAATGTCTTGTTGATAATTATTGTATTTATTTAAGAATAAATATGTATTCTTTCCACTATTATGGTTTAATTTTTTTTACTTACCTTACTTGCACCTAATATAATGAATACAATAGTTTATATCTCACTTATCAATGTGATAAGGAGTTTGTAGCAAAAGCTTTTTATAAACATTTCGATTCAAACTTTCTATGGCTAGACATTGGACAGATTTCATTTTTCTAAAACATGTATAAAGATCAAAATTATGATACAGTATACGGTCTGATTCGTCTCTAGATTAAGCGCAAGCGAAGCCGCGGGTTCCGCTAGTTCAAATAAATAAAATTTTAAAAATTTAACCACCTCCTCTTTTGAAGTCGGTTAAAAAGTAGCCATAGTTACACCTTACATCATTAGCTATCTGCCAGTGAAAGTCCCGTCAAAATCGGACCAGCCATTTCAGCGATTACCCAGAACAAACAGACAGACAGACAAATTTTTGTTGTTAGTATTGTATATAAACCTTCATATGCATTTTATGAAAAGCTGTTAGTTTGAAATTAAAAACAGACTTTAATTTTATTTATATGTATAGATTAATCAGTCAGAATTTTTGTCAGACATTTATGAAACAAAATAGTAGTTAAAATGAATTTACTTAAAAATCATATATTTTCAGCTTAGAATAATACATTCTAAGCCTGACAAATGTTTCAAAATGGGGGTGTTTTATTTGTTTTAATTACTAATAATTAAAAGCATATAAAACTAATTTATATATTTTAATAACATTAATAAGCTTCAGAGTTATCAGATCTTTCTGCTAGGTGTCTTCTAGTAATAGTTTCAACTATCTCATTTATTCTTAATGCCATAGCTGGGGCGTACACCTATAAAAATACAACATTAATGATTGATTGAGAAAATCAGGTTTTAGTGTAATTCTATTCATTAAAATATTATGTATGCAAACATATCATTTCAAAAAGCAACCATCAGTATCTCATAAGAGTAAATAATAAGAAGGTTCACGTTACAATAACTAAAGCTGCTTAAAACTATCTAGTGGTCTTTTGGCTAGCATGTATGGTCGCAGATCAGGAGGTCCTGGGTTAAATTTCTGGATATTTTGGACACGGCCAGTCCAGAAATTCTCACAGAGTTGAAAACTATCACACCTATTATCCTATCAGACTTTAATAGTTAAAGGTATCAAAAGTGTAATTGGGTCTGTTTGAATACTTGGGGACTATAATAACTTCTACCCAGTTTGTCTCAACTAAGATCGGCCACAATCGTCATGTCAAGGAAATTATGTGAATGAGTGCTTGAGAACCAGAGATTAGATATTAAGTCATAAAATCTGTTGATATAAAATATATTCCTCACACACGTTATTAATAATAATCTTACTTGTATTATATAAGCATAAATGAATGGTCTACCCTTCCACTGAATTGTCCCGAAGAGCTGGGCAGTATACGGAAAGATAGTATTTTTCAAGGATGACTTCACATAAGCCATGGACACTAGGATTCTAGGACTGGCTATTCCAGTTGAATTAATCTGAAATTTATAAATATGAATTGTGACAAATAGTTTTAAAAGATGCTTAATAATTTAAATAAAAAAACATTATCCTAACTTACATCTTTAATGTAAAGTTGTCCATCAATACTTTCAATGATCCCAACAGTTCGAAACTTAATTATTTTTTCAACATTCTCTTGACATTTGACTATTAAGTCCCGGATGTTAATATGAGTGTAAAAATCTGCCTGAAAAAAATTCTTAGGTATTAATTTTTCAAAAAATTAAAGAAAGTATTGAAATTACCTATACCTGTGAAACTTCTTTGCTAAAAGGTTTGTTACAATAATTTTCGTTTCTAAAAGAGTTCATAATCGAAAGTTGAATCCCTATGTCATATGTATGTATATGTGAAAATATCAAATTAAAATTATCAGGTATATATTTGACTCTATGCTAATAAAATAATCCAGATTTGAGGATGACAAAAATCTAAATTGGCATTTTTGAAGACCCCGCGAAGTTATACTGTCATAGATAAATAAGTAAAATATCTAAGGGACCTCTATAATATGAACTGGCTGTTCCAAGCGTTTGACAGCAATTTTTTTGTGTCCATTACCATTTGAAGCGCCACTAGCGAGAGTCTCGAGAACTAATTTTGACGTATATTGCAAATGACAGCGAGAAGTGTTTGTTTACTGTAAAGTAATTTCGCATTTTCGTTGTTTATATAACATAAGTAGTAATTATGATGATACGGTTATTGATTAATAAAAATAAAAAAATAAAAATCTTTATATCGACATCATTAGTTTTAGTACCACGAACTCTCGCTATGTCCGACAGCGGCGGACAGCGCCAAAATGGCGAATATCAAGCAGCCACAAAAGCACGTTGACAACAGCCAGTCCAGTGGTATTATAGAGGTCAGTGGGTTAACCGGAAGGCGGTCAACCATTCGACTAACCCATAGAGTATATTGCTAAGGATGCGGTTGCACTTGTGGTTAGCCGGGTGACGGTTAGATAGGAGATTAGAGACCAGGAGGACCATCGCTTCATACAAAAGCATTACCCGCCTGTCCCAGAAAATTTGTAGAATTTACAACGCGCTGTCGTTGGTAAGTAGTATTTGTGAAGTTAGCTGTTTATGAGCATTGTCACTATTGTGACAACGTGAAGTTAGGCATTGAGACAACATAGCGATCGCAGCGCCTCCGTAGTTTGACAATATTTCTGTGACACTACATTCTAGGGCAATGGTCCTCCTCGTCTCTAACCTCCATGAAAAGGGTAGTGATGACACAAGCTCACTGACCTCTATAATACCACTGGACTGGCTGTTGTCAAAGTGCTTTTGTGGCTGCTTGATATTCGCCATTTTGGCGCTGTCCGCCGCTGTCGGACGTAGCGAGTTTTTGGTACTAAAACTAATGATGTCGATATAAGGATTTTTATTTTTTTTATTTTTATTAATCAATAACCGTATCATCATAATTACTACTTATGTTATATTAACAACGAAAATGCAAAATTACTTTACAGTAAACAAACACTTCTCGCTGTCATTTGTAATATACGTCAAAATTAGTTCTCGGGACTCGCGCTA
Organism: Boloria euphrosyne; assembly: GCA_951802675.2. Lineage (NCBI taxonomy): Eukaryota > Metazoa > Arthropoda > Insecta > Lepidoptera > Nymphalidae > Boloria > Boloria euphrosyne. The sequence continues at coordinate 15,477,263 of OX637871.1, forward strand.
GTGGCGCTTCAAATGGACACAAAAAAATTGCTGTCAAACGCTTGGAACAGCCAGTCCAGTGGTATTATAGAGGTCAGTGCACAAGCTTGAGTCTAATGGTCTAATGTCTACACTCTGTGCAAAATCTTGATATTTAAAAACTGGCTTTTCGAATTTTAAAATTTTATAAGGTACTTTGATAACATTTTAATACTTTTTTGTAAATTGTGGGTAGGTTCTGTCTGTAACAAGTATATAAACCTCTGAAACGTCAAATACCTTAGTCATCAGGGCAAGTCAAGTCAAGGCAGGAGAGTCTCACCCGGCTGGGCTGATCGCCCGTGCAGCACTCCCCACTAACCCCGAAGCTGAAGTGGGTCCCGGCAGTACCCACCCAGAGACGCGCCCATATTGGTGGGCGCCGTAAGAACCTACGGCCAGAGGGCGATGCCGTGAAGACTCCGGTATACCTTAGTCTCTCCCGTGACCATGATTGCTGTAAAGCATTCGAAACGTAACTAAAAATCAAAATAAATCCGCGACAAAATCAGAAAAGGTAGTTTCATTTATAATGTCGAATATTCGCGTAAACCTAAGAAAGTTTTATTTCGGTTAGAATTTAATATTTTAAATTCATATTTGTGTTTTTTTTTGTTCAGGAAATGCAATTATGCATTTGCAAAATAATATTACAGATACCGATTTAAAGGCAATTGACGTTATCGTTGATTGATTAAAACAAAATAAGCTTTTGATAGTTGTAAGTAAGTCATAGTAATCGGAGAATAGATTTAATAAATAAAAAAAAAATTATATTATGACAAAAAATCTTATTTTATTCAGAATAAAACTCGCGATTTCTTCTTATTTTTAGATGGCCAATATTTACTATTGCAAGTTGCAACACTGTAAAGTGTCAACTGTCAACTGTCGTCTGTCAGTGTGCACAAGTAGTGATGGGTAACTAGCCAAAATCTCAATAACTTAGCTAGCCGGTTATTTGTGGTTAAATAACTAGCTATATAACCAGCTATTCAGCTATTTGGCTATTTGGGTAACTCATTAACCGACTGATAGTACGTTAGCTACGCAGCCGCGACAACGTTCGAATCCCGCTACGGAACATATTATTATCGTTTTTTATTTTTTTATTTTATTTTATTTTATACTTCCTTGAAAAGAAATGAATTTCTATTATACGTATTATTAAATTATTTTATTAAAAACTGTCAATCTAAAATCAATATATCTTTAATCTACAGCGCCATCTATATTATATATGGGTAACGTCAGACCTAAACAACACACACCAGTACAAGTAAACTAAAAGTTTAACCATAGATGTCGCGCTACTTCATTTTTTTATTTCTAATGACGCAAAAAATAATTATTCCACCCTCAAATATTCTACTGACCCTTTTTTTTATTACAATATTGCTATTAATTTTTAATATAATAATAAAAAATATATAAATAAATTAAATAAATAAAATTTTAGAATCTGTGTATAATACTAGAGGGCGCTGTTCGTAAAAAAACAAATACTTTGTGTCAATGTTTTTTTATTTGTTTGCCTAATAAGGCAATAAATAAAAATAAATATATTTATATATTTATTATCAATGATATTTTAACTATAGATATGTTATACGCTCACTAAACAACCGAAAAAAGTGTTCCGCGCTGCACACATACACACTTTTCATTCAAGGTACATGTCAAAATGATAGAAAGGGGATAGTCGATAAAATCAATAAGAAAAAAAGAGACAGCTAATGATGTCAATTGCGCGTCAATGTAAACAAACATTAGTCTAGCGACCGATGACATATCAGAATATTAGGCAAATAATTGAAATATATTAATAAATCGAAGTATTCTGCGTTCTTACATGTGGTATGAGATCCCTTGTGTTTTATTAACTTTGGTATCATAATTGGTGCATTTCCTAAATACACAGGATGGCATTTTTTAAAATTTTGTAGCAGCGTACCACTCGTCGCCATGCGGTGACACTGACTAAAGGCAATACGTCCTAATTAGGATGTTTTCGAGTTTTCACGATTGCGCGCTCATAACATATCTATAGTTAAAATATCATTGTTTATTATTATATTAAATTAATGGTAATGTCATAATAAAAAAAAGGGTCAGCAGAATATTTGAGGGTGGAAAATTCTTTTTCATATATCGCAATGAAATTAAAACAAATCAATAATAATAATTAAATAAGGCTGATTTCAATCATGTTTCTATAGAATATCTTAGACGAAAAGAATGTAATATTATTATATATTTGTCAGAAAATAGCAATGCACAAAAGAAATCCAAAAATAGAAAGTATGAAGGCATAAAAAAATAATGATAATACATATAAATAAAGAAAACACAAAAATCAAAACAATAAATTAAAAACAAATCAAAAATAATAATAATATTAAATAACTATAGACTATACAATACATATTATATGACATAAAAATGTACAGCCTAAATACAAGAAGCTAATGCTCAAAAGGTAACATAAATGAGATGTCAAATGACTTATGACATTGTCAATGTCAATTATTTATAATTGTTAATAAAAAAAATTAAATGGATAATATAAAAGCAAAAACTATAGAGACCGATACTGACCTAACGATAAAGAATGTAGAAATATAAAGATTAATCAGTTTCCGTTTCAATGAGGTGCTAAATTTTTTTTAAAGTAATAGTAAATTTAAAAAATTATTTATTAAAAAACCACAGGTGACCTACCAAAAATGATAAGAGACCTATACAGACCGAACGTAGACCTATCGATTCAGGTCATTTTGATTTCAAAAATCCTTCGATGGGGTGCTAAAATTGTGCAGCTCACTTTTTGACTAGTATATAATAGTAATCTGTGAACTGTGCTCCATTTCTAATATCATCACAGAGTACATACTACATTGGTATTTGGTACACAAAAAAGTAATTAATAATTGGGAATTTAATTGTTTTTATAATCGAACAATCACCAATAGTCGTCGATCAAACGATGATTGATCAAAATTAATTAATCTGAGCGATAAAAATAAAGATATCTAGTAAGGGTGTCCAACTTAAGGGTGAACATTTGTTTAATTAATTATAAATAAATAAAAGACGAACTAACAATTTTTACATTCGAACATTGACGAACAAACGACGAACAGACAATTAAAAATAAAAAAAATCCGAAAATCAAAACAAGTTGGGTCAACTTCAGTGAGCCCTACTCGCTAGGCTAAATAGCTATTAGCTACGTCCGTCGCGTTGGCTATAGAGACGCTACGGCTACCTACCGGCTACTCGCTAGCTATAGCTACTAGCTACTAGACTAGTATAGTATTATGTTATCTATGCTACTAGCTAGTCAGCTACGCACGGCTGCATAACGTAGTGCTTATAATTTATATGTAATCTGTGGCAGCTGTCCGCTATAGCTATTTGTATTTATCAGTATATTATCTATACTCTTTGGCTATTTAGCTAAATAGCTAGTTATCGTATTGACGATTATGACGAATATCATAGCCGTGGCTATTTTGAGAATAGCCGCTATTTAGCTAGTTAGTTAAATAGCTACCCATCTCTATGCACAAGTGTACTTACCGTGTGGTTTGTAAATATTGGTGTAATACAAAAAAATATTATTATAAAAACATTGATTTTGTTAAAAGTAATTTAAAATGTCGGCAACATCTGATAGCGACTCAGATTGTGAAAAGAAAACTCCACCACCTAGGTACTATATCATACTATTAAACTTAAAAATACGTGTAAGAAATTTTGTTGTACGAAACTTATGTTTTAAAATCTTCTTGACGTAAAAACACAACTTGTGTACAATTCGCCACCAGCTCCGACCTTGTACTTGAGATACTTTAGACCGATCGAAGACTATTTCAACTTAAATATCAGTTGTTTTTTGACATAATATACTACAATACTTGTGTATAGGTGTAACACGTTGAAATGATGATGTTACAGAATACATCATTAACTGTTACGTCAATCATCTTATGAAGGCACTTGTTACAGTTTTTACATATGTGGGACATTATTACAATAATTATAAAAAATAACTTGGTTTACAATCAATTATTCTTAAATCCTGATACAAAATACCATCAAAATGCACACACAAAGTCACAATCTACCTTCTCGATCAATATCAATGACAATGTTCATAAGCCATAAAATAATCAGCAAGATAACAAGTCAGAACCCATTCCTATATCAAATTCAAAATAGAAAATTAGTTATATATAAATTGTGTTTGTACATCAAGTAGATGTTAAAACAGGTTTCGATATAGGGTCCCATTCTTACATTTACATTATTACAGACTTGGACCTTGTGAAGTATGTGGCTCAAAAATGGCAATTTATACATGTCCAAAATGTGAAGTAAAAACATGCAGTGTCTCCTGTGTTAGAATCCACAAAGAAGAATTAGATTGTAGTGGTGTAAGAGATCGCACTAAATTTATAAAAATAACAGAATTCACAGATACAGATTTGCTCAGCGATTACAGACTTTTAGAGGAATGTGCAAGATTTGTTTATTCTGTAAAAAGGAATGAGAAAAATAGATTTCTTAGAAGTAACAAAGAAATACCTACAGTAAGAATATGACTATATTTTATTTATATGGTGATTTAATTATTTTAAAATATTGTGTCTAATTCACAAATTTGTAATCTTTTTAGCGTCATTACAAACTTAGACTGGCAGCAAGGAAAAGAGGTACAGTTTTACAGTTTCTTAGTAAACATTTTTCAAGACATTCATTGAATACTACGAAATATGATTTTAAAACAGATGTTATTTATTGGAGAGTTGAGTGGATATTCCCAAATGTAGATTCAGATCCTCTGAAATTTGTGGATGACATGTGCTCTGAACAAATGAAATTATCAGCTTGTTTAGACAAATATTTGAATCCAGATGCTCCACCATTTAATGGCTCTAAGGATCTTGTGTACTATAAATCTGCGGGATTCAGTGGTGTTAAAGTTCTTTTGAAAGGTAATGTATTCTGACATTTTATGTAATAAAAAAATTGATATTATGTATGTGTCAATTAATGATAAAAATAACTACCAAAAACTATGTTACTATGTTATGTTGCAGCTGAAAAACTGAAGGGATCTTGCAAGAAATTTTTTGAACTTGATACTACAGAGTCATTAGCTGAAAATTTATCAGGGAAATGTATTTTGGAGTTTCCTATTATATTTATAGTGCTAAAGGATCATGCATACAACTTTGAAATTATAACAAGAGGTAAAATATTAGTTAAAAGAAATAAAAGTGAGTTTTTTTTTGTAAAATATTAATTTCTGTATCCCTTTCAGATGAAGATTTTGATTATAAAATAAACGAAAACAAGGAAACTGAAAGCAAGAAAGATGAAATCATGAAAAGTGAAAGCAAATTAATAGAAAACTCAATCAAAAATGATGAGAACAAATCAACAGACAATGATGTCACAAGTAGTGAGAAAAGGCCATGTGTAGATGATAGCAATCAGAAAAAACGATATAAAACACTTACAGAAATCATAGCAGAAGAGAAGAAAATGGAAATAGCCAAAGAAATTAAAGAAGATAAAAAGAAGAGACCCAAGAATCTGTTGTTTACAACTGGATATTCTTCAGAAGAAAGTATGAGTAGCGAGAGTGAAAATGAAGATGAAAAATAAATTGCCATAATTAAATTTATTATAAGTCAGAATATTCATTAAGTTAAGAAATAAAATCACATGTATATAAATGATAAATCATTATTATTTATACCCCTATAGCTACAAACATGGTCTCCGTCAGAATAAACAAGTAGTCATTAGTTGCATGTATTCCTAAAACTTCTCCATATTTATCAATATTGACAACATGCTGTTGGCCAATTTTAATATTCTTCATTACACCAGCTGTTTTCTTTCGTAACTGGCAATCTTGATCTATTGAACTTTTATAAATAAATATATGACGAGTAGCTTCGCAGACAACACTATAATAAAAGTTTGGTGAACAAGTGACAAATTTTTTATTCTGTTTTGAAGACTGCACATATCCGAAAGCCATGAGCGTCCCATGGTGCTTAATAGGCCAGGTTTCTGAGTTAATGAGTTGTGCAAATGGTTGCCAAATACAAGCATCAACATCATGTCTAAGAGCTAAAGCTGGAACTTCATGGGTTTCTAACTTAATATGAAATAAGTACTGATGTACACTTAGTGGCACTCTGTGTGTTATTTCATGGTTTGTCATATCCATTCGTACTGAAACAGAAATAATATATTTGAAAACATCTCCAAAGTATATAATAACATGTATTTATCTAAGAAATAAATAAGTCAAAATGAATACTTCAAATCTTACCTAAAACAGTATCTTCTTCTGAAGCTACATCACATTCTTCAAGTTCCTGAGTGTTTAAACCAGGTATTGTTTGTGCTTCCATTACTTCAGTTTCAGAACACAAATGAGCTAGTCTCTTATGTACCTCATCAACTAGATTTGCATCTAGTATTTGCTCCCCATTTTTGTCACCTCCTTCAATTAATTCATCCCAAATCAAGCTTTCTGACTTAGTTATCAGAACATCAACTTGGCCACTATCTTGAACATGCCATGTTGTCAGTTCACTGTCTACTTTATGTTCTAATCGTCCCTGGACAAATTCTTTCCCTGCATAACTTATTTTAATAGTCAGAGGTGTAACATTAACAAAAAGAAGTTTTTTATCAAAGTTGTTTTGTAATTTCAGAGTTATAGATATATCATCATTAGTTTGGAGCCAAGTGTAAATAATCTGCCTGGCTTCTACTGGTTTAACTACAATATCCTTCTCAGAGTCTGATGTAAACTTAAATAAATTATCAGAAGCCACATATAAGGCCGTACAGTTTGTTTCAAGAGCTGCATAATGAACAATACCTTTTCCTTTAACTTGTTTAACTGATAACTCTTTCCATTTTTGGCCATCATTTCCATATGAGACCCATGTTAGCACTGAATTGAAATGTTTTTCACTTTGCTCTATAGATTGCAATAAGCAGTGCAATATTTCAACATTGTCTTTTTCTTGAACTCTTATATCCATCATAGTAAAATTTTTTACATCTCCAAGAGCTAAACTCGAATATAATGTTTGCCATGTTTGTTTATCACCTGCAGGTCTATTCCTAATTCCAGTATCAACAATATGAAGGTAACCAGTACCATCACTTACCACTGCTATGTGGTCCGATGGGAAAATAAGGCAGAGATTAAAGTCCCCAGGCTTTCTGTCATCATTTTTAGGCACTTTATAAACAACTGCGCTTTGGAATGTGTTATTTATATTGTCGAAAGTTACATTGCATACTTGTTGTTGGTTGTCAATATAATAATAGTTGTATTGATGGTCCCAGAAGTCTAATACAAGATGGTTATGAAGTGCAAAGAGTTTAGCGTGTACGAAAGAATATTGAACGTCATCTGGATAAAGATTATCCACCGGCGAAGGCAAACTATGACAGAAATGTGGCAGACTTTGCAAATTCAACTTGTATCCTTCAAATTCATGATCTAAGAGGCGCCTATTGGGTCGCAAATCTACTAATGTTGCTGGCATTACTTAGTTATGTATCACCAATTGTAATTATAAATTTAATATAAACAACTATGGAGCGATAAGTAAAAATTGTAATGCATTTGTTGTTCAGTGTTCTTGTTGCTGTCAATCAAGTTCAAGTGTCTGACTTCAGAATGACAATCACACTTCACAGATGATAAATTAAGTTGATAATTGACAAAATATAATGACTGAAACATTGCCAAGCTCCATAGTTTTATTCATGGAAATTAGAGACCAGGAGAACCAAGGCCCTGGAATGTAGTGTCTCAGAAATATTGTCAAACCAAGGAGGCGCTGCGATCGCTATGTTGTCTCAATGCCTAACTTCACGTTGTCACAATAGTGACAGTACTCATAAATAGCTAACTTCACAGATACTACTTACCGACGGCCGCGGCAGCGCGTTGTAAATTCTACACATTTTCAGAGACAGGCGGGTAATGCTTTAGTATGAAGCGATGGTCCTCCTGGTCTTTAATCTCCATGACCCTTTTATGGCATCTTATCTATGGTCATCACACTTCACAGTATATAAGTGTATAATCTATGGTCATCACTGTCAAGATTTAAGAACAAACGTCAACCTTTTTCGAGTTTTTTTGTTTATAATCATTCATCAAACCAAAGAATTGAATTGAATCATTCATACGTGTTTATAATAAATAAATAATAATTGAGAAAACTAAAAATAATTTTAACTTTTCTTTATAAAATGGGAACTGAAATTCAAGGTGATGATTGGGATTTTCCATGTTCTGATGATGAATTATCAAAGACTGGAATTTATATTGGCAAAAGTTGGATGCCTGATCCAGCTGAACTTGAAGAGTTATATAAAACAATTGAAAAATCTGGTACATTGACGTTAGAATGGAAGTGTCCTGGAAGACGTGCTCCATCTCCAGTGCCTGTAAGTAAAGAAAATCAGCCGACAGTGCCTTCATCTCCAATACGTGAAGAAAAATCTGATTTTGATTTTATGGATGAAGTCAACTCCTTAAGATTACGAGTTCGTAGGGAAGGTGAGGATACTCTTCGTGGTTCAGCAAAAAAGAAGACCACATCTTTTGATGGTATACTTTCAAATATGATAAGACATAAAAGGATAGAACAACTAGAGAAGCAAGCAAACACACCTACCAGCTCACCTTCCAGTAGTGGTAGTTGAAATATACATTTTATTTATCAATGTGGTGATCAGTGACTTGTTTTAAAATTACTTGAATTTTAACATTGTACAAATAAACTTGATAAGTGTAGTGTGTTATAAACTTTCCATACTTAACATATTAAATAGAGGTATATTATTAACTCAATACAAACTATAAAATATTTTCTTAAATAAAAATATTTCTAAAAAATGTTTATCTTTTAAACTAACAATATATTTACAATTTTCATGCAATATTTTTTTGTTAACAAACAAAAATCACATTTAATATCTATTTTAACATTTGGGGTTGCTTTAGAAGTCGGCCACACGATTTTGGTGTTTTGGGGGGGTGGGGGGGGGGGGGAAGGGGGGTGGTGTTAGCTACCCGATGGTACCACTCCCGCGGCGCGGAGATCCTTATTTTTTTTTTTATGAATTTTTTAATTTCGTGTTTTTGTATGCGTATAACGGAACGTTTTTCCAAGTAAAAATGGTTTGGTAAGTAAAATGGAACGTAATTATAAGTGAAAAACATTATAAATTTAAAAATAAATAACACACAAAATAAATTTCTACTCAATACAAATAAAATTCAAATTAGAATTAAAAATATTAAAGTCGGTTATTTTTGTGGTCATGTTCTAACCTAACCTAACCAATCTGACCTAGTGTTTAGCTGAAAGTCGATTATTTTTGTGGTCATGTTCTAACCTAACCTAACCAATCTGACCTTATGTTTAGCTGAAAGTCGGTTATTTTTGTGGTCATGTTCTAACCTAACCTAACCAATCTGACCTAATGTTTAGCTGAAAGTCGGTTATTATTGTGGTCATGTTCTAACCTAACCTAATATACCAAGATCCCAGAGCGTTCTGACATAACTTATTTTCACATGGATGAAACCTTCACGACTTAGTAGCGTCTAGTACTACTTTAAATACCTGCCTACTTGTGAAGCTTGCCCTGTGACACCTGGGCAGCTACCAGGTGAGAAAGGTAACTAAAAATATGAGTTATCTTACTTAAATTAGTATGGCTGATTTTTATATATATTGTGTAGAATATTATTCTAAACTAGAATTATAAAGTGTCAGACACTTTTCATGGACCAGAGCTTTTGTCAGACGCTTTAAAGCTCGACAAAAAATTAATGAACTTTACTTATTTTTTCATGTCTGACTTTTAAATATGTTATTCAAGTAACCAATTCGAGTGACCAAACATCCCCTAAGCAAAAATTATTCAGCCGGGAGTGCGAGCGCGAGAGCACTATGTGCACGCTTCTCAGAGTAAAAAATTGAAATGTATTGAAAATACTTACTAATTTCAATCCAAGATTTTTGCATCCTTATTTCAATAAGATCCCTTTTTTTAAAAAAAAAAGATTTAAAAAGATTCAACCCATGCAAAATGTATATCTATATATTTGTCAAGTTGAATCTTTTTTAATCTCTTTGAGCCATTTCGAATCTTTTCGAATCTCTTTTTCTAATCAGGGATGAGCTTCAATATTAAGTAAAAAAATTTTCGTTATTATGTAAAGGCCTTATTACACCTTCCTAAATTTAGTCGTCCTAATTAGGATTTAGGAAAGGAAAGCAAAATGATGTTTCTGATTACACTATCCTAAATTTAGTAACCATAGACGAATTTACAGATTAAGTATAAGTTTCTACGAGTGCAACCATAGAGTATATTACTATATTATATAACGTTTTCATTAACTATAATAATAATTTTTATCGTTTTTATTCCAAAGATATGTTTTTATCGTTTTTATTCAAAAGATATGGCATATCTTTATATAATTGAATAATATTAATTAGGATCTCTCTTTCCTTTGCCATTAAACTCGTTGCACTTTAACAAAATAAAATTTAATTTTTAAAAAATTTTAATAACATGTGCACACGCACTACGCAGTCGTCACGTTTATTATAACAATAATAAATGTACTCTCTTTGGTCAGTCCAGAACAAAAATCATAGAAATAATAAACCAAAAATACTTGCTGTCCACAGATTATTAAGGTCGACTGAATTTAGCAACCATACTTCTTCCTAATTAGGTTACTTTTTAGGATTCTATCTTGCTAAATGCGATTACACTTTCCTGAATTTAGTAACTAAATCATTTAGGAGACTAAATTTAGGAAGGTGTAATAAGCCCTTAAAGTGTAAAAATGTTTGTATAGAATTTAACATTTTAGTATGTTGATTCAACACAGATTCTGTAAAAAAAGTCATCAACACAAATTTTTGTGTTAAATTAGACGAAAAATTTTTACTGTGTGAATTAATAAATATTAAAGTGAATTTATTTATTGCATGTATTTGGAATAGTGAATATATGAGGAGCCATTTTGTTTTAATAAATAATATAATATAATATTTGTCAGACAATAACAACGGTTGCCATGGAAACAATTAGTCATGATAGCTTTTATTTAATTTATGCACATTCATCTCACAGTAATAAATATTCATTAAAAGTAGTAAGTTTATTTTACCAAGTTTAAAACGTCGCTCGCAATCTATGACATTATTGTCAATGAAGTTTTTTAATCTGTTCGTTGTGTTTGCGTTCTCGAATTTAACGAATTAAATTTATAAACGTCGTTGACGAATTATTTTTAAATACATAGTTACTTCCGTCAGAAAAAAAATCTGAGATACTCCACCTAGTCGCGCCTAAAGAAGTTTTACTTCAAAAACATGTGCTCTTATACAGGGACAGGGTTTAGGGGATTTTGTGTTTAGGGGATGTTTGGTCACTCGAGTTTGTCTGACTGATGAAATATAACTTTGTAACGGTTACTTGAATAACATATTTAAAAGTCAGACATGAAAAAATAAGTAAAGTTCATTAATTTTTTGTCGAGCTTTAAAGCGTCTGACAAAAGCTCTGGTCCATGAAAAGTGTCTGACACTTTATAATTCTAGTTTAGAATAATATTCTACACAATATATATAAAAATCAGCCATACTAATTTAAGTAAGATAACTCATATTTTTAGTTACCTTTCTCACCTGGTAGCTGCCCAGGTGTCACAGGGCAAGCTTCACAAGTAGGCAGGTATTTAAAGTAGTACTAGACGCTACTAAGTCGTGAAGGTTTCATCCATGTGAAAATAAGTTATGTTAGAACGCTCTGGGATCTTAATCTATAACCAATCTGACCTAGTGCTTAGATGAAAGTCGGTTATTTTTGTGGTCATGTTCTAACCTAACCTAACCAATCTGACCTAGTGTTTAGCTGAAAGTCGGGTATGTTTGTGGTCATGTTCTAACCTAACCTAACCAATCTGGCCTAGTAATGCTTATGGTACTCGACTAACTAATTCTAATTTGAATTTTATTTGTATTGAGTAGAAATTTATTTTGTGTGTTATTTATTTTTAAATTTATAATGTTTTTCACTTATAATTACGTTCCATTTTACTTACCAAACCATTTTTACTTGGAAAAACGTTCCGTTATACGCATACAAAAACACGAAATTAAAAAATTCTTAAAAAAAAAATAAGGAGCTCCGCGCCGCGGGAGTGGTACCATCGGGTAGCTAACACCCCCCCCTTACCCCCCCACCCCCAAAAACACCAAAATCGTGTGGCCGACTTCTAAAGCCAACCCTAACATTTACTTAATTAAGCATTAATTTATATTCAAGCACTTAGATGGGCAGATTTAGGTTTTAATAAATGTTCATTTTCCTCCATAATCTGGCGGCAACTATCCATATTGTCACTAATATAATCTAACTGCCAATGTTTTCTTAATAGTGCTAGTTGAATATCAAATTTGCCATGTCGGATACATTGAACTCCAACACAATGTGCAGAGGTCTTCAACTGTATGCCCAAATCATGTATTAAAGTCCATAAATATTTTTCATATTCATTAACACATTGTATTTCTGAAAATTAATTTATTAATTGATATGAAACACGTTACCGACAAATGTTAAAGAAAAATTTCAATAGTTTGGCAACGGAATAAAAACAAAAGGTTTCAAAAACAGATATAATGAACTTAAGTTATCAACTCATGAATATTTGATTAATTTGAATTTTACTTTACCTAATGTAAAATTTGGTGGATCAAAATGAACACATTTTATTCCATAAATGACAGGTAATTTGCTATTTGCTGGCCGTATCAAACCTTGTGATGCAAGCTCATAAGTTGTCTGTGAATCCATATGTAAGCCTGATAATCTGTAAAAAATTTTATAATATATAAATATGATCTTCAGTACAAACAATATTAATATCGTCGTTGATACTGCAATACCGCGGAACCAACAGTGGTTGATACCGCGGAACTACAAAAATATCAAAATTGAGATTTCGCGCGTATAGGCTCTTGATAGCGATTGGCTTCGCCCTGTGTCGTAAGATGAACACGTTATCCAATCAAAACGCTAGAAACGACACTAGCCAAAACCGCGAGAGCAGCACTCGCACATGAATGTAACTTTAATACCGCGTATCTGCGACTGATGTATAGAACGAGTAGTCGTTTTGTTTATAGGTTGTGAATATAAATGTTATTTTAAAGAAATATTGGACTAACGGGTAAGTAAATGTACATTTTTAGTTAACAAATAAATTAGTTACTTACTGAAAGTAGTGGCAATTTAAAGATAATAATATTATTTAAGAATAACGTCAGTAAAAATTGGGCGGTAGATACGTGGTATTGTCGTTATATGTTTTTAATTTTTTTTTGTACTTACGCGGGTTTGACATTTAAGTTAATGGTATTTAAAAGAAATTAATAATTAAGAGAACTAATTAATGTGGTAAAGATATAATCAACATAACTAAATACGAAAAATGTATTGTTTATTTTAGCCCAATTAAATTGTATTTATGTAAAAAGATTCAAATAAGTAAGTAGTCTATTTTTTATTCAGATGAATATGGAAAAAAAACGGGATGCAAACGAAGCAAAGCTCTTACAGGTGGAGACGGATACAGACACAAATTCCAATTGTGATACCTTAACGACTATTTTTCAACCTATTTGCCCCAGCAGTTCAGACGTTGCAGAAGAAACTGTCGGCTGTTCTGTTGAAACTGTTGTGGGTTTCTCTTCTGATGATTCCGTCGCCGACCCGGACTTTGTTCCGCTATCTGATATCACCAACGTAGAGCCTATGGTATCTGACGATCTTAATTCGTTTCCGGAACGAAGTTTAGAGGCAGATGCAGCAAAAGAGTCAAGAAAACGAAAAAAGAAGGCTGACCGTGACACTTGGAAAAAAGAGATAAACAAGAAAAATAGAATGTTAGGAAAAACTTATATAGGGTTTAGAAAAGTGAATAATAAGTATATTCAAAAAGAACTAAAACCTCAAAGGGCTATGGGTCCTAAGTGTAGTTCATCATTTTGTGCTCGTAGCAAGATTCTATTTTGTTCGAATTTAACTGAGGATATACGACATCAGATCTTTGAACGATTCTGGAACATGACGTGGAAAGAGAAAAAAATGTATGTACGGTCGATGGTTGACACAGGAAGTGTAAAAAGGAAAACGACAGGAATTAAATCTAGACGTTCAGAAACTAGATCGTATTACCTGCAAATACATGGCAAGAAGGAAAGAGTTTGTTTTAAAACATTTCTGGCGACACTAGCTATAAAGGAGTGGACTGTTCGCTACTGGCTGTGTGGGACAGCAGTTGATAATCCTGTTCAAACGAAGTCTCCAAGTTTGTCTACTTCTAAACGAGATTCTGTAAAAAGTTATCTGAGTTTACTGCCCAAATTGCCGTCACATTATTGCCGCCAAACAAGCACAAAACAATACGTGGAACCTATAATACAATCCAAGTCACAGTTGTATAACTTATATGTCGAACATGCCTCGTCAGCATCTAAGCCAGTAGCTTCGAGGAAGCTCTTTTTGGATATACTTGTAGAGGAAAATATCGCCTTGTTTCAACCTAAAAAAGATGCTTGTGACTATTGCTGTTCATACAAAGCAGGTAACGTTCGAGAGGAAGATTATGACCGCCACGTCCAGTTGAAAAACTTGGCACGATCTGAAAAGACGAAAGACAAAGAACTTGCAAAACTTGGGCAATTTCATACCATAACTGCTGATTTACAAGCTGTAAAACTATGTCCTTCTCTGTCGGCTAGTGCGCTATATTTTAAGACCAAGTTAGCTGTACATAACTTCACTGTTTATAATCTTGGCACAGATGACGTTACTTGTTATTGGTTTAATGAAACAACCTGTGATCTGAAAGCTACAACCTATGCCTCTTTTTTCGTAGATTATCTGAAAAACTTGCTAAATGAAAATCTTAAGGATATAGTTATATGGACTGACGGATGCAATGGATGCTGCTCAAAACAGAAACACTGTTGTATCTAACGCTCTTCTTAGACTAGCAATGGACAAAAATGTTACAATTACCCAAAAATACCTCGAAAAAGGACATACGCAAATGGAGGTAGATTCTGTCCATTCACTTATTGAAAGAAAACTCAAAAATATTGAAATTTTCTTGCCATCACAGTATGCCTCTGTGACTAAAGAGGCCAGAAAAAAACCTTTTCCTTATAAAGTTATACAACCAGATCATTCCTTTTTCAAAGACTACAGCATCAAAGAGTACCAAATTTATGACTCTATAAGGCCTGGGCGCATTTCTGGTGATAACTGTGTTGTAGATCTACGCGTACTAAAGTATAATCCTAATGGTACTATTGACTTCAAAAAACATTTTAAAGATGAATTTTGTCCACTACCTCGAAGACCAAAGAATATTTCAACATTGATAAGCGATGTACCATTTCTTTATTCTTCTAGATTGCCGATATTAGAGAGTAAATATGAACATTTACAGCAATTAAAGAGTGTAATTCCTAATGAACGGCCACCAATACTATGATAGCTTACCGTTTAAAAAAAAATAAGCAAGTCTCTATTTCAAAATGTGAGGTATCGTTTATATTGAAGTTCCTATTATAATTCATGTTACTAGGTTTTGATATTATAGTTTAATTTTTATTTTCTAATAATTTAAGTTTTTGAGTTTTGTTTCTACAGTTTATTTTTGTTTTTATTACGTGGCTGTAGTCATTATTAGTACCTAATTGGTGTTTGTTCTAGTTCTTAAGTTAATAAAACATTAGTTCATAATCATTGACATTTTGAGACTGATTTATCTGCGATATCATAATTATTATTAAATTACGTAAATTTAAGTAATAAATGATCCTTATAATACATAATTTTTATTTTCAACCTTTTTGTAATTACGCGTAACTACTAAAAATGCTCAACCGCGATGCATTATTGAACATGCAATAGCGCGAAAGTATGTTTTTTAAACGAATAGTGAATTTAACATCTTTAAGAACCCTAACAGAAATAAAATACATAAATTCAAAGACATGTTACAGTTCAGTCCTCCAAAAATGTAATAATAATGAAAATATCAACTTTTTTCTCTGCTGTAAAATTGATCACTACCAAGTTACGCGGTTTTAGCCACTGTTGGTTACGCGATATTGCAGTTTCAACGACGATATGTATTTTAAAAAAACTTTATCATTTCATTCATTCTACACTTACTGATACATTGTTTTCTGATGTGCAGCTTGCATATGAGCAACAACTTTATCAATTTTTTCTCTTGTCACATGACCAAATGTGCTCTTTTCTACAGTTTTTCCATGCCAAAAATAAGTATCTGTTGCTTTACCAAGAATACCATGTACTTTAAAAGCTCTTGTCAATCTTGCTGTATTCATTTGAAAGGTGAGTCTAGTACCATCATTAATCCCCAACACTGAAAGACATTATAATGAATTATATTGGTCATGTAATATTAAGTTATAAAGAAAGAAATTCTAGAAAATATTATTAAATACATACATAAAACTCCACTACTAAATAACCCTAGATGAGTCGCCCAGCTACATCTAAAGTCGCTTGCCATATATCTCGGTCCACATACTAAAGGATCATCTGCATAGTTAGGAAGTAACTTTACTTCCATCGGGCCATTTGTAGGACCTACAATTTCAACCCTTTTCTCTAGTGGCCTGTCTGGTAGAGAATTTAGATCTAAAATAAATTTACATTTTAATATAAATATTAAAAAAAAACAAATTAATGGTGTTTTTATTAATCTAACCTTTACATAATTTTGTTATAATAATATGTTGCACATGTCGCACTGAAACACAAGAAGGTTTGTAAACACAAATAAGACCATTTAATGTTTTGTAAGCGAGGGCAGGATCCCAGAATTTAACCATTTTGTATTATTCATGAATGATCGATGAAACTAAAATTCAAAAACAAAACATTCCGCATTCGTATTTCGTATATCATCTGGTGTCAAAATGACATTGACTGTTAATGATTATAGCTAAAATTTTTATTATGGAAGAATTTTACTTTAACGTGATATTTAAATACAATATGATTTAATATTAACTTTACACATGATGCGAATTGTACGAAAGCTTACGTTCAAATATTATTAATAGAGTACTTTAATCTTTGTTTCATTATAATTACTATATTATAGTGGTATGATTTTGACTATATCCTGATAAATAATTTATTTTAAAATAAAGAAAATACATAGTTTCAAAAAACTAATAAAATTTAGGTAAATTATACTATATCGAAATAACACTATTTAGTAATTAGACTTAGATTATAGCAACACAGCTAAATTGCCAAGATGAGAATTCAGTACTGTATGGTTTGCTAGTAGTTTGACATTAGTCTGTGGTGTCGTGCAATGGCCGATTGAAATGGTTGTTTCAGTGGCGTATCGCGACCTTTTCTATTAAGTTCTTCCTAAAGAACTTTAAAAATAAACTGACTTATAGAAACAGTGTCGTTTACTGTGTCATAAATTTTGTGTTATTGACTGTGTTAAAAAATTTAGTGTAGGCGTTTGAAAGTCATTGTTGGGCAGTTCAATTTCGTGTGAAATTTTGTTATTGGTAAGTTGGCAAATTATATGTATCTTGGTTTCAATTGTTCAATTCGTATCATACAATGCTTATTGTGACTGATGTTTGTTCTGGTGTTTCGCGAATAATCTAGCATTCGACGACGATATTCAATGCATTGCCAACCCGTTCATAACTCGTTGCTTTAAATCGCATCACGCAACTTGTGCCAATTTGCATTATTCTATCACTTTTCATAAACTTTTTTATTTTTTACTATATTGCTTCATTATTCGGCGTATTTTTTATAATATGTTTCATATTAAAGCAAAAAAAAAATACCAATGTTTACATTACAATAAAAACAAAGTATAAAATATAATGTATTTTTAGTGGAAGTAGTTATCATTATAGAAACAATTAATAATTTAAACTTATGAGATTAGCTAAATCAATTAAATGTCTTATAAAGTGTAAGCTTATTAACCAGTTCCAACAAAACAAGATTAAAAGTATTTTTAATTTTTGTAAATCTAGGTAGAAGAACAAAACGTAAAATGTAATGCTTTACATTTTCAATTTCATTTTCCATTTCTTTTACGAAATAAATATTTTTTATTTTACTGGAACTGTTATTTTTTAACTACTTATTAATGTAAAATTTATAGTACAAAAAAATATACCAAAAAAGCTATGAACATTAATTATTAATTTTAGAATATAAGACTATGTTTGATATACATAAATTTGTGCACCATTTTTATATCATCATAGTTTTTTTTTTTAAATATTTTCAAATTGGTTATGGTAGATAGTTAGGTAGTTATATTATAATAAAATACAAAATTATACTTACAACTCACCGCATAGTTTTATAATTCAAATCAAGACATACTATGTTCCTCATGCAAATTACTTACCTGTTATCTATTATAATTATAATTTTTTATATTATTAAACATGTAATTTAAAGTGGCTTCATATAATACATATACATACGCACATACTTTTGTTCCCTTAGTTATAATGACTTTAGTACGATATAGAGAGGCATATATACATTTAAAATAGAAATTTTACATATGTAAAATATGATAAGAGTACAGGGAATTTCCTGACTTCATTCCTAAAATATTCACACTTTCAAAGATCTTTAAATCTTCTATAATCTCAAATTTTAATGTAATTAAATAATAAACATCGAAATATCTTTGCATATATTTCACCATCCTATCTACAAACATTTCATGAACTTGCTAAGTCAGACCACATAGACCATAAGTTTTCAATTATATCCAATCTGCTATCACAGAAGTACCAAGAAAGCATGGCCTACTGAAGTAGCCTTCTCCTTGGCCTTTGTGTGTCTTGGCTTTACGGCCGGCTGAATTGCCTGACGCTGATGAACTTCACTCACGACAACAATTTGCCTTCAATAGTTCTTTTTAATGTTGGGAAATACGATTACGCATACTACCATACAGGTAGGTATATAGAATTCACCCAACAGAACCTTTCGCCTTCGATTTTACCCCGAATTTTTTAAGGAGGTGTCATAGGATCACTTCTACCCCGACGGCAGGATTGCTGAAACAGACTACAAAAACCATGGAGTTGGTCTAACGGTCCCCTCTGTTAGTGCCAGGAACCCGCACGAGACCTACTATACCTTTTCCAAACATTATTTTTTAAAATTCTAATTTCTCATGAGCATTTAAGGTTTACCATAAATATATCTATTTATGGTAAACCTTAATATCTCAATGGCTATGCGAGAATGGAGAATACTCTTTAAATAACAAGTTTAATTATTCAACTTTTTCATTATGGCGGATGAAAAAAAAGGCGAAAAGTGGTGTTACCTGTATGTAACCTTGTGTGTGGATTCGACACGATTTATGCACGGTTACTATGATTTCCCTCGAGATGAATTTGAAGGCCCTATTCCTAAAATTGTCATAAACATAATGCAATAGTCGTTAAAAGGAGAAGCTTTATTGTTTATATATCGACATTATTGTCTATATTTTGGCAATAAAATGCTATTGAGGCTTTTGGCAGAGAACGGGAGATGAGTCAATTGTGACGTAGTTCTTATCACAGCTGAGTAAATTAAATGTTTGCTTTATTTATAAATATATTGTAGGTAGGTACGTTACGTACGTTTATAAATATAGCTCGTAATGTGAAATTCTGTGTCGGTATTGCTGATGGAACATTTTTTTAACATTTTTTGATATTATAAATGTACATACAACTCTTTTAGATGATAGTAACATATTCTAACGGCTATACCTGAAAGCAATATCTAAAATTGTCCCATTGGGGACATTATATGTTTACAAGGAGAGATTATATCGAGTTCCTTCGAGTGCCATGAAAAGTCACAAAAATTCCGAAACTTAAAAACGTATTACTTTGTTTAACTAAAAATGCATACTTCTGTATTCTTTTTAGAGAGATACAATAGCGGAATCTGAAGTTAATGACCTTTTCGTCTTCCAAACTTCAAGGCATCCATTTAATAGCACAGATAAAATATTTGCTATGTCTACGAGAATAATTATAATAGTACTGCGAGAATTTTTATTGGTTAATTATTGCTCTAGTGCGGGAAATTTACACCTCAACTCTATTGCTTTGCGAGTTTACAACGTGTGAACTATCTTTATAGCGACGTGACGCGACACTATATTTCCAGCCCCCTTATAAGGGTGAACTGGCACCGAGGGTAACCCGATTATGACGAGGAAAGATTTATATACTAGAGACTCACCCTCGCTCCGCTCTGTTTCGTCCTTTATCCCTAGGCAAGCAAAAAAAGTCCTATAAGATGATCTTCAAAATCAAACCACAGACTGAGAGAGAGAATAATTCTAAAAACTATACCTATAATCATGACTATTTCTACAAGAATTTTCAAAGAACATTTCATGTACAGATTCGATTTTTATTAAATGTATTATGTAAAAACTAGGAACAAACATAGGAACATGTGAAAGTCTAAAGAAAAAATGAAAAATGAAGTAAAATGAAAAAAAAAGAAAATTGGATTGAAAACTAATCTATCTTTTAAGATGAAATAAATTTAAAAATCTTAAAAAATGCTTTATTTAAGATCGGATAAGTTGTTTCAAAGTTTATCCCGCACTAACATCGTTTTACTGGAATTAATAACATCAAACAACAATAGGTATATTAAAGTTTTGCATATTTTAGTGCAAAATAAGTGAATAAATAGGTATTTTGTGACTATTCATAAGTGACGGTTCAAAAGTGCTTGTAAAATTATTTAAACTAAACTTAAATTAAAATTAACTCGTAAACATCAATACTCTCAATCAAAATTGTTAATAACATAGTGTTAGTTACAATAATTATTATCCAAAACATACAAATTTTAAATGTATGCATAAATAAATCGTATTAAAATAATCCTATACATTGCAATGCACTATGGGGTATTATATATTTATTCCTTCGATGTACAAAGAGCAACCTTGAAAATGACCGTTGCTTTGAGGCGCCATGTTTGGGAATTAAACGCACCGACCCACAACGGATACTAGGCCTTCGTGTCGTCAAAATAAAATATATAAATGAATAGCAAGTTACATCAGATGCTCTGATTGGGAGTTTCTACATTAAACTTTAAAGGTCGCTTATTATTCACATGCAAAAGTTGCTTAACCGAAACAGTAACTTGACTCTTGTAATTGCTGCGTAAATCACTGGGTAATCGATGATTTTATTTTATTCCAGGTTATGTTATAATTGATGTTGTAATCTGAAAAAAATATATTGGTTATATATCTAGAATATATCGGTTGTAACGAGAAAAATCTGTACACGTCGGTTCACTAGCGCACGGCTGGTTAGCTTTTTATACAATTTTCTTTATCGAATTCTGGCTCTAGCTGATAGTGCAGAAACGTTTGTGCATGTACATTGTACATGTACTTTGTCTTTAATTTCGAAAGGATGATAATTCAACATGACTAGTGCACAGTGTGAGAGTAGGTCAAGGTAACCTAATAAAGCTAAACACCACCAACTTCCCTGTTCCAGATCCAAATCCAGAGTTCTCACTTCTCAGAAGTCATCTATAAAATTTGACAGAGAAACACAATAATAATATATGAATAATAAAAATGCACAATCGCACGCAAAGTCGCTGACAATAGGTGGTACATAACGTTAAATGCATTTGAAAGATATTTCATTACAAATTAATTAAAAACTAGTAATGAAAGATGCTCATTATATATTTTATTAGTAGATGTTTACAATTTAGCAGGCAGATTGTTAAACTGTTAAATGAATTTCAGTTAACTGCTTCATAGGTAATACAGAAAACTAACAGTAACCAGTAGGCTTGCATAAATTGTAGAACAAAAAATAGAAACAACAGAGGTCACCAATATCCATTGTGTAATGTCATGAATTATGGATTTATAGCCGCATTAAAAGAAGTTTTTGTTTTCGTTCGTACATAAATATTGAGATTCATATTCTATCTCTTACAGAAGATTTAAACGTGAAATTAACACTTATGACAAAAAAATTGTAATGTGGGAGCTTGAACGAGATATCATTCTTTAATTATATGGAATATAAAAAATGGATTGGAAAAACTAATACATAGTTATGTTTAAATAAGTATGCATAATGTGTATTCATAACATATGGTAATATTAATACTTAATAATCATACATATTTTTAAAAGGGAGGATTGGAATGGGAGAGTCGTAAATGCATTCTCTTCTTCAAATTATTATTTAATTCAAAACTTTTTTTATGACGTGTGCGCTTCCCGAAAAAGCTAAGACGAGTTATTAATTAATAAGTTATGTTTTTTAGTCATTGTAGTATAAGCGAACTTTTAGTCCCACTGCCGGATATAGTTATCAATATCATATTCGGTTCAGGCCCTATACATACTTTTGGAAATAAATAAAGTTATTTCAAACATGCAGTTATTTCGCAATGTGAAATAGATTCACAGCAAGGCAAATTTACAATCACTATTAAAATGATTCACACCTGAAACGTCACAAAGCGAGAGACCATTTCCTGCGGTTATCCAAGCGAACAGTTACCACTGGGCTACAATTGTAATAAAAGGATATCGTCCTCTAATATGGTCGTTACAATAAGCACCTACGCATTCTGAATCCGATAAATGCGAACAAGGCCTTTGATTTGTACACTAGAGGAAACTAGTGGTTGTGGTTTCATCTTCAAGGCCGGAGCCGAACGAACTCGTCATACTAATCGCCATTGGATTTTTTTTATTTCGCAGATATTTTTAATTAATTGTATAATAAAAATGTAAAGGTGAAAGAAGTAGTCGTAGTTGACCTAGCTATAACATGATTAATACAATTAACTTGACTGTTTCGAGTTTTAGCGTATCACATAAGAGCACCACTTTATATTTCAATTCAATATTTAACATAATTATAAATACATTTGTATCTGGAACATCCGAAGAAAATCAATCTTTTGGTTGGTGTTTCATTATTTTTTTGTCTCCATTTTATCGAACCGTTTCGAATAGCTTTGTTTTATATCTGAAAGCTCAGTTTGTAGTGACCCTATTTGAAATGCTAGTGGTCGCGGGTTCAAGTCCCGCTGGGGCATTTCTGCGATGAGTACGAATGCCTATACTCCAGTCATGGGTGTTTGCTTGTATAAATAATATTAATATGTATGTATTTAAGGATTAACTGGTATCTATAATACAAGCCTCGTAGGTTTCCATAGATAGAGGTTTCGTAGTCGAAGGTGATGCTGCTGTCCTAACATATTTATTATTTCTTTACTCATTAAATGTTATTTTGACGAATTCTGCTAGCTTCGTTCATAAAATCACGAGATGTGAACAGAAGCTTGTTAAATAGATGAAAGCCTCTTTTTGAAGCGAAGATTGTTTAAAAGGCTATTATCTAATTAATGAATCTACGTACAAATTGCAATTATACGTGAATAATACATTCAAGAAAATGTATTGTATTATATAACCTCTTTATTAATTAGTCTATAGTTAATTCATTCATCTATAGTTTTAATTTATTTAGTAAATTTACTTTATATAAATAAGACTCGATAATTCATTATCTTGTATAGAATAAATCTTGTGCGAATTTTTCTAACATAATTACCAGCGGTCTTACGTTAAGGAAAACGTCGGGAGGAAATCTGCATGTTTGAGAGAACCTAGCAAGTTTTCAAAAGACATGTGAAGTCATGGTGGACTATGGCCTGGCCCCCTTTATATTGAAGGGAAGCCCGTGCCCCGCAGTGGGACATTAAAAAGGAGTGAATACATATTAAACTAACCCACTAACATTTTAGATTAGAGTATTTAAAATATTTATTTTTAGGAACTTTTTGTTTTCTTTGTAAAATTGACCAATATCTCGATAAATCTATAAATATAAGTAACAGCTGACTCAATGGCCTTAGGTTTTGTAAGTCAGTGGGGCTTACGGAAAATGACATAATATACGTCTCGCCAATGCCGATGTTTATAAAAAAGTCACGTATCCAATGTCACGTTTATGTACAAGATTTTACAATCAAATAGCGTAACTCACTGATTTAAAAAAACATATTACTGAAGTATACTACTAGATACTATAGTATAGTTTTATTGTAGTATAATAACATAATATAAAAACAAAACAGTCGTTAATATTGTCTATAACATTTACATTTGACAACATTACACTTATTGACCTTAGTCAGTACCAAGTTGCTAATAATGTGTTTAAGATTAACTTGTTATTGTTGTTGCACCCCCAATGTTCACCTTGTCGCGGTGGGGGAGTTAATTAGCGTCCGGCAATGTGGCCAGGCGTGAAGCCTAAAAACGCGCAAGAAGAGGGGGCCCACTTCGATGGGCGGTGTGTCATGCGGGTTGCTCCTGGTACTTCTTTGACGGCAGAACATTACACTGCAAAGGAGTGCAATTAATTTACCTAACAAAAAATTAACTTAACAATTCCAAGCTGGACGAGATAATAGGTTCCTAAATAAAAGTGTAGTATGTAATAGCACCAGATTACTTATTCTAAACAATAAGACAATGCTCGCTAATGGTGCACAGCTCGGGCTCTACATTGCGTCATATATTAACGTACGCGTAATGAGCTTTTTCTAATTACAGAAATAATTACATGCCAAATAGATTCTTATTTCTATATTAATATTCTTTATAATTTTACGTTTTTTATTCCCAACTAGCTGTGCCCGCGACTTCGTTCGCGTGGATGTCGGAACTTAACAATGTATTTTTTAGTGCGAAGCGCTGTTGGAGGATACCGATACAAATATTTTTTTTTTATTTATGCTAGTGCTTCTTTATAAACAACATTAGCTGTGGAACCATCAATTCAAATTATTATCAATCAAAATAACTTTTCCATCTTCTTGTACGGGGTATGTGCCATCGCCTATTTGTAACAATAAATTTGAAAAGTACTGTGCATTTTCGCAGTCTCCTAACTGTGCACGCATATTTACATTCAGGTGTGTAGATGAGTGAGACCAAATTCACATAACCCTAATTTTACTTCTGGAATTTCTCTACTTCTTCACTTTAAACTCAAATATCTTTTGATAGACTGAACCGATTGCAATGAAACAAAAACTAAATGTTACTTCAAGTTACGTTCAATCGTTGTGTATAAAAGTTATCTACATCGCTTTCGTACATTTTACGTGATGCCCGGATAAATAAACAGACAAACCGACAAACAGACAAACAGACAAAAATTCTAAAAATGCTGGAAATGGGTTCTATTGGTTGTCCTTTAACACCCTGGCTATTTTTTTCTAATTTTTTTTTTGATGTACAAAAACGACTTTTCTCCAGTTTTATTATATGTATAGATATTTAAAGATATTATATAGGTATATAAAGTTTATAATTAAAGACCGAAGGTATATCATAGACCTTTAAGTTAGTTTAAATTAAGCATAACTAAGTTTAAGGTATTAATATACTTATACCTACCATATGTGTTAGTATTGGCAAGATACAAGTGTTGAATAGACTATATATAGAATAGATATAATATTAAGGTAAGTTTGAAATGTTAAGTCATCCCAATATCATAAATGCAAATTTCCAAAACAAAGTATTAAATGGATTTGAGTCACATTCGAAATGTAAATGACTTGTATTTTGGATTAACACTTAAGCTGCGAGTATAAACTAGATATACTAAATAAACTATAGAAACATGCTGCATAATATCCATTTAGCTGTTTTTACGTACAAACAGACAGAAAATCACTAATAAAAATCTATGTACTTACCTTATAATATTAATATTTAAGGGTCACGTAGAAGTAATTAGTAAATGTAATTATAATTTAATTACAAAATTACGATCTAATTCAAGGACGTAACACACTTATTGCTTAATATTTTCTCTCATAAGAGTGACAGGGTCGTGTAATATCTTATCAATTCGTTATCTACGATAGGTACCGATTGATAACGTTATATTTAATATTGCATATGATACTGACTGCAGTAACATTGTAGATTGTGAAGTTTAGTATTTGGGTTAGAAAAAGCTTGCTAAATATTGGTTAAAAGCAAAGCATCATAATATCAGAATAGAAACTGGAACACAGTATGAAAATGATAATGAATAATAGATATGAAATTAGTGATTAAAATGTTTACCCTTTAGTATAGTATGCAATATCTTCATTCAATTAAAAAAAATGCAAATAACGTTTATTTTAGAAAGAAGGCGAGAACATTTTAAAAGCAAAATGACTGGCAGTTTTACGATTTGTTACGTAATATCCTTTACAAGATACTACTACAGCTACATTAAAATGACGCGTTTGGCAGTTGGTAGTGACCCTAATTTCTGCATCAGCGGTCGCGGGTTCGAGTCCCGCTGGGGACATTTTCAAGCTTATGGCAGTAAAAAGATCTTATTAGAGTTATAAGTCTAGTTGCTATGTTGATAGTAATTGCAAACAATACAACTTGAGCACTTGAACAAATGTGCAAAACACTTATTGTGACGTTAAACAAACAGCTCTCATACCTAGCTTGTACATTGTTATTGTGTTACGCCTGCGCCTCGAACAATCGATAATTCTGGTTGCTTTCAAAAAACTAACCAATGTTTATCAACTTGTATGTTTCCTGTATTTCTTTTACAAATACATATTATGTATTTAGAAACATTAGTGTTGTGTATTATATTCAGCCGTTTTTAACGCCCCACTGCTGGGCACGGCCCTACCTTAAATACGAGGGGGTCTGGCCATATTCCACCACCCTGGTTATTGGTAGGTAGACTGCACATGTTTTATGAAAACTTGCTAGGTTCTTTTAGACATGTAGATTTCCTGTTTTGTTCTTTACCGCAAGAGAAGTAGTAATCGTGTTAGAAATTATTCGCAAAAATATATCGAGGTTCGAGACCCAGATTTGAACCTGCTTCCCTCGGCTACTCAAGCGAGCACGTTACCACTATGCCACCACTGCCTACTGGCGGTATTATAATATGTACTCATAAGTAATATAAAATATAGCTTCTCAGTTCTAAAATCTTTCAATTATACCATATTATTATTTCAATTTTCTTTTTGCGAAACCGTAGATAGTCTAAATTACTACCTGTACTCAATTAATGTTATGGTTTCACTTAAGAAGATAGAAATTTAAAAAGCAGTAATTAACATGTGTTGCATGAGTATTTCTAAATGTAGATAAAATGTTTACTTAAAGTTTCGCTTTTACCTGATTGCACAAATACCACATCATCGTACATAATATTTGCAATTATTATGTAAAGTTTCTATCTCCGTCTTGTCCCGACGTCGTACGTTATCTTATATTTAACACACTAGGGACACCCCCTCGCTCCTCTCCGATTTGTCCTACGTACGATGTATAGACAGACAGACAAAAATGCTAAAAACTATAGTTTTGACTTCGAAAAAAATAATGTTTAAACGTGAAATTTGAACAAGCTTACTCGTTATTGCTGATTTTTCTTCCTGATATGTAAAAAAATTACGGAAATCGTTCTCATATAGTTGAGAGAATAACATGGCCTTGCCATTGTGTGCGATCGGCGAGCAGACACCGCGACGCGGCGGTCAAAGTCACTGCCAACTATACCTATAGCGGAGGCAAATGTTCAATAGAAACTACAGTCTACAGGTAAACACATTAAAACGTTGTTTTTTCTTCATTATATGCACACTTAATGTACGCATAAATCTCGGCGGCATGGGTTAATTACAGTGGGTGGATGTCATGCCAACCATGTATAATAGCAGTATCATGGCTTGATTCATTTTTTTGTATTGAATAAACATACTAAGTGCTATCAATCGGTTATCAAAATGAGATTTCAATCTAGAACTGCCTGTGACCGGTGGCTGTCTTGATCGACTGATTGCACCAGACGCATGCAACACCATCGTCCTTGCCCCGAATGATCAGACTTGCAATCTTTCTAAGTCATTATGAAACGCTTACAATTTTATGTTGATCTTAATATCTTCTGCATAAATCACACTTTTGGTGTATTGGATTATAGTAAAATGCTAATAGGCTAACGTGATACCTGCATCTGTTTACAAATTGTACCAAAAATCAAGTATTTGGCGCCATCGATTGTGTACATTAAAAGTACTATTTAAAGACTATTTATAACTCAACAACGACTTTACCGATTTGGCTGAAAATTGGTGGGGAGGTAGCTTAGAGCCAGGAGACGGACATACGCTACTTTTTTTACGAAAAAGGGGATGAAAGTTTGTATGGAAATTACGTCATTTTTAAAGCTAAAAGCTTGATTTGACGATCGATTGACGACGATTTGAAATCAGCAAATATATTCCGGGTGGTGCGAAGTAAATATATACAACACGTACCTAGCCTAGTTATAATTATAAAAACATAATAGTAAAGTTTGTAGTTTCTGAAAAATCAATTTTAATGTACCTATTTGCTGTTTACAAAATTTTAATCCGCTAAAAAGCATCAAACAGGTATTATTGAGGATGTTTTTAAATATGAATATCTATTGAAAATTAAGTTCATATTTTAAGTCACATTATGTGAACTACTTCGCGAGCAACAGAATACCTCCTAACATATAAAAAAT
The DNA here is from genome assembly GCA_951802675.2 of Boloria euphrosyne. Classification (NCBI taxonomy): domain Eukaryota; kingdom Metazoa; phylum Arthropoda; class Insecta; order Lepidoptera; family Nymphalidae; genus Boloria; species Boloria euphrosyne. The sequence continues at coordinate 15,506,119 of OX637871.1, forward strand.
CCACAAGAATAATAGACTAATATAGAATAGATTGGTTTTGTAAGCAATTTTTAGTGTATTTATGGATTTATAAGTAACCTGTCGCAAAGAAACGCGCGAGGTGAACAGCGTGAACTGTGAAGCACGCAGCAAAGATGTTCGTGTTGCAAATAGAGATAGAATGCACGCAACCGTTATACAACGACGCGCCGGTCAGCGGCGAAACTAGTTCGGACGCGGTTTCGGCTGACCTTAAATCGTTGACCCCGATTACTGTAACTATTGGAATCTTGCGCTTCACTTGTTTACTATTTTGCCTTATTACTGCTAATTATGGTGGAGTGGAGGTAGGCTTTAGGAAGATTCTAGAAAAAAGTAGTAGATACTTGCTTTGTATGTCTTGACTAAGGTGTAGATGTGATTTTTTATAAGTTCTAGTCTAGTGTCGATTACACGTATGACTCAGGTTGTATCAACTATCTGGTATCTAAAAACAAGCCTCGTGGTAGTTTACCATGATGGTGGTGAACTAGATGGTGCTGTGCGACAATGTCCCAGTATATTTATATATTTCATGTATTTTTACATCTACTTTCCACTATAACAATGATTTTTTTTATGTTCGTATACGTAACTTCGTATAATTCGTTCTATGGAACAGTGCATACGTTAAAGGTTATTTCAAAGTGACACGCGAACGAGGGTCAAAAAACACTAAACTGTATTGAAATATAAGAGAGGCAGTAATAATCCGCAATTTAGTCGCGCTCTGCAGCTACTGATATATAAAATTGAAATGTCTGTTTGTAAATTGTAATATGAACTTACCAGCTTTTTACTAAGTGCGTACGTAATTATATACGGTAGGTACTTATATATTATAAAACAACATTTTTGTCAGTCTATTTGTTCCCTCAAATCTCTGAAAACTCTGAAACAGCTGGACAGATTTTGACGGGACTATAACTGATTTTAATAGAAGTAACTTATAGTAATTTTGTTTTGAAAATATTTAGGTTTCCTTTCCGTAGAAGTGGTTCTTTTTATCAAATATTATGTTTAACAAAATAAACATATTTTATTTCTTTTTACATCAAAGACAAAAAGGGGTTAAAAATAATATTTTATTTCAAAAAATTAAGATATATTTATAAGACCTATATTTATTAACATAGGATAGTATACAATATAGTATATCGAAAAATATAAATATAAAATCCGTTCGTGCCTGAAACATGAAAAAATTGACAGTAGACAAACTCACTAAGTTAATGATCCGTACAAATTAATTGAACCGCTAGATTGTAGAGTATTGATTAGAGAATCAAGAGAAAGGGAGCACCAGTTCCTCATGCCAGCACGATCTAGATCAGGGTTGTCTAATTTATGTTGATTCAAGATACTATGTATAGAATGATTAGCATGATAAAATATATTTTGTTGTAATTAACACTTTCAAAAAACTTATTAAAAAAATTACATACAAAAGCAAAAATCACTTATTCACTTTTGTTTTGGTATGGACAACCCTAATCTAATCGCTCGCAGTCAAATCGCGTGTGTGTCAATGAACTTGTGCTCTGCGACTGCGAGTGATCGGCATTCGGCCGTATGTGGCTAGCTTTTTTGTGTCTAATGGACTAATACAGTTTATACTAATCGTACATTTTGGTTTTCACTCTGCCATAAGTTACCATAAGTTAGTTTTAAAAGCCATGTACGGAAAGTATGTTACTGCATACGTACAATGTACATATATAAAAGCGTATAAAAAAACCGGCTACCCTTCACCTAAAAGTAAACTGTAAGACCATGAAATATCTTTATAGCTTAAAATGAGCAAAGGTTGTATGGTAAGTAGCAAGTGTATTTATCGGCACGGGTGGTGTGCAAATAGTTTCAATATGAACATAGCTGTTATAAATGGAGTGAAGTTAGTTAAGTTACTCAAGTCAAGTAGTAGTTACTAGTTAGTAAAATGCTAGTATACAAAACTTAACTATTTACGTAGTCTAAAAAAGTTTTAGTAAATATAAACAAAATACTACAGAGAGAAAGCGTAATTTTATTAGTGTGAATTTTTTAAAATAATTATCAGTGATTTTATTGTGGTGATAGTTATTATACGATATAATCTGAAAATAAACGCTACGAAGCTGCCAAAATTAAGACCAAAGCAAATAGAAAAAATGCCAAACTACTATCATAAGTACACAAATTGTTATTAAAAAATATGTTTAACTATTATAACTATTGTTGAAGATGTATTAGTTTATTTATATAATTTAATAATATATATTCGTAGAATTTCTTTTTGAACCCGTTTGTTTATTCATTTTACCTTACAACTTATTTATAAAATCCCATAAAACTGGTTATTTTATTTTTAACAAACAAATTTTTCATATACACTGCGCATGCACAGATGACAGCTATGGTGCATATTATGTAAAAAAATGAGCTCACTGAATTTGACCCTTTTGAGTTTTGATTTTCAGATTTTTTTTTATTTTTAATTATTATGTTGGATTTGCTGGTTGTTGACCACAGAAATTATCATAGAGTAATGAGTATATTGCTACATATATAAGTAAATTATAATGTCTTTTTTTTTAAATAATATGCACCATAGCTGTCATCTGTGCATGCGCAGTGTAGGCGTGAGGTGATGGTTTGCTTATTAGATATAAAATAATTAATAATTGGGAATTCAATTGTTTTAATGATCGAACAATCACCAATAGTCGTCGAACAAACGTTAATTGATCACAATTAATTAATCTGAGCGATAAAAATAAAGATATCTAGTAAGGGTGTCCAACTTAAGGGTGAACATTTGTTTAATTAATTATAAATAAATAAAAGACGAACAAACAATTTTTACATTCGAACATTAATGAACAAACGACGAACAGACAATTAAAAATAAAAAAAATCCGAAAATCAAAACAAGTTGGGTCAAATTCAGTGAGCCCACCTTTTCGTGTACGAGTTGGTCCTCCTTATCGTATTTGAACTCAGCTAACTTCACTCCATTTATAACAGCTATGTTCATATTGAAATTATTTGCACCCCAGCGCTATTGTGGCAGGTAATGGAAACTTTATTTTCAGTATTTTACTGCCACTTTTTCGTGTACGAGTTGGTCCTCCTTATCTCTACCCTCCATATTTCTTAGGTTTACGCGAATATTAGAAATCCTACCCAACCAAATCAGAAATCCGCCAAGATATCCAAATATTATTACCTATATGGTTTTATTTTTAAGTTTGCAGATTCGATATATTTTTCTGACTTATCTTAACGAATGTAAACATTTTAAGTTAACGTATTTAGGTACTATTGATTTGTGAGTAAAATCTTCTAAATCAAACAATAATAACAAGCTTTCAATAGATTATTATAGGAAGGTCATTATTACCGAGTGTCATTCAACATAATCACTGTCCATATCGTTGAAAGTAAATAACTTTGAAGTATTTTAAAGCGTGCACGTTATCGTATCGATATTGCACCGATAAAGTGTAAGTGCTTTTTATATTAAATATTAAATGGCCTTGGGAACGAATTATCTTTATAACTACATAGACTATAAAGATTGCTATTAACTGACTATACTCGTATTTTATTAATTGTAGTCAATCCAATGTTAGTTTAGTACTCTGTACATTACGACGGTTTTATGTAAAAGAGTGTAATATTACACCTTTTCACCTTTTAAGTAATTTCCTTAATTTTGCACGTCTTTTTCATTTCGTGCATAATTTTTCGTCGAAGAGACAGACAAAACTGTTAAAAACTGTTTTTTCTTAATAAGTACTCGTAGGTACTGTGAACACTTTCATAATATACATGAAGAAAAAGCTGTTATTTTGGCATTTCCAACAGATAGGTTTAGTTTTTAATTTTTATTTTATTTGTATATTACAACAAACAATATAACACTCCTTTTTTTTGGGCAGTCGTGTAAAAACATAATTGTTAGACCTCGGTATTAAACTATATCGTACTCTTGTTTCTGTTTTTTTATCATTTCGATAGTTTCATTAACCATTTAATTTAACCTACTTTCTTGTAACACCATGAAGGAAAAATAAACTGTCATTGTTTTGTTTTATCTGTAATTTCATTCATAATCCATTTCCCATTGCTGCTTGTTGTCGTCACGTTTCTCCATTATTCTAAAATTCTTTATACATATATCAATCGTTTTTAAAGTAACGTAGGTATCTATTTTCATATTTTCTTACCGGATTTGCGATGTTCCTTTTAAAACATTATTATCTATCTCCGAGTGTAAATCAAAATTGGTTCAGTCGTTCCGAACAGACAGACAGATAAAAATAAAAAAATGATTTTTTTTAATGTTGCAGTTGGTGGTACCGTATATACTTTCATGTGCATTTAGTGAAAAGCTGTTAATGTGAAATTAATAAAAGACACTTCAATTACTTATGTACTGATTAGAATGATATTATAATATAATAGCTATAACCTTCCTTAATAAACTGGCTATCTAAAGCAAAAATATTTTTTATTAGTGGTTCCTGAGATTAGCGCGTTTAGATATAATAAACTTTGCCTATTTATAATATTAATATAGATAATATTTATGTTATTTTGTGTAAGTATTTTATATATTATGTTATTTTGTGTATGTAAACATGCACGTACTCGTACTTTAACGTTTACTTTATATAATATCAAAATTTACTCATGTACTTAGCATACGAAACGACTCAAGTACTTTACTTTCACAAGCATAATTTTTAAAAATTGGTTATATATGCTTTAACCTGATGAAATTATTATAACATATTGGTATCAAAATTATGATAATTAATGACATTGTATCAAACGTTTGTATATCCATTCATTTAAATCATGGCCATGACGTTTCCCTCGAAACCACGTCGGTTCCTGTCTGTAACAGCCTGCTCTAGTGATTGATGAGGATTGCTCAATAAATATAATGAATGCCTCCACAGTCCACAGCGTATGCGATGTTCGCTACTATGAATCATTGGATAGCTCGCCCTCGGATTTTCACGCATTTAGGCGGATTCCATACATCCTTATTAACTTAAGCCAAGGCTAATTTTAAACTTTGCTACGATAATTAAATAAATGTATTAAAAAATTAATTTATTGGGTCGTGAAGTTCATTTGATCGCGTTATAATGTTGTGTTGTAACTTATAGTTCTTATTAATGGGTATTTTTTAACCATGGAACTTTACTATTTTAGTAGAAGTTTTGAAGTCATAACGTAGTTCACCCATCTGAAGATTTTAATTAACGAATAAACATAATACATACACATATTATATTATATCGAATAAACATAATTATAAAACGATTTTCCAAGTAAATTATGTTGATCTCTCTCATCGATTTAACTATGCGACACCGGGATTTTTTCCAGTATTTACTAAGTATATGACCTTTTTTTTAAAACGGTTTATATCGTTTTTGACAGTAAAACTTAAAAAAGAAATCTGTAAAAGTGAAAATTAAAACGATGACCATTTTCTAGTAGTAATTTCATTAATTTTTCTATATACTCATACTTCATAGAGATTCAGAACGAAGGGCTTTGAAGTAACAATATCTTTAATTAATATTGTAGTTTGCAAGCATAACGGGAAAACGAATTTGGAAAGTAGTTCTAACTAAGATGCAATGCTCTTGTTGGAATGCAACTTGTTCACTTAACGTTAACAGTTATCAGTTAATTAGAACTAATTTGAACATGTCACTTAACTTCATGTAGGCTGGAAGCGAACAACAAGTAACAAAAGAACGAAAAGGCAAATGTATTACATCGAAACATAAGAAAAAGCTTTGGTAGACCCATTTTTCTATAGACTAAGAACCTAAAATTTATTTGCTAACGACTCGCTTCGCTCGGGTTCGTCTCTACGTACCTATGTTCACGGTTAGTATAAGTTTGTGAGATGTTTTCCGGCAATAAAATATAATTATTTTTCCTTACACTTTTAAAACTCTTGTTGATACGGATAACCGGTTATCATCGTACCAAACATCAAAAATCAAAATCAGTCGAATGGTTTTCTTGTGATGCAGTCAGTCATAGACAGAGAAAAAAATCTAAAATAAGTATAAAATTAGCACTAGATGTATCGTTATTAATGATAATATTTTATTGGAATTTTATTACATGTGTGTTTTTATTCATCAAATACCTACGTAATTTATTAAAGCATATTCATAACCTCTGTAGTTACAAAACTAGATAATTGAGTGATCTTTTTGATAAGCAGGAAAAGGATTTCCCACTTATATTACATACATTATACATTTAAATACAAGTAGAACTTAGTTTACTGATAATAATGTTTTAAAAGTGTAAGGAAAATAATTTCAAATGCAAGTAAAACTTAATTGTAATAACATACGTTTACTAGAAACTTATAGGTACATTGTAATGGATATATAGGTACTTAGTAATTATTGCTTGCTGTTTATCGCACGAGCCGATTTTGTGCTGATTAGTTGTCGACGCATCGGTTTCATTTTACTGTTGTGCTAGCTTGTGGCGCCATTACCTTAATTCTAAGTATACATAATTTATTTTCGTGTATATGTCGTTTCTGAGGCGTTTCTTTTGGTTTATTTTGCTGTAAAAATAATCAAATTATGTTTTATTGAAATAGACTTTTACAAGAACTTTAGGACAGTCAGTTTTAAAAATAAATGCCAATAGTGTAAACCTATAAAGCATCTACCAGCTCGGAATGAATTTCTTTTGAAAAAATCTCGACGATAGTCTAGGATATCAGCATTATATATAGATAGAATCGATTAACGCGTCGGATTTATGTAGGTCTTTATGATTTGAAAGCATACTCCTGTCATACAAATATTGTATTATACGACAAATTGACAAAACTCTTTGAATCTTAAATTTTCCTTACTAAACATATTAATTTGACATAGGCTTTAAATTATACCATTGAGTGATACATGCACCACTCTACGCTACGTAATTGTGACGATCATGTGTTATATCATTTTATATTCTTTATTTGTTTTAGTAATTATGATAAACCCAAGAACGTCAAACAACAAAGATACGAAATATTTCGTGACATAATATATAGCGCCACACAACACGTGTTAACTGTTAAACGAGTTAACTGTAACACATGTGTCACGACCGACTGATACGAAACAACTCGAAAGTATTTTAATGAAATACATTCTAATGAAAATTATATATTAGTACCTACTAGCTATTTCCGCGGCTCCGCTCGCACTGATCACGGTGTAAAAATAGAGACTGGTAGTAGAAATAATAAAATAAAACACTGGAGAATTTCTTATCACGTAGGGGAATAAAAAATAGCCTACGATCTATTCTCAGACCTACCAAAAATTCTTAAAAATCGGGCAAGCTACGTCGGAGGAGTTCGATAACAAACACTGTGACACGAGATTTTTATATATATTAAAGAAAGAATAATGTATAAAATAACAAAAATTTTAGCTAAATATGTATAAGAACACTCGTATAACTTGTTCGTGAGCAAGATAAGGCGTATTTTGCTTAGAAAAGTTGGTAGTAAATTTTAACAGCTATTAAATTAAGAAAGCTTCAAACATTTTCTTCTTACTTTGCAGGCAGACTACAATGATGGGTTATCAGTTTTAGCCAAAGTTTTCTAATTAGGTTTTCATAAAAAAATATTATGTAGTAAATCTATGTGTTGGCATATTATATTTATATATTTATGTAAACATTTGTATCATCAAGTGCGTCTTAAATGGAATTTATATCATAAACGTCGGAATCTTTGCCTTAGCTTACACTATATGCCTAGTTATCTAACGAAAACTAAATTAGTTCTTAACTTAGTTAAAATCAACCTATGCCTTGCCACCTACATGTCTGTCTGTGTCTACACCTGTAACAGGTATAAATTCAGAGGACTTACCGGCTATTAGTAAAGCCAATACCTACCTACTACCTTTAGGCCCAACAGAATATTCCCGCGCACTCAACTACGACGCCCCGAAACACAATACTGCTCCCCCAAAGCAAGGTGAACGCACGTTGGGAGGTTTAAAAAACTCCTAACTTAACGTTACTACATAATATCGTGTGCTAAATGTCATTGACAAATTATTTACATTTAACGGTAAAGACATAAAAAGATAACAATTTCTTTTATAACATGTAAGTATCACGTTGACTTACCTTTACCTTGTTTTTTACGATGTTCTGTCTTTAGTGTTCGGTTGGCAAAAGCCGATGTGCCGTAACAAAAATTGTATTTTACGGCGAGGCATCACGGGAGAAGCGGAGAAAAACGATTTGCTAGATCAATTTTTTTAGGTATTTATTACTAAATATCGGTCTCGCAAAAAATAGACGATATACTTAAGGATATTGTCTAAGGAATGTGCTAATTGGTTACACGATAGGGTATACTTTACTCGATCATAAAAAATTCCAAAAACAACCTAATTAAAAGTCTAAATTGAATAATTTGTTAACAAAATTTCTGACTTTGCACATCATTTTTATATGGAAATATTTGTCTTTAAATACTACAGAGAACCTGCTAAAAATTTGGTTTCAAATGAAGTCCTATATTTTTTAATTAATTTTTTTACACAAAACTTGAACATTTCCCAGCGGTTTGACAAGAATCCGCGCCGCCCGCTACCCCGTCAGTCGCAATCGGGCGCTTGCCAACGTAAGACGTTTGCCAAGATTTTCTCCGCTCGTACTTACGTTCGCGCCACAGCATAATAATTAAATATGGCTAATAAAAAAATAAAGTTAGGAGGAAATCAGTGTTAATAGCTAAGAAAAGGACTGGAAAAGAGAATTATAAGAAACGCTATGTAAATTACTCTCGTTTTATAGGAAAATGTTTAATTATTTTAAAAGGTGGTTATTTTTTTTTAATTTTTGAAGTTATACTTCTTTAGGCGTGATATGAAAAAATTATGAGAGTGGAATTTTATGATGCGCGCGCAGCACCGTCACACGAAAATCTACATGTTGAAGTTAGCTATAGTCAATATTTTAGTTTTTTTTTTTCAACAATGACATGCCCGTGTCATTTTCCAGGTTTCTCGGGGTGCTGATTGCGAAAATAAGATCCATTTTCAAATCCAAGATGGCGGACATCTGGTTTTTTTTTCAATAATGACATGGGTGTCATTTTCAAGGTTTCTCGGGGTGCTGATTGCGAAAATGAGGCCCATTTTCAAATCCAAGATGGCGGACATCCGGTTTTTTTTTCAATAATGCCATGGGTGTCATTTTCGAGGTTTCTCGGGGTACTGATTGCGAAAATGAGGTCCATTTTCAAATCCAAGATGGCGGACATCTGGTATTTTTTCAATAATGACATGGGTGTCATTTTCGAGGTTTCTTGGGGTGCTGATTGCGAAAATGAGGTCCATTTTCAAATCCAAGATGACGGACATCCGTTTTTTTTCAATAATGACATGGGTGTCATTTTCGAGGTTTCTCGGGGTGCTGATTGCGAAAATGAGGTCCATTTTCAAATCCAAGATGGCGGATATCCGTTTTTTTTTTCAATAATGACATAGGGTGTCATTTTTGAAGTTTCTCAGGGTGCTGATTGCGAAAATGAGGTCCATTTTCAAATCAATGATGGCGGATATCCGTTTTTTTTTCAATAATGACATGGGTGTCATTTTTGAAGTTTCTCAGGGTGCTGATTGCGAAAATGAGGTCCATTTTCAAATCCAAGATGGCAGACATCCGGTTTTTTTTTTCAATAATGACATGGGTGTCATTTTCGAGGTTTCTCGGGGTGCTGATTGCGAAAATGAGGTCCATTTTCAAATCTAAGATGGCGGAGCTGAATTGAATATATTATTTACTATTCGTAAATAGTAGTGAAAAAACTTGTGCTTATATACTTTTTCAAGTGGTCCGTAACTTCTCAATAACTTCGTAAGCGTGTACATAAGTACACACACACTTTTTTATTTATTACTAACGACTCACCCTAACTTCGCTTGGGTTCGTCCCTAGATTTAGCGAGAGCGAAGCCGCGGGTTCCGCTAGTTAATATACTAAAACCTTCCTCGAAAACCACTCTATTCATTGGTGAAAACTGCATTTCATGCAGTAGATTTTGTTTATATCGTTTGAAAATGGACCTCATTTTCGTAATCAGCACCCCGAGAAACCTCGAAAATGACACCCATGTCATTATTGAAAAAAAAAACCGGATATCCGCCATCTTGGATTTGAAAATGGACCTCATTTTCGCAATCAGCACCCCGAGAAACCTCGAAAATGACACCCATGTCATTATTGAAAAAAAAAACGGATATCCGCCATCATTGATTTGAAAATGGACCTCATTTTCGCAATCAGCACCCTGAGAAACTTCAAAAATGACACCCTATGTCATTATTGAAAAAAAAAACGGATATCCGCCATCTTGGATTTGAAAATGGACCTCATTTTCGCAATCAGCACCCCGAGAAACCTCGAAAATGACACCCATGTCATTATTGAAAAAAAAACGGATGTCCGTCATCTTGGATTTGAAAATGGACCTCATTTTCGCAATCAGCACCCTGAGAAACTTCGAAAATGACACCCATGTCATTATTGAAAAAAAACCGGATATCCGCTATCTTGGATTTGAAAATGGACCTCATTTTCGCAATCAGCACCCCGAGAAACCTCGAAAATGACACCCATGTCATTATTGAAAAAACAGGATGTCCGCCATCTTGGATTTGAAAATGGACCTCATTTTCGCAATCAGCACGCTGAGAAACTTCGAAAATGACACCCATGTCATTATTGATAGAAAACCGGGTGTCCGCCATCTTGGATTTGAAAATGGACCTCATTTTCGCAATCAGCACCCCGAGAAACCTCGAAAATGACACCCATGTCATTGTTGAAAAAAAAAACCAAAATGTTGACTATAGCTAACTTCAAAGTGTTGACTATAGCTAACTTCATGGTGTGGTTTTTTCCTGACGGTGTGCGCGCGCATCGTTAAAATTTACTCTCATCATTTTTCCCTAACGCGCCAAAAGAAGTATAAGTTCAAAACTACATAATTTCAGGTTGTTCCCTAGGTACGGGAGTATGTAGGATAATTTTTTTACAAACTTTGAATGTCTTATTTATTTATGTATCTAATTAAAAGCCTAAAACAACTCCAACCCCTAACAGACTTTTTTTAGTCTTGAAAAGTATGTCGGATGTCCTTCCTCAGTGTACCTTTCAATCGGTTGAGTACATACATACAGACAAAGTTACTTTCGCATTTATAATATTAGTAAGTAGTAATAAATAAAACTACATAATTTTCTAAAAATATATAAGTATATCTACTCGTAAGTTAATAAAGTAATAAATAATTACTAAGCTTATTTAAAAATGACAAAAATAATATTTAACATTGTCTACATAATAAAAGTTGATCATAGTCAGACGAAATATTTTAAGCTGTGGCTTATTGCTAACGTTACGAGACGCGCGGGCGGCCCCCCACACCTCACCACCTAAAATCCTAGCTTGCGTCGTGATGCCTCGCCTTACGTAGTCGCTCCGCCTATAAAGTTGGTACTGCTCACAGCCTTTGTTTTGCTTAATTACAAATTATAATTAAATATCTTGATTTCTCATTAAAATGTTTATGGTTAAATTATATTTAATATATAACATTAAAAAAAGTAAGTATAAAACACTTCGATTGTTTTTACGACTTTTTAATTATAAATTAAAAAAATAATTTTTAATTATAAAATAAATTTAGTATAAATTAATAGAATAAATATTATTTCTTAAGTTTTCAAAACAAATGCTTATAACAAGCTCATTAATTATAATTTAAAAATTAAATTATATTTAGCAAATGAACAAAATATGAAATATCTACAAAATATTTGCATATTATGTTGGGAGTTGGGACATATTAGAAGAAGAAGAAGTCTTAAATATCTTATCTTTAAGGAGATACCCTTTGAATTTAAATTTTCATAATTATTTTATATTAAGCGAATAGGACTAATTCATGGAATCCTTTACAAAATGGTTTTCGCACGAGTGCGAGCGTTCGTGATTGAGGTTTTCTACGTCTAAACCATTCTCGGTCAACAACCGGCGCTTTGCAAATTTTTTTGCCATACCGAAAAATAATCAAAAGACGTCTTCACGCTTTGGATTAACATTAAATGATTTTTCTTAAACAGTTCTTTGATCTGTGCCATTAATTTATTTGCAATTTATAAGATATTAAATGAGAAGGATAAGAAAAATTGACATAATTGTTTTTGTTATTTTAATGGTTTGGAGCCTTTGATCAATATATACTAGAAATTATTATAGATTTATTTTTCTCTTGCAACCCAGCCTCACTCTGCTCAGGTCCCTAGGAACGTTTTATCGGCTAGATTATGAACATGTATGTACAAAAACTTCTCAGACCGAAAAATATGTCAGTATTTTTCCACACTAAAATTAAATAAAAAAAAAGTATTCTATAATTATGCAGATCCGGATAACCAGCTATCTTCATACCCAATTTTATCAGAATCTGTTCAGTATTTTGGTCATGATTCGTCCCCTGATAGACATAATGACACGGAAAATATTTAATGTTGCATATTATATAGTATGTTATTATGGGTAGATACAGATGAAAGTGAGTTAATTACTAAAATACGAATAAATCGAGTCGATCGAGACGAAAGAGATCGTAAGGGTCGACGCAACCGAGCAATAACATTGTATATCCACATGTACATGTAGGCAAAGCCTCCCCTTTTCTCTCCCTCTAAGTCACTGCCCCTTTAATTGCGAACGTTTGTAACTCTATTATATTGGCTGTACATTGGCAGGCCGGTTTTATATCGACACCTTTTAGACAGCCTTTACGGCTGAATAATCTATTTTATGAAGGAAATGGAAATATTTTTTGATTCAATTCAATATTTTGTGTGGCTTAGACGTGCCATTAAAGTACATTGTTTTTTGATCATGAATACTCTTTCTGTGGTGGTAGTGGGTTTGAGGGTAATTTAAATAGGTATATGGTGAAAACTAACACTAAAACAAATAAACATGGGTTTTCGACGCCACATCAAAATGAAAATTACCATAGCTTATTATCTACATATTATAACTCGAATTAAAATGATTACATAAATACTAGTCAGTATTTGAACAAAAAATGCATTATATGAGAAATTTTATTACAGAACTACAAAAAATCACAGAAAAACTAAAATTGTTAATTGCTATTTTAGTTTCATTCGGATTGGTCGAGCGCGTGCTCGTTGTTGCTAGAAAAAGATCGATCACCTCGTATGCTCCACTGGTGATTGCGTCATTTTACAGTGCAAAAAAATAAACGCACAACAAGTGTTATTAACACCTATATTCGCATTTGCTTTAATAAACGTAAAACTATTAGTGCATACCTTTTAACATAATTAATGGCTACGCTATTGTGACTGCTGTCGTGTTGTTCTTGTTGGCAATCCCTCTACTGTTTTGAAGTAAAATTATGGACTGAGAAAAAAATAATTTTTACCTATCCTATCGGTATATAAACGGTAGGGAAGCAAATTTAGGCAACAGTGAAGCGGGTACAAAATTCAAATTCCGGGTTTCGCGCATCTCTGATATTTTTATGTTCTAGCCATTTAAAACTTTGAGCATTTTTACGGTGAAGGAAAACATTGTGAGGAAGTCTGTATGTCATAGACTGTAACAAATTTTAGAAAGACGGGTGCAGACCGCCAGCCCGCACTTGGCTACCATTTGGGACTATTGCCTGAACTCCCTCACGTTTAAACAATCTTTAAAATCGGTAACCAAACAATAATAAAAATATGCAATCATAGTTTTAATTTTAAATCAACTCTTGACAGCTTTTTCAATTTCGGTGCCATTATTTTCCACTTATATTCGAAAATACACTTTAGCCCAGTCATATTAGGTAAAAAAAGGGAATTTATTTTAGCAATTTATAGCTTATTATCTCTCGGAATGAGAGATAATAAGCTATAAATTGGTATAAACCTTTGTTTTGTCGTTCTAAATGTTGTCTCAAAAGTCACAAATGATACCGTGTCCGCGTCTTAAGATATTGAAGGTCAAAGGTCATAAAAATTGGTTTTTCGTGAATATCTCGCTTTCTATTGCTTAAATGATATTTTTACCCATAATAAAAGTTGTAGAGTATAAAATTCTCTACAATTTTCGTTTCATGTTTTTTTTAATACGATCAACCGTTTTTGAGGTAGAGCGCGAAGAGTGTGCAGCGCACAGTCATATATGGTCCAATGCAAGGTCAAGCGTGAGTTACGGTTATCAGTACGTTATATAAAGTCTATTATTTATTAAATTATTATAATTATTAAACAATGGCCATTATTTATGTACTAATTATTAATTGTTGATATTTTATTAAAATCAGTAACTTAATTATTTATATTTAACTATTCAACTATAGTATATTATTAATTCTGGAATATATATTTTCAGTTAAAACGTCATTCAAACGTGGTTAGGGAATGACTTAGAACCTCAAGAATGGGGCTGGATGCTTGAAAATGGAATCCTGGAGCCCATAAGAACGTTATTACCTCCAGCACCAACCGAACTACTAAATATAATATTTTGCAATTGCAAAAGTGGTTGTGGTTCCCGCTGTGGATGCCGAAAATCAGGGCTACTATGTTCTTTAGCTTGTGGCCAGTGCAATGGACAAGCTTGCCTGAACGCTGCACAATATCCAACGTACTGATAACCGTAACTCACGCTTGACCTTGCATTGGACCATATATGACTGTTCGCTGCGCACTCTTCGCATGTAGCAATATACTCTATGCTCTTCGCACTGTACCTCAAAAACGGTTGATCGTATTAAAAAAAACATGAAACGAAAATTGTAGAGAATTTTATACTCTACAACTTTTATTATGGGTAAAAATATCATTTAAGCAATAGAAAGCGAGATATTCACGAAAAACCAATTTTTATGACCTTTGACCTTCAATATCTTAAGACGCGGACACGGTATCATTTGTGACTTTTGAGACAACATTTAGAACGACAAAACAAAGGTTTATACCAATTTATAGCTTATTATCTTTCATTCCGAGGTGAAACCCCTAAAATGACTGGGCTACTTGTATTCGAAGTTCGAACACATCATCGTGACATCGGGATTCCCGTTTTTACCGGGTAATAATTTTGCCCTAGTGTGACAAAAGTTGATAAATCAAGAAATCAATTAGGTTCAAGTTATCAAATAGGTACATCAAGTTGTATATGTTTACGTAAACGAGATAATTCGCTTTTCCTAAAAAAATTGAGATAGGTCACGTTATCTATAAACAATACGTATGCTTTCGCTCAAAAGGGCGTGAATTTTGGCGTGAAAAATATATTTTATGCCTTTAATAACTCAAAATGTAGACATAGAATTTTCTTTAAAATTTAGGGTGCTTTGAATTGTACAGAAAAATGAATCTAATACTTTTTTAAATATGACACTACTTTGATTACTAATCTTGATTTTTGATAGCGAGAACATTAAATATAACCCCCGTACAATACAAAATAATTGAAACGAAAAATGTATAATTATATAAATTAGTCATAAATCATAATTGTTACTCGTGAATGGTTTTATCTTTTTACATTGTTCGCGTGTGCAGGAGTTGTGTTTGATTCTCGTTGCTATGGCGCCTCCGGCCGATAACAAGTGACTCAACATGTAATTGCAATTTGTCTGGGATAGTTACACCAAAATTCATGATGTAAATGTAAATGTAATCAGCCCTTTTTAACGTCCCACTGCTGGGCACGGGCCTCCCTCAATACAAGGGGGATCAGGCAATAGTCCACCGCGCTGGCCAAGTGTCTGTTGGCGGACTTCACATGTCTTTCGAAAACTTGCTAGGTTTTTCTAAGACATGCAGGTTTCCTCACGATGTTTTCCTTCACCATAAGACAAGTGGTGATCATGTTAGAAAATGATTCGCACATGAAAATATCAGAGGTGCGAGACACGGATTTGAACCCGCATCACTTGGTTATCCAAACGAGCGCGTTAACCACTGGGCCACCACTGCCTTAACATTCATGATAGTTCACTCCTAAATGAAATCACATTTTGGTTATTCATTTGCATCGTCCTCTGGAGTCGCGTCTTTGAGTTCTGCTGGGGGTATTTAGTTGTGTTACGAATGTTTGTTTTCTAATCAAGGGTGTTTATATTTATAATATCCCAACATGTAAACGTTTTAATTTCTTCATAATTATATTTTACTATGTGTATTCTATCTTAACCGTAAATATTAAACCTTTTATTATTTAATATACGAAGCTACGCACAAGGCACGCGGAATAATTAATTTATTACCTGAAATGAGGTTAATCAGGAAACTTTTAAGACTCTCCCGTCTTAATTGGCTCTGTTAATCTAACAACAAACTTTCTTAGTTAAGACTTAGAGATCTTCTACCTCGGTCTTTCCCAATCATTGTTCTGCCATGGCCGGGTAATTTTCACATTGCTCCTTCGTGACCCACTTAATAATTTTAAACAAAAGCTGGTTTCATTAGGTAAAATAATACACATTTATTAACAATATTATAAAACAAAGACTTCTGCCGCGTCTGTCTGTCTGTCTGTCTGTTCGCGATAAACTCAAAAACTACTGCGTCGATTTTCATGCTGTTTTCACCAATGGATAGAGTGCTTCTCCAGGAAGGTTTTAATATATAATTTGTCAAGTTTTTATTTACATTAACTAAAATATAATGATTCTGTTGGAGGTGTCGGAAAAAGAGTAAGCCGTCTTTGAGATTCCAACGAATACGATGCCTAAACCCCCCAAATAAAAATGGTTCATTAATATATACTGCGATGCGTCTATCGATAGTAGGTATTATTTTTTAAAACAAAACGGGGTCTTTTATTTTGATGGTCCGGTACCCGGTCGCGTCCCAGCAAATGGGAACTGCTGTTCTACCTCTTAATAAGAGGCTCTTATCCTTTCTTATACTGTTAAGCTCATCGACAGATAGTTTGCAGAGCTTCCTTATACAATTAATCATTTTTAGAATAAAATGTTAGGTAATTATATTCTTTTACACTTGCATCATCAGTATTTGTATTTTTATTGGAAACATGCATTATATTTTAATTATAGATTGTTTCTTAAAAATTTACAAAACATTCAAAACGAAAGTTGATACATTGTTATTACGATTACGTCAATTTTTTGGTTAATGGAAGATTTTTGTTAACAACTACCTATACGATAATCAAACCTTTAGGTATTTCAACACGATTTCCCATAATTGCCATAAATTGTAATAATATAATTAGTTCTTCCAAATCACGGAATGCAAAGTACAAATTAACATATAATTTGGTCTGATTGATGTAATTTTAGCTTTTCCTTTATAAAGTAGCTTGCAGTAATAAAACTTTTTTTTTCAATTATCTCTCTCTCTCTATTTATCTCTATCTCTAGTTTATTTTTCAATAAGATGAACCAGTTAACATTTATCAATTACCTTTGAAAAATGTAACCCAGAAATATTCGTCATGTAAGTTGAGCATGTCAAGAAATATTGGACTTTCCGCTTTTATCAGTGTCATATTATCGCAAAGACTTTGATTTTTAATTATATAGTTTTATAAGATTTTATTTATCGTAACTTATCGGCCATTCACATTGTTCAAGAAGCAAATATAATTACAGAACATTGAAAATAATGATCCAGTTCAGGGTTTTTTTTAGAATTAGATCAATAGTTAATTTGTATATAACTAATAGTAGCAAATAGCCATATTATCGGGCATGCTAATTATTAACCCAGCTGTAACGTAATGCTTACACAAGTGAGCACGCGAAGGTCGCTCTCAATGATATAATGGGTACAATTAAGGCAGATTTTACTCTCCAAATGCAATGCCTCAAACTTAATTACATCCTTTCAGTTTGTTGTTTCTTACTGTTATGCAAATTCTAGACGAAGCTGCACAGCAATTATATAGTGTTATGGAAATAACAATGATATGTATGATAATAGTAATGTTACTGGATTACAGTTTGAAATAACTGCGTCTGTTTGTTCCAGATTATGTAAGACCGGTCTAGACACGGGTGGCAAAATACTTTCACGCAGTCTTCCATTTCTGCGGTCTTTTAAAAGTAAGTCTTGTGCTGTTATTTTTATACCTATGTTATTTATGTAGGTACATAAAAAAATGAAATATTGTTCGTTGGTGAGCACATCGTTCGTAAAATAAAAGTGCCTATAATATAACAATTTTTAATACTTCTGATGTTTAATATTTATATGTTCAAATATAAATCTTAGATTTTTTTAGAATTTTTTCTTATAACTTTGTTTCGTATACATACGATAACGGATATAATATGCAGTACTGATCTCATCTGTATATAGTGTAAAAACTTGACAGATATTTATGAGACGGTTCCTGTTAAACGTTTTGTTGGTTTATCAAAATTTGTTTGCATACATTTTTTCTTCTATATAGCGTCAACTTTTAACCTTCTGAAGTAAAGCCGCTAAGTAGTAACTGAATGATCACGTCGTCACCAGTCACTTGTCCTCGAGATCTGATAAGCTATCAAGGAGCTGACTATGTCGATTATTGCCCACTTTGATATTATCAACCATATCTTACTAGGAAATGCGGACTGCTATATGATTATTTCACTCAAGTTGAATATGCTAATAATTGTTGATACTAATTTTCATGATAACAATCACATGAATAACGGTCCAATTTTTCTTATGTTCTATGTTCTTTATTCTGGGCACAGAAACCAAATTTTCCTTTTATAATAACATGTAAAGTAGCATTTGCCTGTGGCTGCGCTCGTAGTTTGTTTATTTAGTGCTTTCGTGTACAACTAATAAAGAAGCAAAACAAACTGTTCTTATATCACTTATAAATGAGTATGGATTAAGTATTGCACAACAAAATGAACGTTTCAAACCATAATTTATCAAAACAATTAAAAATATCTAAATGAACACAGTCAAATTCCTTTCCAGGCTAACGACATCAGCCGATATGCGCCTGATCCGCCCAAACCGGCACCGCAGTGACAACGTTAACGCCAAATTAATCGTTCCACCACTTTACTTATCTACGTAGTTAGTTAGTTCATTTACACGTGCGTTGTGAAACACACATGTGAAGTGAGGTGTGAGTGTCAGTGCTATAGTAATCGGGTCGAACCGGCCCGATGTTGGAGTCATGGCGTTCATGACGAAGAAAAAGAGATATAAGTTTGAGGTGCAGTGTTGCTTGGAAGAACTGACGGAGGTTCCCTTCGTGTCCGCCGTGCTCTTCGCCAAGGTGCGTCTGCTCGACGGTGGCAACTTTCAGGATCATTCTAGCAGGTTAGTTGTTTATGCCTGAAACTTAACAATTTTAAATTGTCTTCGTTGTAAAGGAACTATATATATATATATATATATATATATATATATATATATATATATATAATCATTGGAATATATTATTATTATATTAATTGGAATGTAGGTGTTTTTTTACGGACATTACTAATATTTTTGTTATGGGTTTATAGATTAGGTAATAACTAGTAACTTTAAACGTAATAAAATAAGTATGTCACGAACGTCATGTCGGGAATAAAAACGTTAAAGTAAAACCGTGATAAAATCTAAGAATTAATTTAAACTGTCCTAGTAAACATTTTTTACAGTGTACACAGCTTTATCTGAGCTTAAAGAGCTTTCCCTATACAAAATTACCTATTTAATACCAGTTCTTCTATGGGTAAATTTTGTTGAGTACAAAGCTTTAGAAATATCGAACGAAAAATAAGAACAAACTTAGATAAAATATATAAAAGAGTCTGTAATACCTTTTTATTACCTTGTTTGAATTTCTTGAACATTTATGAATTCACGAAGAATAAGTGTAATAAAGAGAAAGGACACACGTCTACCTACTAATAGATTTTTATGTTAAACTAGCGACTTGCTCTCGCTTCGCTTGGATGCGTCCCGGGGCACGTATTAATTTTTTTGGGTGGAAGTAATTCTTTTTCTAAAATTAAAGTAAATAAAGTTTTTTTACATCAGCTATTTGCCCGCAAAAGTTGCGTTCAAATGACGCCAGCGGTTTCCAAGATTACCAGGAACAAACAGACAGACAAACATTTTATAAGTTATGTTAAGTTGTTTGTAATAATGAGTACCGTAAATAATTTCATATGCATTAATGTACAAATCTGTTATTAATATTACCCATAAACACTTCAATTTAATTATCTGTATAGATTATTATCTACCTATTCTACGTTTTCATACAAGAAATATTTTATAATAAAGCGTTAATTACAGTAGAAAATATAAACTTATTCTATAACTCGTTGCTCTAAGAATTTTTCATTGGATTATGGATACGCCACTAACTATGATGCAAGTATGTAATATCGACATAAAAGTGCGATAAATGAACTCACGGTGCAAGATTTAGAGACAGGTGCCACTACGCCCGGCATTGCGCAACGCTTCCTCATTCAGTTGTACACCCCGATGGAGAATGCACCTAATTGACGATCGATCTTTCATTATTGAAAAACGTCAAGGAAATTGAAAGTTGATTTATGGCAATATGAAAGAAAAAATTAATAAAAATTAATTTTAATTTATTTCTATCAGTAAATCTTATATCATAGGGTCGTTAAAAACATCGGTTACCGTTTTTTCTGTCAAATCACGGCAAATATTAAAGACTGAGACAGTGATAAACCACTAATGTACGAGTTCAAAGAATGAAAAATGAGTTCAGCCATTATTGAGTAGTTAATAAACTAAAAACCCCAATCTTCTAAATCTAATATAGGCATTAGTACTAATTAATTATATAAACATACTCGTACTGTAAATTATATTTAAACAATGTCTATGTATTGCTAGTTAAATTACAATATTATCTAGTTACTGTAGTTAAATAAGTGATAGATGATAACAGCGGCGAGGCTAACAATTGCCCATCAATCACTATCAAACGCAAATGAAATTTAATAATTTACATCGGCAGATTGCTTGGTTATGTCAGTTTAACTAATATTGCATTTGTTTGATACGATTTATTTGTAACGAATAGTGTTTTTGCACCAAAAATTTTTATTGTAAATCCTGAACGAAGGCTTTTTTGTTACTTGAAGGTAGTCACATCGTGGTGCTAATTTGTGTAAATAAAGGATGCGCGTGGTTTATGACTCACTACGATGATATAACTTGTAATTAGATGAGAATTTACTCCTCGCTTGTTTCGTATTATATATTTTAAAATAAAGATCCGTGTATGTCTGTTGGTCTATCTGATTGAACGCGAGAAACTCAAAAACTATATAGGTAAAATGCGGTTTTCACGTGGGGGCAGATTCAATCATGAAGAAGGTTTAGGTGTATATTTTATTAAATTTTATGAGAATTGGTAACTCGATTTTGGGTTCTATTTATTTCATACACTTTGAAATAATTGTAGTTTTTTTTAAATTGGTCTGTTATTTTCAAAAACAATCCGGCCACAAATTTATTAAAGACATCTCAAAATTCTCTATTATAATAATTATAAGTTACAAATCATAATATTTATTTATAAAATAACATATTACTCATAGTTTGTTCCGTAAGTAAGAGGAACTAAACGATAAATTTCGCCGGATGGAATTCCAGAAGTGTCGACACGACGAGTGAGTTCCGATCAGCGGAAGCGATGCAGTTATCCAATCGCGAAGGCTATAATACACTAGAGAATAGAAATTATTATTTACTACATGTAATAATAGCTTTTACAGAAGGTTTCGGCAAATAGTGTATATTGTTTGACGATTAATGTTATTTTGACGTAAGAAATCAAGGGTCTCCCCTGAGGTCAGGATCTTCTTTTCTCTTTTTGGGTGTACAATAATGAGTTATTAATTATTATCTTATCTTCTAAGATAATATTATAGTTAATTATCCGTAGCCAGTGAAAATATAATATCTACCCTACATCCCCTTTACCCTTAGCCAGCTGGTGACCTTTTCCTTCCGTTGTTTAATGATCGCGTTTCAATAGATAAACACGTTCTTTGTGGGTACACAATACACATATTGTGAGTGTACTTTATAGGTTAACTAAACACATACGTGTTGTTATGTTGTCTTCTACAAATTGAATCTATTACTATTTGATTTCATTCCTATTATAGACTGTATCGATTAGTACGATTTATTTTTAACTGGTTCGATTACCGGTTCACGTGACATTTTAAATTAATATTCATGGAGTTCTTATATTAATAAAATAATAATATGTACAAACGAATGTTTCCTTTAAGGAAAACTTGATGTCTTCAATATGAAAAGTACTTTTCTTCGATGTCCTTTCTATTCGTTTCACTGTACAAAATCATAATATTATTACTTAAATATTAATTTACGGATATTTACTTAGAAGTATAGCGTAACAGTTAGCGATATACCGAATTCTATCTTAATATGGATATTATAGCGGTTAATTAAACACTTGAGCTATTTTCACTTGTCATAATATTATAGACAAGTTACGCCCTCGTCTGATGGGAAGTGGGTAGTTAGGGACCCTCTGGATGCAGAAGAATGCGGAGGCGTCCGGCTCCGAGCCTCGTAATTGAAGCTTACCAGATGCATATGAGCTTCAAATCAGATTGAACGCGATGCCTACATAGAAATCCCTAGAGTCTAGCCATTTGGCGTCTGCCTTGGATGGATAGTGAAATTTAGACACAAAGGATTTGGTCCATATAACATATTATATTAATTAATTGAACTAAAAAAAGATATCTTTTAATAAAATTATGGTAGGTATTTTTAGTTTTCTTTAGCCATTCGTAAAAATTGGGTACGTCCTAAAGGACGTACGAAGAACTTTTAAAAAGTTCGAATTATTTAAAAACAAAACATTTAATTATATGCACATTTTATAATGTCCACTAACAGAAAATCATAGTTTCATATTTCATACATTATTATGTATAATTTCATATTTCTCGTCTGAATAAATTGTTCCAAATAGTGGTCAAGTTGAATACTTTAAACCGTTATTGTAGTGTTACATTTCATATTGTCAAATTCGTGTGTCACAGTAACGAAACAAATGATTGATGATGATATTAATAATCAAATAACGGTTTGTTGAGTGCTTCTCTATCAATATCATTCCATTAAAATACCATCATCAGTATTGATAGTATTTTAACATGATAAAACATTAATCAAAGAATATAAACATTGATATTTCTTGATGTTGTACCAAAAAATTATGATTTACTATGAAATTTTAATTTAATTAATTTTATTATAAATATTTAATACCTTAATTTGTCAAATGACGTACTAAAAGTTTAAATTGAAATATTTTTTATTACGTTTTTTTTCGCATCCGCCGTCCTATTTTGGTACTTTTCACCGAATACTCCACTTAGTTCCACCGACTGAACGAAATGTTTATTACTATCGTGTTAATTGCTTCTAATTCCAAGTGTTTACCAATTAGATAAGATGTTTTTGTCGTTATTAATTGGTGTTTATATTACAGTGTGACTTCTTTTAATTGTACTATTTACTAATAACAACTCCCATCCACTGATTAAAATTAAAGCCACTTTAATGAATGTTGAATCTTTTTAAATCTTTTTTTTTATAAGGGATCTTATTGAAATAAGGATGCAAAAATCTTGGATTGAAATTAGTAAGTATTTTCAATACATTTCAATTTTTTACTCTGAGACCCATGCGCATAGTGCTCTCGCGCTCGCACTCCCGGCTGAATAATTTTGTGTTTAGGGGATGTTTGGTCACTCGAATTTGTCTGACTGATGAAATATAACTTTGTAATAGTTACTTGAATAACATATTTAAAAGTCAGACATGAAAAAATAAGTAAAGTTCATTAATTTTTTGTCGAGCTTTAAAGCGTCTGACAAAAGCTCTGGCCCATGAAAAGTGTCTGACACTTTATAATTCTAGTTTAGAATAATATTCTACAAAATATATATAAAAATCAGCCATACAAATTTAAGTAAGATAACTCATATTTTTAGTTACCTTTCTCACCTGGTACCTGCCCAGGTGTCACAGGACAAGCTCCACAAGTAGGCAGGTATTTAAAAGTATACTAGACGCTACTAAGTCGTAAAGGTTTCATCCATGTGAAAATAAGTTATGTCAGAAAGCTCTGGGATCTTAATCTATATATTATGTGCCGACAGACAGAGAAGATATTTATGTTTAGGAATACCTTGCAAGTTTTGCCATATAATATGTGCAATAATAGGTATGTGCAAGTACTAATGGAATTATTGATGAATCAAAACTATTTAAATAAAGGTATGCATCAGTAACATGTTTTATATAGCATATACCTATGTAACACAATTTTCTTTAAGCAGAAATTTTATTTTAATTAGCTTAGATAATATCGTCCAATCAACCGTAGTATTTCAGATTTTTATCATGTCATATTTTACAAAATTGCACGTCATACAACCGACCGAATTATAAAAAAACGAGAACACGCTGTTAGCCTCGATGTGTATTACTTAACTATCGGTAAAGTTTTTATCGTACTCGTTGATATAATGAAGGTGAATTAATTAGAAATGTTGGCCAAGGCGATGCCTGCGAAGTTCCCAAGGCTCGCAGTATGGCAACAAGCCAGGTTCGTATCAATGATTACCTCTATTATTATCCACCGTAAACAAGGAAGTTAATTTTATAAATCTATTCGTATATATACTAATTAAAGCAAAGTCTGAAGTGCTATGGTCTTTTATTTGAGGATGAATGTTACATACGAGTATGTATGTACGCCCATTACATTTTTCACCATGCTGACAAGTGTGTGTTGGCTGTCTACAATTCTCTTTCGAAGACTTGCTTGGTTCTCTCAGGCACGCCAGGTTACCTCACGACGATTTTTTTAACCGTAAGACAAGTAGTAATCGTGTTAGAAATGATTCGCACACGAAAATATTACAGGTGTAACTCGGTTTTGCTGATTCGCGTCACCATTGGACTACCACTGCCTAATATAAATCCATACTAATATTATAAATGCGAAAGTAACTCTGTCTTTCTGTCTGTCTGTCTGTCTGTCTGTTACCTTTTCACGCCTAAACCACCCAACCGATTTTGCTGAAATTTGGTATGTAGATAGTTTGCATTCATGAGAAGGAAATAGGCATATTATTTTTTGGAAATTCAACCCCTAAAAGGGTTAAAAGGGGTGGCAAAGTTTGTATGAGAAAAATATTTTTATTGCACATTTTTGCATGAAACTTTGAATTAATGCTTTTTAGTACAAATGATGAAACACGTGTTTCAGGGTTTTTCGAAATTCACCCCCATTGGGGGTTAAAGGGGGTGGCTAAGTTTGTATGGGAAATTTAATTCTATTGAAATATTTTGCGTGACACTGAAATAATGCTCTGCAATACAAATTATGAGATACGTATCTAAGCGTTTTTTGAAAATCAACCCCTATGGGGGTTAACGGGGGTGGCACAATTTGCGTAGGAAAAATATTTAACAGTAATTTTTACCATAAGTCCATAACAATGAACCACATACATCAGTTTATCATTAACGAAAAACACACAAAGAAATTATGATACACATAGTAGCAAATTTGGTTAAAAATAGGAAATAAGTTTTAGAAAGCGCAGCAGTGGCGGCACGGCAGGATGCTACACAGTAGTTTTCAGAAAAGAGGGCCAGAACTTTAAATGGGGAATCAGTCCTTGGTACATTATAAGTAACAGTATATAAGCAAAAATGTTTATTTTATTCACTCTTAGTGCGAGCGAAGCCGCGGGCACCGCTAGTTATATATAAATTAAACAGCTTCGCTGAACGCGATTATCATGTTTATTGCGTATTGGTTGCCATAGTGAATGCATTTACCGTATCTGTTATTTAAAATTGTTTTTTGACGATCCCATTAGAAATACGGTACTTCCGCGGCACTATCTCGTGTCGTAGGCATTCGATAGCTTTGTTATTTTTTAATGACAGGCCGATGATAACCTAATGGCCTGATTAGATAAGCCGATGCATTTTTAACTCGTATTTTGCTGCAGCTCATATTAAGGAACGTTGGCATGCTA
Organism: Boloria euphrosyne; assembly: GCA_951802675.2. Classification (NCBI taxonomy): domain Eukaryota; kingdom Metazoa; phylum Arthropoda; class Insecta; order Lepidoptera; family Nymphalidae; genus Boloria; species Boloria euphrosyne. Next base: position 15,532,310 of record OX637871.1, read on the forward strand.
ACAATCTATTGACAAAATGGAGATGTCAATGTGTGTTTTTTTATTCTCTACGATATTTTTGAGACACTTCCTACACTTTTTACTTGTAATCATTTAGTTACTTTGTATTAATTAAGTTTAAAAATATCTAAAACTATTTAAAATAAAATCAGATTACAGTTGTATATATGTCGCTAATTAACCTATGATTAGTCACGGGGTCAACGACACACAGTTCACATTCAACTAACTAACTAGGCTAACGTCCACGCTACCAATAAGCCTAAATCGAGATGAAAAGATGTTACTGATTGATCTGCGCGAAACTAGACTAGACTGCTTTCGAATAATCAATTGTTAAAGATGTCGCTTTGTGAACGGAATGATCCAAGCTTGTTTTTTTTTATTTCTATATATATTTATAAAAGTATGATAAAGTTCTTTTCATCGTCCCACTGCTTGGCACGAGGGTCTACTTTCAATATGAGTGGGATCAGATTTGAACCCGCTTCACTCAATTGACAAAGCAAGCGCTAGCTAGCTAGCTAGGCTACCACTTCCGATATTTAAAAAAACTATAATTTAAGAGATATTTTACTTTTCTTTTCTATTATATTATTGTTAAAAAATAATATACAATGTATTTTCATAACTAATTCTCGTCAAAACTTTCATATTCCCTGCAGCCTTTCAAGATTCGATCAATTTGCTAGTAATGTTGTGTTTACATATTACGCGATTCCCACCTAATATTTTATGCTTTCACTGCAAGACATTGTATTGCGATGTAATCTACTCAATCTGTTCACAGTTTAAGTCTTCAGTTTAACCATACGAATATAATAATATGAGAAGAAAATTAGTATAGCGTCTCAGTTTTATATCAGTGTAAAAAACAACTTGTCATTATTAACCTTTTTAAATACCTTATTCCAACTATTCCAAATGATTGATTGCCTATTACTGAAAGCTAACAAGGTAGTTGAAATGCTGTACTTTGTATCTACGCTTTGTCGTTCACACACACAGCAATAAGGCATCATATCGACGTGATTCTAGCATAGTTTATACCAGAGTGGCATGTGCCTTTATTCGAGCATATCATGTAATTCCCTCGAGATATTGGCCTGATGCATAGTGCATGTCACCTGGGGACACGTCTGAGCAAGACGAGACGGACTTGAAGGATGAGTAACTAACTGATAAATCATGAATATTGTAACCAGACAACGTTGACTTTAATTTAGCAGTTAATTTACCGCTAGCTGTTTTTTCAGTTTCGCAAAAACCTAATAGAGCGGAGCTAGAAAATAATCGAACAAAATGAACAGTCCATTTTCCTTCGTGTAAGAACTACCCATTATATTTTCATACTTACACTCTTCCAATATTACTTTCACGGTGGTTTTCTAGTTAGCAACATAAAAACAAAAGTCTGTAATCAGCCTCTGTTTACTGGGGCGTAATGATGGCCGCCGTGTCACAATCTTTGATTTCTACTCCGCTAGCTTCAGTTTCTCTTTCGCCTTCTTTTTAATTAATATTTAACAAAAAGAAATTTACAAAGTTTAACATATTACGTAGGTACTATATATGCAACATTGTAATACTTTGAGTTTCTCGCTGCTTTCCGAGCCGGTGATACCTTCCTCGCGAACACTGAGGCTCTTTAAATTATATTGATAATTCAAATATGCTTATAAATCTAATCGAATAAAGTTTATTTCGTTTCATTATGTAATTTAAAAAGATCGAAACATTTATATCACGTTAAAATATGACAAAGAATAAACTTTTTGATTATAATGTTCCTGCTATATAATTTTTGAATTGACTATAAAAAAATTAGTTCCCAGCGCTCATGATTATACCCACTCATCACGCAATCATTAGAGCATTAATATTATCTATTGAGATTAAGTAAGCGGATGTTTTCTTGTGAAAGTGAATGCATTTATCGCTTTTGTTGAACTTCTATTATGTATTCTTTATATTACTTTAATTTACTTACCGTTAATTGTATGTCTTAATTGATTTATTGATAATTTTTCGATGATTTACGATCTCCAAGTGAAATTCCGATATAGAGTATCCTAGGAAGGTCGATCCAATGAAAGAAATGCAAACCAACCTCATTATACCTACTCGTATTAAAGATGACGGCTATATTATATGCTGGTATTTAAAATAAAATATAGACTGTCCTTTAAAAGTCGTTTCCAAGCATGACTATTTATAGTTATGATAAATTTAGTTGAATTATATTTATATCATGAATGTTGCTTGATAGTAATTAAGGTTTAAGGTCATTTCCTACGTACCAGAAATATACCTAGAAAGATTAATGTTATGCGTCTATCTAAATATTAACGGCATAAACATGTTACACTGCGCGCTGGGAGAGAACCGGCACTCAAGCGTGAAGGCAGCTGCTCCGCGACACATGTGCATGCAATCGTAATCCGATATGGGAACTGGCGCAACAGGACGACTCGCCGCATGTTGGATGATTGAGGAGATAGATATGTATATATGGGATTTTTTTAACTGCTTAGTCTACATCAGTACATATAAATTATAAAAAATATTGAAGTGTCTGCTTTTAAATTCAGATAAACAGCTTTTGGCTTAATGCATATGAAAATATATAGTATACGGTAATAACATAAAAAAATGTTTGTTTGTCTTTCTGTTTGTTCCGGCCAATCGCTGAAACGACTGGGCTAATTTTGACGGGACTTTCACTCGAAGACAGCTTATGTTATAAGGAGTAACTAGGATACTTTTATTTTATTAGAAAATTATAAAAATGGTTTAATTTATATATTATTTTACGCTCAGCAAAGTGGGCCGGGTTCGCTAGTCTAATATACAAATACAATATTATGAATGATTCAACCTTTAACTAAGTAGTTCATTTTCATATTAAGATTTGGCATTGGTAGTGCCATGCTTGTTACCTTCTGGTAGCAGCCGAATGGGCCGGCATGCCCCGTATAGTACCACTCTCTCACAGGAGACCGGCGTGAAGTGGCAGCTATGCTGTCGCGTTTCGTCCGGTAAGTGAGAGTCTGGGAGGCCCACTCCCCATCCCTACTCCCGTCCTTCTCCCTCCTCCCTCCCTCCCTTTCCTGAAAGGCCGGCAACGCATCTGCAAGCCCTGTGGTGTTGCAGATGTCCATGGGCGGAGGTGATCACTTACCATCAGGTGAGCCTCCTGCCCGTTTGCCCCCTTTGTCCCATAAAAAAAAGATGTTTAATTTTGAAATTTACTTAAACAAGAAGTTTAAGTACGTTGGTTTTTTCAATATAACTTTGATCTTTATAAATATTACGAGTGCAGTAGCGTTTTTCATTGTTATTTATATTTTTTTGTTTAATGAAGTATTTTTAATAACTGCTTTTAATATAAATAGATTTCGTGAACAAAAAATACAGCGCAAATAAAAGGAAGTAATACTTGTTTACTACTTCTTAGAATTATTTAGGGAGGTCTGTTTAAAACATGATGTTGACGGCGCGGCGCGGCGCGGCGGGCGCCTCAGCACCTGCATCTAGTTTTAGAAATTGAATTATAATATGGTTTATTTAGTTTTCAATAGCGCTATGATCATTTTCAACGCAAATTGTACATGAAAAATCTGTCGTACGGATGTGTGTGGATTCTTTTGACCTTGCCTTTTTTGAGTCTTGGGTTGTTTCGTTTTTCGCTGTGTTTGTTTTTTTCGATTTATTGCTCGTATATGTAAATATAGTCTCGCCATATTATTTAAGATAAAATGAGCCCTCATGGCAATTTATCGGAGCTTTGAGTACAGTTGGGCTGGGTTTAGTGAGGACTGCTGCGGCTGCTGGCAATTTTAGTGCAGGGTGCCAGCTTCGAAATGTTAAATCTAGTGTTTTACAGAATGATAATTTCTCCGTCCAGTCGTAACATCTCCCTAACGGCAGACATCACTCTTTTGTGAAGCAAAATTTTAATACCTTATTGTTAACTAATAAAAGTTGTTCTACTATAATAAGAAATTTAAAAATACACATTCTTATATAAATAAATCGTTAAGGTGAGGCGTGAGAGAGTCGACTCTGAACACCATCTGTCTGCAGTTATGTCGCAAATGCAAATTTTGGTTAATCTTTAGCTTTCATGAAACCTGTCTGTTGTATCAAATGAACCATTTTCTAAATAAGTAAACATTTATATATTTTCAAATTTAAAATAAGGTTAATTGATAATTCTATTTGAACAAATATAACGCAATAAATTACTAAGTGTCTAAACAAATGTAATGAAGAAAGCCCTGAGGGCAATCATCAATTAGTGCGAACTGCACCTACGCATTGAGTTCACTACACGCTGTAGAAAATATTTTTCTATATTTACCAATATTAAGTTTATCCTATATTGTTAGCGTAGCTGTAGTAGCATAATGATTGATAAACCAGGGAGATAAGGTTTGTAAATCGGTAAAATTCTGAGTGATTTGCGTTGGAAAAGACACGTTTCAAGACATGAATACTTGTTTTCATAATAATCTATTCTGTATTCTATCTTCTTTTTACATGATATATAAAAAAAATAATCTATAACATTGTAAACTACGAGTAGTTTTATAATTTTAATTTAACACACGTTTAACAATGATTTCTATATTACATTTAATTTTATTTGAATTTCTAAGTAATAAAATATTTTAAATATGTAGTTTTTATGTACACATCATGTCAGTTAAAATACACTGTGTGAGTTAGATTACATCGCGGCAAGTAATTTAGTTTTTAATTAGTTATGGAGGGACGTTCCCCTCGTGTAAATGTATAATAGTTTTCTTTTTTATTTTGAAATCGTTTTATGTTTAAATTAAACTTTTAAATTCATATTATATCATCAATATAAAAAAAAATCCATTTCTTGTTCTATCTTAATATTAAAAATTTAAATTTTATGTTTTCTTTTACTTTTAAAATTCGGAACGAGCTATACTTAACGTTTTGCTGCCTAATCTAGTACTTACTTGTACATAAACGGACATGATTGATACGTGTCCCGTACAAGGGTGGGTCGATTAGACCTTTTATAATGCTACAAACCCCGGAGAAAAAAAATCATGCAAAGTTTTGCTGGATTATATTATATTATTGTAGCTGATTATCGGATAAATTAGAGCATCTCGCGGCAATTTATTGACGTAAAATAATAAGTTTTTATGTTTGACGTACATATATGCAACGTCGTGTAGTTAAATAGCAAAAATAGTTAATTTTGAGACAGTAAACTTTCGTTTAATTTAATTGTTACGGCCTTTACCTTTCGACTAACTGTTATAGCGCCGATGTTATAATATTTATTATTTCATGAAACCGCGAAAAATTGAATATTTTTGTTATTAAATGCATATTTGCTACAAATATTACTGAAATTCGTTTGCAGCTGTATTCGTAGAATAAATAAATAATAAATATACAAACGACATGGAAAGGCGAGTTGTAGAATAAAAGGTTACGAAACAAGTTCTCCCCGGCGCGGCGACCCGTAGACGCAACGTGCTGCGGTAATGTCAACACTACACAACCCTGGGTACCGACCGGCGCTTTCCTGTTATAACCGTTAATGATATCATGATTTGTATTTGCTACTTTTGTGTATCTTCTGGTTATATACCTACATATAATAATTTAAATAAACTACAAAGATGGTTACATACAAAACGAATCCGGTTTAACTGGTCGCGTTCAATATCAAGCTTTTACAGCTTTTTATGTTCTTTTTTATTTGAATAGTTATGTAGAAGAATTATGTTTTGCTGGAGGCTTCCTTATTAAACACAAACAAAAAACAAATTTATTTAAAAAAAATCATAATTTTTAATGTTGGATGCTTCTAAAGCAATAAAGAAATATGCACAACAAAAAGAAATAAAGATTTCAGCTGTGGGAATTGTTTTGTTTCATACTTTGAACTATTAATGTTTCAGATATCAAATAAGAAAATGATTTGTTTTGCATTATATTTTAGAACTAGTGAACTACTCTCGCTCCGCTTGGGTTCGTCCCTAGGTACATTTTAAAGGTATAGATTTCTCAGGGACCCATATGTTAACCCGGATAACTATCATTATACAAAATTTTATATCAAAAAGATTTGAAGAAAATACTTAATATATTTAAAGGTGCGTTTTGTCAATCTTACATTCTGCGGTAGTAGTTTATAATTTAAGCAAGCATATTATAATAATTCGTTTATTTTAGCTTCATAATCGTATCTAAATACACACAGTAACACACATATTATTATTTTTAGTGGGATTTTCCTCATATAAAACTAATGAGGGCCGACAAGCAATACCGGTATAATTTGATTAAATTGGATGTGTAAAAGCGCGACCCATTAAGCGCTCGTAAACTTTTTAATGTACCAAACTTATCGCGTTAAACTGATAATTTAGTGCCACATTATTTTCGTAGATTCAAAAATTGGAGTTTTCTGTACCTGTTAGTTAGAGTTCTTTAAGAGTCAATGTATAGTCAATGTGTGCCAATCTACAAAATTCTTAATATTAACTAATACGAGTATTCTTATATTACCAGTTGATAGTATGTCCAAACTTTGATAAAATTAATTAATTTAATTCCTTGTTCGACTAATGTTAAAATAAAATATAAATAGAAAAGAACATTATATAATAAAAAAATAAAAAGGAAGATTTAAAGTGACCAGATTCGAGAAATCAAAACGATGCAATAATTTAACCGAAATACGACCACTTAAAGACGAAGCAGATCAAAAGAGATAAACATAGAGCTCCTAAGCGCCGCACCCGCGGCGCACGCACACGTCGCACTTTTGTTTTTGTAAACATCCGTCCGATTGTTTCCATTTAAAATCTCATATTCAATTTCGTTATACAATACAATACTCTTGAGATGTATAATGTGCATATTGTTATTATTTTTATGAACAAATTAAATAATGTAATCGTTCGACAAGAAAGTTGTATCATTCATATGTTCAAAGCGTTATGCTTACTTGCTAGCTTCTAAATTTTCAATCCGTTAAGTGTTGTTAAATCTATAATATGTAACATATTTGTGAGATTTTCAATCGACTTCAAAAAAAGATGGCTATTAAATTCAGAAGATTTTATATTACCATATAAGTGTAGAATTTTAATTTAAAAGTGGTAGAACTTCATGAAAGTGATTTCAAAGTTAGTTTATAAGTTAAAAATTGTTATTATATATTTTTAAAAGATAATATTATACGTAGGCGCAGTACAGCTCAAGTAGCCAATTAGCCGTTATTTATGTGATGATGAATTTAATTACATCGTAAATTATACAGAAATCAAATATGGTAATGAACTTTTACTCGCAGCCGTTGATATAATTAATGTTAGAGGAAATAATTTCGCGGTTACTATTAATTTGATAGTCTTAATAACTTGTGTATTATGTTTCAGTAACTTGTTTATGAAATCGTTTGTGTGAATTTTAATGCAAACTGCATTATATAGGAATATTATGAACAATAATTCTAAAATGTGTTTTCACTGAATTTTGAAAGGTCTAGTTCAAGGAGCTTATATTTTTTATAGATATAATAACATTTATATAATATTATGTAGATGTAGACCAGTATTGTTAAAAATAAAATAAAATTGACCAAAGGCAAGGTCGTTTCAGTTCCATGCCTTCTCTAGGCAATTATCAAATATTTTAGTGACCATACATATTTATTGCCTCGCTCTACTTGTGATGAAAGTAAAAAGTTGGTAACTGCTACGCCATCCATATACATTATCAAAAGTTAGCAAGAATTAACTTAGTTATATCTTGTCCAAGTTGTAAGTGATACAAGAAACTGAGCTCACTTAGAAATGATTTAGCACACTGTTTACTTTCTCTGACAACTATTAAGAATGCGACATTGTCCTTTATTCGTAATCTACGTGAAACATGCCCAGGAAACAAAGGAGATGAAATAGTTCTAAGGCTTGGGAGACATCTCTTTACCTAATAATAAATGTTCCAAATTCTTAAACTTTTGCGGTATGCAAAGTCAATGGATATAACGTGCTCTACCAAAATTATATTGTTGATAATTAATTTAATTCATAAAGAAATTCATATCGCTTTCTATAATGATTTAATTAAACAACAATTAAACGCCTGCAAACGACTGCAAAGTGCTGCACTCTGATCCCAATATTTTCCCCATTTAACATGCACTACAGTGCCTATATTACTCAGCTATGAGACGGTTATAGCCATGAAGGTTTTACTACGTTATATGACAGACCCTTGAGACTTCGTCACCGTGACACGGGCGTTTGACGTGTTCAGATTGTAGAAGCGAGAGTGTATCAATTTTAAATACGTTCACTGCTCTGTTTAATTATTGTCCAAGTATCCTTGATTTTTTACTTGGCACCATTGCCTTGACGACAATTGATTGAATTTTTGTTTAGAATATTGTTAGTAAATTAATTCCGTTACTGTTTGTCAGCTTATGTTTCCTGCATTCCTGCTACAGTAAGTGTACCAACGAGATTGATCTTGTAACGTTTCACTAGATATCTTTGTTTTCTTCGCCTAAGGAAAGCACCTTCAGAAACTGCCACGAGCCATTCATTTTGTCGCAATGGCGGAAGGCGGAAAATTGAGTGAGGATAAGTGTTTTGTCTATGGGGAAAGGTCATGCTATATAAAAAGAATTCAAAAAATTTTAAAGTAATGTGGACACATTTTTTAATTTATTTGTAATTTAAACTTAAATTTACACATGGATGAGTTCTCAATAGTTTCATTTCATATAGAAATATTTTCTTACTAAAGTTTTAGTAAGTAAATTCTATATGAGATTACAAGTACATAATACAAAAAAAAACACGATTTTTATAGTTGATTTATAGTGGAAACGCGCCGGTCCCAACGCGGCGGAACTCGCCGCATTCCCGCTTGAATGGAGCGCGGATATTGACGCGGGGGGTACCTACGCTTGTACGCTGTGAATTGTCTGTATGTGTGCCAACTGCCAAGTGCTAGATGCTGACCTTATGTAACCAGTTATAGGCTACTTTACGAGATATGGTATTGAAATAATTAAAAAATTAAATAGGATCAAAATATTATCATAAATGTGCTTTACAAAATCCATTACAGAATCAAGATCGCTAGTTTTTTAGAAATATCAAGTCTTTATCTTCCATTGGCAACCTTTTTTCCATCACTGTACGTTTAACATAGACATTATAATATATCATATATATCCTAAATTGATGCATACGGAAATTGCGCGTATGTAGAGAAACACATAACATGTAATATACTTAGAATATATTTATATTTAATGAATAAATATTGAAAATATTTCCTCTTTTCGTTAATAACTTTTTTAATAATTTTTTGCTCGTAAAATAATCAGGACATGGAACACGTGAAGAACGTTCTATAAAGGAAGTAACATAAAGGTCGCTCAGTAACACCGAGGTATGCGTAGTGTGGACTGTAGAGTACAATAATATTTATTTGTTTATCGTGTCTAGAATAACAATATTATTAAACACTTGAATGTATTTTATAAATAACGTATTAAATTTTCAAGGTAACGTTATTTGGGTATGTAAAAATAAATGATGAGTGGTTTAGTTGTAAGTTGCGTTTTGTCCATCTCCACCTTCCGCTGCACTGGTAGTTTGACTTATTGACGATTGACTAAACTGTCGCTTCTGTCATGCAGGTGATCTCAATGACCAAAATTAACTCGACTGCTATAACTAAACATTTTCACACTGCTGGGCACGGACCTCCCTTGAATACGAGAGGTCCACCGTTCTGGCTTAGTGCGGGTTGGCGGACTTCACACGTCATTAGAAATCTTGCTAGTTTCACACATGCAGGTTTCTTAACGATGTCATCATATTGGAATTGATTCGCACATAATCAAAATTAGTGGTGCGAGACCTGGGATTTGAATCCTCATTTCCCAAGCAAGAATGTCTCCACTGGGCTACCACTATTATGGATAAATAAAAATATTAAATGCAATGTATTATTTTATACAGTTTCAAAGGACGGGTGTGTTGATGTTACCTAGATTAGCCGGTAGTTTGGGAGTGAAGAGCGACAGTTTCCTGATGAGGATCGCGCATCTGTTGCGCTGTTTATGTGTCCCACTTTAGATTTCACTTGATTTGTGTACATATTGGAATACCAGGGTCTTACTCGTAAACTTATTTCGAAAATTTGCATAGAATTTTTTTTTTTTTTCGGACTATATTTAGTTTGAATAACCTGCCATGGCTTATTATTTTTCTATAAAAGTATTTTATAGTATGATGTTTAGTTTATGCTGGACTTATTATAGTCGTTTTTCTTTTTATTACCGTGGAATTAGGTTTCCATGTAAATTTCACCAGAATCTGGATTCTATTAAGAACAAATTGAGGATACTGTTTATTTGTTCCGCTTCCTACTACGAATCTGGCAGACATATTTCTTTAATACCTATTTTAATGAAAATGTATTACTAATATGCTTTACGAAATTAGTACCTATAGATATAAATTATTATCATACTAACTTTATACGTAAAGTTTGTTCGGATGTTTGGGTGTTACTCTTCCATGGGAAAAAAATGTACAGTAATAAAGCTTATAGGTACATCCTAGTAACACTTGGCTATAATTTCTAGAGATGTATGTATTAATACATATACATGCGTGCGGAGCCAAGGCAAAACGTTAGTCCACTAAAACGCGCGAGGTACGCAAAGGAGGATAGAATGTGTAATGTACGATATACCAGTTTTAAATACTTTGTATTTCAAAGCTCCAATGTGTATGATATAAATTTTCCAGCAAAATACCAGCTCTTATTACCGTTTTTAGCTAACGTTTGAAATAAACATTTTTTTTTTATCTTAAGTGGCAATGAATAAAAAAAGTTGATCAGTAATAAGAGTTGATGAGTTTGGACTGATAGGTACTTCTTCTCTTCCAATTAGCATTTATGTTGATGGAAAATATTACATGATTTTAGTTTTTGTTTATGAATACAAAAAATTCGAAAATTATATTTATAATTTATATATATGTACCTATATATAATTTAATTTCCTCGAGAACCACTCTATCCATTGGTGAAAACAGCATAAAAATCGGTGCTGTGGTATTTGAATTTATCGCGAACAGATAGACAGACGCGGTGGAGGACTTTGTTTTAAAATATGTAGTGATTAGGTTATAGGTAGGTAGTAGGTACTACTGCCTAACCAGCGTTTCGCTCGGGCTTATCCCTAGGTACAGGTACAAAGAGTTGCTGCAGTTTCATAAGTAAGTTTTTTAAGAAGAATAACGTTGAAATTGACGATAAAACTCGTCATTGAATTTTTCTATGGGATATATATATATAGATTTCAATATATGTATAGTAAAAAATATCCTAAATATTGACTCTAGTAATAACTATCATATAAAAGTATAAAGTAAAATATCATGTCACATAAAAGTGGTTAAAAATGAAGTACATGTTATTTACTTCATTTAACAATTAACTAACTTAAAACTATATTTTTTAACAAATCATCGTTTATACACGAGGTCAACGCACTGGCAAGTCGTGACATTTGATGCATCTCTCGATGTGAATGACCAGTACCTGTTTATGTTTATTGCTTAGACACATAAATATGGTTAGTTCATTATTTACACTGTCTGCTCATAGTCATTATGAATTTGCTAAGTTCTCTCAGACATGTTCCTCACTATTTTTACTTCACTATCATAAAAGAACATGAAATTACATGAATTTATCTTAGGATTTTATACTAGAACCGGGATTTGAACCCGCATCACTGTTAACCCAAAAGCGTTACCAGTTCTACCACTGCCTTATGATTCACGATATAGGATATACGAAACTGTTATATTAATATAGTGAAGTATATCTATAGTATTTACTATGTAGTAAATATGTATTCAAACGAGTCGCAATCACTTATTTGAAGTCTTATTTAAATTTTTAGATACGTAAAAAGGTTGTGCCATCGATCTCAAAATACTTTTTAATCGGATGTTTTATATAAACTATGCCGGATATGCTAGATTAATGTCACAAAGATGGCGTCTAGAAATTGCATTATCCGTTGAGGGAACATGATGGGTTAAATTATCATTTCTTGACGTCTAAAATCCAAAATTTTATAATGATATGTAAAAAACATATATAACATCAGAATTTTACTGTATAACTATATTTTATAAAAAAAATTACATTAAACTTGAAAAACAAGTTTTACTGGCATTCATAGTTGTATATACAATACTATGTAAATATTTATGGTAATATTCACTAAAACAAATATATTAAAAATACTAGTTAATTTGCTTCCAACGTGGAGAATTTACGTCAATAGGACTTTCGTTTTAATTTATATCCAGATTAAGAGACTAGTTTCCGAGTGGTTTTAAAAGAGCTTTGTACGGATTTAATACGAAACGTGCCCAAAACGTGAGCGGTTGGAAACCCTATATGAAATCTCGTCTTGGTGAATTTACCGTTTACATACACACGTATACAATTTTTTACTTCCTCCTACAACCCCGGAATATTATATTTAATGTACAATATTATTATTAAACTACCTAAAGACGTAAATTATCACAGTTTTTTTATTTTTCTCAAGAGATTTCTTATGATTTTTCGTCCATTGCGGTGTTATTAAACTTCTACATGAAAAATAATTACTCGGTTACATTATATAGTATCTCGACACTCTATATATTATAATACTATACTTTTCTTAAAATTAACATTACACAGAAGTTTAAAATGTATCTGGTTTTAGATTGTTATCGGTAAAGTGTTCAATTATTCTTTTGAATACGTTTAAAAATTTCGACTTTTTCTTTAAATGTCATACTTATTATTACCATCACTACTGCTTTATTAATATATAATATATTAAACTCTAAATATGGATTTAATGGTTATGTGTAGCTCTGACGACTTGATTCAGTTTGTAGTTTGTACTTGCTGAGCAAGCGGCCGCGGATTCTGGTCCCTCTGGGCGCATTTGTTTGTGTGATGAGCACGAATGGTTTTACTCCAGTCATGGGTGTTTAATGTTTATAATACTATCTATGGGTTTAAAGTTTTATGTGTGTAGTCTATCGACAATCTCATAACCATAACATAAGCCTCGTAGCTCATCATATATAACTAGGTGGCGCTGTGTGTTTATATACCAATATATTTATATTTATTTATGAAGGTATTGTCTCGCGCTCTTCTTAAAATGCTATCTGTAAAAATAAATTTAAAGCGATAATTAAAGCGGCAGGGTAAAAGTAATTTAAGATGTCTTAAAATTAATTATAAATCTTGTATTCTGAAGATGACAGTTAAATGTTTTTAGAACCTTTTAATTTTGGTAAAACTCCATGATTACTTTCCAAGTCGGAGGAGAGAGAACGTTGACGTTTTCTTAATCTTCTCCAGTACGACCTTTCTGAGACAAATTCAATTACGTTAGTAATTAGAAGCACTTGTAAAGAAGATAAAATGTTTTACTAAAGATCTTATGATTGTAACAATTTTTTTTAAATATAAAATAGGCTAACTACGTTATATGTCGTCAGACATTGTACCTAATACGTAGCATATTTATTTTAAAAGTTAAGTCATTTTCAACCGACTTCCAAAAGGAGGAGGTTATCAATTCGTCTGTATTTTTTTTTTCTTTTTTTTTTAATGTTTGTTAGCTCATAACTTTGAGCTGGGTGAACCGATTTTGATGATTCTTTTTTTATTTGAAAGGTAGTGCTTCCCATGTGGTCCCATTTTAATATTTTCAAGTTCTGATAATGGCATCCATGAGAAAACCATAAAAGTCTTAAATTTGCATTAAGTATTTGCGCGACAAATGGACGAATAACTCAATATCACGCCAACCGATTTCGATGATTCTTTTTTTAATGGAAAGGGTATACTTCAAGGGTAGTTTGATGAGAGTTTGGTAAGGTTCTGATGATGGGATCCATGACAAAGTATCGGAACTCTTCAATTCTTAGGAGCAAATTAACGATGCTCGGCCGAATCTTTTATAGGCTATATGGATATTTGAGTCACGTACCGTAACTGATGATGGAAGGTACAACTCCTCAACGGTTAGCAGTTTAAAGAAAATTCTTTCAATATAATACGCAATTATGAACGGATAGTTGTATACTTTTAGGCTATTAGGTTTACCTCATAATAGAAGGTAAATTTTTATAGTCATTAACACAATACGTATCTACTTTCCGCAAAAAAGTTAAAAATAAATTATTTTTAACAAAAAAACAAAAACCGACTTCCAAACTCAATAAATCTAAACTAAAAAGTAGAAAATAATACTTTTAAGGACTTAGTTAATTTTGAAGTCGGTGCTAGCCAAAGCAAAATAGCCCTAAATAGATACATATTTGATTAATCTATCAATTTGTAAACATAATCTGGCTGGCACCGACTCCAAAATTAACTAAGTCCTTAAAAGTATTATTTTCTACTTTTTAGTTTAGATTTATTGAGTTTGGAAGTCGGTTTTTGTTTTTTTGTTAAAAATAATTTATGTAACAGTATGCTTATTGAAAGTTAAATTTCGGCCAACTCGAAAAGAATTAGGACTGGGATTACAAACCGTGAGCACTCGTCTGGATTTCAACAACATGATTAATGTATAAATGGTAGATAAATTCTTCAGATCGTCTGTCGTAATATCTTATGTAGCGTTTCTTTCAAAGGCTCGACTACAAAGCGATCATTGATACATCTTTGATGTCTCTATTTGCGCATCATCAAACGTTACGTCATCTCAACGTTACCTGCTAGTCTCATCTCAACAGATTTGGGTCGGTACTCAGAAGCACGATTAACTTAATTCGTCACGTGTAGGGAAGGTGTTAAAGGGGGCTTTGCGATGTAGAAGACTTGATTGTAAAGTAATATCATTTAGATATCTTGATTATGGAAATTAAATATGTACATATGTGTAAAATAATGAATAGGACGGTACTAATATAAAAATGTTTGATGCTTGTGATAAAACGATCTATGCATAGTCTCAGTTACGTTCTGAGTAGCCGAATACAGTCTCCTCTGTTGAATACGTAGACGAGTATGAAGTATATTGTACATTCAGATAGCGGAGTTATTTATTGCGATTTCTGGGCACTTGTAAAGTATTAGGTAGATACGTTTAATATCTTCCGTTGGCCTTGATTAGTTTATTTTATTGCCGAATCGGTAACCACGAGAGGTTTCTGATATACCGATATCCAGTTAATATAAAATTCATAAATCATGTTCGTCCGCAATTAGGACTCCATTGTTACGGATTCGACACACTTACACTTCATTCGACAATTATCTTATACAACTGTGTAGGCTCTATTTTGTTGTACGATTTGACAAAAGCAATGTCTTGTAATTTTTCTAATAATAATTTTATTTTTGTGGCATAAATTATAAGAGATATAATGTCAACTGGTTCTATAGTATTTACATAATGCTATAATAGGGTATTATGTACCAACATACATGAAGAGTAAACCTATATAATATATTAATAAAAATTTATTAATAACAGTTGAATGTTACTTTATTTTAAGCTAAATTATCTAGTTAAAAGTTATTATTATCGACGCACTCAAAAGTCACATATAGCATATTTAACAAATATCTAAGACTTGAGAGCATCAAATGATAATAATTTAATTTTTGCAATGATATGTTATCAGGCAATCCCTCGTCTTGCTTAATTTGCTTTGTCATCGGGTATTTATAGTCTGAGACGTCCTTCGCAATCCGACCCGCACCGCATGCTGTTAATTAATTTAATTGTATCAACTATATACAGTCTACAGAGGCGCTACAAGGAAAATTGAATAAACGTAAGTAGGTATAGTTGTTAGGTTATTGTGTAAATTGATATATTTGCCATGTAGTTCAGTTAAAAAATGTGAGAAGAAGGATGTTAGAAAAATATAAATACATTAAAGTAAATCTAATAAATTTTTAAAGTCTAAAATATTTACATAATTTTTAACTATATACAATTAATTCTTTATTAATATAAAACTACTTCGTAATTATGGCTGACCATGGACTTTGCAGGTGAATCCAAAGAGCACCTGAATTGTTAGCACGAGTTGTTTTAATCGCTGTTATTTACGAGAAAATATCGTTGATTGTCGATGAAATTAATTTGACGATAAACACGTTTATCGAATCGTTATCGCCTTTTAAACGGCTTTCATAACTATGACTATTAATTAATTATTAAGTTAAATAGTAGTTAGTAGATATAGATATTTTCTATAATAGCTTTTGTGAACACAAAACGCATGAAACCATCTAATGACTACGATTATTTTTCTGTCAATAATAAATACGGTTTTCTTAATATTATAAGTTATATAAATTATTTATTATGTAGTTACTAGTCCGCCAACACGCACTCGGCGCGGTGGATTATTGCCTGATCCCTCCTCTCGTTGAGGGAGGCCCGTGCCCAGCAGTGGGACGTTTGAAACGGCTGAAGACTATATAGTTACTAACATGTATGCCAAGCAAAATTTTAACAATGCCATACTTAACCGCAGAAACCGCTACAACCGCAACGCGTTGCGACGCATTGTTTGATAGTATTTAGTAACAAAACCAATGTAAGTACTCTTACTTAGCAACAGGCCGGCTATTCCTCGTTCTACGGTTCGTATCTCATGCTATTTGATATAGTATGTTCTTTCCAACCGGATGCACTATGCACTTATCACTTATCAGCTCAGTATTGTCTTACATCGTCACGCGTGTCGTCCACCTACCTTGGCCTTCCGCCTTCCGCGTCACACTCCGCCTCGCATCACTACGCCTGTTAACATGACACCTGTTAATGAGAAATCGCCATTCTTTCTTTGATATGGTTATTGGAAATAATCTGTGACTAGGTCTCTCGTAGGTCTCTATAGTAAATATCTAGGTGCTTTGAGGTCTAACAACTAACTTATTAGGCTGTATATCACGAGGCAACAGACACGAGGTTTAAATTTTGGTTCAGGTTTTCTTGTCACGAAATGTTTAATAGCAGAGTAGTTTGGTAGTTTTTTTCATGTCTAAGAAATGTTTGTTTTTGTTTTATAATAAAATAAAATGTGTACTAACCCAATAAATGTGTTGAAACGTTCGCAGTGACAAATCAGAGCGGAGCGAGGTTGTGAAAAAAAATACTTATAAATGGTGTGCGATGAAAATACTAAATAAAAGGTAAACTAAAAGTAAAATAAAAACTAGCTGAAAAGTAACTTATTAAAACTGAAAGTTGTTTAAAGTAATTTTTACATATCATTTGCGCCATAAAAGGAACTCATTTGAATTGTAAATTTTATGTACAATTATCGTGGTTATTGCAGTTTTTCCTCATAGCACTCATAAAGCGATAGCAATGAAAAAGACGTTCTGCGTGCCGTTGTGTGGCTGTAATAACGTTGACAAGTCATTTGGCTGAAAGAAAACGTTTATCGTCTCATCTTTTTTTTAATTTAAATATAATTTGCGTGTTGCCAAGGTCATATCACTTGCAGTCGACCAGTGGACGAGTGGGCGAGCGGGCGCACCGAATTCGCTTGTTGCGGTGTCAACTCGTTTGACCCCGCCTTAGTGGCTAATGTTTAAGCGGAAATGTATATACTATATTATAGTAAAGTGTGATTTAACAAAGATCATATTATATACCTATGTATAATCTTATATACTAATGTATAGATACAATAAAGCGTAATTTAATAAACTTCATCATAAAAATCATTTTTGTACATGTTTTTCTCTCTTTAATTTACTTAATCTTTGCTCTTACGAGTAATTATTTACACAATCCTACACTATTACTTTTGTACTAAATACCTTTAGGATAACAATTAACAACATAACAGCATTACATTTTTTATTAGAGCGAGCGAAGCGAGACCTAACACTATCCCACAACCTGAGCCTTTTTTTGGTGCACTTTACTGAAAAACTATCACGCCTCAGATTTGTGCTATAACATAGTAATTTTACTTCATATGTAGATGTGTTATGTATCAAAAATATAATTTTAAACCATTTAAAAATGAACACTAACAATTTTGTAATCATTGGATAGAATGTTATTGTACTACTAACGTCATCTGTAGAAAAACCAAAGAGTTAACATCGCTGTAGCATTATTACCCGTTAGAAAAACTACGCAAGCCCTCACAAAGTTCATCTTTTGTTAGTTTATTTTTACTACATTATTTATTCTTTAACGAGATAACTAATGATGAAATTAAAAATTGTATTCGCATTAAATAATATTTACAGAATATGTACATATATTACAAATGCTCACGTGCAGAAGCAAAATTTGTATTTGTACAACATTTTGTTGGAATCGTTAATATTGGTCAGTTTATTGTACAGAACGCCAAATCTCTGAAGCGATTTGTTTATCTCAAATACATTGTAAATGATTCGATTCTCCGTAGTGGAACTAGTATTTACCTCGAGTTACTCGGAAACTCCGGCGACCTTGCAGCCAGCCTTTCTGTATCCGTTGATTTGTTGATAGCTGATACACTTAGACGCGTCCTGAGGCGTGGTCTTTATATGTAATTAGTGAAGTGAAGTATTTAACTTAATTGAATTAGGCCATTCATAATAAATATTCACATTTTTTCATATACGTGTAATTGATATTTTAATTTCGTGTAATTGTTTCAGGTAAGTGAATCGAATGACGTCCTCTACAAGAAGTCGATGTTGAAACTGTTACAACGGTATAGGTACACCACATCAACGACTTTGTAACACTGTTTTTATATTGATAATAATATTATATTCAATCAATATCATTATTTTCCCTTTAAATAGTTCCATAGGAATTAGATATTTTTATACGAGCTTAAAGATTATATTAAAACATATGCAATGGGTCATTGGCAGCGGCATTGTGTGGCAACTGGCAAGGTTACAGTATCATTCAAAGAATCCTGTTTACTCACTCGCACAAACTGAATTTTCTATAAATATTATATATCTGCTTACCACTTCTTATATAACATTTAATGAATTAATTCAGAACAAAGTTTTATTGCAAATTAACTTAAATAAAATGAATGCCTCATTTTATCTTTGAAAAACGGGGAAAAAACTTGGCAGCGTCGAAATCGTGAGCTCATCGAAGAGCAAAGATCGCTGATGTCATCATGTATACAAACTGCGAGGCAAACGCTCTCGATAATCAACTATAATTATTGCAGTGGTAATATGTTTACTTAGTGGATTTTCTGGCTTATGTGCGTTTACTTCCATGTCGAATTTGTTTTCTTTTTTCAATCGAACTGTTTCTTTGAACATTCAAATTTTAAATATTTACTTTACGAAAATTTCACCTTGATTAGGAATGTATTCGTTAACGTCCCACGGCTGGGCAGGAGTCTCCCAACAAATGAGGGATCAGGCCATAGTGAACTACGCTGGCCAAGTGCTGGTTGGCAGACTTACATCACTTTTGAAAACTTGCTGAGTGCTCTCAGACAAGCAGGCTTTCTCACTATATTATTCTTCACCGTAAGATAAGTGGTAATAATGATGGAAATGATTATCATATGAAATTATCAGAGATGCGAAACCCGGGATTTTAACCCGCTTTACTCGGTTGCTCAGGCGAGCCCGTTAACACGTACCTACTACTACTACCTACCTTTGACTAGTAATAACATATAATATATTCCATTATTGATTAGTAATAATAGAATATATATATAGAAACTTGAAATTCAAGTATCTAAAATAATAAATTTAAATTATAATAAAAAAGGGCAAAGGTGGACATCGTCAGTAACCAGTCGGAAGTCGTGTCGTCAATCGTCACGCAAGATTACACGTTTCGGAGTTACGCAAACAGATCAATAATGCACATTAAAATCTACAAGTCTACGTGTAATACGATTATTTATAGCTTATTGACGTAAAAATTGTTTTATTGTGTCCCGTGCGTGACATTCGATTATGAATTAAGTAATTGAAGCTCTATTAACATTTATTGGAAATAGAAGCGATAGGGCGGTTACGAAACCAATAAACGGCATTCTTTCGTGTAGACTGTTGGCTATCGAAAATTCTATTTCTTTTTAACCGACTTCAAAAAAGGAGGAGGTTATATGTTCCGATGTATGTATTTTTTTTTTTTTTTATGTATGTTCACCGATTTCTCCGCCAACTGTGGGCCGATTTCAAAAATTTTTCTTTTATTCGGTAGGGTATAGTTCTGAGGGGGTCCCATTATCACAAAATCAGGATCTGATGATGGGATCCCAGGGAAATCCAGGGCAACTTTCAAAATTTATAGGCACCTATTATGTTTTTTATATATTTTCTAAAGCTGTTCAAGCATTTGCGTCTGAAAATCGTAATCTCATGTGATGAGCTGATGATGGAAGGTAGAATTCTTCAAATGTTATTGTTTATCTGTGTTCACCGATTTATGCGTCAATTGAGGGCCGATTTTAAAAATTTATTTTTTGTTTGGTAGGGTATACTTCCAAGATGTTCCCATTGTAACCAAGTTAGGATCTGATAATGGGATCCTAGGGAAATCGATGGCAATTCTTAAATTTTATAGGCACTTAGTACATTTTTCATATATTTTCTAAAGTTTTTTAAGGATTTGCATCTGATAATTACCATCTCATGTGGATAAGCTGATGATGGAAGGTACAACTCCTCAACGGCTAGGAGTTGAAAGGAAATTCCTTTAAAATTTTTACATACATATAGACTGATAGTTGTGTTCTTCCAGGCTATTACGTTAATATGATAATAGAAGGTAAATCTCATTAACCTGTAGGAGTTGGGTGGAATAATGGACGTGGTTTATTTAAACTATTTCGTATGGGGAATGTAAACATAAAGATGAGCTCGTAGTTTAGTTACAGCTACAGTAGTCGTAGATCGAGTACTCTTTGGACACCAAAACATCCCCCCTCCCCCCCTTTCGGTAGACCCGATAATTAATTACTATTACGTTACATACGTTAATAGGTATGCTCGTTGTTTAATATAAAGCTTAAACAGATTTTAAATTAGTGATATATAGTAAGTCACTATAATTAAATCAGCTAAATAAAAGGCACACTAAAAATGGAAAAATAAGTTATTTTTAAAAAAAAATTAAACCAACTTCAAAAAATCTGCACTAAAAAGAGAAAAATCTAAACTAAAAAGTAGAAAATAATACTTTTAAGAACTTTGTTAATTTTGGAGTCGGTGCCAGCCAGGTATTTTGATTATGTTAACAAATTGATAGATTAATCGAATATACGTATCTATTTAGGGTTATTTTGCTTTGGCTGGCACCGACTCCAAAATTAACAAAGTTCTTAAAAGTATTATTTTCTACTTTTTAGTTTAGATTTTTCTCTTTTTAGTGCAGATTTTTTGAAGTTGGTTTAATTTTTTTTTATTAAAACACAATGCTCATAGTATTGTACTTAAAAATAAATATCATACATATCGGATATTTCATATTAACAATAATAAGATCCTCCTGACCGGTTTCGGCCACGACGGTCAATCTCATTGAGACTAGACTTCTGCGTCGGAGGTATTACACTATAATATCTCCGCCGACATAAGTGCATTTTATTCCTGTCACTCTTATACTCCGGTGGGACAACTACTCGAAACGACCAGTGCGAGTTAAGGCGCAGGGCTCTCCGGAGTATTTTGGGTGAAGCACCGCTAACTTTCTAACTACTAGCTTTCACTAAGGAGTGAGGCTTATTAAACATACAGACTCGATAACTAAACTTGGCCCGACTCAGGGCTCGAACCCAGAGCGTCCAGATGTGCGATCATAGATTAGCCACTAGACCTACATGGGAAAATCTGCTGGCAATATTTATAGAAATATATGTAAATTAAATAGACAAAACATTTATAAATAGTAGATAGCGAGTAGTTTTAAGCCAATTTATCACTTTCTTATCAGTGATCATAATAAAGATGTACGTGGGTTGCATCTAGTTCCCAAGTGTGTATGGCATAAAACATATTGTATATTATATCGTACATATGGGACATGTGTATTGTGTATCCCTGTTCAGGAATTGCTGCGTGAAGGAGCTGTTTTGATGTTTAATCTGAATCTATAATGATATAGCGGTGAATAACCAGTGACAATTCTGTACAACTGTACATAAGATCGCTTCAAATTATTACCTACTTGTATGGTTTCAATAGCAATCAACAAGAATTTTAAACCTATTAATTGGTAAGATTAAAGCGGTTGTCCCACATATTATGTATTTGTCGCGGGGATATTGTGAAATATCTAACAATATTTTGTTAGATATTTCTGATTCTGATTGCTTCAATTCTATGTAATAAATGTGCAGTAAACTGTGAACGCCATTTTTTATTTATTTTTTGGGTTTTTCCTGTAATGATTCAACGACATCGAATTGACGCAATATGGTATTTTACTCCATATGAAAACGCAATCTAAAAATATATTATTAAGATAGCTTAGGCAAAAAGCATTCGGGAAAATATTGGTTTTAGTTCATAAAATAACAAAATAAATTTTAAAATTAAATTCAAAATATTTAGTTTTTTTAATATGTTTTTAAACACCACGAAATAGTGGACGCCACTTTATTACGTCATACCGCCTAGTACACATAAATAAGTAATTTGTTCGGTGTTTTAAGTTTTTACACTAGTATTCTTGCATTCAGGAACAGCACACCAACGATAAGTAGGATAATAACTCATTTTTAAAGTACATATAAACAATTATCAATTTCATACAAAGTACCAGCGCATTTGTTTACAAAATACACTGACGTACTGACCACAGAGTAATAATGGCGTCCACTGCGTTCAGCGTTTTCGATCAACGAGGCTCGAAATTTGAAAATGTTCTTTAAATGCATTTTTCTAACACTTATCGATTGAATAAAAATGTTGTGCTTTTTAGTGGTATATTATCACTACCGAATCTAATTGAGACGCTTTTCAAAAATTGATGGAATACTCCATTGTTTGCATAGAGTGCTTGAAGCTTACGGTCGGGGATTACATATATTATTACATAATTATATCTCTATATACAAGCTAAATTAACTTAGTACAAGGTATATTATTAAAGTTTTCCTAGTAATGCTGGAAATTAAAAAGATTAATAATTATAATTGCCCCGAAGCACGTGATGAGTACTTAGGAAAATTAGTTGATACCCTTGACTTTCTACGCGTCATACATGCAAATGAAATTAGTAGATTACTGTATATTAACTCGATTATAAAATATAGGTAGGTAAATTAACCAAATTGTTATTTAGAGCGACCTGAGCGACGAGCTGCGTTAGGGGTATTTAGGAAGAGGCAGATACTTATACATCTAGGTAAACTTAAACACCTTATCTAAATGCAAAGTTTGATCGATTTCGAGAGACATGATAAATAGAATTGCCCGTTTTATATAATATAAAACGTCTTAGTATGAAAGTATTGAATTAGAATTTTCCAGGAATGATACTATAATGGAATAGAGGAAGTTTAACCCCCACAATAACCCCAACAATATCAATTTTTAATTGTACTTCATTTGTTTTCCTATACGAAAATTAATAATTAAAACTAACTCCCGGGACCGCATTTATAAGTGCGGCTCTAGGAATTGGTGGTAAATATAACAAGCGATCGCGGGAAGAAGGTAATTAGAACGAACCATAAGGAAAGCGTTGGCCAATAAAACTGTTATGTGTTTACGCTTGCCCTGCGTGAACTAGGTGAAGCGATATGAACACGAATATAGTTTGTACACATTTTGTAAGGATAGAATTACTTGTTGAACAATTTTGGACAGTACGGTTAAGTTAAAACATTATTAAAATAAGAAACTTTTGAGTTACGTGAAATGCTAACTATGATGTCATAGTTCTAAGAAATATTATAAATTATAACTACAACATCTCGAGTGCATCCAGATAATACCGTCATCGGGTTTTTTGTTATACGTATATTAATCGTACGATTATTATAATAACTAAGAACAATTACTTATTTAAATGAGTTTCTTGCAATTGTTGCTAACAATTTTCAATGTTGTGGGTAATATTATTACCTCAGATTGTAATACATACACTTATGATGCGCCGAAACAAGCTTGACGTAACTATTGCTAATGAGTCGTGTAGGCAGACCTAAGGCGTCACTGACTCATGCTGCCCACAGTGAACATCCCAACGCTGCTCAGACAAGGTCTGCTGTCTATAAAACATACCAGCGAACCCTCGAGGTCGGCTCAGTACCATGCTAACTAACATCTTTTTAATATAACACCGAGAAAGATTACAATGCATGTGCGTTACATCACATGACTGACTGACCTTTACGCTTATCTTTAAAATGCAATAATTAAAATAGTATAATAATTTATTTTACAGATGTAAGTTGAAAATTTAATTTTAAATATAAATTATATTTATGCTATGATTGCATATAGCAAAAGTTGTTGTGGAACGAATAAAAATGATGGATTCGTTAAACACTAGAAGCACTACAAATATCGTACAAGTCTCGAGTGTTGCGGTGGAGTAAATTTATGTAAACGTACCGCGGAGGTTAGAAATTCTGAGGTATATTAATCACTAACCGCAAGCACTCGGATATCAGACACTACCCGCGGTCCAGCCCTTCTAAAATATTGCGATATTCATTTAGAATGCCGCCCCTATACGGAAACTCTAAGTATTGAGCCCTTTTTTACCGAACCACCGCTGGACACGAGCCTCCCTTACATATGAAGGGGGACCATACTGGCCAAGTGCCGATTGTTGGATTTTACATGTCAATCAAAAACTTGCTAGGTTGTCTCAGACATGCTGGTTTCTTGAGAAGATTTTTCCTTCGCCGTAATGATACACACACACCGTGATTTTTTTAGAAATATTTGCGCATGAAAATATTATAGGCGAACGCGCTTCTCTTGGTTTCCTTAGAACTGCCTCATTTAAACAATTAACCTAATATTGTATATTTGAAGTTTTGTGTTTTGTGGAGTTTTGATTTTGTCATTGCTAATGTAAGAAGGTTTCAAATGTAGATACGAGTTAATAACGTTTTTTTGGATGTCGTCAGAAAACAGAAAACTAAACATTGACGATGAATAGAACAACATTTTATCAAACCTTTGATTATCTTAATTATTTAATTAACCTCGTAATGTGTATTTTATCTAAATAATAAATAACGTTTTGTGTATACAAGCCAAATTCATAAGAATTTAAAATCAATGTTCTTATTCGAAATCGTTACTAATAACCAAGTAAAATTTGCAGCAGTCTCTCGGACAATGAAATTAAATTGTGACTTTAATCCTACTTTAATACAACTTGTTTTTGCGAGTACCCGCATAATAATAAATCTATTAACAATTTCTTCATGTTGTTTAAATTACTATTACAATATCGTTAAGCAAGTGAAATATAATTGTATGAGTAACGCACGAGTGTTGTTTGTTGCCCAATGTTTTGTTCTAATCTATCATATGTTTTAACGCCGACTCGTCCCACATTTCCATACGTTCTATTTCAGATTGCGATTATTGTTGTTGAGTAAACGCTTATCCATCTTATACCTACTTACGGAAGTCCCTGTTGCAAAATTTTCAGTAATTGTTTTTTTTTAAATGACGAAACTAATGACTATAAAAAAGTCAAACAAAAAAAACGATGCTGATTGTTTTGTCTTTGATTTCGTCATTGCATTGTTAGTTGTTAATAAGTAACCAAACACATAAAATTCATGAGTGCAATTTGAAATTAGTTTTCAAATCCCATACTCGTCGCTAGGGAAAGCTTAACTATTATATCATTGTCAAAGTCTTTAAACATCCTATCCACCTGCGGCTATCTAATAAGTATATATAAGTGATTAGCTTTAATTTAAAACTTACATAATTATAAATAAAACTACCTTTTCGGATTTTGTCGCGGATTTATTTTGATTTTTAGTTCCCGACGTTTCGAATGCTTTACAGCAATCATGGTCACGGGAAAGACTCTCCCGTGACCATGATTGCATGAATTAATCCGCGACAAAATCCGAAAAGGTAGTTTCATTTATAATGTCGAATATTCGCGTAAATCTAAGAAAGTATTAACTTACATAATTGTAAAGTGATTCTGCTTTTGTATTTATATACGTAGTATACCTATGTATAAGTTGTACAATTGGTCGCAAACTAAACATTATCGTAAAAACAATATATTTCCATTACTTAAAAATGAAGCAAGAAACTAATCATTATTTTATATTATTCTTCAACAAGGTGAAATATTGCAATCATCATTCAAAAAAAACCTTCTTCGACCATGCAGTAGCGATAAACGCCTCCGGCCTTGAGTTCACCTCAGCAATCGTATTGGAAATCAAATTTTTTACTATGTTCCATTACGACCTCGGTGACCTTCAAGACACTAAAATTCATCCGACCTTGAGTGTGGTATGCTCAATTTTGCCATCTATTTAAAAACGTGTTTCGACAATAAATATAAATGGCGTAGTAGGAGTCTACACTTACAATTATTAATAGATATATTAAAATTATACTTGCTTCTAGAATTGTTTGTACGCCATACGATTGATCTTAACTAATTGATGGTTTTGTATCCTATGTTACATATTACGTACATGTAGATACAAGTACGTCAGTTTCCTTTGAAATGGCTTATTAACGCACGTCGATTCATCCTATCTCTAAACTAATCTAACTTCACACGAGGCCCTATTTCTGCGGTTTACGGTGTAGCAATTAGCGTAATATAAATCACCAATGTGACATAGATAGAGATAGTAGAGATTTTTTATTGATTCTTTAATTTTTAAAGGCCTTAAAGATGAAATTAAAATTGTAAGACCACTACCGCGTATAATTTTACTTTTATTAAATCGCGTTAGCCGCTATCGCCGCAATTAAATCAACCGCTTAACTACAATTTTTAACGCTCTACTGGAACGAATCTATTTAGCCATAGCGTTTGTTGTTTCCAATGAATTTTAGTGTAAAGTCCAGTAACATTTCCTCGTCGTTACGTCGAATTTATATGTCTACGTCATGTTTTTGTCATATTCTTCAAAAAAAAGGCTTTATTTAGGTTTATGATGTTTTTAGTTTGGATGCGATATTTTCACAATTTTCTTATCAATTTACTCATTTTAGGTTCTTTCATAATATTCTGGCGATGGTATAGTATTGAAAAACACATTGTTCATTTCAGAAATAGCAACTTTTAAAGTAATTCTTAAAATTTGTTTATTTTTTAATTAAAAAGTAATTATTTATCTTGTACCTTATCTTGGCTTTTGTAATTAGGTTTATCCTCTTAGCGTAGAAATGCATAGTTTATGACTTGGAGTTTGTAAACCTTGGCTTTACGTTCGTTTCAGAGTAGTAGGTATAGCAGATGCCTCTGAAGCTTTTATAGCGACACGGTCACAATCAGGTTGTGCAATGAGCCAGTTAAACTGACACAAATTGCGCAGTTTTTTGTGAAATGAAATATCGATGAGCTATTATAAACTGTTTGACGCGAGCCGTCAGTCACAATATGTTGACACCCGACACCGGCCCATCCGCCCTGTCTTACGACCTTGTTCCGATTATACGGTATACTCTATCGTCGACAGGCAATACTATTTCGATGATATCATGCATTAAGTTTAAAAAAGAGTAATGTCCACTTTAAACGCCGCGACCCAATTGGAATCAAAACGGTACGCAGACACGAAAAAATCCCTCGAATTCAACATTTGCAACCCGACAGTTACGCATTGTCAAAATCGTTAGTCAATTCCTGTATGGAAGCTGTGCTCTCTACCTAGAGTTGGACTTCTCTCTATGTGATTGGTAGTTATTTAAGCTCTGTGGTGCTATATTTTTGGCGTACGTAAACTATTTGGCCGAGAAGTTATACGATCGAGATTTAATACTCAGTTTTATTGTAATGAGGAAATTCCAGTCAAATGTTACACGCTGTGACGTATGCGGTGCCGTAAACTGAATGGGGACGATACTTCGCAACTGGCGTAATGACTAGCACGCTCACGCTTCTAGCTCGGGCGACCGGCTTGCATAATGCACGATTGTTTTGTTTCCAACGCAGTTTTACTCTTAGATGCACTGCTAATTGGAGAATAAAACTCTAGAGAACTTCTGCCGTAAACTGGGTCGTAAATCAAAAGTCGTGACTCAGACTTTAAACTGTACTTCTTCAAATTGTAGATGTTAAAAACCTTCCTTGCCAATATTTGAATATCGAAAGATTACATATAGAAACTTTTCGTAAAATTTTATGTTTGATTCCTCTTAGGTATAATTTATAAAAATATTAAACTTTACTCGTACTTTATAGTCCCAATACGTCAAGGTTTTATCCAGTATATTCAACACATGTCTGTACATTTCTGTTTTAATACGAAAGCTTCTAAAATCCGTTTTAAAGCGCTTCTAATACTACTGCAAAATTACGACATCTACAAATTGAGCTAGAAGATGTATTAGCAAAACATATTTTAAACTTACACTATCAATAGATTTAAGTATTAATGAATATGAAAAGCGAATAGAATAATTTAGTCATAAATTCAAGTTATCGTTGGCTTCTATTTACTCATTGTGACGTCACCATTTCTTTATAGTCTTTTTACGGCTCTTAAAATTATTTTGTTACGAAACGCACATATTATTTAGTGGTTCGTCCATCTTTACTCTGCAACGAAAAATCAGTCATAGGGATAGTTTTTAATCACTATGACATAAGAGTATATTATGTAGGATAATGCAAAAATAAATAAATAAATATGTTGAGACATTATTACAACAGCGCCATCTAGTTCCGCAGTAAGCTACGTAACGTGCTTGTGTTGCGGATACCAGATAGTTGATATACTACACATATAAATTTTAAATACATACATATTATAAATATAAACACCCATGACTGGAGTACAAGCATTTGCGATTAGCAAATGAATGCCCCCAGCGGGACTCGAACCCGCGACCGCTGGCGCAGAAAGTAGGGTCACTACCAACTGAGCCAAACGAGTCGTCAAGATACTGAAAGATGCGTGAAATGTAATTTGAACGAACGATAAAGGTTAGGTTAGGGGAAAAAAGATTTAATACGATAAGTGTTAAATGTTTTTTTACCAGTTCTGGAGTTACAATGGATCAGAACTGGTCGACGTAGCTAGGGCCGACCTCGGCACCACACCCAATAGGCTTGTTTCCACTAAGAATGAATCGGATGGCTTAGAGTTTCTAATGATTAATCATGATATGTAGTAAACAAACAAACAACTTTTTTACTAAAATAATACAAGATTACAAATATTTTTGGAAATTAAAATCGGCAAAATTACTTATTTAATCACGTGACATTAAACACCAATCAGAGAAGCGTGACGTCACGCCTCGCAAAACACCGGTTGCAGCTGTACATCATCTGTGCTGTCAGTGAAGTGAACAGGTTATTGATACACTTCGTTTTCATAACATTAATACAGTTTTCCGAATCATTGAGACATAATTCTTTGTTTTTTTTTTACAATTATAGCCGTTCTATACTGCTATACATCCATTTTCTCCCGTCTTCTTGACATTCTTATTTACGTGGAGTACAACCAGGTTTCATGCGCACTTGTGATAATATGATACTCCATGTAATTAACCATATCATTCGGCAACAAAAAAATAAAGCAACTGTGTTTATTATAATAAATATAAATATGAAACTAAAAAATTGATTTTAAATCAGAATACTAAAACACCTGAACTTAAATATCATAGTACATAAAGTACCCAGCTACTAGTACTAAAAATTCTTACAAATGCTGATACTGCAAACTTCAACAGCTTCAACAGCTTTAGATTTAGACATTCATTGTGTAAATACTTATATCAAAATGATCTTCACAAAAATACATTCGGAAAACTGTAGACAAACTATTAGGATTATCTCTCCTCGCAAGTTTTATTTACTTTTACCGTATTTGTTTATTGTTTGGAACGTATATAAATAACTTGTTTCGCGTTTTTATAGTTGTGCTTTTACACTGGGGTACTACACAGTACTTATAATATGAGAAATTCATTTTTTATTAAAGAAAATAAAAAAAAAATATAGTAACTACGGTATACAGAAACACTATTAGTATCGCGAGGAGTGACGTCATTCAAGACGCCATGACAGTACGGAGCGTTTTTGAGATAATTTTAAATTGGTTTTTAAAAATGCAAAATATTTAATGTTAATGATGATTTTTTTAAAAAATAAAATGTTTTTCGTGTTAAATAGGTGCTAATGTCCACTATTAAGCAATTTTTCAAATTTAGTCAACTAGCCTATTATTACATTAATTAATAAATCAGGGGGAAAAACCCATTTAACACGAGAAGTGTTAAAAGTTTATTTTTTTTTGTATATCTCATGATATCAGTTAAGTATATTAAATTGAAATTCGGTTATATAAAAAACTAATGGCTCACCCTCGCTCCGCTCCGTTCATTCTCTAATGTGCGTTCTAATTGCTTAATTTCTCAGAGATGTGATATTTTCCTGCAGTAAAAAGTATCTTACATGTTGACTCGGATGAACAGCTATCATCATACGAAATTTCTTGAACATCTCTCAAGTGGTTTTTCCGTGATGTCGCCACAGACAGGAATTCTAAAAACGGTTGTTTCAGCCCCTTTATAGATAAAAATGTGCTCGCTTGTATAACTGAGTGATGCGGGTTCAAATCCGGGTCTCGCACCTCTGATATTTCATGTGCGAATCATTTCTATCCTGATTACCACTTGTCTTACGATGGCCACGGTAGGCCAGCGCGGTGGACTATGGCCTGATCCCCCTCGTACTGAGCCCCAGCAGTGGGACGTTAAAAAGGACTGATGACACGCACACATTATTCAGATTATAAATGGGTACTTTTGTTTAGGTAAATCCTCGACCCGTTCTCAACAATGTAAGCAACCAAATTCTTGACTAGTATATAACCATCAAAAATTTACAAACAACGATAAACAAACAAACAACGGTCTGTTCCCAGTGAGACTCACGTCTCATAAATCTGCTCAGTCGTTGCGTAAGTCGTACATTAAATATTTTTAACTAACATACTAATGTGCGTTCTAATTGCTTAATTTCTCAGAGATGTGATATTTTCCTGCAGTAAAAAGTATCTTACATGTTGACTCGGATGAACAGCTATCATCATACGAAATTTCTTGAACATCTCTCAAGTGGTTTTTCCGTGATGTCGCCACAGACAGGAATTCTAAAAACGGTTGTTTCAGCCTCTTTATAGATAAAAATGTGCTCGCTTGTATAACTGAGTGATGCGGGTTCAAATCCGGGTCTCGCACCTCTGATATTTCATGTGCGAATCATTTCTATCCTGATTACCACTTGTCTTACGATGGCCACGGTAGGCCAGCGCGGTGGACTATGGCCTGATCCCCCTCGTACTGAGCCCCAGCAGTGGGACGTTAAAAAGGACTGATGACACGCACACATTATTCAGATTATAAATGGGTACTTTTGTTTAGGTAAATCCTCGACCCGTTCTCAACAATGTAAGCAACCAAATTCTTGACTAGTATATAACCATCAAAAATTTACAAACAACGATAAACAAACAAACAACGGTCTGTTCCCAGTGAGACTCACGTCTCATAAATCTGCTCAGTCGTTGCGTAAGTCGTACATTAAATATTTTTAACTAACATACTAATGTATGTGTGCACTTTGATTTAGTCTCGCGAGTTGGAGATAGTTCCGCATAAATTATAATAAATCTTCTATAACCGAATGTGTCTTCATTTTTTTAAAGATTTATAGCCAAAGGAAAACTCCACACATCTACAGTATGCGGGAATTTATAACTTCACTAGAGACTCACCCTTGCTCTGCTCGGGTTGTCCCTAGGTGTAATTGAACAATTATTATAGATTTTTTAGAAATTAGATGTTCTCCTGTAATAAAAGATATGTTGTGATGACCCGGGGTTAGGTATCATCATAACAATTTTCATCAGTCTCGTTGTTTCCTCGTCCAAGTTTCGTTATCTAGTGATGCGGTCCCAGTCAAACAGACAAACATTCTAAAATGTACCTATAGATTCGGATTCTATATCGATAATAATTTATAATGTCTATTCCAATAAGATTTTCTAATAAGTACAGATTCGAATAAGTTAGAATATTATTACAGGTACAGATAAAAGTTATGAATGTGTTAAATTAATTTAATTTAAATTAATTAATTAATTAATTAAAAAAAAATTAATGTTAAATTAGTTCAATTCGTAAGAGTTGGAGATAGAACCGACGCGATGTATGTTTAAGTAACATCCAAATTAAAACCAAATGTTAGCTTGTGAGAAATGTTGGTTCGAGATGAAAATGTTTTATGAAGCTTAACTAAATATTATTATTAATATTTTAACATAACTTCAAGAAGACCTTTGTTACATTTCAATTAGATTTTAACAATTTATATTTAAATTGCTAGGTTTAATTAAAATTATTAGCATACACGGCCGTTGCAATTACTGTGCTTTGCATATAACAACTTCTTTCCTCTCCCTTACATGATATCTTAATGGAATACTAATTAAAATATAGAATAGCTTATAATTTAAGACCTAATTTTCTTAGTCTTCATTATAAATCAAATTAAAAATGATGCTTTTAAAATGTATTTTTATAAAATAACATTTATAGAAATAAAATATTATTTGAGTGCTTGTTATAAAGATAAATGTATAAAAACGTAATAATTGCCTATAAAATTTGAGGGTAACCATCGTTTTCCTTGGGATCCCTCCATCAGAACCTTGTTTGGTGATAATGGCACCAAATCGGAAGTATACCCTTCTTTTCAAATGAAATGATTCAGAGATGGAAATGTATAAATTTTATTAAGTTACATCAAGTAAGTAAAAATTCTACTCTTAATGTGTATTTTAATAGTGCTTAATAATTATTAATATGATAAATTAGACTCGTCTTTTAATATTCTACGAAGTGAAGCGGTTAACTAACTAATAAATACTACGTTAACGTCTTTAATTGACGAAGATTAATCGATCTGTGAATTACCTACTGAAAGGACATTTTGGAAGATGTTAGGAAAATATGTTGGGAATATATTGGGAAATTATTACACACAGCGCTATCTAGTTCAGTAGTAAGCTAAGCTTGTGTTACGGATACCAGATAGTTGATATACTACACATATACATTTTTAAATACATACATACATATTATAAATACAAACTCCCATGACTGTAGTACAAACATTCGTGCTCAACAAATGAATGCCTCCAGCGGGGCTCGAAACCGCGACCACTGGCGCAGAAAGTAGGGTCACTACCGACTGAGCCAATCGTGTCGTCAAATGTCGCAAGTTCATATATTTTGTACTGGTCACCCGACATATCTGTGTCAGAAATTGCTAATATCGACTCGATAGATTGAAATAACATTTGTATAATACGTTAAGTATTCGCTGAACTATAAAATCTTATCAAAATCGTGCAGGGTCTTCTTAAGTGACTCAATTTAAACACGTTAGACAAGAAACAAGATGGATTTCTTTCTATTGCTTCCTAAGCATTCTTAACCAATCACTTTGTTTTATTTTTTATTTTATCAGCAGGCACTTTTGTAAAGACAATTCATTAACTTGATAAACCTATAGCTTTGTTTGGACTTTCGTGTTGATTATACATAAGGAAATGGCAGTGATGGATGATAATGTCTATATATCACCTAAAATCGTGGAGTCAATCCTGGGGATAGCGTGCCAAAGGGATATTTCCGTTCCGTCATACTGAATGATGTTAAAAATACCATTTATTAACGCCGTCAACGAACCTGACGTTCTTTATGTAAGAAATCAAGTTATAGGAACTAATTCCAAGGACTGAAATAAAATGTTAGTTTCAAGCAGTCACGCTATAAAAGAATATTCCAAGTACGTCATTGTATTCTTTTTCGTCAACGTAATACGTACTGGTATTGTTTAATCTAACTGATAGATGAATACGATTTTTACACACTTACTCAGTAGTTATTTCTACACACGTAGATATTATAGAGCTTGCACCGCTCCACATAAGTCTTTAGTCATGAGCTGACCACTTGACCTCTGTTTAGCACTTAGCGCTGCCCTTCGTGCTTTAGAATAATATCTACTACATAATATTCTATTAAGGTAAAAGCTTCGACAATAAGGCCTAATTATTAAATCTCTATGTTATTAACATGGTATAACTTTGGATAAATTAAGAATATTGGTATTAGGAAATCTAATATATAATATATCTCGTGTCACAGTGTTTGTTATGGAACTCTTTCGAAACCGCTTGACCGATTTTTATGATTTTTTTTGTGTATTTGGTAGGTCTGAGAATAGGTCTCAAAGATTTTTTACATTTATTTTCAGACCTAATTTTATTTTTTTATTTCTGTTTGATTTGGGATCATAAGATACTCATTAAACTCTAAATTTTGAAACTTCTACCACCAATTGCTATTTTTAATAGTGGTTAGAACGCAGGAATTGCTAGAATTTAAAGTAATATTTTAATCATATGAAATATTTTAATAAGTTTACCTAAATACATATTATACAATCTTATTTCGTACCTAATAAATACATAATGGCGGACCGCCATTAACATACGAGGCTCTTCAAAAAGATAGTTTCGTTTATCGACACCCTAAATCTCTCCTAACTCAAGATAATGAGGCGCACTTGGCCGCGGCGATAAAATTTTTACTACTTAGCTCTTGAGCTTAAGCATCGTTCGCTTTTTCATTGAGAGCTTTAATTGAAGGAATTATGCTTTAGGTGAGAAGAACGATAATACCTACTGAAAAATCTGAATAGTTCTTTTAATTCTAACATATTTACATGCTGTGTGATTATTTCATATATTTTAATAACTTTTTTAATTATTAATTATTATATCACTTTGTTCCCAGGGAGGAGGTCCGCAAACACGCGGTGCGGTGGAACGCGAAATTTTCGTTTGTTTGCAAAATGTGTGCTAACGCGAACACAGGCGTGCTCGAGCCCGCGCTGCTGCGGGTGTCGGTGCGGAAGGAGTGCAAAGGTAAGAACGGGAAACAAATACCTTTGCAACTTTAATGCCAACAGTCACAGCTTCGATTCCTGCTCATAGAGTTGTAATAAAAATCATTATTTGTATTAAAACTATGATTATTCCGTATTAATAACTTTATTTTAGGCAGGTTATTTTAGGCTCACCTCCCTTATATTTTCATATGCGACTCATTTACCACTTACGACGAAGGAACACATTGTGAACAAACCTGCATATCTAAGAGAACCTAATAAATTTTCGAAAGACGTCAATCCGCACTTGACTAGCGTGGTGGACTGTGGCTTATTCCCAGCCAGTGGCCAGCAATAAATAAGTCGTTATAAAGGACTGGATACAACTTAAATTTTTAATTATAAACATATTATAAATCCTTCTACGCTTCAGTCACCCGCCCTGTCAGTGCAAACATTTTCAGAAATCGTTCAATACTTGCGAAGTTTACTTCCTACGCCCAGTTTTCCAAAACTTTCAAATGTATCATTTTCAATGTCGTACAATACAAACCATATAATATTCGCAAAAGTTGGCAGCTATGAAGATGGCTAAGAAAAGAATTCCAATAGAATTATACTTTAGAAATTCTCGTTAGATGCAATGCAGTGGAATGAGAAAATACAATTTGTGAAGTTATTGAAGTATGAATCTGAAGCTTCCGACAGCATTTCTGTTTCTTCCGATAATATGAGTTGTTATTTCCACACATATTGAGATATCAAAGTATAAAATCTGTTAATGAAAATTCTTTGGAAAATAGATTATAATACATAGTTATAATAAAATTCATTATACGTTAGCATATTATTGTATTATATTTTAATAAAGTTTCTTTTATGTAAATAAGCATAACCGTATTAAACTTTTCACTGAATTTCAAAAATTTTATGAATATGTACCGGTTATGGGCAGGTGGCAGGTCGTACCAAAAGCTGGGCTTCTGCGACGTGAACCTGGCGGAGCTGGCGGGCGCCGGCGAGACCACGCGGCGGTGCCTGCTCGAGGGCTACGACCCGCGCCGCCGGCAGGACAACTCGGTGCTACGGATACGAATCAAGATGAATATGATCTCAGGAGACCCGCTCTTCAAAGTGTGCGTATATTTTATATTCATATCTTATCGATATCAATAGTGGAGCCACCTCATCGCTCAATAAAAACTAGAAATTAATTTTAATAAATAATAAACCATACATTTATATTTTCACGTCCCATATTTTTACTTGTGTTTCGAAATTGAATGATACAAAATTGGGAACGTCTCAAGACGTCACGTACAAATTAACACATCCGCTAGAGTGGTGCTTTGAACTCACTTCCAGTAAATTAAGTGTATTTTATAACCTTTTTAGAGACTAAATATAGCATAGATAATTTCATATACTAAACGAATCATAATTCAAACTTAATTTATAGTTCGATAATAATGCTACTCTATTTTGTATTACAGTCCGGAAAGGAAACAAGAAGTAGCGGAGAAGACGGGCGGCGACAGCGGGTCCGAGAGCGCGGCGGCGGCGGACGACGACTGCGCGTCCTCCACCGCTAGTTCCGGCTTTGGATCCCTCACCAAGAAGAAGAATTACGGTAACTGCCCTGTGCCATTTTGTATTTTCTATCTCTCCTAAGTTTATAGCAAAGGAAAGAACAACGGCTACGGCTGTTGAGACTTGATATGGAAATAAATCTCGAAAAAAAACTGATTTTTTATATATTACATGGCTCCTTAGCATGGCGAGCTGATTTCTTAATGTTATAATCTTTTAGATTTACAAATTGTAGTTTAATTTAACTCTTATATTATAAATTATTTACCGATCAACACTCGGACTTTTCAATGAAATACTTTTATGTAAACAGGTGTATTATTTATTCGTTTCGATGTAATGTATGTTATGGATGTATATTCCAGAGGGTGTGGCGCCGGCGCTGTCGTCGCTGCCGTCGTGCGAGCTGCCGTCGCCCGACGCGGAGGACGCGCCGCCGCTCCCCGCGCTCCCCGCGCCGCCCGCGCCGCCCGCCCCGCCCGACTACCCGGGTGAGTAGTCCCCTTTTAGTGGTTGAGGGGTCCTGGGATCTGTTCAAGCCAAATTAGCTAAATCTTTCCATTGGCAAATACTGAATAGCCAAAACTTAAGCTAGCCTGATACTTTGAACTGAACCCAAGACTAGTCTGATATCTCATCGTAAGTAGCGAAGTATCGTTTTGCAAGTGATTTAGGGGGTTGTGAGCAGTGAATCCATTTCTTAGTTCAGTGATGTTAATCATCTACAACGAAACTGGCCATGAGAGTTTTATTACTATAAGAAATATTCAAAACTTGGCAGATTTTTGCTTTTACTTACTGCGGGGCGTACTTTGTCGGTCTTTGCTTATTCTTACCTGATATATTTTGTTAATATTTTTAATATTATAATTCATTTGTAGTGACAGTAAAAGTCAATTGTATGTGTTTTGAATGAAGTGAAACTACTGAAAAAGGTGTTTTGATATGTGCCAAAGATTAGTTGTAACACATGAACTTCGATTTGCAGGTGTCGTGATCTCACAGAACGCCGGCACAGTCCCGGGCGCGGGCGCGGGCGCGGGCGCGGGCGCGGGGGCGGGCGCGGGGTGCGCGGCGTGCCAGCAGCAGCACACGCACTCGCGCAACTCCTCGAACACCTCCGGCGACATGAGCAGTAAAGTGAGTACCTACTGTTGTTGTTGTTGGACATGCTTGTATACCTCTTAATATGTAACAATTTCCTAAGTAATATGTGAAGAGGTTGAATAAAGTTTCAATTAGTCACTTTTTAAAACACGTAACACATATTTAATTTTCACTTAAAAAGTACTATATATTTAAAATTCATATAAATTAAGATCACTTACTACTTACATAAATATATGTAAAAATATAAAACGATATTAACAAGCTCACTATGTCCATTGCAGGCGTCGGGCTACGGCAGCTCGGTGTCGGCGGCGTCCGCGCACTCGCGGCAGAGCTCCGAGGGGGACTCCGCCGGCGACCGCCCGCACCACAACAGGTACGCCGCGGTGTGTCCCGCCTCGTTACATATGGACGGTGTGACGTGTTACTGTTGGAAATTTAATATATATATATATATATATATATATATATATATATATATATATATATATATATATATATATATATATATATATATATATATATATATATATATATATATATATATATATATATATATTTAATTCAGGATATATATATATATATATCCTGAATTAAATATATATATATATATATATATATATATATATATATATATATATATATATATATATATATTTAATTCAGGATAGGCCAAACAGATGAATAAGTTGCACATTGAACCCCTTACACCCCGTATATGTATAACCCATAAGTCAGGGTAGGGTTAATGAGCGGAAATATATTATTTACAATATTTTTTTTATTAAAATCTCTACCTTATCCATTTAAATATAATGCATAGTAAAATGATATAAGCCATAGGGTATTTTGTAAAGATTTACTTATTGATAAATATTGAATCATTCGTACTGACATACGGGAGCTTTGCATTGCGCATGCGTTGACTGCAACAGTACCGAGGCGGCATGTACGGACCTGGTACTTTGGGTACTAAGATATATTAAGTATTCTTATTTCTCTCGACTCAGAGCCTCCTCGGCGACAGACGAAGAGTAAGACGAGTTGTGTGTTGTGTGGTTATTCACTTTTTTTTTTATTCTTGTTCTTATTAGTTTTTATTACTTTAGCTTATTATACTTTCTGTACTTTACATTACCGAGTCATACCTCTTATATGGCATCTCGAGAGAAATCCACCCGTGTGTACATAGTGACTTGTGTTTTTATGTTCCTTCTCTCTGTCGTGACGAAGTGGATACTCTGGTGTCACCACCCACCTGTACAGCCCCGAGCCCCGTACCGCTTGTATTAACATGAGTGTGAGCACGACACTAACACTGCGCCCGCTGTATTGATTTATTATTTATTTTTTATTTACCCCCCTCCCCTACACCCCCGATAGCATCCGCGTAGAGCGCACCACCACCACCACCACCACCCTGTACGTGCCCTCGCAAAGCAAGCAGACGGGCCGGAAGCTCGCCAAGTTGCTGCTAGAGAAAACCATTCTCACGGAGACCTCGGACATGTTCCTCTCCCCCGACACCACCCTCACGTCGCCGGAGTACCTCACCCCCAACTCCACCCTCACGGGGCCCCCGGACGTGATCCCGCGCCGCGTGCTGTCCCCCGCCAGCGACGAGTACCAGACCCCGGACGGCACCTTCTGCGACGAGCACTCCTTCGCGATGCCCACCTACTTCGACCACAAGAGGAAGGCGGTGTCGGTGATCGCGTCCGCCGTCGAGCCGCTCGCCAACTTCCAAGTGTTCAAGCAGAAGTCCCTCAACACGATCCCGGCGCTGGTGGAGAGGAACAAGCGCAACGAGGAGCTGTTCACCAACTTCCCGTTCCTGACGCCGCTGGCGCACCGCAAGCACTCGCTGCTGTCCGCCGCGCACCTGCCGCTGGCGGGCTGCGTGGAGGACGAGTTCTACTGCATCCCCTCCGAGGCGGAGGCGGACGCCGGCTCGCTGGAGCGCGTGGACGTGCGCCACCTCGCGCCCGCGCCCCCCGCCAGGTGAGGCACCCCACCCCCACCCCCACCGCCTCGCTTGCTCCATCGCGCACTAACTAACCCTGGGTGCGGGGCTTGCTGTCTCTGCCTACATCATTTCTGTTTTCTATCTTTGTTTTTTTTTAATTTTGTTTAGTTTTTTTTAATGAAGGGTTGTGTGTGAGGTGCTAACGGTACGCGTAGATATATTGTGACAGACGCCATAATAAGTTTTAGTTTAAGTCATTTTTAACGTGTTTCGTGGTTTTATATGAAGGTCCGTATTGTTTTGCAGTTTGTTTTACGCTTTCGCCAATTTTATGACAGAAAATGAATTCGTTCGATTTACAACAAATATATAATTTTTCATCATCGTGTGCCTTTATACAGGGTGGCGACGCTTGACCAACATTCCTTCAAACCACATATAGTATAAAAAATTAGAGGTTGAATACAAAAAAAACTAATTGAAAATATTCAAAATTAAAGCCACAGGAATTTTTTTTCGTTTTAAAATTTTAAACCATCATATGTACGGGCAAGCGAAGTACGCTAAGGTCATGCACCCCTAGACGGCGAAATACTGTGCGACGTTGCCGCTCCGAATACATTTAAAGAAAGATTTCAAATTACCTACTTATGGCGCGAAAGTCAATAGGCATGTAATTAGGTGTAATATTGATCATAGTAACAACATTATCAATTACTAAAGTTAGTTAAAATGCTTAGGTTTATAAGAAATGTACCTACCTGTGCAATTTATTTACAAAAAATCGCAAATAAATAATTTTCAATTTGTCTTTCGGAGAGAAATTATTAACCGAACTTTCTTTTAGCGACTACTTTATTACTTATTATTATAAACATCGCATCATTAAATAATTTTAAAAACCTCATCACTTTCGACATACGAATAATTTTAAATTATTTAAATAAGATATTTACCTCAAACTACCTCCACACTTTTGTATGACAACATTACTTACTAATCTAAGTCAACCGTATTGGTAGGGACTGCAGCAAATTTATTTTCATAAAGTACATTATTGACTGTCTACAATAGAATAGACTAGAAAGTAGGTATCGTCAATATCAAATTAAAGCTTAGTAATTGTTACGCATTACGAGGTAGGTATAATGATGTATAGGAACTGCGTACCTAGATAGGTAATCTATGAAATCTTATTACACATAGCATAGACAAATAAATTAATAAAATTAAGTTAACTACTTGACTTGCTATTAAATTGTCTGTTTACACGCAATTAATCACTTAAAATTAAGTTAAAAGTCGGTTAACTACTTAATACGTGTAAACCGGGCGTTAGGGAGACATTTAGGTACTTCAGATACCTACGGAACCTACCATAATATCACGAGGAGTTGTACCTATAAGAGAGTTTAGGAGTTAGGTAACCAAAGCTTTTTGCGACATAAGTAGACTAAAACAATAGATTTGTCCACACTTTGAACAAATAAGGTTCGGGTTGTGAACAGTTGCAGAACTAGTATTCTACCACAAAAAACAAAGCATTTTCAGTACGCGCGCTAAATAGGTAATTCGTAGATACTAGACTACTAGCTATGCAGTTATAACACATACCTACACACTGCCTCGTAAGTCGTAAGAACCGTTGACACCACTAAATATTTTTTTGTTCCATCCACCTTGACAATAATGGACCTACGTGACGACACCTACTCGTAAATATTTTGTCATCGCACAGATGTAGTCAGTAGGTCCTAGTCACTGACTTTTGCACTTCTTTTAGATAATTTATTTCACTAATTATTACGAAGAAGTCTTTATCCTATTGACCTAGTCCTAGTCGTTAATAAAAGCGACTTTATTTCATTACAACACTAAACTTGACTAAACTAAAATCAAAATAACTTAAAAGCAAAACAAACACAAGCCCCTTTGTCAATCAAATGCGACATTATGGTGTGGCCGTAGCGATTTCGAAGAAGTATTGAAGAATTCGTTTTAGGTATTATTAAATTTAAAACTATCTAAATATTAGATGTATGGAGAATTCTTAGTAAAAATATTTTTTTCTTTATAGTTAATAATAAATTAGAAACATGTAATCCAACCGGGATTCGAACCCTCGGCCTCTATTAGCTCTGTGGGCCAATATGATCCTAAGGGCGGAAAATTATTTTTCTGCGTCGTGCT
Source organism: Boloria euphrosyne (assembly GCA_951802675.2). NCBI lineage: Eukaryota > Metazoa > Arthropoda > Insecta > Lepidoptera > Nymphalidae > Boloria > Boloria euphrosyne. The sequence goes on from OX637871.1 coordinate 15,574,360, forward strand.
TCGCAAACACGATTTTGCACTATGTAGGTACTTACTTATTACTCTTTCACTTTCAAAAAACCTATTTAGGTACCTATAACCTGAAAATTATTTATCAAAATGCCTACAAACTTTTTTATTTGATGTAAGTACCTATAATTTTACGAGAGACAAGAAAATATGCGTGCGAGAAAGAAGTTAAAAGTTCTGTTGGTGGTATTAATACTTAACATTATTTAAATAAAATTAACAGAAATTAAGAAAAATGTTATCTATCTGTGATTCGAACCCCCGACCTCCCAAGGCTTTGAGGGCCAATAGAGTAGGCAAATTCATCCATCCAAAATCTAGTTATAACCTGTTTATCGAAAAACGAACTTTTCTATTTTATGTATCTTTATGCGAATAAATTAAACTAAATAATATTTTTTGTTACTACTTTATTACAAATTATAAGGCATTCATGTAGCATTAAAATGTTTTAAACCTCCATTAATTCACACAAACAGTGACAAAGTTACAGTAGGCATAAAATTCATAAATTGAATAACGTTCACTAGAAATTAAAATCTATCATATCTCGCTATATCTACTCTTTCACTTTTCAAAAAATCTATTTAGGTACCACCTATAACCTGAAACTTATTTATCAAAATGCCTACTAACTTTTTTATTTGATGTAAGTACCTACCTATAATTTTACGAGAGACAAGAAAATAATATGCGTGCGAGAAAGAAGTTAAACGAATAAATTAAACTAAATAATATTTTTAGTTACTACTTTATTACAAATTATAAGGCATTCATGTAGCATTAAAATGTTTTTAAACCTCCATCAATTCACATACACAGTGATTAAAATAATACATTAAGTTACAGTAGGTATAAAATTCATAAATTGAATGATGCAATATTGAATAACGTTCACTAGAAATTAAAATCTATCACATCTCGTTACATACTTTAAACGAAACAATGTTTATTTTCGTAAAAAATCTTAAAAGTACGCTTTATAATAACATTAATTACAATTTTTAAACATAGGCACTCGCTAAAATATTCGTAATACCTATTAAATATTACCCATAAAAATTATAATAAAATACATTCAAACTGTCATAGAATGTACTCACAAGTTTTTAATTCGACACGAATATGGGTGATCCACCTTATACATAAATCATTCTGTTAAAATTTCAAGAACATTTACTATACGTACGAGCATATTACAAATATTTTATGTATGACACAGTCCATAGATATTAGACAAAGTTTAAAACTAAATAGGTACACTGGCACTCGAGTTTTGATGTCAATTAAATTTAAATACAGCAAACTGTATCTCGTAACTACTACACGCACACACAACAATAAAAGCAAGTCTTGTTCGGGGTAAGAGTAGGTGAAGGGACTGGACACTGGCCTGCCTCTACCAATCAGTTCCTCAAAACCAAGTATTAGATAGGTACGCGCAGCGGTAGGTAGCCGTCGATACCTCTTGCATACCAGGCCAGAGCTCCTGATGCTGTAGCTTCTCTCGGTTATTAAACGGTTCACACGTTGACCGTTGAATTATGACTTCGTGCCTTCGTACCCTGGCAATGGCAATCATGCGTGGAAGTGGCCAGGATATGAACGTTTATTGAAGACTTAGACCAGACCAGGTACCAAATACCATCGCCAAGAGACGCTGGGGCTTAATAGTTCACTATTTTAGAGCCAAAAGCGCGCCAAGATATAAAGGAAGTTCAAACTAATACATTAGGTATAAAATTTTCACTTTCACAACTATTGGGTCGATTCATTAAAAATCAGCCCTTCTTCACGTGTACCCACTTCGACATTTTAAAGCCAACTAAATAAATAGAAAAAAGTTAAAAACCTAAGCCGCCTTTTCAAAGCAATGCCGACATTTGAAGCACAGAGTAATCGTAGTAGCGGCGGTAATTTTATTGCTTTTTTTAAATGCTACTTTAATATTATGATTGGTATTTTTAGGCCTTTTAGTATTAAAAAAAATGTTATAGTAATAATTAGTTCAAATAAATATTTTATAAATGTTTTCCTAAAGGAAATGTTTTAAGAAGAATAAATTAATTTAATTACTTAAATTTTATTAAGAAGAATAAATTTATTTAATTATTGTCGGCAACTACTCTGTATCAGTCGGCGGCGGCGGTGCTTACACGCGTCTTTGGTTTTCTTTGAATTTTGCCGATTGGACAAAATGGCGCGACTTTCAAGGATTTTTGCGCCATAGAACAAAAAATACACTGTAAAAACTACTTTTAAATTAGTATTTAATAATATTGAAAAATGTTAATTTATAATATGGAAATTGTAAAAGAATTTCATTTGCAAAGCATTTCTTGTTTTTATTACATATTAGATTTATTTTTTAACTACCGGGTGATAAATTGATATGAATCATTTTTTATAATCAACTAAAAAGTATAACCACCACAACAAGACTGTTGATTTTTTTACTAAATTAACTACATCTTATGTGATGAATTTCATGTATTTTGTTTACTTTTTATCATGAGCCCTTTTTAACATCCCACTGCTGGGCACGGGCCGAGTACGAGGGAGATCAGGTCATAGTCCACCGCGCTGACCTAGTGAGACAGCCTGAGTCAGACATGCAGGTTTCCTCACGATGTTTTCCTTCACCGTAAGACAAGTGGTAATCAGGATAGAAATGATTCGTACATGAAAATATCAGAGGTGCGAGACCCGGATTTGAACCCGCATCACTTAGTTATACAAGCGACGCGTTACCGCCGAGCTACCACTGCCTGCCACTTTATTTACTTACTATCAAGATAAATTATTTTACTCAACTTAAGGCATACACTATGTCATTTCTGCGAATTATTTATTCTTTGCAAACGACGCAAGGGCTAGTAGTACCTACGACTGTTCGGGGACAGTGCGATGTTGCCGTCTTAAGCTAGGGTCAATAAACTTATGATGTAATGGTGTTTATTTTGATGACCATTTTTATTGTATTTATTTTGCTTGAAAACTGAACTTTTTTATTTGAAGGAATTTTTTCAAATTGATAATTTTTATCGACTTATATCATCTCACCCTACATGCAGTTTAAAGGAATGTTGGTCAAGCGTCGCCACCCTGTATAAATGTTTTTATATATTATGTCAAACGGTATGGCTAACGTACGTTGGCCGTGCCGGCACGTGTGAGTGTGTATGTCCGGCGCAGGCGCGAGGCGGCGGCGGGGGGCGCGGCGGGCGCGGCGGGGGCGGGGGGCGCGGAGTGCGCGTGCGGCGCGCTGCGCGAGGGCTCGCTGCCGCGCCGCGCCAGCTGCGCGCTGTGCGTCACACGTACACGCGCGAGGCTCCGCACACACACACCACCACCACCACATGCACACACACGCCCTATTATATAGAAATTAGAAACAGTAGAGCTGTAATAATTAAAATAATAATATATATATTTCCGACTTTTTTACGGTTTAATTGGATTTTTTAATTCCTGCCATTTCAAATTCATTACAGCAATCATAGCCACGGGAGAGATCGCATACGTGAAGATCAAAAATCAACATAAAAACACGCAATAATCTAAATAAATAGTTATACTTAAAAATTAAAATATTAAACTTGCGAAAATCTAAAAATATATTTCTAACAATATTTTATTAGAAACAATGGTTATTCTGTACATAATACAATATTAGTTCTTCCAATGACACACACACACACACACGTCTAGTGTACACTACACACATAGTAGTGCAGTAGTGTAGAGTCGGAGCCTCGTGTATATGTTGTTTCGATGTTGTGTCGTGTATTTATGTGCTTTTCAGATTTTCGATAGACAATTTATCTTATTAAAAAAATAACTTATGAAGTAGAATATTTGTTTGTTATTCCAATAGTCAGTTAATTTAGTAAAATACAAAGTATTTTTTGATTTTGTACTGAAATATGTGATTTTTTTTTCAATTTTCCGCCTCTCGCTTTAGATTCAGTTGAGAAATATAGCATGATTTTAAGACGCTTCGGTGCATGCGCCTCGCGGGGACGTCACCACGCTTGTTGCATGGCGATACACGTCTCTTGCGTCAGGCGACCGTTCGATATTAGTATATAGATTAAGTATTCTAATTTTCATTTCATCGGATCTAATAATTACTTAAATTTTAACCAAAGGAATCATACAAAAAGTACTTATTAAATATTTTTCTTGTAATGTCCTGTATAAAATTGTATAGTTTATTATTTAGCAATAGTGAGTAACGCAGTGTGTGTGCACAGGAACCCGTCGTCGGGGTCGCTGACGGCGTCCGCGTCCGAGAGCGGCTCGCTGGAGCGCGCGCGCGCCGCGCTCGAGCGCCGCAACATGCCCGCTGACGACCAGGTACGCCTTGTTGTACATACAGTAACACTAGTATTTTATGTAATATGTATTACTATGATTTAGTTTAAATTAACATTGCATTTGACATTGCAAGTGATAATATTTCTAAAAATAAAAAGCAAAGCAGGAGTGAGCTGCTAGTTTGGTTATTCATGTTAATTAATTTATTGAATTTTAGTAATAATAATAGAATTTTATTAACGTTCTAAATTTTGTGTTTAGTAATGTGTTAACTAGAATATACGTTTGTGTTATGCAGCACGTGGCGTCGTGCCGCGTGGAGAACACGCGCGTGAACCCCGACTCGCTGATCGACGAGCTGCTGGCGGCCACGGACCTGCAGCCGGCGCCCGACGCCGCCGAGACGTCGGGCCTGCAGCTGTACATCACGCGCGACGGCACCGCCGAGCTGGGCTCGCGCCGCCGCGCCGCGCCGCGCCGCGACTGCCAGCGCGTCGTGCTGCACCCCCTCCACCCCCTGCACCCGCACGACCACAGGTAGCCCCGCCCCCGCCCCCTCCCTCCAAGTGTACATATTCGATAGTGCCAAACGTGTCTCGCGGACACAGCCTGTACAGTATTTGAATAAAGGACGTGTTTAGAATTATGTTTTGTTTTATTTACATTTTACTGTTTCCTTAAGGATTATGACATATTATGAAACTATAATGTCAACATTTTGAGTCATTTTTTCTTTAATTAACTATATAATATATAGTTTTAAAAATATGTCTTCTGTAAACCAATGTTATCTTAGAATTGCTCTGTTATAAAGAGTATATTTCACCTCAACTTCTATGAAATGATGCGTGCTTTTTATTATTTGACCAATTAGAAAAATAAATGATATGTTTTTAAAACAAAAAGAAATTCTCTCTTTTTTCATTCAAAATGATAACACCGAAAAATAAACAAGTAGGTATGACACAAATAATTAAAAAAAAGATATATAAATATTACATAATTATGTAAAACTATAAATCCATTGGATTTTTCTTCATTAATTTAATTTATGAATAACTTTATTGGTTTCATTTCCTTCCTTCATTTAATATTCTTGTAATTTTTCGATTTATAAATTACAATATAAATATTTAGAATACTTTCTCCTTTAATTTTTTTGTCAGATTATTAGTATGTGATGCAGTATATAGTATAAGTCATAGCTTATAACATAATCAGTATAATCTCAAATATCGTTGATACATTTGTCAACAAAACACGCGGCTTCTAGTAAGTACTTATACAAATAAGAAGTCAATTTTAAAATTACTGTACGCAGTCAGTTCTTTACCACAAAAAAAATTACAGTAGTGTTTTAATATTAATAGAAATAGCATCCTGAACATCGTGGCCGAGGACATGAGAGCCTCTGTGCTGAGGCATCTCATGCGGAATCATTGTCCCCATGAAATGCCTCGTAAGTACACACTGAAGAGAAAAGTATATGACTCACTAAATCACTTCTTGTTTGTATTTGTTATTAACACTAGTGTATAAGTTGTAGTATCTGAGGTGTACACTAACAAAAATGGTATGTTGTTCCAAGTAAAACAATTATTATTATTATATATTTGAGGACAAAGAAATAAAAAAACTTGAATACTTTGTAAAGTTTATTTTATTGCAATCACGAAGTTCAACCATGAGTGAACACCAATCCTTTCGTGCAACACAATCTCATACATTATGTGGACGGTAACATTGCTCGCAGAACATTTAAGACGCTGCATACGAATTCATTTCATTAAAAGCTAATTATTCATTTAAAAGATATCATATAGAATAGTAGACATCATCAGTACAAGAGTCATATAGAGGCAATTCATAATATAAAAATATCTACAGTATAAATTTTACATAAAATTATTTGGACAGTCGTGAAAAATAAATACTACTTATTCTAAAACCACCAAAAGGTGTCGCTATATACACTTCACAATAATACAATCGTCACTAGAAAACGTAAGTGTCCCTGAGGTCGCCACATTACATGCGCAGTGTCCGACGAGACTGGAATGTAAGATTGCGCGGCGCGTAAGTACTCGGCCGCTGCACCTATACTACACTTACTCGCTATATATGATATAATATGATATAATATAAACTCTCAAGTCTCAATATACAGACTGTGTAAGGCACGGGCACCCCGCCCCCGCCCCCGCCCCGCCCGGCGCCACCGCCCTCCGCGCGGAAACTCATTTGTACTATATATAATATGGTAAACGTATATATCTTTGCTATGTTACGTATAGAGTAGTGAAGGGGTCCCGGAGGGGCGCGGAGAGCGCGGGCGCGGGGCGCATGGCGTCGCGGCGGCGTCGCCTTTTCTATCAATTAATTTAGGATCTTGCACGCTTTTCATTTTTCTTAGCCTACTTACAGCTAGGCGCGGGGTCGCGGCCGCGCGGCGCCGCCCGCGCCCTATGTACACTTGCTCGTCGCGGCGGCGCAGGGGACCCCGGCGTTACAGTACAAAATTACAACTAGTACCCTACAAAACTCGGCCATCACATCAGGCAGCTAGCTGCCGTAGACACCTTATAAACATCGATTAACTACATAAGTGGTACAGAAGAATGGTCCGCTAGATGAGGCGCTCCTCGGGCGGCGGCTTGAGCGCGTGCGCGACCATCTCTGCGCGCGGGTTGCAGTACTCCTGGCCGGAGGGCGAGTAGGTGCCGCGCGTGGCGCGCTTGCGCCGCGCCTGCGCCGCCAGCGCCGCCAGCGCCGCGCCGCCCAGCGCCAGCGCCAGCAGCGCGCCGCCCACGCCCAGCCACAGCGTGGCCGCGCCCGCGCCGCCCGCGCCCTCCGCCGCCGACACCGCCTGCCACCGGGTGGAATATCATTAGACAACACTCGTTATTCAAAATTCATTATGATTCAATTTCTGTTTTTTTCTCTTTTCCTAGTTACTCATTAACTTTATTGGTGTATGTGCTTATATATTATTAGATTTCTGAATATAATTTATTCTGTAAAAACAAAAAAAAAAGTGCGCGCGTACAAAGTACACATGTCAGAAGTGGAACTTCTTTATTTATAAATTTAACTCACTGTTTACACACTGTATAAATACTAATGATATTGTAATTTCACTTCAAAAACAATTCCTCACTTCAACCAGCATGAGCAGCCACGTCATAAGTTAGGCTGTATATTGTAATACATTTGCTGCACATAACGTCACATTAAAAATCACCGACTTGCGGTGGGCGAGATCCCCGACCTGCTCATCTTGACCGTCTGAGGGGTGGCAGCGCTAACTCTTCCCCGTCTCTGAGTGCCTGGTACTTGTACTGGTACTCGTTTATATATTTTATACTAATCTAAAGCTTTACATTTCCGAGACTTAAAACCCCAAGCTTGCGTTAAACGTTTAACGCAACCTTGTTGGAAGTCGCATAAGAAGATTCATTTAAAAACACATCATATTATACCTGGTGTGAGCAGTTCTTGCCGGTCCAGCCCTCCGTGCACTCGCAGATGTAGTCGACGGCGGCGGCGCAGCGCTGCAGGCAGCGGCCGCCGTGCAGGCAGGGCCCGTGCCGCGCGCCTTCGCCCTCCGCCCCGTCCTCCGCGCCGCCCTCCGCCCCGCCCTGCGTCACGCACGGGTCCTCCAGCGCGCACTCGTGCCCGCAGTAGCCCTCCGCGCACTCACATCTAAACATACCACAAACAAATTCACATGTAACTTTTTTTTGGTCAGCGCTACAGACATTTGTCCGTGCCTTTTTTAGAGCACGTCTTTTCAGAGTATCTTTTGCTTCTAGTGGCCCTGTTGCCTTGTTTTGAGAAAGTGTAGGTAGTCTTCATTGTCTTCACTAAACTACGTCGTATTTTGTGGAGGCATTTAGACACCCAATAAGATCCGCCACAGTACCCTTTTCGGTTCCCGTTCCCATATCGTCAACACTTATTTACTCACATGTAACTTTGCAATATAAAAATATAATAAATATAATTTCAATGTAAAATGAGTTAATGAGTAAATATAATAAAAGAGACTCACGTGTACCCGCCGGGCAGGTTGCGGCAGCGGCCGGGCCCGCAGCCTGCGCCGGCCGCGCACTCGTCCACGTCCAGCTCGCAGCGCGCGCCCTCCCACTCTGCGGACACAACACACACGTCACACGTCACACGTGCTCTAGCCACTACTTACAACTGACAACTCGCGACCGACATCGCGAATCATTACAACTATTTTCAGACGTCTATACAGATAATCTAATACACGATATAAATGTAAAATATATACATACAAGACTTGCTCGTTTATTAATAAAAATTAAGTTAATTAATAAATAGTAAATATTCTATTTGTTATGTCCTAAACACAATTGAATCTGCTACCTATAACGTAGAATATGTAACATACCTGAATAAATAAATAAATAAATAAATAAATAAATAAATAATTTTCACAATCCTTACTTATATTAGGTAATCTGTGTGGTGTAGAAGGATTATATCTTTAGTTAAAAAATACCTTTTGTCTAAAATTATGAACAAATTTAATAATTGAAATGTAATATGGTTCGGGTGATGGTTAATCCCCATAAATACGTCAAATTCCGTCAAACATATATTTAAATGAATAAATATTTCAATAAACAAAACCTATATGTATTCATCAACTTCTCGCTAAAAAAACGAATATGGAGCTAAGATGATATACTCCGACCGGCCCACACCGAATATGGGGTATATTGTCAAAGACGACCTACATATTATATTTTTTAGCTGTAAGCTGCTGGTGTGAATGATTATGATCAAGGCACAGATATATTAAATGATATACATTTGATATATAATAGAGAATGATCACTCAAAACAATTAAACTTAAATACCGATAGATAAGATGTGTTCTTATATCTCTTGATCAGCGCCAATAACGAGTACACTACATATTATAAAGATGGACACTAATAGATTCTAAGCAAAAATAAGTCGACCAATAGACATTAATTATAAAAAAAATATTTTAACTTCCAGCTAATAAGAATAATTACATAATGTAAAAAGTTTATTATAAAACACTTCATGATGAAAGTTTAGTTTAATATTTAACATGACCTAGTGTCGCAATATTTGTATGCAGGCCTTCTTTTGTCACTTCTTTTTTGGGGACATGCAATTTTTTTTAAAAAAAAGGTTTTTTTAATGATTACAATGGTAATATCTTTGATTAAGTTACAAAATTGATATTTACACATTTTTTTAAATTAATTATTTTTTTTAGTTTTTATAACAATTTTTTGGTATTTTCGATATTCCCTTTGGGGGCACTGCGTGCCTCCGCGTGCCTCCACAAAAAAGCCCTGTCTGTATGTACAGCACACAACACATACCCAGCCCGCATAGTGCTATTAGAATCACTATCCACGTACAAGTCCGACGCACCATCTTCGTAACATAACTAGCACACACGTCCACACTCAGACCGACACAATCCTTGGCTATCCTACACTAAGTTCTACGATTTGCATCACATTTTACTTAAAATATTGAATTAGTATTAAAAAGATTTAATTCGTGAGCATTTTTTGCGCACACAGCGTCGAGACTGGGGCAACCTCACGGCGAGGCCAGTGATTCACAAACTGTGATGTTTCCTGCTGTTATCAATGTCGCAAGACGTCACCTTGCCTCAATTGATGACCGTTTATTAATTACTCATGCGTTTCCATTGCCTTATTCGCGCTTTATTGTTAACTTATTGGGTTTTCGTGGGAAACATTTTTTATATTAGTAACTACATATTATATATTTTAATTAAAAATTATAATATTCCAAAAAAATATTAAGAAAAATATTTAGACAATTGGAATAAGAATGCTGTTTTAATTTATTTTTAATGAAAATACATATAAATTATGTAATTTAAATGTAAGTTTGAGAATCATTGCTTTGTTATCGGTGGCTATCTACAGACCTAGATTGCAGGCGATGGCGTGACGTGGACTGATAAGATGCCGAAACGCTGTGTATTGAAAATAATGGAGTGCGCTAATAAAATGATTGATTCGATGTTATTATACCATTTGTTTTACGAAGAAAATGTTGTAAAAATCATAAGGGTTTATATTGCCTCACATAATTTAAAATAAACAATTGTTTGTCTGCATTTGCAGATGCAAATTATGAAATATATTTAAAAAAAAATACAAAAAAAATGAAATGATAATAATAAGGCACAGTAAAACTAAATTATATTAATGTTGTTGTTTTATGCGAAATATTGTGCGAATATATAAAAAGCGTGTATGTGTGTGTGCGCGTGTGTGTGTGCGTACCGGGCGGGCAGTCGCAGGCGGGCGGGCGGCGGCGCGGCAGGCAGCGGCCGCCGTGCAGGCAGGCGGCGGCGCCGGCGCACTCGTCGCGCTCCGCCTCGCACAGGCGCCCGCCCCAGCCCGCCTCGCACAGGCACGTCGGCGGCTGCGCATGCACAACACTTTACATTCAACTATTCCTTTTACGTTTATCAAAAACTTGATGTCTTATATATTTTAAACTAGCAAACCCGGCCTGCTTCGCTGGGCGTAAAATTAAAAAAAATATAAAAATAATTTTCTAATGACATAAAAGTTACTTAGAATAACATTAGCTATCAAATCAAAATCGGTGCAGCCATCAGAAATCAGACAGACAAAAATTTTAAAAATTGATTTTTTGACATAAGTGCTGACACTTCACTTTTATTTATATGAACTGATTTTTTAAAATATGAATTACAATATGGGAAAGAATCCTATATTGTTTCTATCAAATGATATTCTTACAATTAGGATAACTTACGATAGAATCGGAGTCGCAGTGACCGTTGACGCAGGGCGTGACGTCGCAGAAGGCGAGCTCGCAGTGCACGCCCTCGAAGCCCTCCGAGCACTCGCACGTGTAGTTGTTACCGTTCACCGCGTCTGTTGTCGCATGTTCACCAATTACTTATTTATTGACATAAAGTTAACTCGACAAAATTCATATAACAAATATTTTTTACAAAATACTAGCAATTCCCGCGTTCTAAATCTCTACAAAAAATATGGATCGGTAGTAAAAGAATGAAAATTTGAGATTTTTATAAGTATTTTATGCCAAATCATAAAAAAGTAAAAAATAAGAATTTGATCTAACTGTAATGTGGTGGTGGTGTGTGGTGCTACATCTCATAACAATAAAAAATAAAATATCTGAAGAGAGAGAGAGAGAGTCACCCTTGTCACTTAGAGGAATAAAAAATGACCTACAACTTACTCTCAGGCCTACCAAATATACACAAAAAAAATTTAAAAAATTGGTCAAGCCATTTGGGAGGAGTGGATTTTTATTGATTGTGGTTCCTGACTATTTTACTCAAAAACCATTACATGTTATCAACCTACTTCAAAAAAGAGGTTTTGAACTCAGTTGTATTTTTTGTTGATTCATATTCCATCATAAACTAACAAACATTGTGACACGAGATTTTTATATATTAGATATGAATGTGTTGTATGCACAATAATTTATTACCTTTTCACGCAAAAAATACTAAACTGATTTCATTGAAACTTTACAGTAATATAGGTTACATTTTAAAATAACATAAAGTAAAGTTTACTATTCACTTGTGACTTACAAGTGTTTGTCTATACACTAAGGACATGTTTTAACTGTTAGCAAGATTTCTCACAAATCAGATGTTTTTGTTTTGTAAAAAGTATTGTCGCGTAATATAGTGTGAACTCGTCATAATAGCACGCTTGTACCATGCTTTAGAACGGCGAATGTCAAATTTTAACTTATGTCAATTAGATGACAGGAATAGCTTATTACAAATTCTAATGTGTTAGAGAGGGACAAAACACTTTCGGGAAAAGATTTGAAATTACTAGAAACATTTTGAATTTTCGATACTGGAATGTTCTTATATTTATGCATATAAAAAGGCCGGCAGTGTGTCGAGAGTTCAGTTGACATCGAGTCGAAGTTGAGTGAAGATAAGAAGCGATACGAAATAGTGGAAAAGTGAACAGTTAGTTAAAGTATTGGTGAAGAAGTATTGAGAAGGAGTATTAAGAAGAGAAATACAGTGTTCAGAGACTAGTGTTGTGTACAGACTGTGCGTGTATTCAAAGTGAAATAAAACATCCTTAGTGCAAGAACGCTTATAATTTCCGATCCCGAACCCGTAGTACGTAACAGTATCTTATATGTTATCGGGATAACCAGATATCATCATAGCAAATTTAATCCATATCTGTCCAGTGGTTTTGTAATAATGCGCTCACAGACAGACACACAAAAATTTTAAACACTATAGGTTCGGTCTGTGTATTGTTGATAATGACTATTCCAATAATATTTCTCAAAAATTTTTTATATAGACTCGACTAAGATAAAATTTTATTACGTTATGTAGATTAATGGGGTGTGGGGTGTGGGCTGGGGTGTACTGACCGGGCACGTCCCGGCAGGCGGCGCGCGCGGGCGGCGCGGCGCAGGGCGCGTGCGCGCACGTGCGCGTGCGCGGCGTCGCGCAGGCCGCGCCGCGCCACTCCGCCGCGCACTCGCAGCGGAACCCGCCCGGCAGGTCCACGCACGTGCCGCCGTTGGCGCACGGCGCCGACTGGCACTCGTCGATGTCGTGCTCGCAGCTGCCGACGGACAAGCTCTTGTTAAATGAATAGCTCATATAAAATATATTGTATCGGATTATACGATCACCCCAATATACTCACAACTGTCCGTCGAAGCCCTTGGGGCAGATGCACTCGTAGGCGGCGACGAGGTCGCGGCAGACGGCGCCGTTGCGGCACTGGTGCGCCTGGCACTCGTCCACGTCGTGCTGGCAGTAGTCGCCGGCGTAGCCGGGCGGGCAGGCGCAGGCGTAGGAGCGGCGCACGTCGGCGCAGGCGCCGCGCACGCACTGCGCCTCCACGCACAGCACGCAGCCCACGCCGGCGCTGGCGCCCCACGCCGCGCCCGCCACCAGCGCGTAGTGCGGCTGCGCGGCCAGCAGCGCCGCCGCCGACCCCACGAACAGCTGCTCCTCCGTGAAGAACGGCAGCAGCAGCGACCCCACGTGCACCGCGCCCAGGCAGCCCTGCCAACACATACCACGTTACGTTACAACAAATCAATATATATACACTTTTGCTTCAACACTAGTAATACAACTATAAATTATTTCTTCTCTGCGCAAAAGTATTACTCACTTTAAAGTATTCTCCAGCCAGATTATCGTCTATGAACTCATCACCTTCAGAATACTCAATCATGTTAGGATCCGTTGAATTTTCCATCTGAAAAATAAATATAGATAAGGCAATATGGTTAGAAGATATTTGAATAAATTATAATCACAGTGTATCAAGTGTGGTGGAGGTGACTCACAGAGGAGGAGGTGGTGTAGAAGACGGAGGCGGCGGCGGGCGTGGTGGCGGGCGCGGCGGGGGCGGGGGCGGGCGCGCGCACGCCGCCCAGCGTGATGTCGCCCTCCATTACGAGGCGCTGCCACGCCGCCACGTCGATGCTGTCCGACAACCCCACCTCCTCGTGCCCGTCGCTGTCCACAAACGAACCTGAACGAACGTCACATTATTATTAAGCAAATATAGAAACAATTATTAATCATAAAAATGGTTGGTTTTAAATTTAAAAGGTATATATTGTCGTTTTTTTTTCCACAAAATTATGACATTTACATTTTATGCATATGTAACACGATTATGTAGGATAAGGTTTGCAGAATTTTAAAAAAGTGCAGTGTGCACCTGTGATGGTGTCGTCCGCGAAGACGAGGCGCAGCGTGGCCCAGTCGGCGTGCGGGCGGCGCGCGCGCAGGCGGCGCAGCGCCGGCAGCGCGCCCAGCCGCCACTGCACGCCCACCTGCCCGCGGTACAGCCCCACGCTGAACACCAGCTCCTCGCCGCCCTCCCCCGCCAGCTGCGCGTGGAACAGCGTGCCGCCCACCTTGCTCCTACCACACACACACATACACACGCACATTATATGTATTACAATCAAGCATAACAATAAGACCTATCGAATTTAACGATGAAGTCACATTATACAAAGAAATTTTATCTAATAATTACTTCATTTTAAAATAAATAAAAATATTACTTCTTAGATTTACACGAATATTTAACAATTTAAAAAAATTACCATTAAAGTTTAATGATGTTTTATGTACCTGTATGTGATGGTGAGCGAGTTGGGCAGCTCGAGGGGCTCGGCGGGCTCGAGCGCGGCGCCGCGCGGCACGCGCAGGCGGTAGCCCAGCGTCGTGTTCACGCCGTCGAACGTCGCGTTCGACACGCACTCGTATCTGAACCACGAAGTTTATATTTAACAATGTATCGTAATAATATAACTAGCAAAATGGCTAAATTGCTCAAGATCATAAAAGTATGATAAAAGAAGTGTGTGTTATACTGTTTTGCTTTTTAAAACAACTAAAAGCTTCTTTTTTTAAATGTTTAAAAATTTGCCATACTGGATTTACAATGACGACACTTTGCTAACAACATCTGTCATATTATATATAACTTCAAACCGGTATAGAAATTGACACTCACCCGCGGTCTAGGTTGCGACAGTGCGAGTTGAGCGGGCAGCCCTGCAGCTGACAGAACTCCACTTCAGCACACTGTTTGCCCTTGTACCCCCGTGGACACGTGCACCTGGAGACCATTGTGTTATTATTTTAAAGTTGAAATATAAAAAGGCAGTGGTAGCCCAGCGGTAACGCGCTCGCTAGTATAACAGAGTGATGCGGGTTCAAATCCGGGTCTCGCACCTCTGATATTATCATGTGTAAATCATTTCTATCATGATTACCACTTGTTTTACGGTGAAGGAAAACATCGTGAGGGAACCTGCATGTGTGAGAAAACCTAGCAAGTTTTTATAAAACATGTGAAGTCCGCCAACACGCACTGGGCCAACGCGGTGGACTACGATCCCTTCGTACTGAGGGTGGCCCGTGCCCAGCAGTGGGGCGGATGATATGAACAGATGTGAGGCGGCGACGCACGTGTAGTCGTTCCAGGTGAGGTCGCAGGAGGCGTTGTGCAGGCAGGGGCGCGAGGCGCACGCGTCGTCCGACACCACGCCGCGCAGCACGCCGCGCGCGTCCAGCGACACCTCGCCGAAGGGCGGCGGCACGCGCAGCCCCGCCGCCGCCAGCGGGAAGAACTCCACCACCGTCACGTTCACGCCGTTCGACACCTGCATCATTATCACATGGATTTTAATCAAAAGGTTTCTAAGGATACATTTTATTCTTGTACATAACAAAAGTGCGTGCGTACAAAGTACACATTTCAGAAGTGAAATTTCTTTGTTTATAAATTTAACTCCCTGTTTACACACTGTATAAATACTAATGATATTGTAATTTCACTTCAAAAACAATTCCTCACTTTAACCAGCACGAGCAGCCACGTCACAAGTCAGGCTGTATATCGTAATACTTTTACAATCACCGACTTGCGGTGGGCGAGATCCCCGACCTACGCATCTTGACCGTCTGAGGAGTGGTCGCTACCTCTTCCTCGTGTCTGAGTGCCTGGTACTTGTACTGGTACTCGTTTATACTTTATACTAATCTAAAGGTTTAGATTCCCGAGACTTAAAACCCCAAGGTTGCGTTAAACGTTTAACGCAACTTTGTTGGAAGTCGTATAAGAAGTTTCACTTCAATAATTAATGTACAAAAATAATATTTTTTGGATACCTGAACATCCTGTATGACACCCTTGAAGTAGTCAGCGTCGTCGGGTTCGGGTAGGGCGGGCGCGGGCGATGCCGGCGGTGCCCCCGCGTCCGGGGAGGTGGGCGGCGCGGGCGGCGCCGGCGGGGGCGGCGGCCCGCCCAGGTATAGTACCTGCACATTGATTATAGTTTTATATTGACTTGGCTTTATTTATTACTCAAATGCGCAACCATAGCTTTCCTTGGGATAAAATTAGAACTCTCTGATTAAAATATTGTATTTTATAAAAATTATATTTTATATTGTTTAGAAACAAATAATAGTACAATAACAAACCTGCGCGTCTAGTTGCTTCGCAGCGGATATAGATTTTCGGAAATATTCAGTGCCATTTAGTTTTACTTGAACTAATGTTGAATTTCTCACAACCTGTCAACAACAACAAATGATTAAAATAAATATTTATTAAACGAATAAAGAAATATATATCACGAAGGTAGTGGTGTAGACCTGTATGAGGTGCAGGTGCCCGTTGTCGAGGCGCGTGCCGCCCACGGTGTAGTCCTCGGGCGTCTGGTTGAAGCGCAGGTGCACCAGCAGCTCGCCGCCCTTCAGCGACGCGCCCACCAGCGTCTCCTCGGTCTGCCCGTACCTGCACAGGTTAAATATATATAGTCGCATGAGTTTTACTTGTAATTACATTATTGTTTTTTGGCTTCATTTTGGCTTTATTACAGAAAGATATGTATTTAATAATAATTAAATTTAGTAATAAATTTTTGTATGAATAACATTTTAGGTTGATTTAGTTTTTTAGATAAATAATCCCTGATAAATAGTGCGGGACTAGGTGTCGTTCGTGTAGACTACAGAGTGTACTGACTTGGGCAGCGAGCCGAGGTAGAAGATCTGTCCGGTGGGCTTGCGCGTGCGCACGAACATGGAGATGTCGAGCGCCGCGTGCACGGCGCGCCGCGCCGCCTCCGACACCTGCACCGCCACCACCGAGCGCGGCCGCGCCGCCTCCTGCCCGAACGTGGCCGCCGTGTAGTCTGCATTTATACTGCTATGCTAAGTCAAACTTATTTGTGCCACAAAATGGGAAATAATTTACTTAGTAAAATAATTACAAACAAAAAAAAAGATTAATATTTATAAAAAAATATTATTTATAATTAGGAAATGACGTAACCAATCCGTAAACATCCCTAAAAGCAACTCAATTTATTATTTACTAGCTGTTCCTCGCGGCCCCGCCCGCGTTTGTAGAAGGATGAAAATTTAGGATTATATTTAGGTTTTGAAGCCAGATCATAAAAAAATAAAAGTAAAGATTTGATCTGAAATTAAAAAATAAAAAATCTGGAGAGATCCCTACATATATTTAAAATGCTATGATAATTTTTAAATAAAAAAATGGTTGTTGTGCCTCACTCGACATAGATAGGTATAGTGTGTCGCGGACTTTTTTGTAGATATTTATAAGATCTACAATTAATTAGAATATTTTATGATTCTATCTTTTATAGTTTAGGCAGCGTACGCAAAATAAATAACTTTTCTGGTTGATTTTTTACACCTTGTGTCCGAAAAACCCAAATATCTTACGGAACCCTATTTTTTCCAAAATAAAATATAGTCATGTTACTCGTGGATAAAGTAGCTTTCGAATGGTGAATGAATTTTTAAAATCGGTCCAGTAGTTACAATTTCCTATTCATTACAAACAAACAAACAAACAAAGTTTTCCTCTTTATAATATTAGTGTAGATATTAGTGTAGATTTATTCCTAAGACATCTAAATCTAGGTGTTCAAATGAATCATTAGGTGTTACAAATTTAAAGAACAATGTGATAGATTTGAGTATGCACTGACTGTACTGGCAGGTGTCGCCGAGGTAGGGGCGCGGGCAGGTGCAGCGGAAGGAGGTCCAGTGGTCCTCGCAGGCGCCGCCCGACAGGCAGGGGTTGGGCGCGCACTGCGGCGTGCGCGGGCACGACGCCAGCACGCCGTGCAGCAGCGCGCGCGCCACCTCGCCGCCCTCCGCCTCCGCGCCCGCGCCGCCCTCCGCGCCGCCCTCCGCCTCCTCCGCCGTCTCGTTGTCCGCGCCCGCCCCCGCGCCCGCCCCCGCGCCCTCCAGCGCCAGGCTGGAGTTCGAGTCTTCAGGCAGCACCTGTTATACACCGTATAGGACGACGTGTACTCGTTTTTCTCAGGGATACATATAACAGTAATAAACACTCAAAATGAAGCACTGAAGCAGTTGTAGAAAAAAGAGAAAAAAACGATTCAGTCCGACGCAGGACTGTATACTTATTTCACGAGCTGCAATACTATCAATTAAAGTCGACGACGAGACATAATCATTATTTTATGAATTGTATAACAATCTATTAGCTTCATATTACGCTTGTAGGGACACATTACTACAGCGTAGTAAGCAATTGTTTACATTACATGATATATAATGCCTTGGAATGCACCATCCCGCCAGTCACGGGGAAATCGGGCAGCGGACGGTCGCTCACTTATGTTTAGTACATCCGGAACGAATATTATAAATTTATAATATACATTTTATACCACTCACTAACTTTTATTCGCCCCGATCCCCGTGCCTTAATATGCTATGAAGGGCGTTGAAAGTTCATCTCACCCATTGTCCGTTGACCACGACGTCCTGGATGCAGCCGACGAAGTAGTTGGGTCCGAGCGTGAAGCTGCTGTAGGAGGAGCCGGCCGTGCCCAGGCGCGTGGACGGGAACGACGTCACCGACAAGTTGTACGCCTCGTTCTGGCTGATGGGGTAGATGGTCTGCTCCTCGTTGGCCGCCAGCACCAGGTGCGACGAGTTGATCGTCACGAACACCTGACACAGTTACGAATGCATTTACAATAAATCTCACACGAAACGAAACAGCTCCAGGTAGATTAAATTCGAGCAGCTCACCTTTTGCCAATGGCTGTCGTTGAGGTTGGATCCGATGAACACTCCTTCCCACTTGTTGAGCAGAGAGGAGTGCAGGTTGAGGCGGCCGTTGGAGAGCTCGAGGAAAAAGTAAGTGAGGCCGCGGCCCATGGCGAGCAGGCCGGTGCCCAGCGTGGTCTTGAAGCGGAAGGAGATGTCGTAGCCCTCCTCGCGCGAGGTGTTGACCTCGGCGTAGCTGCTGCGCTCGAAGGACATGGTGGTGATCTTCTCGCAGGTGGTGCCGTAGAAGCCGGGCGCGCAGGAGCAGTTGAAGCGGTGCTCGGTCTCGCCGCGCAGCCACGGCAGGCAGGTGCCGCGGTTGCGGCAGGGCGCGGCGCGGCAGCCGGCTAGCGCCACGCTGCAGTTGCGGCCGCCCCAGCCCGCGTCGCACGCGCACTCGTACGCGGCGCGCGCG
Source organism: Boloria euphrosyne (assembly GCA_951802675.2). Taxonomy (NCBI): domain Eukaryota; kingdom Metazoa; phylum Arthropoda; class Insecta; order Lepidoptera; family Nymphalidae; genus Boloria; species Boloria euphrosyne. The sequence continues at coordinate 15,593,815 of OX637871.1, forward strand.
TCCAGGCAGCGGCCGTGCGCGCACGGCGCGTAGCGCGCGCACTCGTCGATGTCCAGCTCGCAGTGCGCGCCCTCGTAGCCCGCCGCGCACTCGCACGCGTACGCGCCCACGCCGTCCACGCACGCGCCGTGGCGGCACGGCGCCGACGCGCACTCGTCCACGTTCACCTCGCAGCGCGCGCCCTGCGTGCCCGCCACGCACACGCAGGCGTAGCCGCTGGCGTTCTGCAGCGCGAAGGGCTGGTAGAAGTCGGCGGGCAGCAGCATGTGCGGCTGCGGGCCCACGGCCAGCGGCGGCGCGTCGGCGGCGCGGTACAGCGCGCGCGCGCTGCGCTGCAGGCACACGCCGCCGTGCTTGCACGGGGACGACGCGCACTCGTCGATGTCCGTCTCGCAGTTCTTGCCTGCAACACGCATACGGAACTGTTACTTCACCGGCGGGTCGAGCGACGGCGCGACGCTGAGTGCGGGCGGGTAGTACCGGTGAAGCCCGGGTAGCAGGCGCAGTGGTAGTCGTTGACGTCGTCGAGGCAGGTGCCGCCGTTGCGGCAGGGGCGCGGCGCGCACTCGTCGATGTTGGCGGCGCAGTCGTCGCCGCTGTAGCCGGTGCCGGCGCAGTCGCACGTGTAGCCGTTGAGAGCGTCCACGCAGCGCCCGCCGTGCTGGCACGGTTGCGACTGCACACACACGATCCATTTATTATCAAGCATTCTTAGTGTACAATACATATTATAAGTTTTATATGAGTTATCAATGAACTACTTTAACTTCATTTTTGATTTCGATAATGGATAAAATAAATATAAAAATAATAGTCCTAAAGTAATAAAACAAACCGCATAGTTAAATATCAAAACTCAAGTTGTAACTCAAACTATTTCAATAAATCACCTCGCAATCATCAATATCAGTCTCGCAATGCGCTCCAGTTAGTCCTTCCTGACACACGCACTTGTAGCTCGCGATACCGTCCACGCACGTAGAACCTGACGCACAAGGATTTTTCGCACACTCGTTTATGTTTATGGAACAATCCTTTCCTGAAATAAGCATAATATATAAAATTAACAAAAAGAACAAAATAAATGATAATATGTATTGTTATATAGATTCATACCCTCATATCCTTCAACACACGTGCATTCGTAGTTGTTTTCCAAATTCTGGCAAGTTCCGCCATTTTTACAGGGCGAAGACAAACATTCATCAATATCTTGTTCGCAACTGTCGCCCGTGAAGCCTATAAAAATGATGTTGTAAATTTACAAAACTTACTCAGAAACAAAAACTTGAAAACGAAATGTAAAGGGAAAAGAAGACAAACCTGGAATACAATAACACTGATAAGATCCAGGAAGATTGATACATACTCCGTGATTGCATATTTTTGGCATCAGTACACATTCATCTACATCTAACTCACAAAACCTTCCTGAAAAAAAAAAAGAAAAGCTCCTTAATTTATAAAAATAACAAAATTATTTAATGCCCTAATAATTAATAAAAACGTAATTTTAATAATTTAAACAATATTCAAAATAAATACCATGAATACTAAACAATAATAAAATTAAGTTAGTAATAAGTGTATCCATTTCATATAGAGATTTTATTAAATTACTATGAAAATGTGACTAATTCATTACAATAAAGTAAACTGATGTAACACTTCGCGTTACAAATACAGTTTGCACAAGTGATTAGGCCCGACCGGTGAATATTAAGCAGTTGCGACATAACATCACGCTCAAATGACTATTGGCTAATGAGTCATAAAAAACAATGTTCATTCATAATATATTAACTTCATAAATATCTTAGCATACTCCACATTGTTCATTGATAAAATAAAACACATTTTTTAATGCGGCAACTCTGACCATATCTATGTCACTGTGGTGAATTCAGAATTGACAGTTGACAGTAAGGTTAAGTTGACGTTTACTGAACGACGCGTATTTATCAAAACAATCAAATATCGATTTATTTCAAATCAAAATAAAGAAAAAGTAACACTCATTAATTAAGATATTAATTAAGCTGTTTATTTAATAAATCAATAATGTTTTGCTTATAATAACGCAATATGATCTATTCAGTAAGAAAGATTTTGAGGTTACATCGTAAGTGCAGTGTGTTTGCTCGTTTTAGTCAACGATCTTCACATACCGAAGTAATTAATCAAGGAAACCAAAATGAAAATGATAACAAGGATTTTAAAACACTTTTACAACAGTATAGAGATAAAATTGTGTTCAGTTCTTATCTAGAACACGAGAAGTTGGAACTAGGTTACTTTAAGTATCATATGAGAACAATAGCAAGAGCTAAAAAAGCAGAAGCTAAGGAATTAGAAGAAAAATCACTACCGCCTCTACCGATCTCTTTGAAATACTATGTAGACAAAGATAGACTTCTAAATGAGGATAATGTTGCAAACTCCGAGGACCCAACTACAAAGGTATTTCAGTTGCCTTTCTCTAATACAATTCAATTTGATATAACACAAGATACTGTTAAAATGCCAAAACATATACAAGAAGAAGAAGAATCAAATGATGAATTTGATAAGTCATCTATAAACAAATGGATGACAAACTATGAGTATTTTGATGATACAAAATTATCTAATGCAGAGGATGCTAGTGATGACGAACATGAAGGCAGCACATGGTGCCAAAATTATGGCACTCCGGATTCTACATTACCTATCAGCCAGGTTCCTTGTGGAGGTTGTGGTGCTCTCCTACATTGCAGTGAGCCTGCAATCCCTGGATATTTACCAAGTGAACTTTTCAAGGGAAGAGAGACAGAGGAATTAAAAAAAATGGAATGTCAACGTTGTCATTTTCTCAAAGAATATAATATTGCTTTAGATGTCACTGTTCAACCTGAAGAATATGAAAAATTACTACAATCTATCAGGTTGGTAATTACTTTTCTTACTAAACCTTTAAACAATACTAAACCTGTAAACATAGGTGTTTATCTTATTATGAATGAATATACTACATGTTCACATATATATTTGAAAATACATTTTGTATAGAAATTGCAATGTAATATTTATTTTTCAGGAATGTGAAATCCTTGGTACTGCTTATGGTGGATTTATTAGACTTTCCATGTTCAATTTGGCCTGGTATAGTTGATATCATAGGCACAGAGAGACCTATTATGATTGTTGCAAATAAGGTTAGTAATAAAAACACGTCTCATGTTTACACAAAAGTTTTTAAATTTAAGTCTAATTTAATTAATAAAATGAACATACACTTATAATAATAAAATAATATTGAATTTTACAGGTTGATTTATTACCTGGCGACAGTATTGGCTACCTGAAGAGAATCAAACAGTCCCTTTTATCAGAAATAAGAAAGACCAAGTTAGGAGAAGCCAATATCAAATACATTGGGCTGATATCAGCTAAAACGGGTTACGGTGTTGAAGATTTAATTTCAGCAATGTTTAAACTATGGCTGTACAAGGGTGACGTTTTCCTTGTGGGATGCACAAATGTTGGCAAAAGTTCACTTTTTAATGCTTTACTTCAATCAGATTATTGCAAGGTTCATGCTACTGATATAGTGAAGCGAGCCACAGTCAGCAGGTGGCCAGGAACTACATTGAATCTCTTAAAATTTCCAATCAATAGACCTTCAGGGTGGAAAATTCGTCAAAGAAGTAAAAGGCTCCAGTCTGAAGCAAAACTACTAAAATTAGAACGAGAAATACGGGATGAGCAACTGTCGGGGAAGAGTAAAACTGAAACACCATCTCTAATAGGTCACATTGGGAGAACTTTTACTGAATATCAACTTTTTGATGACAATATTGCAGAGAAACAACATTCTTTAACTGTATTAGATGAGAATCATGTACTTTTCAAGAAAAGTAAATGGTTTTATGACACTCCTGGTGTCATCCACCCCGACCAAGTGCTCTCACTTCTTAGTACCGAAGAGTTGTTACTGACCATTCCTAAGAAGCTAATAAAGCCGCAAACATATTATTTGCACAAGGGTTACTCATTTTTCATCGCTGGCTTGGCGCGAGTGGACCTCATCGAGGCGGAAGAGCCTTGTCGCTTTACGATATTTTGCTCTATGGATCTTCCAATAACCGTCGTAAAGACTGACGAGGCTGACGAAATCTATAGTAAATTCGTTGGCTCCGAGTTATTCGCTGTACCCTCCGGCGGGCCAGAGAGACTACGAAACTGGCCAGGCTTAAGTAGACACGATGAGGTGTTGGAATTCAAGGGAGAGGGCCCTAAGGTGTGTTGCGGAGACATAGTGCTGTCGTCCGTCGGGTGGGCGTCGGTGACCGCGAAGAGGGGCGCGCGCTGCGCGGCGGCGGCGTGGTCGCCGGCGGCGCGCGGCGTGCACCGCCGCCGCCCCGCGCTGCTGCCGCACGCCGTCAACATGAAGGGCAAGCGCGTCCGGGACACGCCCGCGTACAGGACCGGGAAGGTGTTCGCGGACGACTAGCTTTTTACTTTCGTTTAGTTTTAAGTGCAATAAACGAGCTTTAATTGATTTCAAATTCATGTAGTTTCATTTTTACACTTATATTATTAATGTAAATATTGTGTAGTTAGATTTTATTTCGAGCATCAACGAAACCACAGGTCGAAATATATTTTTTTAAATATACTTCATAAGAATTTATAATAATTTACTGTTTGTATTCATTACTTTAAGTGGTAGTATCTATAGGAAGAAATAAGTTTAAATTCACTTGTAATAATACAGATGGAAGAGTCTTTTTCAGTACATCGAAATGCTGGAAATCGGCGATACCCAAAACAGTGCTAAAGACTAATACTAATATTTCACAAACATACCACATTAGGCTATATATAAGTATGTGTAAGCATACCTATGTGTGTTTGAATGTTAAAAAGCCCGCCGAAATGATACTATTGTCATTATAGTGTACTTCATGGCAGATGTTTTTCTTCATTTTATAACCAACAACACAAACCAATTTTATAGTATACAAATATATATAAAATACTAGCAATTTCCGCGGCTCCGCCCGCATTCTGATCACTATATAAATTATTTTTAACAAAAAAACAAAAACCGACTTCCAAACTTAATAAATCTAAACTAAAAAGTAGAAAATAATACTTTTAAGGACTTTGTTAATTTTGGAGTCGGTGCCAGCCAGATTATGTTTACAAATTGATAGATTAATCAAATATGTATCTATTTAGGGTTATTTTGCTTTGGCTGGCACCGACTTCAAAATTAACAAAGTCCTTAAAAGTATTATTTTCTACTTTTTAGTTTAGATTTATTAAGTTTGGAAGTCGGTTTTTGTTTTTTTGTTAAAAATAATTTATTTTTAAATTTTTAGCGGAATGTAGATACGTATTGTGTTAATGACTATAAAAATTTACCTTCTATTATGAGTTAAACCTAATAACCTGAAAGTATACAACTATCGGTCCATAATTGCGTATTATATTGAAAAAAATTTCTTTAAACTGCTAACCGTTGAGGAGTTGTACCTTCCGTCATCAGTTACGGTACGTGACTCAAATATCCATATAGCTTATAAAAGATTCGGCCGAGCATCGTTAATTTGCTCCTAAGAATTGAAGAGTTCCGATACTTTGTCATGGATCCCATCATCAGAACCTTACCAAACTCTCATCAAACTACCCTTGAAGTATACCCTTTCCATTAAAAAAAGAAACATCGAAATCGGTTGCCGTGATATTGAGTTATTCGTCCATTTGTCGCGCAAATACTTAACGCAAATTTAAGACTTTTATGGTTTTCTCATGGATGCCATTATCAGAACTGGAAAATATTAAAATGGGACCACATGGGAAGCACTACCTTTCAAATAAAAAAAGAATCATCAAAATCGGTTCACCCAGCTCAAAGTTATGAGCTAACAAACATAAAAAAAAAAAAAAAAAAAAAAAAAAAAAAAAAAATACAGACGAATTGATAACCTCCTCCTTTTGGAAGTCGGTTGAAAATATAGAGCTTGGTAGTAGACATATAAGAATTTAGGGTTATAATTATTTTTTGATGCCAAATCAATAAAAAAATAAAATTTGGGCTAAAACAAATATATCTAGAGAGGGTTTCACATATCACCAAGAAGAATAAAAAATAGTCTCCAGAATATTTTCAGACTTACCAAATAATAAAAATACACAAATAAAATTATAAAAATCGATCAAGTCGTTTCAGAGGAGTTCAAACACTGTGAGACGAGATTTTAATATTTTAGATATAATATCTTTTCGGGTTTAAAATGAAATAAATTAAAGATGGAGGAAGCTGCGTGCGTACCGTTGGTGCCGGGCGGGCACTGGCAGCGCGCCAGGCCGTCGTCCTGCGCCACGCACGTGCCGTTGTTGCAGGGCGCCGACGCGCACGCGCTGTCCGCGCCCGCCGCGCCGCAGCGCCACGCGCCGCCCTGCTCCACGCACTCCTGAACACGCACACACTATTATTTTAAAGCTATACAAATAATCAACAATTACATTTCATTTCACCAATGAGAGTAAGCTTTTTTCTTTTAAATTTTTAATTATTTTTGTTTGAAGTATATAATAGAAAAGATCATGAAAACCGATCCAATCGGAGTGTGTCTGACCTGCCTGGGCGGACAGGAGGTGGCGCGGCAGTCCAGCGCCTGCTCGCACTGCGCGCCGCCGAAGCCGGGCCGGCACTCCGCCTCGGCCGCCGCGCCCTCCGCCTCGTCCTCCTCGCCCGCCCCCGGCCCCGCCGCCGCCGCCGCCGGCGCGTCGCAGCGCAGCCCCGCCCAGCCCGGCTCGCACTCGCAGTGGAACCCGGTAGCCTGCACAGAGCAATTCATTAAATAAAACTTAAAATAATTTTTTTATTATTATTTACCACTAGAGAAAATTTATAAGTGAAATAAGTATATTTATACGTAAATGGGCTTATGGTTTAAAACGTCATTTAAGTTTAATAATAAATCCAATAATTATCATGAATTTGAACCATCTTCAATAATTATAAAATAATGATAATAATACAATGGCGCGATACTCACGAGGTCTCGGCAGGCGGCCGCGTGCACGCAGGGCGCGGCGGCGCAGCGCTCCGCCAGCGCCTTGCCCGCCGGGCCCAGCTCGCAGTACACTCCTGCGCACACACACACGCTGTTACTTTAACTATATATTCATTACTCAAGTACAATGTTCACAATAAACAAATATAACATCGCTGTAGTGTTACTAAAATACCAGTATTAAATTACAATTTAAAAACTTATTCTATTCTAATAAAGAATAAATTCTTACTCCATCAGCTATCCATAACACTAATCCACATAATATAAAAACAACTAACACAGATTCTACTTCACTTTCCCACAGAAGTAAGCATTCTTACAATAAACTATAAACTGTTGAAAACACTAAACATTCTTACACCATAACGATCAGAAAAAACAACATCTAGTTCACAACACATTCTTAAAGCACATGCACATTGAAATGGTAAACTCATCGATGCTGTAAATGATCATGGAACTGCTAACATTCCTCAGTACATACTTAGAAGAAGAGTAGTACTTAATTGAGGTAACAAGAACAAAAAAATACAAAAGCTGTTTGGACTATGAAATTGCAATGAAGGCTTACCTATGTAATTTAAAAAAACAGCATGTAACTTTTTAACAAATAGTTAAATCTTATTCAAATATATTTTATTTATAAGTAAGCCTCCTATGAGCGCTAAACACCTATATGAACACTATGGGGCTTCAGCAGCCTGCCGCGCACAGGCACAGAGGCACAGACGTGCACAGAGCAGGCGCGCACAGAGGCACAGAGCCAGCGGTACCTTATATCTAAATCTTCTTATCCTAACTATGAGAACGGAGGGCGCGACCGCCTTACTCTGCACGGGCGCCGCCGGCTAGGGGAGGTACAAGTATACAATATATGTTTACAGTTATAAGCATTGTACGTATAATACTTATATGTAGCTTGAATAGAATGACATTTTATTATAATATACATAAAATCATTAATTTTTAATTCATTAAAAATATTTTGTCCATTATTTTAATGGCCAAAAATGAAGTTTATTACTGTGCAATATAATACGTACATAATAAGTGTAAGGATTGTGATTGTCGTAACGTAAGAAGTAATACATTATACAAAAAAAAAGTCCATAGTTTTTGCCATTGAATTTGTACTCCGAGAAGTACATAATATAGGCAGTAGTTACCCTTGTATCCGGGCGCGCAGACGCAGTCGAGGCGGTCGGCGGCGCGCACGCAGGAGCCGCCGTTGAGGCACACGCCCGCCTCGCACGCCGCCTCCAGCGCGCTGCAGTTGGGCGACAGCCCCGGCGCGCCTGCGACGAGACCATTCATTTTAATACTCATTTCTCTTTAAGGCATCGAACATTTCAAAAGGGTTTGAAGTGTGTCTCACCATAGTATCCGAGGTCGCACACGCATAGCACTTGCTTAGTCACCATCACGCCGGCCACCATAGTAGGCATACCTGTTCATATGAAATTAGTATTACCATTTAGTTTAATTAATTTTATTTTGCTTGTTAGCTAATTAGTAACTATGATAGACATGTGTAATTGTGTATAGATTCTCACTAACCGGCGCGGCAGTGCGAGCGCGGCGGGCAGGCGAGGTCGGCGCAGGCGGCGGCGGAGGGCGCGGCGGGCGGCGCGGGGGGCGGCGCGGGGGTGGGCGCGGGCGCGGCGGGCGCGCACAGCGGCGGCTCGGTGCCGCGCGCGCACACGCAGCGGAAGCCCGCGCCGTCGTTCTCCTCCACGCACGCGCCGCCCACGCCGCACGGGCCCGACGCGCACGCTGACATCTGCGCCAAATAACCTCAATCACAGATATGTATTATAGACTAAGATTAGACTCTATTGTGACTAAGATGACAAATTAAACCACAAAGAAGTTTACAAAAACATATTATTACATAAACAAGTAGACAGAGAGAAAGAGAGAGAGAGAGGTAAGAAGAAGAGAGAAAAATGAGAATGTAAAAAGGGTAAGACAGTTACGTTGCTGCAGCGCTCGCCGGTGTAGCCGGGCAGGCAGGCGCACACGAAGCCGCCGTAGGTGTCGTAGCAGGCGCCGTGTCCGCACACGCCGCGCTCCTCCTCGCACTCGTTCACGTTGCTCTCGCAGCGCGCGCCCGTGTACCCTGCGCAGTGCGCGCATGCGCACATCACAACATCGTTGAATTTATTTTAAACAATATAATACAATTGAATGTTCTAAATCACCATTTAATAAAATAGTATTATTATATTGTTCTGTATAATATTGAAGTAAAGTTAAGTGCGAGTTTGAAACTAGTAACGAAAGTTTTGAATCTTTACTGTTTAAGGTAGATGAAAGTATAAGACGGGTATCATAGAATTATAAAGGTTATTATCTGTCGGTTATGAAACTGTAATTAAATAATAAATTATTTATAGAAGCGGAGGAGCGCGTGCGTACCGGTGCCGGCGCAGTCGCAGGTGTAGTTGTTGGCGGCGTCGCGGCAGCGGCCGCCGTGCAGGCAGGCGCGCGCGCCCGCCGCCGCGCACTCGTCCACGTCCGTCTCGCAGCTGCGCCCCGTGTACCCTGCACCACCGGCGTATCGTTTTGAAATATTGTTTAGAAATAATAGGCACTATCATCTACTACTAATTAATTTTAAAAGCAAATATAGAAAGTAGATTATCTTTTAATAATATATACATATTATAATGAAAAGTATAAAATAATATTCAAAAAAGTAGTGGAAGCTAACGGAGTGCCGTAATGCCGTAACCATTCAAGATTTTTATTGTATGCAAATGCGGCGACGCCGAAAAGCCGAAACTCGTTATAACAAACATTGTATAACGATGACACAACCAGTTTATACGCTGCGTTCTGCGGTTACACTTTCATAGACTGATCGTATACAAAATATGATTATAATGAGGCAATAAAAAATAATTATCTTAAAGTGAAATGAAAGATTTTTTAAATTTATATAGCTTAGTAGCCGCCGCAGTTAGAACAAAGTCAGACCAGTTCTCACCCGGGGGGCAGTCGCAGACGTAGGCGTCGGCGCCGGGCGGCACGCGGCAGGAGCCGCCGTTGGCGCAGGGCTGCGCGGCGCAGCGCGGGTCGGGCGGGTCGGGCGAGTCCTCCAGCTCGCAGCGCGCGCCGTGGAAGCGCGGCGGGCACACGCACGCCACGGCGCCGCGCGCGTCCTCCACGCAGCGCCCGCGCCGGCACGGCGCCGCCGCGCACGGGTCGCCCGCGTCCACCTCGCAGTTGTTGCCCGTGTAGCGCGCCGTGCAGTGGCACTCGTATCTGCACAGTGTACGTGTGCGTTGCTGTCACGTCTTTTTTGTAGGTGTGCTTGTTATGAATAAACTAAACATTTACTGAACCGATTTAGACGAATTATTGGGATAAAGAAAAGATAATTTGAGACCCGTAGAAGAAAATACTTATGTTATTTTTCAACTCGGAAATCATCTCTAAGGGAAAAAAGCGGAATGAAATGGAACAGCAAATCAACTTTGACATTTGACATCATTTACTAGTAAGATACTATTTTTACTAAGTAATAGTAAAAGATAAAATCATACTTTATCGTTAATTAATCTAACGACTCACTCATCATTAGACGGCTCGTTTGGCTCAGTTGGTAGTGACCCTACTTTCTGCGCCAGCGGTCGCGGGTTCGAGTCCCGCTGGGGGCATTCATTTGCTAATCACGAATGTTTGTACTCCAGTCATGGGTGTTTATATTTATAATATGTATGTATTTAAAATTTATATGTGTAGTATATCAACTATCTGGTATCCGCAACACAAGCACGTTACGTAGCTTACTGCGGAACTAGATGGCGCTGTTGTAATAATGTCCCAACATATTTATTTATTTACCTATCGTGTCTCGATATGCAAGTCCCGTGTCGCAAACATGGCTCGTTGTAACAGTGATCTTTCGGTGGTATCCTTAAAACATCTTTTCTATCTATACCTGTAATAAATATTAAATATTTTATATTATTGTATATTGGCTTATTGTATATTGTTGTAACTGAATGCAGTTACAACAATATACAATAAGCCCTATTCTTCCTCCTTAATTTTATTAGATTTAGGTAAAAATTTGTTAATCAGGGTAATTCAGGGTTCCATTGTCATTTAGGATATTTTAATTCCGAACGTTTCGAAGTAGGTCCAATACAAACAAAAATAATACGAACATACATAATGTGTGAGATAAATAATAATGGTATTAAACTTAAATTACAAGACAAGACATAAAGTAAGCTCGTCCTCACAGTCGTCGGTGGTGAGCGGGCAGCTGCCGAAGCGCACGGCCGCGAGCAGCACGTGCTCGGGGTGGAACTCCAGCTGCGGGCCCTCGTGCACGCAGCCGCTGAACAGGTTGCCCACCAGCACCACCGCGCCCTCCGCCTGCAGCGGGCTCGGCGACAGCAGCTCCGGGTTCCACGTCACGTTCGATATCACCTGTGCCATTTCAAGTTACACTACCGACCCACTTTCTTAGTGGCCTTTGCATATCGCAGAAACTTAACAAATTTTATACCGCTTATTTATATTTAATCAAAAATAGTCAACTATAACAACCTTTCTAAATAATTTCGTCGTTTCACTGGTAGTTTTCGAAAAACACGTACGTACGTACCCAGTAGTGGGACGTCCAAAAGGGTTGAATATAGTACTTTCTTAGGTTTACGCGAATATTCGACTTTATATATGAAACTACCGAGCATTCGAAACGTCGGGTACTTAAAATCAAAATAAATCTGTGACAAAATCTGAAATGAAATGGTAGTTTTATTTATAAGGGTTGAATATATACTAAAAGTCCTATGAAAATCCATTAGTTTCTGAGATAATTCAGAATAAACAAAAATTTAATACAATAGGTGAACCTTTAATTAATATCCAGTCATATCGGTTAATAGTAATAGCAACGAAAAAAAGAATTTAAGTAGGATTTCTATTGAAACAACATAACTACTGTGACTGGTTGTGATAGTCTACGTCACTCTTAGATAAAATTATATTCTTCTGTTATTCTTTAAAGAAAAACAGATAAAATATTTTCGCTTACTCTTGATATTTTGAACTTAAATTGTCGGTTCGAAAACTAAAACTCTCTCATAAAATAAAGATGGCCATAAAATACTTCTTTTATTTACATACATGGCAATAATGTTGCAGTCATCTAATAAGCTAAGAAATCAGGACGTCCTTATCGACCAGTTCTTCAATTAGCCTAGCCTAGGTAATCCACGGTCTAAACTGGGACATAGCTCACTTTCAAAAACCGTAACGCTTAATCCACAAATACTTGCGCTATATATTCTCTCAGTCTAGATTCTAGACTCTAGAACAAGGACAAAATGCTCTTGAAACCTAAGATCTTATCGCGAGCATAAATGCCTATGCAATAGAGTTATCTTGACATATTTAACCTCTTTAGAATGGACCTATAAAAAAATGTGCGTACCTGTGTATCTTTATCGACTTCTAGCAGCAACGACGGTGGATTTGGTTTGTATCGTAGCGCGACCCAGTGCCATTGGTTGTCTAACGTCTCCTTGGCGAGGCCCACCTCCCTGTGCTGCTGCCCGGGCCGCGCCCACGATACCACTACCTGCTCGAACAGAGCTGTCACGTGCAAGGTGTAGCCTTCGAACCTCTGGGAGAACAGCTCGCCTCCTACGACGGAAGGAAAAGATTATGTCATATAGATATATTGCGGCAACAAAGCAAAACAAACGACATAAGTTATAGATAGACGAGCAGTACCCGCGGCGTCGCCCGCGTTCATGGTTTCAAGCCCGCTAGAAAAAAAGTGTCCTATGGTACATCTAATACTTCCAAGAATATGTGTACAAAGTTTCATGATGATCGGTTAAGTAGTTTACACGTGAAAGCGTAACAAGCAAACTTACATTCACATTTATAATCTAAAATATGTAAAAATCTCGTGTCACAGTGCTTGTTATCGAACTCCTCCGAAATGGCTAGACCTATTTTTAAGATTTTTTTGTATATTTTTGATAGGTCTGAGAACCGGTCGTAGGCTATTTTTAATTCTCCTAGGTAATAAGGGTGGCCCTCCTCAGATTTTTTTATTTATTATTTTTAGACCAATTTTTTTTTATGATTTGGCATCAAAATACTTATAGCCCTAAATTTTCCTTCCTTCCTTCCACCACCAATCTCTATTTTTTTATAGTGATTTGAACGCAGGCGGAGCCGCGGGAATTGCTAGCATTAGTATAAATTAGTCAATTATATAGGTGATTTTTTTAACATCAACTCATCATCATAAATTTATGATTGCGTAAAAAGTTTATATAATAATATCAATTTATATAGACAATGTACTCGAAAATAAAGTGTGCTAAATAAGGCTTCTTCTACTCATTAGCCATCCAACATTAAAATAGACCATTGCACAGCTTGAACTATGACTTCCTTATTGAAGATTACTAGTAAGAATGTAAAGTATTTTTTATAGTACCTACAGACTACAGACTTATAAGACATAGAGTAAATAGTAAAATTTAATTGATTTCATTTTACGAGTATGTATCGTAGTTAGAATTTAAATAGTCTATTTGTATTAATAATACAGAGCCTTAAGCCTTATAGGTACATATTTTGAGCAAAATTGTCAAAGAATTAAAAAAATCAACAAATCACAAAAGAACTCTAAAAATCTCTACGACATTTTCAGTATTTTGATCAGCTCACGATTAACAAAAAGCTCACGCCAATTCAGACGCCAGGTTAGTGCGCCGGATACTTAACATAATTTTCAGTGCGGAACTAGCGAGATGTTTCTAATATAAATGCAAAATAAATAAAATATCACGCGATAAAAAACCGTCACATTTTGGCTCGGGAGAACTAATTTGCTCTTTGAAATTTCGATATTGCAAAACATATGGAAGGAAAATAACAAAAACTGACTTGTTGATCAAAATTGATGAAAATAAAAAGCAGTTCGAACTTGAAGGCAAAGCTGGGTAATGAACGCAGAACCGAACACTTGTTCGACAACTTTTTTCAGGAAACCAAAATCATTACTTATAAAATACGGCTGGAGCATTCGAATATGTATGGCGGTTACTATGAGGCATCGGGCATTGTGAAGACAAGATTGAATGAATACAAACAATATAGACCGCTCAATAGATTTCATTGTATATTATACTCGTATAATGTAAATTACTATCCAATTAACAATGAACTTACTTATCACTTCATATTAGAAAACAAAGTCCTCCGTCGCGTCTGTCGATCTGTCTGTTCGCGGTAAACTCATAAAGCTACCTGCACCGATTTTCATGCTGTTTTCACCAGTGGATAGAGTGGTTCTCGAGGAAGGTATAGTATATAATTTGTCAAGTTTTGCGGTATTATATATTACAATACATTTACTAGCGGAACCCGCGGTTTAGTTAAGGGACGAGTCGCTACTTGTATATAAAACTGACATCAGTTATTATACCTAAATTACACGTTTAGTGATTTTGTACAGTTAGCACTCAGCAGACCGCAGTGGGCGGCAGGGCGCGGGCGGCGGGAGGACGTAGCTGCGGCCTGCGCGTGCGGTGTACACTGTACACGCGACGTGAATAATAAAAGATAACACGCTCGTTTCATATTTGGACACGTGTTGATGACCAGATTATATCCCTATTTTATAGTGTGAATGTTGATTTAAGACCTTTATTTTTTTATTGGGACTTTAGGAAATTTAATTGTAGAGAGCTTTAAAAGTTCCGAGAGCTATTTTAACGCCATTGCAAGTAAAATATCAAAGTTTGGCATTTTATTTATTATTCTTTGGATGTATTAAATGTTACGCAGTTTATAAAATAATCCCAAACAAATAAATTCATGAAAATTCCGTTTTATTTTATATTATTAACTAGCGACTCACCCTCGCTTCGCTCGGGTTCGTTCCTAGGTACTTCAAGTTTTAAACCTTCATTACATAAACAACGTCATAACGTAGTACGTAGAAAAAGCCTAGTTATATAAAAAGTTGTAAGCGAATATATTAAGAACACAAACCAACAATAAGTCACATAGACTGAAGAAGGTCTTTAGTCTTTACTTATTTATAATATCAAATATGTAATGTAACTTAGACTGTGTTATTAAATAACCACAAAATTTCTAGTGGTCGGTTGCGGAAGTTAGGTCCGTTTCAAGAAGTAAAAAGTCAGTGGGGTCGAGTTTGCTAAACTGCTGTTAAACAATGTTTACTTTTATTTTATCTTTGTCGAACGATAAATTTTGAATTAATTAAAATTGCGTGATAAATGCATACTCGTAATTAACGCATTTTATAATATTATCGTGTTTCGCAGGGCAGTATGGTAGATTGTCTCAATATAATGCAAATTTATGTAATGCCTAGATAATTTTAATAACGGTTCTGAAAGCAAAATACAATAACGGAAGCGTATAATTACGTCATGTCCGTTTGTCAATACGTCACAGTAATTTACTCAAAGACTAATAAGAGTTAGATTATTAAATGCTTATAAGTTATAACATAACAATTACTTATTTTAAAATATTTTGGTACTATGTAATAGCTAGAAATGCGTCATGTTAAAGCACCGCACGGCCCTGGCGTCCAGGTATAAAGCAACAGGGATCATGTTTAGCACTAATTGTGGACAAAATAGAAAAAAAAAACAGACAAAAAGTGTGTAGTTATCAACCGACTTACAAAAAGGAGGATGTTACTGTGAGGAGGATGTGAGAACTTTGAATTAACTGAACCGATTTTGATGATTCTTTTTTTATTTGATAGGTGGTGCTTCCTGTGTGGTCCAATTTTAATTTATTCCAGCTCTGACAGTGGCATTTATGAGAAATCCATAAGTCTTAAATTTGCATTAAGTATGTGCGCGACAAATAGACGAATAACTCAATATCACACCAACCGATTTCGATGATTCTTTTTTATTGGAAAGGATGTACTTCAAGGGTAGTTTGATGAGAGTTTGGTAAGATTCTGATTATGGGATCCATGACAAAGTAACGGAACTCTTCAATTCTTAGGAGCAAATTAACGATACTGGGCCGAATCTTTTATAGGCTATCCGGATATTTGAGTCACGTACCGTAACTGATGATGGAAGGTACAACTCATCAACAGTTAGGAGTTTAAAGAAAATGCTTTCAATATAATACATACTTATGGACCGATAGTTGTATACTTTCAGGCTATTAGGTTTACCTGATAATAGAAGGTAAATTTTTATAATCATTAACGTCTGGGAGTTATTACTATACTAATGTATGCAATTTTTCTAAATCATTCGTCATTGTTATTATAATTCTGAAATGAATTCGATGATATACGTTTTAAATTTTAATCATTTATATGTGTTTGAGGATAAATATTGTAAGATAGGTATTTGAAGGCAAAGAAACTCACTTCAAATGAGATGAACAACAATATTGATTTATTGAGGTAAAATTTTGATTAGCAAACAAATTACTTGTCCTCAGCGAATAACCCAAATGACCGTATCTAGGCATCAGCTGGACATCTACATACGTATTGCATGCGTTACTTGACCTCTGTAATTAGGTACTAATTAGGTAAAACCACATAATATATTGCTAGGTTATCTTAAAGTACCTACTTGCACCACTTAACATTTAATTTTCTTTTCGCTTCTCGACTTAAAAAGGTGTATTGTACGTATGTAAATATTAATAGTTTTGACTTATGATATTAATTATCTTCTAGAATCTAGAGATTATAGATGAAAGTACCTTTTCGGATTTTGTCGCGGATTTATTTGGATTTTTAGTTCCCCGCGACGTTTCGGTTTTCGATTAGCGATAACAAAACAATAAAAAATTAAATCATTCGTCATTGTTATTTGTTATTATAATTCTGAAATGAATTCGATGATATACGTTTTAACTTTTAATCATTAATATGCGTTTGAGGATAAATATTGTAAGATAATATGTAAGATAGGTATTTGAAGGCAAAGACACCCACTTCAAATGAGATGAACAACAATATTGATTTATTGAGGTAAAATTTTGATTAGCAAACAAATTACTTGTCCTCAGCGAATAACCCAAATGACCGTATCTAGGCATCAGCTGGACATCTACATACATATTATATGCGTTACTTGGCCTCTGTTATTACTAATTAGGTAAAACCACATAATATATTGCTAGGTTATCTAAGTACATACTTGCACCACGTAACATTTAATTTTCTTTTCGCTTCTCGACTTAAAAAGGTGTATTGTACGTATGTAAATATTAATAGTTTTGACTTATATTAATTATCTTCTAGAGATTATAGATGAAAGTACCTTTTCGGATTTTGTCGCGGATTTATTTAGATTTTTAGTTCCCGACGTTTCGGTTTTCGATTAGCGATAACAAAACAATAAAAAATTAACACGTTTAAATAATTCAGAGGCTTTTATTTATATGTATAAAATATAAAAATGCTTTATAAAACGTTGTATTATAAATAACTAGGGGCTCACCCTCGCTTCGCTCGGGTTCGTCCCTAGGTACGTGTCGTATATATTTACTTCGCTCCACCCGGTATATATTTGCTGATTTAATTACCACGCACCATGGCGACGGTTATAACTGATACGTCAAATCAAGCTTCTCGCTTTAAAAATGACGTAATTTCCATACAAACTTTAATCCCCTATTTCAGCCCTTTACAGCCCTTCGTCTTAAAAAGTAGCCTATATCCGTCTCCTGGCTCTAAGCTTTCTCCCCACCAATTTTCAGCCAAATCGGTACAGCTGTTGTTAAGTTATAAATAGTGTAACTAACACGACTTTCTTTTATATATATATATATAAGAATAAGATATGTAAACATGAGGGTAACTATTTCTTAGCTATTTCCGGTTCCCACACCTGTTTTCCGGTTCAGGTAGACATTTTTTTATTATACAGCCTAATAATCCCAACGTAACTGGCAAAGCTTCGGAGAGAATAGGTTAGGTTAAGTAATAATATCGATGCGCGGGCTCTAGGGCTATTATAGTCTCAACTCTCGATGATCAATAATCGCCAATAAATTTATAAAATAAACAATACTACATTCGTATAGTTGGTATATGCAAAATAAGTAAGTGCCTCGGTGGTGTAGTGGCTAGCATGTACGGTCACACACCGAGAGGTCCTGGGTTCGAGTCCCGGGTAGGGCCAAGTTTAGTTATTGAATCTTTCTGTTTCGTTAGCCTCAGTAACAGCCCGGAGTTGGGAAGTTGGTGGTGATTCACCCCCGTGCCTCGGAGAGCACGTAAAGCCGTCGGTCCTGCGCCTTATCTCTCACTGGTCGTGTCGAGTAGTCGTCCCACCGGAGTATGAGAGTGATAGGAATAGAGAGTGCACTTGTGTCTGCGCGTACACTTGTGCACTATAATATCTCCTGCGTACTTGGCCAGTCTCAATGAGATTGGCCGCCATGTCCGGAATCGGTCGGAGAACATTATATGCAAAATATTTTTAAGACACTACTACGTTACTAAGTACGACTATCTAGGGCATCTAATTTAATGAGGATCAGTACACTTATAGCAAATTACATAGAACTAGTATGCACGTTATTTATTTTGACATAAGAATGATATATCTTTTTGAATTATCCAAATCGGACCATAACTTACGAAGATATTAAGTAATAAACATTGCGCAGTTTTTCCGGCAACGCGGGTCGTGTGACGTCACTATGATGGAACGAACACAGCCGGTATTTATTTGCGATTACTCCTGTATTTTTTTGCGATTACTCCTAAGATATTCGTTTAAATTAAATGGTGTAAAAGAGTAAAATAATGTGCATGAAATGCTTAAAGCCTCTAACTTATTTCAAATGATAAGAATTAATACCGTATTTGTGTAAATAGCTTTCCAATTACCGCTTTATAATTGCCCATTTTTTACTATTAAAATGGATATAGTACGTTATCCTTAAGAGATATACGCCATCGCGGACTTTTTTATAGACCTATATAAGTTACACAATTCCACCATACATCATTTTGTTATATGTCAAAGGGCTTAGGCAGCGTTTTCGTTGAAAGCTTCCAGACGGCTTATTTTTTTCCGACACCTCCAACAGATATTATTATATTTTAGCCAATGTATACAAAAACTTGACAAATGATATACGAAAACCGTCCTGGAGAGTTATTCTATCCATTATTGAAAACTGCATGAAAATCGGTGAAGTAGTTTTTGAGTTTATCGCGAACAGACAGACAGGCAGACAGCCGCGGTGGAGGACTTTTGTTTTATAATATGTATAGATGAGTGAACATTTTTTTTACGATTTTTACAAAAATTAACATATTTACTTATAAAAGAAAGGACTGTAGACACGATAAAAACTTTAATTTAAAACCTGTAGAATATTAAATGTCCCACAAAAATTGTCTTTAAACTATTTAGTAAAATGCGTTACATCTATATTCATCAGATATAAAATTTAAAATCAAGGCAAGTAATTTTGAAGATCTTGAAGAGTGCCTAATATACTTTAATTTCGGACTAAAATGAAAACAGAAACATAAAAAAATAATAATATGGAAGGACTGAATTTTACCATTTCTTATCGTTCGTTCCTATCATTTAACATAGTGCAACGAAATTGTTTAGGCGAAATTGTAGGGGCGTTTTGACTTTTTTTTATGTTGGAAAACGCATACCGCCTGTAAGTGACAGCTGGTTATGTAGGGCCCACCAGTTAAAAAGGCCAGGTTAGGTTAGGTCGGACCGTTTCCGGAGTCATCTGAACACGTTCCCCCACTGCAGATGGCTCCTCCAACTTCCGCTGAGGTAATGCAGGATATTCCCTCGATATCCAGACCAGGACTCTGGGCTCTGAGACTGAATGGTATTTCAGGGCGAGTTCTGGGCATCACCCTGAAATACCTGTTCAACGCATGTCTTCGTGCTGGGTAGTTCCTGAAGATTTAAAAGAAAGGGAAATTGTGCATGTTGCTCCAGGAAGGTCGTCCTCTGTTCTCTCCTTTTTCTTACATGCCAATCGTGATGCTGAGTAAGATGGGCAAGCTCTTTTAGCGCATTCTTGGGGCCGGCCCTTTCAGAGGCTCAGCTTGGGTTAATGGCAGGTCGGTCGACCATTGAACGCCTTGAACGCTCTGAAGGTTGGGTCCTTGGCAGCAGTGGAGGAGGGAAGCGTGCTTTTAACTGTCGCATTTTTCAACACCCTGCCTTCGAGACGTTACAAGAGCCATTTTATTATCATGAGGTGCCTCTGTATCTTAGGCGGGTGTTGGACGCGTTCCTCCGCGACATGCTGATCGTGTGAAAGGGGATCAACAGTGTGGTTGGTGGACGACGCGGCTACTGCGGCGTTCCACATGGAGCAATTCTAGGTCCGATCCTGAGGAATCTCGGCTATGACTGGCTCCTGTGGTGTCTATTTCTTCCCGGACCCAGTCGGCACCAATAAGTTGTCGATCGGATCGGAATGCTGGGCCTGAGGGTTTCCAACGAAAGGAAGAAAACGGAGACCCTCCTCTTCCACGGACCACACAAGGGACCACCCCGAAACGTCTACTTGTGCGTCCAGGGAAGGATTATTGTGGAGACTTGAGGATTATTGGGTAGTACTGGATTCTTTTAAGCTGGTGAGTCCCACATAACCACTTGATGGTATGCGTTAATGCATTTCCAACGATAAAAAAACCAGTCTAGGTTAGGTCAAGCCCCTTCCAAAAGATAATTAATCTTGTATCCGCCACTGTGTAGGTATGTAGGTTTATCCACAAAATTAATAAAAAAGTTAAAAGTAGGTAAATACATAAATATATAATCAATACAGTTGCCTTAAAATAAGAGAATACATAGGTTCACTTACACTACACGTATAATAGGTACCAACTTATATCAACTATTTACTTGAGTTAAGTACCTACAAAACTATACCTATCATTTAATGTGTTTAGTTATGTAGGTAAGTACAACAAAATGATCTTTACATCAATGTCTTGTAGCCTGACCTGGTGGAGTTTAATCATCTCTTTTATAACAGAAAACCATTTACTACGAAGTTTTGAACCTAAAAAAATAGTTTTTCTAGCGTTTTTAATGAAGTGTTTGTATATTTCGGTACTGTCAAATATTTATACTCAGTTAAGAAAGTTAAATTATACACAAATCGGACACTTAATTAGTTTCAAAGTCACTAAAACACTGCGCGCCCAACGGCTAACTAGCGGCGACAGTCACTATGACGTCACAGCTACAGCGGCAGTCGCGCAGTAACTTCGCTAGTAATTTCCTCATAACTTCGTCAATTATTGACGTAGAACAAAAATTTTTGCACTGTACGTTAAGGATTTCATAGCTCTATAAATCTGCATTCTCAGCTAAAAACGTTACGGATCCTCATTGGTCTCAAAACGTATCAGGTATAACTTATCGTTAGCTTGTTACAATTTAAATTAGAATATTATTTTTAACTTTATTTTCAATGAACTGAATCCTTCAAGCTTGAACTCAACTCAACTTTGTTAAGACATTCAAAACTTATCTGATGACGTGCAGGGCTGAGGCCTACCAGGTGGAAGCAATTAGCATGCTATGATGATTTATCACTACAAGAATTTCTAGCCTTATAGGAATGCCGTTACTCTTATTTACGATCTCTTGGACCGAAACCAATCAATTTCACATTCATTTCAATTCTGAGCTCTTTCCAAATACCTAGTTTGTTTGAAAGTATGATAGACGAACTCACCAACACATGTCCTGAAGCTGAGCCCGACGAGCTGTTTGAGTGAGAAAGGCTTAGCGAGGCGGATGTAGGAGGAGCCATTGAAGTAGGCCTCCGGGCGCTCCGACGGGCCGAGCGGGCCGGCCGCGAGGACGCCCGACGTCGCGGATGCCACCAACAATGTTATGCAGGCTGTGGGCAAAAGAAAGAAATACACTGTTAGATTTATATTTTTTATTTAATAAAATAACCTTGACAATAGGTACCCGATTAGGCACTTAAATCAGTTGTGGTAAACGTAGGTACCTATAAAATATTAAAACACATAGATCGTACATAAGTTAACATTGTTATTGTATTGTTTTGTATTCATATACAAATACAATATATACCTACTAGCTAGTAGCGACTCACCGTCGCTTCATTCGGGTTCCTTCTAGATACATTATATATAGATATATATTTTTTAAGAAGAACCCTAATCATTTTTCCAAAAGGTAGCCTAAGCTACTGCTGTATCAGCTACTTGCCAGTTAAACCTTGTCAAAATCTGTCTAGCTGTTTCAGATATCAGCGCCAACAAACAGAGGACCGGGATAATGAGATAAAAATGTTAAAAATATTGTGCTTTTTTATAAGTACCGTATCCGATTCATATGCAATTTAGTAAAAAGCTGTATTGATGTTATAAACAGACACTTAAATTTTATTTAGCTGTATAGATAAGTTTTTATATATTAAGTGTCGGAAAAAACAACCATTTTACAAAACTATTTCTTAAAGCGTAATCACAGAATCGCATAAATAATAACTGTTACTAATGCGAGCATAATCTCTTTAAAAATATATAAATACGAACAATAATCTAGGTATGTGTCATACAATATTGTAAAAAAAGTAATTTAAGCCACTAGATCAATCCTAGCCAGTGTTGTGAAAGTTATTCGACCGTGGTTGCTATTCGTATCGGAGTTGCTCTTGAATTAGGCCTTAGTACGAATAAAGTTGGTTAAAACACGACAAGACTAATCGAGTTAGAATCGATTGGCTACGAAATCGATTTCGACACACTCTTGGTTATGAGCTTTTATAGTGAAAAGTGCAAAATGAGAAAGCTAGCGAAACTGTGTGAGTAGCACGATATGGGAACCATAGCATGATGTGGAGATAGCATTGTGCTGTTATTGTTGTTTTCAATCTATTGGATGGAATCTCTTTAACTCTCATATTCTTTTATAACACAAAGAAAGATTCTTTAGATAAACATAAATATGTTGGGACATTAACATACCAGGTAACAAGGCAACAACAATTGGAAGGTAAGCTACGAGGCTTGTATTATGGATACCAGATCCAACCAGACTAATATTATAAATGCGAAAGTAACTCTGTCTTTCTGTCTGTCTGTCTGTCTGTCTGTTACCTTTTCACGCCTAAACCACCCAACCGATTTTGCTGAAATTCGGTATGTAGATAGTTTGCATTCATGAGAAGGACATAGGCATATTACTTTCTGGAAATTCAACCCCTATAACAAAAAACAAAAACCGACTTCAAAACTAAACAAATCTAAACTAAAAAGCAGAAAATAATACTTTTAAGAACTTCGTTAATTTTGAAGTCGGTGCCAGCCAAGACGGATAGACTTATCTTGCCTTTGCAAGGAACTTTCGAACGGTATTTTGATTATGTTTACAAATATTATAGATATAGATTAATCGAATATGTGTCTATTTAAGGTTATTTTGCTTTGGCTGGCACCGACTTCTAAATTAACGAAGTTCTTAAAAGTATTATTTTCTGCTTTTTAGTTTAGATTTGTTTAGTTTTGAAGTCGGTTTTTGTTTTTTGTTAAAAATAATTTATTTTCAAATTTTTTACGGAAAGTAGATACTTATTTTGTTTATGTACAAAAAAGAATCTTCCAAATCGGTCCAGCCATCTTCGAGTAATGGGGAACATACATAAAAAAAGTCCCCAACGAATTGAGAACCTCCTCCTTTTTTTAGAGTCGGTTAATAAGAGCCTGAAAGAATTTAACTATCGGTCTATAATTACGTATAATATTGAAAGAATTTTCTTTTAACTCCTAACCGTTGAGGAGTTGTACCTTCCATCATTAGCTCAACCACAGGAGATGATGATTATCAGACGCAAATACTTGAACAGCTTTAGAAAATATATGAAAAACGTAATAAGTGCCTATAAAATTTGAGAGTTGTCTTCGATTTCCCTGGGATCCCATCATCAGATCGTGACTTGGTGACTATGGGACCAACTAGAAACTATACCCTTTCAAACAAAAAAAGAATTTTCCAAATCGGTTCAGCCATCGTCGAGTAATCGGGGAACATACATAGAAAAAAAAAAAAAAAAAAAAGTCCCCGACGAATTGAGAACCTCCTCCTTTTTTGAAGTCGGTTAAAAAGGGTTAAAAGGGGTGGCAAAGTTTCTATGAGAAAAATATTTTTATTGCACATTTTTGCATGAAACTTTGAATTAATGCTTTTTAGTACAAATGATGAAACACGTATTTCAGGGTTTTTCGAAATTCACCCCCATTGGGGGTTAAAGGGGGTGGCTAAGTTTGTATGGGAAATTTAATTCTATTGAAATATTTTGCGTGACACTGAAATAATGCTCAGCAACACAAATTATGGGATACATATCTAAGCGTTTTTTGAAAATCAACCCCTATGGGGGTTAACGGGGTGGCACAATTTGCGTAGGAAAAATATTTAACAGTAATTTTTACCATAAGTCCATAACAATGAACCACGTACATCAGTTTATCATTAACGAAAAACACACAAAGAAATTATGATACACATAGTAGCAAAATTGGTTAAAAATAGGAAATAAGTTTTAGAAAGCGCAGCAGTGGCGGCACGGCCGCGGCAGGATGCTACACAGTAGTTTTCAGAAAAGAGGGCCAGAACTTTAAATGGGGAATCAGTCCTTGGTACATTATAAGTAACAGTATATAAGCAAAAATGTTTATTTTATTCACTCTTAGCGCGAGCGAAGCCGCGGGCACCGCTAGTAGTTAATAAACGACACTCTTTATATGTTACTTACATATTATAAATATAAACCCATGACAGGAGTATAAACTTTGTGTTCATCACACAAATGAATGCCCCCAGCGGGACTGTAGGGATAGCAAGTAGAGTCATTGCAAACTGGGCCAAAAGTGTCGTCACTTTATTTTAATTGTTTGTAATAAATAGTACCTAATTATATATTTAGATAACAAGGTACTATTTATCTACAAGCTACGGCCTTCCACTATAACCTAAAAACAATCGAATAAATCTTGAATATCGATTGCAGGAAGTCCCCTATCCCTCGTAGGACATGCATAATATAACTACTCTTATTGGCCGGAGCCCCGTTATGAATTCTAACAATGTTATTTTCATACCTTATTGTATAATAGAAAAAGTTCGCAAAATAATTTATAATAGAAACAAGCGTAAAAGGAATTCACTAAACAGTACAATGCTGTGATTACGCAGTATGAAGCGAACTGATCTATCGGTCAGCAATTTGACTAGGTTTTCAGAGATATTTAAAAATAATCTTTATTGTAATAAATATAAGATGTATTCTGGTTTAATTGGATACGTTTCGTGCGGTTAACCGTTTGTATGTGCAATCGAAACGGCGATCAAAAATATTGGACATAGCCGAACCACTTTGCAAGTGTATTTATTCTTTATGATTAATGTTTTAAGATCGAAAATAGCACGATAATAATTTTAACTAAAATGTTTCATAAGATTACCACAATAGCTTTCCACATTATGCCAGCGCTGTCGCCCTACGGCATGCTACACACGAGTGTACACACGAGTGGGCCACGTGTTCTGCACAGTACTTTACTGACGTTGCAAATAAAGATTTATGATAGTATTGAAGCTTATTATAAAAATCCAATTACTTGACATACGTAAATGGTATTTATAGACTGTTATAACGCGCGAGATATAAGGTTGTAAGTTATCGTTATATGTATTTAGAAATGCCTTATTAATTAAAACAAATTATATAATTAAAAAAGGGCGAAAAAAATGGCGTACACATGAACGCAAAGTTGGTTTTCAATTACACAATAATATCAAGTAAATTCGTGTCTTTTGTAGTTTGTCTTCCTTTCTCGCGGCGGCGGCGGTGAATTAATTGCTGTGATTTTTACAAAGATACATTCGTGATTCGGTGATGATTCTCACGTGACGTAACGTACGTGACATATTTCTACGTCATAAGAGCTTAATTTATTTAAGTAAATTTCGGATAGGAGAAATGTTTTAATCTATAAGCAATTTTGATCCAAGTAAAGCTTATTCAGTTAACCACTACTATTCGAGGGCCTTTATTAATTCCATTTAATTTGCCTACCAGTTATTACGAAGTAATTTGATAACAATTCCCATTTCTTTATAATCCTTAAAAGTTGGAGAGTTAACTTGACCGTAACCAAGGCATCACATCGTCCGCTATAATTAAATCAATGTGTTCAAGGCTCTCATGTAGTCTAGTACAAGGTAGCAGCGACAGCTTAATCTATTTATACGCTCTACCTTCTACAAGCCAATGTAGAGTTATTTGTAAGTAATTTCTTTTTGAACTATTTAAAAATATTGATTGAAATAATCATCTGTCATAACACATTTGATTTATTTTAATCAAAAAGATTTACCTACGTTGTTTAAATTTTAACACTTCATTTACAAAAAGCTGCTTAATACCAACTTGACCATTACTTATGATTTATGAATAATGGACGGCTCGTTTGACTCAGTTGGTAGTGACCCTACTTTCTGCGCCAGCGGTCGCGGGTTCAAGTCCCGCTAGGGGCATTCATTTGCTAATCACGAATGTTTGTACTCTAGTTATGGGTGTTTATATTTATAATATGTATGTATTTAAAAATTTATATGTGTAGTATATCAACTATCTGGTATCCGCAACACAAGCACGTTACGTAGCTTACTGCGGAACTAGATGGCGCTGTTGTAAAAAATGTCCCAACATATTTATTTATTTTATTTATTTACATTTTTATTTTCCTAGGCTACACCCGCGCGGCGGCAAGACACCGCACAAAACAATAGGAATACCGCAAGTGATGTTATTATTACTTTATAGTTTACTCGTCAAGTCGTTCACGAACACGTAGATAGACACAAGTCACGTTCCGACATCTTGCACACTTCCTTTTCCTCGAGTCGGCCACTATATGATTTTATAATACAACTGCATTTCTCATAGCGTGATTCATAACAAAATAAACCGCGGGCTTCATGACATTTCACCGAGAACAAAAATCACCAAGTTTGGTTTTATGTACGTTTGAAATTTACAAATATAATATATAAATATGTACACAATGATGTATAATTAAATTATAACTTTAATAGTAACTATAAACGTACATAAAACATAAACTACAGGCATCTATTTATGGATATGAATAAGCAAAATTTATAAAAATATCATCAAAGCATACGCAATACGACGTGCAGCCTTGGCTTCTTCCCACATAAAAACTTAACAATAAACCTTACGGTTCACACATCACATTGACTTCAGAACTCTAATTATACAAAAAAATTGAAAGAAATTACTTTATTTAAGTCAAAGTAATTGATAATAATTTAATTATATAATTTATCTGTGCACGAAATTACTTCCATCAAAGTCCCTCTAGCTGTTTTAAACTTGAAGGAGAAACAAACATATATACATAAACATTTATCATATAAGTAATATGTGCTTATCGTTCATTTCTTAAGGCGGCTAGAAATAGGCTAAATAAGGTTTACCAAGAACATAGAAACAAGAATCTCTATGTAGAGATGGTAATGATAAAAATCACTTGTTGCAAAATAAGCTTCAGTGCGTCGCAATAAGAGCGAGAGGCATCTTCATTGTTGTTCCCGCAACAATAGATGAGTGCGAGTACCGCAAGTGGGTCTCGTCGGCCGCTGCAGCCTACAACTGTGCTAGCTAGATGATTGAGGAACGGTTTAGAATATTAAACTATAGCATTAGAATAGAAACTGAATTTTCAGTATGGACATTCGAAAATATTCTATCAGGAAAGCCTAGTTTGAAGTTTCTACTTTACTGATCTACGCTATACCACGTGCAGTTGTTTTGTAACATATAATAAAATTTTAATCGATTAAAATTATAGTTTATGCATCGAATATATTTTGTATAATCCTATTACATACATTAAATTATTATCGATACAAAGACCGAATCTAGCTTTTAAAAATTAAATTTTTCTGTGTCTGTCTGGGAATGCATTAGGCGA
This sequence comes from Boloria euphrosyne, assembly GCA_951802675.2. Classification (NCBI taxonomy): domain Eukaryota; kingdom Metazoa; phylum Arthropoda; class Insecta; order Lepidoptera; family Nymphalidae; genus Boloria; species Boloria euphrosyne. Next base: position 15,621,937 of record OX637871.1, read on the forward strand.
AAACCAAGGGACAGAGTTTGAGGGAATTTAGTATGGTAGTAATAGTTTGATAGGTTACGCAGGTTAATAAATGGACATTTTATACTATGGAAAAATATCTCAGTTGTGAAAAACCTATACCTACTAACGTTCCCATCAGGGATGTGGTACTAATCCGAGCGAGGCGAGGGCGAGTCACTAGTACATAACATAACGTTATATCTACTTGTTAAATATAATTTAACAGTTATTTACTTTGTGTTATTAGAGCTTAATCTGCCATTTAAATATTCAAACTATTATGCATTTTTACATCGACATTTAACATTTTAATTATTTTGGAATTTTGTTTAGGTTTTTTGAAACATTAAGTTTTAATCTTAGCATTGATTAAAAACGCTATATGAATGTGGATTATTTTTATTTGGTTTGTTGAACCAAATACAAAGGCTTAATGTGTACTGCGCTATTTGAATAAGTTATTCGTTTTTAAAGCATGAGTCATGTGAAGCGTAAATTCTCTTCAAAATGATTTGAATAAACATTTTTTCTGGGTTTTACTTTTAAACTATCGACGTATTCACTCAAGCGTCATTCTTAAGAGTATTTTTTGTTTGTTCACTCTTTGAAAATTTTGTAAATTGTAGGTATTTGCGAGAAATGGCCTACAAAGGAATCCCCAAAACCCAACAAGCGGTACGCGGTTCTATAGTTTTGTAGAACAATTGTTATTACTTACTTATTGTTTCTATTATAATCTAACAAAACATGCCAGGCAGTAGTATTTTCCGAAATACATAATATAGTATTATGTTTGTCAACGGCACGGCGCGGCGCGGCGCGGGCCGGGCGGCGCCGCCATATTTAATCGTCGTATAGAAGTCGTTCTTGAGTCGACTATTTAGAATGTACATGTATACTACATAAGTATTACCTTTAAAAAAAAACTTTGTTTTATTTTTAAGGAACTCTTCCGAAAGAGAAGAAAAGTATAGAATGGAATTAGTAAAAATTTCTCATTAGGTAAACTTTTTACAAAAACCTTATATGTATTAACTTATTATTATTTTTTTACATTATGTAGACATTACCTTGCTAAAAAATATTTATACATTTTTAATTACATACATAGTATTAGAAAATTTGAATTGACAAATTATTTTGTAAATAAACAATAATCACAATAATTTTGTTTGAAAGTTGTATTTTTTTATCAATTACACAACAAACTCTGGAATAATTTATAATACAGTTACTTCAGGCATTTACAGTTATAAGTACGGGATTTCATAACCTAAGTCTATACTTTATTATGGTTAAGCTGTGTTTATGTGTTTATGTAAGTTGCGCGTGCGCAATGCATAGCGGCTTAGTGACGTCACGCAGCGCCTTCGCCGCGCTGACTCATGCCTCGCCTTCCAAAACTTGTGCTACCAGGTAAAGCAGTGACTCAAGGAACCGTTCATTCATCCATTTATACTTATACTGTTCTTCTGAGAAACGATTTACTTAACTTCTGAGAAATGACTTTATTTAAGCTCTAACTTGTGTGCTTCAAAAGCATACCAATGTACTACTAAAATCGTTATAAATTCATTATAACACTCATTTAATACACTACTATCAAGTAGGTAATTGATACTTATTTTCGATGATAACAAACTCATGGATCGTAATATTTTGCAGTTAGCGGTAAACGAGTGTGCCAGGCGAAGTGTGATAGTGACAATAAATCGAGACAACGCGACGGCCTTTACGGTTGTAGAAAATAAATTATCTGAGTCCGAGCGGACGAGTGTGGCGAATTTTTAGATAGTGTTCCGGCGAGTCTGGGCCTGCAGATCAATAAAATGGCGACCTGACCAGCCAACAGGTTTAATATAACTTCCGTGTTAACTAGGTACATGGTGGACAATGTGTATATCTCTGCAGGGTGCACACTGCACATTTACATAGTACGTAATTTGATAGCATAATATAATATGTGATAAATGAAGGTTAATTTAAATCAATGGATTAAATACACGTTTCGCAATATTTGTAGGAACTAGGGTACATATACAACTACGTAATAGAGCGACCTATGTTACATATCGATTAAGAACAAGTAAGCAAGCAAGTGAATAACCAGATATTATTCACTCCCACGGTGATTTCTGCAATATTATATTGTATTTAGTATGGCCTTTGATATTTACGTTCATACGAGTATAACAGTAAAATGTTAAGAAAAATAATTTTTACCTTGGCTCCATACAAAGTGGTTTGAATTTTAGATCTTTTCATTATCATTGTGTTGCCCATACAGTCTATGTAATTTGGTACATAGTATGTATTTTCATGTTCCAAGCAGAATTACTTTTAAGGTGATCCAATGTTTAGAATGAAAGGTACTAAAAACTTGATTTTTTTATTTCAATGATAAATCAGGCATTGCAATAAATAACACAAACAATTAAAACACGATGTAAAACTTATTTTTGTAATAAACCTGTTTATAGATGTTATCGATACAAATGTTGCCAACACTTCGTCATACGTTATACATATAAAACAACGTAAATACATTCAAAAATAGTATTTACCAAGATGAAAGCTAATCATAATACGAATACAGTAACGGTGTCGCGGTCGCAAGCGGTGGTAGCGCTCAGTCCATTTGCTTTGTTCTCAATGACAACAACTGCAGACAAAATGCTCTCTAATTTACTCCTCGATGACTCAAAATCGAACATTTAAAAGAAAAACATGAAAATTTATCTTACAATAAAGCGAGCGGCAAACTGTTAAGAGGTACCTATGAATAATAACTGTAAAAAATATCATTGCAGAAAAAAACGCAACGCGTGTGAATACACCGCGACGCGGCGCTAGAAACTCGTTAATTAATGGGCTTCGCTTCCAATATCATCTCAGCTTTACTGTTTATATAAAACCTACCTACTTGTAAAAGGTACCTACGTAAATGTCGTCTCATGACTGTCTTTAGTAGATTTCCACTAAAATGTTATTGTTATCACCAACACATTAATTAAATAATAAACGAAATTAAGAAAAAATATTTTAACATATTTTCATCTAAGTAAATATATAATCGGTTATCGGAAACTGCTGGACTTAAAAATATGAAATTCGGGAGTGACGTAGTTTGTCAGATTATAGTAGACATCCATAGGTTTGCGACAGGGCCGGATTAAGGAGGTTAAGTGCACTCGCAAGTTTGCAAAAAAGTCCTTTATTTTATGTGCCACAAACATATTTGGCAGGTAGTATAAACGAAAAAATCACAAACTGAATTGTTTCAACCTTGAGATATTTTATAATATTACAAGTTCCTTTAGATCGAGCTAAGTACTCCTTGAAGACGAGGCAGGTAATGCCTATCTCCGCACACCGCTGCACTGTATCGCTAACGGCATAGGTACGAGATAAGGGTCGGCACTCGGCGCATCAAACGCTATTTCACTTTTCCAACTGTATAAGCCGTTCCCCGGTAACATTATAGGACACTTGAGCACAAATGTAGATACATAACATATAATGTTACAGTATCAAGTTGTGATGACGGCGGAATTTACATACGACCAGTCCTTCAACACTAAAACAGCCTAGATGAAGAAAATAGGATGAATAATAAATGTGTAAACAAGAACATTATGTAATGTAAATGTATTTTAAATTAACTTTGTATGACATGTGAGTTGTGACGACTTCATAACGTTAAAAAGCTTTTATTTATTAATTTACCCACTAAGTGCAACAAAAAATGGACACATTTTGTGAAGTTTCAATAACCCCCCTATGAGAACTCTCACATGTTTAACCACTTACCGTAAGCTTCAAGCACTAATGCCATAAAGCTCGGTCTATATTTCACAAGTGCATTATTACTGAAAATAAAACTAATTGGCATTTATTCAGAATTTAAAAAATGACTTTTAGGTATGTATGTGAAGAAAATTATTAAACGTATTTTATGTGAAAAAAAACTAATCTATATAATATTATATAAAAATGAATCCCTAATTTCCTTGGTCACGACATCCACGCGTGAACGGCTGGAACGATTTCGCTAATTCTTTTTTTGTTGTTTGTTATTGTCAGGAGAAGGTTCTTATGAAAAAAAGAATTAAGAAAGTTGTGCGGAAAATTAGGAAATTAAAAAAAACTTTATAAAATTAACGGCGTTTGACGTATTATGTTATGACCGTTGACATGGTGCGTGCAATGGTAATTAAATCAGAAAATATATACCGGGCGGTGCGAAGTAAATATATACAACACGTACCTAGGGACGAACCCGAGCGAAGCGAGGGTGAGCCCCTAGTGATTCATATTAATGACTCGCAGGTGAATGCAAAGTTACTTGGAAGTTGGACATTATGATTTCAGGTTCGATTTTTGGGGACACTTTCGTATCGTAGCTAATGTTAGTATTTCTTTGGTGAAAGCTAAAATGGAAACCTTGTAAATGCGACTTCAACTAAAAATTTCGAAGTGACTAATTTGTTCAAGACAATAGTCGTACAGTTATATACTTCGTGAGTCGTAAACCTGTGTCTGTGTCATGTGTAAACTTTTGTATGATTGAATGTATAAAACATAAAATATGGTTCTTTAGCCATAATAGTAATTTATATTCCACCCTTTTTAACCTTCATACTTCTTCCCCCGGGCACGGACTTTCCTCCTACAGTATGAGGGGGATCAATTGCTGATTGTCGAACTCCACATATCACTCAAATTCTTGCTAGGTCATAATCATGTTGGAAAAAGATTCGTATTCGTACATGAAAATATCGGAGGTATGACCCGGGATTTGAATTCTCTTCACTCGGTTTAGCACAACTAGGTTACCACTGCCTTGTACAATTTGTTTGTTTTTAATTTTAAATGAACAATTTTTCACTAAATGCATATGAAATTATATATGGTACTAGGACCAAAAAATCAATTTTATAAATGTTTGCCTGTCTGTCTATTTGTTCCGGCTAATCTCTGAAGCGGCTGGACCTATTTTCACGGGGCTTAAACTTGCAGATAGCTAATGTTATAAGGTGTAACTTAGGCTACTTTTTAATCGACTTCAAAAAAGGAGGTTATATTTTAGAAATTTTATATATTTTAACTAGAGGAACCGTGGCTTCACTGACGCTAAACCTATGTAGTAATTGATAAAGTAAGCAGAAGTAAAGTTATCTAAACATAAATAGGCAACACCGTCCGTCTGGCAAATGAGATCGATAAGTCGATCGACTCCAGTTCAATATTCGCCCGTGACTGAGAGCCACGTTTTTTCACGGCTTATTGAATTCATCGCACGACACAATCGATTACGTAAGAATATGCAACTATCTAATGTTATTAATGTTATTGTACTAAAGTGCAGAGCGTTGCAACGCTTCAATGTATTGTCTTAATTAACTATCGTTGCATATATTGAATTACGTATAACATGTTTTACGTCACGTGATAGACCGATCCGAACGACAGAAAACGTATTTTCATATTTCTTACTTAACATTAGCTTATAGCCGTGTTTTTTGCACTTTCACTCCTTAAAAATTGTTCCATCATGGCAATAACATCGGGGAACTTAACTGACAAACAAATGGGTACAGAAAAATTATAGATGGGTACCGCGTTCATTTTCGCTTGAAAAATTAAGAAAGAAAGTTTTATAAAATTTTAGTTAGGGTTAACTAATAGCCATCTATCATTGATAAGAATATTGATCAAAAAATATTTTTTTAAACTTTTTTCCTTTAGTCAGGTTTACAAGGTTTAAGGATCGTGAGAAAAGTAGTCTTAAAAGCACCCTTATTCGATTTCAAGTGAGTCTTATCCTAAAAATCTCATTTATCATCTGTTTTCAAAGTTACATTTAAAGGCACTTAAGATTATTTGGAATATTTTAAGTAAGTCAAATGTATGAACATTTGAACTTACATAAAAAATCGTATAATATAGTTATAAATGAATAACCAAAACCCAAGTCTATAAAGACTTTTATTATTTTTTACTTTCCACTGATATTCTATAACTAGTGACTCACGCTCGCTGCGGTAGTATTCGTCCCCAGGTGCCTTTGAACGGTTATTATAGATATACGAGTACTCATATTTTTCCACTATGAAAAGTATCCTATATGTAATATGACGGACCCAGCTCATGCGGCATTTCATCAAAATCTATCTAGTTTTTTTATTGGTGTGTTCCCACATCCCAGACAGATTTCCCAAAAAATATTTAATGTACAGATTGCACTCGTAAATTATAAAATAAAGTTAAATGAGTAAAGTTAATTAAATAATAAACTAAATAAAGATAGACGATGCAAAAATGGTCCGTAACTATTTGAAAGAAGGAGAAATCAACATAATATGCACATACTTTCGCATTTAGTGAATATTATTAATATTATAATATTTTTTTAAGCTTCACAAAAACTATTCTCACAGCCATTTATATTTGGTTTTTAAATTTAATCTCTAAAGCGAATCTACCTTATTAACTATACTATAAATTAACTTAAGAAATCAAAGCGTAAAAAATCGAAACAAAAGTAGCAAGGTTGTGCTAAGATTATATACCTGTATTTTCTTCTCAAATCATAATAATTTCTAAGCACAAATCAATTGTTCTTGCTATAATTGTTAAGAAATAATGTTTAGTTTTGTCGGAATAATAAAAATGCAGTTTTTACAAATGATGACAACACATTTGACTCAGTTTGTAGTAACCCTACTTGCTGCTGCTGGTCGAGGGTTTGAGTCGCGCGTGGGCACTCATTTGTGTATTGAATACTAATTTTTGTACTCTATTGATGGGTGCTAATATTTCATAGTATGTATGTATTTTAACTGTGTTGCGTTCAACTTTGTAATATCCATAACACAGCCTCGTAGCTTACCATGGAACTAGATGGTGGTGATGTGTGTTAAATGTTAATGTACCAACATACTTACTTATTTTGATCATAAGATCAAAATAATAGAAAAAAGGACCAACTAAAATGAAGTAAGAATCTAGTAATGCAATTTTACATGATAAAAAATGTCTGGAATGCAAACACTGCCTATCTTGTCACTGTTTAGTATGTACATACCCTTTGCAATATGGTAATATGTGCAGACTGCGGAAGTAAATGTGAAAATGTAAATTGAGTTAGATGGTATATCCAAAAAGGATGAGCATTATTATTCATAATTAAACATGAACGAAATATCTATAATTAATTACCCTGGTGAAATAAGACAAAGGCGTTATATAAGAAATGAGCATCGGTTATCAATATTTATGTAGAAACGTATTATGCCCGGGCCACACTAACGGGAAATGCCGTTAATTATCGCGATGCTGGACGTTTACTGTAGGTGTAGCCACGACTTAACGCGTTAATTTGACAACGGCATTCACATTGCCGTTTGACGTTTGGCGATAGCTCGAGTGGCGGTACCAAAGAGATTAAAAGGTGAATGGTAACGTTATGGGTGGATTCTGATTTTGCCGTTTGTTTGAACGTCCCTTTCACGACGTGGCTCCAATAGAAGCGTAAACTAAGTTTTATCAAGTGACAAAATATAAAGGAAAGAGTACAAAATTGAACATTAAATCTACAAACCTGTAAAATTAAGCGCGGCGCGTCGCCTCCAAACGCTTAGATCCACCTTCATTATGTTGAAATAATCAACAGAACACAAAACTAAATCGTCAACATTCAATTAACATAACAAGATATTAAAATCATTTTTCACTTTAAATTGTAAATGATAATTAATAATTAAATTAAGATAAATAATATAATGAACTTAAAATTTGTCACGAAAATAAAAACTTAAAATGGACATCACCGTCCGACGTCCATGATTACTTAAAATAAACTGGCAATTTCAATTTTCAATTTACTACTGTAGTCACTCAGCGTTGCCAATACCATTTTATCAAATTCCCCGAACTCAAATATTCCAATTTGGGGACAAAATAGTTACTGATTCCTCACAAATGTTAAAAAAATAGACAAATTTCAACTGTTAATTTTTTTTTGAAGTAAAACTTTGGGCGCATGTGGGTAAAATTCTTACGGATGAAACACAACATGAAACGGAAGTGAAACGTTTATAAGATGAGGGAGAGAGCCATTGCGACCAATTAAGTGAGAGCGAGAAAAAGCATTTGTATTAATTTTAGACACTTTTATTATTTTAATTACAAAATTATAATAATATTATAATGACAACTATAATTTTATTTATTTATTTTTCTATCTTCCCTTTCCCTCCCTCTAAGTCTCGGAAATCTAAAGCTTTAGATTAGTATACTGTATAAATATAAACGAGTACCAGTACAAGTACCAGGCACTTAGAGACGGAGATACTCTTATTTATATGTATAAATGTCAAAATATATTCAAGTAATCTAAGAAAATATTGAGAGTTTTAAATTCTTTTAGTTTTTTATTTTCTACAAATATATATAATTTCCTAATTAGTTTTAGGATTCAGTATACTTATTCAATAACTATACTAGTATTTTATTTTGGTTTAAGTTCAAAATTTGGTTAAAATAATAATTTGTCGTTCCTGAAAAAGTGTTCAGACCTTGCTCGGACTATCGATTTCCATATTCCCCGCATTTTCCCCGCATAATTGAAAAAAACTTGAGATTCCCTGCAGTTTGGGGAGTTCTCCACAAATTGGCAACGCTCAGTAGTCTGTACACTGACCTCTATAATCCACTGGACTGGCTGTTGTCAACGTACTTTTGTGGCTGTTTGATATTCGGCATTTTGGCGCTGTCGGACGTAGCGAGACGTAGCGAGAGTTTGTGGTACTAAAACTAATGATGTCGATATCAATAATAATAAGTTTTTACAATCAATAAAACTGTTTCAAATAAAGATTTTTATTTTTTATTTTTATTAATCAATAACCGTAACTACTTATGTTATATTAACAACGAAAATGCAAAATTACTTTCAAAATTAGTTCTCGGGACTCTCGCTAGTGGCGCTTCAAATGGACACAAAAAATTGCTGTCAAACGCTTGGAACAGCCTGTCCAGTGGTATTATAAAGGTCAGTGAGTCTGTACCTTTATTTTTCATCTATGGTCTGTACCTTATTATTCATCTATGGTCTTTAATCTCCATGGTCTGACCATGAAGATTCTAGACCAATCTCCATGGTCTTATACCATGGGTCTGTACAATGATAATGACAGAGCGACAGTGTTTCCAGTAAATCGTAATAAAAAATCAATTCCAATGTAGTATAGACAAGGCATCATTTTATTTTACTCCATTACAATTCGTTTATTATAGTATTAAATTTAGTTATAATTAGATATAAACTTTTTAAATATACCGTAAATAAAAGCTCTTTTATTAAAACTATTATATATTATTTTATAATTATTTACACTTTTATATTTTAATGCTGCTATAACATCAAACTCTTTATACAAGAATATATTATTTATTGAATGCTGGTAAAAAAGTACCTACAAAGAATATCGCATGTTAGTAAATTGCAACATAAAAAACAAGTCCATAGTATATCAAATAATATTTGTTTGTTTAACAGAGATTTCAATAAAACATACTTTATTTTCTTTTACATTTATATGGTACATTTTATTTTTCTTACTAAATATATATTAGCAATTTTTACTACGATGAGTAAACAGGAACGGACTGACATGAAAGCAAATGTTGCTATTTTTCTTAAAAAATGGCAGCCTTTATGTCGTAAGCTTTTCTTTTCTTTTTTCTATACGAAAAGTTTTTAAATAAAGAATTGTGGATGATTTATCATGCCATTGCAATCGATTCAAATGGTGACAACATTTTTTTAAGGAAATAAATAATTAACCAATGTTGAGAGTTACTATGACCTTCGCATTTTTAGTAAGTATTTAACTGATAACTACGTGGTTATGTTCTTTTTGTAATTGTAAATTCGCTTAATTAATTTACTTAAAAGCAAGCTGGTAAGACCGCTTCTGTCCATGTTTATTTATCTTATAATGTCATTATAGGTGGCGTAGTCTGCGAGCCAATGCTGAACGGTTCGAACGCTAACGAGATGAGTAGTTCGAGCGTAGCCGTAGGAAATATAGATAACATGAGCGCTGGCACTGCGACGTTGGAGCGCGAGCTGTCCAGTACTAGACGACTACTATGGGGCGACCACGTGAAGGAAGATGTATTTCGGCGCTGGGCTCAAGGTTTTCAGTTCAGTCCAGATGAACCAAGTGCTCTCATTCAACAAGAGGGCGGGCCATGCGCCGCCATTGCTCCCGTGCAGGGGTTTCTTCTCAAGATACTTTTGTCGGAAACACCTGGGCATAGCCTTCAAGATTTAACTTCTGAAAAGTGCAATTCCTTACTAGTTAGGGCTGTGTGTACGATTTTAAGTCAGTGTCTAGCTTCTAAGTACAATGTTGCCGTATATCGGAAGAATGACACAGAGGCTGAAACAAGCACCAGCCTCAATGTTAGTGCTGAAGAACAATCTTGTGATGCTATTGATCATTTTCACAGAAGAATTGAAGTTCATTCTTTTCAAACATTATCTGAAGTTGAATCATTCTACACAAGAAACATTCGTATTTTGAAGGACAAGTATGGTGTTCTGCTTTTATTATATAGTGTCATTCTAAGCAAAGGAGTCGGTACTGTAGAGGCAGAGCTCTCTGAGCTATCTGATCCTCTTATACATTCTATATATGGATATGGCTCTCAAGGACTGATTAATCTCATGCTCACAGGCAGGGCAGTGGCACATGTTTGGGATCATGACCAGGTTGTAGGTGGACTGCGTTTGCGAGGCATTGAGAAACAAAATGACATCGGATTTCTAACTATCATGGAACACATGCAATATTGCACAGTGGGTTCTTTTTACAAAAACCCAAAGCACCCTGTCTGGGTATTGGCTTCTGAAACCCATTTGACTGTGCTTTTTTCCTTTGAAAGACGACTAGCGGCACCTGAAACAGTTGGGGAATCAGCTGAACGTATTTTTAGGTCTTTTGATCCTGAAGGTAACAATTTTATTCCATCAGCAGCATTACAGGATGTTTTATGTGCTGCTGATCTGGTGAGCGAACCAGAGTATGTGGAATTGATGAGGAGAAAATTAGATTCAGAGAACTTAGGAATAATTTTATTGAGTGCTTTCATGGACGAATTTTTTCCTGGTTGTGAACGTGGTGCTCCTGATACATTCACTTTACATCATTACAATGGGTTGTCCCGCAGCAACCCAGGGGGAAGGGTGACATATGGCACAGGTCGTGCTGCACTTTTAGAGTGCCCAATGCGCGCTGCCACCACTGACCCAATGTTGACATGCCTCCAGACCAAGTGGCCTAGCATCGACGTGGTTTGGGATGAAGGCCAGTCACCTTCTCTCAATTAAATAAGACCGCATACTGTGTTTAGAACTTATACTGTGGCACAGTGAGGAGAGTTAATATAAAATGTATCTTAAAATATGTTGCAAAATTCCATTACTTTATGTATTAATTTATGTATAGAAATTATATTGAATAATTTCATGGCCTCTGCAGTTAACATGCATCATCATGGGCGGCTATTTTTCATAAATTTGATGTTTTTTAGATAAGTTACTACTCAAAAACCCTTGTTAAGTTTATGGCATACTTGCACAAGCACAACATTAGTTATAATTGAGCAAAACAAGTCTTTAAATATCATATCATTGAAAAACACTATTGGCAAAAGTTTTATAGATTAAAAAGTGATTGATTTCATGGAATAGTTATCAGTTATCAAAATATTTTCATTGCTGTGTTTTTGAGTAGTAAATATGTTACTTAAGATGTTTATAATTACACTTTGTTTTACTTAATGGATGGCGAGGCAAGGGACGGCTGGGCACCTTACACATAAGTTATGACAACTGTGTTTATTAACCATACTCTGAAGTGGAATTCTTAAGTTTGTTTGCTTCCAACATTGAGTGTTATTATGGATTAAAATAGACTATGTATGAATAAAACTCAGCTATAATTTAAATAGAGGCAAACCAATAAGCACGTCATACATGCACTTAATGTTTATTTGCACAAATCAATGTTTCTTGTTCCTCCACTTGGTACTTATCCGCCAGCTGCATTATACTAATGTTAATTAAATAAGGTACATGACTTTGTGTATTTGTGACATTGAATATGTCAGATATTAATCTGTAATATAGTTCAATGTGTACATGAAATTTAAGTATCTTTCAAGAAGATATAATATTTTTTTATAGTTAATTCTGTACCCAATTGTGATTTTTTGTAAAGTATTTTACCATTACTCGGTATATTTTTTTGTAAGAAGAATGTACTGCACACTCGCATCATGAATGTGTGATTTTTTAAGTCTTTTAATACTTTACATTTTCTTTAGTACAAATAGTCTTTGTCAGATTCATGTAAAATAGCTGTGCATATGTGAACAACAAAGATTATATTGGAAAATAATTTTTCTGTTAGTCATAATTAATAGTGGAACATGCTTTTTTAATTACATTCTTGAGTTTTATTTTATTAACAACTTTATCGCTTCCATTAAAACTTGTTTTATACTCAAGTTAGTATTTAAATACATACTTGATACTGGTATTTATAGTATAGAGGAAACTAAGATATAAGTACATACCTGTTTCAAATAAAATTGCATTACAATAAAACATTACATAAATTTATATATTTTAATTTTTTCAATACATGTTTAATAAGTTATGAAACTATAACTATTACATAATAATACTGCTTTATTGAATGATTTAAGAGATTTTAAGAAAACTAAAATATAAAAAACATTTAAGCAGACAGTCATTAGTTTTTCTAAAAATTATATATAGTGGTTGAAAATGACAAGTAATATAATATTTTGATTATTATTTTTTAAATTTTAAGCAATATATCTTTAGTTTGCTATATTTGCTTGCTTTACATTATTGATATTTATATTACTTTTATCATCTTGAGATAGGTATTTATTATTTTTCGAGCAGTTGTACAAGTGTCTTCACAATTGTGAATTGACATTTGACAGCCAAAACTTCAAAACACATTTGACACTGACAGTGTTGTCAGTTGTGACATCTGTTCTGATTTGTATTTTGTTTACAATGTGTGAAATTATTCATTCTAAAATAAATAAATTATTCGTTTTGATTTAAATTTTAAAAATGAAACGTGAAGACGACTATCAAAAGTATGCAACCAATGTATATGATCCTATTAAGATTGGTTCAATAGATGGTGTGTATAATACTTTGATGTGAAGTAATCTTTGTAATGTGCATAAAAATTAAAATTAAAATTGATTTTTAGGTACTGATACGGAACCACACGATCGAGCAATTTTAAGGGCGTTATGTTCAGAGTATGTTCCCAATAAGAAAGTGAAAGGTGATCCGTATCACACTGTGTTTATAGCCAGACTCAATCCAAGAACAACACAGGTTTGATTTAATCTTTAAAAACATGATTGTAAGATTTCCCTATAAAGTTATGTATAATTAGATTTTTTTTTCAGGATACAATTTACTCAGAATTTGTGAAATTTGGTAAAATATTAAACTGTCGCTTGGTGAGAGATATAGTTACTGGCAAATCTAAGCAATATGCGTTCATTGAATTTGAAAGTCTATCAAGTGTGGAAAATGTGTTAAGAGAAATGCACAAGGAGTATATAGATGGTAGTGAAATTATTGTAGAAAGAGAAGCTGAAAGAAGACTGCAAGGATGGAAACCTAGAAGACTCGGTGGAGGTTTTGGTGGATGCAAAGAGTCAGGGCAATTGAGATTTGGCTGTAGAGATAGGCCATTTAGAAAACCTATATTACTTGCCCCAAAAAGCATCAAAGAAGAATCGAGCAGAAAGTAATATTAATATTAAAAAAGAATGAACATTACATTATAATACAAATATTCTTTACTATAAATTATTATGAAGTATGTTAAAATCTCTGTGGTCATGTTTTGTCACTTATAAATTATGATATATAATAATGTATGATTTATATAATGTGTAATGTTTGTTGCAAAGAGTTGAGAGGATGGTGCAGGTCATTCACGAAGATGGAAGCCTATTTATCTCTACTACAATTTGTATTTCTTATAATCTTAATTGCAGTTTTAACTTTTGCTATACTCCATTTTATTGTCTGTTTTAAAAAAGAAGAAGTCATAGAAATAATTCAAACTACACAAGCATTGTCAAGTGTAACTTTTACTAGAAAAGAAGCAAAATTTACTGAAACATATGAAACAGCCAGTACACCAACTCCATTGCCAAAGGGAATCAAGTGTACTTGGAAACCTTCTGTGAAAACTACATCTATTATACATTATTATGAAGGTAATCAGTCTCCACCAGAGTACACAAAAGATATTAACAAATCAAGTGACACTGTAACAAGTACAGAAACTTTTAAGGAGAACTCTTTGGATGGTGAACCTGTGAATGATATAGTCAAAGGGTTTCTCCTAGCTCTTGTCAAATATAAACCTCCTCAAGATGTGACATTTGGTTGCACCCTAACCATTATTGCTGAAAAATGGACATTGACAGCAGCAAGCTGTATAGAATCAATAGAGGAGTTGGATTCATTAGATTCATTTGTCATGATGAAAGGGCTTGGAGAAGGAGGTCACGGCAAACTCCATGCTGTGTCAGATATCATGATACATCCACTTTATCAGGGTGTAAATAAAAGCTATGATTTGGCTGCAATTAAATCAGAAGATGAGCTTGTCCAAGTAGGAAGTATATTAGTGACTCTGCCAACTTTAGTGGACTACCTAACGGTTACAATTGGGGAAAAAATGGATCTCCTTGGTTTTGGAAAATTTAGGTAATAATACAGAGCTAAAATATTTGGAAATAATTAATATTTAATTTACACCAAAAGTCAATGTGCGTGTACACAAAAATGGGTATTGGAGTATAATAATTAGTAACTGCTAGTTTTCAGAACAAATTATTCTTAGAGTATAGAATTATGTGTCATCTGTGCCATTGTAAAAATTTTTACACAAGACCTCTAAAGTAGCTGTAATTTTGAGGAAAACTTTTTTGCCTATTTTTTTTTGTTCTGTGCAAACTACATGTTCTTTACATTTTTTAAGAAAATACAAATTGTTACTGACAAAAACAATATGCAGAAGTCGCTAAAAATTGATATTTGTAATTAGGCTTTTGCAAGTATTTAATAACTAAACCGTATCTGTAATTAGGATATTTAAAAAAATAAAAAGTTTGAATGTTAAAAAAACTGAAAAATTCACTTTACTATTTAGATAATTAATTCTTTTTTTAGAAACATAGACAAAGATGCTATGGAACGAAGCATTCGAAAGGTCTCTGTGTACAAGCTTCCAATGAAACACTGTCCCAACGAGCCCGCCACGTGGTCGCCGCGCCACCTGGCGGGCGGGGAGGCCGTTGCTCGCGGCTCCTGCGGGGAGGCCCCGCTGTGCGCGGGCGTGGCGGAGGGCCGCAGCAGCCCCTGCAACTACTGCGCGGGGGCTCCCCTGCTGCGCCGCCGCGTGCTGCTGGGACTGATGAGCGACAACCCGCACTGTGGACTCGCGTGCGATCCGGCTTTGTTCGTTAATATAGCAGCCGTCAGAGATTGGGTAGATTCTGTTATTTATTGAGATTTTTTACACACGTTGCGTGTGAAAATGGCCTTTTTAATAACATTATAAAACCTGTCTAATATTTTGAAGTTGTCATTTTATGTCAATCATGTGGACGGATCAATCAATAATACACATTTGAACTAATTATCGTTTGATTACATTTGTGTTGTTCATAAAATTGGCACATGAAATAAATGTATATTAGTCGACTGAAGCCGGTGGTAGTGAGGCATGGCGATGACGAAGGGGTTGGTGACGTGCTCCGTGCTGATGGCGGTGTTCGTGGCGGGCGCCGTGGCCGTGTCCGTGCTGCAGCTGCTGGCCGCCGGCGCCGGCGCAGGGGGGGCCCGCGCTGTGCCTAACATTTGGCAGCTTTGACGTTTTAAATAAAATATCTATCTTTTGGCAGGCACTATTGCAATACATGTTTTTTTTCAAATAAAAAATGAAAAACAAATTACCAAGATTTGAAATTTGTTCTGGTACTTACGTACTAATGATGACACACTTTTATTTTTTCTATAGATTTGTGTGAATGTGCTTATATCGTACAATCTTAAATCGAAAATTAATAATAGGTTCATAAAGTTAATTTTAAGAATGTTTCTTTCTAGGTTGGTTAGGTTAGGTTAGATATATGACCTGTGACCACAATATCGCACGAGCCGAGCGAGCGCAGCGAGCGTGCCGCGGCAGCGGCCGGCGAGTGCCATAGTCAAAAATTAATAATAGGTTCATAAGGTTAATTTTAAGAATTTTAATTTTAATTTATTTTGTCTGTGGCATTATATATATATTATAGATATTGTGGTCATATATCTAACCTAACCTAACCAACCTAGAATGAAAGAGTCATAAAATTAACCTTATGAACCTATTATATGAAAACCCAAAGAAAATAGTTTTTTACGATATAAGCACATTAAAAATAAAAGCAAAATAAAAGTGTGTCATCATTAGTACGTAAGTACCTTTGTTCTTTTTTTACTTATAGGTATACTAGCGGTGCCCGCGGCTTCGCTCGCGCTAAGAGTGAATAAAATAAACATTTTTGCTTATATACTGTTACTTATAATGTACCAAGGACTGATTCCCCATTTAAAGTTCTGGCCCTCTTTTCTGAAAACTACTGTGTAGCATTTTCTATTTCATCTACAGCGCCAGTTATTTTGTAATCCTGTGAGATGTTTCTCTTAAGTTTTAGCAAGAGTTATCTATATAAATTTGTAAGAACTCTATAGAAACAGTAATTGTGTTTTCACTTAGGAATGAAACAAAAAAAAACATCAAAATTTTAAGTTTAATTAAAAAATACTTAACCTAATTTTGCACATTAAATACATTAGTCATACACAACTGAATATTGTTTTATTGTTCCGCAAGTGGCTTGCCCGCGCGCGCCCCGCACCTGCCGTGCCGCCACTGCTGCGCTTTCTAACTTATTTCCTATTTTTAACCAATTTTGCTACTATGTGTATCATAATTTCTTTATGTGTTTTTCGTTAATGATAAACTGATGTACGTGGTTCATTGTTATGGACTTATGGTAAAAATTACTGTTAAATATTTTTCCTACGCAAATTGTGCCACCCCCGTTAACCCCCATAGGGGTTGATTTTAATTTTTCAAAAAACGCTTAGATATGTATCTCATAATTTGTATTGCAGAGCATTATTTCAGTGTCACGCAAAATATTTCAATAGAATTAAATTTCCCATACAAACTTAGCCACCCCCCTTTAACCCCCAATGGGGGTGAATTTCGAAAAACCCTGAAATACGTGTTTCATCATTTGTACTAAAAAGCATTAATTCAAAGTTTCATGCAAAAATGTGCAATAAAAATATTTTTCTCATACAAACTTTGCCACCCCTTTTAACCCTTTTAGGGGTTGAATTTCCAAAAAATAATATGCCTATTTCCTTCTCATGAATGCAAACTATCTACATACCAAATTTCAGCAAAATCGGTTGGGTGGTTTAGGCGTGAAAAGGTAACAGACAGACAGAAAGACAGAGTTACTTTCGCATTTATAATATTAGTATGTATACAACCAATTATTTTTTGTTGTAATTAGAATTGTTTATAATAGTTTTTAGTCTGTCCTTCATGTAGCAGGTGCTAATCATGTTGAGTAGTCTCATTACCATACAATTTTTTAAATGAGAGCTCGCATTAAATACACAATATCAACTTGTGTAAAAGGTATTATTAAAACAACCATAATAAGCATTAACATAAACAATTTATTTAAATATTTTCCATATGACGAATTATAATACATTTCGCAACACGTGGCGACGGCGCGCCCGCAGTCAAATATACAGATACTCTAGCGACAAAGAATGTCGCCCCTCCGACATCACCCCCAGCCCCCTCCCCGCCCCGCGCCCCCTCTCTACAACAACACTAACTTCTTTCTTTTTATATATAATCATTTTCTGTACATATTTATACACAGATACTGCAACATGGAGGAAGGAAAAGTCTAAAGTTAGGTTATTGTCTATGTTAATTTAAGAGAAGTATTGCACCGATTAACAAAGAAGGACGAAATTTTTAAGAATACAATAGAAGATAAAGCATACAATTGTAATAATAAAATAAATTATAAATATAATACCAATTTCCATTTAAATCAATAAATTCATATTTAGTTCTTACATAGTGTCACCATTATTCTGTTGTCAGAGTTATTTACATAGATTTTGTAGAAGTAGAATTATTCAGTAACGGAATATAAATAAATACATTACAGTTTCAGATTAAGTTTTGATTTGCGTTATTTCAGTCTCGTTCAATAAATATTAGTAAACATTACATGCACCGATCACGGATCGTCAGTTGTCGGATGGTGGCACTATATAGTTTAAAATACAGTTAACAAAACACTAATAAAATAAAATGAGCAAAATTCATATGAATGATCTTTCGATGTCGAGTCTCCGTCGCCGGGTCGACTCACTACGTCGCAACCCTGTAGTGTCGCTGCTCCAAGGCCACTCTTGTATACAATATGTTGCGTGTTATTTACGAAACATTATAGTTAATGTCATACATTAGACATCCGCACTGCAATATTATGAATTTTACAATAAGTTTAATTTCTACGGAGGAAAGATTTGTCATTATATAAAAATGTAGGTGTGACAAACCTCTCGCCCGCGGCCGCGACTGCTCTAACTACCACCATTTCACTAACTTACTAAATTGATTATATAAAAAGATCACAAACTGCTTCAAAAAGTCGTCACCTGCATTTTGCAGCGAGTACTATTATGAAAAATCCTATTTAAACTCCCCCTTTATAATAATTTTATTCATTTGCTAATAGCAGTCTTGCTTAATTTTAATCGTTCAAACGCTACAGTTCATTTTGTTACCTAAATATTTCAGACAATATAATGTATGATCTGCGCACATTCAATACTTTGTTCTACCAACCTTATGAGACCATACTGATGAACAGTCCACTAGCGGCGATGGACGCTATTATATATTATTAAATAAACAAATACAATTATAATTAATGTAAATGATAGATAGATAGGCGTTGCAAGTATCAAATGTGCGTAGACCGAGGTCACAATACAGAGATAGAACAGTAGCGTAACTCAGCCGTCTTTTTGAAATTTACACCTACAGCTGAGCGAAGCGCTAGGGTTGGTTCATACAAAAAGTAAAACAGGTTATTTTTTTTAGGAATGAAACATATGTTAATTTAATATTTATTTTTTACATATTTATGTTATAAGTTGGTAACAGATAAATATTTGCGTCTATTGCGACAAGTTTTAAATGCTGTGTTGTTAAATTTTATTATATAAAAAATTCGCATTCTTTTGAAAAGTTTCATTAAATAAAGTTTTGGAAAACAGGGACACGCGGCAGTGGAGACAGGTTAATTTCTTTAATTTCTTTTAAAATTGATGCTAAAATCTCGGCGAAGCGCGGTGTGGCACTGCATAGCTTTGCATTGCCAAGATTGGTTAGCGGCCGTGTAAACGACGTGTATGTGTGCGTGCGTCGATTCGGGCGCTCTCGTATGAAGTTAAAGTACTGTTCTATCTCTGTATTGTGCCGAGGTTGAGGTTGTTACACTTTATTCATGATTCAGGACTAATATTGTCTAGGCTTTTGTTATAAGTTCTAAAGTTAGGAATGTAGTCAAAAGTAATGTCAGAACACTATGGAGTATAGCATTTCTAACTTAACACCTATAACAACTCCGCATTCACTTTCATATAACAAGTGTTTTTTATGACCTAGTCTGAAGTAGTGTGGTCTGGTCCGGTGATCTGGTATCAGATGCCGCTGCGGAAGTCGTCGGCGGCGGCGACTTGCGTCGGATCGTATATTCCACCCTACAAAATAAAAATTAAATATTACGTCAGTTCGGGGCAACATTTGGTATTCTAGAAAAATAAAAATGGCTTAATGTTTGCAACCACCAAACATTTTATCACGATTCATTAAAAAAAAACAAAAACAATGATTAATATTTAATACTATATTAACTACTGGAAGCAGATTATCATTAATTAAAAATATGATTAAATAAGAAATATACAAACTCAACAATAATACTTTAACATAACGACAGCAAATTACAAATAAAATGAAAAAATATTTTCTAAACTTATTGACTACGACTAGTACCTGCTAGTGTCCATTAGGCACATCACACTCCTGGATGCATGTACGATAACAAGGATTAATTATTAATTATATTAAGTAGGCACAAGTACCTCGGGCGGGAGTGTGGCGGGCGCGGGGGCGGGGGCGGCGCGTGGGGACGCGGCGGGGGAGGGGGGAATGGACACGTGCACGGGTGGGGGGGACAACTATGTGCAGACCACTTGTATTAACGCTTTGAAATTGTTACTTTACAATATAATCTGAACTATTATATTGTAAAGTAGAACAGTAGGTTCAAAACTTAACGTTATAATCGTTAACTAAAGTTATACATTAACATAAAATATGTACGTTATTAAACTATAATCTTTATCATCTTGAAAAGGAAGTTAATATGTTCTAGTAATTTTTTTGATTTTAACTACCTTTCAACACACAGACAACAAGAAAAAAGGAAGAACAACGAAGACTTCCTATAAGGGTTTCCTTTTCTTTTTGAGAGAACCCTAAAAAGGACAAACATAGTTTATTAAATAATCAGCAAGGTTCGTTTTGTTACCTGGTCGTGGTGCGGCGCGGGCACGAAGTAGCCGCCGGGCGCGGGCGCGGGCGCGGGGGCGGGCGGCGCGAGGGGCGCGGGGGCGGGGGCGGGGGCGCCGCCGCCCGGGTTCAGCACGTCCACGTACGATTTCTTTATATCTGGCCGTGGGAAAATACTTTAGGACGGATTTGTTAAGAATTTTCGCTTATGTTTTTAATTTTTAACTAATAATAATAACATTATTAGTTAGTGGTTTCAAGTTGTCTAAAAAAATTGTGAATTAAAAAAATAATAATATGTATTTATTTAAAATATATAGTAATGTAATTGTTGTCATGTTGTCTGTACTCACGCCGACTCTTCTGCATCTTGAAGATGTTGGCGCCGGGGGCGGCGGGCGGCGCGCCCGGCGACTGCAGCGGCGTCGACGTGCTCCTGCGCATGTTATAGTTTATGATTACATACTAAGTTTGGCAAGTTGAGTTGAGAAGGCTAGGTGTGTGACTCACCGCGCGGGCGGCGGCGGCGGCGGCGCGGGCGCGGCGGCGGCGGCGGCCAGGTCGCGCCAGCGCTTGTGCTCCTCGTCCCACACGATCTGACACCACGTACACACATTATATATACACATTGAATACACATTGCCTTTGCCATGAAATGCTATTGAAAACTTTGTAATATAAATAACACACACATTAGTACAGCTCTTTATTGATTCAGTATTAAACTTAATAAATTAGTAAAAACAAATAAAATATTTATATTAGGAATGAGACAAAAAGTCATAAAAAATTAAACTTTGAATAAAAATTAAGCTTATGAAGCTATTTGATTCTTTAAATTGTATGTTTATTTTCTTGTAGTCCTAGCAAGTAGCGACTCTTCTCATTCATCACTCATTCTCACATCACTTCCGATTCTTCTTTAGTGAAAAATAAAAAAAATATCTGTCTCACGGATACTGTAAATACTATCAAGATAAAAAGTAACAATTGATATAGAGCGATATTTAACTAAATATGGGGTACATTTAGTTAAATGTCTTGCTATGCAAAATTTCACCTACATAAATTCAGTCTTCCTGGCATTAAATTAAATTACATTTTCACTATACACAGTAGTTAATACTACTGCTATCTTATAACGTCTTCGGTATAACCACAATTATGTACATAGTAGTTTATTGCTTTATAAAGAAACAACTAACATATAAAGCTCGAAATAAAAGTAAAACTAAACTCACTTTTTGTGTACTTAATTAAATTAAGAAAAATTTGAACTCTGTAAGCAATTTAAATAACTACAAGTTCAAGATATATAAAAAGTGTCCATATTCATTAAATTGTCGCGTTATGGGAAGAGATAGGGGTTGTTTATATAAGTATAATAGTGTTTAGATAATTTAGTGTGATAGAAGTTACGCGTACAGATAAAGGGTAGGGTTCGAAATAAAGCGCGTTAGGCACCTTGATTTTAAGCCTTTATTTCCTCGGCTGACCCAGGCTGCGACACGTAGCTTTTCTAGTATGAACGATTCCTCAAATATGTATTAGAAGATAAGTAATAAAAGACACGAATAAATAATGCCTTTATTGTACATCAAACACAAGTGCAATCTATTTACATAATAAACTACATAATACTATATAATAACATAGTGTACAATGTACATACTCTACACATATATAATAATAACAGATATTAAACTAATAGTGTGTACTAGAACTTCACAAACGATGATTTTATGTGACAAAATATTCATAATTTAAGGAAACAATTATTAGAAAAGAAAAATATTATATATTAATTAGATATAAAATTCATATGATAGAATATATATACATAACATAAATAGTGTTGTGATATTACACATACTTAGTGCTATAAAAGTAGAACATAGATATAAGTTCAAGATAGTGTTAGCTAATATAGGTGCGCTGGTTAAGTACGTGTCACATTAGAGTAGGCAGGTGCAGCGAGGAGAGTGGGCGGGGGCGGGGGCGTGGGAGTGGGCGTGGGCTACTCACGGTGGGGTTGGTGTCGTCGGGCAGGATCATCTGGTTGGGCGCGCGCAGCGACAGCTTGGTGAGGATGCCGCCGAGCCAGCCCGACTTCTTGTCCTTGCCGCCCTCGGAGCCCTTCGCCTCCGCCTTCTTGCCGTTCGTCTTCGGCGTGTCCGCGTCCCGGTCCGGCTGCTGGTGGGTGGATTAAGGAGTGAGAATATGCCAACGGTGATACTGACTATCATATTGATTTTATTGATTATATAAAATAACAATTTAATTATTTTACAATTATTAAATGTGTGTTACTGAAAACTCGTGTTTAACCCTTTTAATCATCCCATTACTGGGCTGAAGTAACCACGCTGGTCAAGTGTTGGATGGCGGACTTCAAATGTCTTCCGAGAACTTGCTAGTTTCTCTCAGAACCCGCTTCCAAGCAAGCATGTAAACACTGGGTTACTATTGTGACCTCATCCTTAATGTCTACAGAGAGAAAAAAAGTGCGTGGGTACAAAGTACACATGTCAGAAGTGAAACTTCTTTGTTTATAAATTTAACTCCCTGTTTACACACTGTATAAATACTAATGATATTGTAAGTTCACTTCAAAAACAATTCCTCACTTCAACCAGCATGAGCAGCCACGTCATAAGTTAGGCTGTGTATTGTAATACTTTTGCTACACATGACGTCACATTAAAAATTACCGACTAGCGGTGGGCGAGATCCCCGACCTGCGCATCTTGACCGTATGAGGGGTGGTGGCGCTACCTCTCCCCGGTCTCTGAGTGCCTGGTACTCGTACTGGTACTCGTTTATATTTTATACTTATCTAAAGCTTTAGATTTCCGAGACTTAAAACCCAAGGTTGCGTTAAACGTTTAAAACGCAACCTTGTTGGAAGTCACATAAGAAGTTTAATTTCCATAAATATGTAATAAGTATGTATGTGTGTACTCACGTCGGCGGAGGCGGGGCGGTCGTCGTCGTCGGCGAAGAGCGCGGGCGCGGCGCGCGCGCCCGGCATCGTGATGGTGGGCGCCTCCTCCGCGCCCGCCGCGCTCTGCCACACACGGACACTCATGTACCACGCGCTGGCCGGCCTGAAGTTAGTGCAGGTCGCGTCGCAGAAGACAGGTTTAGACGGCAACGAGACTAACTTCAGTCCGGTCAACTTTGACAGCTCTTATGGTTTACATTTTTTTGGTTTTAAATTGAGGGAAACCGAAAGAAGCGAACGGCTGAAGTTGGTTAGTGGCAGCGTCTGCAGTAATATGTATTTTCAAAAGCGGTAATTGGTTTATTTTTTTATATTTATTATTTATTTAAATTATTTGAAAATGTATTCATATAAGATTTTTTATTTTATTACATCTATATAAGATGTAGAATCATTAACGAAAATTAAACGTCACATCTGGAAGAAACTTAACAATGATACAGACAATACCACTATGCCAGACGCCGTCACATTAAAGGTTAAGATTTTATTACAATATATTATTTATTATTAATAATCCAGTTAAAATAAAACACGGGAGCATTTTAGTACACGTTTATTGGCAACACTACAAATACAAACATTAGTAGGTGCTCTACAACACTATATGTTCCATTATATGTTCCAGATACATAATTTTACGTTAAAAAAGAGCATATAATATGTATATAGATATAGATTATACTAAGTTAG
Organism: Boloria euphrosyne; assembly: GCA_951802675.2. Lineage (NCBI taxonomy): Eukaryota > Metazoa > Arthropoda > Insecta > Lepidoptera > Nymphalidae > Boloria > Boloria euphrosyne. Next base: position 15,646,459 of record OX637871.1, read on the forward strand.
GTAATTTTTGTATACAATAATATATATATATATATATATATATATATATATATATATATATATATATATATATATATATATATATATATATATATATATATATTATTATATATATATTATTATATATATATATATATATATATATATATATATATATATATATATATATATATATATATATATATATATATATATATATATATATAATAAATAATAAGACATACATCAAAATCGCGGGAAAGCAAGGAAAATTTGTAAATGTTAATAATTTTAGAAAAAAAAAACAATTAATTAAGATCAACCATGATTTTAAAAATCAAAACACTATGAAAAAGATCCGAAATATCACAGGCCTTTTAAACGCAAAATTAACCTTTTTAAAATTAAATTCATACAATAAACATAATAATTAAGTTAAAGCAACAAAGTAAGCATTAAAGCTAAGTCTATATGGACCTTAATTATAGTCCAAGTAGTGAATTTAAATTTTATACATTTTATTTATTAACTAACGTTTTGACAGTATCGAATACATCGATTAGGACAGAGGCGTATTTACAAATTTGGCGCCCCGGGCCAATTAGCTCTGCCGCCCCATTAAGTGACGACAAAGTACTTATTTAAAAAAAATGACTTGAACGCAAATGATATTTAGGTAAGTACTTATTAGTATGGATGTTATATTATGTGAGAAAACTTCCTCGAGGCACCTGGAAAAAGCTCCTGTTTTTTACGATGTACTAATTTTTCCAGAAAAGCCTCATATGAATTTGACCTGGCTTTTTACGAAGAACTAATTTTTCCAGAAAAAAGCCTTAAATGAATTGGACCTGATAAACGCCCCGATAATACTACAAACAACGAAATTGACATCATTATATCGATGTCTCATTGATTAACAAGGTTAAAATCGGCAGTGATCACCGACTTGTAAGGGGAGCTCTGAATGTGAACATAAAAATTGAACGTGCGCGGTTAATGAAGTCTACTCTTACTGAGTGGCCACGACTACGCGCGGCAAGCGGCAGCGGCAGCGGCAAGCGGCGAGCGGTAAAAACAATCGTATAGCTGTATAAAAGACGTGCCACGGCGCTGCCGCTCGCGCTTCTTGCGGCGCGGGCTGCTCCGAGCGGCGGGCGGCGGCGGCGAGCGGGCCGCGGCGTACGGGAAACAACGATACGCGCGAAAGGAAGAATGCCACGACTTCATTGCGGCGCGACGAGCGTTATTGACGGAACGTCTCGGGCGGTAAAACGATAAATAAAATTTTTTAGACGATTCGCGCGCGGAAAATGAATACAGAACTATTTATAGCAGAAGTAATGAATAGGCCCGCTATATGGCTATCAAAACATCCTCAACATAAGTTGAGGCATGTTATTAAACGATTATGGGAGGAAATAAAACAACTTGTACCAGGTTATGACGGTAAGTTTTTAATTTATATTGGATTATTAACAAAGTAATTTTTGTACTGGTCGCGTATGTTGATTGCATTCAGTGTTGCTCGATTGTTACGCCTTGAACGCATTAATCTGTTGTCATTTGCTTGTAAATTTACTATGTACTCTCGGAAATCTTTATCGCTATTGCCGTCTCTTGATCTTACAATATTATGCAACAAACATGCAACTTTAATAATTAATCTTGCGTGTTTTGTACTGGTTTCAATGGATTTCATAAAAATACGCCACTTATTTGACAAAATACCAAATGCGCATTCAATCGTTACCCTTGCTCTTGACAATCTTTTATTAAAAATGGTTTTTTCTCTGTTCAAATTGCTAGAGGGATAAGGACGCATTAAATATGGTTTTAATGGGTAAGCTTCATCACCCACTAAAACATAAGGCAAAGACACATTCGAGCCTGGTAGACTTTGTGGTGGAGGTACATTATATTTATTATTTGTTAGTAATTTATTTAATATTGAGAAATGAAAAGTACCACCATCGCTTTGTCTTCCTTTCCCACCAACCTCGATAGCAATGAATTTATAGTCTGCATCTGAAATACCTTGTAAAACTACAGAAAAATATCTTTTGTAATTATAATAATCACTACCACTTAGCGTGGGTTTTATAATACGGAAATGTTTCCCATCCACTGAACCCATGCAGTTGGGAAATTGCCATTTAAAAAAAAAATCATTGGATATTCTTTTCAAATCTTCCTGACTTGGTTGTGGCATGTAAATGTGCTTGAAGGCTCTCCATATACCTTTTAATGTCTGGTAAACGGTTTTGGCAACTGTACTTCGGCCGAGGCGATATGAATGCGATAGTGATTTGAATGATAATCCATGAGCCAAGTACCTGAAACAAATGTTATTATAATTTTATTAATAATTTTGTGGTTATTTCAGTTGAACAGCTAAAAAAGAAATGGAAGAATCTTAAAGACGCCTATCGAAAAGAATTAAAAAAAATATCAACTACTCCACGCTCCGGCGACCCCGGTTCTGATGGTGACAATACGTCAAATTGGAAATATTTTAAACTTATGTCATTTTTAAAGGAAGATTTTATGCCCGTAGAAGGGGATTCAAATCTAATTGAAAACGAAAACGATGACTTAGATGTTTCTTCCCCATCTGAAGCACCATCTTCGCCAACGCCTGCGTCACCTCGACCACGGGACATATCGCCTACGCCCCTACCAAGGGGATCACTATCAGATACCCCACTTCTTACCAGAAAACGGTCCAAGGTAAACGACATACGGGCTGAATATTTAGAAATTGAAAAAAAAAAGCTTAAAATATTGGAAGATGAAATCGCTAAACAGAACAATCAAAATACGCCTGATATTCTGAAAAATGATGACTACCATTATCTGATGAGCATATTACCTGAAATGCAAAAATTAAATTCTATCCAAAAATTGCGATTAAGGAATAAGATTAACCAGGCTCTGATGGACGAAATGACTACGGCTATGTATGGAGATCCTTTATCACATCGTGACTGTTTTACACAACCTACTTCGAATAAGTAACTGATTAAAAAATAAATATTTGGAATTATGCTAAAATTAATAAATAATATAAAAAAGACTCAATATGTATTATTTTTTTTACTTACCTTAACGTGACAAATAGTTTTTCCGGATTGGTCAAAACCCGTTTTGATTTCAATTTAGGCGGGCGTAAGCATATTTCTAAATGTTGGAGTATATAATCAAACGTTTCAACACTCATTCTAGTGTACTCGTAAAACTTTTCGGGGTGTTTTCTGTATTCTTGATATAAAGTGAAGAATTCCCCATATGTACGACGACGTCTATTTATGTCGTGCACTCCATCTCTCGAAAATAAAATGTCCTGCCTGAAATATGCGCTACTTCCAAGACATTCGAGAGCAATTTTGGATAACGCCATTTTATATACCTACGCCTCCTGCGCACGAAACCCAGTATATATGCACGAAACCGCTGACGCGACTGCGGTCTGCGACGCAGTCCGTGGCATGCGCGCCGCTCCGCTCTGTTTCGCCGCGCCGCCCGCCGCGCCGCTCGCCGCAAAAACAGAAGTCGTGGCCGCACAGTTAGACTAACATAGTGATGTAGAAGCAAGCTGGCTTCCAAAGCTTTCAGTTAGGAGTACACACAAATCAAAAACACGATCGAGAGATGGACAAAAGTTGAAGCTCTTAAGTAAGACTCTGAACGAGAACGGCGAAGGGACGCGCGTTTGTAAATACCACACAGTCTTAGCGTCAGGTACTGTACAGGGATGTGAGAAACATAATCAAGCGTAATCTAAGACAAGCGAATACCCAAAGTATTGAGGATGTTATAAAACCCAACATGGGCTCGAAAGATTTTTGCCAATTCTCACAGCTGCCGTTTTCACCTGACAAAGCTCACAAGGTACAACCGTCATCTCGAAATCAGACATTCTCGCCGAAGTCGAAAGATTCTATTTATTCTATGGAGATCTTTACTCTTCACATATATTTCCACCTGAGTCCCACCACCTAGAGGATCCAGACTGGTCTCCGAGCCAGACTGGTACGCCATTGAACAGTTGAGCATCCCGACATCGACGTAGGCGATAAGGATAGCTCTTGGACACCAAGGAAACAATAAAGTTCTGGGTGAGGACAGAATTACTGCAGAGTTCCTCAGAGCGGCAGGAACAAAGGTTCTATCAGAGCTCTCGTTCTTTAATTCTGTTCTTTACGATGGCACTACACCGGAGGCGTGGAGTAGAGGCAGAGTAATATTGTTCTTGAAGAAGAGGGATAAAACCCTATTGAAGAACTACTGACCTTTGACTCTTCTGAGCCTTGTTTATAAGTTGATTTCAAGGGTTATGACGAATCGTCTCGCCCAAAAATTCGATGACTTTCATAATCAGCATATATGCCTAGCGTTTGTGGATTACGAGTTTTTTTTTATTTATTAAATAAGGCTTACTAGTTAGTATTCTAGTTAGAATAAATACACACAAAAATAGTAACTAAAACTAAAAAAAATATTTTACGTTACGTACATTCGTTCCACTTAAATGATAACTAATATTGTAAAACTAAATGCTTTCCTTAAGATTCTACAATCCATGCAGAGATATATCCAAGTACCTACTACGGTGCTCATAGCAGTCTGCAACGATGACCATCCAAGTACAAAGTTAGAGCACAAGGCCAATCCGATTACAACGCGGGGTAGAAAGGTTATATACCCGAAATTGTTAACCTGTGCATTGGAGGATGTCTTTAAAACGCTCGAACGTCTGTTCCATAGACGCGGCATCAACATTAATGGAAAGTATAACACACCTACGATTTGCCAATGTCATAGTCATCATGGCAGATACTCTGCTGAATTTGAAAAATAAAAAATACTTCCATTATTCAATAAAATTTAAATAATATAAACTTATTGACTCTATGTTACTGACCAATCTCCTTCGTCTTCTCTCTCTCTCTCCATTCTACGTGACATTGGCGAAGTAATCTGTGCTCAACTGGCACGCTTTGAAGCCATTAAACAAGAGAATTGAATTGAAAAAAATGATAAACAGCCTAAGTGATTCTTCAAGACGAGTGGATATGGACGACCAAAATCATTTTGATTGTCGTGTATCCCCGAGACCAGTGATCGTGAATGGCACTGTTCTGGTAGTTGTACAGGAATAAATATACTTGGCCAAACTATACAACTCGGCCTGCACAACTTTGAGAAATTGACCAAACGAAGCTAAAAAGAAGAAGAATACGCTTGGGCTGGGCAGCTTTTGGTAAGCTATCCCATTAGGCCCACAATCCCATAAGACCAGGGTATTTAACCAGTGCATGCTAGCAGTAATGACATAAGGAGCCGAAACGTAGGGCTAGTCCACAAATTCAAGGTTTAGCGAGCAATGGAACGCGCAATGCTTGGTGTTTCTCTGGTAGACGGAATTCGAAATGAAGTTATTCGCCATAGAACTAAAGTAACCGATATCGCGTGCAAAATTAGCTCTCTAAAGTGGAAGTGTTCTGGTCTGTAGGCACTGATGGTCGATGAAACCGAAACATGTTAGAGTAAAGTCCGCGTGTTGGCAAGCGTAGTGTAGGACGCCCTGTAGCACAATGGACCGATGACTTAAGAAAGGTGGCGGGCAGTGGAAAGATGCTGACTGCAAAGACTGGTTGGCGCTCATTGGGGTCCGAGCCCTTTGTTCAGCAGTCCTCTGGCACTTCTTTGAGAGTAGGCTGTGGATCACCTTTGGCTGGGTGGTCTGCTTCGGCAGACCTGCTGGGCCGTCGGGGCGTTGTGGTTATGTGTGTGGCGGAATGCGCAAGCAATCCTGCGCCCCCCCATTATGACGGTTGAGGTCTGTTAGGTTTTAGTTGATAATACTGCCTTTTCTATTCAATGAATCTCACATAACCACTTGTGTATACGTTAATGCTAAAATCTCAAAAATAAATAAAACAGGTCTTTGTTCAGCAGTGGACGGCGATAGGCTGATTCATGATTGATAGTATGGATGGTAGTTGTAGTTGACCTATTGTAAACAATTTGTTGGCCTTGAAACTTTAGTTTTTTTTTATTTAAATGTTTCAATGTCATTCAAAATAAAAAAATAGTGTTGGCTTTGCCGCCCCTCGGAACCTGCCGCCCCGGGCCATGGCCCCCTTGGCCCTAGGGTAAATACGCCCCTGGATTAGGATATGTATCAAAGAAAATCTAATTTAATAATAATAAATGTATTGAATGGTCCATGGAGTGGACCACAAAAAACTAGGTTTAGTAATGGGAACTAATTACAATGCTTTGTATGTGCATTTGTACTACTGTTTACCTTGTCGGAGGCTCTGTTTTGTCCACTGTGTCTACTCACCTACTACATACTCTTATTCAGAGATGGCAAATATTTTGAAAAACTTGATTCGGATTTTAATAAGAAATTTAATTTGACATATTTAATTAAAAATAATCACCAAAAATACTGTTTTATATGTCACTGTAAGAATTTCTAAAATGGACTCTCAACAATAAGGTGTATGATATTATAGGTACGGGACGGGCTCGTCGATGTCGTAGGTCTTGGGCCCGGCCACGTAGTAGCGCGCGTCGCGGTCGCGCGGCAACGGGTCGCCCGCGCGCCACGCCGTCGGCTCGTCGATGGCGAACGTGCGCGCGAACTCCTCGCTTCCTTCGGAGTCGACCCTCCGCCTGCTGCGCTCCGTCTTGGCCAGCATGGCCTCGAACTTCTCCACACTTCTCTCCACAGTTTCCCTGAGTCGCTGCTTGCGGACCAGGGGGTGTTCCTCGTCGTCGCAGGAGTCGGCCGGCTCGTCGATGGGGTAGGTGCCGCCGAACACGATGGGCTTGTACGAGCGCTCCTGTACGGCGGCGCGCGCCCAGCTGTCCACCGTGTTGCCGATGACGCCCCCGCCGGCGGCGCGCCGGGCGGGCGGGGCGGGCGGCGCGGCGCGCGGGGCGGGCGGCGCGGCGGGCGGCGCGGGGCGGTGGGCGGGGCGCGAGGGCGGGCGCGGCGGGCGGCGGCGGCGGCACGCGGGGGGCGGCGCGGGCTGCCCCCAAAACACGCGTTAGCACACACACACACGGCGCAAGGCACCACACTAACACGTCATCATAAAGCAATGCCGCAATGAAATTATTTTAACGTTTCCCAACATATAAATGATTTCATTTATACATTTGCTTTAAAGTGATACAACCCTAACTACTTATTATGTAACTGCTACACTATCTTGTTCTTCGAATATAATTTAGAAAAAAATATTAATTAAATAAAAAAAGCATTTCCTAAAAATATAAAATAAACGTCCCGCGATAGTGATAAATTATATTTTTTTTCAATACAAAAAAATATACCATGATGTAAAAAGGTTATATACATGACAATATAAGAGATTATTGAAGTATATTATAAAGAACATCAAAAGTACTTACATCATATCCATAGTGTGTATCATTCTGCCAGTAGGGGTCTGCGTAGGACTGCGTGTGCTCCTCGTAGCCGTACTGCTGGTCGTACTGCTGCTCCGGCGCGTGCTCCGGCACTTGCTGCAGCTGTTGCTGCTGCAGGTACTGATGCTGCAGCTGCTGATGCTGTTCGTGGAACTGCTGCTGCTGCTGCTGGTGGTGGTTCTGTTGTTGGTAGTAGTGAGAATAGTCGGTAGTATCTTCCACTGGCTCCGAATATTGTGGGACTTGCTCAGTCTGTTGGAGCGTCTGAAATTATGTATATTTTGTAAGTTTAGTATGCAAGTTAGTAGTTTGGTTGTATATTAAGACACCAAACTCACTAGGTGTATAGGAATAAGTATATAACTGCTCTTTACTCAGAATTACGACAAATCAACTGGAACACTTAGCATATGTTTCTATATTGGTTAGAGGAATTTTATTTTATTGAAATTGCATTGTTAATATAAATACTTTTAATAAACTTGCAAATAATAAAAATTTGGAGTTTGGAGATTATCTCAAAATAAATAAGGCGCGTATGGAAGAAGAGCAACCTGGTCTGCCCAGCCGGCGCCGGGCTCCGTGTGGTGCTGTGGCGTGTTCTGCTGCGACGCCTCCGCCTGCACACAAATATTTCTTTTATTAATATTTCTTTTTCCAACTCTGCGTTAAAGGTGCTGGTATTCATGTTAATTTAGAATATGGTTATAGAAGCAAGCTCATAGTTTGCTTCTACGAGTCTACTACCTTGAATCTTAATTTTTTTTTTATGTGACAAAGGGGGCAAACGGGCAGGAGGCTCACCTGATGAGAAGTGATCACCTCCGCCCATAGACATCTGCAAGATTGCAGGTCTTGCAGTTTTGCAGATGCGTTGCCGGCCTTTTAGGAAAGGGAGTGAGGGGGGAGGGAGGAGGAAGAAGGACGGGAGTAGGGATAGGGAGTGGGCCTCCCGGACTCTCACTTACCGGACGAAACGCGACAGCATAGCTGCCACTTCACGCCGGTCTCCTGTGAGAGAGTGGTACTATACGGGGCGTGCCGGCCCATTCGGCTGCTACCCGAAGGTAACAAGCATGGCACTACCACTTGTAGAATTTATAATTATATAATTTCACGAATAATATTCAGTCACTCATAAACTTTGGTACTTATACTATTAGTGTGATTAATTAATAATGTTTTTTTTTGTTTCCATATGGATTAAAATGACTAAGTAAACTAATAATTTGTCCTAAATCGATCGTGTGCGAGTGTGTGTATGTACGTACGGAGAGCTGCAGCGCGACGGCGTGCACGTCGCGCAGCCACTGCTGGTGGCGCGGCGACGCGTCGGCGCTGCCCTCGCCCTCCACCTCGCCCTCGCCCTCCGCGCCCTCCGCGCCCGCCGCGCCCTCCTCCTGCAGCGCCGGGTCGAAGTACTTCAGCCTAAGATTTCATATGTTACTTTATAAAATTGCATAGGCTATAGAGGGTATATTTTGGTAAAAGTAAAAAAAAACAGGATGAATATATAGAATAAAAAGTAAAATAAATTATTTTTGTCTGAGTAATTAAAAAGAAAAAGATGTTTTCAAGTTCGTATATACATAGGGAATCATTAATATTTTTTTACAGTTTTTAAAAATGGTTCATAAATAGGAAGTCAGAATAGCTCAATGTTTATGGAGACTTCCTTAAATATGAAGGAGGAAGTGGTCTCAATCCACCAGAGTGGCAAGTAGGTACCTGTCCGCGAGCGCGGCGAGGGCGCGCGCGAGCGAGGGCGCGTGGCGGCGCGGCGCGGCGGTGAGCGCGCGCGCCGCGGCCTCGGCGTAGCGCAGCGCGCGCTCGCCGCAGCCCGCGTCCGCCAGCCGCGCCGCCGCCACCAGCTTGTACACCTGCCCGCCACACAACACAACACAACACACCAATTATACACTATGGCCAAGAATATACTATTTTTTTTTTCAAAATTTTAATTCAAGACATTAATGCCAATTTTATTTGTTATAAAAATTCATTGACAGTTTTTTCATTTATATGGTCATTTTTCGTCATATTTTTGGATTTTTTCATGACTGTAATAAAAATTTAACCAAACGTAAATAATCAATAAATAATTTCTTGTTCATTCCATTAAATTTTTTAAAAAAAGTGCGCGCGTACAAAGTACACATGTCAGAAGTGAAACTTCTTTGTTTATAAATTTTTCTCACTGTTTACACACTGTATACATACTAATTATATTGTAATTTCACTTCAAAAACAATTCCTCACGATGACCAGCATGAGCAGCCACGTCACAAGTTAGGCTGTATATTGTAATACATTTGCTACACATAATGTCACATTAAAAATCACCAACTTGCAGTGGCGCTAACTCTTCCCCGTCTCTGAGCGCCTGGTACTTGTACTGGTACTCGTTTATATTTTATATCTAAAGCTTTACATTCCCGAGACTTAAAACCCCAAGGTAGTGTTAAACGTTTAACGCAACCTTGTTGGAAGTCGCATAAGAAGTTTCACTTCAAAAACATTCGTGAAACAATTGAAGCAATGAGAAGTGCCACTGACCACCAGCTCGTCGAGCACGAAGTCCTGGCTGAGCGACATCGCGTACTCGTAAATCTCGGTGGCGAAGATGGCGTGGTCGGTGGCGAAGTGCGCGAGCGACTCCGCGCGCGGGTCCGCCAGCAGCAGCGACAGGCGCGGCGGCGCGGCGCCGGCGGGGGCGGGCGCGGGGGCGGGGGCGGCGCCGGGCGCGGGGGCGGGCGGCGCGCGGTGCGGCGCCAGCGGGTGCGGCGCGAAGGGCACGCCGGCGGACAGGTAGCAGAACTGCGCAGAGTACAGCAGGCCGCGCGCGTTCAACGAGTCACCTGGACACGTAATAGTACAATTATTATGAGTCAGTATTAGAAGTTTAAACTATAAAGGAAATATACAGTAAGAGTTGCCCTGAGATTGACCAATGTACATGTTATATTTTATGAGAGCAATTATTTTTGATAAATAGGGATTTTCTTGTACGATATTGTAGTGAATATTAATAAATTTGTTTACTAAAAAAAAAGAGTTCAGGTAAGAGTTCACAATAGTCTGATTAAAGTATACTTTGATTTAGTCAACCTTGACAAAACAAATCATTTCGATTATAATTAAACACTATGTCTCACCGAGCTGCGTGAGCGTGCGCCGGTCCTGCTCCGGCTTGGAGGAAGCGTTGGAGAGGATGATGGCGGCGTGCGGGCGCCAGTCGCCCCACCGCTCGTCCGCCACACACTGTATATTTGTACAATAAAAAATGGTCAAAATAAAATAACGTAAATACGTGGGTAGTAGTACGTGAAAGTAATTTACACACTGTACTAATGATATTGTAATTTCACTTCAAAAAAAATTCCTCACGATTACCACCATGAGCAGCCACGTCATAAGTTAGGCTGTATATTGTAATACTTTTGCTACACACAACGTCACAATAACAATCACCGACTTGCGGTGGCGCTAACTCTTCCCCGTCTCTGAGCGCCTTGATACTCGTTTATATTTATACTAATCTAAAGCTTTACATTTCCGAGACATAAAACCCCAAGGTTGCGTTAAACGTTCAACGCAAGCTTGTTGGAAGTCGCATAAGAAGTTTTACTTCAATAAAAATTTCGTGTCAGTGTTTGATATCGAACTTCTTCGGGACAGCTTGACCGATTTTTATGAATTATTTTGTGTAAATTTGGTAGGTTTGACAATAGGTCGTACGTAGGATATTTTTTATTCTCTTAGGTGATAAGGCGGTGGTGCTCTAGGTATATTGTTTTTTATTATTTAATGACTTGGCATCAAGAAACACTTATGTAGTGTATTATAAAGGGTGCATACGGTGGCGGCGGGCGGCGCGCGCAGCGCCAGCGCGGCGTAGAGCGAGTGCAGCGGGTCGGCGGGCGCCAGCGCGGCCACGAAGCGCGCGCACGCCGCCGCGCGCTCGCGCCGCCCCGCCGCCGCCGCCAGCTGCAGCGCGTGGCCCCACAGCCCGCACGACATCGCCCACTCTGCGAGCATAATTATAACTTTTTATTTAATCTTTTATCTAGTATCTACGTATTTATATGAAAGACAATATTTTATTATTTTTATCTATGCTTCTGTTTTCTTCAGGTTATCTCCATAACGCCTAAACTAATTTATACTAAAAGGGTTCCTCGCAAAAAATTAAAACACATGAAATTGCAATCAAAATCCTAGGAACAAACATGAGCGAAGTTTCTAGTGTATAATATAAATATCTATCATGATGAAACTCTAATAATATAAGTGATAGAGTAGCAGGCAAGCTACAACTCACCCAAAGCCTCCTGCCTGTTGCCGTAAATGAGGTACTCCCGGAAGCGCTCGAGCGCCTCCTGCTCGCTCACGGCGGGCTTCTTCACCTCCTCCTCTTTAGCTGAAAACATTCCCGACGATCATTTAATTAATTTTTATAAATATTATGACCCTATAAATATTTTTTTGACATCAAAAATAATAAAACAATATTTTTTTTTCTTAAAAAATATCAGGCTCGATGGACCAAGATTGTAAAGATGTTGTTGTTTTTAATTTTAGGAATATGTTTTAATTGCGTTTTTAAAATACAAAAGCATTTGTTAAAACAGCAGTGAAAACTTTAGTACACAGCACAGTTCTTAACGTCAGCAAATCATTGTAAAAAATTAAATAATGAAGCATTTAAAATAAAGTAACAATAACTTACGAACGAGTGCCGCAGCGGGCGCGGCCGGCTCGCCCTCCACGTCCGAGGACGCTGCCGAATCGCGCCTTAAATCTGTGAATAATCGATAACTTTTGAAATTTTCTATATAAATTTGTAAGAAATCCAGAAATTATATTTGTCTACCTGGATGTAATAAAAAATATTTAATAAATTACAAAGTATGAGATTTTGACTACATTATAAATTTATTCTAATTACTGTTTATTTGAATATTAATGTAATGTATTTTTGAGTATATAGTAATAGTATAAACCTACCAGTGCTTTTAGTAGGTGGTGGTTTATATTCAAACTCTTTCGTATTCTTCATCAGCAGTTCGGCAATATCGGAACCCATTACTACCTGTTATAGTGTAAATATTTAATTATTATTATTATAAAAATTGTATTTTTATTTTATAATCATTCGTTTTACTCGACTGCGTAAAAATGAACCAAAAACTGATTTTAAATTAACAATAATTAAATTATAGTATTCATCCGGTAGGTAATAATACGCCATAAATAGAAAAATGTACGAAAATTATCATTTATAAGTTTTTTATGTCAAGTAAATATGCCTTTCAAAAGTATATTAATTATTCAATAGAAATATATGGGGACAAAGTAATATAAAATGATCAGAAGGCAATAAGCATGTGCGCACCCCGTTCTGCCGCAGCAGCAGCGCCAGCAGGTCCCACAGCAGCGCCCAGCCCGCGCCGTCGCCCCCCGCCCCCGCCGCCGCCGCGCCCCGCGCCTGCGCCGCGCAGTACTCCACCACGCTCTTCTTGTGCGTCACTCCTATGTACAGCAATATACATTTTAAGGATTTTGTTTGTGAAAATCGACCTTGAGTTTTGTATTAATGATTGTAGATATTATTAGCATACTTCATATTATCTAAAGATATAATAATAATAATAGTATTTTATTCCTAAACATAGGGTTTCAAGAGGTCTCTAAGTTCCTCATCCAATTCCCTCCAATGGATCCTGTCCTTTGCTACTCTCAACTAGAATGGTCCCGCTGTCTGTTTCAAGTCATCTTCCCATCTCCTGACTTGACGAACCCTACCTCTTTTACCGTCTCTTGATTGCCAGAAGGTGACTTGCTTGCTCCACTTGTTAATGGGGTGGCGTAGCAAATGTCCAGCCCATCTCCATTTATCCAAAGATATTAAAAGTGTGCAAATTAAAATCAATAGGTGACTTTACATAATATTTAGAATCAGTATTAAAGCTGTATATTTTATTGATGACAGCTTTTTAATAAATACTAAGCAGTCATTATTTAACATAATTTAAACTTTCAAATACCAGTCCCAATGGTGGGTATAAACTTCACATTAGGGGTGGTTCATGATACTACTTATTTAATCGACCCTATCTCTTTCCCATGGAACAGTTAGGTCCCAGTGGTGCGTGTGCGTACCCTTGAGCAGGGGCCCGGGCGCGCGCGCGAGGGCGGGCGCGGGCAGCAGCGCGCGCAGCGGCAGCAGGCGCAGCGGCGCGGCGCGCGCGTCCACCGGGTAGCCCGCCGGCACCACCAGCAGCGACGACGCGCACACCACGCCCTGAACGTGATATTATTTTTTTTGTTTATTTCCATCTAACATTTTGCATATTTCCCTCAAAGTGACACATTTGAACATAAAATGACATTAATGGCGAATGAATTCATAATGAATAATAACGAAAAAGATCACTAATTAACCAAAACATCAATGACATTAAAAGAAAATAACAAGGAATGTTTTTGAAGTGAAACTTCTTAGGCGACTTCCAACAAGCTTGCTTTAAACGTTTAACGCTATCTTGGGGTTTTAAGTCTCGGAAATCTAAAGCTTTAGATTAGTATAAAATATAAACGAGTACCAGCACAAGTACCAGGCGCTCAGAGACGGGGAAGAGGTAGCGCCACCGCAAGTCGGTGATTTTTAATGTGAAGTTATGTGTAGCAAAAGTATTACAATATACAGCCTAACTTATGACGCGGCTGCTCATGCTGGTTGAATTGAGAAATTGTATTTGAAGTGAAATTACAATATCATTAGTATTTATACAGTGTGTAAACAGGGAGTTAAATTTATAAACAAAGAAGTTTCACTTTTGACATGTATACTTTGTACGCACCTTGACGTGCGCAGTGGAGTACTTGAAGGGCGTCATGCGCTCGGAGCGCACCGTGGACTCCTCCAGGTGCAGGTTCAGCGACATGTCCGTGGTCAGCTCCCTGCCGCAACACACACACACATTGTCACCATTGAAAAATATCTATTTAAAGTGACATACATACATACAAATATACAAACAACTAATACTCACAACTACATGTAATAGTTTAATTTTAACTAGCAATTATCTGTTTAATCAAGAATAGTAAATTTATACATTGAAATAAGTTTTTTATATCATTTTAATTTCTTTTTTTTTATTGAAGAAAAATATACTAAAAAATCAACACAATTTGACCTTTTACACTTCTACTGTAAACAGCACAAATTACAAATAAATATAAAATTGTAATTTTACTGAAGAAATAAAGCGATATTAAATATAGAATAAAGTACTAAACAACTAAAAATGAAACATTTATGGGATAGCAAGCATGGAGTGAGGATGCAGTCACGTGCGCAACAATGCAGACTAAACCAAAGCTAATAAATAAAAAAACCACTATGGTCACCATTTGAACCAAAACAGGTTAAATAAAACTATTTTTTTGGATTTTTCCGCGGTTCAATTCTGAATTTTTGTTCCTGATGCTTAAATTAAATTCTTTACAGCAAATGTGCTCGCAACAAAAAAAAACGTCTAACTAAAGCCGCAAAAAAAAAAGTCTACAACTACTAGTGAACATTAAACATCAGGCAACGGATATTATGTATGTCGGAGCTTCATGTTCATTCTGTAACATTTTTGATACGTCCGTCTGGTACGCAATGGCGGTACATAGGGAGCTCTCGAGCTACTAAATCATTAAGTATCACATGTAGCAAGTGAGCCAAGTATCGTACGATAAGGAACTTCGTCTCAAAAACAATAGTTTTATTTAAAATGTCAAATATGCACGTTTTAAGGCACCTCGTTAAGAGTGCGTACCTGTCGGAGGCGTCGGTGCGCAGCGAGGCGGCGCGCGCGCGCCCGCACCACCTGCCCACACACGCTATGCACACTACGCACACTACGCACTGCGCCCTGCCCACACTACTGTCACTACGCCCTATTTGCTTTTATGCATATCTCCAAATATTATACTTAAATGTTTTGTATGTACTACGAGTATTTAGAATCTTTAGAGGTATATAAAATTGAAGGGTCTGTTTGCAACATCAATATAATAGATTTATACAGTACTATAAGTAGAAAAAAAAAACAATTTTTAACATTTTCGTCTGTCTATTTCCTTCCGTTAATCTCGAAAATGATTTGATATTAATTTTTACAGGACTTTTACTGGCAGATAACTGTTGTTATAAGGGGTAACTTGAACTACTTTTATTATAGAAAGAGGGAATACTTTTATTATAGAAAAGTCAATCTTGTTATTACAAATAATATTTATAGTGACAGTAATGTGCGCGCGCAGGTAATTATTGTAGTTATGATGACTCGCGAATATGCCATCTTATCATTATATATTAAATTTCTATAATGTATTTTTCAAAAAAAACAACTAGGTTTTAAAATATATTCTTTAAACTAAAAAAATATATAGGAAAAAACTTTTAACTATAATATAATATATGAATAAATAAATATTTTTTGCTGAAAGATAACTATTTTTGATCCAAGTGATAACTACAAAGTATATTTTAGATTCTAATACTTTTCTTCCTTTAACCTTATATTATTTAAACCTCGTGAGATAAAGTTTTAACACCACATAAGTCAATGTTAAAATAATATTTACAAAATACAATAACAATTTATTTATATTTCATCTACATATGAAATAAGAGATGTTAAAACTAAGTTTCATTAACATTTTAAATATTATTTGTGTGACTTTAAAATGGCGTTAGTTGTAAGCTATGTAAGCTGGTGAATGTGTTAGATCTATGGCTATAGTTGTTCCTATGACCCCTGTGTAGTGTGTGGAAGCCCTTAGTTGCATATTATGAATGCACTATATAATGCAGAACAGAAAGCATCACCATTTTCATACGTAATAATCCCGACAATCTGGCTCGAAGGACCAAAAAGTTTGACTATATTATGATATCTGTATATAGCCAGAAAATACATTGGTAAAGGCTATATAATATAAAACTGCTTACCTTTACCGATGTTTTTATTATCTATGGACTATGATACACATACTGTTAAAAAAATATGTATGAGAAGTAATTGATTAAATATAGACACGTGCTTCGCTTTGATGCTTATAATAAGTTCCCAGAAATGACGTATGTAAAGATGGTAAATAATAATATAAGGTAATAAACATATAAAATTGTGCTAGTTATATGTGATAAAATGCACACTCCATGTAAGACTAAATTCACACAGCGTCGATGTTAATGTATGGCGTGTGTGTCGTGTGTGTCGTGTGGTGCGGCGGCGTGCCGGCTACGTACGTGTCGGCGGGCTTGAGGCCGGCGGCGCTGGAGCGGCCGGAGTGCACGCTGCCGCGCTCCTCCGCGCGCGCCTCGTAGCCCAGCGCGCCGTAGCCTTCGCACATGCAAACAAACAAGCATTCACTACATAGTTAGTTAGTTAAAGGCAGTTTTTGAAAATACTTTATACTTAATAAAATTATTAAATTAATTATTAATAAGTGTTTAATAAAGAAAATTATTGTATTAAATTCCTTTGACATTTATTCAGATAATCCATTCAGATAAGTTCATCTTTGTTAAGAACATTTTTGTTTTTTCTTTGTATGCTGTATTTTAAGGTGCAAAAAAACAATAAAGTAAATAAAACGACCTGAGCCATAATTATCTACAAATAATTGGAAGTATACTATCGATTTATACAACAAGGTATAATATTGGAAGGGGGCTCACCGTCGTACAGGTTGGCGGCGTAGAGGCCGGGGTGCAGCAGCTGCTTGTACACGCGCATGTAGGCGGCGGGGTCGGCCAGCCGCAGCCGCTCGTAGTACTCGTACTGGCGGCGCTGCGCCTCCGCCGCCGCCGCCGCCGGCGCGCCGTAGCCTGTGCCGGGCACGCTTTATTGTTAAGTAACAGTGGTGATATCTCCACCCAAATCGTTTTAACCCAAATCAAGATGTACAACGTTCAGATTTGTAATAGCAGTGCGATAAAATAAATATAAACAAATAATATTGAAAGAAATCGTGTGGTTCTCTTCGTCGTAAAACGTCAAATATTTAAAATCATCTCTATGGTAAAATGAGCTTTCGTAATTTCCGTCCCACTGTTGGAAAACACTATCCTAAAAACACCACTCTAGTCATACTACGGTTTGGTAAGCTCACAAGACCTCCTAAGCCGCCTTCTGTGAGACACACACAGGTTTCCTCGTGACGTTTTCCCTCACCATAAGGCCAATGATACGATTGTTGAGAATGAGGGCGAGACATGGGTATGAACCAGCTTGGCGTGATTTAGCTAGCGTTGTCCCCTTCCTACCTTCATAATAGTGGTGGTGCCGGTGCCTGCGGCGGTCGTCGCGGGGCGCGCGCCGGCGCGGCTCCTCGCCGTCCTCGTCCGTGGCCGTCGCCTCGCGCGAGCCCGCGCGCGACCCCGACGAGTACGTCTCGCCTGCCACGAGACACGACCGCTCGTATACATCATACACATACAGAATGAACTGGCCAAAACTGTTATGAAATTGGCTACTAGAGAAGAGAGAAAGCGAACGTGCGACCAATATGGTAATGTTAAACTCTGTTGTCCCAGGTCTTTATTCTAATTTGTTTTTGTTTAAACCAATAATAACACAGTGCGATAGAAAAACGGTTATAATTAATATCTGTCCCCATTAATCATATTTCAATTAATACAGAAGTCTTCTGACCGCACATTCGTTTTATCTCTGTCGCGACTCGCGCCTTTCCGTTATTTTAAGCAAACTAAAAATGAAACAGTCCACTCTCTTTGTCTATGGTATACATATGTACCCACTCTATGCTATGCTCTATTGTATATTCATCATTGAAAATGAATCCTGATAATCTACACGTCTGTGCTTTTGCTTACAGATATAGAGATAAATACTCTATGTAAGAAAATCTAAATATTGGAGTTTTAATAGGTTATTGCAGTTGGCCCCAGATCAATTAATTTATTCATTGAAAAAGTATATATCTTTTGTTTGAATAAGTTATTATCTTACACTCCTAACTATTAGATCATATTCTAAAACAAATGTAATAATAGAAATTCTTGATTTTAAGTTTGAAATATTAAATACAGATAAAAACTACATCAACATCAATCAATGACAGTAAATGTGGTATTCATTTAGAAACGAAAACAAGCTAGAAACGTTCGCACATGCCTTTTTAAAGTTGAAATGAATGTAGCTGTTAAATTTTGCATAACGTACGACGTATATGAATTCGTTTGTTGTGGTGTATGAATAGAGTTTATTTTCCAATAAAAAGCGGCGTGTTATCAAAACTCGATGAACCTTGTAGCATGCATAATGAAGGCTTCACTGCGTAATTTGTAACAAGTAACAGCTACGCTTAATAAGTCCCACCACTTACGTTTACGTTAAATATTAGAAATTTTCTTTATAATAGGTACGCCCGTACGGTTAGCTCGACTACTGAGTAGACCATTGGCAACCTAAAGTACTATTTTCATTGAAAAAATGACAAATATTCGCATAAATCTTAGAAAATATGAAGTAGTTCGTATATAATGTCTATCAATTAAGTAATCTTCCAACTAATATATAAATTTGTTTTATTCCTCAGAAGCCATTACTTGATACAAGCAAACACACCATTCGCCAAATTTACAAAACTCAATTGTCATCAAAATGTACATAATAATAAAAAAAAGAAAACAAAAATACAAACAGAAGCTAATTGTTTTTACAAGGCAAAAAAAGATGTTTATTGATTGCGCGTGCGCCCAAAACACCGCATTACACATTCACATGTACGAGTACCTTTGGATTTACTACAATCAGATATAGCATCGCCACTGAACGTTACGACTGCAACACAAAGTATATTCCAACTAATCACTGACATAAAGAAACACATTTAAAAATAAATTAAAATGTTAAAAATAATAGATAATAGAAATCCTAAATATTTTGAGATAACCCTAGCTAAATGTATAGATAATAGCGAAGTAAATTTCAAAAATTACGAAAAATTCTTAAAGACGCTTAAGATATTCATAATAACCATATTAACTAGAAGCATTTTTTTTAACCATATTGTAGTAAATTTGAATAAAACATGAATCGTCTTACTACACAACCGTAAGATCATGTCCCAACACTATTATCAGCTGTCACAACTATCACCTTATCGTGATATCCGGAATTGTAGCGACAAAGCTACCTATCTATAATGTAATAAGCACGAGGGACTCACCCTTTCTTCTGTCGTCGTCCTCTCTATCACCTCGGAGCGAGGAGAACTTCCTCGGGTCGATGTCCCTATATCGTCTGTCGAAACGGTCAGGATTACGGTCACGGTCCCGGTCGCGGTCGCGGTCACGTTCACGATGGCGGTCACTACGCCGACCGCGCTCTTCCTCATAGCGACGCTCCCGCTCTATAGTGTTGAAGCGGCGACGCTCGCGGTCGTCGTGGCGCCTGTCCTTGTCTACTCCGCGAGGCGGTTTAGACGACGTGTACGACCCTTCTCTATAATGTCTGTAACATTATTATGTTAACATTATCTAAATAGTCTAAAATATTAAAACACATCAACATCCACCAGTATATAGTGACGGACAACACCGGAGGTAAACACCATAAGATTCACATCAAAGTGCCACGATTTGGTCAAATTACATTTCATCAAACCAAGTCAAAAAAATCTTAAATAATAATATTGTTATTTTTAAAGATGCATAACAAAGTATAACGTATCTCACCTGCGGTCTTTCTCTCGGTCGCTATTGTAGTCGGTATCTTCGGTCTCGTATCGATGGCTTCGAGTGCTGCGTCTGTGGCGGCTCTGCCGGGCGAGCTCGGGGCTGGCGTCGCGCTCGCGGCGGTCGCGGCGGTCGTCCCTGGCCGATCGCCGCTCCGACTCGTACTTCCTATCGCCTCGAGAGTAACGACCCCTGTCCTTGTCCCGCTCCCTGTCGCGCTCTCTCGACTTCTGTTTATCCCTGTCCTTCCGCGGCGACGCCTTGAACGCTCTATCTCTCTCGGAATCCTCACCGGAGGTGACGCGACTAAGAGATTGCCTCCTTGAATTGTTAGGATATTCTGTAGCATCCGCCGCATCATGGCTTCGGTCTTTGGCTACCTCTACGACATTCGCATTGGACACGTCATACGTGATGACACTTAAATCCTGCAAGTTTTCACCTTCCATTGTTATTTCCCTCTGTTGATCATCAACGGATAAGCTGAAGTCAGGCGAGGTGGCGTTACTGGCTTCACGTGCGCCAATGACGCTTCTCGAAGAATTCCTGGGCGGTGGCTCAGTGTAGTCAGAACCGTCGACATTTTGCTCACGGATATCATTTCGGCTTGTGTCAGTTGAAACAGGATAGTCATGATCAACTCCAGTGACGACCCTCTGCTCATTTGCTGAAGCGAAATTAGAATTCGGATATTGTGGATATTCGTCGTTGCTGGGCTCCCCTGGCACCATCCTATCCAAGCCTACAGGTCTTCTATCTCCTCCACGGGTTGCAACCGATGGTGTATAATTATCAGCGATCTGCTGTCCGTCGGCTTGTCTGTACGGTCGTCCACTACCGTCGGTAGGTTGACCGTCTATTTGCCGATCCATGTAGTCGTCGGTGGCTTGATTGTACGAGTTGCTCGTCTCCGTCTGTTGCCCGGGTACCATGCGCGCTAAGCCCGGAGGAGGTTCATCACCAGATATATTCAAGCTTTGATTATATTCACCCTCTTGCTGGCCTACTCCCATACGTCTAAGTCCCGGAGGCGGAATATTTCTACTGAAATCTGTGTTTTCACCATAGTCGCCACTAGACAAATGTGCAGTCTGCAAATATTCGTTCCGGTCATTTTGAGGCGCTATTTCCAAGTTGTCAGGTACTTGAGGTGGTATAGGCATAGATCTGTAACTGGTTACTTGAGGCTGGTCAGGCCTCTCTGAATTATCGGGAGTGGTTTCTAAATTAGCACCAAAGCTACCTAAAAGTCTGTCTTGTTGGACAACTTTATTAACAACTGGTGATGTCAGGTTTGCGCCGGGCAATTGAGGTGGAAATGTTTGAGACTGGGAATTTCCAGGAGCTTTAGCAATGTTTTTATGTGAAAAGGGAGCACCACTTTTAAACGGATTTTGAGTGGATGATGTTGAAAAATTTGAAGGAGGAAGTAGAGGCATTGATGTAGGAGGTGGTGGTAAATTTGCAGCATTACCATGTGCAGAAGTTGGTATATTTATTGGTGGTAGTGACTGTGTAGGCACAGCATTGCCTTGAGAAGTAACTGGTGAGTGAGAATTTTGAACATGCTGAGATGTTACAGGTGGTGGGGGCGGCATAGCTTGTGGTGTCAATTGATTTGGTAAGGAAGAAATTG
Organism: Boloria euphrosyne; assembly: GCA_951802675.2. Classification (NCBI taxonomy): domain Eukaryota; kingdom Metazoa; phylum Arthropoda; class Insecta; order Lepidoptera; family Nymphalidae; genus Boloria; species Boloria euphrosyne. The sequence continues at coordinate 15,668,289 of OX637871.1, forward strand.
GAGAAACAGATGGCTCTGGTGCCCTGACTAATTCCATATTTTCTTGTATATTTTGAATGTTATGGCTAGATTGTTGACCACCTACAGGGATGTGTTCATGGTTTCCTATGTTCATTTCCTTAACTGAGTTTGCCAGTTCATCGTAGCTTTCACTCCTGTTATTACTTTGTACACTGCTTGTTCGATTAGAACCATCGTTTGTTTGCTTAGACCATTCGCTATTTGAGAGGTTCATTTCATTAAGACCAGATTGTGAATAATTGAAATGAGTGGTATCAGTGTTTGGTCCAGGGCTGCTTTTACTTGAATTTCTAGATTGATTTTCACTTCTATAAGTACCTTCGGATTGTGTGTGAGGTCCATCACTAGAGTCTTGTGACATTTGTGACTCAATTGACCATTGCGGTGTTAAATTTTCTAAATTAGAACGTTTTCCTAGAGCTAAATTAGGTAATTGTTCCTTTACAGCTTCTTTATCACTTAAATTCTTAACTTTTTCTGGATTTTCTTGTTCCATTACATTATTACCATTTCCTTGCAGTGATTCATTAAATATATTATTTTCATTAACTACATTTTCAACATGTAAGGGTTCTTCTTGATTATGCTGATATGTTTGCACAGATCGAGGTACCTCAAGTTCTTTTTTATCTTCCATAGACCAATTCCAGCTATTTGTAGGAGCAAAACTTTCTTCTATCACATTTGAATTGTTATATAATTGAGGCTGAGTGGCAGGTTGTGGGGCAGCAGGTTGATTAACAGACTTTTGATACTGCTTTGATGCATCATCCCATCCCCATCCCCAATTATCTTCCCATCCATCAACATTTCCTTCATTTTGTGTAAAATTATGTTGTTGAGGTTTCTGATTATGATTGTAATTCTGTTGATATGTTGGCTGGCTGATGGCTGGTTGAACATTATCAAAATTCTGATTTACATAATTTTGATTGTATTGTTGCTGTGGCTGCTGGAAGTATTGGCTGGCATTGTTCACAAAGGGTTGCTGTTGGTACACCTGGCCATATTGTTGATTATATTGCTGTTGCTGCTGGGGCATTTGCCACGTTTGTTGTTGGTGCCCAGGTGGTGGTCCTTGGTATGCAGGAAACATATTTTGTTGGTTTCCATATGGCTGAAACATAAACAAATTACAACATTACTTATAAATATAATGTACAACTCTTTTTTTCAGCTTCGCAAACAAACTAATGCCATTAAGAAGTTTCAAATATTAACATTCATAAACAGAATAATTTATGAAAATTGATGTAAATATTATTTATAAATCACATGACAGCCTCTTCCCAACAAAGTATTGGACCACGTCATTGTTTACGTCTGTATCGATATAACCTGCGCGAAACTCACCTGAGGAGAAGTAAAGGCCTGCTGCTCGGGCCTGGGCGTCGCTCCACTGCCCTGCCGCTTCATCCACGACATGCTGCGCTATCGCCGCTTACGTAACATTCGTGAAAGAACCCCTCACATATGCTAGATTGCGACAAACAGCTTCGTCACTATCACAGAATGAAATCAAATTGAAAACACTTTCACTTTTACACTTTATAACATCACCGCAATATTTTAAACACTGATACACTACCTGACCTATAAATAATCGGGTATACTTTAGGCTACAAGATAAATAAGTTTTATTTTAATTATTTCATCTATAATTTTGTAAAATATTGTTGACAGCAACACATCGATCGAAGGTGCCCTGTTGGCAGTGTAGCCATGCTATTTAGTATTTGCTAATTTTGTAACAAGCATTCGGATACAGGTAACATATTTTATCCTTTTTACGAATAATATGAAATCACAATTTTAAATCAAAATATACATATAAATGTAAACTAAATTAAAAAAATATAAAATTTTGAAACTAAAAGTTGTTTTTATTATTTATTATTGCCCAAGCGAAAGAAGCGACTCTGCTTTGAACATGGTATTTTTTTAATCTTTACGCATTATTTCCTCTGTCAATTTATTATTACTCTAGAAATATTTGGGCTGTGTTCCGATATGCACTGCGAGCACTGCACAGTGCTATCACTGTAGAAAAATTCGTTCCGTTATGGACTGCCAGTATACTGCCGCAGTACCTTAGGGAAATATATGACGTCATAAATCGCCGCCATATTCTACTGTGAGCACTGGCGTTTTCGAGGTAAGGTACTCGCAGTACCTTGATCACCTGATCAGTCAAAACCACTCGAGTGCCTAACGTCTTATAAACAAAGCTACAGTTTAATCAGAAAATTTGAAAGTTCTGTAATTAGTTCGGATTAATAAATAAAACAATAAAACAATGGAAGAATTGCAAAAATTAACCTTATTAGACTGTGTTGAAAATGTTCAATACGAGCTGAAAGTTACGCAGGAAATTTTTGATCGTGCAAAGACAGGTAAGTTTGCCATTGTATACATTATTAATGTACTAGAAAACTTGAATACACTCATTTGAATGCTGCGTCAAAAAATGCTGCTGACAGTATACGGGATTGCGTTCCGTTTTAAATCGTAACCAGTATAACTGGCTATAAAGGAACGGCTTCACAGTATACTGAATTGACGTCACACTGTACAGTGGTCGCAGTGCATATCGGAACATACCCTTGATTAGAAGCATCCATGATTAGAAGAGTACATCCTCCAAAAAGGAGCAAAAAAGGGGCATTTGGATATATCCGCCTTCTAAGATCCGATGTTGAAGATTCTTTTTTATTTGAAAGGTAATAACTTTAAATTGAAGGGTACAGGGCACTGACCCAGTATATTATCTATACTCTTTGCACTGACCTCTATAATACCACTGAACTGGCTGTTGTCAACGTGCTTTTGTGGCTGCTTGATATTCGCCATTTTGGCGCTGTCGGACGTAGCGAGAGTTTGTGGTACTAAAACTAATGATGTCAATATCAGCAAGCAGATATCGATAACTTTTAATAATAAGTTTTTACAATCAATAAAACTGATTCAAATAAAGGTTTTTTTTTTATTAATCAATAACCGTATCATCATAATTACTACTTATGTTATATTAACAACGAAAATGCAAAATTACTTTACAGTAAACAAACACTTCTCGCTGTCATTTGCAATATACGTCAAAATTAGTTCTCGGGACTCTCGCTAGTGGCGCTTCAAATGGATATAAAAAAATTGCTGTCAAACGCTTGGAACAGCCCATGGAGGTTAGCCTGATATAGAGGTCAGTGGTACAGGGGCAAAACAAGGAATGTCACAAAATTAATATTTTTTTAATTAACATTGCATTCGATAATATGTGGCAAAATGCTAAAGTTCTCATACTTTTTTACTTTTTTTAATTTTATGTGACATTCCTTGTTTTGCCCCTGTACCCTTCAATTGGTTTCATTTAACATTGGTGATAATCTGATAAAAATCTTTGGTCTCAAAATGCAGTTTGAGCTCGCAAGTTCGTTAGAACTAATCGTAATTAGCAGAACTGCTAATACATACCAAATAAAAATAATTCTTATTCAGATGTTCTCACCATTATGGAATAATTTTTTCAACGACTATTCCATGGAGATTAGAAACCTCCATGGACTATTCATTTATGCTTTGACAGTGATGTTAGATACACATCAAGTCAAATATGACAATTGACAAGCCATCATTAATCATTTGACATTAAGTAAGACAATAACAATTAAGAGTTCCCGTTTGTGGATTTTCACTGTTTACCCGCATTAAAATAATTCCACTGGAATATTAGACAAGACTAAGATTAAAAAAGTAAAATTCAAAAGAAAATGCCTAAACGGTGTAATCCTTATGCAGATGATTTTATACAACAAAGCAAAATACATGTAGGTCTAAAGCAATTTAATAATAATGAAGACAAGCTCAGAAAAGTTTACGGTAAACATCTGTCTTACTTTATTTTTATCACTGCCTTTGCTTGCCAGTAAGGTAAATGACTACGTGTAATAATAGAAAAATATACTCATTGTATTGTAATGTAAAATGTTTACAGAAAAGACCTTGCAACTCCTATTCCATGGTGCTAAAAAAATGAAATCCGAAGATGCTATGCAAAATCATGACTTAACACCAATTGAAAAGAAAGATGGAATGAAGCAGTTATTTATAGGAAAAGATGGATCACTTTTACATTCAGGAACTATGGTATATTTGATATCATATAAAAAATCTGTTTTCGCTCAGTGTCTCCTTTTATTAAATTAACTTTTTCAGGCTATAGACAAGAATCTGACAAATCAACATTGTGCATGCAGTGGGCTTAAATCAGACTGCTGTGCTTACTGTGAAATTGCCTTGTGTACTTTTTGCCAGCATCAGTGTAAAATCTGTCAATTGTCATACTGCTCTAAATGTTCTTTGAATGGGTAAGAATTTATTTAAATGAATTATAGGAAAAAGGAATAAAATTTATAGAACAAAAACATTTTATAATTGCTTTATTCGTTTTCAGATTTGAAGGAACAGAAATGTGCGTGTCATGTTATAGTTAAATTTTCAAACAACAAATGATATATTATAAGTTTTATAAATATTAATGAGGGCAGAAATGAATAAATATTGTTAATCATCAAGAAAATTGACCTTTAAGTATTTCTGAAGCATTTAAAGTTGAGCCTTTAGATGAAGCTGAACTGTTACTTTGAATTCAAATGTGATAGAGGGCTAAGCCCTGTAATTTAAGTTTATAATAATTTTAGGAGCATAATAAAACATTATAATTTTTTGTTTGTTTTATTTCCATATAAAATATTTTCAACACCACATTAGCAGACATGTGGATTGCCATTTTTGTTGATTTGTAACAAGCTTGTGGACATAAGTTATACATAGTACATAATGAATACCTTTTTGTAAAGGGGCTAACTCAGTCTCAGTAAATATTTCAAATATATTTAGTATGGATTAGTAATATTATTGAAATATTGACATTTTCAGTGTCTCATTTTAGTCTGAGAACTGCATTTCAACAGAGTTAGTCAACTTGCAAAGTAAAGTAATAATACAATTTATAAGTATAACATAACAGCTTAAAAGCTGTCACAATCAAAAAAAGTTTTGGCATTTTGTGCAATTCAAATATAAGTTACATAAATATAATGAATTTGAATAAAATTGAATTGGCTTTAAGACCTATATATAGGAGAATTCATTAAAATTAAATATAGCCTTATTTTATACAAAAGAACCAGAATCCTAAAAGCTGGTTATTAATGATTTCACTTTGTGTTGCACTAATCATCTTTGTTATAGACTGACCAACAATGCCTAACTTAACAAAATACCCTCATATACATTTAATTGCCACCCACCAATAGAACATATCATTTTTCAATAGATTTTATTGCTACTTTAAAATCTAAAGGTAATAATTAAGTAAGTAATAATTCCAACACACCTTTTAATTTTAATTATAATATATAAAGTTTAACAAAATATAGCGTCAACAAAAAACATAATAATGCAAGGCTAATTTATGAAACTAAATATTAAATAAAATTTAAAAGTCACATCAGAACCATATTTTTTATTGCAACAATTGTGGAAGAATTTTATTTAGTTCAAGGATGTTTCCATACATTGTTATAACAAAATATTCCAACCGTACAAGTGCACAATTAAACTATTTTGAAGTCAGCATATGCATGTATAATATGTATTTATATTATTTATTTGAAAATTATCTTTTTAATATATAAAATAAAAGTTAAAAGTTATGTATTTATGTCACACTCATGTGACTAATATTGTTATGGTACTGAGTAACATTTACAACAGTGGTGCAGTTCAAAGCTTTTTTTAACCAAACCCAGACATTGAAACATAAAAGTACAATACAATATGTGCTGTGTGTAAATATCCCAACACATTTGTATATTATTTTATTTTAATATATCATATTAAGGATAGTTTAAAACATTTATTTAAATAAATATTACAATACATAATATAAATTATGTACTTTGGGTCATTTTATAGGATAAATAGTAAATAGGTACGTACCCATACCCATTTAGACCAGGCTATATCAATTATTTGTATAAATTTTCATAATAATATTTACAATTATCTATCAAATGCTAATTTCTTGTATTGTTGATACATGAAAATAAGGGTTAAACGTGTTCTTTCTATTTCATTAATACTTAAGATCGTATTTTCAAATTATAGGACACTATATGATTAGGGACTATATAAACTGCCTTTTTTATTAAAAACGTTGTAGGATTTTAAATTTTTATTTAAATTTATAGAACGGTTACGAGTAAAACATGGACATGAATTATTTTGGAGCAAAACAAGTCGTAATTTTCATATATTATTACAATCGTACAAAATATCTCTTAAATATAATGGACTAATCAAGTTCCTGTAGCTTTAAGCCCTATAGCGAAGCTAAGCGAGCTTGTTCGACGTGTGTCACTAGAGAAAAAGGTATCGGAAGAGCACCGTGGCCGCCACGCCCAGCATCAGCGGCACCAGCCAGGAGGCCCAGGTGCTGTCAACCAAGACAAACAAAATCTTAACGACTAATGAATATAAAATACACCGCCATCACCTTGCTCTTCATTAGGCTGGCTATATTTCAATTAAAGACATGTACTATCTCATAAACGTGTGTAACATAAATCATATAATAAATAAAGATAGAAGTTTGAAGATAAAGGCGTCGTGCGAGTTGATCCAGTATAAGCCTAAACCTAATATACATACTTAGATCCAATTAACCTATAAGGTCTTAATATGATCAGTGACGTGATATCTCCGTGACCAAGTATGCAGAAGGAGAAGTTTTAATGAAAAGTAAGCTCGTTACTATCATCATTTATAGGTACATACTGACATATATATACTATATACCTACATATTATTATCCCTTAAAATAGAATCAGTCTGCAGATTCATACTCTTATCAACCTTATACGAAATATTGTCTGTCGCAAATGTATAGATGGGCCATTTATATAAGTCAAATCTGTTATCATACAGCTTTAGAATAGATTTTTAAGTAACGTAAAGAATTCATTAACAATAAGAAATAAACTGTTGTAAGACATCCCACCTAAAAACGAATTTAAATTTTTATAGTTGGCATGCAAAGTTTAGTATTGTAAGTGGTATTCATCTGCATTTGAATTGAGAACAGGGGTCGAAGTTCAAAATCAATAGTGTGTTTGATCTACTCGTAAAATATATGTTAATGCATTTAAATGTTGTGTAGAGCACTGAGCAAGTGAGCCTCAACCCTCAAGCAAGAGAGAAATATAGTATGAATAAAAATTGATATTTGTACAAAAACGTGCGAAATGTTTCCTGTAAACATTAAAAAAGAGGATACCTAAACGAAAATAGTAATATAAATTGAGTCATTCAACACAATATACATATATTTTCTCAAGATAGGTAGGTTACCTACATATTACTCTTTTTGTCGAGTTTCACTTAAATATTCACATAATATAATAAATACTACTTCTAGATAAATTAATAACCATGAATGCCAAACCGTTGCTATCAAATAAAAGGCCTAAAAGGATAAAGATAAAGAATGATGCAACAGGTTAGTGTTAAAAATTTTAGATTGGAATGATAAATAATAAGCCATGTAGGATTACTTGCTTTATTTTTAAAATGATTACAATCACAGAACAGCGTATCGTCTGCGTACACATTAATAAGTAGACCCATTTGGCATTTTGTGAGGAACATGCCCTAAGCACTAAGCGTACAAAATCTGTCTATACAACGTGCTGGCACATCCATCCATAAATAATAAAATACAGCCAAATTTAGACTGCCTTCATTTTTGAATAGGTTGAAAATAAATTGACCCGGCAAATTCCCTGATCATAGGAGCTGATCTGGTTGACTATATATACTGACAATAGCACCAACAGGTACTTACAAGGTCCACAAATATCTCGTAAAACATTTTTAAAAAATCTATGACAATTACGAGTTACGTCATGACGTTATTTCTGAAGCATGGGAGGGTCATTCAAATGGCAGCACGTTGTATCATGCATTAAAATATTAATTCTACGCCACCTAACTTCGCGTCTCATCAAGCTCTAGCACAATACCGTATATCTTAGGAGAGCTTCATAAATACAAAAAAATAACAATATTCAAAGTTCCATATTTGTTAACAGTGTGTAAATAAAATTTCTTTCATAATATGTACATAGTAATATTTATAGATTATAATATATTATACAAGAATAGATCGCCTACGCTCTACTTCTATGCACTAAAATTATTAAAAAAGCAAGGAACTGATAAAAATCACATTACGATTTATTGGTATCGTTAAGTACATAATAATGAGCAAGTAATTGTCTATTCAACATATTTGTGTGTAGGCCTTAGTCTAAATGTGCATTTTAGATGGAACGTGTAGGAAATTGTAATATCAGATCGTCGGAGTGAGATCATTAGATGGGAAGTTGATGCGTAGCATGTACTCGAAGCGTGAAAAATATCGATATCAATTATTATAATAATATACGCGGTACTGTTTTCGAATCGATTTTTTCGCGGTTTGCCAATTTATATTGTTAAAACTGCGAAAAACAGGTTTTTTAAATTAATTTTATAATCTGTATAAATGCAGATGGATTATGCAAATAAAATGTGTGCTTCGTACATAAACTCATACAACCTATCCATCTGTAAATCACAAAAGGTTTAAAGGTGTAGTTATCGTGTACAAGTGCGACGCACACAATAGCCGGTGCTATCGATCGTCGGTGTCAATAAATAACAATATAATGGCGTCTATTACTTTATTTGCATTGTATGTATGTTCTCGTATATCAGCGTATGTGTTACCAAAATAGTTTTAGGATTAGCTCTTTTAATTTTTTCTCGATTTTTGTAAGACATATTTTCTAAGGTTTAAATGTGAGCATACTCGAACAAAAGTAAATATTACGCATTTACGCCTAGATGTTAGCATAATATTGTTAAAATAAACATTTTCTGTACAAATATTGCTATGTCCTGCCATTATTTAACATTATTTTTTATTGACACAGGATAACGTAAGAGCTAGCTAATTAATAATTATTATTCGAGTTTGCATAATGTTTCGACAGTGATGAAAATGACACATGTAAATACTAAGCAGCTTGAACGTTATCTTTACGAGGTGACTTTTAACCTAGAGCAAATGAAACTCGTAAAAACTTACTAACTTAAAAAATATATTTATATTAAAATATATCCTCTTTACTTATAAAAATGATTTGGAATTGGATTCTCAGTGTTCTCAGATGAATGTTTTAAAGAGAGCACAGGATCGCTAAAGTACTACAACGAACCTAAGCAAATTGCAAGCGACCTTTATTGTCTCGTCAATGGCTTATTTCACAGCCAAGATTGCTAAATGATATTATCTATAACTATTATGAATTATCTACAAGTAGTTGCAATGTCAGCGTGATATTAAAGTACATAACTTGGTCGTTTTACAAAGAAAGCAACTGGATCTATTTCTACTAAGTGTATGTCGCAAGGGTCGAATGTGTTGGAGGTGTGGGTATAATGTTAGGTTTAGGAGATTACGCACTTGTTAAGTTCCTTCTGCTGGTCGTTACTCCACACGGAGGGGTGCGCGGCCTTCGTCTGTCTCCGGTCGGCCTCTACCACTTCGCCTACTTTGTACTTTTTCATTAACGATCTGCGCAAAAAAGTAAACAATTAGATACTATTTACTAAGCTTTGAACGCAACTGCTACGACTTGATTAAAACTGTTAACTATAACTGCCTCAGTAGTCTATTGTGTAGTAAATACGGTTACAAACACGAGGTCTTAGGTTATATTCCCCGGCCGGGCCAGGTTAAGTTATTGAGTCTTTCTGTTTAGTGAGCTTCAGTAACAGCCCGGAAGTGAGAATTTGGCTTGTGTCTGCGCTATAATATTCTACGCAATTTGCCAGTCTCAATAAGATTGGCCGCGCTGGCTGAATCGGTCAGGGGGGACATTATTTATGACATAATTTAACAATTCATTCAACCAGTCAAATCATAAATGGCGTGCGAAAAAAAGGAACTTTTTCATAATTTTAAGCCCAGCTTTTTCATAATAATTATACTCTTGTTTATTTTATTGCTGTGTGTAGAAATTAAAAATATGCATGATATTGAACTATACTTTACCTAGCGTCGGAACTATGACTGACATCTTCAAATGCTTCTGTGGCGTCTTGTCCTGCCAATTCTAAAAGCACTTCTTCACCACCAGGATGCTGCAAAGAAGAATCGCGATTACTTCCGGCTAATGGTTGACCATTTGACCCAATCATATCAGTCGTAATAAAATGAATCGAATACTTCGTAAACAGATAAAACTCATAATATGTTGGCCGAGAGACAACTGTGTCTTAATAGAATTAACATTTTTTAGATTAATCGTACATACAAATATCAATAAATAAATAAAATAAAAAAATAAAAAAAAGTAACCAGTGAAAAATACTGTTTCTATCAACGCAGGATTTGCAGTCATAAAAGACTGTCTTTTGTCATTTGGTATTAAGTCTTTTGTTATTACATTCTGTTCCGAAAATCTAAATCATTTGACAAAAAATATCTATAATAATCTAAACAACAAACATAATATTTGTTGACGGTTTATATTAGAACTTGCGACTCACCCTAGCTTCGCTGGGGCTCGTCCCTAGATTTAGCACGTGTGTTCCGCTAGTTATATACAACTTTCCTCGTGAACCACTCTATCCATTGGTGAAAACAGCTTGCATGAAAATCGGTGCAGTAGTTTTTGAGTTTATCACGATCAGACAGAAAGACGCAGCAGAGGACTTTGTTCATAATACGTAGTGATTAATACGATTTCAAGCCAAGTACGATATGAATATTGAAAAGTCTGGAACCGTAAATACATTCAATATAATATTATGTTTTATTAGCCCCCCAAAACTGAATATATTAGCTAAGTTTGTCATGTCCTACTCTTACAATTACAATATAATGCGAGATTTTTTGCTATTATTTCTCATAAAACTAAATTGCCTCATAAATTGTGGATTGTTTCCATGTTAGAATTTTGAAACCTTTCCCACACATTTGAAAATAATAAATGTACATTTATAATTCTATTCCATACAAGACATGAAAAATCCTATTACAAATAATTACCTACTTTAATGTATTATTTAAAATTTAAAGTTAACTATAACTGCCATAAAAAGATTAGATAAGAGCGTCTTTGGTGGCGACATAGAAAAAAATATGATGTAAGTCATCTTTGTGATAAAATAACAATTACCTAAGTACTTTTTAGATTATTGCTACGACCTAAAAATAACCTATATAAAAAAATCTAATACGATAGCGTGTTGTTTATAATCTTATATAACTTTAAACGAGCAATTCTTGTCGAGTATATATATATATATATATATATATAATCGGAATCTCGGAAACGGCTTCAACGATTTTCGTGAAATTTAGCATGCAGGGTGTTTCGGGGGCGATAAATCGATCTAGCTAGGTTTTATTTAACATGTAAATTTCGCTGTCATCGACAAGATTATAATAGCTCAGATTGATTGACAGCGGAAACCGGGCGGTCTCTAACCAGAAGTCCTCGGTTCGAATCCAGGTGTTTCCAGTCCGATTATTGTTCTTTTTCTTTTTTTAATTTTTTCCAAAAAATAAACCGAGCGAAGCTCGGTCGCTTGATATTTTATATTAATTCATACATCAAATAATGGCTGTACGCACATTGTACATATAATACGTACTTAATACATATATTATCCCACGGCTCCGCCGAAGAATGAAGATTTAGGATAATAAAAAAAAATAATTTATTAATAATTCATTAATTTTTTAATAATTAAGAAGTATAAAGTAAAAGTTTGGTCTAAAAAAATTAAAATATCTGGAGAGGATCACCCTTATCACCTAGGGGAATTTAAAATTAGCCTAAGAAAAATTTCATATAAATCGGTCAAGCCGTTTCGGAGGAGTTTAATATCAAACACTGTGACACAAGATTTTTATATATTTGATAAGTCATAATCAAAATAGGATTATAGCCTAATTTAAAGTGGAATTTACATTGTAATGGATAAGGATTACTATCACCACTATTCGATTTCACCCGTATTTGATCTTAATAATTTAAACAAAAACTGTAATTGTCTGTAATAGTTAGGCATAATATGCCACCGCGGACTTTTTTGTGAGTAATCATGAGTAGGTACTATTAATATTACAAACATTATTGTATTTATTATATTGAACATTACTGTATATATTACTAGCGGTGCCCGCGGCTTCGCTCGCGCTAAGAGTGAATAAAATAAAAATTTTTGCTTATATACTGTTACTTATAATGTACCAAGGACCGATTCCCCATTTAAAGTTCTGGCCCTCTTTTCTGAAAACTACTGTGTAGCATCCTGCCGTGCCGCCACTGCTGCGCTTTCTAAAACTTATTTCCTATTTTTAACCAATTTTGCTACTATGTGTATCATAATTTCTTTATGTGTTTTTCGTTAATGATAAACTGATGTACGTGGTTCATTGTTATGGACTTATGGTAAAAATTACTGTTAAATATTTCTCCTACGCAAATTGTGCCATCCCCGTTAACCCCCATAGGGGTTGATTTTCAAAAAACGCTTAGATATGTATCTCATCATTTGTATTGCAGAGCATTATTTCAGTTTCACGCAAAATATTTCAATAGAATTAAATTTCCCATACAAACTTAGCCACCCCCTTTAACCCCCAATGGGGGTGAATTTCGAAAAACCCTGAAATACGTGTTTCATCATTTGTACTAAAAAGCATTAATTCAAAGTTTCATGCAAAAATGTGCAATAAAAATATTTTTCTCATACAAACTTTGCCACCCCTTTTAACCCTTTTAGGGGTTGAATTTCCAAAAAATAATATGCCTATTTCCTTCTCATGAATGCAAACTATCTACATACCAAATTTCAGCAAAATCGGTTGGGTGGTTTAGGCGTGAAAAGGTAACAGACAGACAGACAGACAGACAGACAGACAGACAGTCAGACAGTTACTTTCGCATTTATAATATTAGTATGGATCAATAGCTTTCTACTCTAATAATGACTGTTATAGGCAACACTTTAATACCTTGGGTTACAACTTACATTGTTTAATTTTAAGTAGGGATCTCTAATTTTTTTGAAAATATAATATAGCCTATATTACTCAGGAAAGATGTAGCTTTCTAATGGAGAAAGAATAATTAAAATCGGTCCAGTAGTTTGAGTTTATTCATTACATACAAAAATACAAAAATATAAAATTGCAAATCTTTCCTCTTTATAATATTAGTATAGATGTATAGATTACGTTACACGTAACACGGATATGGCGGACTATTAGAACAATATTACACGTTTACAAACTATCTATAATAATAATTAATTAAATCGCAAGTCATCCGAGCAATATTATCCACATCATAATCAAAAGAAGCACGCGAATATTATAAAAGATAATAAAATGACGACCGTAATGATTTGAACGTAGAAAATGTGCGGAATTTCTAATACCATTCCGTTTGAAGGGAAGTAATGTACGCCTCATTTCACATTCTGGAGTGCTTCCCTCGACCTTTATTACGAGTACGCGACCATGCCTATTTCAAAATTAAATTCTCGTTCAGTATTGAACGAAAACTCATATTAGTTTCATTAACAATAATTGTTCTAAAATTCTTATATAGATTTCCTTAATATTATCGAAGTATGATGATTATTTGTGTTTAAAAAGGATGAATAAAATTAGAGCCATCAACCAATTATACACAAAAAAAAACATAAAAATCAGTCAAGAAGTTACAATTCGAGATTTTTATATATTAGACTGTGACTCACCCTTGCTTCGCTTGGATTTGTCCCTAAATTACAAGATTAGAATTTTTAATATCTTTTTTTTTATTATTAAGCCCTTCCGTAGACCTTAAGGAACATACAAAAAAAATGCCAAATTGGTCCAGCCATTCTTGAGTTATGCACTTACCAACATTCATTTTTATATTTTTATATATTAGATTTGCCATTACTATGTGAATATTCTAGGGCCTGTGCTAGCAGCTTCATTACTCATTTATGACCCTTTAAATTAAATTAAGCAATCATTGTTGATGTCATTATCATCTACTTTTTTCTTTATTTAATTTAGATGAGCACTAATACAATAATTAATTGTTTTGTGTAAATGAGCATGATTTTTGGTTACTACTTAATTAAAATAGAAGAAATAATATATCCTTAGGTTGAAGATATATATGTCTATACAATTGATTTACCATGACTGCACATTTTGAACACAAATTCTAATATAGCTTGGAGTTTAGATCTACTTATGATTTTAATAAAGCTAAGCTAAGCTTAAAAACCTTCTTTATACAAAATAAAAAAATTCTTAAGAATTTTGTATTTTTCAATCATAATAACTTTTGCATACTATATTTGCAAAGGAGGTTAAATAATTTAAGGTTTATTATGGTCAATTTTTTAATTAATAAAGATATCACTATAAAAGCAAGGATTAATAAAGGGGGAGTCTCAGTCCATCAAAGCCAAGTGTGGATTGGTTGACTCTACATTTTCAAAAACTCGTTAAGTTCTCTCAGATATGAGGGTTTCCTCACACCTTAAGACAAGTGACAATCATGTTAGAAATTATTCGCATATTAAAGTGTGAGAGGTGCGAGACCTGGAGTTAACCTTCTTAACTTGGTAGTCCATGCAAGTGGTACTAAACCTTATCTAATTAGGTTTTTCATATATTTAATGATCTAAATGATTATCTATTTGAACTCTGTAAATATCATCAGTGTCACTAAAGACCTTTTTAACTATTTTAAACAATAAAGTAAAAACAATAGGTAATGCTTATTGCATATTATTATCTTATTGAGACCCAGCTAGGGCCTCAAATTACAGAGGAATATATTTTCATAAAGTCATGACGCGTGTAAAGTAGTACTTACCTCGTCCAAAAACTTGGTCACATCATACACAGAATTATCGATAATGATTATTGCCTCTTCACGGGAGTTTCGGCTTTCAAGCTCCTTTCTGGTGAATAGTTTTACTTTTTCGGTCATATTTTCAATTAAGTTTTATTACAAGCACTAGCAAGAACACTTAGCAACGACGAGTGAACAAACACAAAGTCAGCCGTTAGAGTGAGGGACGAGCAAAGAGTATAGAACTAATATACTGGGGGACGAGGGTGAGCAGACGTCTCAACTCTCAAGTCTCAAGTGACAAGTCTCAGCCTATGATATTCGTCAATACGATAACTAGCTATTTAGCTAAATAGCCAAAGAGCAAAGAGTATAGATAATATATGCCAAAGAGTATAGATAATATACTGATAAATACAAATAGCTATAGCGGACAGCTGCCACAGATTACATATAAATTATAAGCACTACGTTATGCAGCCGTGCGTAGCTGACTAGCTAGTAGCATAGATAACATAATACTATACTAGTCTAGACTCTAGTACCTAGCTAGTAAGTAGTAGCTATAGCTAGCGAGTAGCCGGTAGCCTAGCCGTAGCGTCTCTATAGCCAACGCGACGGACGTAGCTAATAGCTATTTAGCCTAGCGAGTAGGGCTCACTGAAGTTGACCCAACTTGTTTTGATTTTCGGATTTTTTTTATTTTTAATTGTCTGTTCGTCGTTTGTTCGTCAATGTTCGAATGTAAAAATTGTTAGTTCGTCTTTTATTTATTTATAATTAATTAAACAAATATTCACCCTTAAGTTGGACACCCTTACTAGATATCTTTATTTTTATCGCTCAGATTAATTAATTTTGATCAATCATCGTTTGTTCGACGACTATTCGTGATTGTTCGATTATAAAAACAATTAAATTCCCAATTATTAATTATTTTTTTGTGTACCAAATACCAATGTAGTATGTACACTGTGATGATATTCGAAATGGAGCACAGTTCACAGATTACTATTATATACTAGTCAAAAAGTGAGCTGCACAATTTTAGCACCCCATCGAAGGATTTTTGAAATCAAAATGACCTGAATTGATAGGTCTACGTTCGGTCTGTATAGGTCTCTTATCATTTTTGGTAGGTCACCTGTGGTTTTTTAATAAATTATTTTTTAAATTTACTATTACTTTAAAAAAAATTTAGCACCTCATTGAAACGGAAACTGATTAATCTTTATATTTCTACATTCTTTATCGTTAGGTCAGTATCGGTTTCTATAGTTTTTGCTTTTATATTTTCCATTTAATTTTTTTTATTAACAACAATGATATTTTAACTATAGATATGTTATGAGCGCGCAATCGTGAAAACTCGAAAACATCCTAATTAGGACGTATTGCCTTTAGTCTGTGTCACCGCATGGCGACGAGTGGTACGCTGCTACAAAATTAAAAAAAATGCCATCCTGTGTATTTAGGAAATGCACCAATTATGATACCAAAGCTAATAAAACACAAGGGATCTCATACCACATGTAAGAACGCAGTATACTTCGATTTATTAATATATTTCAATTATTTGCCTAATATTCTGATATGTCATCGGTCGCTAGACTAATGTTTGTTTACATTGACGCGCAATTGACAACATTAGCTGTCTCTTTTTTTCTTATTGATTTTATCGACTATCCCCTTTCTATCATTTTGACATGTACCTTGAATGAAAAGTGTGTATGTGTGCAGCGCGGAACACTTTTTTCGGTTGTTTAGTGAGCGTATAACATAGTTAAAATATCATTGATTAACAATTAAATTAAATAATTGACATTGACAATGTCATAAGTCATTTGACATCTCATTTATGTTACCTTTTGAGCATTAGCTTCTTGTATTTAGGCCATGGAGGTTAGATACAGGAGAACCAAGGCCCTAGAATGTAGTGTCTCAGAAATATTGTCAAACCAAGGAGGCGCTGCGATCGCTATGTTGTCTCAATGCCTAACTTCACGTTGTCACAATAGTGACAGTACTCATAAATAGCTAACTTCACAGATACTACTTATTGACGGCAGCGCGCTATAAATTCTACAAATTTTCAGAGACAGGCGGGTAATGCTTTAGTATGAAGCGATGGTTCTCCTGTATCTAACCTCCATGATTTAGGCTGTACATTTTTATGTCATATAATATGTATTGTATAGTCTATAGTTATTTAATATTATTATTATTTTTGATTTGTTTTTAATTTATTGTTTTGATTTTTGTGTTTTCTTTATTTATATGTATTATCATTATTTTTTTATGCCTTCATACTTTCTATTTTTGGATTTCTTTTGTGCATTGCTATTTTCTGACAAATATATAATAATATTACATTCTTTTCGTCTAAGATATTCTATAGAAACATGATTGAAATCAGCCTTATTTAATTATTATTATTGATTTGTTTTAATTTCATTGCGATATATGAAAAAGAATTTTCCACCCTCAAATATTCTGCTGACCCTTTTTTTTATTATGACATTACCATTAATTTAATATAATAATAAATATATAAATATATTTATTTTTATTTATTGCCTTATTAGGTAAACGAATAAAAAAACATTGACACAAAGTATTTGTTTTTTTACGAACAGCGCCCTCTAGTATTCTACACAGATTCTAAAATTTTATTTACATAATTTATTTATATATTTTTTATTATTATATTAAAAATTAATAGCAATATTGTAATAAAAAAAAGGGTCAGTAGAATATTTGATGGTGGAATAATTATTTTTTGCGTCATTAGAAATAAAAAAATGAAGTAGCGCGACATCTATGGTTAAACTTTTAGTTTACTTGTACTGGTGTGTGTTGTTTAGGTCCCATATTTAATATAGATGGCGCTGTAGATTAAAGATAGATTGATTTTAGATTGACAGTTTTTAATAAAATAATTTAATAATACGTATAATAGAAATTCATTTCTTTTCAAGGAAGTATAAAATAAAAAAATAAAAAACGATAATAATATGTTCCGTAGCGGGATTCGAACGTTGTCGCGGCTGCGTAGCTAACGTACTATCAGTCAGTTACCCAAATAGCCAAATAGCTGAATAGCTGGTTATATAGCTAGTTATTTAACCACAAATAACCGGCTAGCTAAGTTATTGAGATTTTGGCTAGTTACCCATCACTAGTCTCAACTCTCACGTCAGCGCAGCCGTCAGATAAATAATTAATGAATGAAGTAGGTATGAAGTTTATGTATGTAGCAATATACTCTATGGTATGACTATGAAGTAGGAACATAGCCGGCATGCATACTCTGCACAAATTTAGTACCCTATACCCTATTAGTATAGGTCCACTATTATTTTCGTTAGGTCACACTGTTTTTTTAGTTAGCTTTTTAATAAATATTTTTTTAAATTTTGTAAAAAAAAAAATTGCAACTTAGAACCTCATTTATACAGAAACTGATCTTTATATTTGTTATATATTATCGTTAGGTCAGTATTGGTCTCTATAGTTTTTGCTTGTATATTATCCATTTATTTATTTTTTATCAACAATTATAAATAATTCATCACTGGCGCATGCGCTCGACGCACCTAGTCATAGCATGGCGCGTAATTCAAAGTTTTCCCGTTCCGTTTTTATTGTGTCAATAAAAAAAATAATTATGATTATGAAGACGAATAAGAACGATGAATGAATCGTTGTCGAATGATGAATGAAGACGATTAAGGTCATTATGATTTCAAAAATACTTCGATGGGGTGCAAAAGTGCAGCTGCATTTGTTTCAAACTCCACTGACGTACTGACACACATTCACATACTAATAATGGTGTCCACTGCGTTCAGCGTTTTTGACCAATGAGGCGCGAATTTTGAAAATGTAACTTAAATGCATTTTTATAACACTTATCGATTGAATAAAAAATTGGTGTTTTTTTAATGGTGTATTATAACTACAGAATCTTATTAATGCTTGTACTAGAACTTGTCACTTATTATTTCTGTCAATATAATTTAGAAGCCATATCAAGATAAACCTTTAATACGTTAATCGTGCACGTCAGTCAAAGAGTATACTGGACGTCAGTGCACGAGTATGTCAAGATTGCGTTTTTTTTTTACATTTTCAGGAATTTTCTGCGAGTTTGCGTCACTTCCAAATCTTCAGATTAAGAAATATGAGCATCTATGGGGTTCATTAAATGCCCCCTCTAAAATGATGCTCTCGAGTAAATTTATTTTTTTGTTTTTCACCCCTCTCGCATGGCCATCCCCACCACGCAAATTGTCAGATTAGTATATATTTCATATCAGATACATGTTGCAGTTTAAAACATCTATATCTGACATGATTGAGCAATGATATTTTAACTATAGATATGTTATGAGCGCGCAATCGTGAAAACTCGAAAACATCCTAATTAGGACGTATTGCCTTTAGTCAGTGTCACCGCATGGCGACGAGTGGTACGCTGCTACAAAATTTAAAAAAATGCCATCCTGTGTATTTAGGAAATGCACCAATTATGATACCAAAGTTAATAAAACACAAGGGATCTCATACCACATGTAAGAACGCAGAATACTTCGATTTATTAATATATTTCAATTATTTGCCTAATATTCTGATATGTCATCGGTCGCTAGACTAATGTTTGTTTACATTGACGCGCAATTGACAACATTAGCTGTCTCTTTTTTTCTTATTGATTTTATCGACTATCCCCTTTCTATCATTTTGACATGTACCTTGAATGAAAAGTGTGTATGTGTGCAGCGCGGAACACTTTTTTCGGTTGTTTAGTGAGCGTATAACATATCTATAGTTAAAATATCATTGTGATTGAGTATGTCCATGCCAATGTTTTTTTTTTTTTAATTTTGAAAATCTGTAGATGCCTCCCCCACCGCTGAAAGGAAAAACATTGTATGACAATTCACGCTTCTTATTATCTAATAAAATTATTTAAAATTAGCGTCTGGCACAGTTTAAACCACAAAGAAACTGTCTGGCAATAATAGATTCATGTTGGGTTCAATTAACATAATAAAAACAAAAGGAACCTTCTTAAAATTCTTTGAAAAAATGATATATTACCTAACCAGATACGATGCGCACTCACGAACGCAAACACTATCGCCAGCCAGATAGCCCGTATTAGTCCGGGAGAGTGTGATATCATATATAAAAACTGGCCTTACTGAAATGCTCTCTCGAAAATATTGCTAGTTCTTAGACCATAAGTAGGTTCATGCGTCTCACACAGTTAAAATAATTGCTTCATTTTCTTATTTAAATGCGTTATCTACTTTTTTTTGCTTGATGGGTAAAATTATAACAAAAAAAAATTACAAAAATATACATTTTATTTTCATAACAAAATATTTTTCATTTACAAAATTACACTATTTATTTGCATTATGACCATCCATACCTACTATACTTAATATATAAAACAAAGTCGGGTTCGTTCGAGCATTTATAAGTATAACTCGAAAACGTTTGGACGGATTTTAATGGTTTCTGATTGGACGTATTTGTCCCTACTCTCCGTCCCGGCGTATTGGCGTAATTTAGATTTAAAAAATAAATAATAATATCAGTAAGTAATGAAAAAGGATTGATATATTTCAAATATTTATAGAAATTTATTTTGTGCAAACCAAGGAAAATATAAAATATTATATCAACCTACTTAAATATAGACCAAATGACAAATGAACAAATTATTTAAATACAAAACAAAAAAAGTTCATATAAAGAAATTTAAAGTGTTCAAATTAACAGCTTTACACTTAATGCATATGAAAGTATATACAGTACTTAAATCAAAATATTACTATTTTATTTATTTAGTATGTCTGTTTCTTCCGGCTAATCTCTGAAACGGACGATTTTGACGGTGCTTTCACTCGCAGATAGCTAATGTTTTAAGGGGTAACCTAAGTTACTTTTATTTTAATAGAAAATTATGAATATCGTTTAATTAATATTAATTTGCGCCCAGTGAAGCAGGCCGCGTTTGCTAGCATTATTAGTAACCTTTTCACGCAAAAACAACAGAACCAATTTGATGAAGTTTCAGGGAAGGAAAAGAAACAGTGCAGTATCCGTCGTGTGAATGTGAATCGTTAATATTTAGGAACATACCTAAATATTAACGATTCATATTCACACGACTCTTTCACGCACCCGCTTAAATTAGTTTCCCCTTAATTACAATTTTATCTTGGTGTGGTAGTCCTCCCAACCCTGCAGATACTACACCTTAATGTAACACAGACCCGTTTTTGTAGGGCAGTGCACCGAACACAACGCAATTGCTTGTACCTCGTCTTTCCAGACTTCACCGCAATATCCGTGTGAATGGGGAAGTGATTCCCCGACTGGAAACGAACAGCAAGCTCTTGCGTTGCGTTACGTTGCGTTGGTGCCCTACGTGGAATCAAGGAAACGCGAGGATAACGACTCAATAGCCCTAAGGCGATTCATGGCGTTTTTAGTATAAATGATGTAGACATTTAGGAGACTGGTATTAAGTAGCCTCTTAAACACTTTTATGTACCACTGATGATTACGTTTTCGCTCTAAAAGGAACATCGATAACTTTTGGTCCTTTAAGTCGACCCCACCCATATATCTGTTGTAGTCCTGAGCCGCCACCGGTTTCAAGAACGCCTGTCCATTGCGCTTCACATGAACCATCTCATGTCGGTGGTAAGTTGAAATAAGGGTGACAAGCTTAACATCTCTCCACGCCACCAACGCGATATCTCCGCAATGCATACTTACAGACATTCCACGCTCCATCTGATTCGGTTTCAAATCCTTTATCACTTGTGGGATTCCCATCCGCCGGCGGTTCAATGTGCCCAACACGTCTGTACGCAGGATTTTAAGGTATCTCGTCAGAGGCAATTGGTTGTACCAATTATCCATAACAACCACATGACCTACATTCAGGTATCTCTCCATGAGGTCCAAGACAACCTTTGCGGCCAACTTAGACGGCCCTTCCATAAAAGCAAGGACTCGTCTAAGCTGAGGTATTGAGATGGTGTGTAAAGTTCTGCAAACTTTTCATTGCAGTGGTCCACTACCGGCGCAATTTTTTCGATTTTGCGGGCGTAACCACTGCCTGACAAATCTTCGTTACACACGAAGCGCAAAAATTTTGTAAGGAGCGTGAACCTGTTTCGCGATATAGTTCCGGAGAATCCAGGCATTCCCATGATTCCAGTTTCCCAATAATCATTCACCTTAGAGCGATGGCAGAAAGATAATAAAATTAGTATGGCAAAATATCTGTACAGCTCATCAACCGTGACATCGTTCCAGGACTCTAAGTATTTCGGAAATGTGTAGCCCATGTCAGGGTCTGAGAACTGACTGATTATCTCCCATGCATATTTATTAGTCTTACTGGCAACCATCTCCATAAATCCCTGATCCCATATCTTAGAAAAGATTTCTACTGGGTCTTGGGAAAAAAAGGTTGACCCGGGCTCGCGTGTGTAGGTTTCTTTCTGGCCAGTGAAAGAGGAAAAATCTTTTGACCAGACGAAATCCATATCCAACGGTGCAGCTATTGCGGAGTCCCTTCCTTCCCTTCCTCTACTTACTTGCGTTTCTCCCTGTGTTCTCTCCCTTTGTTGTTTAGTATT
The DNA here is from genome assembly GCA_951802675.2 of Boloria euphrosyne. Classification (NCBI taxonomy): domain Eukaryota; kingdom Metazoa; phylum Arthropoda; class Insecta; order Lepidoptera; family Nymphalidae; genus Boloria; species Boloria euphrosyne. Next base: position 15,690,964 of record OX637871.1, read on the forward strand.
ACGTTCTTTAATTACATTTCCTTGTCCAACCTGCTCAGATTTCACATGTACGTCAACCTCAATTTCGTCCTCGTCATCATCAATTTCGTGGTTCACGATCTGGTCACGCAGTTGACGTGCGGCGTAACGGAGTAACTTTAAATCCACAACACCGAAGTTTTCTTCATCGTCGTCACTATTCCGTGCTTCGTCTTCGACTTTGCTCTCAGAATCTGTAAAATCCAGGGTACGACGGCATTTTTTGCTTGCACTCGCTCTTACAGGAGTCACCCGCTTTTTCCGTTCCTGCGACGACAGCGACGACGATGCTCGAGACGCCTTCACGGGCGTAGTGGCCGGTACCAAATTCTGAAAAGATTTTGAAAACATTGAAGCACATATTTAAAATAGAAAAGTTTACAGTAATATAAGAAACACAGATTGGTTTATAATTGGAATATAATATTTTATCGAAAACTACACATAAATGTAGATTCTACATGATTTTTGATAAGGAGTGTTCGCAATGCGGCCTTTTTTGCGTGCACTCGCTCTTACCGTTGCCACCCGCTTTTTCCGTTCGCGTTCCTGCGACGACTGCGGCGACGATGCCCGAGATGCCTTTACTGGCTTAGTGGCTGGTACCAAATTCTGAAAAGAATACAAAATATATTAAGTATACCAAAGTTTTATATGATATAAAACGCATAGATTGGTATTTTGCCAGATATTTACACGAATGGGTCCACTGCCAGTTACATGGTTAATGGTTGGATCACCTTCTATCTGTGGGCTGCCTTCTGGCGTTACCGCGCAGGGAATGCCCGGCGACAGGCGACCGTCACACCCGCTTGGTGAGTGGGATTTACCTGGTCTGTCTGTTCCTTCGATATCGTTCTGAAATTAGAAACAAAACGTTAACAATATGCAAACATAAGCTAAGCTAAGATACTTATGTAACTAAATCTGTGTTTCAATGCAGAAATTTTATCAAATCGGTCCAATGGTATATTTAATATTTAAGAAAACTCCGATTATACAGAAATAAAATGAAGGTCTTAGGGCAGGGACTTGTTTTTAAAAAGTTTCAGTCCTATTAAAATATCAGGAAAAAGAATTCCAAAATAATAATTGGAGAGGTGTCTTATGGGCCCGATTGGAATGAAGTTCCTTTCGCTATATCTTTTTTGGCAGCAACCATCTTGTATTTAACAGAATTCAGTTTAACCTCACTATCGGGTTCAACACCCGTCGAAAACTCTGACAGCGACCCTCATGATAAAATTATGAAATTTATTGCAGCGGCCATATTGGGTTTTCATTTTGGTCTAACTATCAGGTTTATCATCCCCAAAAACTTTGAACTCAGCACATTTCACTGCGTCTACATCAGCTAGGTATGTTCTATGTTCATATAATAGTTTTTCGAATGCGAGCGTCATTTTGGTTTTGAACTGTTATTTTCTGTTTACAGATGTTTACTAATTGCGAAGCAACGTTAAGTACAGTGTAAACTCTTTATAACGAAACTCAAGGGACTGAGCATTTTTTGTCGTTATAGAGAGTTATCGTTATATGGAGTGAATAAAAAACAACCAAATTAACAAGAATTTTTAATATGTATGTAATCGCTTTCGGTTTACTGGCCATGTTAACAGTTTCAAAGTAGGTTTACGACTGATAATACGATAGGTATCCAGTATGTTTGGTCGAAGACCATCACTTCCGAGAAAACAATGCTGCATACTGCACGTGTTCAAGGCAATTAAGTATAACAAAAGCTAGACCGACCTCGGATGTTTCGGGGCTTCAAAGTCTATTGTTACCTGATAACATAACATAAACAATAATACCGATAATAAATATTTACTGTCTACAAATATGAACACATTTCTTCGTAATAGAGAATGGCGTATCGCTATAAAGAGTGTTTCAATATGTAGGTTTTAACGCAAACCAACCAAGTTGGGCTCACTTCAACGTTACAGGGAGTTTATTGTTATAAAGGATTACGTTATAAAGAGTTTACACTGTATTCCTATTTCTTAAAAAGTTCGGGCAGAATATCCCCAGTTTCCTATAGAATGTGATTTCTTTTTCAACCGACTTCCAAAAGGAGGAGGTTATCAATTCGTCTGTATGTTTTTTTTAATGTTTGTTAGCTCATAACTTTGAACTGGATGAACTGATTTTGATGATTCTTTTTTTATTTGAAAGGTAGTGCTTCTCGTGTGGTCCCATTTTAATATTTTCAAGTTCTGACAATGGCATCTATGGGAAAACCATAAAAGTCTTGAATTTGCATAAAGTATTTGCGCGACAAATGTACTAATAACTCAATATCACGCCAACCGATTCCGATGATTCTTTTTTTAATGGAAAGGATATACTTCAAGGGTAGTTTCATGAGAGTTTGGTAAGGTTCTGATGACGGGATCCATGACAAAGTAACGGAACTCTTCAATTCTTAGGAGCAAATTAACGATGCTCGGCCGAATCTTATATAGGCTATATGGATATTTGATTCCCGGCAGCAAAATAGCATAAGACAAGATGCTATGGAAGTACATAATATATAAAGTATATCAAATAATGGGAACTAACTAACCTAATATTAACGCGTGTAATTTCTTAGGCATAAATAACTTATTCCCGGCCTTTCGGCTGAGATGCACCAGCCGTGGTCACGGGCAGACTGGCGGTGGACGGCATTGCCTGCGACGATCCGACGTGTGTGTTGCTGGTTTCCTTACTTGATTTTGTCAATTTAATATATCCACTACACACGATACTAATATTTCCAACCGGTGTGCTAGACGGGCAACCGCGATATCTAGACTTTTCTATCATCGGATTCCACGGAGATGATAGTCTCTATCCATCCTCACAATTGAAGTTCACGTGCTTTTTAATTTCGATCGCCTCGCGAACCATTCTTCGGTAGTATTTTCGATCGGTGGATAAAATCTTTAGCTGATTGAGCTCAATCCAGTGGTTGTAACTAGAGTAAAGCAGGTGTTCTGCTATCGCCATTTTTTCTGTCTGGCGATTTTTTACAGCTACGATGTGTTCTTTGATTCTCTCAGTGCTAAAAACATGTGCTCCCGACCTGAGTTGTCTCCGATATTGACACGTCTATACCGCCTTTCTCTTAGCACTGGAATAGTGCCTAAATCCTGGAAGCTTGCCAACATGCAACCAGTTCCCAATGCCGACCCTGCCAATTATCGTCCGATCTCAATCACCTCTATACTCTGGAAGATTATGGGGCGTGTATTGAATGGTCGTCTCATGGCATACCTAAAATAGAATGATCTCCTCAGTGATCAACAATATGGGTTTCGCCGGAATCAGTCGACTGGGGATCTTCTAGTGTATGTCATTCACACCTTTGGCGAAGCTTTTGAGCGAAGCGGGGAGGCGATTGTCGTCTCCCTCGATGTTTCAAAAGCCTTTGTAAGGGTTTGGCACGCTAGCCTTATACACAAGTTTCCTGGCCTGATCGGCTGAATTAAAGACTTCCTGACCGACCGATCACTTAAAAGTTTTAACCCTTAAAGACCAACTCAGGAGTTCCTCAGGGGTCTGTTTTCTCTGCAACCTTATTCTTGCTGCATATCAACGATCTGCTTATACACAGACGACAGCACTGTTGTAGAGAGGTACCTGCCGAATCCTCGGGCCAGTAGAGATCAAATTCAGTCCAAAAGAGAGGCCATGGTAGAGCGGTTGAATCTCACACTCAAAGCAGTCTCCACTTGGGGCTCAAGTCCGGTCGTGTGTGGAATACTGTAGTCACATAGGGGCTGGTGCTGCGAAATGCCATCTGTCAGCCTTTGACTCGATTGAGAGACGTGCCCAAAAACTTATAGGTGCCCCTACGCTGGTAAAAGCCAACCAACACAGCCTTGATCACCGACGTAGGGTTGCCAGCCTCAGTGTATTCTATAGGTTACATTTCGGAGAGTGTGCGCAGGAATTACACGATTTAATTCCCCCATTCCCCTTCCATCATCGGACGACCCGACGAACGGCTGGTCTCCATCCTTACGTCGTGGACATTTTGCCTGTCCGGACGAAGCGTTTCGCTTCATTTTTTTTATTAATAAAATATTCCACAGGCATTAAGCGCCCGTGCCTTTGTTATTTTTTTTTATTAGTAGTAGTACTAGCGATACAAGCTACATACTACGACTTATAGACTAATTAAACGTGGTCCGACACCGACTATATTATAATATGCTTTTTTTTTGCTTTTAATACACATGCATTTTAAGTTTTATATCTAAAATTTACACAATGACATTAGGACCCTGTCTCCTCATGCAGTTGAGAAAGCACGGCCTCAGAGATGTTTGAGTCGCGTTTTAAGAGTGAAATTTTGAGACCGTGCTCCAGAATGGTTTTCGCTGAGGTCCCTTCCGCTCGACGAACAAAAATGCCGATTGCGTCGTCACCGTCATTTGAGTAGTAGACAAAGGTGTTGGTGTGCCTAGTCACCGCTACAACCGCATGTGGTACGCTGTCGTGAATGCGGAGCCTCTTGCACTTTGTCCGGACGATGATGACCTCTCTGCAGATTTGACCTCGCGCTTCATGTATAGTCATAACGCGCGACCCTTCACCGGATCCATATCCTTGGTCCATCAGGAGTTTCTTTTCATCCTGAGTGTGGACCAAGTATAGGGTTCCTTGTTGGGTCGATGGAAGTCACGCGCCAGTACACTTCTTCATGCTCAAGGAATGGATAATTTTGCTGGATGAGTATATATTTCCGTAGACCTCGCTGATGGCATATGCGACGTCAATGGGATTCCTATGCATGCAAGAGAGATGTGAGTTACATGTGATGTTAGTCACCAGAGTTGGCCAGCAATATCTCAGCTCGAACAGGTTTTTCCTGTCGATATAAGTCAGCTGGTTTATGTCTCCTAAAAGTGCCACTTCTTCTGCGCCTGACAGTCGGGCTGCCATAATTATGGCCCTCTTTGAAACTGTTGGCCAGTATGGAGGCCATGGTACGCATCTTAGATTTGACTTTGCCACCAAAGCATTCCACGAGCTTCTCCCTTAGATCCTTTGCTGCCTCGACTGTGGCGGTGGCTACTACTTAGTTATCCTCATCGAAATGCCTGATGAATGATGATGTAAGTTGATTTGCCGCATACGGGTACCCCGTTTGTCCACGTTATTTTTGGTAGTTTCCAGTTCGCAAGGATGATGCCGGTATCGACTTTGTTTAATATGATTTTGACCATTTTGAGTATCTTGTCGCCCAGCATTATCCTTGTGCACTTGGCTACCACAACTACTGGGTCTCCTGGAGGTGTTTGGAATTTTAGGGTTTCGTCTAAATACACCCTTCCGCTTCGATCAGTCCCACGAAGCCATTCGTGGTATTATAAGCGGTCAGATACGACCCATACATTTCTCTATGTATTACCTGGGAACTGTCGTTGTCGTATATGGCCGCTTCGGCTTTGTTGAGTTCCACTTCCAGCAGCTTCTCGATTCCTCGCTGGTAGGCCTGTATGATCTTTTGGCAGGTGGCTAGGTTAACCTCTCGGGTTCCTTTTAACATTGACAGGAATTCAACAAATGCATTAATGGCATGGTCCTGTGCTGGTCTTAGCTTCAGTGGTGTTACTTGTCCCATATCAGCTCGAGTGCGGCTGGTGCGCGGCGATTCAGGTTTCTCCAACCTTTTGACTTTAAAGAATTCCATTATGCCAAGGCCTGCCTATCCTCGTTTGCTCGTTGTTTTGGAGAGACCAATTGGTAGATGGTTTTATCTACTGCCCTCAGTCGGGGGTTCTGGCTAAGCCGTTCCCCGTTCATCTTTATGAAAAAAAGCTTATTATTATCATTATATTTTATACTTGTGTTCCTTCAGTGGTCAAAGTTTCGCAACTTACCCAACCCAACCGATTTATATTTGCATGGTCATCACGTAGTCTTTCCCGCGGCTTCGCTCGCGTTCTAAAGTCTTTTGCTCATCTGCCTGTCATGCACACGGTGATCATTATTTTGTTTGAATTTATTTTAAAACTATGATATCTCATAAGATATTCATTGAAATCAAATGATTCCAAGAGCTATTTCATTTAAAATTAAATACTTGTACAGGTCGCGCGGTGGTTTATGATTGCCCGGCAAAGTGGAAAGGGCATGCGCAGTGTTCAATTTTAAGGTCTATTTGAAGACGTGCGGAGTGAGGGGGGCGGGTGTGTGCCGACGGCGACTCGTTATTGGTAGATTAGGTCGCTCTTCAATTCCCGCGCTCTTGGGTACTGTTGCGTACAGCTTGAGTTATCCTATTACTAAATACTAATACGTAGTGATAAAAAAATGCTTAAAAATAAAATTTTAAAACGGCAAGCAAACTTCTACTTCAACATCCCAAGATGAATTAATGGAAGGAATATTACCACTGCCGGATGAATAATTTTCCTGTGATTTTACGTGTTAAATATAATATAATAACTATTTACTTTTGTTTTTTATTTTTTCTGAATTTACCTACTTGCAAGATAAATTACAAGCAAAAACTAGTGTTATCATGTTAAGTTGCTAAAGTTCAAAAATAAGAAATAAAATATAATAAATTTATACACACAAAGAATTTCTGTGCGTGATTGTACACATGCGCCGATTGCCCCCACTACTTTCCTCGAGCGATCTTAAACCATCGCGCCACCTGTACATATTGCTTATTGTATTTACATTGAAAGAAGTGAGCGCACATCATTCTCGAATCAGTCAACTAGTAGACGCGGATAGATATGCATCGGAAGAATTTCTATAAAAAAACGTCATAAAATCAATGACGTATTACAAATAGACGCGTCATGCATGAACATCACGGCATGGCAGTCGAAAACAGCGTAAATACTGTCGCCTGTCGGTAGCTAGATAGCTACTTAGACCTTGTCCTTGACCTTGTGTTGACCGCACAATACGCGCGAGTCGAGTCTGGCGTAATGCACGCGATTTACGCGCGAATTTTGAATTCGCGCGATGCTTGTAGACGCGATGTATTGATGCCTAGTATCTCACTCACGATGTAAATATTTAATATTATCATGTACTATGACTAATGGCGCGCCGCGCACGCGTTCCGTTCTCGTCCAAATAGGTTTTAATAATGAATTTTTAAAATGAACAAAAACTGATGGGCTGCAATTTTTACATGTTTTTACAAATCTAGTTGTTTTGTTTTAAATACTTATGAAATATTTTTAGCATTTTAATATTTATTTTGCTTTAATAAAATACTAGATAAATCTATCGTAGAATCGATATTCTACTTGAAACGAAACGGTCAAGAGGCAAGGGATCGTTTGCAATCTGTCGACAGCAAAAAACATGGATTGCGAAGTTTTATTATTGGCATGTGGATTGGACATCGATCCATCGATATGTAACAGTCTCAGATTGGTTTTGATCTTGGATAGGAGATACATTATTAATTTCGGCCGTAAAGGGATTATTACACCTTCCTAAATTTAGTCGTCCTAATTAGGATTTAGGAAAGGAAAGCAAATTGATGTTTCTGATCACACTATCCTAAATTTAGTAACCATAGACGAATTTACAGATTGTATTACATAGTTACTACGAGTGCAACAGTTGCACTGCAACTGAGTATATTACTATATACATAAACTATAAAGTGCAACAATGGCTCTGTAGTGTCTAAACATCAAAAAATTGGCCTTGCCGTTGCTCTGGCTGTTGGCTCAATTAAAATAAAAAGAAAAAAAAAGAAAAACATGGGTGGAGGAATATTTATTATTCCGTAAAAAGCTAGCAAACGTGAACATTATGAATGTTTTAGAACCAGCGGACTTTAGAAATTATCTACGAATGGATTCGAAATCTTTTGATATTTTATTAAATCTTGTGACCGTATATTAAAAAACAAGATACTATCATACACAACAAAAATAGTTGCTATCCACAGATTATTAAGGTCGACTGAACGAATTAGGAGAAAAATTTCGCAATCAGCACCCCGAGAAACCTCGAAAATGACACTCATGTCATTATTGAAAAAAAAAACGGATATCCGCCATCTTGGATTTGAAAATGGACCTCATTTTCGCAATCAGCACGCCGAGAAACCTTGACAATGACATCCATGTCATTATTGAAAAAAACCCGGATGTCTGCCATCTTGGATTTGAAATTGGACCTCATTTTCGCAATCAGCACCCCGAGAAACCTCGAAAATGACACCCAGGTCATTGTTGAAAAAAAACCGAATGTCCGCCATCTTGGATTTGAAAATGTTTTAGGTTATTTTCGTTACGGAATTTCTGGATTCGGTCTCCACGCTCAAGGCCCGCGATAGAAGCTATGCAATAGCTTAATAAACTGTATGGATAAAAAAATATATAATAAAAAATTAAGCCTAATAATATTTTGTTTTCATCGTATTCTTACGAGTATTGAAGAACCCGGTCAACTTTGGAGCGCTGTAAAACCCAGATAAGTTTATGAAATTAATAAAAATTATAATTGAAATTATTCGTTAAAAAGCCCTCTATAAGATTGCTCATTTGTCGTTTTATTGTAAAATTACCAGAAAAAAAGTTATAACGCCCGAAAGAAAATTTGTTCAAATATTTTCAGCTATTTTTGTTTATAACTTTTTTTATTTTCCATTTTACGATAAAAAGTAATAGGATCGAAGGAAAGTATTATTTAATCCATGCTGAGATTAGAATTAATAGTAATCTAACTCATAGGCAGGCCAGCCGCGTGACGTGTCATTCGTTCTAAGTTTATTTTGTAACAAAACTAGTAAGTTTTCGAAATCCGGGACAATATGGTCTAATTACTGGACACGGGACAAGACGCAAAATTCCGGGACAATCCCGGATTTCCCGGCCATCTGGCAACCCTACCAACACCGGACTGTCGATAACAATAACCATTGCCTTTTCAAGCTCCTCTCTGGTGAGTGGTTTAACTTCGTCGGTCATATTTTAATTTAATTTTGTTATCCGCACGCGCAAGAATAATACAAAACCGACAAACAGTCGCTCGACAGCATAGAGTATATTGCTACATATATAAATCGACAGAGGTCAGAGAGGCGACTGCCGAGTGCCGACTGGCAAGCATTAGCCAATAGGGCTCGGGCGTCATCGGGGCATCTGAAGGGCGCGGGAGGCGCGGTACGGCAACGCGTATGCGCGCTAGATCGTAGATGCCTACCGTCCTCCTCCCCCGTGCACACCCCGCTTCACTCCGCTGTACAGACGAGTGCAAAATGTGTTTATAAATTTCTACTTTTTATATCTATTTGTTTTGTGAACAAATGGAATTTTGCAAAATGTTGATTATGCCTCCAAGTAAAACAAGAAGACAAAGTAGGAACATGGTGTACGATCTGTACACTTACTTATATGTAAAAGAATAAATGAAAGATGTAAAGTCTACATTTAAAACAGGTGTTAGGACTAGGGTCTAGGACAGGGGTCGGCAACCTTTTGGGTCGGAAGAGTCAAAAATTACAATTTACAAAATTTCAAAGTTTTTAAAGAGCCAAAAAAATTTTTTTTGCTAAATTTAAATAGTACCTACTTGCATAAATAAAGTTTTTTGATAAAAAAACTAATCTATTTATTCATAATAAAAATATATATTTATTCATATGTAAGCAGTGTTTTTTCACAACAAAATAGAATTAACGATTGTGACGACGCGTGTCGCAGCTTGCAGGGGAGATTTGCGGTGAAAAGCAAGTAAGCAAGAAAATAAATAATACATAACTATTCGTACAGGACTGTACTGCGCAGGCTCCCCACTACTGACGCTCGTCAAGTACTCAAGACTCATATTAGGTACTTATAAAAAATCTAAAAAAATAGGATAATATTGCTCTATTTATCTATTATCCATAAATTAAAATTTAAATAGTATTTTTATCTTTCAAGCCCGTTACTTAATTAAGCTAATTATTAAAATTAGAACTTACCTATATATCGGTTCTGACTTCTGCTTTTGCCAGATGCTATTTTAATATAAACAAAAATGATTAATGTTTATTGAGTGTGTAACCTATTAAATTATCTTAAAATTGAAGTAATAATTGTTAGTTCTTGCTAACTGTACTGTTGTGGTTGGAGCTACCCTTATAAAAATATTATGAAAATAATAATAATAAAAAATGTTCGGCCAAGTGCGAGTCAAAATCGCGCACGAAGGGTTAACAATAAGCTATCAGAGGGCTATCTTAATTGGCTAATTTCGTTATTCTAGATCAACGGGAACCACCTTTTACTCTTTCGACCAAAGAACTAAAAGCAAGAAAGAGAACGAACGTTTAGTTTTACTCGGGAGTAAAAGAGACAACATATATTTGTCGGTACGGTTGTGTAATCGCAGTTTTGCCACGTTTTTCAAGGTCAGGGCCCTTTTCTTGCTTTTCAGTTCGGTGCTTTCGACCCAAAAGCTATAAGGTACTTCCGGTTGACCTAGAAATTAGAATTGTCAATTTTGGTTAAAAGCAAGGCCTTACAGCATCAGTAAAGGGAAGTTCCGAAAAATAAAAAAGCTGAAATTTAAGGTAAATTTTGGTAAGTATCTACTTACAAGTTTTCGCGAAACTCCAAATTTGCCCATATATTTTTATTGTGTTAACTCAGGATCTTGAGTTTTATACACCTAATAGGGACTATACTAAATCGGTGCTGACACACGGACAGACAGACGGACGGACAGACAAACGGTCAAGAGGTTTCAGGTTCGGAACCCTAAAAATGAAAAAAGGCATCATGGATCAAAGGCTCCAGCTGATAAAAAAATAGACTAAACAAATAAATAGATAAGAGACCGGCGGACGATGGATTGTCCGTATAAACGTTATTATGCGGTTATAAATATTCGGAACAAAACAGTAGGTTAAGACTTAACTAGGTTTTAATCTTACTTTTTTGTAAAATACATATTAAATGCTGTAAACTCAAATTCAAATTCAAATTCAAAATATTTTATTCAGAATAAAATTATTACAATTCTTTACTGAACGTCACGAGTCTACTACCAGTTCGGAAAGAAGAAGCCACTGACCTGAGAAGAACTGGCGAAAGAAACTCAGCGGGACTATTTATTTTTTTGTCTTAGTCTGTTTTCCTTTTTTAAATTAAAATTAAAATTGACAATAATTCTATAAGTTGAAATAGCCTGGAGGCGATCACATCATTCCCAAGGCGTACTGTCTTCCAAAAAATCGTTAATTGAATAATACCCTTTAGTACACAAACGTTCCTTCACAATTTTTTTAAATTTGGCAATAGGAGCTTTTTGAACGTTTTCTGGGATCCTGTTGTATAAGCGTATACATTGTCCATAAAAAGAATTACTGACTCGGCGTAAGCGAGTCAAAGGCATTACAAGTTTATGTTTACTCCTAGTATTAATGCTATGCATGTCGCAATTCCTGGGAAATTCGTGTATATTTTTATGGACATACAAAACATTTTCGTACACGTATTGAGAAGCAACAGTCAATATTTTTATTTCTTCAAACTTATCTCTTAATGATACTTTAGGTCCTAAACTATAAATTGCACGAATAGCTCTTTTCTGCAGGACAAAAATTGTATTGACGGTGGTTGCATTTCCCCATAGTAAGATTCCATAAGACATAATACTGTGAAAATAACTAAAGTATACTATACGAGCTGTATCTACGTCAGTAAGAAGTCTAATTTTTTTAACCGCGAACGCTGCAGAGCTAAGCCTATTCGCTAGCCCCTCAATATGGAGATCCCACTGCAATTTCGAATCAATGATAATACCTAGGAATTTCGTAGATTCTACCGGTTTTAATATTTCCCCGCCTAATACTACACCATTATCAACAAGTTTAACATTAGGTGTTGTGAATTTTATTAATTGTTTTTTTGTTATTTAATAATAAATTATTCGAATCAAACCAATAGACAACCTTTGAGAGAGCATTGTTTACATCGTCGTGCATAAGTAAATTGCGTTTTACCTTAAAAATAAGTGAAGTGTCATCAGCGAACAATACTATCTCATGTTTGTCCTGCACAAAAAATGGCAAATCATTTATGTAAACCAAGAAGAGAAATGGGCCAAGAATAGAGCCTTGTGGAACCCCCATATATAACGAAGCCCCAGGAGATCTCTTACCATTAACATCAACCCTCTGTATTCTATTACTCAAATAGGAATTCAGGAGGTTGAGTGCCTTATTTCTAATCCCATAATGATGCAGTTTCCTGATCAACGTCACGTGATGCACACAATCAAAGGCCTTGGATAAGTCACAGAATATCCCCAGAGCATCCTGCGACCTCTCCCATGCCTCAAAAATATTTTTAACTAGCTCAACACTAGCATCTGCTGTGGAGCGACCTTTTGTGAAGCCAAACTGTTTCTTATGAAGTAGATTGTGTGCATTAAAATGCGATAACATTTATTTCACATTGAATTTCTTACATTATTACAGTTATTTCGAAACATGAGTTATATTACAGTTACAGTATATAAAAATATTGGAAAAAGTATTGAGAGATTCATGATTTTTGGTATTAGTATTCAAATTAATTACAAATGTTCAGCGGCTAGTCGTGCTGTCGCAGCAAGCATTCAGCTGGAGCCGGGCGTGGGAGCGAGACAGAAAACTTTGGTTGTGTTGACTTATGTACTGGGTCGTAAATATACATATTGCAACCGTTCAAATGATCTTCATTACACGCGACACGACACGGGTCACGTTTCGATTAAATATTTTTTAATAATATAAAAAGTAGTGATGTTCCGGATATCCGTATCCGTATCCGTATCCGCGGATATCCGCGGGAAAAATGAGATCCGTGTCCGTATCCGTATCCGTCACTTTACTCGCGGATCTTTTAAGGTGCGACCGCACTAGGCGTAACTACACTGCACTGCAGCGACGCGACACGGCACTGCAAAAACAGGTATACCGCACTAGAGCGGCACTACGCGACAAATTTTGCTTTTCAGTAGTTCGGCAACCTTTGAGCACGATGGATGAAACTAACATTTTTACTGGTATTTTTCATTCAACGTCATTTTGGAGATCATAATATTAAATCTTTGGATATTGGCCAACAAGTAAAACTAAAGATCGTTCTTCGTATAGAGCCATTTTTATAAGCAACCTTTCGTTTTACGCATTAAATATGCTATGACATTTATTAGCGAATTCCTTGAACCTGGTGGCTTTAAAAATATTATGACTATTTTTTATAAACCAATCGTTTGGTCTTCAAAAATTATTATTTGTTCGATAAATGTTTCTTTTTAAAAAATAAAAATAATTTTTTTACAAGTTAGCGTATTATGTCTCATATGTAATGTTTTTTATTCGATAGATTATTTTTTATACTGTTCGATCAATCAAATTGTTTGTTCAACTGTATTTATATTTTTATTTAGATGTAATGTTATGAAATGAAATTAATTAGAAAAAAAAATAAATACGTTAAATATCCCACCATATTTTTTACATTTTATTATTAAAAAGGTTCAAGGAACTTGATTGGCGTGCAGTGTCGCGTCGCTTGCTATACCGCACTAGCGGCAGCGGAACTACACGACGCAGCACGCCGCGGCATTTTTGGCGAGTTGGTCAACTTTGCCGTGCAGTGCCGTGTCGCGTAGTGCTGCTGCCGCGTAGTGCGGTATGCCTCATACTATTTCATACAAAGAATATTTTGCAGTGCCGTGTCGCGTCGCTGCAGTGCAGTGTAGTTACGCCTAGTGCTGTCTCACCTTTACGGATCTTTTATTCATTTTCAAATTCAATTGACAGGATAAAATGCGTAGATTAATAGCATAATAGCTTAGATTATGTGATTAAGTAGTATAATTTAAAAAAAACCATTGTCAGTATTTTTTTTCTTAAAATCAAATATTTGGCACGTTTAATTGCAAACTTATATTCTAATAAATTACCATACCAATCTATGTACTATTTATAAAGATAAAGAGTTTGTTTGTTTGTTAGAACCCGCTTATCTCAGGAACTCTTGGTTCTATTTGAAAAATTCTTTTTGTGTTGGATAGTCCATTTATCCAGGATGGTTATAGGCTATATAACGTCCCATTACGACCTACAGAAGCAGAGCATTAATGAAAAATGTTGCAAGAACGAGAGAAAAATATTCCTTTTGAGAGCTTCCGTCGCATGCGCTGCGTAAACGGTTAAATTCATGCAAAAATCATGTATGACAGAATTGTTCCCCTATAAAAGTTCTAAAAAAAAGTCTGCAATAGCATATGTCTATCTTTTAAAGTTGACTCGCTTAAACCTTTTTTTTGGTAATCGTTTTAAGATAACGCATTATTTGCGAAGGTATTTAATAAATATGATATTAACCCTTATCCAAATAAATAAGTTATTCATCACAAGTAAAAAATAAATAAATTTGAACAAAATTGCTCATGGCATCATTTGATTTCAATAAATATCTTACGAAATATCACGGTTTTAACATAACGCGGTGATTTTGTTGCTAACAAAATCACCGCGTGGAAGACGGGCGGACGGGTGGGACGAAAGATTTTGGTTTCTAGCCTTTAGAACGCGAGCGTAGCCGCGGGAAATCTAGTAGTATATAACTGAAAGATATTAAATCAACTATCTTATGAGATCAATATAATACATAGTAAGTCTTTACATTACTTTTATAAATATTAGAAAAGGGAAAATATAAATTCTAATTTGAACTTGAAAATTTTATTTCAAAAAGAATAAATTGGCTGCTTTGTACCCCTAAAGTCTGTTACGATAAGGATCATAAACAATTCCTGCTGCACTAAAAAATTGCTCACTTGGAACGCTTGTTGCAGGTGGTCTTACATAAATATGTGCGAGCAATGTGACTGAGACCTGCAAACGTTTTACTGTTAATCTGCCAAAACTTTAACTGGTCTTGATCTCTTGATAATCTTTGTCGAGAGCGGGCGTGACGTCAACTATCGTTTCAAGGTCACGCGTAGACACCGATTGAGTCAGAAAATAAAGATCCGTATCCGTATCCGTGTCCGCGGATCTTGACACTAAATATCCGTATCCGGATCCGTATCCGCGGATATCCATTTTTGACGATCCGGCACATCACTCGGTATAAGTACGGCTCGCTTGAAAATCAGAAATTTAAGTAGCAGCCCATCTAAGGTAAATAACAGCATTCTCTGCTAAGAAACATAAAAATAAAACACAAGGATTTCCAAAGGTACTTTTTATTAGTGATGTTCCGGATATCCGTATCCGTATCCGCATGGGCGTACCCAGCTTTTGGCCTAGGGGGGGGGGGCAAATCTGAAATTTATTAAGCCGGCCCCCGCACTTGTTTTACTCTACATACTACACAAAAACACTACACGTAATGAGGTGTATATATTATTATAATTTTTTTCACATAAGTGATCATAAATCATTTGGCTATGGACTGAGGAACCATCGAGGGCAAATGTTAGTAAACTTCCTCGAGGCCCAGGGGCTTTTTCTGATGAACTCATTTTTCCAGAAAAAGCCTCAAATCAAATCAAATCAAAATCAAATCAAAATATTCTTTATTCAAATAGACTTTTACAAGTTCTTTTGAATCGTCATTTTTACATGATTAAACTTTAAATTTAAATTAAATGTCAGTCTGTAAGTCTGGGACTTGGGAGTAAGCTACCACCGACTCGGAATGCTGTTCTGCCGAGAAGAGCCGGCGAGAAACTCAGCAGTTGCTCTTTTCAAAAATATTTGATTACAATATTTATTGCATTACAATGTTTTTCTATTTATCCTACGTGAGACACAACAAGACATTAATTCCACACGCTTACATCTTCTAAGTATTCTGCGATAGTATAATAAGCCTTATTCAATAATGTATTTTTAATTTTAGATTTGAATTGTTTCAAAGGCAAGCTCAATATGGACTGTGGAATTTTATTATACATGCGTACACCTTGCCCCATAAAAGTTCTATTTACTTTTTGAAGGCGAAAACTGGGTGTTACAAGTTTATCCTTATTTCTTGTATTTATACCGTGTTTGTCGCTGTGTCTTGAGTAGCAATTAATGTTTTGTCGAACGAATACAATGTTACAATATATATATTGCGAAGCAACCGTAAGTATTTCAATTTCTTTAAAAAGTTCGCGGAGAGTATCCCGAGCGCTAACGTTATAAATAGCCCGAATGGCCCTTTTTTGAATAATAAATATGGATTTAATGTCCGCAGCATTACCCCACAACAGAATACCATACGCTAAAATGCTATGAAAGTAGCTAAAATAGACAAGTCTGGCAGTATCGACGTCAGTTAGCTGCCTGATTTTTCTAACAGCGAAAACAGCGGAGCTCAGTCTACTCGCAAGAGACGAGAGATGGGGACCCCATTGCAGACCTGAATCTAATGTAAATCCCAAGAAAACCGTGGAATCTACCATATTTAGTATGTCTTTATTAAGATACAAGTTAAAATTCTGTCTTTTTACATTAGGTAATGAAAACTGCATACATTTTGTCTTATTGACATTATTAATATTAAACCAATGAAGTATGTGTGATAATGCACTATTCACTTCGTCGTAATTATTTGACTTTCTATCAACTTTCAAAATTAAGGAGGTGTCATCCGCAAAGAGTACAATATCACAAAACTTGTCGGCATAAAATGGGAGATCATTAATATAAACTAAGAACAAAAATGGACCCAGGATAGATCCCTGTGGTACACCCATTCTAAGAGGAGACCCTGAAGAATTGACATTATTTACCGCGACCTTCTGAACCCTACCACTAAGATACGATGCAATGAGATCAAGAGCAACACCACGAACCCCGTAATGAGCTAATTTAAGCAAAAGAGTTTCATGTTCCACACAATCAAAAGCTTTAGACAAATCACAGAATACTCCAATTGCATTCTGTGATTTTTCCCAAGCGTCATAAATATGTCTAAGAAGCGCAACCCCCGCATCAGCTGTAGACTTGCCTTTAGTAAAACCATACTGTTCACTATGGAAAATATTATTTATGTTAAAATGAATCAAAAGTTGGCTTAAAATAAGTTTCTCAAAGACTTTACTCATACATGGCAATATAGAAATAGGTCTATAGTTGCCAGGGTCATTTTTCTCGCCATTTTTAAAAAGAGGTATTATTTTACTAATTTTCATGAGATCAGGGAATATTCCATTATCTATGCATTTATTGAAAATAAGAGACAATTGTGGTGCAATGTTTGTTATTATTGTGTTAAGTAATTTAACAGACATGCCCCACAAATCACCAGTTTTTTTAGGATTAATAGTTTTAGATATCTTAATTATTTCATTCGCATCTACATATGAAAATTTAAATTGGTGATCACAGTGACGAGTATGATTTTTTAAAGAATTTATTGCATCTGTAGGAGAAGATTTTAAAGAAAATGTAACGTTTTCAGGGATTTTCGAAAAATAACTTTCAAATGAATTTGCAACATCTTCATTGGAACTTATTGTAGTATTATCAATTAGCAATTGGATAGGTTCACTAGCAGGCTTTGATCTTCCAGCCGTACGAGTAATCACGTCCCAAGTGGCTTTAATTTTATTGTCAGAATTTAAAATTTTATTTCAAAGGAAGTGGACCTGGCAAAGCCCCGATAATATTACAAAGAACGAGATCGACTTCATTATATCCAACAAGCGCTACATATTCAGGGATGTCTCAGTGATTAACAGGGTTAAAACCGGCAGTGATCACCAACTTGTATGGGGAACCCTGAATATGAACATCAAAATTGAACTTGCGCGGCTAATGAAGTCGACTCTTAGACCTACACCACTCCAGATGAAAGCTGGCTGCGAAAGCTTCCAGCTAGAAGTACAGAACCGATTCGCCATGTTGGAAACCACTCAGGATATCGATGACACCACCAATATCTGATGCGTGTGATCCGTGAGGTGGGACAAAAACATTTTCGACCTAAGAAAAATAGACAAAAATCGAAACTCTCAAGCGAGACTCTGAACGAGATGGCGAAGCAACGCGAGGCTGTAAATACCACTCTGTCTAAGCGTCAGGTACTAGACAGGAATGTGAGAAACCTAATAAGGCGTGATCTAAGACGAGCGAATACCCGAAGTATTGAAGATGCTATTGCACTCAATAGGGGCTCGAAAGTCTTTGCCAACTCTCACAATTCCCGTTGTCACCTGACAAAGCTTAGAACCGCACAAGGTACAACCGTCTACTCCAAGTCAGAGATTCTCGCTGATGTCGAAAGATTCTACGGGGATCTTTACTCCTCACATACACTTCTACCTGAGTCCCATCACGTGGAGGATCCACGAGCCAGACTTGTACGCCACCAAACAGATGAGCTTCCCGACATCGACGTGGGCGAGATTAGCTCTTGGACAACTAGGAAACAACAAAGCTCCGGGTGAGGATGGAATTACCGCAGAGCTCCTCAGACCGGCAGGAACACAGGTTCTATCAGAACTCTCAAATCTCTTTAATTCTGTCCTTCACAATGGCACTACACCGGAGGCATGGAGTAGGAGCTTAGTGGTATTGTTCTTTAAGAAGGGGGATAAAGCCCTTTTACGGAACTACCAACCTGTGTCTCTTCTGAGCCATGTGTATAAGTTGTTTTCAAGAGTTATCACGAACCGTTTCGCCCAAAAATTCGACATACACACACTAAGGCAAATTATTATACTACGGTGTTTATACCAGTCTGCAACGATGACCATCTAAGTACACAGGCAGAGCACAAGATCAATTCGATTGCACCGCGGGGTAAGACGGGGAATTTATCTCCCCGAAACTGTTTACCTGTGCATTGGAGGACGTCTTTAAAACGCTCGATTGGAACGGACGAGGCATCAACATCAATGGAGAGTATATAACACACCTGCGATTTGCCGATGACATAGTCGTCATAGCAGATACTCTGATGGATTTGGAAGAAATGCTAAACAGCCATAGTGATTCTTCAAGACGAGTGGGTCTCGGGATAAATCTCGACAAGACCAAAATCATGTCGAATTGTCATGTATGCCCGAGACCAGTGATCGTGAATGACGCTGTTCTTGAAGTTGTGCAGGAATATGTATACCTTGGCCAAACTATACAACTCGGCCGGCACAACTTTGAGAAGGAGGCCAACCGAAGAATTCGCTTGGGCTGGGCTGCTTTTGGGAAGCTACGTCATATTCTACAGTCGTCGATCCTACAATCGCTTAAGACCAGGGTATTTAACCAGTGCGTCCTACCAGTAATGACATACGGAGCCGAAACGTGGACACTCACCGTAAGACTGGTCTACAAATTCAAGGACAGAATTCGAAATGAAGTTATTCGCCAGAGAACTAAAGTAGCCGACATCGCGTGCAAAATTAGCTCGCTGAAGTGGAAGTGGTTATGTCTCCAGGCGAACTGATGGTCGATGGAGCCGAAAAGTGCTAGAGTGGAGACCGCGTTTAGGCAAGCGTAGTGTAGGACGCCCTGCAGCACGATGGACCGATGACTTAAGAAAGTTAGCGGGCAGTGGATGGATGCGGACTGCCCAAGACCGGGATGGTTGGCGTTCATTGGGGGAGGCCTTATAAGCATATATAAGGACAGACAGACAGAGGGAAGCGACTTAGTTTTATACTATGTAGTGATAGTGCATTCTCTAACGACAAATATTGTTAGAACATAAACATTATGTCTTTTGGTATGTGATTAACATTATCTAGATGAGGTACTAAATAAATAAATAAATAAAATAATAATAAAATATTTTTGTTTCGGTTCACCGGTGAATATTACACTAAATCCAGGGGGGGCAGCTGCCCCCCCTGCCCCTACCTGGGTACGCCCATGCGTATCCGTATCCGCGGATATCCGCGGAAAAAATGAGATCCGTATCCGTATCCGTCACTTTACTCACGGATCTTTTATTAATTTTCAAATTCAATTGACAAGATAAAATGCTGCATAAAACTTAGATTATGTGATTAAGTAGTATAATTTAAAAAAAAAACATTATCAGTATTTTTTATTTATTAAATTTGGCACGTTTAATTGCAACCATATATTCTAATAAGTAACCATACCAATCTATTACTATTTATAAAGCTGAAGTTTGTTTGTTTGTGTATGTTTGTTTGTTGTTTCTGTATGTTTTTTTATGTTTGTTAGCTCATAAGTTTAAACTTATGAGCTAACAAACCGATTTCGATGATTCTTTTTTGATGATGATGGAAAGGATATACTTCCGGGGTAGTTTGATGAGAGTTTGGTAAAGTTCTGATGATGGGATCCATAACAAAGTAACAGAACTCTTCAATTCTTAGGAGCAAATTAACGATGCTCGGCCGAATCTTTTATATGCTATATGGATATTTGAGTCACGTACCGTAACTGATGATGGAAGGTACAACTCCTCAACGGCTAGCAGTTTAAACAAAATTCTTTCAGTATAATACACAATTATCATAATACATAATTATCATAATTATCATAATTATAATACATAATATAATACATAATTATCATAATTGTGTATTATACTGAAAGAATTTTGTTTAAACTGCTAGCCGTTGATTATGGACCGATAGTTGTATACTTTCAGGCTATTAGGTTCACCTCATAATAGAAGGAAAATAATTATAACCATTTAACACAATACATATCTACTTTCCGCGAAAAATTAAAAAAAAAAATATTTTTAACAAAAAACAAAAACCGACTTCTACTACTACTACTAGTAGAAAATAATACTTTTAAGGACTTTGTTAATTTTGAAGTCGGTGCCAGCCAAAGCAAAATAACCCTAAATAGATACATATTTGATTAATCTATAAATTTGTAAACATAATAAAAATACCTGGCTGGCACCGACTCCAAAATTAACAAAGTCCTTAAAAGTATTATTTTCTATTTTTTTTATTTTAAATTTATTTAGTTTGGAAGTTGGTTTTTGTTTTTTTTTTGTTAAAAATAATTATTTAATAAATACCGTGATACCTCGATCACGGTTTTAACATAACTTAGTAACAAAATCACCACGTGCAAGACGGGCAAACGGGCATGTTGGCGAAACAATTTGGTATCCAGCCTTTAGAACGCGAGCGTAGCCGCGGGAAATCAACTATCTTATGATATCAATATTACACATAGAAAGTTATGACATTACTTTTATAAATATTAGAAAAGGAAAAATATAATTTCTAATTTGAACTTGAAAAATAACTAATCATAATTGAAATAAGTAGGTAATGGTAAATTTTATTTCAAAAAGTATGACTTGGCTGCTTTGTCCCTCAAAAGTCTGTTACGATGAGGATCATAGACAATTCCTGCTGTACTAAAAAATAGCTCACTTGGAACGCTTGTTGCAGGTGGTCATACATAAATATGTGCAAGCAATGTGACTGAGACCTGCAAACTTTTTACTGTTAATCTGCCAAAACTTTAACTGGTCTTGATCTCTTGATAATCTTTGTCGAGAGCGGGCGTGACATCAACTATCGTTTCAAGGTCACGCGCCGACACCGATTGAGTAAGAAAATAAAGATCCGTATCCGTATCCGCGGATCT
This sequence comes from Boloria euphrosyne, assembly GCA_951802675.2. Taxonomy (NCBI): domain Eukaryota; kingdom Metazoa; phylum Arthropoda; class Insecta; order Lepidoptera; family Nymphalidae; genus Boloria; species Boloria euphrosyne. Next base: position 15,712,535 of record OX637871.1, read on the forward strand.
TGACACTAAATATCCGTATCCGGATCCGTATCCGCGGATATCCATTTTTGACGATCCGGCACATCTCTAGACTTCGAATCCAGGTGTTTCCAGTACGATTTTTCTCTTTTTTCTTTTTTTAATTTTTTCCAAAAAAAAAACCGAGCGAAGCTCGGTCGCCTGGGACTATATATATATATATATATATATATATATATATATATATATATATATATATATATAAAAGAAAATCGTGTTAGTTACACTATTTATAACTCAACAACGGCTGTACCGATTTGGCTGAAAATTGGTGGGGAGGTAGCTTAGAGCCAGGAGACGGACATAGGACTACTTTTTAAGGTGAAAAAGGGCTGTAAAGGGCTGAAATAGGGGATGAAAATTTGTATGGAAATTACGTCATTTTTAAGCTACAAGCTTGATTTGACGTATCACTTATTAGTTATAACCGTTGCCATGGTGCGTGCAATGGTAAATTAAATCAGCAAATATATACCGGGTGGTGCGAAGTAAATATTTATAACACGTACCTAGGAACGAACCCGAGCGAAGCGAGGGTGAGCCCCTATAGTTATAAATATAAACATTAAACACCCATGACTGGAGTACAAACATTCGTGCTCAACAATTGAATTCCCCCAGCGGGACTCAAACCCGCGACCGCCGGCGCAGAAAGTAGGGTCACTACCAACTGAGCCAAACGTGTCGTCTAAGTATGACTAATAAATATTAATAATATAGTTCAGATTTTTCAAACTGCAATTAAGTGTGCTAACAATTTTTTGGATGTTTCAGTAGAAACATTTTTCAGTTATGTTCCTAGATGAAGTATACATTTTTTACTTCCTCGTTTTTGGTATTTATTACACCTTTTTCCACAGTATTGTTGACAGTTGACCACACAAGGTTGTCTTTTGACTTGAAGGTGATCATTATTACCCCTAGTCTCAGCTGGTAATTGCAAAACTGTGTCATCGATCTTTCGAATAGAGTGTTTGCAATGTTTTCTGCGATGCAAAGGCTCCTATGGTGTCTAATTGTGAACCGCCTTCAACATCCTTTGAACAAGGGCCATTTTCTTGTTAGTGACACCTTGTTGGAAATTAAGGCAAAGACTAAGAGCTCGTCAGAGAAATATCACAAGAACTGCTCCAAGACATCCCTTGCTGCTACTAATAATTACTAATAAAACTCGCGTAAGCCTAAGAAAGTATTATTGAAACTAATTTAGAAATCATTTTTTTTTTGTAAGATTTTAATCTATTTTACAGTGGCAAGTTGTTTATCCAAAAGGCGCCATTGGTGTATCAGCTGCCAAATAATATCTGGTGCATAATGAAACTTGCCGAAGTGAATCATTTTAGTGCATATTAGGTTTCTTCTATGCTTGTTTGTTAAACACTAAAAGTTCAATTTCATTATTAAATAAATTTAAATTTCATTATTAAATATATTTAAAATTGAAAACTGACCAACCAACAAATTAAACTATAGTAATTATCACAAATATTTCAAAAATTAATCTCTTTTGAGCGCCCTCTTTCTCTAAAGCTAGTCAACAGAAATTTTGCAACATTATTAATATAGACACGTGTAACAAATCATAAAGGGTGAGAAATCAAAGTTTTTGGACCACCTAGGCCCTAGCCCTAGTGGGCGCATCACAAAGCTAGAAAACTATGTAAATCAGCTTTCTATTTTAATAAACCAATACAAAAAAAAGTGGACTGAAAAGAAAATATACCAAGTTCTAAATTTATTTAAAATCAAATTATAAATCCTACACTTACACTAACTATAATTTTGTTTTACACATTTAAATTAAACTCTAATAGTAGTTGCTTCCTGTATTTCTTTCTGCTTGTGAGTTCCATCACAAAATGGTCTATTTTTGGTTTGCTTGCAATTACATAGCCAATATTCTTTGGTTTTATCTACTTGAAATCTAATAGGCCTGAAAATAATTATATTTTTTTAACTGTTATGTCATCAATACTTTACAATCAAACTAATCTACATTCTATTCAAGCAAAAATTTAATTAGAAACAGTATCAAACCTCTGTGTAACCTTCAAAAATATATCTCTGTGTGTTCCATCACATAAAGGTTGTGACTTCGAACGACCACAGAGGCACCAGCTATATTTCTTGCCAGCTTCCAATACTACTTTAAAGGGTTTCCGGTCATATACAATTCCATTGCTTGTTTGTTCATTAGCAGAATATATTTCCCGTAAAGGATTTTTTGGTATTTCTGGTTTAGGAGCCTTCGTTACATATCCCGCCTGAAACTAATATGTATATAAGTTGATCATAACGCTTTGTTTTAAGGTTATGTTTATATGTATAAAAATAAAAAAAACTTCGCTTTCATGGATTATAAAATATAATTTTACTCACTGATTTTAAACAATAGTTAAATGTATTGTACTTTATTGTTCTAGGGAACATTTTAATAAACTGATAACAGCTGTATAGCTATTTAACTTTATCACAGGGTTGTACTTCAGTAAATTAGTTATCACGTACTGAATACTGATATCAATTACTAATATCTTAAAACACAATTTTTGCTAATAAAGAAAAAACTCAGTGCGAAACCCAATTGTAATTGGGGTGGGCTAAGGGCAATATTATCTATACTCTTTGGCTAAGGGGTTATAAAAATTACTAATTAGAAATAGAGGTGAGTGATAAATAATGTCACAGTGAAAAAATCACCGTGATCTGCCTTCTTAGAATGTCACGGTGATTTATTTCAAAGTAACAACGTTCCAAAAAATAACAACGTTCCAAAGTCACAACGTTTTAAAAGCAGTCACTGTGACTGTCAATGTTACGTGTCACTTGTCAGTGACAGACGATAGTTCTTTAGAGCTGCGTTTATACATAATATGAAAAGTAACCTTATTTTTAAACCCATACAACTCAAAATCATATTTATTTTTGGAACATAGGATTATAAATGATATAACATTAAAAACCATATTTCTATCGTCATAAGACTCAATATCAAAAGGATTCGTTTCATATTAAGCGGCTAAATTAGATTCTACTTGTTTAAGTAGTATTTCTGAGGAATTGAAAACGTAGCGATTTTATTCGTGTTTTTTTATAACACAACGAACCGGCAAGTGTGACTTTTTTTTAATTACAACGCTACGCTACGCTACGCTTTCTGTTATTGACATATTCGACATCTTACATGATACAATACATAATATTTATTTATTTAATTTACGCGCACGATCAGACATTAAATATTATTTTTATATTTATCTTATGAGTCTTAGTTAACTCATAAACTTTAACTTATATTATTAATAACTAGCAAGCAAAAAGCTTTTGACTCGCGACTCACCCTTGCTTCGCTCGGGATCGTCCCTAGATGTAGCGCGAGCGAAGCCGTGGGTTTCACTGGTTAAAATAAATTAAAAATCTAAAATAAAATTAACCTAAGTTACTCCTTACAACATTAGCTATCTGCGAGTGATATTTTCAAAATTGGTCCAGCCGTTTCAGAGATTAGCCGGAACAAACAGACAGACAGGCAGACAAAAATAAAAATAAAATATTTTTGATATTAGTATCGTATATACTTTCATATGCATTTTTAGTGAATAGCTGTTAATTTGAAATTAACAGACAATTCAATTATATTTATGTGTACTTATAGATGTAAGTACAATATATACTTTCATATGTGTTTAAACGTGCGCTCAATTTAAAAAAAATATCACATCTCTAGTAACAATTAATGTAACTAACATAAACTAAGACGACAGTCACGGTAATAACAACATAACGTTTTTCCAGCTCTCTTAAGTTGGCGGCGGAAAATGAATTTTTTAAATTTTTTTTTTTGCTAATTCGTTTGTTCGTCGTTAGTTCGTGATTGTCCAATCTTAAATTTATTGTTTGTTCGTTGTTCGTTTTTTTATAAATAATTTCCAAAAATTTAATTTGAACCTAGCGCCGACAATTATAGGAACTAAGGTTATTTTTTCAATCAATCTAAGCTAGTTATCGTTTGTCCGATCAAAAAAATGTTTGTTCGATTTTATTTATACTGATAATTATTTTTTTTTTAATATCATTACACCCACCTTGGGTATGTTCAAATAAATACTACTGCGCATGCGTGAACTCTCGACTGCTGCGCGAATGAAAATTTATTTATTTTTTAAGAAATCAATATTCAAATTTTTTTAATCGAGATAAATCTCCATTATTATAGCAATTTGTTAGAAGTATAAATCAAAAATTATCTATGACATTAGTCGAGTTAAGCAGGAAGATGGGGTTGGAATACCATACTCGATTTCCTTTTGTATATAGGAGTTTTATAATTCTTAGTTTTAAAATATATAATAATTTTGTGAGTATGCTCTTGTGATAATATACTCCATATAGTTAACCATATCTTTTGGCAACTAGAAAAATAAAGCAACTGTGTTTATTGTAATACTAGCGGAACCCGCGGCTTCGCTCGCGCTAAATCTAGGAATGAACCCAAGCGAAGCGAGGGTGAGTCGCTAGTACAAAATATTTAACAGGGGCTGCAGCACTGACCACTATAATACCATTGGACTGGCTGTTGTCAACGTGCTTTTGTGGCTGCTTGATATTCGCCATTTTGGCGCTGTCCGCCGCTGTCGGACGTAGCGAGAGTTCGTGGTACTAAAACTAATGATGTCGATATAAAGATTTTTATTTTTTTATTTTTATTAATCAATAACCGTATCATCATAATCACTACTTATGTTATATTAACAACGAAAATGCAAAATTACTTTACAGTAAACAAACACTTCTCGCTGTCATTTGCAATATACGTCAAAATTAGTTCTCGACCCTCTCGCTAGTGGCGCTTCAAATGGACACAAAAAAATTGCTGTCAAACGCTTAGAACAGCCAGTCCAGTGGTAATATAGAGGTCAGTGAGCTGCAGTGTATAATTAAACACATTTTATTTATTTAAAATTTAATTATATAAAATGTTACAGCGTATACTCATTATATATGCCTCAGATTGTATTCATAATAATAATATAACAAAACTTGGTTATGCTTTAACCCTTCTTTATCCACCAAAAATATTATATAAATATTCAAATAATAATAAGTATTGTGTATCAGTGGCGAAGAATGAAATTTTAGCAGAGGCCTACAGTTTAACCTACAGTTTTATAAAACAATTCACAAAAATAAAGAACGTAATCGTGATAATTTTTCCTTTTCATATTAAGCCAATTATCGTTATTTTTTAAATATACCTATATAATATATAAAATATTATAGCAAAATACAATTAACACTTACTCAAATTGAATAATAAAAATATTATTATTTTTAACAGTATATTTTACAAACGAAGTACGTTTTAAGGATTTTTTATATATAAAATACCGCCATCTGCTAACATCTGTTTGAACGACTTCATCTTACTGAAGAGATTGATTTATTATTTATTTATCAAGTGAACTACTAAATTAAACGTAAAATATGTAGATAGGGGGGTTTATTTATTATATTTCAAATTACGCTTTTAAAATAACTTAAGCATAATTTCACTTGAAACACAAATTAAGGAATAATAAACATGAAAAACAAACTGAATTTTTACATTATTAATTATTACATAAAATGTATTAAGTTAAATTCTAAATATTTTTATTAAAATATGTGACCTGCACTTTATTAGTTTATTAAAAATTACGTAAAATGTAAGAAATGTAACCTTCTGGCAACACAGGTGTCATCCGATGTCAGTGACGTTTCGCTTGAGTGGCCAATATGGCGACTGCGATTTGTCTGTTATCACCAATGATATTTTAACTATAGATATGTTATGAGCGCGCAATCGTGAAAACTCGAAAACATCCTAATTAGGACGTATTGCCTTTAGTCAGTGTCACCGCATGGCGACGAGTGGTACGCTGCTACAAAATTTAAAAAAATGCCATCCTGTGTATTTAGGAAATGCACCAATTATGATACCAAAGTTAATAAAACACAAGGGATCTCATACCACATGTAAGAACGCAGAATACTTCGATTTATTAATATATTTCAATTATTTGCCTAATATTCTGATATGTCATCGGTCGCTAGACTAATGTTTGTTTACATTGACGCGCAATTGACAACATTAGCTGTCTCTTTTTTTCTTATTGATTTTATCGACTATCCCCTTTCTATCATTTTGACATGTACCTTGAATGAAAAGTGTGTATGTGTGCAGCGCGGAACACTTTTTTCGGTTGTTTAGTGAGCGTATAACATATCTATAGTTAAAATATCATTGGTTATCACCATTAGAATTAAACGAAATACTCGACAATCCGAATTTTGCGGATATATGTTGTCGACTCGAAATGTTTATTTTTTCATGTTTTATTATTCAGCTAAGGTTTCCATCGAGTCTACCGTACCCCTTCACGGAATTATTAATATAGAAATATAGAAATATGACACTAAAACCAGATTTTAAATCAGAATACTAAAACACCTGAACTCAAATATCATCCTACTTATATAATATTATAAACGCGAAAGTTTGTTACTCTTTCACGTAAAAACTACTGAATGGATTTTAATGAAACTTTACAGTAATATTGCTTATACATCAGAATAATACATAGGATACAATTTATAAAGATATTGTGCGAATTGTCCAAAATATGATAATAAATGTCAAGTAAGTAGGACAAATTAGGATTACCTCTCGTCGCAAGGTGTATTAACTTTTGCCGTATTTGTTTATTGTTTGGAACGTCCCAGCCATATTGACTAAAAATCTGACGAATATTTTCTTCTACACAGAAAACATTTTATATCATTATCACTCATATTATCAAAATAATAATAAATATAACTAACCAAATTGTATTTATAAAAGCAACATTTTATTGCAAGCAAGCTGGAGCTCGGCTTGCGTAAATTGTCAGATTATATATTTTTTGTAATTGTGGTATCATCACCCTTACAATATAAAAAAAAACTGCGCACGAGTAAGTCAAGGTATCTTTTTTTTACAAGCACAAGTTCACTAATATTTACGAATAGTAAACAATATTAATCAAAATATTCAATTCAGATCCGCCATCTTAGATTTGAAAATGGACCTCATTTTCGCAATCAGCACCCCGACTCCCGAGAAACCTCGAAAATGACACCCTTGTCATGTTATTGAAAAAACCGGATGTCCGCCATCTTGGATTTGTAAATGGACCTCTTTTTCGCAATCAGCACCCCGAGAAACCCCGAAAATGACACCCATGTCATTATTGAAAAAAAACCGGATGTCCGCCATCTTGGATTGGAAAATGGACCTCATTTTCGCAATCAGCACCCCGAGAAAACTCGAAAATGACACCCATGTCATTGTTGAAAAAAAAACTAATGTTGACTATAGCTAACTTCAACATGTAGATTTTCGTGTGACGGTGCTGCGCGCGCATCATAAAAATTCCCTCTCATCATTTTTTCATAACGCGCTTTTGAATTTTATATCATTTGATAAGATACACCGACGTTGTGTCGACCGTCATTGAAGGTCGTTTTTTTTAATTTATGTTAACTCATCGAATACATTGATTCGCAAATCGTTTTCTTGATCATTGAACTTCGAAATTACTAGAAAAAATAGGTCGACAACATTTATTTAGCCGGAACACATTGTCGACCGAACGTTTATATTAAAAAAACAATATTTATATATTTTATGATCTACTTACACAATTGTTTATTGCATATAGGGTAAACGACCCAAATGTTGGCATTCACCCAATTATTGGCACTTATGCATTTAAACTATAATAATAAGGTTCCTTTTGGCCCAAGATAATGTTTACAACAACAATATTATAGTAGTAATATTGCATTATTAAATTGCCAACACTGAATCTTTGATGCCGTTGTACTTCATTCAAAAGTAGCCGCTTAAAATTTCGCTGTGAATGAAAACCGATTTTGTTATTGTTTTCATAAGGTAAGTCAATTTGATTATACATTTCTAATTATGCTCGTTTAATTAGAGACCAAATGAGTGTACTTGCTTAATATTGTATGATGCTTAAAGCATAGTATGGTAACGATTTTAAGTGATAAAAATTTATGTTTTCGCTATTAATCGGGGGTGCCAATTACTGGATGTCAAATAGCTCATAGTCCCATTCTTGGCACACTATGCCAATAATTAGTCGTTTTATAAATATTTTATTCCCGTTCTTTTTTATTCATTACCTTTTAACATTATTAACTTTACATTTCCTCTGAATGAATAACAATAAATTATTTGGTTATCCTATAATTGGCACAGTGCCAATGAGTCTAATACCCATTATGGACACTACGCCAATAATTGGGTCGATAATATGCCAATAAATGGTTTATTACATATATACGAATAAAGACGAAAATGAAGACCAAAAGTAAAGCGAAGCCTAAAGAAAAGAGAATGAATAATGATGATGAGAATTTAAAAAAGGCTTTAAATGCAGTCAAATTTGGAATGAGCAAGAAACAAGCTGCAAGAGAGTTTCAGGTACCCAGATCCAACACAGAAAAGAAAAAGGCAAAAGAGTTAAAAGAAGAAGGTGTTAAAAAAAGAAAATTAGAATGAGAAGAAAAAAATACTTACACAGACAAACAAAATACAAAACACAGCTGGTAAGGGCAAAGGGAAGAGAAAAAGAAGTAATGCACATGATGTAAAGAAAAACTTACTAAATATTCAAGAAGCGGAAAAAGATAATGTTTTTGAAAATGTCGAAAAAGTAGTAGAGCTAGAATCAAATGAAGAAGAAAATGTGTACGAAACAGGATGATGATGTTGTGCCTTCTACTTTAAGAAGGGTAGTTAGAAAAGCCTACAGTGCATCAGAAATTTTAAAATGCTTGCAGATTCAAACGATGATGAAATGTAAAAATCTGTTAGAGATGGATGAGCTGAGCCTTGAGAAAGAACTCTTTTTTTTAACTGTTTTAAGAGAACTATTCCTTGTATATAACCTACTTACAAATTAAATTATAATTTACGAAAATACCGATAGTTATATTTAAAGACAAAGTAGAATTAGTAAACGAATTAGAAGTGCCAATAATTAGCATTAACTGTGTCAATGATTAGGATTATAGGTGCCAATAATTGGTTTTTCCAAAAAAAATACACAATCTTATTTTTTTATTTTATACGACAAAATGGATTTGTTTTAGCGTATGATCTTAAAAGTAGATTATATTGGAAATACTAGAACATAATAAACATCGACATAAATAGTTTAAAGACAATTCTACATTCATTTGATTAATAGCCATGTCTTAAAGTGCCAATATTTGGGTCACTTCCCCTATATGCACGATTTTAGTTTTAAATTAATCATAAAACTTAGGGAGATACGATTAAAAAAAGTTTACTTTAAAAACTGTTTCATAAAACAATATGTCGACACTTAACAATAAAAAATAATATGATATTAATCCTTACCTATATAAATAAGTTACTCATCACAAGTATTTAATTTTGAACAAAATTGCTCTTGGCATCATTTGATTTCTATTATAAATGTATATCTTACGAGATCGAAATTATTATTTTGTTGCGAAGTTGAGTTAACAACTATACTACGGGAGGTAGCGCTATAGTTGAACAAGTCATTTTATACCGGCTGAAAATCATAACAATAATAGTTTTCCCCTCATACATAACAGCTCTGAACGTCAGCTGCTCCGATAGCGGTGGAGCTAAAGGAGACAGCATGACAAAGTCATTGGAAAAAAATCTGCTCCGATGAATTTTATACCAAGCGAAACTTGTATTAAATAATTGTTTTAATAATATTTTTTCAAAAAATTATCGTCAGCTGTATTGACGAGGGGGGGTTCAATGTCAGTCACGTGCATAAACCTCATTAAAAATTTGACAAATAAAGTTATTTTATACCTTATGAAATTTATGTATCTCAATTTTTATACTTTTAAAATAATAAAGAAAATCGTCAGCTGCACTTTGGACGGGGGAAACACCGTCAGTCGTCGTGATAAACATGTCGCGCCCTCAACGCATTCGAGCGTTGCATAGTATCTTTGAAACATAAACTGACGATCTTTACACCCACAAACAATCAGCTGACGACGATTTTTTGTTTCTTTAACATTTAAATCACACAACATAGATCACATACAAGTTATAACACAACTAATCGAAATAACAAAGGAGTATGGAAAGACTTTATATATGTGTTTTATAGACTACACAAAAGCATTCGATTCGATATGCTTCGAATCTATATGGGCAGCATTAACACAACAAGGCGTCAACCAGAAATACATAAACTTAATTAAATGTATATATATAGAAAATGTCACGCCAAAATAAGTCTAGAGCGTGAAGGGTCAGAATATCCTATACAAAAAGGAGCAAGACAGGGAGATCCTCTCTCTCCGAAATTGTTTTCAGCGGTGCTCGAATCCATTTTTAGACGACTAGATTGGGAAATGAAGGGAATACAGGTAGACGGAGAACTACTAAATCACTTGCGATTCGCGGATGATATTGTGATCTTCGCAGAAAGCACCACGGAACTAGAGAGTATGGTGATTGAACTAGCAATGGAAAGTCAAAAAGTGGGACTTTTAATGAATATGTCGAAAACCAAGATCTTAACCAATGGAGTACCTCAAGATATTATAATAGCAAACGAAAAGATCGAATATGTAAAGGAATATATATATATATATATATATATATTTAGGGCAGCTAGTAACATTCGGAAATAATACAGGGAAAGAGATAGATAGAAGGATAACTCTAGCTTGGAGGAAATACTGGGAACTGAAAGAAATAATGAAAAATTCTGATATAAATATAAATATAAAGAAAAAACGGAAAGGTTTAGGAGAGGCCTACGCCGCAGAGGCGACTATTACAATATAAATTACATTATATAAGCATAGAAAATAAAAATATATACATAGATATTAATCACAAGTAAAAATTGTATAATAAACAAGATAAACCTTAGATTAAGTTTTTTGAATTGTAGTAGAAAATAAAGGCTATTTTAATTTTAATTATTTTAATTTTATTTTTTAACATTTAAATTATACTTAAAATTCAATAAGCATAACATCAATTTTATATAAATAACACCACAGTATATTTATTTATTTCGTGTACGTTCCAAATTACATACAGAAATATTTATTTATTAGAAGCAAAATACTAATTACTTGAAGAAACTTTTTTTAATGAACATAAATAAGACAAAAACTTAGATTTCTATTAATACGTAAAATATTATTCTACTTCCTCATATGCATCTTCTGCTGTGTCTGTGTCGTTTCCATCACTTTCCTCATAACTATCATCGGAACTGTCGATGATAAGATTCCGCTCTTCTTCTAATTCCTCTGCATCATCTTCTTCCATATTTAGTGATGTTTTCTTTACAGAAATATTAGAAAGTGATGTTGATTTACAACATCACTTTCTAATATTTCTGTAAAGAAAGTGTATATTTTATATGTTTATCGAAATTACTTTTATTTAACTTCGGTGTGTTGTAAAAACTATAGATAAATACCTGCAGGATTTTCATTGTTAATTGTAACTCCAGTTACTGATGGTGGAACTTGGTCACCGTCGAACCACTTAAATGTGAATTTATTATTTTCTTCCTTCCATCTCCATCGAAATTACTTGCAACATTATGAATGAAATGAATGTATGAAACTATCATTCTAGGTGTTATTATTCTAAGCTACCAGGTATATTCTACCTGGAGGCCAGAATAATATTTTTTAGGAAAAGTATGTTGAAGTAGAGAGACTTTTACAACTTGAAATTCCTTGATGTTAGAGTACATATTAATATAATTTGGAGCCTACACGGAATAAGTAAATATACTGTGGTGTGATTTATATGAAATTGATGTTATACTTATTGAATTTTAAGTATAAGATAATTTAAATGTTAAAGAAACAAAAAATTGTCGTCAGCTGATTGTTTGTGGGTGTAAAGATCGTCAGTTTATGTTTCAAAGATACTATGCAACGCTCGATACCGTTGAGGGCGCGACATGTTTATCACGACGACTGACGGTGTTTCCCCCGTCCAAAGTGTAGCTGACAATTTTCTTTATTATTTTAAAAGTATAAAAATTGAGATATATAAATTTCATAAGGTATAAAATAACTTTATTTATCAAATTTTTAATGAGGTTTATGCACGTGACTGACATTGAACCCCCCCTCGTCAATACAGCTGACGATAATTTTTTGAAAAAATATGATTAAAACAATGATTTAATACAAGTTTCGCTTGGTATAAAATTCATCGGAGCAGATTTTTTTCCAATGACTTTGTCATGCTGTCTCCTTTATCTCCACCGCTAGTGCGACAACTGACGCTCACTTTACTGATTTCCCAACATTAAAGAACTGCTTAAAGTAAAATTCATTCGGTATAAAATGACTAAAAAAAATGCAACGCTACCTCCCGTAGTACTATGATATAGTTAACTTCGCAACAAAATAATGATTTAAATAAATGTAAATTGCGTGCAAGACATCGGTAGCTCTGTGAGATACCGCTTAAAACTCGAAAAAAAATTTGGTTTCCAGCCTTAGAACGCGGACGTAGTAAATAATAAGTCAATGTTAAAGTCAATAATACTTTAAAGTTCTAAGTAGGTACCCAAAGATTAGTAATTTTATTTTAAAAAAGCGTTTAAACAAATAGCGCTTTTATGTACGCGCTTAAAAAATAAGTATAACGTTTAAACGTGTAGTCAATTCAAAAGCGCTTATCACTATTCACTTCTCTAGTAACATGTAACAAATAGCAAAAAGTTAATGTAGTGACCGAATATCACTGTTACTAAAGGAACAGCTGTCACATCGGAACCGAAGTGACAAAGTCACGGACCACGGTGATTTTTCACGGTGACTTTTATGGAACTGGAACGACAGTCACAGTGACTACAAAATAACATTTTTCCACCGACACAATTTTAGCACCCCATCGAAGGATTTTTGAAATCAATATGGCCTGAATCGATAGGTCTACGTTCGGTCAGGATAGGTCCACTATCATTTTTGTTAGGTCGCCTGTGATTTTTTAATAAATATTTTTTTAAATTTAACTATTATTTTAAAAAAATTTAGCACCCCATTGAAACTGAAACTGATTAATCTTTATATTTCTACATTCTTTATCGTTAGGACAGTTTTGGTCTCTATACGTTTTGCTTTTATATTATCCATTTAGTTTTTTTATTAACAATTATAAATAATTGACATTGACAATGTCATAAGTCATTTGTCATCTCATTTATGTTACCTTTTGAGCATTAGCTTCTTGTATTTTGGCTATACATTTTTATGTCATATTTAATATGTATTGTATAGTCTATATATAGTTATTTAATATTATTATTATTTTTGATTTGTTTTTAATTTATTGTTGTTGATTTTTGTGTTTTCTTTATTTATGTGTATCATTATTTTTTATGCCTTCATATTTTCTACTTTGTTTATATTCGTTTAACAACAATAAATTAAAAACAAATCAAAAATAATAATAATATTAAATAACTATATATAGACTATACAATACATATTAAATATGACATAAAAATGTATAGCCAAAATACAAGAAGCTAATGCTCAAAAGGTAACATAAATGAGATGTCAAATGACTTATGACATTGTCAATGTCAATTATTTATAATTGTTAATAAAAAAAAAAACTAGCAATTCTCAATCTCCACCGTGTCTTCTCCATTCTACACGACATTGGCGAAGTAATTTGTGCCCAAATGGCACTTCTGGAAGCCACAGATTAAAGAACATAACATAACAATAAAAAAACTAAATGGATAATATAAAAGCAAAACGTATAGAGACCAAAACTGTCCTAACGATAAAGAATGTAGAAATATAAAGATTAATCAGTTTCAGTTTCAATGGGGTGCTAAATTTTTTTTAAATAATAGTTAAATTTAAAAAAATATTTATTAAAAAATCACAGGCGACCTAACAAAAATGATAGTGGACCTATCCTGACCGAACGTAGACCTATCGATTCAGGCCATATTGATTTCAAAAATCCTTCGATGGGGTGCTAAAATTGTGTCGGTCATTTTTCCCCATCTCCAATTAGAAACATCAAACAGAAAGTGTCAACTTTCAAAGTGGAAACATCTGTCACTGTCAGAACTCGGAAGTCGGAACCATGGAGGTTAGATAGGTTAGGTTTCTAATCTCCATGGTCGGAACAGACAGGTACATGGAGGTTAGAGAAGAGGAGGATAAATAAGGAAAATGTAGTGTCTCAAAAATATGGACAAACTAAGGAGGCGCTGCAATCGCTAAGTTGTCTCAATGCTAACTTCATCTGTTAACTCAATGATGAACTGAAAGCCATTAAACTAAGAAGAAGAACTCAATGATGTTATACAGGACTAGATAAACAATGTACTATAATAATATTATAGTATCCACGTTTATTATGACATAACAATAATATATCTTTTTAAATTATCCAAATCGGACCATAACTTAGTTACGAAGATATTAAGTAATAAACATTACGCCGTTCTGCCGGCTGCCGGGTGCGTGTGACGTCACTGTGACGGTTCGAACGCCACCCGTGTAATACACGAAGCGGTTAGCCACTATTTTTAGCAATTATTTATTTAGTGTTTTTTTATTTGGTATAATTTTGTAATATTTATACAATATCACATTTTTTTTAATATTTAAGTACAGAACTGTCAAGCTGAAATGTATTGCAAGCATTGAGTTAGGTTCGACATGCCATCGGGTTTTTCGTAATCTCACTAGGATTTGAATAGATGATATTCCCACGATGTCCCATTAGAGCGCTCTTTTGCATATTATGCTCATTGAAGATATTTTTGTTCATTTTTTTTGTTACATGTTACTGTATGGTATTCCAGAGCGAGTTCTGTGCATCGCCCTGAAATATCCCATGTAACGCATGTCTTCGTCCTCTGTACTCTCCTTCTTCTTACTGGCAAATCGTGATACTGAGAAAGATGGGCAATCTCTTTTAACGTATTCTTGCTGTCCATATCACTCAATATCTCAAGGTGGGGGGGTGGGCCTTTCAGAAGCTCAGTTCGTCGGATTATGGGCAGGTCAGTCGACCGGGGACGTCCGTTGGGTCCTTGACCGTAGTGGAGGAGAGAAGCGTGATTTTAGTCGTGTCATTGGACGTGGTACTTCATTATCATGAGGTGCCTCTCTATCGCCGGCGGGTGTTGGACGCGTACCTCCGCTACAGGCAGGTGTGGACGGGGGTCAACGGGGTCGACGACGACAATGACAATGGCATCTCGACTATGACTGACTTCGGAGTCCACTTCTTCTCGGGCTTCCCCGGCTTGGCCACAGTCAGCACCATAAGTCATCAGCCGGACTGTTATAAAAAAATCGAAGGCCATCCTCTACCACGGCCCACGCAAAGGACCACCTCGCAACGCGCCTCGCAACTACACAGCACGCTGTTTAATTTTTTTATAATATAAAACAATAATATTAAAACATTACGTACGTAACAATAGTTATTACTTATTTCACCTTGATTTTACAGTTTTGAAATACATAATATAAATATAATATACATTTACGCATTTTTTTATCATCCTAATCTACCTAGTCCTTATCAACTTTTTGAATTCTTTAAATCTGTTGAAAGATCCTTCGAACAATATTTCATAGTAATTAATTCATGCCTTGTGCAGTAAGAAAAAAATCAAACCTTCCTTCATGCTGGGGAAATTATGTTGTTCAATGACAACACCTGACCGTTTGTTTCAGCTTGGCGTTAGAAAAAAATGCGACAAGCATACATTATTTGATCGGATTGACATATTTATGTATCAGCTTCAAAGCTACGACTTTAATCTCGTAAGTTTTCACGTTTTTTTTTGTAATATTTTTGTTACACATTGCTACTCTAGTCTTTTATAACTCAATGTGCTTACTAAAAAACTGCTAACTTCACAGATACTACTTACCGACGGAAGCGCGCTGCGCGTTATAAATCATAGAGTATATTGCTACATATATAAATTATAAATTCTACAAATTTTCAAGGGACAGGTGGGTAATGCTTTAGTACATCGTCCTAGGTCAGGCGTCAGCTGAAGAGCCAGCTGCTAGCAACAGATTATATTATGGTAATTGGTAGTATTTTTACGTAAGCGAATATCCTCGAATTTAGCTCATGCATGATGCATGTAAAAAATTTAAAAAGTGAGTCCAATGAAAATTGACGTCAACATTGTTTTCCATTTGTTTTCTTTCGATATTTTCAATTTTCATATCCACTATCGAGTTTATGCTGTTTATTTCACTTCACTTAGACTGTTCAGATTCTTATTATTTTATTGTTTTACAAAATCATGAAATATTGTTAGGTAATTATTTTAGTGATGTCCAGGATAAGGGGAATAGAGGCTGGGAAAGTGCCTAGAGTACAAAAAGCTCCCTTGCAGAATTTGGAATCACGCAAGAACAAGTGCAATGAAACCAACAAAAAGAAAAACGATAACTCATTATGTTACAAAGTCAACGTGGAAAGTGGGTGAAAAGTTAATATATTACTAATTTCATATCATTATATGTTTTGAAGGTTAACTTTGGGAATGCTTTACTTATTGTACATTTTGGTTACAGAACAACAAATTAATGAATTATTGCTTAAATTGCCAAAATTGGACAAAATATTTGATGTTCATCGAAAGATAGGTGAAGGCACATTTAGCTCAGTATATTTGGGCTCATTGAAACAACACGCGGAACTTACAGAAGCTGAAAAACCATGGTTTGCTATTAAACACTTGGTGCCCACGGCACATCCTGCTCGGATAGAACATGAGTTGCGTTGTCTTCAAGAAATGGGGTAAAATCTTTTTACATACAAACATCATACATATTCTATAATGATAGCAAAATTTATAAATTTAATTTTCTTAAAAATTGTCTTTATCATTCCTTGTTTTAATTAATTGTTGCTATATCAAGTCAAGTACTTTATAATTGCAGAGGAAAGCACAATGTGATTGGTGTGGAACTGTGTCTGCGTCATCTTGATACTATTGTGTTTGTGATGCCTTATATACCTCATAGAAAATTTTCTGTAAGTACTTGCAATTTTATTATTATATAATATATATAATATAATTATTGAATATCAATGTATAGCAATAATAAATCAAGAAATTATTGGTACAAGTCAATACTTTCATAAAATAGATATAAATATGTACATAAATTAATACTATAGAAGTGTATAATGATTTATTATTGTGTAATGTTAGGGATAATAAACACAAATCTTTAATGACCAGTGTGAGTACATATATGTTTAATGTTTATCAAGACACATCATTAAAAATGGTTCAAATAAATGTGCCAACACTTTTTACCATCCAAGCAGGATATCAGCCCATATTTTTTTGCCTTTTTATTACTTTTTGATTTGACTCATTTTTAAAACATAATCTTATATAAGCTTACAGATATTTAATTTTATATTTATTTGCTTACTACCTACAAAATGCAGACTGCTTTTGCTACAAATTTCGTATTTAGGAAGATAGTAGATGTTTTAGAATAAAATTATTGATGACATTTATAAGATTTAGAATATAGAACTATTAATGATTACACAGGAATATGTAGGAGATATGGATGCTGAGGAATTACGGCAGTACATGCGGGCTCTCATGGAGGCTCTGAAACATGTGCATTCCTTTGGTGTCATACACAGAGATGTGAAGCCTAGCAACTTCCTTTATGATAGAGAAAATAGAAGGTAAATTATCTTTCCTTGAATATTTAACTTTTTTATTTTTAAACACAGTGAAAAATTAAAATCAATAATATTTTTACTGTAAACATAACACATGATTTGTCTTAAAATAGCTTTTTAGTTTTTAGTAAAAGAATGAAGAAATTTTTGAAACAGCTTGACTGATTTAAAAGAATATATAAACCATTTAAAAGTGTGAACAACTGCATACTGGTACACACTAGAGTAAAGCTGCTGTTAAAATAATTTATTTGTATGTTTATATTCATACGTCATGTGGTGTAGGTACTTGTTGGTGGACTTTGGTCTGGCGCAGCGCGTGTGCGAGGAGCCCGCGCCGCCGCCCGCGCACCTCCCCGCGCCACCCGCGCCCCCCGTGCCCGCCGGCAAGCGGCTCCGGGAGGAGGTGACATTTATAGCATTATATTTAATACTAGCAATTCACTCTCGCTTCTCTGATCGGGATAACCAGTTATAACTAAACAAAAGTTCATTAAAATCCATCCAATGGTTTACTTGTGATGTGGTCACAGTTGTATTTAATGTAAAGTTTGACTTAGTATAATTTTAATACATATACATTATACAATATACATATTATGTGTAGATAAAGTAGTCTAAATGGTTCAGAATTTGAAATGTGTTCCATATATAAGAGTTGAAAAACAGCTTGACTTATTGCAGGAGGAGCTGTCTCCCAGTGCCAAGCGCATGGCGCTCGACCTGTCGCTGGGCGCCCCGCGCGCCTCCCCCGCGCCCCCCGCGCCCGCCGCGCCGCCCCGCCTCGCCCTGCCCAAGGTGCAGATCCCCCGCCAAAACATGACCAAGGTACATGTTGTAAGCTAATACTTTAAATATTATATGTAAAATAAAACTCCACAGCCCATATTGCGCTTATCTTTGGAGCAAGCCATTTTAAGTTTAAAATTAAAAATACATTATTGAATAAAGCTTATTACACCATCGGTGAATACTTCGAAGATGTAAATGTGTGGGATTAATGTCTTTATCTATTTATAATAAATATTGTAATGCAATAAATATTGTCATCAAATATTTTTTGAAAAAAGGCAACTATTGAGTTTTTCGCTGGCTCTTCTCAGCAGAACAGTATTTCGGGTCGGGGGTAGCCTATTCCCAGACTTATAGACTGACATTTAATTTATTTAAAAGTGACGATTCAAAAGTGCTTGTAAAAGTCTATTTGAATAAAGTATATTTTGATTTGATTATTTCTATGTATGAATAGAGAATTTTTTTGAATAAAGTTTTTAGTTTTTTTTGTATGTACTTTAAATGATTATGTTCGTGTCCCTGTCCGGCAGACGCCGCCGCCGCCGCCGGCGCACGCGCGCGGGGGCGGGGGCGGCGCGGGCGCGGGGGGCTGCGCGTGCGCGGGCGCGGGCGGCGTGTGCGGCGCGTGCCTGGCGCGCGGCGGCGCGCGGGCGCCGCGCGCGGGCACGCAGGGCTTCCGGCCGCCCGAGGTGCTGCTGAAGAGCCCGCGCCAGGGCCCGGCCGTGGACGCGTGGGCGGCGGGCGTGGTGCTGGCGAGCGCGCTGGCGGCGCGCTACCCGCTGCTGCGCGCGCCCGACGACGCCGCCGCGCTGGCCGAGCTGGCCGACCTGCTGGGCACCGACCCGCTGCGCCGCGTGGCCGCCGCGCTCGGTACGCGTGCTGACCATGTCATACTACTGGAAATGAGTTTCATTAAATAATTATCATTTTTGAAGTTATACTTCTTAAGGCGCGTTATGAAAATATAATGAGAGTGAATTTTTATGATGAGTGCGCAGCACAATCACACAAAAGTCTACATGTTGATGTTAGCTATAGTTAGCTATAGTGTACATTTTAGTTTTTCAAAAAAAGTTACTAACAAAATAAGGATGTCTTCGTATGTTTGAAAAATATATACAAAGTTACATAAATATATATTTTCTCAAATAATATTATAATAATTTACTGTGATTATGAGTGATAAAAATATTTTAATTTTTTTTACCTTGCTACGCCAAAGTATAACTTCTAACGCGTGTACATAAGTACTAGTGGCGAAGGGTCCATACAAGACGATTCCCACCGTCTTACCTTTTAAAAATCCAATAAAGCTTTAATTATTCTACGTGATATTTATTTTTTAAATTAACACGATTACTAATTAAAATAATAATTTATAGTAATAATCCTTTTTTAAAAATAACACAACGCCTACAATAAGTCAAAATCAACAAAAATGTCTACTTTGCTAAAATGCGTCTTCATAGAAATGCCGCGGTAAGACGTAGTAATTCGGCTTACCTTTTCCATACGAATCGTGTTTCATTCATACTTTTGTATTGGAACATTTTCAAGTGATTTCATTCATAATTACTCAGATTTTCGGTCGCGGTTAAGACGCTCCCGAGCAGCTTATTTTGCATGTGATTGGTGGAAAGTACAAGACGTCACTATGATTGACCAATGACAAGCGACAAGTATTTAAACAAATTAATATGGCGATTCTGTTTACAAGTGCTTAGTGCATTATTTGTGTTTTTCTTTCGTTTTATTGAGTTTTTACTCGATTTTAGCGTAATAACTAATATCGACATTTTGTGTTGAGTCTGTATAGTGTATGGTTCATATATGTTTTAATTACGGTGAGTTCTATAAGCCATTATTAAATTTGCGTATTTTATTGAAGTTGGATTGTATGCGACTTTGTTTTCGAAACTTGCATAAGTCAAGTAATTTGTAATAAAACTTTCTATTGAAATTGTGTGTAAGTGCTAAATTAGAAAAATATTGTGTTTGTTTTCATTTATGTTGCAGTGAAAATGTTTTTAAGTTATTTTATATGCGTTTCCTTGACAAAATTATTTTACGCGTATTAGCTAAACAGTTTATTCGGACTGGAAGGAAATATCAAGTAATGCTGTAGGATATTGTAATTAAATTTTAAAACCAGTAAAATCATCTTCATATTTCAAAATTTTAATTTAACTTTGATAAATAAAAAGTAAATCAATCTCTTCAATAAGATAGCAAACTGACGAACTACGAAGTTTTTCAAACACTTGTCACTAGATGGCGATTGGCGATATTTATTAAAATAATGATTTAATATATTAATGTAAAATTAACAGAAGGGAAAAACGAATATTTAAATCTCACTAAATTATGTTTAGGTTGAAATTAATTATATTTATAATGAATACAAAATAAAATAATGTGGCCTTAAATCAAATCGCCGTACTTTCACTTTTTAAATGATGCGTAATGATTTCTCATAGATGGCGTCATTAGTATTTTTATATTATTATAGTAAATATTAAATATATTGACTATTTTGCTATAACTTTACATAAATTAAAAAAATAAACAATAGTCTTATGAACACTTTTTTACTTTTTAATTATTACGCAAAATAATCTTCACTACAACATAATATTTTAAGGGATACTTACGAGACATTAGTAGGTACTAGGTACTAGTAGATACTAGGTACTTTTGCATCGCATTTATTTATTTAGTTTTTGTCATTTTTTTGGACAGCTTACCTCTGCTAAAATTTCACCCTTCGCCACTGATAAGTACACACTCTTTTTTTTTTTCAATACTATCTACAATTAGAAAGCAAGATAGAGAAAGAGCTGAATTGTTAACTTACATAGATACGAGCTTGGTATGGTATGGTATGGTAAACACGGGCTGGTTTCCGCAACTCGACGACTTAGCGCCTATTTTAGATACGAGCTTATACACACATCTACCCACTACCATAATCAAAATCCTATATATTATGATGTATATCAGGGCGGCGGCTGGTGACATCGTCGCACCGCCGCGGCATCTGCCTGCGCAAGCTGGTGGCGCGCCTGCGCGGCGCCCCCGCCCCCGCCTCCGCGCCCGCCCCCGCGCCCGCCCCCGCGCCCGCGCGCCCCGCGCCGCCCTGCGCGCACTGCCGCCTGCCGCTGGACGGCTGCCTGTGCCGGGACGAGACTCAGCCCGTGAGTACCGCACATTATATACATACATCACAATATTACTAGCAAAAAGTTGAGCTTTGTGAGGGCTCGCGCAGGTTTTCTAACGGGTAATAATGTTATAGTGATGTTAATTCTTTGCTTTTTTAATAGATGGCGTTAGTAGTACAATAACATTCTATCCAATCGACACAAAATTGTTGATGTTTATAAAATTATATGTTTTGGCATATAACACATCTAGATATGAAGTTAAATTACTATGTTAAAGCACAAATCTATAGGTGTGATAGTTTTTCAGTAAAGTGTACCACAAAATGCTCAGGTTGTGGGACAGTAAAACAATTTGTTTATGCATCATTTAATTACTAATTTCATCAATTATTTTTGATTCACTAATTATACCATAATAAATGTTAATTTTCATTACATGAGAGCTCGCATTATGGCCGTTATAAAAAGAGTTTGGCAGGTAGCACTATGGTCAAGTTACTTGAAATATTTACATATCTATTTTCTTTTATTTTTTGTGTCCTTGCTTCTTCTTTGTGTAATTTACAAGTGGAAACTTTATTGGTGAATGTGCTATATTATTTTTATTTATAATTATTGTATGACTGTACTGTTTGTCTGCTACCATTACATACAGGCGGATCGCATCGCGGCGGGCGTGAGCGTGGCGGGGTTCCCGGACGCGGCCTTCGCGCTGGCGGCGCGCCTGCTCGACCCCGACCCGCGCTCGCGCATCTCCGCCGCCGACGCGCTGCGGCACCCCTTCCTCGCGCACCCCCACCCCCGCAAGTATAATTTCTTATACTTACGGTAATATTTATCGCGATTTTATTTAGATTTTTGGTCCCCGATGTTTCGAAAGATTTACAGCAATCATAGTCACGGCAGAGACTAAGATATTATACTGTCTCAACAATTATAATTTTATTTAAAATATATCATTAATCGTAACTAACGATAGCAAATATAATGTACTTAGTAAGTGGCCATTAACCAAAAACTTGTTCAGTATAATATTGTAATTGCCTATTTTAGTGTCTTGCATGTTACTCATACCGTCGCATTCATCAGTCGTTCTTTAGTCTGGAGATTCTTGACTTAATGGTTCATTAAGTGGCTATGAGTGCGGGCGATAGTTGTATAAGTCAAGTGTCAATTTGTCGGTGTAGTGTCTAGTTAATGTAGACACTAATGACACGTTTGGCTCTGTTTGTAGTGACCCTACTTGCTGTGCAGTGGTCGTAAGTTCGAGTCCCGCTGGGGACATCCCCAGCTCATTTATGTGATAGCACGCAAGCTTACTCCAGTCATGATGAATTTTTTACACATGTATTTGAAGTTATATATTATGTGTAGTGTATGAACCATCCGGTATCCATAACACAAGCCTCGTAGCTTACCATGGAACTAGATGGCGCTGTTTTAATGTATCAACCTATGAATTATATATATTAATTATATACAAACGCAGTATAATCGCCTACATATATAAAGATAAAAAATTGTGAATAAATATTTTTAGAATGTCTTTAACATGAAATATTGAGACTCGTACCGCTAGTGAAGTATTTATTTAACGCGTAAGCCAATTGCGGCTGTGACCGGGACATCTCTTTTGAGAAACCAATGTAATATTACTTGTATATATTTAAAAGTCCTGTTTTTTACAAACATGTATTATTGTAATTCTAATGTTTAATGCAGTAATTTGTGTAAATTTTTAAAGACTAGTGTTTTAACTAATAAACTAAATAAATATTTATGAATAGGGATAGACACTACCTGGTTTTTTTAAGTAAAATGTCATAAGTTGGATACAGCAAGCCTTCAATTAACTTTAAATAACAAATAAATTGGCATTGGCAAAGATCAGAATGTTGCAAGTCTACGTTGCATAAGGATTTACTCCATCTTTTCTTCTTTCGATTTCTGTCTCATGTCTTGTCTATTGGCAAAGTAATCTATGTTCAACTCGCATGGTTTGAAGTCATTAATTAACAAGAGTATTGAATAGAATTATATAATATATGTACTATTTAAACCGTGTACTGTTTACATAAACTGTTTTAGATTGGTTAGAAATTAAGGTTTTTTAAATATGGACGCTCGGAATACTTATTTTGGTTTGCACAAAAATAATGCACTGTAGGTGGCATGCAATAACCCTCCTACCTACACTATAGATATAATATTTCGGGTATTCCACAATATGTTTACAGCGGGTACTCAATCTATTCCCTATAGCTATTTCCTTCTAGTAATGCAAAAATTGTATAATAATTTTGTTTAATAATGCTTATTGCGTTCATTGTATGCGTCTAATTGAACTATTTTATCATCTGTGAAAAAATATTTAAATGTCCAAATTTTGTTGGTGTCTCTTATTGTAATAATTAAACTTTATGGCTAATAATACTCCATGAACCAACTTTTTTGTATGAGTATGATGATTTTTTTTTATTTTTACAGATAAAGAATGTTCGATCATTGCGAACACTATCCTCATGTATTATAAGTACCCTTTAAGATGAGAGGAAAATTTTATTAATTAAGACTTTTCTTTCTTCAAAATAAGATGTTATGTCAACACCTCTAGCATTCTCATGTATATTATCTTTTTAGTGCATGTTAACTGTTTAAAAATTTTTCAATTGATATTTACATTCAAGTTTTGTGTGATGGCAACTTGTGCTGACTTTTAGTTCACTGTGACTTTCATTAATTTTGTTTTTATTTATATTAAGTTTTTTAAATCAATTGCTTGTAATTTCATAAGGTCATTGTTGATTAGTTATAGAGGAGATCTCAAAGCTAATTTAAGTTAATTAGTACAAAGCCAGTACTTTGTTGCCAACAACTGATCACATTGAATTTTGAAACATCTATGATACTTACAGTTCTTTATCCACAAAAGGATGGAAATTTATACTAACACTTATGTTATAATATAGACTAATATGAAGTAAACTCCGCTTCTTGTTACCAATTCTTATGTAAATTGATATATTGTGGGTTGTGTATGACTGGGAGTGAGTGACTCTCACTAAGTCTTCCACTAGCAGTAATATTGATGCCCTAGGGGCCTAGTGGAGATCCAGCTTACTTTTCTGTATAAGCAAGACCAAAAATTATATATTTTTCTGCCATATTTCATTATAAGTATAACAATAGTTAGTTTTTAATTTTAGAAATTAAAATAAAAGAAAAGTGTGATCAGTTTGTAATATTAAAGTGCCTTGGGAATGTGTTCACTCGGTGTTACCTCGTTGTTGCAGCAATACATGTTGACAACAAACCTGCAGTTTCATTTAAAACACCTTGTGCTTGTATTAAGAAGAATTTATTATAAAAATATAAAGCAGTCTTGTATCAATTAAATGACATTGCAAATTAATGTTAATGATGTATTTACTTATCTACGACATAATGACAGGTAGTTGCTAAAAACATTTAATTTATAATAATAGCTACTAAGATGATATTAGAGCTTCAGGCTTGTAAACTAAACATAAAAAGGTTTATGAATAAAGAATACAAAAAAGTAAGGTAATTTTTATATTGTAAATAAGCAATCATTAACACTTAAACTCACGGACAACCTTCAGACAAACTTGCACTGCTTCGAACTTGCTTAACTAGATCATGTTATTATGCAGACTTAACATCTATCAAAGTAAATATTATCTATGCTGGTTTAAAATGTTGGTATCAGTTAATCATTGGATTCTTAAATCATAAATATTTTAAATGAAGGAATACAATTATTACTTCAGGAGGAGAATTGTTTTCGCAACTTTACATAAGGTGCTATGTTGGCATTTGCACAAGTGCAATGGTTAAAATGATTGGCTTTTCATTTATGTTTCTACAAGTATCTATTTGATGTTTAATTCCGAGTTAATTGGTTGGTGTCACAAGTTTGAATCGAGGCACCATTAATTTTTCCAAAAGTTGGGATTTTGTTGTAATCTTCTCTCAAAGTTTTGATACCAGGTGTGCAGAGTGTTCAGTGGTATGTAGGATACTCCGGGTGTAGGCGTCATCTGGTCTTGAGTTACAGAGAAGGATGCAACAAAATTGACTAAATTCTCTAACATTTTTTGGGCAAATGTGACATATGAATTAACTTGTTGTGCCTGAAACAGAAATAACTTGTTGTTTATTTAATATTAATAGTTTACAATGGATTATAACTTTATTTACAAAAGCAAAGTAAGCATATTACTAAAATAATGTTATAATAAACCCTATTTACCTCAGAATTAGGAAGAAGTTGAGCATTTGCTTCTGGTTCTATAGAAATTCCAATTTGAGCATTGTTACAAATCTGTTGCTGACCAAATGCACTCATGAATTTATTTTCACCTGCAATTATATACAAAAAATATTATGCTAAAGATATTTGTGTAACAATATAAAAAAAACCAAATATACTTACTAGATAATTCATGTAGCTTTTTTAAATTAGAGATCTTAAATATGGCAGAGGGTTTAGCGTTAGATATGTGCCCAAGAGGCTGCCAGTTCGGCGGAGCGTTGGGGTCCGGCCAGCTCCAGTACACCACGGCCACCGTGCCCACCGGCAGCGGCGTCGCGCCCGTCAGGAACACGACCGCATGGTTGATGGAGTCCACGTCCAAGATAGTGGTGATGAGGCTCGTCTCTGAAACAGGTGTGAAATCCGTCTGCACCTGCGGAACAAAAGCTTTCATTCAAAAAACATACAATAATAGCACACCGTAAATATTGACATTACTTTAACTTACGAGTCTTCCTGACACGATCAAGCCAAACATATTAGTCATGTCGAAAAATTATAAATATTTGATTGTTTTGGTCACAGATTTTAAGTGAGTGTAGCTTAAATAAAGAAAAGTAACATATTATTCTAGAAAGAACTTCACATTTCGATGCAGCAGAAATACATCAATAAAGAAACTTCAAACGTCAAAACCAAGTGACATTAACCACAGGTAATAACTTATAAATATGAATCTTTGCATTATTCATAATATATTTTGCATTTGACTTTATAAATAGAACATAATTTACACTGGAGACATTTTGTGTACATAACATGTAATATTATTGGTCTAAGATACGAGCCTACATCGACCTTCACCGAGCTGATAATAGCATGAAACTTATTTTATAATAAATTTAGTATATTAGAAAATATAATAAAAATGGGTTGGCTAAAAAATCCTGGTCAAAATATTTTTAATTATTTTTTAAAAAATGATTTTTTATTGAATTTTGCAACATCAAGATAATAAGAAAATTTTATACTGACTTGAAAGTAAAAAACATATAGAATATGCCGACGTTGGGTTGGCTATTATTTACGTGGACGAACTACTGGGTTGGCAGGTATAAACAGGTATGTCGTACCAGCTACTTTCACATGATTGGATAATAGAAAAAAAATTATATCAACATAAGCGTTGTTTTATTGCGAACACGTTGATATAGGGTTGTCTACAAAAAAATCGGTCCTAATAGAGGTTTGCGAATTTTAAAGATTTAAATTTCGACGCGTGGAAATGTGACAGAGAGATCCGAGGTAAGTATCATCATCAACATCATCATCATCAGCCCTTTTTAACGTCCCACTGCTGGGCACGGGCCTCCCTCAGTACGAGTACGAGACTTCACATGTCTTTCGAAAACTTGCTAGGTTCTCTCGGACATGCAGGTTTCCTCACTATGTTTTCCTTCACCGTAAGACAAGTGGTAATCAGGATAGAAAATGATTCTCAAAGTAAGTATAATGTGCCCAAAACTATAAAGGACCCAAAACAAATAAAGGACCCAAAACTGCAGTCGTGTCTGATGGGACCCTGAATATAAGAAAGTGCACATGCTCGGTGCGTAAACTATGGCGGGTAGAGGTACCTCTTTTTTTTATGGGACAAAGGGGGCAAACGGGCAGGAGGCTCACCTGATGGTAAGTGATCACCTCCGCCCATGGACATCTGGCGTTGCCAGCCTTTCAGGAAAGGGAGGGAGGGAGGAGGAAGAAGGATGGGAGGAGGGATGGGGAATGGGCCTCCCGGACTCTCACTTACCGGACGAAACGCGACAGCATAGCTGCCACTGCACACCGGTCTTCTGCGAGAGAGTGGTACTGTACGGGGCGTGCCGGCCAATTCGGCTGCTACCCGAAGGTAACAAGCATGGCACTACCACTTAAAAAACTGAAAAACTCTACCCTCCATATAAACAGTGTAATTTTTTTTAAGAAGTACGGCGCAAAAGAAGACAGCGAACAATTTTTAAAGAAGATGAAAAGTTTTGACTCCAACTTTATACCACCATGTTGGATTTCCCTACTACAAAAAATTTTAAGAACAATATATGTAAATTCTATGTGGCTTAATGCAACTGATTCTATATGTGCGAAGTTTGACCCTGTAAACTACGGTTGGCATTTAGATGGTTTTTTAAAGCCAACAGGTTTTATTGGAGATCAAACTCCTTTGAAAATCCATTATTGAAATGGAAGTAAATGAGAAAGAACCTAATGAATCCGATGAATTTGAGTGTCACAATTTTACTTCTGATGAATCAGATTTTGAATAGAAAATGTTTATTAATTATTATGTTTTTCATTATTATTATTTTTGTATTTATGCTGTTCTGTAACAAAAATTTTCAAACAAGATCTTTAGTCGATCATTTTTTTATTTGAATTTTCGGCAGTTCACTTTGTTTCTCTTATATTAGAATTATAAAGAATTATATTAAATATATTAGATTGTTATGTATTTCATTAATTATTTTTTTTTGCTATTCAAACGTCAGTTGCTCCAAAATAACGCATACTGTTTACTATATGGAGGGTAGTAGAGGTACCTCTACCCTCCATAATTTACGTACCGAGCATGTGCACTTTCTTATGTTCAGAGTCCCATCAGACACGACTGCAGTGTTGGGTCCTTTATTATTGCACATTATACTTACCTCGGATCTCTCTTTCACTCATTTCCACGCGTCGAAATTTAAATCTTTAAAATTCGCAAACCTCTATTAGGACCGATTTTTTTGTAGACAACCCTATATCAACGTGTTCGCAATAAAACAACGCTTATGTTGATATAATTTTTTTTCTATTATCCAATCATGTGAAAGTAGCTGGTACGACATACCTGTTTATACCTGCCAACCCAGTAGTTCGTCCACGTAAATAATAGCCAACCCAACGTCGGCATATTCTATATGTTTTTTACTTTCAAGTCAGTATAAAATTTTCTTATTATCTTGATGTTGCAAAATTCAATAAAAAATCATTTTTTAAAAAATAATTAAAAATATTTTGACCAGGATTTTTTTAGCCAACCCATTTTTATTATATTTTCTAATATACTAAATTTATTATAAAATAAGTTTCATTCTATTATCAGCTCGGTGAAGGTCGATGTAGGCTCGGATCTTCTACTATATGTTTCACTTTAATCATATTTCATGGTTTATCTTTAGAGAATATTCCCACTGACATCATAGCGGTTGTATAGAATATATGGTGGTATTATAAAGCTCAATAATTCTTACGTAATACGTAGTAACTAATACTTAATCTGTGAATATTGAATAATTCTTCGGCACGTGTGTTTATCATCTTATACGGCTGGACAAATTTGGATGAAATTTTTGTGTTTATTTCAATGGATTTCTGAATGGTTCTTAAATACGACTGGAATTGGCATGAGATTGAGCGATCCTGAAGAGTGCCATGACCGATCCGGAGTATCAGTAGTGGATTTATCAAAGGGCTCGGCTACGGGTTTTACTTTCCCAGTTATATTTTAAAACTTATTCTAACTATTACAACCCTATTTGTACGGTATACAACCCTGTAATGAGCATGTAGGTAAATACGGCCCAATCAAGTGCTACATAATTTATAATAATTACCAGGTATATAATAATTATGTACCTGGTACCTTTTACATAAATATACAGATCCTCATTATGGTTTTTGCATATTCATAACATCCAAAGTACCGACTTCAAGCTTTATAACTAATTATGAACGGTTGCCACACTCGCTAAGTTATTTAAAATTAAATTATTGTCTCAATACTATTGGAACTGCTGAATTTAGTAAAGTAAAATTTGGCAAATATTAAATCAATATTATTCTACACTGCTATTATAAAGAGAGAAAAATATGTATATTTGTTTGTAATGGATAAACTAAAAATCCGCTTAACCGATTTTTGTGAAATTTGGTACGTTTCAAGGTAGTTTTATTTTCTGAAAAATAGGTATTTAAAAGCAGACGACAATTTTTATCGTCATAACAGTTTGTATTGGAAATAGATATCTTTTCAAGTAAGGCATACTTATATAGGTGGATATACAATAGGTAGTTTTATTCTATAATAATTAATAACCATTAAATAGTACGTATTGTCGAATGTAAACAAAGCGAAGCTGAAATAGGTATTTTAGAACATGGCGTGAGGAACCTCATTATAAATATTGAATGTCCTTGGTTTTACCGTCCGAAGATTAATTACTTGTAATGATTTAGCGCTGCTTCATATAAAAATTAAGCAGTTGAAAAAAACTTAAAAGGTACATTTTATAACAAAGACAATAATAGTTTGCTTAAAAGTAATGGGAGAAATTTTACTTGACACGGATCAGGTTGAGGTAAACAAACTTCAATCCAATTCATTTGTCCACACAATTATTATTATTATTAACCAGCGATTCACTATGCGAGGATTCATCCGTAGATTTAACGCAAGCGAAGCCACGGGTACTGATAGTAAAAAATAGAACAAGTTATGCCTAATGGCTTAACAACATTACCTATCTGCAAGTGACAGTCCCGTCAAAATCGGTCCAGCCGTTTAGAGATTGGCCGGACCAAACAGAAAGACAGACAGACAAAAAAATTGATTTTTGTTGTAAGAACCTTAATTATATACATTTAGTGAAAAGCTGTTAATTTAAAGTTAAATAGACTAACGGGACCCGCGGCTTTAGTTTCTGTTTTTATACGTACTTATAACTGACAAAATAGGTATTGCGAAAGTAACTTAGGAGATAGATATTTCTTATTGTAGATTATTCTGTAGGTCTTTTTAAGACCTACAATTGCCTACTACATAGTTTTGATGTATCTCTTAAGATTTAGCCATCGCCAGCTTTCTAAGAAAGACTCGGCAAAACTGATTGTTGTTTTATTGTGAAAATATGATATTTTTCTAGAAAAAAAGTATCCTAAGTCACAACCCGAGTAATAAGTATTCACTACACAAAATTTGGCTAAATGCGTGTAGTACTTTTTGAGTTCAACGGTAAGTGATAAATAACATACAAACAGACATACAGACAAACATTTTAATAACTATTGTTTTGAGTCTCTATTCAACACAGTACGTTACAGTCATTGTTTTAAAAAAAATATGTATTTAATGTACAGATTTTTACTATAATACATATAGACTAGCATTTCCCGCGGCTCCGCCCGCGTTGTAAAAACAGAAGCTGAAGCTAAATTCTTAGATTTTATACACCTGTGATGTTTTAAAAATGGTTTTTAACGGTTACTTGAGATTTCTCAGAAATGAGATATTTTTAGCAGTAAAAACTAAAAAGAATTCTATATTCTGACCGGGTAACCACCTATCATCATACCAAATTTCTTTATAATATATGAATTATGTAGCAATATACTCTATGCAAATTTCAGCACAATCTGTATATAGGTTTTCTCGTGCTGCGCTCACAGACAGACAGACAGACAGACAAAAATTCTAAAAACTATAGATTCGGCCTCTGTATAGTACATACCATGTAACTGTATAATAATGACTATTTCAAAAAGAATTTCCAAAATATAATTAATTTGACAAATTTAGAATTTTATTATAACTATGTATAGATGTATAGACAAACAGACAAACAATACATGAAAATTCTTACTTGGCATCAAAAGAATGTAACAAAAAACAGCAAAAAATACCTTCTTTTTATGCCGTCTATTGAAGTTAAAAATATATAATTGCTTAATTTACATTTCTATTATTCATGTACCTGTCCTACATATAACGTTGGTAAGAAATAGTTAAAATAGTTATGTATGTAGTAGGTAAAAATAAAGTCAGTTATTTCCGAGTTTAGTAATAAATGCTAATGTTACTGTAATTTTAAATTATTGCCACTTAGTACTCTTGTAAATTAGATTTATGAAGTTTAAATAAAATACCTCTGAGCAGAAATATAATTTATTAACTTAATTTATAAACACAATATTAACAGCATCATTAGATAATATTATTTTTAATACTTTAAATTTTAATAGAAACGAATATTCTGGCGCCTAGTGATTAAGTTTTCAAATATTTCCGATCAGGCGGGTTAGTACATAAACATGTCCAGGACATATTAAAAACAATAACAATATATAAATTACATAAAGTAGAGTGTTATTTAAAGGATAAATGCAAGTTAATAAGTAAAGAGAGCAGCCGAGGGCGTGAGATAACAGATAAATCTCAGCACTGCAGTGATAAGGAACAAGCAAATAGTACCGACATAGAGATAAGAACAGTAGTCCCGAGCTCGTCGCCGCGTCCGCGGCCCGGGCCCAGCTCCGGCCGGCTGGACGTGAATACATAAACTAAACTTCATACAATATCACAATGATGGACTGCGGCCGCGCTCCCCGCCGCAGAGGGAGGTAAAACAGTAACTCTAACTACTACCATACAATTGATTAATTTCAACAATCTCTACCTGCCACTGCCAGGTCAGTGATATGAATCTTATTTTTTTTAACAATAAATATGACTCGAGTGGCAGTCTTGTGACATCTTTCTAGTTATAAGTTTAATACTAATTCATAAATTAATACTTTATTGGAAAGCATTATGTAACATGACACTAATGTATTTATTGTACTGGTTATTTTATCTAGGTTAGATTTGAGCAGGTCTCACTGCTGGTTTAATCTCTCATGTAGGGGTAATCGATGTCCCGGAGGGGGACAAATGTTTCCTTGATGGATTGCGGTGTGGTCCACCTCATGACATAGTTGGGTCCACCGGCCTTGTCATTGGTTCCGGACATGCGCCCACCTCCGAAGGGTTGTTGGCCCACTACAGAGCCTGTTGACTTGTCATTAATATAGAAATTTCCAGCAGTCATCTTTAGCTCGTCTAGAGCACTCTCTAGGAACTTTTGATCCGAAGCAAAGACGGCTCCTGTCAATGCAAACTTTGTAGATGACCCTACAAGGGACAGAGTCTTGTCAACATCACGGTCTTCATAGACATACATAGTAAGGACCGGCCCAAAGATCTCTTCAATCATCAGTTTGTCATGTGGATCTGAAGTCTCAATGATAGTAGGCTGGACAAAGTATCCTTTGCTGCCATCGAACTCACCACCACCCAAAATTTTATTCTTTGGATTTTTCTTAGCATTTTTGATGTATCCTGTTATTCTTTCAAAAGCTTTATCATCAATAACAGCACCAGTAAAGACTTTGAAGTCTGTGGGATCTCCAATTTTTAGCTTAGAGCGCTCTTCCAGTAGCCCTTGTTTGATCGGCTCATAGAGAGATTTGGGAACATACATCCTAGAGCAAGCGGAGCACTTTTGTCCACAGTATTCAAAAGCTGAACGAATTGTTCCAGTTACCACTGACTGCACATCAGCCGAGGGGTGGATAAAATGATAGTTCTTTCCACCACACTCTCCAATTAATCTAGGGTAATTCTTGTAAACGTTAAGATTTTTACCAACCTCATTCCACAACCAATTAAATGTAGGCACTGATCCTGTGAAATTGACACCTGCTAGTTGTGGAGATTTAGTGATGGTTTTCCCAAATGTTGGTCCATCCGCAGGCACAAAGTTAACAATTCCATCGGGCAAGCCTGCTTCCCTCATTATATTGAAAATGCGCCAGTTGGATAGAAGAGCTGTATCAGAAGGCTTCCACACTACACCATTCCCCATGAGAGCAGGGGTGTAAGCTAAGTTACCTCCGATTGCAGTGAAGTTAAATGGGCTGATAGCTGCAATAAATCCATCAATACCTCTGAATCTCAGCGAGTTCCGTGTAACAGAAGGATTCTCAGAGATAGGTTGATATTTTGAATTCTCCTTTAAGAAGAAAACATTGAAGCGGAAGAAATCAATAAGTTCAGCTGCTGAATCGATTTCGGCCTGCACCACCGACTTTGACTGTCCCAACATGGTGGCCGCGTTGAGGCGCTGGCGGTGCTCGCCGGCCATCATGTCCGCCGCCTTCTGCCAGATGCGAATTCGCTCCTCCAGCGGCGTGCGGTCCCACCGCTTCTGAGCCTCGCTCGACACTTGAATCGCCTTCTGAATTGTCTTTTCACTGGCATAATAAAACTTGGCCAACTTGCGACCGTGGTCGTGCGGCATCACCTGGAAGCGCGGCTCGCCCTCCTTGATGTTCTCGTTGCCGATCACGATGGGCACTTCCTCCGTGACGGCGGAGGTTCGTTTTAGTTCGTTTATTAATTCGGTTCGCTCCCGGCTGCCGGCGCGGTACCCCAGCACGGGTTCGTTCTGTACGTCGAAGTCCTGGAATTTCGGCAGCTCGACGATGCTCGACGCGCAGCGCTCCATAGAGCGAGCGCGAAGCGCCGCTCTCGAACATATTGTAGAAATCATTTTGCCGATTTCTTTCTTCGATGGATGAAAATTAATCGAAAATGAATGTAACCCGATTATAGATTATGTGGATACTCGTTACGTAAAGCACGGGCGCGACGCGGCTCGGCGTTCTCGGCACTACTGGTGCAACTTGCAAGTCGTAATTCGCGGCTGTGACGCGGAAAAAAACGGAATGGGCTTTGGCAGCAACTATGAACAATGACCTTCACCAATTCACATTTTAGTAAACCGTACTGGTTATTCTTCGTAAAATTATTTACAGCGACAGTTCTAGTTGGACATTTTATGTCACACGATTTGTTGTTAAAGGAATCTTGTCATTGAAAATGTACTTCACAGGGCGGGGCAGTCAAGAATGATATCTCCTCGACAATCGCTGCATTTAAATTTTTTCTTGATAACAATGTAAAAAACTGCATAATGTATCGCATGCTCTCTGGATTTTCTAAACTCAGCTGATGGGCCATAGACATTTAAAGTACGTTTTCGTTAACGCATAAAACAATTCTTATAAGATTTTTTCTACTGTATTTGAATATGAAAATAGGTTTGAATTTAAACTACTTAATTATTTCTTAAAATTAAATAAATAATATATCACGGCAATCTTAATACATTTTATTAATATGTTTTAAAGCTAAAGGTGTTTTAAATTATAAACGCGTCGAGGAAACCGCACCTTATTTAGTGATTACACAGCACTCTGCAGTCCTACCGCGCATATTCAAACTGGATTGACCTACATGCAGGGCGCAGGCGTCCAGGAACGGAGGGAGGGCGTGCAAATTGCGATGCACCGGGCGGGGGCGGCGGCGGTTATGTAACGAGCGGGATATTATACAAAATAGGTTTAGAATTCAATAGTAAGACACCGTTTGTCTCCTTTAGAGATATAGATTGGTACTAGATAAATAAAGACACGCTCTCCCGCGATTCCGCCCGCGTTGTTCACTTATAAACTATAGGTACAATGTTGTTTTAATAAATCGTAGAAATTTTCCCTTAATATACTCTATACTAATATACTCGACAATATTGTCTTAATTGACTGATTCTATAAGATCATTTGAATGATTATTATTAGGGCTTGAATGATTATTAACTGCCTCGGTGGTGTAGTGGCTAGCATGTACGGTCACACACCGAGAGGTCCTGGGTTCGAGTCCCGGGTCGGGCCAAGTTTAGTTATTGAATCTTTCAGTTTCCCTCAGTAACAGCCCGGAGTTGGGAAGTTGGCGGTGTTTCACCCCCGTGCCTCGGAGAGCACGTAAAGCCGTCGGTCCTGCGCCTTAGCTCTCACTGGTCGTGTCGAGTAGTCGTCCCACTGGAGTATGAGAGTGATAGGAACAGAGGGTGCACTTTTTCACTATAATTCTACCTTTATAACATCACAAAGGGATATTTTGAAACTAGCCTCCGTGGGAATAAATGTTTAAATAAAAGAGTATTATAAATATGTATAATTTATTTATTTACATAAATTTAATTTACTTATCACTAAGGCACATATTTTAAATAATGAGATAATATTCCAATACTTTTAAAAAGCTAATCAAAGAAAAGGTAAACCTCGACCTCGTGAGGAAACCTGCATGTGTAAGAGAACCTAGCAAGTTTACAAAAGATATGTGCATTCAGCTAACCCGCACTTGCGGTTGCCCAGCGGTGATGGACCTTGGTGGTAGACCCCTTCGTATTGAAAGGTTTGTGCCCAGCAGTGGGACAAAAGGGCTGAATAGGGTTGTTTTCTATAGCAGGATTGCGGGATAATGTATTAGTTCGGATAGCATTTAAAAGTTACTTCTGAAACCTACCACACATTATTCTTTGTTGAGTTCAAGTTATCTGTTTATATCGCATTTATTTTATAATGCGAGCAATATAAAAGGCTTTAGAAGCGAGTACGCTCGCTCGCAACACGTGTAAATTGGATTATTTAATGTAATTACTTAGATATAAAAAGATTACATTTCTTTAGCCTGTAATAGTTGATATCATTTTAATTAGTCGGATTGTGAGTGGAAAGTTTTATTTTTAGCAAGTATTTTTGATACTTTTATCAATCGTAATATAGGAATATTAATTAATTTGATGGATGAATGTTTGTTCAGAATGGCTAAACGGACTTGGATGAATTTTGGCACTGCGATAGAATATATTCTATTATTACATATAGGTACATTTTTATCTAGTAAATGTATGGTGCCAGTTTGTTTTATTTTTCAGAAAAAGAATTCGACGGGGGAAGAGGGTGAAGTATTAAAACATGTAATATATTTGTGTACATTTTATTGCCGTTTCAGCATTAGTATATACTATAAGCACGCAGCGCGACCTCTCCCGCGGTCGACGCGACATTGTCAATTGTCATTGGTTCCATCCGAAACAAGGGGAATGCTGAGTATTATAGTTTCCAAACTCCGACGTGGCCGAGGGTGGGCATAAGACTGATATTAAAGTTCATTCTTTAAATATATTTGGTCATAAGGCCCCTCGGCTGCGGAGCGCCCCTCTTGTTCCAGCGCGACGTCGTATTACATAGATATACAAAACTAAACAATAACTACATACACTACTGCGTAAATACACCTAGGCATTGGCAAGTGTCGGCGCGGCGCCGCTCTGCCGGCGACCACGCTCATACAAAACATACTTATTCCTTTTATAAATGGTTTCAAAAAGTTCATGTGTCAAAAAATAAATAAATCAAAACTTAGTGTCCACTGAGCATAGATTTTCCTCTAATATATATTAATTATAATTAAAAAATCTTTAAATTTTCCCTCATACGATTTAATTCCGTGGACTCTTATAAAAAGGTAGATAGACGCTTATTTCTTACATTTTAAAAAATTTTGAGAAGTAATTCCACTAGCGGCCGGCACCGGCAGAGCGTCCCGCGCGCGCGTTACAATAATATGACACTCTTAAAGCGTGCCAGAACGAGTCGGCGAGAGTAAGCTATGCTAATAATTAACCGTAGTGTAAATGCTGTGCCGTGCCTGCTTCACTTCGCATATCCAACATCATTCAACGAATTTGTTTAGAAGACAATTTTAAATATAAAAGTACAAAAATAAGAAATAATAGTATACATTTCGATCACGAGCATTTTGGAGAAACCATATTTTTAAATTAAAAATATACATAAGACCACATTAACTACGAAGACTGCACAACGAAGCGGAGCTGGCACCCGCTGGCAACACCGCCCTTGTAAGGCAAAAATATAAAAATTACAATCACATTATATGTATATAATCTAGCGATGATTACACGGAGCCGGTACATTTCATTCATACCTCGCTCTCAACAAAGCTTACTGTACACTGCAACAAGTTCCAGGATCAACCCTCATACAAATTGAACCGCACAACTTGTCACTTTACATTTGTATTATATAAACATTGTAAACTGTCAAAAATTTCATAAAAATTTTCAGGAATGAATTTCAGGAATGATTATAAAATTACAAAATGTCGCCGGCTAACAGCGAACACGTCGACCGTTTGGAATAAGATGGTTCCATCTGGCTTTAACATTCATGAGGCAGATGGAACTTTTTGAATCATTAATTTCACAAATAGAACTTTTTTATGCAGCTATTTCATTAAGGGTCAATAGATGACGTTCAAAGGTTTAGAGAACAAAGTTATGGTCACATGAAACATTTTTAAGTTAAAAAATCAAAATATAGAAAAATGTTGGATGGAACCCTTTTATTCCAAACGGTCGACGTAATAAATGGACAACACGTGTTACAATTACTTATATCATTGTAAATTTTTCCAAACATATGTGTAGGTTACACTTCATACATCACATTTATTTCATTATAAGTTCATAGTATTTAGATGTGCACTGAACAATATCGCAACACATTAACCGTATCAATTTTCAACCAGACTTTACATAGTAATTACAATATTTTTTTTAATTTACGCGAATATTTGACATTCTAAAAAAAATCTGCTTTTTCGAATTTTTTCACGGATTTATTTTGATTTTTGGTTCTCGACGTTTCAAGTGCATAAGAACTACTCCAGAAAATCAAAATAAATCCGTGCAAATATTCGAACAGATTTATTTTATATAATAAGTTGACAAAAGTTAATTCCTGAATAGTAACAAACTGAGTTGCAATGTGTTCTCGCACACGCGGATATGAACAGTGCTGTTAGCGGAGACAAAATTCAATTACAAAATAGCCCAATATGGAAAAATTTGGAATCTCTTAATAACTATTGTTGTAAATGGAAAATGTTTCAAAACACTATAACCTCTAATCAGTCGCGCTAATTAACTCGTTAAGTACTTAGATATGACTTGCTTACTTGAGCAGAGCTTAACTTACGTCCTTTTGGCATTATATCGTCGCCCTCGCACTCACTTATATGCTACTTGAGAGTAGAATGTTGCTTGGCTTTTGGCAGTATTCTTGTTTCTAGAGTATTAATCCTCTGTTTGTTTGTTTGTATGTTACACGGCATAGTGTCAACATAGAAAGTGACGCAACAAACTGATCTCAAGTGACTACAAACTAATTATAATTTCATAGAATGATTAAAAGAATACAATTCAATATTATTACAAAAATATGGATTTTTGATTAAAAGACAGTAGTAATTATTTTTAAAAGAACTTTGACAATTTTTTATTGATTTTTGACGATATCGATTTCTCGTAAAAAATGCTAATATAAAATCGATTTGGCGAATTGAAAGTCGATACATTGATGTCAAAGTTCTTCAAACAATAATCGTTTTATAGTCGACTTTCTTAGTGGAAGACTGCAGTAAAACTAAATGTTGTTATTCTATAATATACTGTCATGGTAATTACATGTCCTCCTTATTTGCACTACTAGATTATAATATAGAGTACAAGGAATGTCATAATATTACATCACAAACGTATATTACTGCTGATTTAAATTTGGCTTTGGAATTAATGTATGTTTTTACTTTTTTTTATTGAATAGGCAGTAGAATATAAGCGACTAGACTTCATATACTCGCTTGAATACATTTAATATTTTATGTCACTACAGTGAGCCGTACACGATACTAGCATTTTAAAGTATATAAAAATGAGCACAGGAAGCGAACCCGCGTCCATCCAATATTAGTATAAGTGTTTACATCAAAGCTTTCTTTTACATTTTGAATCTCAATCACCGTATATTGTTTGCAAACCATTTCATAACCACAGCTTCATTGAACATAATATTATTAATTATACATCACCTCATTTAATTTGATTTTGTATAATTTTAAACGAAAAAAAATGGAATACAAAGATTTTAGAATTTGAATACTCAAGATACAATAAATACAAATCGTTTTACTTTTAATTGCATTTAGAATAAACAACAAAAGCTCATTTATCAATAAAGTACAGTAAATAACCGAAAACTAAACGAATGTAAATAAATTTGAACAATACACTCCACATCACCGTCGTTCGAAATACAAATAATAAATTAATTAACGAACGAGTGAACGAATGAATCCCTATTACAATTTCCAGTTGCTTTCATACACATTCACTAACGTCAAAAGTCTACGTATAAAGACCAAAGCACTCGCGGCGACTGTCACCCGTCACATGTTAGCTGTCAGCTGTCAGCTGTCAACTGTGACGAGCGAACTCATTGGGAGTGCGAGAGAGAGCGCGCTCAGAAGAGCAGGTCGGTGGCGTGCGTGCGCGCCTCGCTCCACGAGCGCGCGCTGTCGGCGCCGCACGGCCGCGCCTCCCCCTCCGCGCCCCCCGCCGCCGCCGCCGCCGCCTCGCCCGCGGCCCGCTCGGATTCTGAAATGCCGTATGTTATAGTTAATTATTGACACAATTGGAAAGAAAGGAACATCTTACATCTTTTAATTAGTACTATTAATATTGTATACAACAATTTGCGAATTCCAATACCTTCAAAATTTTAAAATTACAACACAATTTTAAAGTAAGGAATCTGCAGTTCTGCTCAGTTAAATAACATTTTTAATTTAACTTTTAAAATGTTATTTTAGTCGTACATTCCTTTTAGTAATGAAGTATATAATACGAGAACAATAGAGTAACAAGATGTCCTCACTCACCGTGCAGCGCGTGCGCGTGCGCGTCGGGCGCGGGCTCGGGGCGGCGCGTGAGGCCGAGCTGGAAGGCGTCCGCGCACGTCTTGCTGGGCGTGTAGCGGCCAAGCGACGCCGACACTGCACACAGACACACACACACATATTATAATACACTATACCGGCACTATTTCTCTTATTTACTATTATATCACAGTCCATTAATCCATACGGTTACAGTACGGCGAAACAACAATGGTAAACAGAGCGATGGTGTTGCAGAGGGGTAAGGTGAAATGCACCCGGCTGTCACTTTAATATGACAATAGGATTGCAGCTTTAGGGTTGATAGGTATAACTTTA
The DNA here is from genome assembly GCA_951802675.2 of Boloria euphrosyne. Taxonomy (NCBI): domain Eukaryota; kingdom Metazoa; phylum Arthropoda; class Insecta; order Lepidoptera; family Nymphalidae; genus Boloria; species Boloria euphrosyne. Next base: position 15,753,457 of record OX637871.1, read on the forward strand.
CTTTGTCTAGAGTGACTTAGAATCCGTTCCCCAATTTACACCCTTGCAATTGAGAGAATGTCCGTTAAAATCGCAATCGTATGGATTGATTACACTGTGATTATATCTAGCTGTAAGATTTACCGCCGCTCTCATAGTCCGGACCACGGATATGGAGATTTTCGACTTAATGGTTCATTAAGTGAATATGAGTGCGTCGGTTACAGTCTAAGATACCAGTCGAAATGTTAATAATAATTAAATGGACATCAGATAAGTTGCCAGTACGGAACCTGGTCACCACCAAAACGTAAAATAATGAGCTTTCATTAGCCACTAACAATTACAATTGATATTAGCTATGACCGTGTGATGGTTAAATCATTGAGTTCAACTTGATAATACACTACATACGACTAATATGTTCTTAAATAAAGATCTACAAGTTACTATTGCAATATTGTAATTACATTGGTTAATTACGCATAACTTATACTTTCGTACAAGACAGTTATATAGTGTTTAGTTAATATTTTTAAAATAATAACGAATATGACACCACGAGCTACTGTAAATCAAGCGTACCAACAAACTACTCGTATAAGCTAAAAGTAAAAAATGTACCTTAAAAATTATTATTGCATCCGTGAACTTCCTCAACAAGTTCAAGACAAACTAAATTTTATTAAATTAAAGTTTATCTAAATCATTTCCTCATCATTAAATAGAAATCTCGTAAAAAAATATAACGAAAATATTGCATAACACTATCTGTTTGTTTGTTGACATTATATAATATTAATAAGCAGCGTAACAGATAGATAACCTCAGTGTATGTAAATATTTACGTCCTAGTTTTCATATCTTGAGGAGTGTCGAGCTTCGAGTACATACAGTTCACTGTGGGAGTCGGAACATTATGATTAGGCTACTCTTTAAGCCTATTTTAATAGGCGTTTCGTAATAATAATCGATATTTATCAACTCTCGGATGTGTTGGGTTCCATTCCTGTGTAGAGTCAATATATAAGTTCTTCTATCTTAATATTTATGTAAAGCATCTCAAGTGTTTTAAATTTTTATTGCTAAGTAGGTACAGTAATTGAATTAATTTCAAAATTCTAACAGTTTGAGTGTCTAATTAGATACGGATGAACTTTCACGTCATTCGTCATTATTCTTTTACAGAAAGTGCAATGGAATGGTCCAAAAATTTTATATAGTTTAAGCATAATATTATAAATACCCATAGTAGTTGTTACGCTTAAACTGAACTAATGTATAAATAATGTAATGTAAAAAAACTTGAAGAAGGTGAAATAGGAGATACAATTTTGTATAGGAAATGAACTAAATACACTCCGATAATTATAATTTTCATCAATTAATACGTACGTATCTATGAACGCCCCGAGCGAATCGAGAATAAGTCGCTTGTTGTTTATAAAAATACATTGCATTATAAACCACAAGACAAGCAAACTAACGGACACATTTATTAATAATATATGTACTCTAAGAAATAGGCGATAACTCATTATATATCACCTAATAACCTTTACACATCAATTTGTATATAAATGACTTTCTTGCGGCATGAGGCGGATCATAATTTACCCAAGCGACAGATCGCTCCTGCAGTAAAATCTACGCCTTCGGGGGGCTGACAGAGCGACGCTATATATTAATACGAGTGTTGCTCACATTTTTATTGAGGTTAACTTTGTTTAAGAACGATAAAAAATATTATAATTAAACTAGCAATTTCCGCGGCTCCGCCCGCGTTGTAATTACTATTAACAATAGGCATTGGTGGTAGAATATTGAAAAATTAGGATTACAAGTATTTTTTGATGCACAATCATAAAAAAATAAAATTTGTTCTAAAAATAAAATATAAAGAGTCTGAAGAGGACCATCCTTATCACCTTAGGGAATAAAAATTAGCCTTCGACCTATTCTCAGACCTACCAAATATATACAAAAAAATCATAAAAATCGGTCAAGCCGCCTCGGAGGAGTCACGAGTCCGATAACAAACACTGTGTCACGAGATTTATATATATTACATAAAAATAAACGGTTTATTTATAAAGTAGTTTTTATATCTGTATTACTGTCGAATTTCAACCACTGATGAATATAAATATACAATCCTGATGATCCTAGATTTAAAGCAATTAGCGCTCATAACAAAGTTCAAGCAAGAGATCACGCAAGTCGTAAACCTGCATTAACTTCAAAATCTTTTACGATCATGTCTAATGTCGAAAGTTTTTTATTGACAGGACTTTTTTATTGAGTATAAATTACACTCAAAATGTTTTATGTTTCTGAATTCCGTAAATCCTGCTATGCCAGGCTATTTAGGTTCACGTGTTAGTCAATTACTGTGGTGTTACTGATATGCGTAAAGTTTAAAGAATCAATAGAACCGCAACGGTCAGTAATAAGTATGTAATGATGTATGTATATTAGCATTAGCATCCTTGCCATTTCCCGCGCACATGACTTGTACAGTAATAATAAAGTATACATGTGTTTTTTATGTATAATTAAGTGTTTTTAAAAGAATCATTGTGGGTATATCAAAAATAATTTCAATGAAATAAGGATATCTAGCGATACTAAGGGCTACTTCAGAGTGTTTGCGGGCGCGCGCGGCTGGCGCGGGGATATCTAATGACTCAATCCGCCCGCATCGTTCACAGTGGTCAAGCCTGCTATGTGACTGCGCGTGTGGTTCTAAACCATTTTGATTTAACCGCCTGAGCGTATTTTGGCAAAAACATCCGCTACATTAATATATAAATTATTTTTTCCCATAAATTATGGGAAGAAATAAAACAATTGTTTCATTAATTTTCATTTCAAGTACGGATTTTCCATAAATAAATCATTATCCATGTCTACTAAGTTCTAACTACGAGCCATGTTTGAGAACCACCAAACAAACGCGCAATAAGACTCGTAGCGCGTTCGGCACTGTGAAGTGTGAACATGCAGACGCCAAGACCGAAGCGCCCGCACCCGCTAATTCACTCTGATTGCGCCGTAGGATAGCCGTGACTACGTATGATAATGTACTTGTAGCGCTGGCAGTCTAAAAATCATACTAGTAATGGTAGTTGAGAACAATACTGTGAACATCCCGCAGGCGTCACACAAAGGCCCCCGGCGGCGCGGCGCGGCGCAGCGCGCGGCGCAGGCGCGGCGCCAGCCTTAGCATGCCTTACAACATTTCCAACATTCAGTTTAAAGCGCCGTCGCCAATATACATCTCCCTCTCCAATTGGGTGCTTTAAACCGACTTTACAAATAAAAAAAATACTTGGTAACTTTTGAACATATTATAATAATTCCGCTGATTGTGAACCTATTCTACTTTTTATTGAATTTAATAAATCTTCATACATTTTCCGTTGTTTTAATAGTTCTGCTTATTTAGCCATTTTTGCTTTATTGGGATTATCGTTTGGTTATCTAGGGCTTGACGAATTTTAAGAAAGAAATGAAACAACCTTTCGTGTACGAGGTAATGCCTATTAGTAACCTTTGCCCAACCTAAAGTTTAAATAAGTATTTAAATGTGCAATATCTTTTAACTTTTTGACTATAATAACACACTGTGCAAGTTGTTCGCAAATCGCATCACACCAGATTTCATTACTTCGATAAGTTTTTATGGGTTTTAATGAAAATATAATATTTTCATTATAAAATTTCTGTGTTTTTTTTCAATAAATCGTTAAACAGTAATAACCTCATATTATGTAGAATATAAAGTATGTTTGCGCAACACAAGTGTTTACACTTTATTCTATAAGATGTTATAAATTAAATATGTATATTTGCTTTTAGTAAGTGCGTAATATTTATAAAGTATTGCTACAATTCCTATAATATGTACTATGTACATACTTTGTCATATTTCAAAACTTTGTCCATAGAAAAAATATATTAAATAAATCATACAAAAATGTATAAAAAAATAATCTTTTCTCAATTGTTATGAAAGTATTTATTCATAATTTTCAATTTTCTTCATAATTATTCATAATTTTGAATACATACGTGTGTATGTATCATTGTTTTCAACCAACACGCTACATGAGTATGACATGTGGACTTGCAAAGACGACATACTATGTACGTGAAGTATTCCTCAAACTAAGAATAATATTTGTTTTCAATAAATGAACAAATATGCGCGAAAAAATACGAATGAAATTAAAGACGAATTTACTTGGAAATCGAATTATATGGTGATGACAATGTTTTTACGACGAAGCTACACTATACTCGTATGTGTAACAAGTAACAGCTATGAACATTTACGTATTAACCCTTTCCTGCTGCCTACAGTAATAAGACCCATGAAATAAAGATTTTGAGGTATTTATGCTATTCTACTGCATAATATTTTCTAAATAAACGCTAGTATTTAGGACCGAGAGACAGACATATTCTGTCAGTCTCTTTCGAGTTCTTGCTGTAAATGATTTGACGAAATGGTAGGAATATAAGGTTTTAATAATACCGCGAAGTAAACCGAAAAGAAAATGTGTTAAGTTATTACAATTCAAAAGTTAGGTTTAATATATTTTTAAAAGTAATTTTAAATATGACATGGGTCTCATCAGTGTTGGAAACGTTATATTGAATGTTAAGTTAAAAGTATGTTCAAAGTACTTACCAATATGTGTGTTGGCTGCGAGCGGCGCCAACAGGGCCGGCTGAGTCAAGTGTGGTTCGCCGTCAGTGTCGGCGGCGGCGGGCGCGGGCGCGGGCTCAGGCGCGGGCGCGGGGGCGGGCGCGGGGGCGGCGGCGGGCGCGGGCGAGCCGTCCTCGCAGAGTGACACCTCCGAGGGATACTCGAATGTACGCGTGAGGGAGTCGTCGAACTGGAGCTTTAACTGAAATTGGTTAAGCAGATTTGTTTGAAACATGTTTATATTAGGGCTTGCTATTTTATTCTCCACAGCAAGTTATTACCGCTTTCATTAGCTAGAGTGCGTCTCTAGATGACTAACAGTACTCTTTACTATATTATGTTGCTGAGGACATACACCGTTTCACAGTAAAGGAGTAACAAACATACACAATGTTTGATGATAAACTTTCATAGTTATGATTAAATACGAGTAGTCAAATTGGCTACAGCGCCCGATTATTTCCACACTTATATTAATTTAAGATGTATTATATTTTTATAATGCTAATTAGCTGCACGAATTAATTAATTTTAACCACATATTATTATGATTTTGTAGGGTAAATTAATTGACCTTATTTATCCTCTTCGGAATTGGAAACCAAATGAGGAAAACCTTAATCAGTAAAGGGATTTGACCGCGGATTTGTTAAACAATACCAGCTAGCAAAGGATACATCGCACAGAACGCTGCGATTAGCGTTGTTTAAATAAATTTGTTCTACTTTACGGATATAAATATTAAAACATAACGGTTGGAGTTTCTAGATTAAAATATGAAGCTATCACAGACCATGACCAATTTGTATATGAAATATATATTTTCACATAATAGTGAAGGTATTTAAAACGAGAATGAAATAAGCATTTTTTTAATCCCGCAATAATTTTAATAAATAGACTGTGGTCTGGGTGACAATTCCATAATTGGATTTAAACATAAATAATATTTTTGATATTATAAGAAGTGGTGTATTAAATACGTCATTATCAAATCTAATCAAAAGCCTAAAAATAAGTTTTTAAAAATGATGTAATTTCAAACAATACAAACTTTCGTCCCCTATTTCAACCCTTTACAGTCCTTTATTCGCCTTGAAAAGTAGCCTATGTGCTTTCTCAGGCTGACTATCTGTGTACCAAATTTCCTTTAAATCGGTTTATTAGTTTTGGCGTGAAAGGGCGACAGACAGACAGACTTACTTTCGCATTTATAATATTACTAAGGATTTTAAAGTCAATTTCATGTCTTTAAGTCAACTCCATGTCAACTAGACACCTACGGTTTATTTTAGAGTTATGACGACCCTCGAACTTACATTTAAAATGAATGAATACTATTGTATGGAATCTCTATCGTTTTAAAATACCAGGTAGCACCCGATCCAGCCAGATCACCTGTAGTAACTGGCCGGTGCAGTCGTGAAACCCATGTGGCCAACGTCGCGGGTCACCGCGCGCGCTGTTCTAAGTTTACTCTACACCGGCCTTGGGGTTAACGTTACTACTTAGAATCAGATCAGCTCTTGAATGCTCTGGGGCCATTCGTGTTCGAAGGTAGTTCAATTGAGATTGTAAGATATTGGGTTCGCGATATTAAATTTCAAATCGTTCATAATTATTGTACGTATTGATTTATAGCGCTGGTGTTAATGTCTTAATATATGAATATTTACATACTAATAAGTAATGATACCTACATTAAATATTTAGGATCTTTTTTGACAAACTAAAAATAAATAACACGGCATTATTTTACTGACATACATTTTAGTTTTATTTCGAAACATAGCCTATATGCAATCATCGTCCCACTGCTGGGCACGGGCCTCCCTCAGTAGGAGGGGGATCAGGCCATAGTCCACCGCGCTGGCCTAGTGCGTGTTGGCGGACTTCACATGTCTTACGAAAACTTGCTAGGTTTTCTCAGACATGCAGGTTTCCTCACGATGTTTTCCTTCACCGTGAGACAAGTGGTAATCATGATAGAAATGATTCGCACATGAAAATATCAGACGTGCGAGACCCGGATTTGAACCCGCATCACTCGATTATCCAAGCGAGCGCGTTACCGCTGGGCTACCACTGTCTATCTCAGTCAAATGCAATGTCAGATAACAATTAATTAATTTATAATCATAGTCTTTTCCATTAATAATTAATTATAAAATAATTTGCAAGCTTTCGTTTTTTTCGTACGACATTGCAAAATTAGAATTTATTCAAACATGCACATTTTACCGTAATGTAATATCAGGTTAAACAACCAATTTTCATATTAGGCTTGTGTAGCCGGCAGCTATCGCTTACTACACATTTCAATGACCTATACGACTTACAAATTCCCACGTTTGTCAGTGAACCGATGGATTAAAAACGCTAAGTGAAAAAGTAAAACATGAATTGAAAACAGGTTTAGTCAATTGGTAACTTTATTCGGATCGGCTGTGGATCCGGAGGATAGGATTTTTCTGTCAAGAAGTTATACAGTAACAACTAGAAGTTGGGAAGTTGACAGTGATTAAGGGCCCCGGAGACGCTCAAACGGTTTGATCAAACCGTTTGAGCTCGGTTTGAACGATTTGTCAAACGGCACTGCGCAGTTTGGTTCGGTACGCGGTCGTAATTAGACTTGTGACATATACATACGCCTTTTTATTTTTATTGAAGTAATGTCACCTTCCATAATTCAGGTGCTTCTTGATTTGCTATAATAGCAAAGAAGTGAATTCACGATCAGAATAACGTTCGGACGACGCCGCAGACGGCGTGTTTTCAATTTCAATATCTTCGACCGACATCTTCGTCACAAACAAGCTCACGCTACAAAATCCAATGCAAAACTAAGCTGAGTTTAACCTTAACCTCATACCTCAGGGAGCTTGTAAATCGGACAACTCTGCGCCTGATCTCATCCTTATCTCTTGGATTGTGTAGTTAACATCGAACTATAATTTAAGAGTTACAGAAAGACAAAGTACACTTGTGCCTGTGTATCCACTTGCTCATAACAATTATATCCCACTAATCTCAGTAATTATTCAGTAATTTCAAATAATCAGTCTTTAGGACATTATTGTTCGTTATAAAAGCAGTATAAAAACAAAACAAAAAAAAGTTGTGCATCTTCAGATGCCAAGTAGCAGTGTAAAAGGAACAAATTTAATATCTTATCAGTCCACACTTGTTATGAAAGCATTACATATTCTATCTTCGTCACGAGTATCTCCCTCTAGATCGTAACAAAGTACTCAACTATTACTACTGTTCTAAATACAAAAGTGTTTGCTTATTGCTCTTTATTGCATCGCATAAATGCAAAGAAATAGAGTAACTTCCTATACATTCACATAGAGATAGTTTGGAGTGAAGGGGCGCAGGTGTATCAGGGTTCGTAAAATGATTACCATGGGATTTTATTATATTGCGAAAACTGCTTCGAGCAAAGCAATATGGTGTGGGCGGGCCGCGAGGATCGGTAGAGCGAGGGCGGGTCAACATTTGTATAGTACAAATTTAATATAAAGCGAAAATTTACAGTTATGTGTTGTAAAAAGGTCGCCAAGGTCGACCCAAGGCCCGTACAAAATAATCTAGGAGAAATTTCGATTTTGTTTTATTTTCTTTAATTGCGGTGACACTTCGATTTGTATTATACAGATTAAGTTATTATTTACTGTTTATATTCCTCATTTTCTATTTTCACAAAATTAAATATATTTAAACATCACCATAACAAAAAAATAGTTATCTAATTAAGACCCCGTAGTTCTCGGCTAGCGTACAAACTGACCTACATTTTTTGAGATGTAATCAAAAAATATTTAATTACGATTTTCATGTTTACCTTGGCAGCTCTGTCCTTCGTAGCCTTAGTGGGCCTGGCAGCCATGGAGGACTTGCCGTTGATGAGCACGTTGTCGTTGACGAAGCGCACGCTGCAGGGCGAGGGCGGCCGCGCGTCCTCCTCCTCGGACTCCGAGTCCGCCGCGAGCGCCTCCGGCCGGAGCACCACTATGCCTGCTTCGCCAGCCTAGAAATATAGAATATCTATTTGAATACATGCATAAAGCATACTTTACTTGTATATTGTGTAGTTACTAAATACATACATTACACAACAAAACTTTCTTTGTTGTGGAAACTTTTTCTTTATAAATTAAAATTAACGTATTTATAATATAAACTTCCAAAATAACAATACATTATATATATTGACTAAGTTAAAACGTCTATTTTGAATCTCTTAACATCATGAAAGTGCTTATATTACAGATATCAAATTAAAATATTTAATAAAAAGACGAGTAAAACTATAAACAAATTATTATATAAAAACTGCACTCATGCATATGTATAATGTATCTTATAAACTTTCTAACTTTGACCGTGTATCGTAAAAGTACACTTACACGAACATCTCAAGTTCATTATTTGTTACAGATTTACACTTTCTTCAATAACATATAAAACCTTTTTTTATTATTTAATACATTTAAGTCAGTAAACATTTTTTTACTCATTCTAAAAAAATTAATTGATCACGTTCAGTTTAAGTCATGTCCATATAAGGTGGTGTAGGAAGGTAAAAGACATCGCAACATTGATATGGCTCTCGTAAACGGGAATGAGGTCTTATCGCGTTTGTTAGAATGAGGTTCTGCTTCTTTCTATGTACGGATATACAGTAAGCAAGTAAAAAATATGTATTACTAGCGTTTGCACGCGTCTCCGCCTGCATAATTTATGAAGTAGCTCTGATGAGTATTACGTGATGTTTAATAGCCTATAAAAATTCTCCAGTAAATAAGCTAAAAAAATGGAAAAAGGTTTTTTTTAATATGGGGCCGTTAGTTCAAGAGGTTACCCGTTACTGCGAACAAACAAATTAACTCTTCAGCTTCAGCTGATGACACTGGTATAGATAATATTATGTTCAATCATAATTTATGTCACCAGTCATATTTTAAAACGAAATTTTTCTCAGTTTAGTTCTCAGTGACTGGTTGGAGGGTTACTAATTAGAGGTACTATAGTATGGAGGTGTGGTGTGACGATTTGTATTTTCGCTTGCTCGCTGGAATATCGCAAAATTTTGTCTTAATACGATATGTGTGTATGTATGTCAGTATGTCTGATCTAAACACGATATGTGTGTGTGCGTGTTGTCATCGACACAAATTAATTATAAAACGCTACATTTGCTGCCTTTTTTATAAATCAAGAAATATCTCATTTATTCAATTATCGAATTTAAGGAATGCAATTTTAATGAACATACAGTAGTATTTCATGTATTTTATAACTTATCTTTTCAATAAAGCATTTTTATTTCTTTATATATGTATGGAGGTATATAAATGTATATTGTATATGAGAGTGATAGGCGTCTCTAACGTAAGAAATAATTTATCATGAATTACATCACATTTGATGATAATGATATTTCGCGCTTACTAAATGTGATAGAAAATATATTACGTAAGAGTTAGTGTGAAATATTACGTTAGTAAATCGTTAAAAGGTTTAACAACATACATAGTTGGTACTATTGACTATGGCACAATGTAGGACTAGGCCTTACTTAAGACACGTCCCCACTGACTACAAAACTAAAGCCCAATGGGCGGTCTACAGTTGGCAGAAGTCCTTATACAGAAATGGTTTAAAGTATTTTTCTCAGAGCATCGGGTTTCCTGAAGCGGGGAGCGAGTTCGTAACCGGCGCGGAATCCGGTCCTGAGGTTCAAGGGAAAAACGTCACACGCTCACAATATGCGAACTTCACGTAACCTCGTAAGCCTGCGCTCCACACAATGCACGGCGCTATGCTTTGTTTTCTTATTTTTATTCTATTTGATACTATAATTCTAGACTTAAGCACAAATACATATATAAGCATGTACCTAAAATTCATCTAGAAATAAATAATGATTGTAATAAATAAGTCTCTAATTATTAATTTGTATATTTTTTTGATTTGTAACTTTAATATAGTACACGTAATAAAATTAAATGGTATACCTTTTTAGATTAAAGCTGTGAACTAAATATAAAAAAGAAGATATATCTGCATGCGATGGAAGTACTCCGTAACGACGTGAACGGTACACGCCTTGCATGAGAGACTGATAATTTGTTTATTTAAAAAATTGTTTAAATATTTAAATAATAGAAGTCAAAATAATATCATTCTTATGACTACTTAAAATTTAAATAGTTAAGATATGACATTCCAGCAGTTTGTTATTCGATAAAGAAATGTATCAATTCGATAACATTTACATAAAATACGTTATACGTATGGATTATACATGGGTGTTTACGCAATAATATTATGCAAATATAAACTTTTACGACTTTCATAAGAATCACAAGAGTTGTTTAATAGAACTATATGTCATACTCTAAATAACCATAAAATGGAAGTGTATGTCGGTGATTTCTACATAACTCATGGCCATGTTCATTTGACGTAGGTATGACAAAACTCAAACATCTAATAAAAGGAAAATGTTTGTTTTCTGTTTGTACCAAGCTTATTTACAGTAAAACTCACTGTTAGTGTTTCTAATAAGTTAAACACGTGTGGAACAGCGGGCAATGACTATGTAAATATGTATGTCAATTTTGCAATTAACAGTCTATATTCGAAAAGTTTAAGATGAAGGAAGTTTCACAATTTGTCAAACCTACCAAGTAGATGTAATATATGCGCAGTCTTTTTGCGTAAAATACGACCAGATTTAATTTATCCTTAGAATGCAGCTGTTGGCGACGCTCGGCGTGGCGTTCTGAATCCGGACATTAAGCTCATACAGCTTGTTTTGCTGAATGCAGAGTGGCAAACATTTGCAGCAAAAACGAGAAATTTAGCGTTCACGACGTTATGTGTGATTGTTCTCGACATTATGGGTAACACCCATAAAGAACAAGAAGAACTAAATTTCTTAGATTTTGAAGTCGCATGTAGGTCATTAGGAACAGAAGGAAATATCTAAATATTATTCAACTGAATGGAGATCCGTCAACACCCAATAACACGGTTGTGATCAGCGACCAAGCAAGCGTGTCTATCGGTCAGGCGCGCACGTAACGTATACGTGTGCGTACTGCGTACGTATGCGCCCACAGCGCGTCGCGTCCCCTCGTTTCCAGATCAATGCACAATCGCGAACATTGAGAAGATGCTATAGTATACTTTGAACTCACCAGATGTTATAAAAGCGTTCATGTTGAAATGTTTCTTTTGACAATGGTTTTTAAATTAAATCTACTCAAGAAATATCATCAAATCAAACCTTTGAGAATACCTCAAATAAAACTTTTTTTTCGAGCGCTATGGAACAGTATAGAAAAGGAAAGACTTATTTCGTATAAATCGTTTTTTATAATAAACAAATTTCCTCTCGACTGAAATATTTTAGTTAGATATTAGCTATTTGAGTAATCATTTATGACGTTATCGTATTGTACAGATTAACGCAATACGTGTAGATACTAGGTACTAGGTAGTGATAATTAAAGGATATACCTACATAAGTAAATAATGTAAATCCTTTATTTAAGTTAATTAAAAACTTATGCAAAATTATTATTTCAGGAGGAGGATACATTGAAGCAGTAAATCAGGGAGGCCCCTGACAGCATTAAAATGAACAAAACCACATACTTTTATAATACCAGAAGGATACGTCATTTTAATTATTTTTTATGTAATAGTTGATATGAGTTTCTTTTGTAGTAGTTAAGGACTCGTAACATAATGACAAATATCAGGTTTTACATTACATATTTAAAACATGTTTACTATCTTATTAATAAATGCTTTCAAGATTAATAATTTCAAGGCTAAAAAAATGTTAAACTAATCATTAAAAATTAAAAACAAACTCTGATAACGATAAGATAAGTTATCACTTATCTCCTTAAACACATTAGCTACGATACACGAGATTAAACCACAATAGAAAGAAATACACTACTTGATCTGAATCTTTATTCATTCGCTCTCAGCAACGACCGGTACAATAGGTCTATAGTTGGGTCTAAAAGGGAACAAAGGTCAATAAGGAATTTCAGAAAACTTATTCCCTAGGAATTTCAATAGGGAATAAAAGTTTCTTCATCACTTCTGAGTACAGAAAGGAATGTTTATTTGTCTATTCAGTTTGTTGTTAGGAGAAAACGTACGTAAACGTGCTTGTATGTATGAAATTGAAACTCAACTTTAAATGAAATACAAGTTTTGGACTAAAAATACTGTTTAATTAAAGTTAGGCAGCGGTAGCCCCGGGGAACGCGTTCCATTGCGCAACCGAGTGAGGCGGGTTTTAAATCCTGGCTCTCGCACTTCTGACACTTGACCAGCGTGGTGGACTATGGCCAAACCCTCTCCTTTTGAAGGGAGACCTAGTGGAACGTTAAAAAAGAGCTGAATACACGTGGGAATTATATTGGAAATAAACCAAAATGAGCTTCAAAATCCGAAGGTAGAACAAGCATAATATTATCTTATAAAGATTAATGTTATTTGGGCCACAATCAGAAGAAAACTCACCGTAACAAGATAGATAGGCCTATTGTCCATTATTACATTTGATTTGTTAGAACATTTCGCAATGCCCTCGACACGTCAGCGCTCTCCGCGCCGTACTTTATTTGAACGATAGACTTTTTTATCACGGCTTAGGGGAAATGATAATCCACCTTTTTATTGTACGGGCGAATTATCTTTACTATTCATACGGAATTTTGAAATCAATAAATAAATATTTTGGGACATTAACACACAGCACAATCTAGTTCCACGTTTCAGAAGGTACGAAGTCTGTGTAACTTTAAATACATACATATCTATACACATAATAAAATTGAAGTGTCTGTTTTTAATTTCAAATTAATAGCTTTCACTACATTCATATGAAAGTATATACAGTACTAACATCAAAAAATATATTTTTAAAATTTTTGTCTGTCTCTCTGTTTGTTCTGGTTAATCTCTGAAAGGACTGGACCGATTTTGATGGGACTTTCACTCGCAGATAGCTAATGTTATAAAAAGTAACTTAGGCTACTTCTATTTTAGAAATTTTCAAACAAATTATAACTACTGAAGAGTATATTTATTTCCATTGTACGATTACATGCCGTTATGTCAATTTTTAAGCAATGACCAAATACGACAGTTTACAACCGTACCCGCGCATGTTTTACCGAGTAGGTATAATTAGATACTCAAAACGTAATAAAGCAGCGATAATATTATATGATATGGATTATTAAATATTGTAAACATACGAACAGAGGAATTCGACATAACGCAAATTATACGAATTGTTTAAAAATTTCGGTTGTAAACTTTAACAATTTCGAGAGCAAAAGAACTTTCAATACGTGCGATAACAAAATTGCGGCTAGCAATTGAATTTTCTTTTTAATGGCTTTTAAGCGTGCCAGTTGAGCACTGTTTACTTTGTCAATGTCACGTAGGACACAGAAGAAATAATGAAGATTGATCGATAAAATACGATTACTGTACTCGATGTGACTTTTGGCACATTCTGGTAATGTATGTCTCACAGATGATCGGTATCACGATGTAACATACTTCAGTTGATTACCTAGATTCATCTCGCTTCGCTGCGTTCGTTCTTTTCAACGCGTCCGCCAAATAATGGCTATAGTGTACTCATATTTTTAATTCTTTAGGTAAAATTATTGCAACTTTTGTGGATACTATAATTTATTGACAATTAAACATAGCCCATACGTGTCTCTCTGATAATTCTGCTTGTGATACTTGAAAGAATTTTTATTTGTCCAGCATTTTTGTAATAAGAGTATAGATCAAGAGCTTACCTAAATAAATAACACTAAAAGTTAATTTATTTGAAGTTACTGTACACCACTGAAGGACGTATACAAACCTGCAGGTGCATAACAGTGCTTTGTATCAGCTGTTCGGATGAAGTACGCTCACTATTCTATTAGCTGGGATATTAAGGGTTCGTCTGCACGCGATCTCGAGAGCTGCGTCTGAAGTACTACTTTCAAGTAGAGGCATGATAATAAAACAAGAGTAATGACTGAGTTTATATTTTAAATCATCGCTTGCCAAGGTAGATCTTAGAATCGATATAAGCTTGGTGCCAGCCAGGTCAATAGTTTGGATGGGGTCAAATTTTCTTAGAGAAGTTCTCGAGTACTTTAAATTAAATATATCATAAACAACATGAAAAAATAGATTTTAAGTAAATTAAAACTAGCAAGCTGAGACTCTTTTGATTTAACGATTTTTGACGGAGGATTCTAATAAAAAAAGATGCATGTAGTTTTATTAAAGAAGTCTGAGTGGTCTGGTCTGGTGCTTATATCAAACATGAACCTGCTAATTAAAACGTTTTTATTCAACGATCCATAAAAGCGATATATTTTTTTAAGTTTCTACCTTTAACTACAATCAGGAAAACCTTTATTTAGCGGATGAAACAAGTCGCTCCAATTAATATCATAACCCTGCGACGTTCTCGTTTGTGAACGTCAGCCGGACGGAGATTTATGTATGTGTGTATGCACATAATTTATTTGAGTCCTATTCGGCTTAGGCTGAACGTGCTTATTGCGCTCTTCTGAAGATTACATTCCTGACTACCGATCGTAAAATGAGCTTTCTACATGTAATTGGTTAAAATGTTCACTCACATTCCTAGCTGAATTGGTTTGATTTAGCTAAAAACGACTGAAATATTTCCGGTAATATCTCTTGCTAATAATAATGAAGTAGAAATGGTCGATGGAGCTAAAATGTGCTAGAGTGGAGACCGCTTTAAGGCAAGCGTAATGTACGAAGCCCTACAGCATGATGAACAGATGATCTAATAAAGGTGGTGGACAGCGGATGGATGCGGGTTGCCAAGACCCGGACAGTTGGCGCTAATTGGAGGTAGCATTTATTCAGCGATAGGCTGATTGATTGAATATTGATATTTCTAGACCCACGAAAGGTGTCGTTGATCAACTATTTTCATGACCGTCATAATATATAATTTTATTTTCCAGAGATGATTAATAGCTATGACTGAATGAGATATTGATATACTACAAGCAAAACCGGCTGATATATACCATATAGCTACAAGCACGATGCTACTGCGATCGAGTGGCATCGTCGTAATAACAACTCGTATTATGCTAATCTACTCTGAAGCACAATATTGAACTTCGCTGAACATTCCGCTGGCACTATCAGTTAGAAGATTAAATCCAAGATATAAATTTCCCTAGAGGCTTAGCATTCCGTTTAAAATAATTATCTTCTTTGAACTTCTCTTTAATCGAGTTCAGTCTAAACTATGTTTAAATTGAAGTCTAGAATCGACCAAAGCAAATTGCGTATAAAATTTTAAACTAATATGGAAAGGTAAAACTGACGTTATCATTGTACTACGTAAGAAGAATAGCAGACGAAAAGTAATTAGTAATAAAAAATGACATTCTATCATATGAAAATAAAGAAAAAAACATTTATTCAGTATCATCGCAAATTACACCAAAGACCAAACACGTTAAGAGCCTCGATGTATTTCTATTAATCAAAACTATGGGAGGCATAATATTATTACACATATCGTGTATATCACTTATTTCTCTCTTATTGAACGAGCAGTTTTATTACGCATAAAATCTACATTAATTAAAAACATACTTGTAATTAAAAGAATTTTTATTAAATCTTATTTCAGATAACTCACGTATACGTTTTACATAGATAGATAAAATTTAGGTTTCTGTTAAAAGAAAACCTCATAAATGATAAATTTGAGGGTAATTCTAATTTATCATCTATAAGTTTTCTTTTAACAGAATTCATTGACAGATTAAATTGTAGTATTTTTAAAGGATTCATATTAGATCAGCTTTTAAAGATCTTATTTTTAGTACATATTTTTGTCGTGTACAATATACCTATTTATTTTATATTTTTTATCCTGTAAAGGTTATGACAAAAATATGATGTATAATTGTATATCAAAATTGTGTTATCGATTGATACTTGATAGAGATGTCGTCATTTTATCTAGTATGATAAAATTAAAATTACTTAGTGCCATTCAGGTGATCAGCGTAATAAATACATTAACGTATATGTAGAGCTTCCTTGTCTCAATATAAGCCTATCAAAACCCGGCGTTGCGGCGACTCGCATGCAGAGATGATTATGTCATGTAGCCATCTCTATTCCATAATCAGTTAATATATACTTACACTTGTATGTATATATGGACATCACTCACAGAGAGAATGCGGAATTGGTTTCTTCTAATAAAAAAATTAAATAGCTGTTTATCCAAAATTACAAATCTGGGAAAGTTCTAAGCCTGTCAATGTTTAAGAAATGCTTACACATTTAATTACATGGAGAAGGTTTTTCTGCCAATTATTTTACTTCAACTCTTCAATCACCATAAGACTGCAGCGCGACAATTTTTACCCAATACAACCGATATCCGTTACAATAGGTACACGTAGGAGTACGGAAAATTTTTGGCGATTTGTACCTACTTATTTAAAAAAAAAGTAAATGCAATTATATATTAAAAGCATAATTGTTATTTCGATCGGTCCCCAATATAGCACTAGATACCGATAGACGCGGCCATATTTCAGGAACATATTTTGCTAGTTTATTGAGATTTTACTACATAAATGGGTAATACATATTTTATCAGACTAATCGACCGTTTGGAATAAAAGGGTTCCATCCAACATTTTTCTATATTTTGATTTTTTAACTTAAAAATGTTTCATGTGACCATAACTTTGTTCTCTAAACCTTTGAACGTCATCTATTGACCCGTAATGGATTAGCTGCATAAAAAAGTTCTATTTGTGAAATTAATGATTCAAAAAGTTCCATCTGAATCATGAATGTTAAAATCCAGATGGAACCATCTTATTCCAAACGGTCGTAATGTCATGAGTGGGCCTACGTACTCGTAATACGTTTGGACTACGTGGCATTTAAAACGGGCAATTGCAAAAATGTCACGGTCACCGACGTAATTGACGTCCATTTGTAATTTGTTGTTATTTATCTATGTGATCTTTCATACTTGCACTACACACTTCAGTTAGTACTTTATAGTTTATACAGATGACTGATATTATGTTCACAAGGTCCGAAAAGATAGTTTCATTTAATATGTTCATTTTTAACGAGTAGGTATGTATAGCGTTCGTTAAGCGAAAAGTGAGTACGAGCATTACAGATCTCTTTATTTTATCGAACGAAATTATATACGAGTATAAGTATTAATAATTCATACTGTTGTTGTAAATGGTAAATTAATTAGATATTCCTTCTTCAATATTACATTCGAAATAACATGGAGTACAATTATAAGAATAAAGACAAATATTTTACAAAAGAAACAAATTAAATTACACAAATTTCTGTACGCCTTTCTATAGTACATTTGGATGTTACGCAATGATATAAATTAACGAAGGCTGTGTCGTTGTCCTTTCCAAAGCCGCTAACCGCTGAAACGCAATATTCAGTTGTCGCATATAATTACAGAACTAATTCACATCGTCCAAATAGCGTAACACCGATATTATGCAAGACAAGCCCCTACATTAGACAATTCCATATATTGGGTTAATATATATTTTTTTTCAATATTTTCTAGTAAAGAATGCTTAGCATTTAGCACATTTGTATTATCTTCAATGCTTTGTCATTAAGTTTGTAAACAGATGCTAACTGTAGATTGTTGACCAACTTTTTATTGTTTATGAATTTGTGTTACACGTGTGCGATGCAGTTTTGATGACAAAATATTTTAAAATCCTGCTTAGCATATATTAAACGCGAAAAATGATGATGTGCTTATTTCGAGTCTCTTGAATAGATTTACTTAGTGTTTTCATAGATATCGCAAGTAAAAAATTAACTCCAGGGTGTGTTCATCCCTTTTTAATTAAAAAGAAATTATAATATGTATTATAAAAACTTTCTAAAAGAGATAGGATTTAGGAACTTTGTAATATTTTCTTCACTTTTTCGCATTTTAATTTAAATATTTACATGCTTGTGTTACGGATACCAGATAGTTCATGTGTAGTATACACATATAAATTTTAAATACAAACATATTATAAATATAAATATTAAAACCATGACTGGAGTACAAACATTCGTGCTCAACAAATAATGTCCCCAGCGGGACTCGAATCCGCGACCGCTGGCGCAGAAAGTAGGGTCACTACCAACTGAGCCAAACGTGTTGTCAAAATTATAATTCTCCTCGCTTCATTTTATATCAACAAAATCGAAATTCTTACATAATATTAAATGCGAAAGTTTGTGCTCTTCCACGTAGTAACGGACCTTGTACTGCCGTGACTTCTTGTACTGAGGTAGCTAGTTTATTGAACGGAGACAGACTGGCTTTTTATCTAGATACATCAGACTCCCGTGGGAAATTACTACACAGCAATTTATAATATGTATGGTAATAAAACCGGGAACACTGCCAGTCTACATCCTCCCGACGAGATGACGACGGCATTTTCTTTTTTATAATATGTATATTATTAATTTTGAAGATTCTGGAATACAGTCTATTATTTATATACAGGAATCTATATATGTAGGTAACTAAGGGTGCTAGCGAATTTTAGGAACTACTACTAGTATCTAATTCATTAAAGCTGCGTATTAAAAAAGTATCCTTATATTTTTGAGGTGAAATTCTAATTCACCTTATGTATAATGTTTTATATTCTTTCATGTTAACTACGTATGAGTATTATAATGTATAGTTTAAAAAAATAGTTTTGATTAAGATGATTGAACGCCCTTTATGGTCACCGGACTCTCGATGTATTTAGTTCAAAACGTTCATATTACAAATCATGCCCATACGTAGGATGCATTTTTTCTAAAACAGTAGGCGCCTAACATTGACCGAGCGCTGGACGCGGCGCGGCGCGGGTACGCACCGCGAGCAAACATTCATAATATAATTACGTAATCCTGTAAAGAATCCCTCTTGTACGGTTTCTTACACTACACTATTCAGCAATATTTCACACCGATAGATACGCTACGAATTGTCAATGGGTCAGTCTGAAGCTACTGGTCTTGTTACTGCATGAACGAATCTTGTATTGAGTACCTAGCTTTCAACAACATTTTCAAGGGTTCAAGCATATTCATGCGTAATTTGTGAATTTATATATTAATAAATTTATTTTAAAACATTCAATGTATAGCTTATATTCCTCCTAATGTCATATTTTTTTAATATGCCCGAGAGTAATTTATTTAAAAAAGTTATAATAAGGTGACACATGTTTAAGACACAATACGATGAAATAATTAATTTATCCGAACATGTTACGATTACCAAGAGGCTCTATCATGTATCAAACTGGTGCGTCCAATAAAAGCTTAATTAAGATAAGTAATGACGGACGTAATGACACATGCGATGAGGATCGATCATCTTTATGATTGGAAATATTTGTTACATCTGAGTATATTATAGTGTGGGTGAAGCACGGTTATCTCCGTATGTCGATATTGCCCGTAATAAGTTCTACATATTATATTGTGTCGATTAAGGAGCGCTAATTTGTGAACTCTTATTAGACACGGTATAATTCGAGATACAGCTTCAAAGAGAGATGGGTTTTATGAAAGTAACAGTGGGTAAAAGTAGGGAAATAAAAATTAATTATGTTGTTTTAATAGATTCGATTGTTAATTTTTGAAACACAATCTTATTAATAAAAGTGTAAAGTAAAGACGCCTAGGAAGCCCAGCAGGCAACATGATAAGTATTTAATTATTACAATATTTTTATATGATAATTATATATTAAATTTCATTATACCACACTACTGCTTTAATTTTCAATATGGGTTCAAATTTCAGTCATCCATAGAATAATATTATTGTAAACGTTTGAAAATAAAATAATGTAAGCCAAGCGATATGTCAAGGAAAATAACATAGGATATTATTGAAAACACTGCTATCGGGCGGTGGCCGGTGAGTAACGTCCGGAGCCGGCGTCCACGACTCACGTCCTCCTCGACTGTACACTACATGTCATAACTTCATGTGATATTTCAACTGTACATAATACTTTTCCCACATTTCCATTCACGAGAATCTTGTTTAGACTACAAGTCCAAGTTTCTTGAAGTTAGAAACTAAAAGTTTCCAACTCCTTTGATTATGTAAACTAGTAAGCCACTAGTTAAACTAGTGGCTTGGCTGTTACTGTAGAAGTTGAATATCTATTTGTTACAGTAAAGGTATTAAGAAAATATCTTTAGCATACGAGAATTTAATACATATTGGTTTTGTATTTCAATATTTTTTGAGAGATTGCAGTATATCCTTAAATATTTTCGTACATTTTTAAACAATAAAGGGTAAAAAGGATTAGAGAGCTTTTCTTGAGCTTTTGAATTTTTAATAAAAACAAAAAAATATCAAATTTAGTCCATCCTCCAGAAATCATGATTGCTGTAAAGCATTCGAAACGTCGGGAAGCAAAAATCAAAGTAAATCGGCGAAAAAATATGAAAAGATAGTTTTATTAAAAAAGTATCGTAATCATAATGACCTTCTAGACCTACACTTCACGAAAAACGGAGTAAATTAAGAATTATAATGCTTTTCTTTGTTCGAGACGCTATATCTTGAAATGCGCGTGAAGCCGGTTTTTATCGAATTTATTGGTTTGACTCAATTATACACATTGACCTTCAAGAGCACTAAGCTGAGTAAATAAAGTGACAGTGAGGAAATCGCAAGGTCGAGTAGCATGCAGATAAGTTAAAGAGTTCCTTGTTTTTGGACTCTGTTCAGTGAGATGACGCAAAGTCGTAGATCTGAGTATAAAATTACAAGTCGCAATGTACTCTTTTGACTCTTTACTCTTATGTTTATTTTCAAAAATATTGTCTACGTGATATTTCAAATGTTGTATTTTTTAACCATTTTAATATAAACATGTACAACGTATATTCAACGAGTGTAATTAAAAACTATATTATAGAATGCACATGTTGATTTGTGTTTTTATGTTCTTTTCTTACACATAATATATGGTATGCATAATTTGCAAAAAAGAAAATATTGTTATAAAACCCATAGATACGGCATAACAATTTACATTTTTTATCCTTTCTGCTCTCAGAAAGCTCTTAGGAGTAGCGTACATGAAAAAACTACACAAGTGAAGCTGCAGGCTAGTGATAGTATAGTTATAAATACATAAAACAATAATAAAATACAATTGGAAGAGCACACTAATGCAAGCTGCGTGGGAGGACTTGCAAATATGTACGATAATGTAATAATAATATTTGATATAGTATTTACAATATAAATCAGTGACAAAAAATAAGCAATCATTATATAACCGAGAACAATACATTAGGTTACTTAAATATAATACGTAAGGAAAAACAATGTAAAGTTATTATGGACTGATTTTGCGTATTGCAAACATAAATCGTAGGTAAAAATTACAATTATGTTATTAACATTATGTACGTCTTCGTAATTATAAGGATATTCTTTATTAGCGTTATTTTTGTCCCTTCGCGTCCGCCTTTTACGAAATTCCGTCAAATGGTTGATGGGTAGAAGTAACAAAAAAGCTCACTCTTTCACAAAATTTTACTTTTATAATATTTGTGTTGGTTGGTTGTTTAATTATAACCAGAAGAACCAAAGAATTATATTAAGTGACTTTAATATGCAATAACTTTAATATGTAAAGAATTAATACAAGTAAGGATGAATAAGTCGTGATTTATATTTCAAAACTTCTTCACACAAAGCTGGCCATTTACTAATAATATGTGCACAGTACACTTCATAGGGCTTCATAATTCGAACAGGAAATTAAATGTTGGCAACGCGACGCGACGCGACGTGACTCACCGCTGGAACAGTTGTCCGCGAACTCTGTTTTGCACTATATTTATTTAGGCAGATGTTTGCTGATCGGTTTATTTTTGCTGACTTTATATGAATGAAGAGGACATGTAAAGATTGTGAGTAACGTTGAAATAAATTTGTTCGAAATGTCCGACTAGTAAGTGTGGTAGGTGATGGGCTAAAACATAGTTCGTATAAAACAACGGCATTCATATTTTCCTGTTTTGGTCATTTATTTACAAACTATAACTTGAATCACTACATAGTATAAAACGAAGTGCTTCCCGCTGTCTATCTGTCCCTATGTATGCTTAGATCTTTAAAACTACGCACGTTTTTTTAATAGATAGAATGATTCAAAGGAAGGTTTATATGTATAATACATGCATAATATATGTAGTAGAGAAACACTAATGGCAAAGCATGGTTTTATAAAAAGCATGGTTTTATATATATATAATAAAAAGATACACTGTCTATAAATTGCCAAATCAGATCACCATTTAAAAAGAAGAGTTGTGATAAACATGGACAGTCGGCCAAATTCTCATTATATTATTCTTAACCGTTCTAATAAAACCATGGCTGCAAGTTCCTGCGTCGGACAGTTCACAATTCCCGAAGAAGCGTTACTTATTTCAGTAATAAATAACCGAGTATACTCGTATATTTCAGGCCGGGGTTTTACTTTGACCTAGCTCCTGTCAAGTACATATAACAAATGTAGGTGCATCTTATTATAGAAGAGACGATTTGTTGTCGAATGTCGGCTGACCATTTCTGTATGTTGTTTAACGTCCTACTTTTTCATTTCTTTAGCCTAGTGCGCGTTGACAGACTTCGCATATCTTGTCAAGTAGTTTTGTATGTGGAAAATAATATATTAGCATGAAAATATGAGAGATTTTCATGGCTTTTCAGGTGAGCATGTTACAACTGCTGCCACTGCTGCATAAATTCGAACACATTTACATTTCTCGTTTTACATTTTAATTGCATAGTGCATACAGTGTTTATGGAAACTTGAAAATGATTTAAGGCAGCAATAGCACTTCGTATGAGAAATGACGTATGACATAATGATAGTGTTCCGTGAGCTACGACCTTACGTACTTGCTTTGTGTAACTAGTGATGCTCTTTTGCGGAATTATGGTTTATGAATATTCTAAAGGTTTGTGTTTTTATTTATGACGGATTACTGCAAAAAAAAAAAAACAATGTGTCGTAAACATTAGTGTACATAATATCTTTTAAGTTAAGCAAATAATATTTGTACATTATGCGTTCTATCATTGATCCCATTGTGATGAAACTCTGTTGGGTAATTCTGTACGGTCTACGTCTAGACAAGGGTAAAACATTTTTTCTTTGACGTTTGTATTTTACGCGTTCTAGCATTCAAGCTTAGGGACGCACCCGAGCGAAACGAGAGTATGTCACTAGTGAGATAACTGGTGGTTAATGTTGATACTTTGATAAAATTGTTGCAATTAATTCTATTAATGGTAGAAACTCATTTATTTTTTTATTTTATTAACATTTAACAACTAAATAAATACCTTTTCTATATGTTTATAAATAAAATTGAAATGTCTGTTTTTAATTACAAATTAACAGCTTTTTACTAAATGCATATGAAAGTATATAGGTACGTTACTTACATAAAAAATCCAATTTTAAAATTTTTGTCTGTCTTTCTGTTTGTTCCGGCTAATCTCTAAAACTGCTGGACCAATTTTAACGGGATTTCCACACGCAGAAAGCTTATGTTATAAGGAGTAACTTAGGCTACTTTTACTTTAGAAATTTTATTTATTTTACTTACGGGATACATTTTTGTGCAAAAACTTTAAATTTGGCAGCGAGCATCTAGGGGCGAACCCGGGCGAATCTCAAGTTCTAAAATATAGCATTAGATTAACAACCTATAAATCTGAATCAAATCAATACAAGGATAATAAACAGTAAGACGATCACATGATCGAGTTATAAAGAGTTCAGGAGCAAGCGCTCGCAACATTCGAGCGGCGCGGAAATCAGAGCGGAACCGGCCGCATCAGTGACACCAGCCTCTACGCCCATCCGTACGCCCGCGCCGCGCCGGTGAGTGTGCACCGCGACCAGTCTGTGCACACACTAACTCTACCACTAACATTTATATTATATAAATCAATTCATCTAATCAAAAATTTATTATACTGAATCAAACATTTTAATCTGTTGAAGAGTTTCTTGCCGATAGAAAAGTGTGGAAATAGAATATAACCTTAATGGTTATGACTATGCATTGACTTGAATATTCGGGCTTGTATTTATTCTAAAAATATGTAAAAAGAGCAACTGCTAATTTTTTCGCCGGTTTTTTTAAGCGGAACTGCTTTCCGAGCTGGTGGTAGCCTCTGAAGTAATAGCACTTATTCTCTTACAATTGCATTGAAGATTCAATAGTACATTGTCTACGTCTATTCGAATAAAGTTGAATATAATCATATATTCACGTAGACTGTACTTTAACTTTTGTTATCATACTACTCTTGGGTGTTGTCAGTGTTGTAGAATATTAAAACAATATTCTATTGACAATTTAGTTCCATCGAGCTCATTTGATTATTGAACTAGAAGGGGGATAGGCGGAACACACCTATCTGGTAACCCTCTTGATTTGGGTACATTCAGTTTATGTACTACATAGTTTGTTTTGACGACTACAATACATTATTCATTATGACATTCACAAGGGATCGACGAACGAACCAAGAAATGGACACATTGGTTTCTATTACTAGTCATATTTACATATATTCGTCGAAACAAAAGGGTTGTGGCATCCCAGAGCACTATTCATAAAATAAATTACGGATCTCTCCTATCGGGAGTAAAATTTTTGTGATTATTATCAGTTTTATATTCATGAGAGAGCTAAAACCTTTTTTATTTGTATGAAAATTAACATATTATATGACGTCATAAACTTTATAAAAAATACCTTACTACATAGCACACTATAGGTACTTTTATAATAATTAATATACTAGTAGCTTTCACTCGCTTCGCTCGGGTTCGCTCTAGGTACGTTTAGACGTTTAACATGGAATAAAAACTATAGATATGTATGTACATATCTAGCAATCCTTACTTAAGAAAGATACCCCGATTATTATATTCTCCCCCTTTTCACCCCCTTAAGGAACAACTTTCGGGCCAAAACCTATCTATCTCTATGAGTCTCAAATTATTTTCATACATTTTATCTGAATCCGTTCAGCGATTTTATAGGTTCTATTCTTTTTTATATAAGTATAGATTATCACGTTACCTACCCTCACTCGGCAACACCGATCTCTATGCAGACATCTAATGTATGTAGCTAAGTAAAAAAATAGTAAGGTCTTTATTAAGAATTTAACGAGACAAGTTATACACGTACGTAGGCGGTCTCACGCTGGGGGTTTCAATATGGGATTAAACGTAATTCATTAGCTCGCTTTAGCCAGTAATCGAGTCACACGAAGCTGACGGAGCCCGGTAATTGCTTTGCGCGACATTATTATTACTACGTCAACATACACGTACAATACGAGTAGTATCTATACGTTTAGTCATCGGGGTCAGAGTTGTGCTGAGTATTTTATAGTAAAATCTGTTTTTTGTAGCGACTTACCTACGTCGATAAATGGTATCTAGAATTCTAAAATAATATATTCAGCCCTTTAATATCCCACTGCTGGGCACGGGCCTCCTTTAAAGAGGCATCAGGCTATATCTAATGACTCGTTGTCGGACTTCACATGTCTTTCGAAGTTTACAAGGTTCTCTCAAATATGCAGGTTTCCTCACAATGTTTACACTGTATACAGGAGCGAGACTGGATTGGAATCCATAATACAATTGAGGTACAATGTCAAGTCAAGATGTAAAGTTCAAACTATTGTAAATGATTAAAATTACCAACCATTGTTATTCAAACAAAATGTACTACATAAGAAATATTTTGCATTCGACATGACGAAGAAAATCATAATATTTACATTACTGTTAGCGGTGTACGTGTGTGCAGTTATCAAATACGTGTGTTATCAGTAAGGACTGAGGAGATAGGCAAAGTGGGTCTATATCTAGCATAGTGTTATCCACCAAATGTCATTCGACTAGTGTTATAGCGGCGAATAAGTTATCACGGGATTAACGTTATTAATGGTTTAATTTACATTATTATAGTATCCGCCATCATTATTAATCATAAGTTTTTACACAGATGTATTATCGTATATGGGGACTAGCGACTCACCCTCGTTCGTGTGCATCTCTAGGCACAGTTTTATGTTTAGTATAGATTTCTAAGAGACGAGATATTATCTCGCAGTAAAAAAATATTTTATATGTTGACCTGGATAAACAGATATCGTCAAACCAAAACAAATCTGTCCACTAGTTTTCTTGTGATGCGTTCCCAGTCAGATACAAATTTAAAAAACTGTAGATTTGGAATCTGTATTAGGTGCGTATTGGTATTCGGGGCATCCACCCTAATTAGTCAAATAGTTGCAAGTATTTTTGAGTTTTAGCGAGGCTAACGAACGGAAATTGTTTTTAAAAATATAAGTTTTATTTTTCTCCAATTTCAAAAATATCGCGGATCTCGACATTTTCGCTAGTGATGAACCAATTCTCATAATTCTTTACTGATATCCCATAAAAAGATCTTCACTCCTTTACATTATAATTCAAGTAATTTTACAGTCGCAGTGACTAAATTTTTAAGTGCAACTTTATCATATTAATAAGATATGAACAAGCCAATTTAGACTGCTAGTTCTAGATGTTTATCGACAGCTCCTGGGTTACATTAGTGCACCAGTAACCAGTAGATATGAAGTGAACACCACTATCTATGAAGGGTAATCAATTCGATAACATTTTTATTCTTATCATTAGGTGGGAGATAATTTGCGATAATACACTATTGGCGAAATATCACTACATAAATATCTACTTATCCGTTTACATGTTTCATACTTATAATTTTGGAGTTATATTTTGCGAATCAAGTTACAAGAACACTTAAATTTTAATCTACCTGTATAAGAACCAATTCAACTCGCTAAGATAAAATGTGATACGAGGATCGATTACGATCGATTTACAATACGTACCTAATATATAAATTACATGACTGACAAATTTATAAAGGGTTACCGTAATTGCTTAATTTAAACAAACAAATTCGTCGTACAAATCACAATTTTCGATACCGATAGTCCCGACCAATATGTAAAATATTTTAAAAAGAAGACATCTTAACCGCCTTTCATAATTATACATAACTTTCCTTTCTTAATTTACGTAATAAATTTTGATAGCGACTGTTCGTCGGAGGCGCAGGCGCGCTGGCGACTGGCGAGAGGCACATTGGTTTTTTCGAAATGCTAACAAACAGTGGCCTTTACATATAAAAAGGTTAGCATGGACCCTTTTATTGACCGATTTCAATATTAATGTGACTTCTACGTAATAATGATTTATTTCGTGTATATTTGTATATCTTTTGTGTACGTTACACGATACCTTTTCCAATAGAGAATCATTTTTTTTTCTATTTTAAGAGGTTCATTATACATTACTTTTAAGTTTCAATATAAAACTTCCGAAAAAAACTTGCCAGTTAATTTACAAAACTAACTCATACTATTTACTTCAAGTTCAATAGTAATTAATATGCAACGTGTAAATTATATTTGAATTAATTAATAATTTATTAGAACAATTTCTCTACGTGCCGAGCTTACTATACCCAAACGGTGAAACAAAACCGCAGTCTTCGGCGTCTAACATTTATAAAGGCTGGTCAGCCGACGCATTCCACGAAAGGTGACTTGTCGCATGCTTTGTCACTGACTGTTCGGCTCTTGGGAAACCGTTGCCAATGCAATTCTAACTTTCCTAAATATTCCCCCGGGCAGATATTGTTTATTCATTAGGCAACCTATTTACGACATACTCGTATTTATGCTATTATGTCTTATACAATGCAGTTACGTTTCACTGCTTTATGCTTTTCCTTAGGCCAATACTTGGGTGTACAACCTGATCTGAATCTCACTGTAGGCTTGATATGATAACAAAAATGCATTATCAAACATTTTTATCTGAAAAAGGTACACCGACTAACTTTAAAAACGCAATGGTTCATTTAATTAATTTACTTAAAACATATTATGAAAATCGCTTCAAGAAATCTAAGATAATGCGTATAATGCACACGTAAAATCAACCGTATTAGGTTATATTCTTTTTAAATCAGTTAAAAGTTCACCTATAGAAAGTGGAAGTAACCAGTAAGTAATAAAAAGCTTTTGCAGAGCTTCGGACCTTGGCTAGTCTTAAATTGCAAGGGCACGGTACAAAGTCACGGGCAACGTTTAATTTAATATATTTATAAAACCTGTCCAGACCGATCGATTACTGAACAATCTTAAATGAAACCGGTTATACTATCAAGGCATTATGATAAAAATTAACGATTTGCTTCTTCATTCCGTCTTGGTAACGAGACATTCGATTTAGGTAGTTTAGCCGGGTTAGAGAGACAATGTATACCCACGTATGACCATGTATTTTTTGATATTCGTAACATATAGCGCATCGTTGGAAGATAGGCTTTAGATCCTAGTGGAGTGGAGTTACCGGCAGAGTTATAAATGTATTGAGTATTTTTGCTACCAAGTTTACTTTTAATATTTTAATATCCTTTACTTGAGATTGATTCCCATAAAAAGTTTCACAATTTTCACCTCCTTAAAGAAGTAATCCGGGAGACTTCCGGGATAAAACTCTTTTGTCCTTCCCGGGTTCTCAAATAAAAATAAATACATAGTATAACAATATTGTATACATTGAGATAATTGTACATTTTCGCGTTTCGATAGGTCTATACTGATTGCTTTAAATTGTTAAGTGTTTTCAAATGAAAGTAAGTATTTTTTTATGCGATTTTCTTGTATTTTAACTTAGCGCTATAACTCTATAATTATTTCTTATCTTAAAAATTTTTCTTACTACGATATAAAGGATTTTTAACTTGTAGAGAACTAACGAGATTAAGATAATTTTTGCAAGATGATTTCTAAGCTGGCACTTTTTATTTGTAAACAAGTAATCTCAGTCACATGTAACACCAGTCTCCGCCTACGTGCAAAGATATTACGCAATCGATCAGATAAGAAAGAAAATAAATTAAATTTGCATAAGCCAGACTCCACTGCGCTAAGCCGTATGCAAACATATATGAATGTAGTTTCAAATTATCTTTAATAAAAAATATTGAAAATTAAATTATTTATGTATAGATCAAGTTAATCCAATTAAAAAAAATATAGAATTTATTTATTTCCGGTTTATATCTCTCATTGAGTCACGCTCATAGCTCATCATTTTGGAGCCGCGACGTGGACAGTGGAACTGAGCAATGATTAAACATTCTCCTGAAGTTTATAACCTAACATTGCATTTATTTGATTTTATCATTTCCTTACATTTAAACTGTAAGGTATCTTAAATTTGGGAACCAAAAATTGAAACACGTCTGCGAAAATAGTTTTATTTCTGTGGTCATTATAATGCTCCTTGGAATGAGGAGTTTATGTAATTATACATTTGAACAATTTGATTCATTTACTTTATGCATTCTTGATATCATAATACGCGATCGTACTTTAGAATTTTGTCATAATCTAGCTAACACTAAACGACATGTGACGAGAGAACAGCAGCGGAAGTAAACTATTACTAAACATATAAAAAAACAATAAGGAAATAGAAAGTTATATACCTATATTTAAATAATCAAAGAAAGTATCAAACGAGACTCATGAGGCGCCGACACACGAGCGCCACATATGGCGTCGAATAATTCGATTTCACTGATCGAACTGACGTACAAAAACAGACGGTTGATGCAACCGGTTGGTTAGATTTGTCTTGGTAATAATTATGTAAAACTCTCACTCACTGGGAGCATGGTTTTTTGGCCATTGTTGGCAGTTCACATGCTAGAAAGTAATCGCGGGTGTTTGCATAGCTTCCGCGCGTGTGCGGAATACGACGCGCGACGGGACGACGCGACGCGACGTATTCATT
This sequence comes from Boloria euphrosyne, assembly GCA_951802675.2. NCBI lineage: Eukaryota > Metazoa > Arthropoda > Insecta > Lepidoptera > Nymphalidae > Boloria > Boloria euphrosyne. Next base: position 15,784,257 of record OX637871.1, read on the forward strand.
CAAGAAACGTTTTGCACGTGACATTTATTTACTATCAATGCTCTCTATTGTGACCGCCATGGGCAAGACGTGCTTCTATATTACCGATAGATAATAGTTATCGAGATCGATATTGCTACTTTTATTTATTTACGCAAGTTCTTGCACGCTTATTTGTGTGTTATTGCTTCCGGTTTAGGGCTCATACATGTTAGACTGTTTACAAAATCAACTCAAGTGTTCAAGCAAAAGAATAAAAACTATTATCTACATAAATGTTGTCCGAATTACTATAAAAGTGTGTAACATTTTATATATTTGAAAATTTTATAGACGTGTACCTAACTGAAAATTCCTCATGGCGACTACCACCGTCCACCACTATATTATAGCGTTGTCGCCCAAATAACACAGGTATATAGCCGAATTCAATTCAATGTCAACTAATGCTTAAAGGTAGAAAATCATTCTGCAGAAAATAAGAACGAGGCATGTTAAATAAAAGCTAGAAGAAAAATCAGAACTCCAGAGTGTTTATATTAAATCAAATAGTAAAATAGCTAATTACGTTGGTCACATTTCTCACGTGGCGCTTAATTGAAAAATTTCTTATTTTACTAGGTCAGCTGTTACATTAAGATCAACAGTTAGAGCTGACGAAACAAAAAAATATTTTAGCGTTGAACACACTCGAGACGCATGAAGTGATTAGTGACTAGTGCTGCGAGCAGCGTTGATACCATTAATAACATATTTACTTAGGCGTAACACTCTATGCTTGACTATCGATGATGTTTTGTCTTTAATTTAAAAACATAATCTTTATGCCTATCATATTAGCTGTACGAAGCTAAAGTACGTTTTAAGATGACTTCTACTGATGAATAGACCATTCGAGTGAGATTAACATACATAGTATGTATGTATTAGATACAGAAATAAAAGGAGTCCCCATGGCTTTTCAAATTACAAAAAAACTACAAAATGCTTGTAGTGAGGATAGTTATGAGGTTTTATGTACATAAGGTAGTTTTAAACGTTGTCATTGAGTTTAAAATGAAGCCGAACTCTGTATTTTTCTAATCTCGGCGTTAATAATGAAAAAAATTAAGGTCGCAGTGAGATTAATCATCTTCTTAGCATATTTAACACATCCGCATTTTTAGAGACAAAGAAACGTACGATTGTGGAGGTATTTTCATTTCATTCAGTTATTCTTGTGGTTCCCAAAATAAATTAAACATTGGACACCATGAATCATATATTTCTACAATAGACGACATGACTTGCGTGATAAAGCAAGCAATTGTCCAATATAACGTAGTAAATACTATAAAAATGACTAACATTATATAGAATAATATATTAATTTTATAATAATATAAGCCAGCGGAATATAAAGAGTGATAAACCTAAACAAAAGCCGTTAGTTTAGATCAGGCGCATGTTAACTCATTTAGTACTCGCTAACGGTTTTCTGCCGTGAAACGACATTTGAAGCATTCACTGCCTAATGGCGAAGTAGGTGCGAATTTACTTAATTAGATGTGCCAATGACCCAAATCCATTGATACAATTAGTTAACTCTGATCTGACCGCGTTAACTGAGGTTAGCGTGCATTGCTTTCTTTTAGCAGTAACCTTACTTTAACACTAAAAGTACTTTTTAAACGATAATTGCGATAACTCTGCGTCATATTATATTGAGCATATTATATGACCAACCTTTAATGCTGTATTTTAGGTTCGACCAAGAATTTATACTAGAACTAGACAAAATATACCAGAAACTTCTTTAAAGCCAAAAAGTATGTGAATTATGTTAGTAAAAGGCAAGATCAAAGTATATCTAATTAAAATGTAACTGTTAACCATGTAGTACTGTAAATTGTTTCGTTATTTCAAAAAATAGCCATTAGGTAAATGAAAACTATTGAATTTTAAATAAATCATTAACAAAACTTATAGTGTTAAATAATTAATGTTTTATATTGAACGATGAAAACGTAATATTCCATTAGTAAATAGGTCAATTACGATTACATATGAATAAGTTCGTTGTAAATGCGGATATGAGTGAGTCGCTTGCACGTAAAAATCCATAACCGTGTTAGTTTAACTGATCAGCCGCCAACCCCTGGTGATTCACTCGTTATATCAAGCACTTATACACAAGTGTTGTATAAAACTGAAAGGGGGCTATGTTTATATTCGTTATTTAAAGTGTTCGTTGGGGGACGTGAGGAATGGAGAAGTCATTGGAATATATTTAAATTTTAAATTCTTTTTGCGTTTTTTATAGAATAGATCTTATAAAAATGTCTACGAATATAACTGTACTAACTTTTAACTACCTATTGCTAGTCAAAACAGGACACACACTCATTGTACAGCGGTGTTTAGATCACTCAGTTTAATTGATATATTGCCTTGAACCGACACTGAGTATTGGCCGTTCAAGTGGTAATTATTGCCGTAATAATGAACGTTCTCTGAGCTATTAATCTTTTGCATACATCGATGATATGGCAATACTTCAAATGCTTTCAGCTGAATCACGTGCAAAATGAGACGCGAAATCAATACTTTGATCTATTGGTCTACTTTTTATAGGCTATAGATATAGACTTAGGGCGAATGAAATTTAGTGTCAGTACCTTGAACCTGGTAGAATGTACCTGTACTAAATATGCATTTCTATGCATTTAAAATAAAGCTTCTTGTTCATTTACTTGTCAAAATTTTGTACTTGAATATCTTTAACACAGATGAGGGTTAGAACCCGTCTCAGGAAACCAGATTTACGAGGTCGTGTAAAAAATGACAAAGAAAGTGACGCGGCTGATCTCGAACGCACCTGTCGTCCTCTGTTAGTTACTATTCTATTCAAATTTTATCATATTTTATCAATCTAAAATATCATTTTCATTACATAATCCTCCAATACATGTTAATTAAGAGAAAACTTAATAATATTACAAGACATTAACATCATTCTGTTTCTTTAGATATATATTATGTTATTTATAACGAATGATAACGTTGAGAGATGTTGATATGATTTACATTATATTTGAAAAATGACATCTCTTGCAACTTCGAACTCGTTACATTACAGAAACAGTATGGGCATTGTGGCTCAAAACGCGTAAATGTTATTTTTATATTCTTAAAAGTAATAAAAATCTTGGCAGGCTTCAATAACAATGCTTGACTGATGCGCACATTTGTTTACGCAATATGAATAAAATTAGAAATAACTGGTAATATAATGACAACAAGTCGTGAAAGTTTTTTGACGCCACAGTCTTGAGAACCGGTTATATTCATAGTTAGCTTCAACGTCAAGTTCAAAGACAGTTTGTAGCGATGCTCGTAATTATTTAGCAATCAAGCGTGGTGTTGCGGTTCACTGAAGAATTTGTTGGGAGGTTGCACGGTTGCTGGGCACTAATTATTTTTTAAACAAGATTGATTTTAAAATCAAAGGTACTCTTATATTATAAATGTTGTTTAAAAAATGTTTTATGCAAAATATCCCATCAAGTAATTACGAAAACCAGTTATTTTGAAAAAAATGTGCAAGAACATGTTTCAAATTTCACTTTCGATGCATTAAAAACCTATCGAGCGCCTTTTACATCGAATATAATTAATGAATATTAAAGTGCACAGCTACACGTGTGGCTTAAGTCATATTACAAGAGGTTTCGATCCTTGCATAATATGTAGTAACGTGTTTTCGGATATCGTTGTCTCGTTGCCATTCAAGGCAGGGGCACTTTCCTCGCGATCACAGAAACCGAGAGTGGCATCGATTCGACCATCGCCATAACGCGAGTGTACGCATCACAACGGTTTCACCGCCCGCCGTCCATGGGCCACACTTTCACCGTTTGAAGAAAATGTTTGCATATTTTATTGCGCAACCCATTATTTATTGATTTAACGATTCGCCGCCGCAGAGAACTGGCATCAGAAAGCAAACTGACAAACAAAATGATCCGTAAAATGGATGGAAGCCGAGCGTGGCTTATTGTTTCAGGTATCTCTCGAGCGAATGCGGTCAGATGCGAGCTGACCTGACCGAGTATCGGGAGGCGAAGCGCGACTCCGCGGACGCGGGACATTCCGACGATTCGTTGCGCAATTCTTAGCCGTTTTTGCATATTGTTTTGTGGCGAATGATAAATTGGCGTATATTGTTATATCTAGAGCACGTACATTTTAAGTAATTTGTCATTTTTTATCATTAAACGGTTATTTTGAATAGAATTTTAGATATTTAAATGAATTATTTATATATTTAATAAATAGCATATAAATAAATGCTTTAATACTTTATAGCAAGTTATTGTAACTCGGAAAATCTTAAAAGCACTCACCTTAAACCTATTCCGCCTGTTGGCGCGCAGCACGATGCCGTCGTTCTCGATGTAGTCGGGCACCTCCTTGCGGTTGGAGAAGTTGAACACGACGGAGGTGGCGGCGGGCGCGGGCGCGCGGCGCCGCGCCGGCCCCGGGCTGGGGCTGTCCGCGCCGCCCGCGCCGCCCGCCGGGCTCCGAGCCCACGGAGCCACGCCACTCTTTAATTCACTGTCTTTCTTCTCTTTAACTACTGGACTCTTCTTATCTTCTGCACCGGTCCAGGCGCGTTCTATTCCCGCCGCACCGATACGCGAGAAAGATCCCTTCGGCTTCGTGTCAGACGACTTCGGCGGAGTCGAGTGACCGTTCATCAATTTGGGTGCCGGAGTCTTCGGAGTCTCTATCGGTTCAGGCTTCGCTTCAGGTTCGGGGGTCACTTCGCGTGTCACCGCAGGCGTCGCGTTACCATTCGTTTGGGGAATCACAGGACACTCCTCGGGCGATCGTAGCATCGGTTCCACTACGGCGGAGGGAGGGTCCTTCTTGCTCGGAGTTTCATCGTATGGTAAGGGAGACACGATTCTTTGCGGTTCCTCCATTTTTTCGTCAGTTTCGTCCACGTTGGGCGTCGGGGAGGACATGGATCTGTCGAGCGCCTGCGCCGGCATCGGGCGGATGACGCCGACCCGGCGCGGGGACGCGGACAGTCGCGAGCGACCCAGCAGTACCGGGTTGGTGGCGGCCAGCGGTGGCAGGTGGGAGCCGTGCTTGGGTGCGTCGAACGAGTAGCGCACCGTGGAGCCCGCGCGTGCTATACCTTCTAGCGCAGCCCGGGACACCGTCTTGGTTTCACACGCAACAGACACTCCGGCGCCCTCGGGCTCGTCGATGGCCGACAGGTCCGCGGCGGCCGGGCTCGGCGAGCGGCCGCGCGGCTCCGGCGTGGAGCTCCGCGGCAGCGCCTCCAGGCCGCGCAGCACAGCGGACACGCGCGCGGCGGGCGCGGTGCGGCGCGGTGGCGCGGACTCGAATTTCCGTAACGTGGAGCGGACCACATCGGCGGGAGGACGTTCGGTCTCGCGCAGCAGGGGCGTGGGGCGGCGCGGCGGGCGCGCAGTGCGCGGCAGCGGCGGCGGCGGCGAGGGCGGCGGCGGCGGCGGCTGTGGAGGCGGCTGCATGGGCACGTGAGGGGGATCATCTCGCGAGTCGAGACGACTGAGAGCATCCACGGAACGAGCTCGCTTCACGGAATCGCGACGAGGCTGAGACGTAGAGAGAGCACAATAGGATGGCGCGGCGAGAGACACGGGGCGCGCGGGTCGGGAATGCGGTCTGGGGGCGGGCGGGGGCCGCTCGTCCAGCAGATGTTCCAGGGACGCGGCGCGGCGCAGGACCGAGGGCCTGCGTCTAGGGGCTTCGCGTAGCGCTAAGCTCAAGTATCGAGATTTTAGCCGCTTGACAATGCCGGGCCCGTAGCGCAGCTCCTCGTCGTCGTCGGCGGGCGGCGGCGGCGGCGGCGGCGCGGGCGGCGCGGGGGCCAGCGGCGGCCGCGCCCGCGCCGCGCGGCGCTGCAGCAGCTCGCGTTTCCATTGTGGTAGGGCGCCGTTCGACATGCCTGCGACAATCAAGTCTAATTTAACATTTTTACGGTCAACAGAACCTCTTTATTTACGGTCAACAGAACTCTTTATATGGTTTATTCGTAACAAATAAAAACAAAATGTATAAGTATAGTACAATAATTGATAATTTGAAGATTTTCACACTTAAATTTTAATAAAGTTTAAACATCAGGTAAATAATGTAAACAGAGAAAAAAAGTCCTAAAAGACAAAAAACTTAACTTTTAAAACCTGCTTTTACCAGAGATTTGTTTAAAATAAGTATTCTTTAATAATATACAACTTTGTGTGCATTACACATTATTGCTTTAACTACGAAAGTATCGATAAATAAATAAATAATTTTAGTGTTGTAACTCAGCTGTAGACAGGTAATAGGAAGTAGTTAAACAAAAAGTACTAAAATCAGTGCACTATCATTTAAATAGTTACAGAAAAAACAAAGAAACACTTTGTTCATATTTTAAATCTTACATAAATAGCTTCCTGTTTATTGCTGTTTTAAAAGACATTTACTTTGGTTCTTTTGTAAATTTGAGTTACTTTTATCTTAGAAAATCTATCTCACATCTCAAATTTATGAATTTTCATTTCAATTTCAAATATTGCAAATAAAATATCACTAATTCTTTTGATTTCATATCATAACTTGTATGACGTAAAGTAAGTTGAGAATACATATTACATCAAAATATTTTTATCTGTAAAAGAAAAAACAAGTAATACTATTTCTGTCTATTTCCTTTTAGTGCAACAAAAAAGCCATAAATATAATAAATAACTGCATAATAACTGACTTACCAAAGTCCTGAGAGGACTCGAGAATGGTTTCCACCATCATCTTGAGGGCAGCCCGGCAGTAAGCAACTGATCAAAACAATTGCAAACAAAATTAACATGTTAAGCTTTGTTCTACAAAAAAAACTTAAGCAAAATATAAAACAGAATTACAAATCATATTGCATTGTATTTTTTGATGCAATTTTTTAATTATAAGTAATTTAAATATCTCTGTAAAAAAAAAGGATTAAATAGCAAATAATTCACTCTCATAAAAAAAAAAACTAAATACGAAATAAAGTATTACAGTCATAATTATCATGAAGCAAAAGCATAAAGTTTATAGGAAATACAATTACACTTTGTAACAAAAGTGTTGGTACCTAGAGCTGATAAAAATTGCTTCTAATAAGAGATATAATATTTTGATACAACGTAGCACAGTGTTGTTGACCCCGCGGGCACGGCATTCCAGTCGCCAGTCCGGCTAACTGTTCCGCTGCCTCCGCACTCAATAATCACAAACAAACAGATCGTGCCCACGAGCCCACACTGCTGCGCGCGATCAACAACAATAGCCGCCATCATTCACCGGCGCATTCCAATCCGCCATGCTTCGCATAACTTCATTCTTACCTATTAAATATCCATCGGTCCCCTTATCAAACTGCACATAAGCACTTAGTTCCAATCAATCTGATGTGGATCGTTACATTCAATGTTTAAATCTTGTGTATCTTTATTGAACTTCACACAGTAAAATCACTCACAAGTCACAGCCGTTTTTCTGAAACCAATCCGGGTACGGATTTCTTACAACGGGAGGTCGGTCACAGACATTGATTATTAATTTATGTATATGTAAGAAATCAACGACAACCAAATGATCTTAAATATTAATAATTATCTCACACATCATGTTTATAATAACTATAAATATTAAAATTAAAAAGAGCACTAAATGAACAATGCACAAACACGACCACCAGTCAAAGCATAAAATATGACACTATTCATATGTTGTTGTTTCTTTCTACGTAGTCTATGGATCCATGCCACAGAGTATGCCACGATTCCTTTGACAGCTCACGTCTAAGGCTACATACACACGCTCACGTTCGGTTCCAAATCCATTTTGAAACAATTTTTTTAAAAATAAATCGTGAAATATTATTATTTATGTATTAGGTTTTGATTCTATTTTTTATTTGATATCATGTTGCTAATAATGAATATACCTAGCTGGGGCATTCAAAAAACTAGCTTTTCCCATTGAGTTATAACCTGTATAACATCATTGGCTTTTCCTTATACAGCTTTTTTATTACCTATTGTACTTAAATATGGCAAGCACATAATATTTTTAAATTAATTGACTTCACTGATATTTCATTGCTACTACATTAAAATGTATTATGTATGTATATTTAAATATTTAAAAGTTTAAGGTAAAGAAGGTAAAAGGTTATGAGCAATATATATATATATATATATATATATATATATATATATATATATATATATATATATATATATATATATATATATATATATATATATATATATATATAAGCGCAGGACGGCTAATATCAGAAGTAAGTCGTAGATGTGGGCGTGATCGTTAGTGTCTTTTGGGAAACACAGTGCATAAATTACTAAATTTAACTTAACACACTCATAACTAAGTACAACGTAAACACATTAAAACATTATATTATCAATAATAGTTCCATTATTCGGATATAAGTAATTCGTCGATGATACGTGGTGCATCGGCGGTCCAAATCTGACATTCCCCTTTTTTTCTTTCAAAATAGTTCCCTAATTTAATTTCTTTTTAAAACATGCCAGTTTGTATCACCTTGCTACCATCGCTTCGACGCTTTACAAGAGTGCGCTGTCAAAGCTTGATTTCACACTCTTATCCGATAAGCTTACCCAACATTTCCAGATGGCGCACTGAGTGCGCCGTCATATTAAATAATAAAATCTATCTAAATCTATACTCATATTCACTTTTATACACACTCACTCAAACTTACACTAACACACACACACACACACACACACACACACACACACACACACACACAAACACACACACACACACACACACACACACACACACACACACACACACACACACACACACACACTATATGTAAATCTGTACTTGCTTAATTTCACTTTTAATGTACATATCTAAAATAAAATATTACCTACAACTTGTATTCTTAACTAAAAATGTGTATTATTATAGATAAGTTCATTTTGATGTTTAAATTAAATCTAACTGTTATTGAAAACTAGTTTACTAAGACAAATTGGTTTATATTCAGGTGTTACACTCACATGTATTTACTGTTAAAAATAGTAACATTATAAAATAACTCTTAATCTTAGAATATGCATATGGGAAGAAGCGGGCCATTCCCAACACAAGTATCCTCGGATTACTTACTGGGAAGACTCGAACATAATTATTGTAAAGATGATTAAGAAATAAAACTATTTTTATTTTATTTATTTATTTATTTAACATCTCCAGATGGCGCACTGAGTGCGCCGTCACGGCCGGACTGACATTCGACCGTCCTCGGGCGATCATTTATTGAAGCCATTGCAAAAGCAGGAACGACGCTCGCCCATCCTGTCACTCAGGAACAATCTAACTCTCCGTTATATTCGTACCGTACGTAAATACAAATTTATTATGAAAGCATGTATCCTTTCGACCATCTCAACTTATGGACCGGATGACATCTTTCCAAACCGTGAGCGTGGACCGGACGAGTGTGTCCCTTCGACTATCCCAAAACATGGGCATAGACCGGACGACACCGTCCCTTCGACCACCTCCAAACCGTGAGCGTGGACCGGACGAGTGTGTCCCTTCGACTATCCCAAAACATGGGCATAGACCGGACGACACTGTCCCTTCGACCACCTCCAAACCGTGAGCGTGGACCGGACGAGTGTGTCCCTTCGACTATCCCAAAACATGGGCATAGACCGGACGACACTGTCCCTTCGACCACCTCCAAACCGTGAGCGTGGACCGGACGAGTGTGTCCCTTCGACTATCCCAAAACATGGGCATAGACCGGACGACACTGTCCCTTCGACCACCTCCAAACCGTGAGCGTGGACCGGACGAGTGTGTCCCTTCGACTATCCCAAAACATGGGCATAGACCGGACGACACTGTCCCTTCGACCAGCTCCAAACCATGAGCGTGGACCGGACGAGTGTGTCCCTTCGACTATCCCAAAACATGGGCATAGACCGGACGACACTGTCCCTTCGACCAGCTCCAAACCATGAGCGTGACCGGACGAGTGTGTCCCTTCGACTATCCCAAAACATGGGCATAGACCGGACGACACTGTCCCTTCGACCAGCTCCACCACTAAAACACAAATCGGGCAGATGTGTCCCTTCGACCAGCCTCGTACAAAGGCGTGGACCGGACGACACCGACCTCTAAATTCAAATTCAAATTCAAATTTAAAATATTTTATTCAGCATGAAACTATTACAAGTTTTTACTGAACGTCATGAGTCTACTACCAATCATTTTGTAACCACGAAATTATCACGAACAATTTCAATTCTCAGTGTTGATTTCAATCTCGTAGTGTATACTTGTATGTAAAGTTTGCACTCTTCGACCACAATTCTTCATCATCTTTAGTCGCCGTCACGGTTTCCTTATCATTGTTGGTAGTAGCTTGTAAGCAAATCATCGTTTCTCTGCGATACTTACGGTTCATTCTACCTCATTCCCGACTTTACTTGCGGTCGGGCCTTCTTGTGCATCTACACTATCATGCCACGAGGCTGTAAGTCTGCCTCTACCTCTTTTCTGGTACCAATTTTAGCACTTTTTTACAGAGCAGTTCTCGTTCCGCCTCATCACATGGTCGTACCACCTGGGCTTGCCCTCTCTGAGTTCCTCTGTTACCGGGGACACGTTGCAGGACCCCCTCACATATTCGTTTCGCACTCTATCTAGATGCGTCACGACGCTTGCCCAGCGGAGCATCTTCATCTTCACTGTATGCAGTTGTAGTTCATACTTTTCCAAAGTTGCCCAGTTCCAGTTCAGAGCCATATAACATGGTAGGTCTCACAACTGTCTTGTATCACTTTCTCTTGGTTTTGGTAGGCATTTTAGGCTCGTACAGAATACCAGACAGAGATCTCCACTTCAATCACCTCAGACTAACTCTGTGATTCACTTCATCATCAATGCGAGAGTCAACAGTTAGTATTGATCCAAGGTATCGGAAACCGGACACCTTCGGTGTAACAGTGCCGTTGATATTGATGTCGCAGCCTACCTCCGCAGATCCTACCAAGTCGCACTCCATGTATTCTGTTTTCGTGTGACTGATATGTAAACCGTATCTTTCAATCTCCGTCATCCACACTGAAAGCTTTGCTGGAGTTCTGAATTACTTTGCTCTATCAATACAATGTCTTATGCATATAGAATATTCCATGGTATATCCTTGTGGAATCTTCAGGTTATATGGTAGTCCATTATTAAATTCGGGCTCAAACGGATGTCTGATGCACTTAAAACCACTCACTAGAAACGGTTCACTCACACCTGCAGGGCTACAAAATTGTGAGCTAATGTCGTTATAAATTTCTTCTATCAGATAGATATAGGCTCAAACATATAACTAACACTTTTAAATAGAGAAGAAATAGCAGTTTGATTCCACTCGCTATTTGTAATATAATAAAAAAAAAGGCATAAAGTCCTTTGGAAAATTACTAAACCGTATTGCATATTACTGATATCAAAAAACGTTATATTTTATTAAATCCTTAAAAATTCCCGAGTAATGCGCTCGAGTAGCAATTATTCCGCGCGTAATTAATAACAGCCGATTTTTTTATTGTAAAGTGCTAAATATTATTCAGTTCGTTCCATATTTATTATTATTTACAAATTAATGATTTACCAAATTATTATTATCTAACTTGTCTATAATAACCTTTCTACTAGGTATTCCGTTATTTAATATTTACTTAGTAAGCTTAGAAGAATTGATTTATCCTCTTTATTTAACTCTATATCATTCGAGGACATGTTGTTTTTTTTAAGCTTCGCAAAAGTTAGTCGTTATTCTAATATCAAATATAAGATTATCGAAGCCTGACCCGGGACTCGAACCCAGGACTTCCCGATATACAATCGTAATAGGCTAGCTGCAACACCGCCGAAGCAAATAAGTAGCCGTATAATATTGCTTGCTTTTTTTTACTTGGTTAGAAATTACATTATCAGACATGCAAGCAAGCTTTTCACAGTATTTGTAATTTTAATTGTATTTAGAATCTGAGTAGTGCATTTAACTTTATTACTTCCAACACCAGTGAGATATTAAATTAAACGTTTACACGCAAATCTCTTTTAAAAGGGAATAGACAGATTTACTATAAAATAGACAAAGAATTTGCTCACCGAATGATATTTCTAAAGTAACTCTCCACGTTCGCCACTCACACCTATTGATCTCCTACCTCGCAGCACCAGCATCTATTCTCTTGGCCGGAAATGATTTTGTGACGTGGCCACTGGCGAGGTTTGTCACACGTAAGACACATAACATTTGTTATCATACCTTGATTACGAATTAAACTACTCGGCCGTATTATTTCTTTACGCCTTTTTTTACAACCAATCTATTTTGACCAGTGGTTTCTGTTCATGCCACACCAATGAAATGTTCAAGAAAATCTCATCTCATACCTTGTCCGAGGCTTCTTACAATAAGAATGTTGATGTCGAACTTTGTAGCGATAAGATTTCGTAACATTCGTACTCTAGTAATAACGTCATAATATGTGGTTAGTTCTCATCATGCTACCTTTATAACATAGTACTAAACTAATTCAGTTATCACTTCTTCAGGTAACTCAGACTTAGTTATTCTTCTAATCAAATTCTATAATCGAACCACGACCTTAGCCGCAGATTTTCTTCTTGCTCTGACTTAAAATTGTAGTGCTTGTAGCTCTCTGCCCGTGACAGCCTAAATCCTCTCACTAAAGCTGAAGGCTATCATTTAAAACCTTCGTCTGAATATCAACCGGTTTCATTGTTACGTAGTAAGGTTCTTCCATATCTATACTCTTTGGGTTCTTCTATCCCACTTCTGATATAAGCGCAGGACGGCTAATATCAGAAGTAGGTCGTAGATGTGGGCGTGATCGTTAGTGTCTTTTGGGAAACACAGTGCATAAATTACTAAATTTAACTTAACACACTCATAACTAAGTACAACGTAAACACATTAAAACATTATATTATCAATAATAGTTCCATTATTCGGATATAAGTAATTCGTCGATGATACGTGGTGCATCGGCGGTCCAAATCTGACATTCCCCTTTTTTTCTTTCAAAATAGTTCCCTAATTTAATTTCTTTTTAAAACATGCCAGTTTGTATCACCTTGCTACCATCGCTTCGACGCTTTACAAGAGTGCGCTGTCAAAGCTTGATTTCACACTCTTATCCGATAAGCTTACCCAACATCTCCAGATGGCGCACTGAGTGCGCCGTCATATATATATATATATATAATATAATGTTTTAATGTGTTTACGTTGTACTTAGTTATGAGTGTGTTAAGTTAAATTGAGTAAAAGTACTAACGATCACGCCCACATCTACGACCTACTTCTGATATTAGCCGTCCTGCGCTTATATCAGAAGTGGGATAGAAGAACCCAAAGAGTATAGATATGGAAGAACCTTACTACGTAACAATGAAACCGGTTGATGTTCAGACGAAGGTTTTAAATGATATGAAGGCTTTAGTGAGAGGATTTAGGATGTCACGGACAGAGAGCTACAAGCACTACAATTTTAAGTTAGAGCTAGAAGAAAATCTGCGGCTAAGGTCGTGGTTCGATTATAGAATTTGATTAGAAGAATAACTAAGTCTCAGTCACCTGAAGAAGTGATAACTGAATTAGTTTAGTACTATGTTATAAAGGTAGCACGATGAGAACTAACCACATATTATGACGTTATTACTAGAGTACTAATGTTACGAAATCTTATCGCTACAAAGTTCGACATCAACATTCTTATTGTAAGAAGCCTCGGACAAAGTATGAGATGAGATTTGCTGGAACATTTCATTGGTATGGCATGAACAGAAACCACTGGTCAAAATAGATTGGTTGTAAAAAAAGGCGTTAAGAAATAATACGGCCGAGTAGTTTAATTCGTAATCAAGGTATGATAACAAATGTTATGTGTCTTACATGTGACAAACGGCCAAGAGAATAGATGCTGGTGCTGCGAGGGAGGAGTAAACGTGGAGAGTTACTTTAGAAATATCATTCGGTGAGCAAATTCTTTGTCTATTTTATAGTAAATCTGTCTATTCCCTTTTAAAAGAGATTTGCGTGTAAACGTTTAATTTAATATCTCACTGGTGTTGGAAGTAATAAAGTTAAATGCACTACTCAGATTCTAAATACAATTAAAATTACAAATACTGTGAAAAGCTTGCTTGCATGTCTGATAATGTAACTTCTAACCAAGTAAAAAAAAAGCAAGTGGCAATATTATACGGCTACTTATTTGCTTCGGCGGTGTTGCAGCTAGCCTATTACGATAGTATATCGGGAAGTCCTGGGTTCGAGGCCCGGGTCAGGCTTCGATAATCTTATATTTGATATTAGAATAACGACTAACTTTTGCGAAGCTTAAAAAAACAACATGTCCTCGAATGATATAGAGTTAAATAAAGAGGATAAATCAATACTTCTACTTACTAAGTAAATATTAAAATTACGGAATACCTAGTAGAAAGGTTATTATAGACAAGTTAGATAATAATAATTTGGTAAATCATTAATTAGTAAATAGTATCTAATAAATATGGAATGAACTGAATAATATTCAGTTAGCACTTTACAATAAAAAATCGGCTGTTATTAATTACGCGCGGAATAATTGCTACTCGAGCGCATTACTCGGGAATTTTTAAGGATTTAATAAAATATAACGTTTTTTGATATCAGTAATATGCAATACGGTTTAGTATTTTTCTAAAGGACTTTATGCCTTTTTTTTTATTATATTACAAATAGCGAGCGGAATCAAACTGTTATTTCTCATCTATTTAAAAGTGTTAGTTATATGTTTGAACCCTATCTCTCTGGAGCCTATATCTCTCTGACAGAAGAAATTTATAACGACATTAGCATACAATTTTGTAGCCCTGCAGGTGTGAGTGAACCGTTTCTAGTGAGGTTTTGAGTGCATCAGACATCCTCTTGAGCCCGAATTTAATAATGGACTACCATATAACCTGAAGATTCCACAAGGATATACCATGGAATATTCTATATGCATAAGACATTGTATTGATAGAGCAAAGTAATTCAGAACTTCAGCAAAGCTTTCAGTGTGGATGGCGGAGATTGAAAGATACGGTTTACATATCAGTCACACGAAAACAGAATAAATGGAGTGCGACTTGGTAGGATCTGCGGAGGTAGGCTGCGACATCAATATCAACGGCACTGTTACACCGAAGGTGTCCGGTTTCCGATACCTTGGATGAATACTAACTGTTGACTCTCGCATTGATGAGGAAGTGAATCACAGAGTTAGTCTGAGGCGATTGAAGTGGAGATCTCTGTCTGGTATTCTGTACGACCCTAAAATGCTTACCAAAACCAAAAGCAAGTGATACAAGACAGTTGTGAGACCTACCATGTTATATGGCTCTGAACTGGAACTGGGCAACTTTGGAAAAGTATGAACTACAACTGCATACAGTGAAGATGAAGATTTTCCGCTGGGCAAGCGTCTTGACGCGTCTAGATAGAGTGCGAAACGAATATGTGAGGGGATCCTTCAACGTGTCCCCGGTAACAGAGGAACTCAGAGAGGCAAGCCCAGGTGGTACGACCATGTGATGAGGCGGAACGAGAACTGCTCTGTAAAAAAAGTGCTTAAAATTGGTACCAGAAAAGAGGTAGAGGCAGACTAACAGCCTCGTGGCATGATAGTGTAGATGCACAAGAAGGCCCGACCGCAAGTAAAGTCGGGAATGAGGTAGAATGAACCGTAAGTACCGCAGAGAAACGATGATTTGCTTACAAGCTACTACCAACAATGATGGATGAAGGAAACCGTGACGGCGACTAAAGATGATGAAGAATTGTGGTCGAAGAGTGCAAACTTTATATACAAGTATACACTACGAGATTGAAATCAACACTGAGGATTGAAATTGTTCATGATAAGTTCGTGGTTACAAAATGATTGGTAGTAGACTCATGACGTTTAGTAAAAAATTGTAATAATTTCATGCTGAATAAAATATTTTAAATTTGAATTTGAATTTGAATTTAGAGGTTGGTGTCGTCCGGTCCACGCCTTCGTACAAGGCTGGTCGAAGGGACACATCTGCCCGATTTGTGTTTAAGTGGTGGAGCTGGTCGAAGGGACAGTGTCGTCCGGTCTATGCCCATGTTTTGGGATAGTCGAAGGGACACACTCGTCCGGTCCACGCTCATGGTTTGGAGCTGGTCGAAGGGACAGTGTCGTCCGGTCTATGCCCATGTTTTGGGATAGTCGAAGGGACACACTCGTCCGGTCCACGCTCACGGTTTGGAGGTGGTCGAAGGGACAGTGTCGTCCGGTCTATGCCCATGTTTTGGGATAGTCGAAGGGACACACTCGTCCGGTCCACGCTCATGGTTTGGAGCTGGTCGAAGGGACAGTGTCGTCCGGTCTATGCCCATGTTTTGGGATAGTCGAAGGGACACACTCGTCCGGTCCACGCTCACGGTTTGGAGGTGGTCGAAGGGACAGTGTCGTCCGGTCTATGCCCATGTTTTGGGATAGTCGAAGGGACACACTCGTCCGGTCCACGCTCACGGTTTGGAGGTGGTCGAAGGGACAGTGTCGTCCGGTCTATGCCCATGTTTTGGGATAGTCGAAGGGACACACTCGTCCGGTTCACGCTCACGGTTTGGAAAGATGTCATCCGGTCCATAAGTTGAGATGGTCGAAAGGATACATGCTTTCATAATAATTTGTATTTACGTACGGTACGAATATAACAGAGAGTTAGATTGTTCCTGAGTGACAGGATGGGCGAGCGTCGTTCCTGCTTTTGCAATGGCTTCAATAAATGATCGCCCGAGGACGGTCGAATGTCAGTCCGGCCGTGACGGCGCACTCAGTGCGCCATCTGGAGATGTTGGGTAAGCTTATCGGATAAGAGTGTGAAATCAAGCTTTGACAGCGCACTCTTGTAAAGCGTCGAAGCGATGGTAGCAAGGTGATACAAACTGGCATGTTTTAAAAAGAAATTAAATTAGAGAACTATTTGAAAGACATAAAGGGGAATGTCAGATTTGAACCGCCGATGCACCACGTATCATCGACGAATTACTTATATCCGAATAATGGAACTATTATTGATAATATAATGTTTGAATGTGTTTACGTTGTACTTAGTTATGAGTGTGTTAAGTTAAATTGAGTAAAAGTACTAACGATCACGCCCACATCTACGACCTACTTCTGATATTAGCCGTCCTGCGCTTATATATATATATATATACCACATAATTTATAATTTTTTTTGATAATCAGTACATCTATGCATCTATATATATAAATAGATTTGAAGTGTCTGTGTGTGTCTGTATCTTAAAGGCAAGGATTTCGCTATTAAAATAAATAAAGTCTCTAATAAAAGTAGCTTAAGTTACTTCTTATAATATTAACAATCTCTGAGTGAAATCGGTCCTGCCGTTTCATAGATTAGTCGGAACAAACAGACAGACAGACAAAAAATTTAATAATTGATTTTTCGATGTAAGTACCGTATATACTTTCATATGCATTTAATGAAAAGCTGTTATTTTGAAATTAAAAACAGCACTTCAATTTTATTTATATGCATAGATGTATCGAACTAAGAACTTAAAGAGATAAAAGGGTTTAATTATAATAATAATAAATTGCAATAAGCAATGCTATTCTTATTTATATTTAATACCTAGTATGTATATTTATTTGTATAGATGTATAGAGAGGTAGAGAATAGGAGAACAATCTTATATCGAATACAAGATGATTAAGTGTCCACCTGTGAGCGGTGAATAACATTTTAAATGCATTCCAGATTGTCCCTACACTGTAGAAGCAGTCCATATGAAATAGTATGAATTTGACGTTTGCAAATTTTTACTCACCTTATCTACTTACTTGTCTATTTTCTAATTATTTTTATCACTATACTTATATTTTATTAAATTATTATCTATTAGCGACTCGCCATCGCACCGCTCGGGCTCGTGCCTAGATTTAGTTCGAGCGAAGCCGCGGGTTCCGCTAGTGTAATGTATACAAAAACTTGACAAATTATATACTCAAACCTTCCTCGAGAACCACTCTATCCATTGGTGAAAACAGCATGAAAATCAGTATAGTAGTTTTGAGTTAGAACAGACAGACAGACGCGGCGGAGGACTTTGTTTTATAATTCGTAGATGCATTTCTATTTAAGAATGTATTTCTAAATCGGAGAGTTCATGAAATAGCGGTGAGTTTGTTGGCAGGCGCTGCCAGCGCTCCCGGCCGGCGCGGGGCGACGGACGTAGCTATTATCTCAAAGCTTAATTTGCGTTGGCTCGAGATCTCAATGAAGAGAAACGGCTGCCCACGAAAGGGTATTTCTTCATTTAGATACTTTCTGGCTTAATAAAACCCCCGGGCGGACGGAATGGCGCCAATTACCTTCAAGATAAACCCTTCCCCCGAGTTAATGAGCATATAATGGTCCCCGACTGATTGCTTTTAGAGACATTTGATGGATCGCTCCTTTTTCTTAAGATTTTGAAACTTCAGTTTTTATTACATAGATAAGAAAAAGTGTTATTAAGTTGATAAGTTCTTTTATTTTTGATATAAGTAATAACAAATATTCGTAATAAGCCTTTGAATATTTAATTTAATATCTTAAATCTATATTAAACTTTCACTTCGCCGTCGAGTTCGGTTTATAATTAATTAGAGTAAATGAAAACATATAATTTATTTTATCGAATTATTTAAAGAGATAAAAGGGTTTCACTAATAACCCCTGATAATAATTAATTGCAAAAAGTGATGCTGTTCTTAATTCTTATAATAATAGTATGTATATTTAAATTTTATATAAAATTTGTATAAATTATTTCATGTTTTACTTTTTGCTCAAACTTACAAAGTACGAGAAAATAAAACGTCCACGTCGACGACACTTGAAGGGTCGGGGTTAAAATTAAAATTAAGTCCTTTTTGCCCTCTACGATTTTAATGAGCTTTTTATAATGAACATTTTGCCGTAAGTTCTAAGTAAATTACAGTATTTTGTTCTCTTGACGTAAATATCAAATGTTTTTTACGCACATAGATATTAATGGAGTTTTAAATTATGTAAGATGGTCAACGAAAAATTGCCAAAAAGTATGCGAGCCACAAAGTGGAAAGACTGGAAACAACTGCACAGTGCACAGAAGCATAGGTGTACTTTCACTGTAAGGTGGTCAATTTCGGTCGTGTACCATGCGGGTTACTCCTGGTACTTACCTGAATGACATAAGAGGGAACTATAAGAGGTTGTAGTCTCGTTCCTTACCTCGTCGACTTGCTGTCGACCCGGTCGTGGTTGAGTCAGCGCGTCGTAGTTGAATGCGTAAGCGATTGTATATATCACCGTAAAATTGTAAATACCGATAGATGATACTTTAAAATTTAAATGGACCGTTAGATTATAATATATCTCGCTAGGTATTGCTTATTTAATGCATTAATTTTCAGTAGATTATAACCTATCAAAGTGATGGCGAGCGAAGTGAGTGCCATGACCAACTATAAACAAGAAGTTTTAGACACAAAAGCAGCCGCGCGCGAGATGCGTTCCATTGTTCACAATTTGAATGTTTCATTTGATCAGAAGATTTTTATTCGGAAAAATAATAAGATTATGTAATCTTTAAATATAAAGCGTCTACTATTGTTTGATTTTACTGGCGAGTTAACGTTACATTCGGGGTATTCCCTGTTATTAGTTCTTTGGAACGGGAGACGTACGGTGGATACTGGATACTGCGAGGCGCGCGCGGGGAGATGAGGGCGATAAGGGTCTCTGAGTGAGGGATAATAGGGCAATCAGGCGTTAGCAATAAATGGGCATTAGCTGTGTATAATAGGCTTTATACTTTGTATGTTTCGGCGAATATGTTTGGAAATAATTGAGATATTGAAGTGTAGTCTTTTTGTATTAGTACTCACGCATGTGAAATCTGTGATTTTAAAGATTTTGAGAACTAGAGATTTAGCGACTCGTCCCTAGGTACTTATAATTTGTGGGACCTATTTTTTGTAAATAATAGTAGCCTATGTTACTTTTTACAACATCAGTTATGTAATATTTGTTTGTCATTAAAAGATTATTTACAAAAAAGCATATACCTAAAACTATTAAGTATATAGTTTGAAGACTGGTAAAAACGGCTTAATATTTTAGCTGTTGATTGTTTATTGTTAGTGATGTAACATTGAGGGAATCTGTCATCTTTCATTAGTTCCGGGGGCTTATAGTTTTCGGAAATACGTGATAAAACGCGTCATTTCCGAAAATTTTAACGCGTACGTTTTTCGAATAAGGGTACAGGTAATGTTGGTAGGTAATGTTGAAAAGAAATCGCAAATAGAGGCACAATATAATTATCTTCGAATGTAGCGATATCAAGTGTCAGCTCGATGGAACGAAATGATTATAATCTAAGAGGAATGACTTACATTTATTTGGCCGTATTCTTAATACTTTTACATAATATTTTTTTATAAGTAAAAGTTTATCTATTTTATATACTTACATAATAAAATTGTACATTTTCATTTGTAAATAAGTATACATATTATGTAATATCTGTAAATTGAATATTTTTTTGGAAATCTAATTGAAATTGTCATTATTGATAATATAGAGTCCGAATCTATAGTTTTTAGAATTTTTGTCCGTCTGTCTGTGACCACATCACTAGAAATCCAGCTGACCGATTTTTATGCAATTTGGTAGGATTATAGCTGGTTCCGGGCCATATAGGATACTTTTTCCTGCAGAGAAATATCTCATTTCTAAAAAATCAATACTATCAGGTTAAACGTCTCATGGGTTATCTGATCGGAGCGAGGGTGAATCAGAAGTAATAATAAAAATGCTACATACTCGTAGTTGTTGTTTAATTTGTAGGTAAAATAAAACAAAATGCTTGGAAACGATACATTAATAGAATCTTTAATTAAGAACCATGTCACACATGCCACTTGTCGCACTATAGAATATAGATACAGACTTACAATATATTCGTAGTAATTTGCACACGACCGTCCTCTCTGAGCACGGCGGCGTGTAATCTCACAATAACTTATATATATGTATGTATACAATAAATTGAATCATTTATTTACAAATCGTATGGTCTATGTACAACTGGTGTTAAATACTAGAATGCATCGTAGTTTTGGTCAGCTGTCAACATAACACAAAGCGGCCAAATGTTACTACGTAATGAATATTGAGAAATCTTATAATTAATGTAATATGCGATTGAGTAATAACTTTAAATTATAGTAACTTTAATCGGAACTTCACATGAGGTATACCTATTCACTCGACGCCGGAGGGTCAATGTCTTTTATTTCTTTATCAACTAACACATTCAATGTAATCACTTCTTAGCACATAATTGTTTGCAACACTAGAGGTAGGAGAGTTTGAAGCGTATTAACGTGAGCTATAGAGAAAACTCTATGAGTCGCGACGTCAGAAATGAAGTCGGGAAGTCCCGTTCCATCGCACGGCCGACGGTGGCGCGTCGGTGGACGCCTGGGATATGTCCGTCGAGGGCGTGGGTGCGGGGTAGTACACTGTGGGCGCCGGCGAGGCCCGCCGCGGCCGTGCCGGGCGCATCGAGCGCATTTCAGAGCGACGCAAAGTACCGTTCCTAGCTAGCCGCAGTGACATTCTCTCTCCATAAGATGCGAATGAGTCGTCTCGAGTGTGCTCCGGCGAGTCACGCAGTCCCCGCGGGCGCACTCGTCCTGCGCAGAAGATCTTCAAAAAAACTCGCTTAAATTTCTCCCCGAAAATGACATAGATCACAAAGTTGACACTGCTGTTTATAGTCACGAGGAGATTGCTCGTTTTGACCAGTGGGTCCAGGTTTTCGAAGGCGTCCCCGAGGAATACTTCGAAGGCGTTCGTCACCAGCGGGAGCAGATTGCAGAGGAAGAAGACGAGTACTACGACGAGTAGCATAGTGGCCAGACCGAGCTCACGGCGCTGCACGCGGGAGAGTCGTGCCCGCTCTGCTTGTGCCTTGTGCACTTGCCGCACTATACAGGCGTTAAGGGCTGCCAGCGCGGAGAATGGGACGATGTACATAACCACCAGGTACATCCAATGTATATACACCGCTACGTATCTATCGGTGCGGAAATCGACGTTTGCTCTCACGCAATATATGACTTCGCCAAGGTCGGGATCTCCCACTGGTACCACCTCCGCTTCGAAAAACTTGGGTGCATTGTATGCGAACGCAAATGTCGCAGTGCCCAGAACGTACCAGCGCGCCCGTGACGACGTGCAAAGAGCTCTCGCTCGAAAAGGGTGACATACGGCCACCCATCTCTCGATTGTCACTATTAGTGTAAGGTATACGGACATCGTCTGTGCCACATTCGCTATCGGATATGCGTAGGGCGTGAGGTGTGGACATATGTGGTAGTAGTAGTATCTCAGGGCGCCGCAGTACGGGAATATTGCAGTGAGACCGAATAGAAGAATGGAGGTGAATATGAGGACAGTATCGCATCCGGCGAGTCCGACAAGGAGGCAGTTGATGGACGACCTCATTTGCGGGCGCGAGAGCACGAGTACGGAAAGCGCGTTGCCCAGCAGCCCGCCCGCACCGATCGTGTTCAGCAGCACACCGTGCACCACGAACCGGAACAGCTTGTCGGAGTCGGGTACGCCCGTGTCCGTGTCGCACTCGAGGGGCGCCGACCGGTTCATGTCGCCAGTGCAGTGAGCGCCTCGGCATCCTAGCGCGCTGCGCCACCCCACGCGCTTCCGCTCATCTGAGGACAAAGCGGGCTAATGTTAGTGTCTTGACATTTTAGTTAAACATTTTTAGATCCAATAATAGGAACAATTCCTAAGTAACGACTGCTATCCGTGATAGTTGAGGGAGGCAGGAGCTCAAGAGATCTTTTGACAATAGAAAATGCCAAATGCGGTTTTAATATTATTTACTTTTTGACACTGTCAAATAAAATATTCTACAAAAAATTCTGTGATAATTATTTTTTAAGGTTTTTTTCTAAAATGAAACATTTTTCGATTTTAGTTTTTATGCTCATTAAGCTAGCTGAACTTAAATATATGTCCAAATCTGAGGACAAACCTGCACCAGATACAATAGAAAGTACGTCAGAGAAAGAAGTAGAAGTAAAAGTGCACAATGGTACGAGACACGCATTCTTTCGTGAAATGGACGTAGGGGCTACTCCCGGAGGCGCTGGATCTCGTCGCGTATTTGGCGGAGCGTCCACCGACCTCAAGGTGTTCCCTACAGTGTGTGCGCTTTTAGACCGATACTTGTCTGTGCGATGCACCGCGACCATCTTGAGCAAGCATTGGGTTCTGACTGCAGCACATTGCATTACGCCGAAGCTAGCTTACGTCAAGTATAATACACAGCGACCAGCCTCCAACGAAGGAAACATCTCGACAATTTATTATCTATACCGACATCCCAAGTTTGTGATTGTTTTTATTGTAATAAAGTAGGAATATCATCATTTTTTAGGACTTCGTATTTGGCTTGTTATCCCAAATATTCTAGCTCGATATATTATAGAATTTATATTCCGGCAAAGTAGATCCGTCGATATATAAATCATACTCACATTTGTTTCATTTTTATATTTTGGCCCTTTATTTATTGAGTTTATTGAAATTAATTTATCGGATTGCTTGACATTTTAGCTATAAAGTGAAGCAGGAGGATATTGGACGAGGCTTGGACGTACAAACTTTGCATCACGACGTTGGTCTGGTCCGAACTAGGGATGCGATAAAGCTGCCTAATCTGAAACTGGGACTTTCTATGTGGCGGAGAAATGATGCTCTTGATTTATATAATAAGGATATAAAGGTACCGAAAAGGCGAGTCTAGGCAAGGGCTAAAACTAATAACACTACGTTTCGTACTCTTTCATGAAAATGTTTCTATAGCCGAAGCGATAAAAAATAGGCTACATTTATTCAAATATAGCTATCTTTTTGGAACTTTTCGCATCAGAGAGTGTTGGTAATACCGTTCATATTCTATGATCAGGTTTTTTCCTCTCCGAAATAAACGTGGAGAATTTTGTAAAGACAAGCAAGCATTTTTTATGGTTGCTAAATAAAATACAGACACTATTAATCATATTTTGTATCGATCCTAGCGGTTTTAGTTTATTTTAACTATGATATAAATATTACAAATATATATTCAGTAAATATTATTGATCGCTTTATAGGTATTCGGTTTTGGCCGTACTGAGCGATCAGTGCTGGGCGAAGAACTATTCTCGGTGGACCTCACACTGGTGCCTTGTGAGTCATATGACTGGCTCTACTGCGTGTGCGGCGTCGCCAAGAACGCCTCTCCTCGCGGTGTCTGCTCCGGAGACTCAGGAGGACCAATCTTATATGAGAGTCAATTGGTGTGTAGTGAATCGTTTCTACTTCTAATGTACCTACTTGGTAAATTTCATTCATTTTTTTTATGTTGATCATTGAATTACAATTGGACAAAACTCATTTTTATTGAATACATCCAAAAATTGATTTAACAACGTGTGCATCTGTTGCATCGATTACTATATTATATAGTACCATTGAAATAAAACTATGTTTGGTTGGTTAAGGCAAACATCTCAACGGTCTCAAACTTATAGTTGTAAATATAAAATATACTATTATATGAATGTAGTGACCTTTTGTTTTTTTATCACTTGATTGTACATTTCTAGGTGGGTGTAACATCGATGGGGCCGGCGGTGTGCGCGCAGGGCGGCGCGACCCCGCCCGTGGGGGCGACTAGTGTTTTCACTTTACTCTACCAATATTCTGATATCATCAACGCTACTATTGAAGACACCGAGGCAGCCATGCGCATGCGCATCATATCTCAAGCGAGGATTTTTTTGCCTTATCAAATGTTGTACACTATGTCTCTCCTACTTCCCGCGCAGTAAATGAACTTTATGATAATATGTTTGATTTAAATTTTTATTAAAAAAATATTACGGATTTTACTGTTC
This sequence comes from Boloria euphrosyne, assembly GCA_951802675.2. Classification (NCBI taxonomy): domain Eukaryota; kingdom Metazoa; phylum Arthropoda; class Insecta; order Lepidoptera; family Nymphalidae; genus Boloria; species Boloria euphrosyne. The sequence goes on from OX637871.1 coordinate 15,809,432, forward strand.
CCTGTAATCATATCTGCGCGTCTGGCGGAAATGGCTCGACGACGAGACAACTATTTAGTTATATATTTTTATTAAATTATACTGCAGTACATTAAATTATGCTGAAGCTTCTCACAAGTACGAGTATTAGTTAGTTTTATCATTATCAGCTACAGAGATTGCTATGAAGATAATTTGTAATTAAGTCTTTTTTCATTCTAACAAGTACAAAAGTCATCTATAGTGTAGGGACACGAGCGAAGCGAGGGTATGTCACTTGTCAATATTAATTATGTAAAAAGAAGTTTCCTTTACTTTCTTATTGCTTAAAGACTTTGCTTGATTAAGCATCATTGAATATACGAGGACGGTTGTTAGCATCAAAAACACTTAAAGTGTTGCCCGTAAACTTAATATTGTATTCTACCCTCCTCCTCCATATAGGCCTTCATTCAAGGCGGCTCTGGATCAAGCCATAGTCCACTACGCTGGCCTAGTGCGGGCTAGCGGGCTTCATATTATATCTTTCGAAAGCTTGCTATGTAGGTTTCCTTACGATGTTTTCCTTCACCGTTAGACAAGTTGTAATCATGTTGTAAATGAATTTGAAAATATTAGAGGTGCGAAACGCGAGGAATTTAAAGCCGCTTCACTCGGTTTTCTTTCGTGCGAGCGCATTACGGCTAGGCTGCTACTGCTTTAAACGTAGTGATTATATAAAAATATAAAAAGTGAATTCAAGCGAAAATCAGTTAATATGTTCGCATACAATAGTCACATCTATAAATATAAAGGCGTATCGAGACGGCTTCATCTAATTCAGACCCTTTAGCACAAATTGCTCCTTACCGAATCTTGTGTCAATAATAATAAGGGTAAGATATGATAGCGATAGAGAGGGAGAGAGAGAGAGCAAATAACATATGTTCCTTATATGTAACTCGTTAGTTCGCAAGCCGGTTATCGCGGCCCACTGATAACAGAGCGTGTTTGAGCCACAATATATAGTTTATCGTTCACGTTCCTATGTTAGTTTTCTTTTTTTGGATGAAATTTTTTCACAGCGTATTTCGCTCGAATTATTACCATTAGGCTTTTATGTAATAAGTATTTTCCATAAATCAATACAAGCAAAGTTAACACAATACTATATTCTTTTATAAAATTCTATAATATCGCATTCATCGCATTTTGTTCGTCTAGATTATTTTTAATATACCTTAAAATATGTAGGTTTTTTATTTAAATACCTTAATAGTTTTACAATAATCTGTTACAGTAAAAAAATAAGTCTAAAAACAATAATTTAGCTGGCAAGGTAATAACACTTACACACAAGCTATATATTTCATAAACAGATTCCTTCATCGAGAAATTTTTTGACACAAAATGTATGAGCAGAGGAGGTACCCAACATTATTTAAAAGGTTATTTTACAACTTTGTCGGCGTGATTAATGTATATCCCGAATTACATTTTTAGTACTAGGAGTGTATGAGCAAAGCTGCGGAAAGAAGAACGAAAGGACGGCCATGGCGAAACTATAAGGGTTCCTTGTTGATTAAAGAACCCTAAAAACGGCTGCATACTTGATCTTTTCATACTTAATCCTGCTGATTTACCTTTCTTATGTACTATGTGTAATTAATAACGTACCATTCAGATTTTTTTTTTTTAATTTTATTTTCCCAGAAACAAAGTCATAGTCAGATATAAGAATAATCACATTGTATAATCCACATCTCAATCCATTCAAAGTTAATATTCGAATAGTTTCCTTCTTAAAAGAAAATAGAAAAAGTTCTGAATGCATCCGTAGCACTGAAGCTCTAGCAAGTTTCACAAAATAGGATTATGTCGCCACTCCACGAGTGAGAGGAGACCTTTGGTCTCGACCCGAGAGATTTCCCACAAGAATTTTTCAATTTTCTCAACCTTTTTTACGGTAAAATAATTTTAACATTCGCCCCTTCCTAGAACTCAATGCTCCTTTATTGGTAATAACTTAGAATATAAACCTAATAAGCTCATCGTTAAGTTACGAGAGCTTTTGTAGTAACTTTCCTTTCCTTTTTCCTTATTTACTCGTATGTAAGTATTAAAAAAAATTCTAGCTCCGCTTACCTTAGATTCCTAAATTATGTATTTGAATATAATGGAACTTTCATTCTATCTATGAATATAAATGACAGATTTTATATTCCACTCGGCTTTCTCTACAAATAATTCTTTAGGTGTTGTTATGAGTTTATCTACGAGTAGGGTCAATGCGTGAGTTATTTTCAAACCAATCATTTATTATGACGAACAATTAATTAATTATAATGAACGGTATCTCATGAAAGCCGAGATTCTGTATTATAAAATTTAATTTAACGTTTCAAAATCAGCCCACGTTTAAACTAAAGCAGATACTGAAGGCTCAGCTAAACTATTGTTACATTATTCAAATATAGAGTCATGCGATACGTTGTGTAATTAAAACGTAGAGAAGGGTTGAGACGCTCCACCGTGGCGCAATTTATCAACCCACCTCAGCTTCATTGCTTCATTTAAGTCAAAAGATTTGTGATACCCCAAAATTACTTTCGTGTGCTTTTAAGATATACATATAAGATAACATTTTATTTTAAGACTAGCGACTGAACCTTCGCTCGGGTTCATCCCTAGATGTTCGCCGCCGTAGCACAAAAAACTGTCCCCTAATTAAAATAAATAAAATTTCTAAACTAAAAGTAGTCTAAGTTACTACTAATTAGCTATCTGCGAGTAAAAGTCACGTCAAAATCGGTTCAGCCGTCTCAAAGATTACCCGGAACAAACAGACAGAGAGACAGACAAAGAATTTAAAAGTAGAGTTTTTGATGTAAGTACCGTAAATATTTTAATATGCCTTTAGTAAAAAGCTGTTAATTTGAAATTACAAACAGACATTACAACTTTATTTATTGGTCTAGATTTCTTAAATTTTGCTCTATTATGAGGAAATAGTCATTGTGTTGTTGATAACAGTGGAATTAAAAAGAGACATCACTAATAGAAAGTTACGACTTCACATGCATTTAAAGCTTATAAGAAAACTTCAAACGAACTGTCTTTGAATGTTTTGACTTGAAAATGAATTTATTTCATATAAATTATATTTAATTACTTTTTAGGAACGAATTTTATGTATCATCATATAATCACATTTATCATAGAGGAAAATATGCAACATTTTTATTCTTTTTTTTATACAAAAACGCAAGCCGCTATACCTAACCTAGCGGCTTTTGCGTTTTTGTGACTTCTGTTAAATTAAAGGTGCTTACAAAGTGAAGATGACTGAAGGCGAGGTGTTCCTTTGTTGTCGAAAACATATTATAGGAGTGTGCTAGAGCTGCCCGGAATTTATGGCGTGCTTTGTTCTAAATATTTCGCTTAACTGTTTCCCCTTGACGAGGTAGCGGCGTCGACGCGGCAACCCCTTCGACGGTGTGCGATTAGGAATAAACATGTTAATATATTTGAAGTGAAACCTCGGTATGTCACGTTGTACTATTTATCATACTCTTACATTATTTAAATATCGTGGTATTATTAATTATATATTGAGGCAGTAACGCACTCGCTTGGACAACCGAGTGATGCGGGTTCAAATCCGGGTCTCGCGCCTCTGATACTTTCATGTGCGAATCATTTCTAACATAATTGTCCCTCGTCTTCCGGTAAACGATTGTCGTGAGGAAACCTGCGTGTCCGAGAGAATCTAGCAAGTTTTCGAATGACATGTGAAGTCCACCGACACACACTAGGCCAGTGTGGTGGACCATAATCTGATCCCCCTCGTATTGAAGGCAGGCCCGTGCCCAGCAGTGGGATGTTAAAAAAGGGCTGAATACACATGAATATAATTATCGGTTAATCATAATGCTATAAATTTTGTTGGTTATTTACTTGTACGTAATCTCTGGTAAGCCTTTTAAAGAGGGTTGAATAATAATCCTCGGCATAATGATTTAATTTGCTTCTATTTGCTAATCCCTAAGTGCTCGTGTTCTGGTAGAAGTTTTCAGTTTGAATAATATATGCGTTTTATTAAAGCTACTGAGCCTGAGCGAGGCGACGAGTCATTTGATACCACATTACAGTATTTATTTCCAACAAAGAGAATGTAAAACATTTCCAAGAACATTGTTACTAGTACCTACTACCAACTTTCACCTATTTAGCTAAGTGTCTATTTAAAAATTTCAAATTTAAAAATTCTGTAATGAAAACTTAGAATTTTATAATTTTATACTTTTAGAAGACAGTTAAAACTTATTTTTTTCTAATTTTGTACGTATATAACGTCATTGCTAATAAAAGTTCGGGCGAGGAGGAATTGTGGCGTCGAACGTATATCTGCGGCCGCTTTTAACGATATCTTACAGAAACTTGATGACCTATTGTAAGAGGTTTTATTCTTTACCAGCTTTCATCCATGAACCCAAGCTCGTGCGATACCTCGATGAAATAAAGTACTTGTGGTATTTATAGTAATAAATATAGCTTTCTATTAGTATAACAAGCTTTTTAGTCAATTTAGTTTACGTGTAAAATATTTAACTCATTTAAGAGGTTTAGAAACAAATTCGAACAACATTGGTTGAGTCGGGTCAGGATCTTTCTGTCCCTTAAGTCTGAAAGGTAAAAAGAACAAAAGAAAATATTGATATTTCACGTTGAACAATGATATACATGATCGTTAATCTAACAGCCAAGTATACGTGCAAAGATTCAATAGCATCAAATAACATATCGAAATCGTAATTCGAAAATCGCCTGACTCCGTTTCATTACACTTTTCAGGGGGTAATAAATATAAGATTATTGAAAAAAGGCACTTTTTCCTACACTAAGTATTTCGTGAATTATTTACTTTTTTGTTGCGTTTGAAAAGTTGACTGAGAGGAATTTAGCCGACTTGGGAATTAAAGTATCTATTTGTATTTCTGACTCAGAACTTAAATATAGAGGCGTCGAAATAAGTATGTCAAATATTCTTTTTGTAAATAGAAAAAGACGAAACATTCTTATATTTGAAATTTTTTGACAGGCTTTGGTGTTAGGACACAGATAGTTAATTTTTTATATAAAGGTAAATTTTATTAATATATTATATAGGTTCGTAGGTATAAATTCTATATCTCTTGTCAAAAGTTGTAAAATGGCGAACAATACTATCATCAGTCCGAAACCCCACCTTGAGTGTAAGTGAAACTTACGAAAGCTCAATATTGATACCGTAGCGCTACGAAAGTGGACTGCTACGGCGTAGTCGTCGTGTGCTTTATTCACACAGTACAGTAGTATTCTTATACTTAAAAAGTAATGATAAAGGTGATAATAAAGTAAAGAGTCCGAGATTAGATTGCGATGAAGAACAAAGTTTGTAATATATTGTATGTTAGTAGACTTTTCAATTTGATTTATTAACTTCCTAAATATATATACTAGTATTTTCCGCGGCTCCATCTGCGTCTTGATCGCTATTAAAAATAGGGATTGGTGGTAAAAGGATGAAAACTTAGGGTTATAAGTATTTTTTGATGCAAAGTCATTAAAAAACTATAAATAAAAATTCGGTCTGAAAATAAAAATTCACCTTCACCTAGCGGAATAAAAAATAGCCTACGACCTATTATTAGACCTAAAATAATATAAAAATAGAATAAAATAATAAACATGTGTCAAGCCGTTTCGGAGGAGTTCGATAACAAACACTGTGACACGAGCTTTATATAAATTAGAAGAATATAGAAGAAGGTTTAGATTCTTCATATTATTAAGGTGGATTTAATTTCTATAATTAGGAGCTAGGGTTTCTTAAAATATTAAGTAACTAGCTGTGCCCGCGACTTCGTTCGCGTGGATGTCGGAACTTAACAATGTATTTTTTAGTGCGAAGCGCTGTTGGAGGATACCGATACAAATCTTTTTTTTTATTTATGCTAGTGCTTCTTAATAAACAACATTGGCTGTGGAACCATCTGGAGCGTACACAAAAAGGTTATTGGGGTTGTTTACGCGGGAAAGAGCTACGTATAGTTGTCCCCCGCAACGGATAATCGAATTGCTGTTAGCCTCACTTCACGATCTTCTTCTGATTCCTGGGACCTACTTAGTCTCTTCCTTTTCGCATCTCGGCTACGCTGCGAAAGGTTTGTTTTTTTCCTAGAAGTCATTTTCAAAATAAAAACTGAACCAAACAAATAAAATATTGAACCAAATAAATCAACAATTTACAACAACACAAACTTTCAAAATGAGAATGAAGACTAATAAAATTTCAAACTACGAAGTAAATAAAACTACTTGACTCAAATTGCAAGTTATTATTTACTTCGCACTTCGAAATTAAGACCGAATCTAACTAACCAAAATTTTTTGAAAGATAAAACGAAATAATGAATTAACGAACGAACGATTTACGATACTATCAATTTAATTCAAGACCTTTACATAGACAAACCTCTTTAAAGACAGAACTTTAATGACTCCTACAAAACAAAAATCGACTTCCAAACTTAATAAATCTAAACTAAAAAGTAGAAAATAATACTTTTAAGGACTTGATTAATTTTGGAGTCGGCGCCAGCCAGGTATTTTGATTATGTTTACAAATTGTCAAATATGTATCTATTTAGGGTTATTTTGCTTTGGCTGGCACCGACTTCAAAATTAACAAAGTCCTTGAAAGTATTATTTTCTACTTTTTAGTTTACATTTATTAAGTTTGGAAGTCGGTTTTTGTTTTCTGTTAAAAATAATTTATTTTTAAATTTTTTGCGGAAAGTAGATACGTATTGTGTCAATGACTATAAAAATGTACCTTCTATTATGAGGTAAACCTAATAGCCTGAAAGTATACAACTATCGGTCCATAATTGCGTATTATATTGAAAAAAATTTCTTTAAACTGCTAACCGTTGAGGAGTTGTACCTTCCATCATCAGTTACGGTACGTGACTCAAATATCCATATAGCCTATAAAAGATTCGGCCGAGCATCGTTAATTTGCTCCTAAGAATTGAAGAGTTCCGATACTTTGTCATGGATCCCATCATCAGAACCTTACCAAACTCTCATCAAACTTCCCTTGAAGTATATCCTTTCCATTAAAAAAAGAATCATCGAAATCGGTTGGCGTGATATTGAGTTATTCGTCCATTTGTCGCGCAAATACTTAATGCAAATTTGAGACTTTTATGATTTTCTCATGGATGCCATTATCAGAACTGGAAAATATTAAAATGGGACCACATGGGAAGCACTACCTTTCAAATAAAAAAAGAATCATCAAAATCGGTTCACCCAGTTCAAAGTTATGAGCTAACAAACATAAAAAAAAAATACAGACGAATTGATAACCTCCTCCTTTTGGGAGTCGGTTGAAAACTCAAAGATTGCCGGCAGACATGGGCGAAGGTCATTCTTTCAAGGAAAATCTTAACACCGCGATTCAGAAAATGACACGCACAACGCCATCTATCGAACAATACTGCACGCAGTTGATGGCGCTGTTTTAATATTTTACTTCGGAAACACTATTATAATTTTATTAATTTACATTTTTTTATAAGGTGTGAACTGATTACTATGAAACAAAAAACTTAATGTTACTTCAATTTACGCACATATTGTTGTGTATAAAAGTTACTTGAAGTTGTGAGATCAAATGCACATAGCCCTAATTTTACTTCTGGAATTTCTCTACTTCTTCACTTTAAACTCAAATATCTTTTCATAGACTGAACCGATTGCAATGAAACAAAAACTAAATGTTACTTAAAGTTACGTTCAATCGTTGTGTATAAAAGTTATCTACATTGCTTTCGTACATTTTACGTGATGCCCGGATAAATAAACAGACAAACCGACAAACCGACAAACAGACAAACAGACAAACAGACAAACAGACAAAAATTCTAAAAATGCTGGAAATGGGTTCTATTGGTTGTCCTTTAACACCCTGGCTATTTTTTTTGTATTTTTTTTTGATGTACAAAAACGACTTTTCTACATTTTTATTATATGTATAGATATAGATAAATTACCTCGACGAAAATGCTTTACATTTTACGCCACATTTCTCTGAGCCACTCTTAAATTAAAAAGTTTGTATTACACAGTATGTATCTCCTACCATCCTTGAAAGCAAAAGTAAGTCTCTTAAGTTAAGGGTAGTTTCACTTTCTTAGTATCTAAAGTCATCGGTCGAGAGCACTGATTTGTGAGGGTTAACTTATAAGTTTTCATGTTCATAGAATATACGAGTGTACCAATAAATTACGTGAATGCGAGTAAAACGAAAGAGTATGTCTATTTGTTTAGCTTTTATAGCTCAATAAACGAAGCGATTTTAACATTTTAGAACCTCAACTCACTTCGCATCTCGTTTTAGAGCACATAAGCAGTTAATATTGAATGTATGTATATTTTTTTAATGAACAACAGATTTACTAAAATTAAAAAATAAAATTGGAGGAAAATGTCTTATAATAACAATGAAGCCAAAACGTACGTAATTTGAATTACATTAAATGACTGTGTAATATGAATTAAAACGGTATCTCGAAGAAATCTCCGTAATTGATGTTCATTTCGCCTGAGATTACGAGGCACGATGTCGGTTTATTTAGACGTTTATCGTTGGGTTTATCTGTGGAGGCTGCGCCCAACCTGGCTTACGAATGAGAAAGATCAAAGGTTTTAATCCTTTACATATATTATGTCCGTCAAGTTGGCCCCGCAATTTTCTAAGGAATAGAAAATTTGTTGAAATGTGCCCGGTGTGTGCTATTATGTGTCACTAAAAAAAATTTACACAAAAAATATTTTTTTTATGAGGAGGTCCTTTTTTTCAAGTCCGAGTGGCCTCGACATTTTACTGTATCGAAAAAATTAGAATTGTGCCGTGGTGTATTCAAGATTGTGCTATCCTGTGCAAGTGTAGAAAAAGAAAAAAAATTGTAAATTTAGCAAGGCCATATTAATTTCTTAGAAATTCGAAAATTGCGGGGTCATCATAAATTGGCCATAGAAATTCGAAAATTCATATACTTATGTATTGAAACTATGGACTTTATCCTATTGAAAATATTATAAGTAGCAAAAGCTTATGAATTATGTCAGGCCACTATTTCTGTCTATTTGTTTAAGAATTTTTTTCAAAATCTGTTCAGTCGTTTCAATATTGGAGAAGATATTCCATATACCCAGACATTGAACGAATGTATTATAGTAATATATATAGAGTACTAACTATCTGGTGTCCATAACAAAAGCCTCGTAACTTATCAGGGCGCTAGATTCGATTGTGATGTGTATTAATATCCTCATATATTTATTTTTGTTTCTATAATGTTACGTAAGCTTAAAGTATAATGGAAGATATTCTCATGAAAATGCAGGTTTAAACCTATTTGCCAATTCAAACCATAAATCCGCGCGTTAATATCTATTTTATAAGGCAATTACGAAAATTAATACAATTTAATACCGATTTAGCAACATCGAGGATTATTGCAAATTACGACGCAACCACAATACCAATGATTTAAATTTTACTGATACTTATATTCATTTTAACTAGAAATAATCATTAATCATTAACGAGCGCGTCCACTCCACTACCACTGTCTCAATATAACCTTTAACAGTTTTTAAAACAAAAAAAAAATGTGTGTGTGCGATTCACACACGATAGAAGTGAAACTTCAGTAAATCGACAAAAGACTGAGATGAATATATTATATAAAAAAAGAAATGTCAAAAAATAAACAAGGGTTACCATGGCAACATGGGAATGTATTCTATCTCATTCTCTCCGACTTAATCCTATACTTTTATGTATTTCTTTCTTTATCGTGACGCATTTTCGTTTCATCGAGTTTGAAATCACAACGATTCTAAAGAAGTTTCACTTCAAAAAAGAATCAGTAAAATAAAAAAACAAAACAACAACAAAATACTATGTAATAATAATAATAATAATAATAATAATAAGCCCCCTAAAATCCAACCGTACGTCCGAATCGACCATCTGATTCACGTAGGGGGCGGACACGTGATATATTTTTACTGGCACGGCTAACACGGAACTGGTAACCCATTAAAAATGGAGACTCGATTAAGAAGTAAACGCTTAGAGCCGCTGCCCGGGGATGATCGCCGGGGCGCACTTGGAGCTGACGCTGGGTGCTACAGTATACGATCCGTCAGCGGAGAGGAGTTGATTAGGCGGGCTCCCTCCGGGTTACCCGAAAATGTTACAGCCAACTCGACACAAGACAGACAGACCGACAATTCATCACCAACAATTTTAATAGAAGAACCTTATAGTCCATCTACCACTTCATATATACCTTCACCATCTTCCTTAATAAGTCAGAATTCAACACATTCACATAGATCCACACCAACTTTAGATGTTATGCAGGAGGTGAATTCCTTTTTACCTGCGTCCACTAAGGCTGGTAAAGCAAGAGTACGCATGACATGGTCAAAAGAAGTTAACATGTTTATCATGCGTACGTATTACATTATAACTAAATTAGAGACAGATCTGACTTGTTATAGGAAAATCCTGCATGAATTCTTTAGTAAACAATATCCGGGAGTAAATGTTACAGAACAAAGAATCTCAGATCAGAGACGAATGATAATTAAAAAGAAGTATCTCTCTGAAGAAGAATTAGAACAAATAAAAATAGACGTCAGACGTGAAATTGAAACAAATACCGACCACAATATCAGTCACAACACCCTTCCATGTTCTAACTCAATAGACTTAGAAGGACATATAACAAATGAATTACCTCAAACTCAATCTTGCGCTCAAAATATTTGTTCATCCTCGACAGACACCCTCACCACGCATTCTTTTACACAAACCTCAAATACTTCCACTCAAGTAGATATGGCTTACGATATAACCTTAGAGACAGATCTGGTAACATTAGAAAATGAAACTATAGGGGATGAAAAGATTGCAAAACTACATGATGAATTAAAAACGACACTATTACAATACTCGGGTATGGACCCTACATGTAGACCAAAATTACCTAAACTAAAATACAGTAAAAAGCTTACAAATCTAATAGATATTTTTAACAATAATATACTGAACCGATTTATTACAGACAATGCGTTACTAACCGACGTCCATACCCTTGTATATTGTAGCGCTATGGTTATAACAAAAGAATTAGGTTTTAAAATCTTGGATGAACATCAACTACCCAATCGCACGCGTAATTTAGAACCAGCATGGCAAATAAGATTACAGAAAAGTATTAATCAGCTACGATCAGATATAGGTAGACTTACTCAGTACATTAAAGGTAATAGATCCAAAAAAGTAACTAAAACAGCAGAAAAGATTTTTCGAAATTATCAAACACATACAACTCATGAGAACACAAACAAATCACCTGAAGAATACCTTGATACACTCAAACAAAAATTATCACTGAAAGCACAAAGACTTAGAAGATACACTAAAGCTAATCAAAGAAAACAAGAAAATAAGCTTTTTACAACAAACGAAAAATTGTTCTATAGACATCTGAAACAAGATAAAAATGTATCTAACTTTAAGGATGACACACAAACGGTAACAAAAGAACAGCTTGAAGATTTTTGGTCTAATATATGGGAGAAGTCAGTAACACACAATGAAAACGCAGAGTGGATTGAAGAAGAGAAAAATAATTGTGATTCAATACAGGAAATGATTTTTGACGAAATAACAGAAAACGACATCAAAATAGCTACTTCTAAACTGCACAACTGGAAATCCCCAGGAATAGACAATATTCACAACTTTTGGTATAAAAAATTGCATACACTCCATAAGTCTCTAGCTAAAACTTTTACCAATGTTATACTTCAGAAACAACCTCTCCCACCATTTATTTCCAAAGGGGTTACGTATATGATCCCAAAAAGCAATAATATAAACGATCCATCCCAATATCGCCCAATAACCTGTTTACCCACTATTTACAAAATTTTAACTGCTACTATCTCTTCCAAAATAAACTCACACTTAGAACTTAACATGATTATGGCAGAAGAACAAAAAGGGTGTAGGAAGAACCACATGGGGTGCAAGGAGCAACTTATAATTGATTCAACAATCCATAGACATGCAAATTTAAAGAAAAGGAACTTACATTGCACATTTATTGACTACCGTAAAGCATTTGATAGCGTACCCCATTCATGGTTAATTCAAGTTTTAAAAATTTATAAAATAAACCCCATAATAATTGATTTTATGAAAAATATTATGTTGCACTGGAAAACTTCTTTACATTTGCGTACCATAAACACCAGTTTTAATACAAGGGAAATAGCTATTCGAAAAGGTATTTACCAAGGTGACTCTTTGAGCCCATTGTGGTTCTGCCTCGCACTAAATCCAATATCACGCCTCCTTAACGATCAAAAGAAAGGTTACCTTATACAACTGCCCAATGCCAAGATTAAGATATCACATCTGATATACATGGATGATATAAAGTTATACGCCAGTTCATTTAAAGACATGAAAATCTTATTAAATATTACAAGTAGATTCAGTAATGATATAAATATGCACTTTGGATTAGAAAAATGTAGAATTTTAAATATTAAGAAAGGTAAAATAGAACCAGGTTCTTACACTTTACCAGAAGGAGGCATAATTTCATCCATGGAACCAGATGATGTATATAAATACTTAGGGTATCAGCAATCTAAACTATTAGATCACGTCAGCTTGAAAAACATATTATTAACAGAGTACAAAAATAGAGTAAGTCGAATCTGTAAAACCCAACTTACATCAAAAAACCTCATCAAAGCTCTTAATACATACGCCGTTCCGATATTAACGTATTCGTTTGGTATAATAAAATGGACAAAAACAGACATAGTTAGCCTTGAAATGAAAACACGTACCATACTTACAAAATTTAATCATTTACATCCAAAATCTGCAATAGAAAGAATTTCAATACCCAGAAGACACGGCGGAAGAGGCCTTATAGACATCCAAGCACTCTGGACTAAACAGCTATCAACTCTTAAATCTTTCTTTCACAGTAAAATGAGCACCAGCAATTTACACAATGCTATTGTTAATATAGACATAAATCTCACACCACTAAACCTCGCAGAAAAGTCATGTCTAACAGATATAAATAACCAGCACACAGACAGAGAACACTTGAAATCACAACAGTGGAAAAAGAAAGTTTTGCATGGCCGACATCCTTATGACCTGGATCAAGCACATGTGGATTCGGAGGCATCAAACAAGTGGTTAACATGTGGTTACTTGTTCCCTGAAACCGAAGGTTTCATGATAGCAATACAGGACCAAGTAATTAATACAAAAAATTATCGAAAATATATAATTAAAGATCCTACAATAGCAGACGATAAATGTCGTAAGTGTCACAAACAGTCCGAAACTATCCAGCACATTACAGGAGCATGCTCAACACTCACGCAAACAGATTACACACATAGGCACAACCAGATAGTCAATATAATACACCAAAAATTAGCTATTAAACACAAACTTATCCCAGACACACATACACCATATTACAAATACACACCTAACTCCGTACTTGAAAATTCAATTTATAAAATCTATTACGACCGTGCTATTCTTACAGACAAGACCATTCATTACAATAGACCGGATATTACACTCCAAGATAAAGTTAATAAAATAGTATACCTAATTGACATAGCGGTACCTAATACACACAACTTAATTAAAACTATAACTGAGAAAATAAACAAATACACAGAACTGAAAGAAGAAATTACAAACATGTGGAGGATGAATAAAGTATTTATAATACCCATAGTACTTTCTACAACCGGAATAATACCAAAGCATTTACATCAAAGCTTAAAAATTCTAGACTTACCGCCGAACTCATATATTAATATACAAAAAGCAGCCATTTTAAATACATGTCGCATTGTTCGTAAATTCATGCAGGATGATATTAATCCACTTTATTAACCCCTATTACAATGACGGTTACTTGGTTTCGACCCGTAACCGCCATTTAAAACCAGCTTTTAGCTGAGAATAAAAACCAAAAAAAAATAATAATAATAATCATTTATTGCCATAAAAAAAAATACAGTACTAGTTTACATATTTAAAAAAAAAATAATGGCAAAGGGTAGTAACTCAGCTATTGCTGCTGAGGCCAAAACCTCAGACAGCGCTGTTTTTCAGTAATACCCATAAACAATACATAATAATATTAACTATTCTAAAGTCAGTAAAAAAAAGAAAAAGAATAACTAATTTTGAACAAAAACTAATAATAATAATAACAAACAAATTAAACAAAAAACAAGACTTAAAATTTTAAAACTTAAAATTTAAAAACTGTTGGGCGCGTGTGTTTGTGTGTGTGTGTGTGTGTGTGTGTGTGTGTGTGTGTGTGTGTGCGTGTGTGTGTGTGTGTGAATGCGTGCGTGTTTGCGTGCGCTGACGTATGCAGTGAGTTTATTAGAAATAGGGTTTTAGGCTCATTTCTTTTGTTTAGGAATACTTTAAGTTCTCTGCAGCAAGTTGTCTTTTTAATAAGGCTCTTTTGTAAACATTTTTGAATTTATTTGCACTTACTTTACACTTACTTTCGTATTGCTCAGACACAGATTTTCTAAAATATATTTAGTAGAACTTTGACTGTCAACATGTGTGTTGTATGATTGATATACGAGGAAACAACTTAAGCGGTGACTCCCTCTTCGCGTGTTCTACACACTGTTGACTGTTGTAACTATTAACCGCTTTCGGGTGACTTGCTAACATTACATACATACTGTAAAGATTCAATTAAGATTTAGAAACATAACTTATACTTTAGTTTTATTAGTTTGTAAAGCGCTCGACGCTAAAGGAAAACTTATGCGGGAAACTTTTGGGAAAGCTACATTAAAGTTGCTTTAAATTAAGTGGTAGCTAATGCTCTATATTTCAGTGGCAAAACTTAATAGAAAATTTTTCATTTCAAATTGTAATTATTACAATTAACAAAAATTCAACACCACTTCTTATAGCAGTCAAAATCTAAAGGAGACACAAAAATCTGAAGAAGACATTAGGAATTATTTGCCTATCAATAAGAGAAGATGAGCTTAGCCATAATAATAACTAAAAAAAGAACTCGTACAATAGTTTTAAAATGAATTAAATATGATAAAGCGAACAACAAACAGTACATACAAAACTAAAAATATATATATAATATAATTTAATTAGTTTAAAGAATGAGAGTCGTGTCAGGTCCAGCTCGAGCGTATCGGCCTCTGTGAATAAGTCAATTGTCCCCACCTTTGTTCAATTACTTTGACTGAGAGCCAAATATTTTTCGGATGGTTGAGATGGAGCTCAAGCAAATCGCAATTTCTTGAATCTGATTAGTTTATTCTTTCAAGCGTATTTATTTATTCTTAATCTAATTTTGTATACAAAAACAAAACTATGAAAATTTTTGTTTAAGAAATTCAGTGATCATTTTTTGAAATTATATTTTATAATTCCGATGAAAGTTACATAAAGTATGTTCTACAGTGTCTGTGTTAAGAATAGAATTAAATAGCAATATTTTAATCTTTTATTTCGATTTTATTTTAAAATAATTTGTGATATAAGTATGGGCAAACACTGTGTTATCCGCTATCCTTTTAAATCTTTATTGAGTTATGCAATACGTTCGGAGACATAGCTGTGTACAAAAGCTAGTCTAACACCACACTAAACTTGTGGCAATTCGTGTCAATTAGATTAAGCCATTTCATTAGCAAAGTTTATTTACGCTAAAAGGAATCTGTTCATTGAGCTGCACTCAAATTAATATTTAGATACAATAGGATCGTGTTAGCGACGGACCAGTGGAGCGCGCCTAGTGTGCTGCCACATTCAACGGTTATCCGCAACTACTGAAAATTTTAAAGTTAATATTATCTTATGAATATGAAACTAACCGAGCTAATATTTTCCTTTCATTTCTGCTGGACCAATAGACTTAAGATCTGTTATAAACAGATGTCCAGGAACTTGGCGGCGTAGAGCTTTAGGTCTATTGAATGTACGATATATTAATTATTTATTTAAAAGATCTTCTCAATGTTTCAACGTTGGGTGATGTATAGTTGGCTTGATTTTTTCTAATTTAATGCTGTAAATTATAATTGTTATTCGTAACAGCGGTTAAAGTGTGGAAAAAAATAATTAGAAATATTTATTAAAGGTAACATTTTCTCCTACCAAACTTAAAAGAAATAGATTTCTTTTCCGCTCAAACATGTCAGTAAGATTATTTTGTCCCTTTTTAGTAATTAAATGAATACGTCCAATTTACACTCGAGCGTGCCCCCGCGGTGCTTTCAAACCTAACTATCCTTTTTATCTGATACAAGCTCTGCCTGAAGTCCTGTTCGTCCTCTCCTGTAGCTTTTTTCGGGTGAGCTCGAGATGAAAAATGCAATAGTATGTAAGTAAAACTGCCCATAATATACTTATAACTTAAGTCACGTGTGCTATGGTGTAAAGAGTCTAAACTCTTGACCAATTAATAAAAAAATCTATTCAATTTTTTTTAAGTTGATTGTAGTGTACGTTTTTGAATGTAAATTGGTTGTCATTATGAATCCCCCGTCTGCTAAGCAGACTGGCGTATATACATACTTAATAAATCCTCTTGTGCCTCAAGTATTTTAATTATTCAAATAAGAACCTCTACTACATTGATAGGCCATCAAAAATATTTTCTGTGATCGAAGTAGATACTTATAAAAAATTTTTGGCAGACTTAGGTTACGGTAGAAATATTTCATTAAAATTAAATATGTTCTTTACACAATTATTGCTACAAATATGAAAAGCTTATACTTAACAGCACAGTTAAATATAAATTTAATTTCAAATTTCTCCAGACCACGACGGTATTTTCATCTGAAGATCTTAGTTCTAAAGTAAGAAGTTTATCAACAGCATTTTGCGTTCAGAAAACAATACGACAGCGTATAATGGACTATCTATGAATCTAAATATTTGGACAGAGAGCCTCCCTGCGGTAGGACCGGGAGACAGTTGAACGTCGTCTCGCTATTAATTAAATATTTGCGCCGACTGTTCCAAGTTATCAATCTTCTAAAAATACTTTCCTCAAATTTAATAATAAATTCGATAAATGAAAAAAAAAATATATAATTATTTCCCGTTTTGTATAATGATGTCGACGCGAAATGAGGATTGATTGAAATTTCTAAGAACGCTGTTTATTATAAGGTAAAATGTTTTTGTATAGACGCTATAGAGTATAATGTATAATTGTGGCTATAGAACAATCCAAGTGAAGTAATAAATACATAATATTAAATTTAAAGAGAGTTTACGATAAGTGGTTACTTGTGCTATTCTAGTCGGTGAGACCACATGTTGTACAGGTAGTAAGCGTAAGCCCCGACATTACAAAAAGGTTTGCTCATTAGTACCGGCAATCCAGTGTAGGATGCTATCTAATATATATTACTTAACAGATAAACTAATTTATAAAACTGAGTTAATTTATTTTAAATGAAACATCTATCGCAGTTCCTAATTATAATATATACGTATGTATATAACGATCTACGGTTATACTACGGACTATCTACGATTCGTGACGAAGGTGACCTGAATCGTAAAGAAAACCGTAAAACATATTATTATCTAACGGTGACACGTTATGAATCTTAAGTGACGTGCTTCAGACACGTTACCTACAGTGTACAGAGCTGAAATAACTAGACAAGGGATTTTAGTTTTTCTAATCACCCATCACTAGAATAACTATCGATAGGATGAAGGATACCATAATTTTATGGTCTTAGAAGATAAGTTTTTATTTGTTTATTACCAGTTGGTTTTATTTACCAGTTTATTAGTTCTATACTCTTTGAGAAAAACAGTTGAAATAACATTTTTTTCAATTACATTCAATTCTCTTGTTAATGGCTTCAAAGCGTGCCAGTTGAGCACAGATTACTTCGCCAATGTCACGTAGAAATTAGAATGGAGAAGATGCGAAGGAGATTGGATAACATTTTTTGTTTTCATATTACACCGAAGTGAACTCCAGCGAAAATAATTAATTATCGACATTTGATATTATCTAAGTTAAGGCGAATATTTGGTATTTAAAAAAACCCCGTCCGTTTAGATTTTTTCAAGGAATTATTTAGATTTTCGGATCTTGAAATCTTTACATCAATTATGGTCAAGGGTGGAAACAGCTTGACTGATTTTCATGTTTTTTTGTGTATATTTTGCAGGTTTGAGGTTTTTTTTAGAGATTTTTTATGTTTAGACCAAATTTTTATTTTTTATTTATTTATGATTTGGCAGCAAAAAATATTTATAGCCCTAAATTTTTAATCACCGATCCCTATTATGAATAGTGATTAGAACGCGGGGGCGCGGGGAATTGCTAATACCTATGTAATAATTTATGAGATATCTAAAACTTTAGTCTCTTCTGTGACAATATTAGAAACGTCATGAACCAAAAATCAGAAGAAATCCACGAAAAAGCCTGAAAAAATAGGGTTAATTTAGAATATCTATTTATTATGCACATATAACCTATATTATAGGTATATGGATGTATGAACATAACTTACATGGCGCCAAATAATCTATACATATATAAATAAAATTTAAGTGTCTGTTTTCAATTTTAAATTAACAGCTTTTCATTAAATGCATATAATAGTACATATCTATACATATAATAAAACTGTAGAAAAGTCGTTTTTGTACATCAAAAAAAAATACAAAAAAAATAGCCAGGGTGTTAAAGGACAACCAATAGAACCCATTTCCAGCATTTTTAGAATTTTTGTCTGTTTGTCTGTTTGTCGGTTTGTCGGTTTGTCTGTTTATTTATCCGGGCATCACGTAAAACGTACGAAAGCAATGTAGATAACTTTTATACACAACGATTGAACGTAACTTTAAGTAACATTTAGTTTTTGTTTCATTGCAATCGGTTCAGTCTATCAAAAGATATTTGAGTTTAAAGTGAAGAAGTAGAGAAATTCCAGAAGTAAAATTAGGGCTATGTGCATTTGATCTCACAACTTTAAGTAACTTTTATACACAACAATATGTGCGTAAATTGAAGTAACATTAAGTTTTTTGTTTCATAGTAATCAGTTCACACCTTATAAAAAATGTAAATTAATAAAATTATAATAGTGTTTCCGAAGTAAAATATTAAAACAGCGCCATCAACGAGTATTCGAACTAGAGATCAACTGCGTGCAGTATTGTTCGATAGATGGCGTTGTGCGTGTGAAGTCATTTTCTGAATGCGGTGTTAAGATTTTCCTTGAAAGAATGACCTTCGCCCATGTCTGCCGGCTATCTTTGAGTTTTGTAGGAGTCTTTAAAGTTCTGTCTTTAAAGAGGTTTGTCTATGTAAAGGTCTTGAATTAAATTGATAGTATCGTAAATCGTTCGTTCGTCAATTCATTATTTTGTTTTATCTTTCAAAAAATTTTGGTTAATTAGATTCGGTCTTAATTTCGAAGTGCGAAGTAAATAATAACTAGCAATTTGAGTCAAGTAGTTTTATTTACTTCGTAGTTTGAAATTTTATTAGTCTTCATTCTCATTTTGAAAGTTTGATTTGTTTGGTTCAGTTTTTATTTTGAAAATGACTTCTAGAAAAAAAACAAGCCTTTCGCAGCGTAGCCGAGATGCGAAAAGGAAGAGACTAAGTAGGTCCCAGGAATCAGAAAAAGATCGTGAAGTGAGGATAACAGCAATTCGATAATCCGTTGCGGGGGTGGACCTAAGTATTGGATGCTTTTCTCATGGTCAACTATACGTAGCTCTTTCCCGCGTAAACAACCTCAATAACCTTTTTGTGTACGCTCCAGATGGTTCCACAGCTAATGTTGTTTATAAAGAAACACTAGCATAAATAAAAAAAATATTTGTATCGGTATCCTTCAACAGCGCTTCGCACTAAAAAATACATTGTTAAGTTCGGACATCCACGCGAACGAAGTCGCGGGCACAGCTAGTTATACATATTTAGATCAAAAAACAATTTTTAAATTTTTTGTCGGTCTGTCTGTCTGTTTGTTCCGGCTATTCTCTGAAACGGATGGACCTATTTTGACGGTAGGTACTTTCACTCGCAGATAGCTTATGTTATAAGGAGTAACTTGGCGATTTTTATTTTATTAGAAAATTATAAAAACCGTTTAATTTATTTTAACTTGTGTCCAATGAAGGGGACCGGGTTTGCTAGTTCTAAACTGACAACGTAGACTCGACTTGATTAGCGTGATGAGCGTGCTTTGTTATCACAGACTGCGGATGACTCTAGTGAAATAGGCGCTGTCGACCCAATTCTGTGAATTAAATCGTTTATAGGATTTGCTTTTGATTAAACAGTTTTAGGATCTTACCAAAGAAGGTATATCCGTTACTATACAATGTTTTCTATTAAGTTTAATTAGTCGTACATAATATGTAGTTGAAATTGGATATATAACGCGGAACGCAACAAATAATATGTATTTAAAATCCATAACTACAACTAACCTAAGGTTTAGTCTGGTCTAGAGTTTAGATCTAGATCTAAGGGGCTGTAGTTGAGTATTATTTGTTTCAATTAAAAAAAATCTTAGAATTTTCCCTAGACTTAATATTTTAACTCCAAATATATGTGTCTGACTGTTTGTTCCAGCTAATCTCCAAAACAGCTTGACTAATTTTTTTAGCATTTAGGCATATGATAGTTGATATGATAAGGAGTAACTTAGGCTACAGATTTTTAGATAACGGATTTGTAGCTAGTTGTAATAAAACTATCGTTTGCTGATTTAAGATTTTTAGATGGATTCACTGTAATAATAAGTGTTAGGAGGCATTCAAGACGTAGGAAATCTTAATTCTAAAAATACTATTCCAAAGAATTAAGGTCGCCTTAGACTTATAATTTAAAAGAACTTTTTGGAATTGGACAAAAATATTAGGTACTTTTCAATTAACGTCGATGTCAAATTAGTTTAAAGGATCTCTCGCTCGACGAGGCGGGGACCGCGGTGCGGTGCCAGATTAATATACTCGTAAAAATGTTCAAGGCACAAATTAAATTTTACTAATTTTACATTCCAGGAGCACATTCAAGTCGCATTGAGGTTTTTCATTCGTTCATTTAAACACAAACCGGACATAAAGATCGACGCAGGCCGAGTTGTAACAGTGTAACAGACCTAGCGTCTTAGCCTGGCTCCGCTCAAATTCTTCTCTACGTACGTTATTCCTTATTATAAATTTCTCAGAGTTGGGATATTATATCGCAGTAAATATGTTAAAATGTAAACTTAGTAACCAGCTGTCATTATACCAAACATTAATTTCTGTCAAGTGGTTTTCTCGTGATGCCGTCACAGACAAACAAAAATTCTAAACA
This sequence comes from Boloria euphrosyne, assembly GCA_951802675.2. Lineage (NCBI taxonomy): Eukaryota > Metazoa > Arthropoda > Insecta > Lepidoptera > Nymphalidae > Boloria > Boloria euphrosyne. Next base: position 15,830,941 of record OX637871.1, read on the forward strand.
CTATAGATTCAGCCTCTGTATCGATAATAATGACTATTTCAATAAGATTTTCCAAATAATGCACAAATTCGACTCACTTAGAAATTCCGTATATGCATAGATTCGACACTGGGGTACCGTTTGACCAGTTTGTGTAGGATTTGGATTAATAAAGCATATGAAGGGTACAGCGGCAAAACAAGGAATGTCACATAAAAGTAAAAAAAGTTGAAAGTATGGGAACATTTAGATTTTGCCGCGTATTATAGATTGCAATGTAGTTTGTGAGATACCTTGTTTTGCCCCTGTATCCTTCATATAATGTAATCAGCCCTTTTAAACGTCCCACTGCTGGGCATGGGCCTCTCTAATACGAGGGGATCAGGCCACATGTCGTTCGAAAACTTGTAAAGTTTTCTCAGACATGCAGGTTTCCTCACGATATTTCCTGCTATAAAATGATTCGCACATGAAAATGTCAGAGGTGCGAGACACGAATTTGAAGCCGCATCACTCGGTTATCCAAGCGAGCGCGTTACCACTAGACCACCACTGCCTTAAAGCATAATAAGTAAAAATAATTAAAAAGTTTATGTAAAAGACCAAAGAAAAGAAAGATTTTTGAATTTTCAAACATTTGTTACGATCGTAAAAATATTTTGTTGAAGATTAAGTGGACGAGACCCGGAAGAAGGCGCTCAATCTGTGGGGATATTTATTCCACAGAGACGCGCGAGCTCCTTCAATATATCGAATTTACATTCTTTGAAACGGTAGCAAATGTTACAGAGCACGAGCATTTTGTTGAATTTATTTCGTATGCTAAGGACAATATGTAGTGTTATACTCCAGTGTATAGTGTCACTCAAGTAGTTACTCCATATATTGGAGCATGATTTTTTGCTGCTTATATTTTTCTTTATTTTAATTTTATCAGTTAAGGCTTATCTAGGCTTCAACTACTTTAGGGGCGCTCTGCGTGTTAATAAGTCGTACAGTCCAATGTCGTTTGCGTTTGTTTGATTCGATAGTGCGCAGGCAAACACAATGGGTTTTTTGGCAACATTAACAAACGTTTGAGCCACCAAAAGCGAGACTGTTTGTAATAACTAAACAGTTAGTAAGCTACTTTTTAGTTTTTCAAATAGTTTGTAAAAACTAAAAAGTTGTTTTTATCTCTTTCCAGAGCATCTACTCATCGATGTCGTTATAATTCTGAAGCTCAAGCGTTCCTATTTCTTAATTTACTTTCAATCTCTAAGTTTCTGACCCATTTAACAACTAATATGATATTTAGTCAACAATGTAGTACATTGTGTGAGTTTGTGCGACATAGCCGACATTATACCGAGCACGTGAGCGGACTTGATTGAAGCGAAGAGGAATTGCACCGGCATGTATTGTTGCCGCACTCCGCTTTATTGGCTGCGTGCGGCGCGGCGCGGCGGCTCGCGTCTTAATAACCCCCCGAGCACGTACGGGGAACTTTCTGCAAAGCTTCTATATTACCCGCTTAGCGTATGGCTTGAATTTAACTTTAAACTTGTTGGAAGATTTAATCTTTGCTGCTATTATCGACCAGCTATTATGCGAAAGTCTCGTTCTGTGGCTTGCGGGATGCGAATGATTAGTATAATACGTAACAAAGGTTATTGTTAAACGTTTGAAGATAGATACAAGCAGAGCACGGGTTAAAACTAGTAATGAAAGAAATGCGAAAGCTAAATTGGAAAATGTGATTGAGCGGATGTTGGGACGTGGGTTGGTTACTACAGCTTAAATAATTTGATTTTGATATTGGAAATGGAAAACGTTTTCGTTCTGTCTAAGCAAGGGCATGGGGCAAAAATAGTTCATGCAAGGTAGTGTTCGGAATCCAACCTATTGTATACATAAAAATAATTGACATATAGGACAAACAAGTACTGAACTATTTTGTTTGTCCCTATTTATACAGATCTAGACGTCACCCGTCTGTCCTTTGTTTAGGGCGTACGTAAATGTTTCTTTTGGTTTTCAGAGAACTTAATGTATATTTAGGTTTCCCATTTACAAATTAAATATTTAGGTTAAATAAAAAACTAATTAAGAAAAGTTAACCGTGTTATATTTTGCTAGCGGAAAAAAGTACAATATGTATGAACGCAATTAAACATATGAGTGCTTGTAACCAGTACACGCGGTTTCAGTAAAAATTGTTCTGCGCTGTGGCAGTTACCGCAATCAAATTAAATTAATAAATTCCTTTTATTTTAAGTACGGTGAAGTATGTATGCATGGTGTGTATGGGAAAAAAATAAATAGCATTATACTGCAGGTAATCCCGCGTCGATTGGTTGAAACCCCATAAAAATATATTTACCTATTATAAAATTAACCTTGTTCGTGTCGTTCTCTAGTAAAGTTTAATAATGGAGCAAATTACAAATCTCTAGAGCACAACAACGCTATATTTGAGGGCCAACACTCACTGTCGACCCGAGATACTGAAACACATTTCAGTTTTCATGATTATGTTGCACCGTTACTTTTTATAAGAAGTATATTAACTATTCAGTATTTAAGTGTAATGGTGAGTATGCTAGTATTGCTAATTTCATTAAAGTAATAATTGCTAGACCAAATAAGATAAATCTAAAAAAAATCCGAGGGGATGGTTTCATTCAAAAGTTTCATTAAAGTTAAATGAACAAAAGTACTTAAATTACAAAACAATATAAGGAAATCTATAGTCTCAGTGAACAATGTACGTTTTCGATAGAGGTCCACTTGCTTTCACATTGAAAATAGGTCAAAGCTTCGCTGTAGACGTTAAACAGACTTTACACGATGAAAGAGTTGTTCATTTTTAATATAAAAGTGATTAATAATTTTATATTAAAAATAACTGTAGCCTATTTAGTTGAATATTTACAGTACAATTCTTAATATTTAATAACTGGGAAATTCTCAATTCAAAAAAATTAAAGCTTATTTGTGACTTTTATCGTTTCAATTTGTAATATTTAATATAAAAAAAATTGCAAAGGAATTTCTTTTATAATGTCGAATTTCTTTATGAGAGTAATAATTGTAAATGAAGAGAAGGAATAAACTAAGAATATTTATTTCGGTATGAAAATAACAAACGACATCGCTTTGCTTCTGGAGTAATTTAAACAGAATGTGTCGCCGCGAGGAAACCCGACGACGCAGTATTAACCTAATCAAAGGACAATTTTACTCTATCTCTAATATCTCTATATCTAAATTACTCTATTCGCAACATTATTATGACGCAAATTCCTGTGTCTCTGCGTAGTTGAATGTCATTCGCAATACAATGGAAATCATTTAAGATTTCACTTCGTTAGTTACTCGTTAGTTCCTCGTTACTGCGTCGGTGGTGTAGCAAGCGGATGTCGCACATCCAGAGGTCCTGGGTTCGAGTGCCGGGTGGGGCCAAGTTTAGTTGTTGCGTCTTTGTGGTTAGTAAGCCTTAGTAACAGCCTGGAGGCGGGAAGTTGGCGGTGTGTCACTGGTCGTGGCAACACAGTAAGTTAATATAGGTAGTTCATAAATGTGTAATAAAAATAAAGTAAACTCATAACATAGTATCTTTTCATCTGCAGAAATAAATTAGATTGTGACTCGGACACAGTGTAACTTTCTAGGAAATAAAAACATTAGCTTGTTCGTAGTAGTTTCATGTTTGCATGTTCCTATCTAACTCGCAAACTTTACCTTAGGCCATACTCTCGCATGGATTGCAAAGTTGAACCGCAGGCACGGAAAATCAAGCAATTATAGGAAAGTTTAACCATAGCCGATTACTATACATGCTTCAGTTTAACCGGAAAATTTACGCTCAAGGCAATGGCGAACCACTCTAATATAATATATGATTGATAGCCAATATTATTTTCAAAATCCAGCAATTTGGTTCATATTGCATAAAAAATAGTTTTTAAGTATATTTCTGGCTCAATCATGTTCCGAACTGATAAGTGTTTTTTAATATTTTTGTAAACTTGGTTAAATTCCGCTTCCTTCCAATCTCACCACCCTAAAATCTGCCGCCCTAAGCTCAAGTTTACTCTGACTTTTTTATCCTTGGGAAACGCATTAACGCATTCCACCTGTTATAGTAAGCAGGTGGTTATGTAGGGCTCACCAGCAAGCCAGTACTACCCACTAAAACCCAAGCACCCATCTTCCGTCTTCATGGGGTGTCGTAGGATCGCTTGCGCATTCAACCACGACGCCCTAACGGCCCGGCCGTTTCTTGTCTTCGCACGCGACTGGATTGTCGGACACTACTGAGCCCACCCACCACGACAAGATGAACGCATGTTGGGGGAAGTAGACTCTGAATTAGTCAAGATAACGCAATTGACCTCGCAAAGTCCTAGACCTATTATTATATGTTAGTCTTCTACAGCTCGCCAATTTGTTGTGAGCATTTTGAATGTCCTTTTTAATTGATTTCCAAACGATTTGGGTGCGCTGGCCGTTTTAATTACAGAGATAAATCGGGACGGTATTTCACTAAATTATCGGATCGACGTCTAATTGAAGTCAGATAATTGGATCGAATACTTCGTGTTTTCTTCTTGAGTGGTGCAATTTGAAGATATTTTAGTAAACTTAAAACAATTTTCGATTTAATTAGAAAAAATAATGAGAACATTATGCATAATGTGTATAGCTAATACATAATTATTTTAGTTTATACATCGAATTGCAAGAGTTTTACTTTTAATTTTATTTATCATCGGTCTCGTATTGAAAGCTAATTTGTGTTTCTAAAACAAATTATTTTTTTTACGTTTTAAAAATGTATTCTTATTATAAAAATTTAGTGAGATAAAAAACCAAACATCTTAAATTTTTTATCTCACTGAAAGTAGGTATTGTTTAGGTTAAATAATTAAGCTTCAGAAAGTAAAAGAAAAAAAAATTAAGAATCAAAACGTCTCACAAGAGATATTATCTCCAACAGCACAATACAAATACGTTAATTCTTCAGCTGGTTCTCATCTTTCATTGTTATTATTATTTATGACTAATAAGTACAATGTAATACAACTCAGACATTGTTCGGGCCTTTTTTGAGCTCTTTATAGATTTAACGGGATTTAAAATAAATAATCACTTACTTTCCTTAATCCTGTTTAAGATGGTTGATTAAAACAATAATAAATAAAATGATACCATTAATTTGTGATTTAAATTAAAATAATTGCAACCCTTTATATAATACATAGGTCTGTCACAGGGAAGTCGTTACCAGGCGCATTTGCATCTCGAGAGCCTCATCAGCAGGACGTGGGGGAAGAAATTTCGCAATTAGCGTCATGTCTTCATCTAAATGTTAATTTATTCATTCTTTAACATAATTAAGATAATTGAAGGTGAACTTTGTCTAGGGGATAAGTAATTATAATTAATGATTGTTATACGAGCTTAAAAATACAGTACTTTTGTAGATTGCAAAAGTTTGTAGATGTCCATGACTATACTATCCAGATCCAGATTTAAAACTCTATGTCATACACTAAAAATAAAATAAATACATATATAATAAAGAAAATTCAAATAAATAAAAATCTCGTGTCACAGTTTTGTTATCGAACTCCTCCGAAACGGCTTGACTATTTTTTTTGTGTATATTGGGTAGGTCTGAGAATAGGTCGTAGGCTATTGTTTATTCCCCTAGGTGATAAGGGTGGCCCTCTCCAGGCTTTTTCATTATTAGACCAAAACTATTATTATTCTTTTATGAGCTGGCAATCAAAAATACTTATAACTCTAAATTTTTTACTACGAATCCCTGTTACTTTAATAGTGATTAGAACGCGGGCGTAGCCGCGGGAATTGCTAGTGTATTAATAATATACTCGTTTTTTTTATACTAATACCGAGCAAACGAGCAGACGGGTCACCCGATGTTGGGTGATCACCGCCGCCCATGAACATTTGCAGCATCAAAGGCACCACCAATGCGTTGCCGGCAAAACTCGTACAAAAATTTTATGAATAATTTTGTGTATCTGTTCGCGATAAACCCAAAAACTACTGCACCGATTTTCATGCTGTTTTCACCCATAAATATAGTAATTATCGAGGAAGGTTTTAGTATATAATCTGTCAAGTTTTTGTATACATTTACTAGGGGAACCTGCGGCAGTGTAGCGTTGCTACACTCTTTGAGAAGATCTTTTTAAGAGGAATGTTTCTAAAATATATTGTTTTGTCGCTCAGCAATAAAGCTTCATCTCGGCATAATCACTTACGACATCTTCAATAGTCATCGAATTAACACGATAAATAAATAATAAATAAATATTTCGAGACATTGTTTTAAATTCAAAATATTAGAAGAAACTACGACTTTGTTAAACTCACTTTTGTACATGTGTTAAAACCGAAAGATGTGTACCATCTAAAGATGTTATAAATACAGCAACATATTTTAAAAATAGTTTTGAGTTTGAGTGTTAGCTGTCATTAGGGTACTGGAACAAAATCACAAGCCCAATCTTAGTTCTGTTATATTATTTTTATTATTTTATTCAACTGCCTCGATGGTGTAGTGGATAGCATGTACGGCCACACATCGAAAGGTTCTGGGTTCAAGTCCCGGGTCAGGTCAAGTTTAGTTATTAAGTGTTTTTATTTAGGAAGCCTCAGTAACAGCCCGGAGTTGGGAAGTTGGCGGTGTGTCACCCCCGTGCCTCGGAGAGCACATAAAGCCGTCGGTCCTACGCCTTAGCTCTCACTCTCACTGGTCGTGTCGAGTAGTCGTCTCACCGGAGTATGAGAGTGATAGGAACAGAGAGTGCTCTTGTGTCTGTGCGTACAAAAGCTGTACTATAATACCTCTTGCGTAGTTGACTAGTGTCAATAAGATTGGCCGCCATGGCCGGAATCGGTTGGAGAATATTATTATTTTATTACTAATATATTATTTTCTTTTATTTGAAGTATAAAGAAATTAGTATAAGAATATATTTACTTAAACCTTTCAGTAAATATACTGACAATCTTAACGTCAATTTCGATAATAATAGAAATATTTCTTATTGTACATGATATAAAGCAAAACATATATACTCGTAAGTATACTCGACTCAATGTAAACCGCCCAGAAGATTATTAAAGTCTGACAAAGCAAAGAGATCGACAAAAGTCCCTTTTGTTGCTTCAATATGCTTTACTTAAGACGTTAGGTAAATACACAATGGAAGGATCTCATAAAGTAATGTCATGTTAAGTTGTTTTTCTCAATGATAATTTTTTTTTGATTATGGAGGCATGTTTTGGATCCTAGCGTAGCTCATGCGATAAATACATGCATACACTTCTAGAGTCTAGACTAATTTTACTTTTGTCACTATATAATAAACGAATAAAGTCCAAAACATTTGAGGTTGCAAACTTGCAAATATAAATATACCAAAAACTACTTAAATAAAAAAAATATAAAACATTTCAAGCACAAGTCTTTATATAGGTAAATCGTGTAGTATTAAATGGCTTTAATTCTAAGTGTATTTATTATTGTTTTGGCATTAATTTGTATTGTTCGCAGCAAACATTTTTATTAGATACTAGCGACTCACTCTGGCTTGGTTTGGGTTTGTCCCTAGGTACTCCCTATAGAATAAAATTCTTACAAACTTTGAATGTCTTTTTTATTTATTTCTAATCAAAAAGCCTAAAATATAAGTTTTAAGTTGAAAAGTTTATGTCATTTCTCAGGCTCTAGACTATCTGTGTACCAAATTTCATTTAAATCGGTTCAGTAGTTTTGGCGTGAAAGCGCGACAGACAGATAGAGTTACATTCGCATTTATAATACAAGTTAGGATTCATATTAACGGGAACTTTGAGAGTCAGCCATGTTCGAATTAGAATGATGTCACTTAGGTAATCGTAAATTGTTATCCAAGCTATAGACCGACCACTTAAATGAGTCATCGCCCACGGGGTACAGGGGTGCAGGGGTACGACGACAGAGGGGACTGAGGGTTGTGCGGGCGGCGGGCACATTCTTGTTTTAAATCTTTTCACTCGCTACGTGGTTAGCGAATGCACGTGTTGACAGTAGGCATGATGACAGTAACTAAAAACCACTAAAATAATGTGTTCATCTAATAAGATAAGATTAATTGGTTTTGAAAAGCGTATTTATTTTCATGTTTAGGGCGAGATTGATATTTTATTTATTAAAATAAAACGACAAAATACAGCAGTCCGCCATGATAAGTTGAACACCAATCAGAGTGAATTACGTCACGGCCGTACAAACGTCACTTTGTTTTGTATAAAGCACTAACTAGGACGTTTAAAATCTGCATTCTGCGTTTGTATTTTGTGAAGTATTTCATTATTTCTATCAATTAGTTGCTTAGTTTGTGTTTTCATAACATGGAACAAGGATTTACCAAGGCAAATAGCTCTAATTTGCCTAGAGTTGATTTGTTGATGTTGGGGGAGTTTTTGGCATCAAATAAAGACTTTTGTTCAGCTGAGCTTAGAAATGTCAAGACTACAATGTAAGTTGTACATTATTATATCTTTATAAACAATAATTTAAAAATTCAAACCCGTAAAATTTTAATAATTTTTTCTGTATTTAATAAAAAGCACTACGTAATAGATTAGAGATTGTTTCTAAAACATTGTTTTTATTGACTAACATATCGATTTCTTTGTTATAGATCCTCGTATTAACGCACTGAGGGACCGCACAGCACTTGTACACTTTTGAATTCATATTTAAACCCAAATTATCTGATTTGTTGCTTTGGCTCCCTAGTGTTTACAGTCAGATTATACGGTCGTGACGTCACAAGCAGACGCCATGACACCGTCGATCGTTTTGAAGCAAATTTTAAAACTTAAAATTTAAATAGCATTTTTTTCGTAATAAAACTTTGTTTTCTGCTGAAATAATGTATTTTTTGGAAATAGTAGATACTTTAAACCATTATAGGCCAGTTTTTCAAAATCAGTCATCATGCCTGTTGCGGACAGTTTATGAAAGTTATACAAGAGATTACATTTTCGAGATGAGTCGAAATATCTTCGGACATAAAATTAATAGTCAGTGCAAGCAAATGGCTTTTAACGTATACGAATATTTTAGAAAAAAAAATGGACCCAAATTCTGCTGAATATCAACAAGATATACCTCTTAACAAAACCGTAGCAGAAATAACTGGACTATCGGAAAAGTCTGTATGTAGAATTGTACAACAAGGGAGAGTATTGAAAGACAACGAAATATTTAAATCACCCAAAAAAAAAAAAAAAACAGGTTCGTAGAAAAAGAGTAAAAATAGACGATTTCGCAAAAGGAGTCGTAAGAAGAAAAGTAACTCAGTTTTACACAATTTTAAAAAAAATACCAACCCTCAAAACTTTGAATGCTGTACTTCGAGAAGAAAATATATTACACTGCGGCAGGGAATATTTAAGGCTATTATTACATGATCTTGGTTTTAAATTTAAGAAATGCGGCTCTAAAAGGAAACTCCTTATCGAACAGCCATGTATAACATCGTGGAGGTGGAAATACCTACATACTATTAAAAAATACCGTAGAGAAGAAAGAAATATTGTATATCTTGACGAAACTTATGTAAATGCGTCTCATAACGTTTCAAAATGTTGGCAATCAACGGATGAACGTGGCGTGCTATCTCATATAGGTAAAGGAGACCGTTTGATCATCGTGCATTGTGGAGGTGAAACTGGATTTGTGGACGGAGCACTTGTAATGTTCAAATCCAAATGTAAAACAGGTGATTATCACGATTATATGAACTTCTTGAATTTCAGTAAATGGATAAATGAAAAACTCATGCCTAATATACCACCAAACTCTGTCATAATAATGGATAACGCAGCTTATCATTCGGTTCGAGAAGAGAAAAAGCCGACTATGGCGTCTACCAAGCTAGCTATGCAAGCATGGCTACGACGACATGGTGTGCCTTTTGATCATGTACTTAGAAAGGATGATTTATTAAAATTAATTAAAAGACATTTCACAGAAGATATTTACAAAATTGACGAGTTATTGAAAAGAAACGGACACGAAGTGTTGCGTTTACCTCCATACCACCCAGACCTGAACCCGATTGAGTTGGTCTGGGGTGATATTAAAGAACAATTATCACAAAAAAGTATCGACTCTAACTTGGACCAAAAAAAAATATGTTAGAGAGATTATTTGCTGAATATTCCGTAGAGAAGTGGAAACATTGTGTTAATCACGTAATTAAAATCGAGAACGAATACTACAAACATGATAAAAATGTAGATGCTGTAGTCGATTTTATCATCAATGTGCAGGAAGAATCTGATGACTCTGGCGATGGCTGCTTCGAAAGTGAAGAATCAAGTTCCAGTGATATTGACATGGATATAAGTGATTAATTTATAATTTGGAGGATTTTTGCTTATAATAAATAATATAAAAGATTATTACCTAATATTTTATTTTGTTACCTACATACTCGTACTATATACATAGTTGTTTAATTCAAATTTTGTATTGTCATCAATTAATTTTCTATTAAAAATCACCACTCGTTCAACGGTAACCACTATGACGTCACATATTTTAAAAACTGTCCAGTGCATATTTCGTCTCTTGTACATCATGCACTCCCCTGTCGTCATACCCCCGCAACCCTGAACTCCGCGGGCGAGGACTCATTTAAGCGGTTTGCCTATAAACGTGTATGCAAGATTCCAGCTCAATCAGTTGATGATAAATACTTTACTTTTTATACTTTAAAGTTCAGGCGCAAATTTTGGGGCGAACTAACATACTTACATTCAAATAATGCAAGTAAAATAATGCTGGTAAAAAGCTTGTATGTTATATGATAGATTGCGTTTCTGGAAGATTGATTAAAATCAACTGTCCACTCAATCAATTTACTATCTCATATAATACTAACATATTCTCGTCGTAAACGACCAATACGAGAATGTGGCCAGCAAAAAATAATCATAATAAAACTGATATTTGAATTTTTGTTAACCCTTAACCTTTTCTAAATTTGGTGATTATTAAATACGTAGGCCACAGTCTACCACACTAGCAAAGTGCGGGTTGGTGGACTAGTTAACAAGTCTTTGGAAAACTTGTTCGGTTCTTTCACACAGTATGTCTGACGACAGGTTTCCTCACGATGTTTTCCGTCACCATAAAACAAGTAATAACATGTCGAAAATGACGATCACATATGAAAATACAAGAGGTGCAGAATTTAAACCCGCTTCTCGCAGTTTCCTACACGAGAACGTCACCACTGAGCTACAACTGCACTATTCTTAGCACTGTATTATCGTTATTCAGAATATAATATAACGATCGATGCTCCATCTCGGCCCATCCAAGGACATTCGTTTGATAACTTTCGTCTTACAATATAGTTGCCGGTGCATTTTAGATGGTGCATTGTTTCCTTCTAAGACAGCTCACATTATCATCCCAAAACATACCTTATGCATATGGAACAAAGCCCAGTTTAATAGTTCTTGGTATTCGCTAAAGTAGAGCGCCTTTTTTTACTTAGTTAATGAGTCTCTCGTCACGAGGGATGTGAAATTCTTTCAGCTTGAATTTCATTTACTTAATGACTTCTTGATAGTCTTCTGTTTTATAATTATGAGGGTAATGTATGTAGATTGTAGATGTAATATATGCTTAATCATTGAAATGCATTTCCTATAATTTAGCATTTTGCGAACACACCATGTAGCATGAGACTCGTGCCTCCCTTCAATACGAGGGGGATCAGGCCACAGTCCACCGCACTGGCTGAGTGCAGGTTGGTACTTGGTGTACTTCACATGTCTTTCGAAAACTTCCTAGGTTCTCTCTAGATATGCAGGTTTCCTCATGATGTTTTCCTTCACTGTAAGACAAGTGGCATGATGGTGATGATTCGCAGATGAAAATAACAGAGGTGAGAGGAATACGATATAGGACAAACATAGAAACAGACATATCTATAAATAAAAATATCAATTGTCATTCTTAAATTTAAGTACTTTATCTTTTCTGGAATAAGCATTTAATAGTATTCATTATGACTTGAGTACTGCTTATTCTTCCGCGCGATCTTGCGGTCAGACGTGACTGTTTTCAACCGACTTCCAAAAGGAGGAGGTTATCAATTCGTCTGTATTTTTTTTTTTTTTTATGTTTGTTAGCTCATAACTTTGAACTGGGTGAACCGATTTTGATGATTCTTTTTTTATTTGAAAGGTAGTGCTTCCCATGTGGTCCCATTTTAATATTTTCCAGTTCTGAGAATGGCATCCATGAGAAAACCATAAAAGTCTTAAATTTGCATTAAGTATTTGCGCGACAAATGGACGAATAACTCAATATCACGCCAACTGATTTCGATGATTCTTTTTTTAATGGAAAGGATATACTTCAAGGGTAGTTTGATGAGAGTTTGGTAAGGTTCTGATGATGGGATCCATGACAAAGTATCGGAACTCTTCAATTTTTAGGAGCAAATTAACGATGCTCGGCCGAATCTTTTATAGGCTATATGGATATTTGAATCACGTACCGTAACTGATGATGGAAGGTACAACTCCTCAACGGTTAGCAGTTTAAAGAAAAAAATTTCTTTATAATACGCAATTATGGACCGATGGTTGTATACTTTCAGGCTATTAGGTTTACCTCATAATAGAAGGTAAATTTTTATAGTCAATAACACAATTCGTCTCTACTTTCCGCTAAAAATTTTAAAATAAATTATTTTTAACAAAAAAACAAAAACCGACTTCCAAACTTAATAAATCTAAACTAAAAAGTAGAAAATAATACTTTTAAGGACTTTGTTAATTTTGAAGTCGGTGCCAGCCAAAGCAAAATAACCCTAAATAGATACATATTTGATTAATCTATCAATTTGTAAACATAATCAAAATACCTGGCTGGCACCGACTCCAAAATTAACAAAATCCTTAAAAGTATTATTTTCTACTTTTTAGTTTAGATTTATTAAGTTTGGAAGTCGGTTTTTGTTTTTTTGTTAATAAAAACAGCGTTGTTCGTCCTTCACGTTGCAATTTTAAGTGAATTATAATTTTCCTATATACTTATATAAAAAATAATTATGTAAAGATCGAACTAGCAAAATTCTCTCGCTTCGCTCAGCTTAGTCCCTTAGTACCTACCAGTAATTTAAATTTTTACCTGTACCTACCAGTAAAAGCCGTTTTAGTGACACCACAAACAAACTTTTGCGTTTAAAATACGTAGTCCGATATAAATCGTTTGTTATCGAACTCCTCCGAAACGAAAACGATTATCCTGAATTTTTTTGTGTGTATTTGGTATGTCTGAGAATAGGTCGTAGGCTATTTTTTATTTCCCTAGGTGATAGGGGTGGCCCTCTCATTTTTTATTTTTAAACCGAATTTGTATTTTTCACTTTTTTATGATATGGCAACAAAAATGCTTGTAATCCTAAATTTTCATTCCCCGGGTACGGGCGGAGCCGCGGGAATTGCTAGTAATATTTAAGCGTGCCTACGTCTGCGCAATTCATCACACATCGCCCGACGCCCGAGATGCCCGTGTTTTAATGAAGTTAGCAACTCACCAGCAGCTTGTGTAGGTCGTTTATCAAAATTTTGTAATTTGTTTAGAAAGGTTCGTCGTATTCCAAGGCCACCTGACTCCGAGATAAAGTTTCAAAGACCTAAAAAGGGTCGTTCGAGACGTCACCAGTAATTGGCGATATGACGTTTATACATAAATAATGTGATGGAGTGAAAGAGTCCGACAAAAAGTAAAATTGTACTGCATATTTTTTTGAAAAATATAACTAATATAAAAATACTATAAAAAATGTAATGCGAGATAAAAAAAAACCAAGAATATAAAAAACATCTTATTCTTTTTTAAAATGGGCGAAACATACATTACAATATCCAAACTCCTTTGGCCGCATCTATACTGTTAAATCAAATAGGAATTTCTTATTTAAGCTTTATAACCAAACCCGTTCGTTTTTTTCCCTCTCTGAGTAAGGATGGGTTGTCTGGTGCGTACATAAAACGTTGATGGCTTAGAGCTATAAACAAACATCACGAAGATATCGAGTTTGTTTAAACGCCTAACACTTTACGGACACGGCATTGAGAAAACATTATTCGTTTATTAACTATAAAATATCATCCTTTATATACGATGACCCATAACCAGCTGTTATTATATTACTAGTGATCTGACCTTGTTCGTCAACTTCGTCTTTCATAGTTTGTGCTATCCAGAGTTTTTTGATTCGAGTGACAGGAGGGAAATCTGGAGGAGTATTGTTTGTCTCGTCAGGCTTGGACAACGAAGCGGACCTATAAAGTAACAGGTAGCTTTTACAAGTAACTGTCCTTACGGCTTAATAATATACTAATATACAATCGAAATATGTCCAGTGATTTTTATTTATTTAATTTGAGCAATGGGGTCAGATGTATTCTGAAATCTCGAACAGACACTTCAATGTTACTTGTAAATTAAGTAGAAAGTAAACGGCGACTTGGTATTAGCAGCTTATTCATTTAAATGGTGGAATTGTTAAGCAGAGTAATTTCGAAAATGTGAAGACGGAGTATACCGGAATGTAGCGATTCAAATAACTTAGAAACAATATAGCTTATTAAAATATTTTGTAATCATCATCAAAGGAAATCAAATTAAAAAGGAAAGAGTAATAAAATGTACGAGTATACACATTCTTCGGTTTGAAAAACAAATTGACATCCTTTAATGATTGTAGAATGAACGTGTATAAGCTTCCAGACAACCCAGAGGTTCTATTAGTAAAGTTATGGAACGCCACATATGAAAATCGAGTTCGTTCCCGGGACTGTGGTTGGGAAAATTGATATGGCAGAGTGGGCGGCGTTGCCGGAGGGCGGAAAGGGCGACGCTACCGCTGCCAAATTCCGATTCGCATTTATTGGTTTACTTATCCGCCGCTATAATGTAAACCGTGAATAATATTTCGTTTAATATCCGGTTGTTAGTTCGAATCATAGACAGAAAATATTTACATTTTTATTATTACGTATGGTTAAGTTTGTATAAAGATAGACTCTAACTCTAGATCTAGATGTGAAACTCTATAATATGATAGATTAGGTACTATTGACTACTCTACTCAAGTTTTTAGTGGTATTCTGAATAACGTGCACAATAAAAACACCCTTAAAAGGACAAAATTTATAAGGGTTATTGTCGTTCTCGTTCTGTCGAGCGTCGCGTGATTAAGAACATAGACAAACATTGTAAAAACTGAGGATTTAGCTTTCATTCAAAATAACACGCAAGGGTTCCTTATCGACAAAGTGCCATGAACAGGGGTTATATTTATAATATTCCTGTAGTTTTAAAATTGCCACCTGTAAGCTTGTAAGCGGGAACTCAGAATTTCGAAATAAAATACTAGTCAGCGGTGTCGCTTCACATATGAAAAATATAATTTCTGCAATGCTTGTACTACGTCACAGTACATGACAAGACATGGCAATGACAAAAGGGCAATGATATTCTAAAGGTGCGAACGCACTAGGCGTAACTACACTGCACTGCAGCGACGCGACACGGCACTGCAAAAACAGGTATACCGCACTAGCGCGGCACTACGCGACAGATTTTGCTTTTCAGTAGTTCGGCAACCTTTGAGCACGATGGATGAAACTAACATTTTTACTGGTATTTTTCATTCAATGTCATTTTGGAGATCATAATATTATATCTTTGGATATTGGCCAACAAGTAAAACTAAACATCGTTCTTCGTATAGAGCCATTTTTATAAGCAACCTTTCGTTTTACGCATTAAATATGCTATGACATTATTAGCGAATTCCTTGAACCTGGTGGCTGAAAAAATATTTCGACTATTTTTTATAAACCAATCGTTTGGTCTTCAAAAATTATTATTTGTTCGATAAATGTTTCTTTTTAAAAAATAAAAATAATTTTTTTACAAGTTAGCGTATTATGTCTCATATGTAATGTTTTTTATTCGATAGATTATTTTTTATACTGTTCGATCAATCAAATTGTTTGTTCAACTGTATTTATATTTTTATTTGATATGAAATGAAATTAATTAGAAAAAAAATTAAATACGTTAAATATCTCACCATATTTTTTACATTTTATTATTAAAAAGGTTCAAGGAACTTGATTGGCGTGCAGTGTCGCGTCGCTTGCTATACCGCACTAGCGGCAGCGGAACTACACGACGCAGCACGCCGCGGCATTTTTGGCGAGTTGGTCAAGTTTGTCGTGCAGTGCCGTTTCGCGTAGTGCTGCTGCCGCGTAGTGCGGTATGCCTCATACTATTTCATACAAAGAATATTTTGCAGTGCCGTGTCGCGTCGCTGCAGTGCAGTGTAGTTACGCCTAGTGCGGTCTCACCTTAACAATAGATATGTTGTGAGCGCGCAATCGTGAAGACTCGAAAACGTCCTAATTGGGACGTATTGCCTTTAGTCTGTGTCACGCATGGCGACGAGTGGTACGCTGCTACAAAATTAAAAAAATGCCATCCTGTGTATTTAGGAAATGCACCAATTATGATACCAAAGTTAATAAAACACAAGGGATCTCATACCACATGTAAGAACGCAGTATACTTCGATTTATTAGGTAATATATTTCAATTATTTGCCTAATATTCTGATATGTCATCGGTCGCTAGACTAATGTTTGTTTACATTGACGCGCAATTGACAACCCTAGCTGTCTCTTTTTTTCTTATTGATTTTATCGACTATCCCCTTTCTATCATTTTGACTTGTAGTGAAATTACATTGAATGATAAATTATTTTTAACAAAAAAACAAAAACCGACTTCCAAACTTAATAAATCTAAACTAAAAAGTAGAAAATAATACATTTAAGGACTTTGTTAATTTTGGAGTCGGTGCCAGCCAGATTATGTTTACAAATTGATAGATTAATCAAATATGTATCTATTTAGGGCTATTTTGCTTTGGCTAGCCTGGCACCGACTTCATCAGAATCATCATCAGAACCTTACCAAACTCTCATCAAACTACCCTTGAAGTATACCCTTTCCATTAAAAAAAGAATCATCGAAATCGGTTGGCGTGATATTGAGTTATTCGTCCATTTGTCGCGCAAATACTTAATGCAAATTTAAGACTTTTATGGTTTTCTTATGGATGCCATTATCAGAACTGAAAAATATTAAAATGGGACCACATGGGAAGCACTACCTTTCAAATAAAAAAAGAATCATCAAAATCGGTTCACCCAGCTCAAAGTTATGAGCTAACAAACATAAAAAAAAAATACAGACGAATTGATAACCTCCTCCTTTTGGAAGTCGGTTGAAAAGTGTGTATGTGTGCTGCGCGGAACACTTTTTTCGGTTGCTTAGTGAGCGTATAACATATCTGTCTATTAAAATATCATTGCAAAAGGGATAATAAAAGTATTTGAAAGACGTGTACACAGGGCGACCTTGTCGCTAATTAATGACTTTTCCAGGCAACAATTGCTTAAGGAAACATTGAAGGCTATATAGAGTTAGTGGCATCGTCGTACTATGTACCTACATGAATAATCTTGACTAAACTAAGTTAAATTTATTGACTTCAGTCCGGAGAGACGTAAGTTTCAGCACGAACATGTAACACACACTTTCACTTACAAACTTTCTTTTGCAAGAACAATATTGGTGTGATACGGTTTATTTTGTGAACAGTTTAAGGTAAGTTTTGGTCTACAGCTTACGAAATTAGTACTAAACTCAAGTAAAACAGCTCCCTTGATTGCCAAAATCGAATAAAAGAAAGTTCTTACTAAATTCTTTCCGCATTGCAAAGCTTTGTTTTTGCTATAAAGCTCAAAGTTCAACAAAAAGCATAGTTCCGCTCACTCACGGGAGCAATCAATAGGTTACTTTTCAATATAGCTTAAGCGAGGTAGAAATGTATTTAAGAAAGTTTTTTAAGACTTTTTAAGTTAAAGTGGTATTATTTCTAAGTCAATTATTTTAATTTAAGTAACTAATCTCACTACTGTTATAAAAAAAGTTATTTGTTCGTATGTTTGTTTCTTTTTTGTGTTGAAACGGCAGCACTATAAACGCTACCATTAGTCGTAATTATTTATATTTACAAAGATATTTTGTAAAAAAAAACATTGGACGCGAATGAAAGGAGCAAGGGCTGGTCGGTAGTATTCTAAATTCAGCAAGCAAAGCAATTTTTTTAGATATGTCCCAACATATCTAAAAAAAAAATCTATCTATCTAAATTTCAACCCTTCACTGACATCGGGAAAAATAAAACAATAATATGTAGGAATTATTTTAACAGTTAATAATTTGTAATGAACACCACTTTTTGCTCAGTTGATATTTACTATATCAGCAGTTGCAGGGGATAATATTTATACTAGCAAATCTGATAATTTTCTAAAAATATAAAAGTAGCCTTAGCTATCTGCGAGTGAATGTCCCGTCAAAATCGGTCCAGCCGTTTCAGAGATTACCTGAAACAAACATACAGACAGACAAACATTTAAAAAAATGATTTATTTATGTAAGTGTCTCATATACTTTCATGTGTATTTAGTGAACAGCTGTTATTTTGAAATTAAAAACAGACGCTTCAATTTTATTTATATGTACTGATATATATCTATGTAAGGTAATATATGAGTAGTATCATAACACAAGCCTCGCAAGTCACCGTGGAACTTAAATTAAAGTAATTTTTATTACTAAAATAACATATATTCGATATTACGATCAAATTTAAAAATCTAAGTTCCCGTGTAAAGGGAACAATGAATGTAAATCGATTGCTGAACTGCGGCGCGCGATTGAAAAGAAAATTTGCTTTTATTCGCATATTGTGAATAAAGTTTTACCGCGGCTCTGAGATATTGAAATCGTGGAGAGCTGAGTGCTTGCAATAAACTTGCTCAGTACCTACCGCATACGATCTGTGAATGGATCAGCCATCTAACATAAAATATACGGTGTGTAATACCAAATTTGAATTCAATGGTTTCAAATACAATTTTGGCTCATTTTAAGTTACCCTACATGTTGTGCCAGCGGTCACGGGTTCGAGTCCCGTTGGGGCCGTTCATTTGTTAAGGACGAATGCTTATCCTCCAGTCATGGATGTTTATATTTATAAAATGTATGTATTTAATGTTATATATGTGTAGTGTATCAACTATCTGGTATTATAACTAGATGGCGCTGTGTGTTAATGTTCCAACATGTTTATAATAGTTACGCTTAAAGGTTATTTGATAATTTGTCACGAAGTTGGAGTAATGAAATGGAAATAATGTATTTAACTATAAAAAAAAGGTGTGTGTGCGATTCACACACGATAGAAGTGAAACTTCAGTAAATCGACAAAAGAATGAGATGAATATATATAAAAAAAGAAATGTCAAAAAATAAACAACGGTTACCATGGCAACATGGGAATGTATTCTATCTCATTCTCTCCGACTTAATCCTATACTTTTATGTATTTCTTTCTTTATCGTGACGCATTTTCGTTTCATCGCGTTTCAAATCACTATGATTCTAAAGAAGTTTCACTTCAATAATATACTCATATCTTTTAATTGGGACTTCTGATAAAATATATAAACAGTAAACGTCAATTAAGTAAACGAATAAAAAAATGATTTATTCTAAAAAAATAAATAATATAAAACACTTCTAGTATAATATTTCCAAGCTTATTTAGATTTGCGACGGCCCGAGCTTCCCCTGGAGCGTTATAGGATTGTCTTAAGACGCTTCTCGAAGTTCGTACGGACTTCCGCAACTGACATAGTCTCCTCACTACGACCAATTAACCAAGCCTCGGGCTTCCAAAACTTT
This sequence comes from Boloria euphrosyne, assembly GCA_951802675.2. NCBI lineage: Eukaryota > Metazoa > Arthropoda > Insecta > Lepidoptera > Nymphalidae > Boloria > Boloria euphrosyne. The sequence goes on from OX637871.1 coordinate 15,850,850, forward strand.
AGTCTACATTTCTCTATCATTGAGTGCGTTAAAGTGATAATAAAACTTTTTAATTACATTTTTTACTAAGATTTATAAAGGGATAATTTAAATTCGACGAAAAATATATAATAATAAATGCAAAATTTTGTATTTGTTAAATATGCATAATGTTTGTTCGTTAATACTACAACTTGTTTAAGGAATAACTACATAGGCTAACTATGACCTGGAAACGGTCTAAGTTCTAAATGAATGCTGCTAGTTTAAAAAATAATAGTTATCATACAAAATATAATAATTTTTAGTTTTCATTAAGTAATATTGAAATTATAGAGAATGTAATATGTCGTGGGTATTTAATTTCATATGTGAATAGATTTTTATGCACTCATTTGGAGGATCATCTGTGGCACCAGTTTTATTACGAGTCTTTATGCGTTCAAATACTGAGCGGCGCCGGAAGGGCAGGACGCTTTCATGCTTGGGACAGGATTAATGACATAGGGGGACTATACTGTGTGAAAATTATACAAACTTACTATAGGTATGTATTTATATATTTGGAAGGTATGTTGTATTGTACTGTGTATTTCTGTAACCTTGATAATTTTTTAAAGAATTTACTGGTAGTATATAGAGGTACTAGGCTATGGTGTCCCAGTGTTAATGCGCTCGCTTGGGAAACCTAGCAAGGTGGGTTCAAATCGAGGTCTCGCACCTCTGATAGTGTCATGCGCGAATTTAAAAGACATTTATTTTAATATTATTAATTTTAAGCTGTATATTTAGAGTTTGTCTGAAGGATTATTTTTATCACTCGTACAAATGGGTATGCTTACGTGAAACATATTTAGACGTCGTCAGAGCATTAAAATTAGGATACGTACGATACGATAGGATAATTCAATACAATATAACAACTAAAAAATTGTAAAGGGCGAAGTTTATATGGAAAACGATCGTTTTTGCTTAATAATTAAATTTGTATTAATTCGCCTTAAATATAACGGCTATGTTATCAAGCAACATAATGTAAATGAAGGTATCTTTTTTGCCAAATCACAGTAAACTGCAAACAGTAATAAATGATTCAAACTACTTATACACTGACGAAGGTGGCACAGTCGAATCAGTCGGAGTAGTTAAGCAAGATAAAGCGAAGTATTAGGCACCACTACATAAGACGTGCATTAACTCAAATGGTCGAAGACAAAACTCGTCTAGTCGTTCAGCAATAATGTGTCTGTACATTATTAATTTGAAGGATCTGTGTTGTTATTAACAATTTTTCTAGAAAAGTTCTCTGAACTAATAACTTAGTCTAGCCTTCACTTGCCAGTTCAAATAATGAAGTCTGATTCGCTGAGTGCATGAACTACGACATGTTGCCAAAACAGTTAATCATAAAAGATTACATATATATGAGTCGCTCAGCGGAAGAGTGGCCTAATCCACAAATTTACAGAAACAGAGTTAATGTAGATATTTGTATACTAGACTATAGATCTTTAAAACCATAGTGACCTAAGTTTAGTTTCGGTAGTGTTTGAAAGATGGCGTTGATGAATGTTCTTATTCCATTTCAAATTTATGATTACTTTCATAGGAAAAGCGGCCTACTATTTGATAGGCCCATTAACCTTAGCACTTAATAATTTTAGGACTACAGAATAGTGGCCCAACCCACTCCAGGCCACTTTAGTTTTTTAAATATGGCCACACCAAAATAAAACGTCAATCACTTTCGCTAGCATATGTCACTGTCATCGTAAATTTTACATTGTGGTTTGTTTATTTCGCGGCTAAAACTGATTAAAAGCATTTTGTGTGAAATATGTCTGAAAATGGGATATCGGAAATATCCGGGACAGATTTCGAGGATTCTGGTTCGGATTATATTCCATCGGATAATGAAAACCAGCGTAATAGACATCGTTCTCGGAAAATCCTTGTAATTCCAGAAAGTTCTGATGAATCTTCTGCTGAGGAAGCTAATGATGGAATTTCAGCAAGAAAAGGTACGTTCTTCAAGTTTCGTAGTATATATTTGATAAAATAAACATCAACTACTAAGTTATTATTGTACTAATTTTATATTTCCTTCTTCTAGTTGCCGCAGACGATAGCGTATGCAAGAGTCGGAAAAGAAAAAGGAACGTGAGGAACTGGAAAAAGGAGAAGGCAAAAAGAGCCAGGGCTTTCGGACAAGCGTACCTAAATGTGAAAGGAAGTTCTGTACCAGCAAAGATTTTTAATAGTGAAGACTGTGTATGTGTTCATAAGTGTCACACCAAACTATCGATGGAAGAAAGAAGAAAGATTTTTGATGACTTTTATGCACTTGGAAACTTCAACTTACAATCTGCATTTATATTTGGGCTTGTCAAGGTGACAAATAAACTCAGAACATACACTGCACAAATTTCCAATAGACGTCAGTTCTCACGAATATACTTTTTGCCAAGTGGAAATGGTGGAGACGTAAAAGTATGTAAATATTTTTTTAAAAAGTCTTTGCAGGTATCGGATGGACGACTGACAAGAGTTCTGCGTAATAAAACAAATCCAGATTCTGAAACTACAGCTCCAATTGATAAACGGGGTACAGCTTCAGCTCATAATAAAACAAGTGAAGAGCAGATAAAGAATGTTTGTGATTTTATAAATAAATTTCCCTCATACACATCACACTATAGTCGAAGTAAAAACCCAAATCGCCAGTACCTATGCCCAGACTTATGCATCACTAAAATGTATGAATTATATAAAAGAGAGTGTCTGAAAAATGGAGATGTAGTGGTATCGCAGTTTATATTTAGAAAGATTTTTAATGAGAAATTCAATCTTCATTTTCGTCCACCACACAGTGATACATGTAAACGATGTGATATATTCAATATCAAACTGAAGTATGGAAGTCCAGAAGAGCAGAGTGCTGTAAAGATTGAGAAGGAAGTTCATTTACGAAAAGCTGATTTAGCAAGAGATGGAATGAGAGATGATACACAGTATGGAAAAAATTTGGAAAATGATACCAGTGTTATTGCATTTGACTTGATGAAGACACTTCCAACTCCACACATAGCCACTGGCGTAGCATACTACAAGCGGCAATTGTGGACATACTGCCTTGGTATTCACAACTTGACAACAAACCAAGTGTATATGTATGTATGGCATGAAGGCTTGGCTTCTCGTGGACCATGTGAAATTGGATCGTGTTTATTACACTATATGAAGAAATATGTCACTACTACGAATCTGATTATGTACAGCGACCAATGTGGAGGCCAAAACAGAAACATTAAACTATCAGCAATTTGCAATTACATAGTGTGTTCAAACAAGTTTACAGTAAAAAAAATAGATCACAAGTTTCTTGTATCTGGTCATAGCTATCTACCTTGTGACCGTGATTTTGGGTTAGTAGAAAAGGAAAAGAAACATAATAAGGACATTTTTATTCCTGAAGACTGGAATTATGTTATATCAAATGCCAAGAAAAAGAGTCCAAAATTTTTGATAGTGAAGATGATGACAGAAGACTTCAAAAGCACTGAAAAATTGGAAAAACTAATAACTAATAGAAAAATAGATAATAATACTGACAAAAGTCAAAGAACCAAAGTCGAATGGCTAAAAATTCAGTGGTTGCGATTTACCCATGAAAATCCATACAAAATATATTACAAGTACACCAACAATAATGATGAAACTTTTTCTCCATTTAACTGCTTTGATATTGAAAAAAAAAGAACACGTTTTTCTTCTTCTTTGGCTGAAATTGATCTAGATGTTTTGTACCCCAATGGTCGCCCCATAGAGAAGAAAAAATATGAAGATCTATTACAGCTCTTACCATATGTCCCTCCAATTCGACATGATTTCTATCGCAACCTGAAGACAAATAATTCTGCACAAGATACTGAAGCTGACTTCTACGATGATGACCTAAGCCAAGAATAACTTTCTAATTTAGTAGAATAGTGGCCTACACAACACACATTTTTTTTAATTTCTATGTTTTATACTAGTTTGTAAGCATAAAACTATCAATAAAATGATTACTTTGTATGGTATGTCTTTTATTTTTACATAACTAGAGAAAATACTAAAATATTAGTACTGATGTAATTCTCAAATAATTAATGCTAATTATCTCCATACTTTAAGTGCAAGGCTTGGGCCACTATTTTGCTGAGCGACTCATATGTAAACAGTATTTCTGTAAAAGTTGTAAGTATACGTAGTAAACAAAAATTATTATATATATAACACTTTTTGTGGTATGAAAATGCATGTTATATACTAATTTTTTTATTTAAATGCTTATAAGTTTTTTAGATAAAATTGTTTGTTCAAAGCAACAAAGTATGAATTCAAAAGATCCTTATCTGTTATTGTTTTTATTCTACAAATAAATATAGGCGATCGAAATATAAGCCATGGTTACCAATGTTGGCCTACTTACGCTTGCACCATATGACTTGATTAAAACGATAGGAAAGAGGGGAGAAAATGGAGGGAGGAGATTAATGATAGTAAGGGAAACAAATTTGGTCGCAAGGGCTCTCAGTAACAAGTACGGTAGTACAACTTTACTTCAATACTGTGTAAATAATTGCCTCGGAAATAAAGTGACTATGTATGGCTGCAGACTCGGAAGTCTTAGGTTCGAGTTAGTTTTTCTATTAAGAAATATTCAGTAGTACTCCATGGAATTTTTGAGAGTGAAAAGAAAAAGGTACTGCTTATCTCCTGCGCTGATCACGCATCTGAGAAAGCAGGCCAGTCTTAATTAGGATGTATCTGCTAAAGAACAATAACAAAAATATTTTACAGTATGTATATAGCTTTAATCGGCCAAGGCTTTTAGAAATGCGCTTAGTAACAGATGCATCAATAATTATAACACATATAAGATTTCCACAACGTTTTTTAAGTCAAGAGCGCAGTCATCTCACTCGAGATCACAGCGGATTGACGTCAGTAGATCAATTAGCGCAAGGCGCCGCCGGGGCGCAGGACACGGCCTGCTTTGCTTGCAGTTTTGTATACAGTGAAACAACGGGTGTATTGTCACACACGAAAAGATGTGAGACAAGCTACTTCAGTTCTTCAAATATTCTTCAGAGAGAATATATAGTTGAATTTGAATTTGAATATCTAATATATAAAAATCTCGTGTCACAGTGTTTGTTATCGAACTCCTCCGAAACGGCTTGAGCGATTTTTATAATTTTATTGTGTATATTTAGTAGATCTGAGAATTGGTCGTAGGTTATTTTCATTTCCCTAGATTTTTTTATTTTTAGACCGAATTTTTACTTTTTTATGATTTGGCAGAATACTAATCATAACTCTAATTTTTTAAATAGTGATTAGAAGTTCTAATCAAAGAAGAAGAAGTTCTAATTTAGAACGCAGGCGGAGCCTCTAGATATGCTAGTTATCCTATAGAACGTACGGACAAGATTTTTACTAAAATGCTTTACACAACAAGGTTTGGAAAGGATTTTTTAAAAAAAGAGTAATACTGGCACACACAAATTTCTCCAAAGGGACTCGAACCCGCGATTGCAGGCACACAACAAAAAATCGTGAAATATGTTTACTTAAGAAAATGTTACGTCTAAAAGTCCTATTTTGCATGTAAAATCAATTAATTATTTTCTTTAAACCTATTAAAAAATAATCATAAAAATAGGTTCACGATTAGCTAAACCGATGATAACACGTAAGATACAATAATAACACACAAATTAAACGACACCCCTGGTTTTTAAAGTCGGTAAACGAAATATACACTTGTTAATTATTTAGCCAATGTCACGTCCATGTAGAGCCGAGCGCGGCGGGCGCTGGACGTCGCAGTCGACCCTTGTCCAATTTTGATCGAATTAGGTTTCTGGTTTAAATTGATAGGAATAATCGTATTAGTTTGGTAACACACGATGATTGGAAGCGGGACCCTTTTTTGACCGACTTCAAAAGGAGGGATTTCTAAAACCAAGTCTTCATATATTACTAATTTATTCGTTCTTTTGTAGAGCCAAGGCCAAAATGAGCCTGATATGTTTGTCTGTCCGAATGTCGCAGCTGTTTCATTAAAAGACTATTCAAGCTATATTACTGAAGTTTAGTTTCGTGTAGGTAAACTATTACCGATGGTACCTTCTAGAAAAAAATGGTAGTAACGTTTTAAAGCAGAAACAAAAAAAATATTTTTGTGGACGGCAAAAATAAATTGTATAATAAGAAAGTTAATTTTGCGGCGGAACGTATAAAACGGAAATTATATCCTGAATCTTAAGAAGTACTCAGAGGTACCTACGTAAGAACTCTTCAAAGTAATTTCGTTGAAAGTATTTTGGACGTCAATTATTTCAACCTTTTACAGAATTTATTTTCTTGTCAAAAAATGTAATGAATTAAAAATAATTCAGTCAGTAGTAGCATAGCGAAAACGCGCTCGCTTGGATAACCGAGAGATGCGGGTTCAAATCCGGGTCTCGCCTCTCTGATATTTTCAGGTGCGAACTATTTTCTATCATGATTATCACTTGTCTTACGGCGAAGGAAAACATCGTGAGGAAACCTGCATGTGTGAGAAAAACCTAGCAAGTTTTCAAAAGACATGTGAAGTCCGCCAACACGCACAAGGCCAGCGCGGTGGACTATGGGCTGATCCCCCTCTTACTGAGGGAGACCCGTGCCCAGCAGTCGGACGTTAAAAAAGACTGAAGATGATTATTATGAAAAATAATTAATAATTTCGATTTGAATTCACTGAAAGATGAAATAGAATGTTTTTTTTTATTAATGAAATATTCCACAGGCATAAAGCGCGCGTGCCTTTTGTTATTTTCTAATTATTTATTAACGGTTTGGCGTTTTACAATTTTTTGATACTTAAAACTAGCGATACAAGGAAATAGAATGTTAGAATGTTATTGTAAGCCATCAAAATAAAGTCGTAAAGGTTAGTCCTTCCAAAATAATTACACTGTGATTAATATTATTAGCAATGATGGTAGCTGGTAATCTGGGTCAATATATAGGATACATTTTACTGCCGGAAAATATCTTATTTCTGAGAATTCTGTACTAACTTGCAAACCGGCATAAAACATCGAAGAATTTGGTTTTCTGCTGAAATGCTAGTATTAAGTTAGTAATAAGAATCAATTGTCGTTCGTTAGTCTCGCTGAAACTCAAAAACAGGTGAACCGATATATTTTTATTTTGTTTTGTTGTTTTGGTAAGGGTAGTTTATAAAATAATACGGAAAAAAAAGGGAAACAGCTGGAAAATCTAAAAGTTAGAATTTTTTTTATTTTGGATTAAGCTTACTAATCATTAAAGGTATCTAGGGACGAACCCGAGCAAAGTAAGGGCAATTCACTTGCTTGTCACTAATATTAAAAGCTCGATAGCTTTCCAGGATGGATGTTTGTTACAACTACAAAATTAGCTTATGCCTTAGAATAGCATATTATAGCGTAACATAAATGTTATGGTCATAAATAAAAGTACTACGAAAATGGTGGAAAAATCTAGATATAAAAATCAATGTGTTTATACTCGTATATTCCCTATAGAAATGGCTGGAGCGAATTTGATGCAATTTTCAGACATTCCTTAGATTAATCTAGCGGGTGACCCTGCGAAGTTTGAACGCGGGTGAATTTGCAGGACTGCTAATAGTACTGTTAGTAATAAAACATAAAACAATCTCCCACTGAAAGTATGTTAGCTCGCACCACTTCACAATATCAGCAAGGCTTTTTCTATTTTCTATTGAATTTATGAACAAATTCTATCCAGTAAAAGAGTATAAGCGGTGGCAAATTGTTTCTCGTGACTTTCTTATTTTCACTCGAGTACGCCGGGAAATTGACTTTTAGTAAAGCAATTTAATTGATTCCCTCTCAATTACCGAGCTCGCTCCACTATCTGCGATGTCACCGAATTTTAACCATTTTACGGCGATACTTTTCGATTGAAAGTTCAATTTTTGAGCTCGTTTAATTTGTACCACCGCTGTGCAGTCGTGCGATACAGCCTATGATTTTATTAGGAACTACACTACTACTATCCGCCCGTGGGTCTACTCGCATATTGACGTGTATTTGTATCCGTTTGACAAAGGTTTTTAGAAATGTATGTAATATTATTAGAACTGTAAAATATTCCCTAGTATATTGTTTGTGTTGACGTATGTTAAGTTATAAAGCCGATCATAACTTAGGACGTGTAAGAGACCCCGCGGGACAGCGTAGAGCAGTAGTTTATTCAGACACGCGCCGGTCACAGACAACAGAGCGATGGAAATTAAAGTTTTCAAATTCCCGTGGGTTTTTTGTAACCAAACGTATTTTACAAAATATTTTCAACTAGCAAACCCGGTCCGCTTCGCTGGGCGTAAGTTAAAATGAATTAAACGGTATTAATATTTTTTTAATAAAATAAGAGTAACCTAAGATACTCCTCATAACATCAGCTATCTCCGAGTGAAAGTCCCGTCAAAATCAGTCCAGCCGTTTCGGAGATTGGCAGCAGACAGACAGACTAAAAGTTTAAAAATTGATTTGTTGATGCGAGTCCCGTATATACTTTCATTCATTTTGATAGTGGTAGTGCCATGCTTGTTACCTTCGGGTAGCAGCCGAATGGGCCGGCACGCCCTGTATAGTACCACTCTCTCACAGGAGACCGGCGTGAAGTGGCAGCTATGCTGTCGCGTTTCGTCCGGTAAGTGAGAGTCCACTCCCCCTCCCTCCTCCCGTTCTTCTCCCTCCTTCCGTCCTTCTCCCTCCTCCCTTCCTCCCTTTCCTGAAAGGCCGGCAACTCATCTGCAAGCCCTGTGGTGTTGCAGATGTCCATGGGCGGCGGTGATCACTTACCATCAGGTGAGCCTCCTGCCCGTTTGCCCCCTTTGTCCCATAAAAAAAATGTATTTAGTGAAAGCTGTTAATTTAAAATTAAAAACAGACACTTCAATTTTATTTAGATGTACTGACAAACATCCCAACAGTCAGATATTAATCGTAACATATCGGAAAATAGCGCTGTGGCGATATGAAAAGCATGAATATACAATTCCGCAAAAATTGCTCGCAAAAATTCCAAGCGAGCGTCCGCTGTCGGCTGTAATTGATGTATCGATTGTGATGCGATCACAAAGCAAATGATACTAGTGTCAAATGTTATAGAGCGAGTGCATGATTTATTGCATATATGAGGATTTTTAGCAGCATTGCTTGCGCGGCGTAATTCGCAGTTTAATTCTTTAGGGAAGATGTTTTAATAATATAATAAAGAATTCTGTGTAAAAACAATACGTTGCTACTTTCCTTTTCCATCATTATAAGGGTATAAGAAACCATCAAAAGCTTCTTCTTATTTTCCTATTGGTTTAACTAAAGATTTTTTACTTGGCTTTTTAAGTCTTTAAAATTGTTGTTTTTATGTATCAAACTACTATTTTTTTGCTAAATTCGCTTATCTTGTCTACAAGATGTAAGAAGTTAACTATCAAAGATACTATAAAAGTTCTCACAAATCGGTTCCAATAAACTTGCCCGTATATCACCTTCAGGTGATCGTTGAAGGCGAGGAGAGACGATAAGCTCCGCTCGACCACGTAAGCTTATCAATAAGTTTCTATTATGCTATTAAGATTTAAATTACCACGATTTTGTGATCGTGTTTCGTAGCATCAGAGTCATTTTATTTTCATATGTATATAAGCTAGTATCTTCTATCGATTTAATTTATATAGTACCTGGATGATCGAGCTTTGCTAGTCATATTTTTGTGTTTAAGTGGCAATATTGGGCTACCCAAACGCCACCTTTTTGTTATTTTATGTATATATATATATATATATATATATATATATATATATATATATATATATATATATATATATATATATATATATATATATATATATATATATATATATATATATATATATATATATATATATATATATATATATATATATATATATATATATAAGATTACCATGTTATTTTTAATAAAAATATTACTCTCTAATGTGCATATCAACTTAAATGAATGAAGAATAAAAAGCAAATCGCGAAAATATAGTTCTATTTGACTTACTATTTGTAACAGACAAATTGAATTGTTTTTGAAATGAAGCTTTACACGCATCACAGTTAATTTTCTAGATAGATATTATTGAAAGTTTTATTAATTTACTTTCTTTTGTATAAAATTTTTACAAACTTTGAATGTCTTGCTTTTTTATATCTAATCAAAAGCCAAAAAAGCTAAAGCTTTAAAAATAACGTAATTTCCATACAAACTATCATCTCCTATTTCGTTCCATTACATCCCCTTTTTCGCCTTGAAAAGTAGCCTTCGTCCTTCCTGAGGCTCTAGGCTCTTTATTTATTTCTAATCAAATGCCTAAAATATAAGTTTCAAGTTGAAAAGCCTATGTCATTTCTTAAGCTCTGTACTATCTGTGTACCAAATTTCATTTAAATCGGCCCAGTAGTTTTGGAGTGAAAGTGCGACAGGCAGACAGACAGAGTTACTTTCGCATTTATAATATTAGTATTAATCTTACAGAATTGGAATATCAATTTTATAAAACCAATTAAGTATAACTCTCAACACATTCCCATACAAACTTGGTTTTTCATAACTTTTGAAACGTCCATAGCTGACTAACAGCGAATGGAAAATATTTCGTATCAGGATAATAATATGTTAATGTATTGTCCGGAAATTAAAATATCTATAGGCAAAAGAGAATATTGTGACCAATACAAAAACGATATTGTGTGAATTGTATCTGAATAAAAACTATATATCAAAATTCACTAACATTACTTTTCTTATGTGAAACAGGATATTGATGTATTACATTCATGGGATCATAAATCATTTACCGTGTTCCGACGCACACTATAGAATGTAATTATAGGGAATGTATTTATAGGGAATTTAATAAAACGAAACATATTTCCGTCTGTCACCCGTTATCTCCGTACATATCATAAATACGAGAGGATAAAACATTAGCCCTTTTAATTATTATATAAAGGCAGGATTTTAAAATACTTTTCTATGGAAAATTATTTAAAAATAATCATTATGCCTACCTCTATATGTCAAGTTACTGAACGGGTTTCTTTACATGAGCTCTATGAAATAATTAAAAAAATCTAATTCAAAATGGTTTTAAATACAATCTACTAAGTACTTTTTACTCGTCCATTCCACATTTTTGTATATTTAAATAAAAATCAAATGTCAATATGAAAGTCTGTGATGAAGCTAGAAATAGTAGAATGGAATCGAGTGGAAAATGTATCAAAAATATCGAGGGATTAGAGGAGTCTTCTTTCAGACAACATTCATTCACAAAATGTACACAGCACTGTTTATTTTTAATCAAATCACACAGAATGGAAAATAATCCTCGAGCTGATTGATGGATCAGCTGCTCCGGCTGCTTCATACTGTATCGTGTTTTTACTGTTTAAATTAAGGCAGATAAACCTTTGTTTACCTACGAATATATGGTTATGGTACACTATAGCATAATTGATCTCAATATGCTCATCTATAACTTGTAAAAAGTTCTCATTTAAATGATCTAAATATTAGTATATAGTAAATATGAAACAGTATAATTTGACGTTTATTTAAAAAAATTAAGAAAATTTAATCAAAATGAAGTTGAAGTGAATGGCCCGAACTACATTTGACAAAAATATTTAGGTGACATTGAAGGTACGCTGTTTATTGCTGAAGTAAGAATACAAAAAGAGAAAATGTGGGTGATTAGTATCTTTGAAGTACTTTTGACGCGTTATGAAAAATTATAAATGGATAATTAGAGTGACTTTTTACGATGCAACAGATTTAGACTACAATATGAAGTTAGTCGTAAAATCTCCATTTCATAGTGATAGGGTCTACATCCAAAATGTTTATTCCGGTATTTTCATGTATACAACACGAGTAATTCTTTATTTATAAAAATAAACATTATTACTTTTGTCCACAACTGTGGTCCATCCAAAACTGACGGTGTCTGCCTGTAATTAAATCTTAGTTGAGCAAGGTGAATTTCGCCTATTTCCCAGTAGCCGATTGAGCTCCAATTAAGCACATACGTTGGGTTCTAGTGGCTGGAGGATTACTTAAAATGCCACCATTTTTAATCCAGTATGGTGAACTGATATGGGCATTAAATAAAAGGGCTTGATGGGCAAACACAATAAGCTTAGTGACGTAAGTGTAAATCCAATATGGCCTCTTACGTGCGTAAATAAGAACACAGACTTTTTTAAGTTATTAGTCCATTTATCAGTATCTCTTACAAAAACCACCGCTGTGCCGTGGCTTGTTAAATATAACAAGCAGCTATGTATATAATGGTAAATATTCATACGTAGTATAGCTATACTAATTAAAAATAATATTCTAATTAAAAATGCGATCGCTTGAAACTGCGCCTCAACTTTATTAAGTTAAAATTGAAAGTTCCAGGGTAATTTAGTATTCATTTGCCTTAATTTAAATAAAAAAGTCTTACTTCACGTTGTTCTGTCACAATTTGCTCGGTTCGTGTTGAATTGGGGCGGATATGTCTGAAAATAAAATATTTTATGTTAAATTTTTATTATATTTCAATACAAAAGTGTCTCTGAGATGAGGCATTGGTGTGGAAGACATTATATTTGATTGCCAATATTTTATTGATTGAAACTGCCTGGGTGCCGCGGCCGGGTGGGCAGCATGGATTTACATGTAGATAATGTAACAGAATGTACGGTGTATGTGAGAGCAATTCTTGGCATAACCAGAGAATATTTAGTGAAAAATAGCCATTACCTATTTTGTATGTTTTAAAGTGTTTTTGTGTTTGTCATTTCAGCTTTTTATTCATTTGTCTGCTGCCCATTTACTAAAAAGTAACTCGTCACTTGGTAATAGTTTGAGAAAAGTCGAGTTGTACGAGTTGTTTATGACAGTTTTTTTCACTAGTTTTAAACCATCAGTTCAAAAAATTTTCGAACTTAGATACAACTAAATTTAAGAAAGTATTAAAGAGACATAGGCGACATTATACATATTAATAAAGTATAAAATGTTATAAGAGGTAGTTATTTTAAATAAACGTAATGTAAATGTAATGACAATGAAAAAATCGTCAAGAAAAATAATTATACACTGATAAAAATATTTGGAACGGCCTTAGTGAGGCCCTATGGGAGAGGCCTGGTTAGGCCTCATCAATGTAATTCAAATTTTATAAGGTACTCTGATGCCATTTTCAAAATTTTTTGTAAATTGTGGGTAGGCACTGTCTGTAACAAGTATATAAACCTATGAGACGTCAAATACCTTAGTCTCTCCCGTGACCATGATTGCTGTAAAGCATTCGAAACTAAAAATCAAAATAAATCCGCGACAAAATCCGAAAAGGTAGTTTCATTTATAATGTTCAAATTCAAAATATTTTATTCAGCATAAAATTATTACAATTTTTTACTGAACGTCATGAGTCTACTACCAGTTCGGAAAGAAGAAGCCACTGACCTGAGAAGAACTGGCGAAAGAAACTCAACGGGACAAAATTTTTTTTTGTCTGTTTTAAAAATTTTTTTTATTAAAATTGAAATGAACCTCGAATTGAATTGAAATCGAATAGCCTCGAGGCGATCACATCATTCCCAAGGCGTACTGTCTTCTAAAAAATCGTTAATCGTTAATCATGGTGAAGGCTAACCAGACAAACATACCGTTAAAATAATTCAGGAAATAATAACAAAATTTATAGCCTTAACTCAAGGATGCCGGCGTAAAGGTAAGTTTCTTGTTCAAGCCTACGAGTATATAATTCGTGAAGCAACAAATTGTGTATTGAGTTAGGACGGCCCACGACTAGTTAGTCGCTAGTTAGGCGAGGTACACACGATGGGGAACTTTGTAAATTTCATTCAAACAATTAGGAGAAGTACAGTAAACAAACAACAAGTCTAGATAGTGTTGGAGCAATTAATGTTTTGATTCTTTTGTTTTTGTGTTTTAATTTCGTGTAACTGCGAGAAAAAGCGTATTTTGTTACGTCTATGTGGTATTTTTAACAATTAAGCATAAATCTTAAATATGTTATATAATCATTTTAAACTTAATTTAAAAATAAAAGAAGAACCTAAATACAGTTTTATTATTTATTTAAATTTTAGACACGAAGGGCGGGGGCGGGTCGATAGATTAAAATAAAGTTTAATAATGATTTTTTAATTTCCGCACAGTCTTTTATTGTTCAGATCTAATTTGGTGGAAACTTTCATAGGTTCAATTTTACTTTCGTCAAAGAACTATGCTAGTATTTGATGAGTATCGATGCAGCTTTAATTAATTATTTATGAAGAGATCTCTAAAGTTTCGCTGTTCCAAATATGTAATAATTAAAACCTAATTAAAAAACAAAATACATAGTTTTAGTCTCCGAGAAAATTAAGAAGATTTATAACAAAATTATTGTCTTAGTATCAACATAATTTTAATTTGGTAGAATTCTGAAACGCTACAGTTCTGCAAATTGCATCATAGCGTGCTCGTTAATTACTCGAGTTTAAACTATACGTAACTTGGTTTATTTTGAGTCTTATGAAACTACAGGGTATTAAAATTGGAATCTCTTGGAATAAACAGTTTAGAATAATTAGTTTTGGTTTATGACTTCGTTGTATAAATGAGAATATGCATAATTATTCAATTATGTACAATGTATTATACTTTCTTTGATTTACATTCATTGGAAGATTCGTCGTAGATTTAAGATATAATTTGATCTCTTGATATTCGCTTCTATAAATAAACGTATATATATAGAAGGCAAGTACCTTCCTATGAAACGATTTAGTTCTCATGTTCGCGGCGACAGGACACTCGAATCAACACTTTATTACAGCGGTTAGTGTCAATCGCGCGAGGCGGCCGCGACGGACAGTGACGAGATGATTGCTCTCACTTAGCGATGCGGGCCAGTCCTTAATTTACACCATGATTTTAAGTAGCAGTTGTCTTTAGTATAGTTTGCTAATGCCACATAATACTCTTTTAGTACTATACAGGCTCTTCAGTGGCCATGATTGCTATAAAGCATCCGACATTTCAGACCCAAAAAATCTAAATTTTAAGTAATATGTTAGGTTTGGGATTTGTACGATGGATGTACTCGTAAGAAGGCTGTGTCTATGTCATTGTATATTTGAATATATTATATGCTATCGAATACAGTAGTAATATGTAAGTGACACAATGATAAATGTCTAAAGTAGCGAAAAAAAAGTTTTTTTCTGTGACATAGGAGTTAGATATAGATTCCTTTTTAGATTGTATTGAAATATACGATAATTGAACATAATGTCTAAGGCTTGGTTTGCTTATGCTTTACTTCCATTCCATTATTATTATATTTTTGTATCTTTCAGGAAGTTAACTAGAGTAAAGTTCAATTGGTGTTTGTCCGTATATTTATAATATTACCGTTTTTCATGAGCAATAGAACATGAGTCTGAAACTTAGTAAGTATCCTACATTTAGGTCATATAAGATCTTGTTACAAGCGCTATAATTAAGAAATTATTAATTTGATATCATAAATACAGAGTGCTTTTGTTTATAAACGAGGCAGAGAATTGTGAGCCCAATAGTCGTGATAAAGTTCAGCATTAACGTAGCATTTGGTATTGAAAAGGTTACACTCTCTATCTTTGTCTTTAAGCAATTCCCTACAGAACAAGGAAAAATCTTCGAGCAAATGACGGGCGAGACAGAGGTTATACTTCTCAGGCTCATAAGTAATTTACATAAATCTATGCCTACGAAATCTCTTTGAAGCATCAGCTCTGATTCAACACGACATTTTTAAAAAAGGGCAATTTCTTGTTGAAAGTATAAGCACCTAATTAATTTGAAACGAAATTTTAAGTAGGTACTGCTATTTGCAGAACCTTTTTTGATGTAAAAAAAACTTTGTTTCACGAAACGTCGTAATTAAATGCACATGCCACGTTGCCACCATTAGTACCCATCGTGCAGCTGGAAAAAGTTCGTTGCACATTTATTTATTTAATCTTTTCTTGTAACTAGTTTTTACTCGCGGCTCGAGCCGCGTAGCTGATTGACTTATGTATAAGTTCATAATTATACTTATGTGCTTCAGTGCTAATAATTGTACAATGATTTTACGGAGATAATGTAATTAAAAGATACGCTATAAAACCAAATATGAATGACTCAGCCATGAGCTTACTTTAAAGGCGACATCTTACCTTACAGTAATATTTAATATTTATATATATTATGTATATTTAATATTATTTTTTTATAATACTTATGTATATTATAATACTTATGTATATTTAATATTTATATTTAAAAAATCTATAATAGCGGAAAGAATCTTATTCAGTGACAACAATAGCTGTATTTGTGATAGAAAATAACATAGCTAATAGCTTTTTTGTTTGTTGCGAATCCTTCAACAGAAGGTTCATTACGGAAGCAAATAAGGATTCAAATTTGTGACGATTGACCCAAATGCGTAATGTGGATCATTGCTGGCTTTGATTCTCTCGATGTAGGTCATTACACTAATGTAAATAAAGGGGACGCTTTACGCGAATCACTCTGGAATGGAATGTTTCAAATTCATCAACAACAATTGAATCTATGAAAGGTATTTAAATCTGTTTCTCCGTTTTGCTCTTGTAATGAAAATGAAACGATTTGTTAGGTAAAAATAAATAACATGAAATTCAATTTAGGTTTCGTCGCAATGAATTGTAATAATTTTGAATTCAATCTAAAACATACAAGTACAATGGCGATGTCCTTTTTATTACTATCATCATACATCATTATAGAATGTTTCAAAAGGTGTTTTTATAGCTACACTAATATAATTTAATAGCGAATGGATGATATGTGAGGCACGATAACGTTTTTTTTACAATATGACTGATATTAATAATATCTGCTTTTAAAAATAAAATACCTTTTATTAAATAATTAATACTTTAATTAGAAACTGCCTTGTTAGTGTAGTGGCTAGTATGTACTGCAGGTCCGGAGGACCTCAGTTCAAGACTTGGTTCGAGCTAAATCTATTTTTTATATTCGAGTTTTTCTGCAATTAAAGTCTCAGTTATTTTGAAGCCAGCGGAGTATAAGGAATGGAGATTAGATAATGTACGTCGTGCCACCGCCATACCATGCGTTATACTTAAATTAATAAGGTTATTCTCTGAGATTGCCGAAAATTTTCTTAGACTTTGGGTTTAGTAAAGCTTTTTTTTTTTTTTTTTTTTTTTTTTATTTCATTCTGAATTAGTGCTTGACTACGTTCCACCTGATGGTAAGTGGTAACGTAGTCGTAGATGGTAAGTCGCACTAATTCAGTAGCCACCTATTCACTCTTGCCTTGAAGACACCCATATTGTAACCGGACGGAAACACAGACGCAGGCAGATTGTTCCAATCCATTGCTGCACGTATAATAAATGACGAAGCGAAACGTCCGGACGGGTGGAATGTCCACGACGTAAGGATGGAGACCAGCCGTTCGTCGGGTCGTCCGATGATGGAAGGGGGATGGGGGAATTAAATCGTGTAATTCCTGCGCACACTCTCCGAAATGTAACCTATAGAATACACACACATGCCATGAGTCAGAGGAATCTGCTATGCACATCCTCTGCTCGTGCGGACCACTCATGCACCGCAGAAGTATCTACCTAGGGCAGCATATCATGCAACCAGAAGAGATACAGAAGCTCTCTGCTCAGAAAATCTGGAAGTTCCTGGAATCAACAGGACTAAGCGGAGAACTCTAAATATATTTTATGAAGGGAGCTACAATGGACCAGAACTGGTCGATGTAGCTAGGGCCGTCTTCGGCACCACACCCAACAACACAATAATAATAATAATATAGAATACACAGAGGCTGGCAACCATACGTCGGTGATCGAGGCTGTGTAGCTTGGCTTTTACCAGCGTAGGGTCACCTATAAGTCTCTGGGCACGCCTCTCAATCGAGTCCAAGGCTGACAGATGGCATTTCGCAGCACCAGCCCAAATGTGACTACAGTATTCCACGCACGACCGGACTTGAGCTTTATATAAATCTAGAAGCTGTCCCGGCGTGAAATACTGTCGGACCTTTGCAAGGATGCCAACTTTCCTCGCTGCGACGTTAGCCTTAGACTCGATGAACCGCCCGTAGTTCAAGTTGGGGGTAATGTCCATCCCCAGTAACTGCAGGCGGTCAGTGTATTCCAGAGGCACATTTCGGAAAGTAGGAGTCAAGGTGAAAGGACTCCTTTTTGTGGTGAACAGACACGCTTGTGTTTTGGTGGCGTTGAAACTCACAAGATTGGCATCGCCCCAAGTGGAGACTGCCCTGAGTGTGAGATTCAACCGCTCTACCATGGCCTCTCTTTCGGACTGAATTTGATCTCTACTAGCCCGAGGATTCGGCAGGTATCTCTCTACAACAGTGCTGTCGTCTGCGTACCCATAGATACCGGGTATAAGCAGATCGTTGATATGCAGCAAGAACAAGGTTGCAGAGAGAACAGACCCCTGAGGAACCCCTGAGTTGGTCTTTAAGGGTTGTGATGAATAACCCTCAACCACAACTCTAAGTGATCGGTCGGTCAGGAAGTCTTTAATCCAGCCGATCAGGCCAGGAGATATACCGTAGGCTGAAAGCTTGCGTATAAGGCTAGCGTGCCAAACCCTGTCAAAGGCCTTTGAGACATCGAGGGAGACGGCAATCGCCTCCCCGCTTCGCTCAAGAGCTTCGCCAAAGGTGTGATTGGCATACACTAGAAGATCCCCAGTCGACCGATTCCGGCGAAACCCATATTGTCGATCACTGAGGAGATCATTCTGTTCTAGGTATGCCATTAGACGACTATTCAATACACGCTCCATAATCTTGCAGAGTATGGAGGTGATTGAAATCGGACGATAATTGGCAGGGTCGGCACGGCTACCTTTTTTGGGCACTGGTTGCACGTTGGCAAGCTTCCAGGATTTAGGCACTATTCCAGTCCTTAGAGAAAGGCGGTACAGACGAGTCAATATCGGAGACAACTCGGGAGCACATGTTTTTAGCACTATCGCTGGTATACCATCAGGACCACTGGCTTTATTTACATCTAGACGACACAATACTCTCTTGACCTCCTTATTAGTTATAGGGATATCTGCCATTGAGATTCCGCAGTGAGGTAGATGTGGTGGAGTAGCATTGCCAGTGTCTAGACATGAATTTTGGGCAAAAAGAGAAGCAAGCAAAGTCGCCTTTTCCTTTGCCGTATGAGCCAGGGATCCGTCAGGTTTTACCAGCGGTGGCAGTGAGGGCCGACAGAAGTTCGTCTCGACCGCTTTGGCAAGGGACCAAAAAGCTCTGCTGCTAGATGGTTGGGCAGAGAGCTTTGCGCCAATATGTGTAATTCGGTCAAGACGAGCCTTCTTTAATGTCTTTTTGTAGGACTTGGCGGCTAAGTTAAAGGCTCTCTTCTTGGATCTTACATCCGGAGCTTTGCGGTCTCGAGCATCAACCCAGGCAAGGTAAGCCGAATGCTTACGCTTTTCAGCAAATGTACATTCGGCATTAAACCATGGGTGAGCTTTGCCACCGACGGGTACATCAGAGAACGGGATAAAATATTCCATCGCTTGATGCACCACATCGGTTATAGCATCCGCACAGCTCGACGGATCGGAAGAAGAGAAGCAGACCTGCCGCCAAGGAAAGGATGCGAAGAAGTGTCGCATCTCATCCCAATCTGCTGACTTGTATTGCCATACTCGTCTAACACCAATAGGGTCGTTATCTGGTGGAGAGTAAGACGATAAAGATTTTACCAGACAGTGGTCAGAGCTACCCAGTGGGGATGAAACCTTGATGTTATATCTGTCTGGATCAGTTGTCAGCAGAAGGTCCAGACAATTAGCTTTTGGGAGAAGATCGCGTGATCTCTGTCTATTGTAAATCTTTAGTGTCTTCAGCCCTTTTAACGTCCCACTGCTGGGCACGAGCCTCCCTCAGTACGAGGGGATTCGTTGAACCCGCATCACTCGGTTATCCAAGCGAGCGCATTACCACTGGGCTACCACTGTCTCGGTCTTTAGTAAGATGAAGATACCGCATCAATCACCATTGTTCTTGGTAAAGATGTTTAATGTAGATAGCATCTAAGAACAATTTGAGAGTATTATCTTCTAAATTATCTCTTTAGCAGTTTTCTATACAAGTGGCTTAATCATTTTATTTGATTTAAAATAAAATACAACACAAGTTTCAGTTATTTATATAGCGTTTTTGTAGAAGCTATTGAGTTGTATTTTTGCAACATATCAAACACGTGTACAGTAAATCTTCTTTATTTTCTTTACTTAGCATTTATTCTTTTTAGAAGTCTGTTCGAACCTCCAGGTTTCTTGGAGCCGGTTTGGTTTACCATAACATACTACACACCATATTACGAACCATAGTAGGCAATTAGTTTACAGTTTTAAGTAGAAAAAATGGAAGAATGTAGAGTAAAGTCGAGGGCGGAACGAAGCGACTATAGTACGCAGAAGCAATCACGCTTAAATAATAATGGGAACTTTTTAAAACTTTGTAAGACGGTAATGTTCTAATATTTGTTTTTGAATTATTCGCAAACAATTAACTTTTCCAATATCTCGGTAACATAAGATTAATGATTTCATTATTATTGCAGAGTTATAATACTAAACGTTATTATAAATTTTATATTTAGTCTGGAACTTTAGGAACCACAAGCTCGTGTTTAACTCGACTCAGTATAACTTCGCAACAAATTAATTGGGTCTTTGCTCATCGCACGTGCATGAAAATTCTCTCTGACGCTGGCATAGTGGTCACTTATCTCATAATACCCTAACATTTTTTTTGAATAAAAGAGCGGAAAAGCTTTACAAAACTTTTCAGAAGGAAAATATATCTGTAGTAAATTTATATTCATATAAAAATTATCAAAAACCTTTATTAAAATATGTACACAAATAAACGATCAAAAAACTCGTCTGATGGAACACGGAATATACGGACCAAATCAAATTTTATATTACTCTTATTGACTTTGAATTATATTTTGTAATTGCTTCAGAATTATAAGTTTTTTGTTTTACAGGTAAGAGGGAATGAAAGTACACGTAAGTAATTCTAGAAGAGGTCGTTTTTTTGAGTAATTTAAAAAAACCAATACAAATAGTAAAAAAAAACCGGATATCCGCCATCTTGGATTTGAAAATGGAACTCATTTTCGCAATCAGCACCCCGAAAAACCTCGAAAATGACACCCATGTCATTATTGAAAAAAACCGGAAGTCCGCCATCTTGGATTTGAAAATGGACCTCATTTTCGCAATCAGCACCCCGAGAGACCTCGAAAATGACACCCATGTCATTATTGAAAAAAAAAACCGGATGTCCACCATCTTGGATTTGAAAATGGTCCTCATTTTCGCAATCAGCACCCCGAGAAACCTCGAAAATGACACCCATGTCATTATTGAAAAAAAACCGGATGTCCGCCATCTTGGATTTGAAAATGGACCTCATTTTCGCAATCAGCACCCCGAAAAACCTCGAAAAAGACACCCATGTCATTATTGAAAAGATATCGACAATCGAAAGAAAACAATCGATTGTTCGATTAATCGATTTCGATCTTACGAGTCCTATGAGTCTTACGAATTTTCGATCAGCCCACGTGTCCTGACGCGAATTTCACAGTTTTTACCCATCCCACAAAAGTGCTTAACGCCGCTAAAGAAGTTTTCACTTCAAAAACTTGTTAATAATTTTGGATTTATATTGTTTATTTTGGACTTCACCATCATTAATGACATACGAGTATATTGTACTAGCAAACCCGCCCCGCTTCGTAGGGCGTAAGTCAAAGTAAATTAAACGGTTTTCATAATTTTCTAATAAAATAAAAGTATCCTAAGTGAACTCCTTATAAAATTAGCTATCTGCGAGTAAATGTCCCGTCAAATTCATTCCAGCCGTTTCAGACAGAGTTGGAACAAACAGATAAACAGGCAAAAATTTTAAAAATTGATTTTTTGATGTGAGTAGGTACCGTATATAATTTCGTATGCATTTAGCGAAAAGCTGTTAATTTGAAATTAAAATCAAACACTTCAATTTTATTTATATGTATGTACTGATAAGCCGACCTCGTCAGAATTCACGTAACAAAGAAAATATTGTAGAGTAACAAATAATATAGTAATAGTATAGTAATATTCAATACTTAATTTAATATTTTGTATTAAAATGAACAATACGTACAGATTATTTGAAATAAACTGTCGTTTTAGAGAGAGGTGCTTCTTTTTATTATAGTCTAGAATTAAGATGATCTACGTTCACTCAAACCTTAAATATTTCTTATGAAATGTATAAAAAATAGTTTTGACACAACATGCTTCTTACGCTATTTAGCTAGTCATATTTTTAACACGAGCAGAAAATATGTGCTCGTGCTTCAAGTAATGGCAGATTCATTAGTGTATGGAGAAGGTGGGACTTAGTATGAGATTCGAGTTAAGTCTCGTCTGAGTGTCGAGTCTTTTACTATCAAAATTCTTGTGAAATATATCTCTGTGTCCACATTAAAATCAATCGAAGGATAAATTATTAAGTTCTGAAGTTGAATCTCTTTGGTACAGTAAGTCATGTCAACAGTCAAAGCCAAAAAACTTTATTCAGCGTAAAAAATATTACATTTCCATGGGTCATTGATTGTATTAGCAGTTCGGGAAAGAAACTCTCCGGTACATTGCATTTTTATGTATGAATTATACTTCCCTTTTCTTCTAAATTTATTCATGATTCATCAAACAAGCAAAGATATATCTATTTTTCAATCTGTCTTTCTATAATACCATAATATTAAACACTTTTCAGTTTTACATGTCTAATGAAAAGCACTAGTGTGTACTTCATTTGTATAACAATTACATCAAACAATAACTACTTAACTAAAATCACAACTTCACAGTAACTCTGCTCAACAGCAATGAATCCCAGTTTTATAAAGCATGCCTATAAATTAATTATAATTTCAATCTACCCTCCTTTTTAATAATTTTATGCAACTACTTCCGTCGTAATCTTAAATCATAATAGTCAATTTGTTTTTATTTCAATATCCGGTTTAATATTAATTTAGTTTTCTTAAATAATAGCATATATTGCAAATTATAGTAATGAATATATATTACTTTAAAAATATAGATAATTTTAGCATTAAATGAATAACAACACATGCATGACTAATTTTCCGTGTTGATTTATCCGATATGATATTAGGATCGAACTATTTAATTTAAAATCTAACAATACCAATACGATAGACGAAGATTTTAATGTACATTTATAATGAATTGCATTACTAATTTATAACGCATCTCAGATTAGTTTACAGATTAATGTGCACATGACATTATCATAAATCCAATAAATGTGTTATCGCGCCAGCTCGCCGGGCGCTGGCACTCGCCGCGCTCGCCGCGCCCGCCGCGCCCGCCGCGGTCACGGCCGCGATTTACACTATTTTGACTAGGATTTTATTTCTATCACACTATTTTGTTAGTCTTGTGGTTGGTCCAGTTGGACTATGTATCCAGGGATCTGGGTTCGAGGCCTGGCTCATCACTTATAATATGTCTTGCGCATCTAGGTTTTCATAGGATTCGCGGCCGTGGCCAAATTTGGTCGTGAGGAAATTATTATTATTTAATGGTATATTATATATGAATTACCATGTTTAGGTTTTATATCTACAAGATGTGAGACAACGGATTCTTTCGAAAGCTTTTCAGTTGTCTATTTTGCGTCATTTCCAATGCACAATAATAACAAAAACGTCAGTGGATTTTAATAATATTATATTGTGTAGTTTGTGTTTGTGTTTTGTACCTTCCCCGTTCTTACATTCTGTACGACTTTTAAAAACAATGAGCTATAAGCTTCATGAAAATATAACAAATGAAAGCTCGGCTTTATTTTCGATAACCTTCATGTGCCAGCAATCACAGTATTATTTAAGAAAGATTTTATTAACTTCGAATCGGTGCCAATGTGTTATGAATTACACGCATCGTGCATTACGAGTGCAGGTTCTTAAAATAACTACTATGTACTACGTTTCATTGTACATTAGCGATTCACCTGCGCTCTGCGTGGGCACGTGGGTTCGCCACTACGTACTTTAACGGTTAATGTACATTTCTCTGAGATTAGGTATTTTCCTAGTAAAAAGTAATTCTACATGTTTATTCGATTAACCATCTATCATCATACCAAATTTGATCAAAATCTGCCAAGTGGTTTTCTCGTGATGCGATCACAGACAGACAAACAAACGATATTACTGAAAACTAAAGATCTTTATATCGATTATATTGATAATATTTATTTCAATGAGATTTATAAAAAAATATTACTTTCGATTTATTTCTTGCGATTCTTTCAATTCGACTCAGAATTTTATTTTAAGTTATATGTTTTGTAGGGACATTATTACACACAGCACCATCTACTTACGTGGTAAGCTACGAGGCTTGTGTTACGGATACCAGTTGATATATACTACATATATACTACTACATATATACTATACTATGTACTACACACATAATTTTAATTACATAAATATTATAAAAATGAACGCCCCTAGCGGGACTCGAACCCGCGACTGCTGGCGCAGCAAGTAAGGTCATACGTTTTTCTATTGACTCAGTTTTATAATAAAACTTTTATTCAGTGAGACGTCAAAATACAATGGTAAAGAAATAATATACCTATTTTGTATTTTGCATTCCTTTATTTATAAAAAGTAGAGTACTTTAAATAAGAAGATTTTCATTAAAACGTTTTTAAAATGATTATTTTTTGCATTTGAATTGTAATATCAGTATTGTTAGTCTGAGTGGAAGCTATTACCAGCTCAAAAGGTTCTCAGAAGAGCCCTCGTAAAGTAAAGCATAAAAAGAAAAATTATTTACGATATGACAATACAATAATTTCGTATTTGACTTAAGTGAGTATATTCTATAATGAATCGGTTACATTATATTTATATCCAGGGTCTTCTTACACAACACGCAGTGCCAGTAACAGATGCTGCAAAACGGCTGTTGCACCTTTTAATTTTCTTAAAAACGGCTATATCATAAATTATCAAGTGTCTGGTTCATATCATATGCGGCAATGAAAATAAACAAATGTTATAAATTACACATCGCATCAAGCAGCGCGTGCTAATTTCCTTTTAAATGAGATATATTTTTAACTGTTTGTAAGTAAATAAACTCATCTTTTTGGATATGATGCTACCCAGGGTTTAGTTTGTCGGAATTTCAGTCAGTACTTTAATTAAATTAGGGGTTTATTTTATCAATTCTTCCTTTATGATGATATCATTATAGGTATATTCTTTATTGCACAAATAAGTAAACAGAACAGTAACAATACAGAAAAGTTGTGAACTTATCATTGTAATTTGTAAAGCAGCAATAAGCTGGATAAAATGAGACAAGTAGAACTGCGGACACTATTTAGTTTTAAATATTTTACAACCTTATTTTTCTACCAAGACATTCTAATGTATTCAGATTTTCCTCGAATTTTCCCAAAATATTTCATATGAAGTCACAAATATGTTGTGAAAAAGGGTCAATTTTTTTAATGTGATAATATTTATATCTCGGACGCGAACCACCGTCCCGTGTCCGTCCCGCGTCCGTCCCGCGTCCGTCACGAGTTACACTGTCGCATCTATTTCGAATTTCAGGTATTTTCGCGTCATCTCAAATAACTATAAGTATATTAATAAACAGAAATTTTCTTTGAATTAAATTTAGATATTACACCATAATATAAAATAAACGATGAAATTGTATTGATTTTACAATTTTATTATCTGTTGAAAATAACAAAAAACTCAAATATTCCTCTATAAAATACGTATACATAATAACACCATTGCTCGTAAAGACCGAATAAATACGTTTATTTCTTAAATATTTTATTGTCAAGAATAAGAAGTGTGGCTTATTACGAGCAATTACATATTTATCATTTTTTTAATTATTCGGCGTATTAAAAAAAAATGGAGATATAAATTATTTTTATATCAATCCATTTAGAAAACTCATTAAGTGAACGTTAGCTCTACTTTAAATTTTTCTTTCACTAAAAGAGAAACAAACTGAACGCCATTATCAAAGAATTAAGTTGAATACAGAAAGAAAAATACAATGCTTTCGACTTTAAAGATATCCGGCGAAAGAAATGTTATAGCTCTGTGCTCATCGTACCTGAAATATTTTTTATTAAATCTAAAGAATTTAGTTCTCTGTAAGCGTGACGTTTACTTTGGCATTATTGAGATATTTTAAAATAAAATAACGTATTAGGTCATTCAAGACTTCCTGTAAGTCACTCGAAACGCCTAGAACCAACAATCAAAATAAATCTGTATAAAAATCGGACAGATAGTAGATATAGACAGTATTATTTACATTGACCTTTTAAATACTTTTGAGTCATTAGTGTAATGATACATTAATTATTCCAATCACAATGTAACAACAATCGATATCGCTAACAAAATAGCATGTATTCAGCCCTTTTTAACGTCCCACTGCTGGGGGTGGGGCCTCTCTTCTTCTTCTCTTCTCGAGGGGGATCAGGTCAAAGTCCACCACGCAGGCCTAGTGCGGGTTGGCGGACTTCACATGTCTTTCGAAAACTTGCTAGGTTCTCTCAAACATGTAGATTTCCTCACGATATTTTCCTTCACAGTAAGACAAGTGATAATCATGATAGAAATAGTTCACATGAAAATATCAGAGGTACGAGACCCGGATTCGAACTCGCATCACTCGATCACCCAAGCGAGCGCGTTACCACTGGGCTACCACTGTCTACAATATAATATATTTAAGCGATATCAGTAAAACCAGCTTCAGCTTTCAATTATACATGTTTAATTAATATTATACAATTTCCTCAATGAAACTCTTATTTAAACAATTTCTTATATTGTCTTTTCATCTTCTTCTCATTCTTTTTATATTAATTTGATATTTTTATAACAATTAATTAGTATTATATTAATTCTTTATTTTTATAACAATTTTCATAATTTTCACTGGCAATTACAAAATGACCAGTTTAACAAATTAAAAACTATTTTATTTTACATTAAAATAGTGAAATCTTACACAAATAGGAAAGGAAAAATTACAAATAATTAATAAAATAGTGAACACTGTATATTTTATTATATTAGTACAAATTACATTAAACCAATATTTGAATATCATTTTAACAGTAGAGTTAAGTGATCATACATTCAGATAAGTTAAAGTGAAGTTTGTTGTGAAGATGTGAAGTGTCATGTTAAAATGACAGTTTTTTTACTATATATGTACAATGTGCATATAATGTCCTCCCGGCCGATTCCGGCCACGGCGGCCAATCTCATTGAGACTAGCCAACGGCGCGGGACATATTATAGTGCACAAATGTACGCGCAAACACAAGTGCACTCTCTGTTCCTTATCACTCTCATATTCCGGTGGGACGACTGTTCGACACGACCAGTGAGAGTTAAGGCGCAAGACCGACGGCTTTATGTGCTCTCCGAGGCACGGGGGTAAACCACCGCCAACTTCCCAACTCCGGGCTGTTATTGAGGCTTATGAAACAGAAAGACTCAATAACTAAACTTGGCCCGACCCGGGACTCGAACCCAGGACCTCCCGGTGTGCGACCATACATGCTAGCCACTACACCACCGAGGCAGTTAATGTGCATATAACATTGTAGACTAAGTAGGATACTTTTGAAAAAAAAAACAACATTTATTTTTATATTTGTGCCCAACTATTGGAGTATGTAATGTATTTTTATTCGTGACTAAAAGACTATACTGGTTTAGACGGGATCTTCCCTAGCAGATGTTATTATGGTTAGTTTAGAAAAAAAATCGTAATTTAAACGTAACATAGAGATTCACTTGAGACAAACGAGAGGGCAAAAGAGACATAAAATTCCAACACAACTTTCCAGAACAAAAGCTTCATCTGTTTTATTAAGTGACGAACGCAATCGTCACGGACGCGTGACGACAAAAATAAACACAATTTGGCAGCACGGCCGTGTCTTGCTACGTGTACTCCGCGCCGACCCCAATAGATGAACCATTGTTGCGGGCATTAATCACCGTGAATAGTGCGACATCGAGACACTCATCCATATATATAAACGCGCTTGACAAACTGCGTGTAGCGGGTTCAAATCCCGGTTCTCGCTCTTCTCATATTTGTATACAATAGTAATTTCCGACTACCACTTGTTTTACGGTGGAGGAAAATATCGTGACATAGCCTGCATGTCTAAAATAATCTACCGTTTTTCAAAGATCGTCGTCGACGTCAGCCAACCCGTACTCAGTCAGAGTGGTGATGAATTGTCCTAACGTTAACGTTAAAAGAAATAAAGAAAAGGTTATTATTTACTCGTTGCGGTCATGCCTGGTCTCCTGTAATTACTGTAGTAGTTCAGCATATAAATGTAATAACAAAGATACACAAAAACATAATTATAAGCTTTCGCTTCTTCCAATTTAACATCAAACAGATATTATGATAAGTATAAGAAATAATATTTTTTGGAGGACATGTCAAACGAGTAGCCAGACGTATCCCTGTAAGTGACCAGTAAATTATGGAATATTTATATAAGAATTGAGATTATAAGAGTGATAATAACACACTCCGTGACCCCATTAGGTTTCTACGTATCCACAATATGAGGGAAAGCTCCCTCAAGCTTTTGTAAGCACAAAGAAATACTAGTGATAGTATATTGTCAGCTCTTTACATGTGGTTTTTTTATTTAATATTTCTAAAAGTGCTTAAATATACTACACTAGTGGTATGGAAGAGAAGAAAAATACGCAATATGTAAATATTCACTTTAATTTATGTTTCGTCCAATCATGGTAAATTAATCTCAAGTACGAAATGTTTTTAAAGTGTCTATTACGAAGTATGTTCAGAGAGCGCAGTTTAATAGCAGGGGTTCTGTGTTTTTCCAACTTGCTTTCGCAAACTGGCAACACAGCATTTTTATTTTTCATTAACTATATTGCAATAAATTATATTACTTTATATGCCTGTACATAATACAAGTAAGCCCGCGAGTCGAGCCGGGCTACATCACGAGTACTCCGTCAAATTACGAAGCGGCGGAACATTGGTATGAATAATATTAATAATCGTAATTACTGTCGAAGGCGCATATTTCAGTCTTTTGTACGTCGAGAGCTGATATTAATTATACTGACGTGAACTGCTGTGTTGTCTCTCGCTTCCTTCACGTAAATATCTCTTAAATACGATACTAAAATATTATTTTAAAAATAACCTGAATCATGAACGCGGGCGGAGCCGTCGGAATTGTTAGTTTTAATATAATTATTCATTACCAAAATAATAATTAGAATGATCATCATCATCATCATCATCATCAGCCCTTTTTAACGCCCCACTGCTGGGCAACGGCCTCCCTCAGTACGAGGGGGATCAGCCCATAGTCCACCGCGCTGGCCCAGTGCGTGTTGGCGGACTTCACATGTCTTACGAAAACTTGCTAGGTTTTCTCAGACATGCAGGTTTCCTCACGATGTTTTCCTTCACCGTAAGACAAGTGGTAATCATGATAGAAATGATTCGCACATGAAATTATCAGAGGTGCGAGACCCGGATTTGAACCTGCATCACTCGGTTATACAAGCGAGCGCGTTACCGTTGGGCTACCACTGCCTCAATTAGAATGATGATGCTGGTTATTTCTGTCAACATACTCGTAGTACTGTTTATTTACTTACTATATATGTATATGTTACTTTATTGCATGAAAAGATCTGACAAATCTATATTATGGAGCGTTAAAACGTACCGAGGAACGAACCAGTACTTCCGAGACAGGTAAGTTACCAGTTGGAAATTTTTGTCGAATAATCAAAATAGGTTGCAAAATATTATTATTGAAGTTAGCAAAACTATGATTCATTTTTTGCGGACTGTATGTGTCATTACAATGTTTTCTAAAAATAAAACGAAATGGTTCCATCAGTTATTATCCATTTGAAAGTCCGTTCTTAACGTTGAATTGTTCTATCGTTCAAGTGTGTGACTTCAGCGACGTTTTAAATTTTGCAAAAACTAGACATTTGCAAAAATAATTGAAGTATACTAAAATTTCTTAGAAAAAGTGCGTCGCTGAGTTATGTTTATCAATATTTTGGGTTATCTAGCGTTTACATAATTTCATAGCATTATAACAAGAGTAATTTAAATCTTATAGTTATCGTGTTATTATAGAGTATTGTATAGAGGATAACAGAGATATATTAAACTGAAAAAAAACGCTTATCTCCACCATAAACTCAATCGCTAATTTGATATAATAGTGGCGTGATATAATTGTAGATTTATTTGGTTCGGTTCTGATAATTAAGCTTTCATTAAAAACATTCATGCAGTTATTATTCTTTTTTTAATAACATATAACTTCACATAAATATGTGCGTTCTTCTATAATTGTATAAAAACACACCATGATAGTAGGATTAGGGTAGAGAATGTGCTTTTCAACCGACTTCCAAAAGGAGGAGGTTATCAATTCGTCTGTATTTTTTTTTTTTTTTTTTTATGTTTGTTAGCTCATAACTTTGAGCTGGGTGAACCGATTTTGATGATTCTTTTTTTATTTGAAAGGTAATGCTTCCCATGTGGTCCCATTTTAATATTTTCCTGTTCTGATAATGGCATCCATGAGAAAACCATAAAAGTCTTAAATTTGCATTAAGTATTTGCGCGACAAATGGACGAATAACTCAATATCACGCCAACCGATTTCGATGATTCTTTTTTTAATGGAAAGGGTATACTTCAAGGGTAGTTTGATGAGAGTTTGGTAAGGTTCTGATGATGGGATCCATGACAAAGTATCGGAACTCTTCAATTCTTAGGAGCAAATAAACGGTGCTCGGCCGAATCTTTTATAGGCTATATGGATATTTGAGTCACGTACCGTGACTGATGATGGAAGGTACAACTCCTCAACGGTTAGCAGTTTAAAGAAAATTCTTTCAATATAATACGCAATTATGAACGGATAGTTGTATACTTTCAGGTTATTAGGTTTACCTCATAATAGAAGGTAAATTTTTATAGTCATTAACACAATACGTATCTACTTTCCGCAAAAAAGTTAAAAATAAATTATTTTTAACAAAAAAACAAAAACCGACTTCCAAACTTAATAAATCTAAACTAAAAAGTAGAAAATAATACTTTTAAGGACTTTGTTAATTTTGAAGTCGGTGCCAGCCAAAGCAAAATAGCCCTAAATAGATACATATTTGATTAATCTATCAATTTGTAAACATCATCAAAATACCTGGCTGGCACCGACTCCAAAATTAACAAAGTCCTTAAAAGTATTATTTTCTACTTTTTAGTTTAGATTTATTAAGTTTGGAAGTCGGTTTTTGTTTTTTTGTTAAAAATAATTGTGCAAGAAAGTGCGTCAGTTCAACTCGATCTCAAAATTTTCTTATTAACGAGCTTAGTCAACGTCTTCAGGGACATCGTGGGCGAGGATGACTTTTTAGTTTTGCGTTTCATTATTCTTCCCACTACTCAAGTAATCTATTACATTACTGTGCTCTAGAATATCTTTAAAGAAAGTCAAAGTTAAAATTAATTTAAATATAATTTTCGTAATGAACTAAACACATTAAATATAAGAACTACAAGTACTATATATTATTTTACACAGTGGGATATATTATATTTATCGATACAGAGGCCGATTCTATGGTTTTTAGAATTTTTGTTCGTCTGTCAGTCTGTCTGTCTTTTAAAGGGAACACATCACAAGAATACCAATGATGCTAGCTAGTTTTAGTTTTGATTGTCTTATTTACTAATATCTAATCAAAAGCCTAAAAAATAAGTTTCAAGCTTCTAGCTTTAAAAATTTGCCTTATTTCAACCACCTATAGCCATTCCTTTCTCAGGTTCTAGACTATGTGTATACCAAATTTCATTTAAATAAGTTCAGTAGTTTAAGCGTCATTGAGTAACACACAGACAGAGTTACTTTCGCATTTATAATATTAGTAAGGATTTAATGGGACTTTCATAGACAGTACATTAATTGATAAATCATGTTGCATGTCACTTAATGAGTATTTTTACTGCAGTCTTTTTAATTGAACACAACATTCATGTTTTTTCCTAATATAATACGTACGACCTTGATGAAAGTTTTACTGTCGTCGTCGTCCAATAGTTATTGGAAATTGTACCTTAGATATTTTTAAAATAATTGAACGCCAATCATCCCGATCTTAGGCAGCCCGCATCCATGCCGTACCTGCCACCTTTTTCAAATCGTCGGTCCACCTTGCCGCAGGGCGTCCTACACTACGTTTGCCTAAACGTGGTCACCACACGTGGTCTTTTTATGTAATATCACTTTTTATTTGCATATAAACAAATACCTCGTTTATATTTAATGAGAATGAGAATTTTAATGGAGTTTTGATAAATATTTCGTTTCGAAAATAATTGATATTAATTGTAATTGCTTTTTGCTTAATTGTTTACCTTGTTGCGACTGATAAATGAATGAACGAAGCTTTGCATTTTTTACAATCCACAGCACGGGCCTCCCCTCGAAGGGGATCAAGATTACTATAAACTTAGGTTTCTCAAAAGTACACTTTTACCCTCAAGATGTGTTCCTGGTAATTCACATATGAAATAATATACTGTTCTTTATTCTTAGACATCAACAAAGTAAATAGGTAAATGCACAAATTAAAATACAATTTTTCTTTGACATGTAGTGGCAAATATCAGACCCAGGATGTGTATCCACTTCCACTTGGTTTCCTGAGCAAGTTTCCCTAGTTAACTAATGTAATAGGCTTTTGCTCGATTCCCCAAGTATTAGTTAACAATTGCCATTCGTTAACTGATGACATTTGACCACTTTATTTCTTTAGTTGAATTGTGCATGTAAAATATCTAAATTATATAGTCCTAAGTCAACAAATTCTACAAGTATTTATGTGTTTAAATTTTCTTCTTCTAATCTACTAATATATAAAAATCTCGTGTTTGCTATTTTTTATTACCCTTGGTGATAAGTCTTCTCCAGTTTTTTTTTTAGACAAAATTTTTTTTTTTTTTATGATTTGGCATAAAAAATACTTTTAGCGTTAAATTTTCAACCTTCTACCATCAATAATTTTTAATAGTATTTAGAACGCGGGCGGAGCCGCAGGAGTTGTTAGTTAATGTATATTATGTAATAATAGTGACGTGTTTAAGTACTCGTACATTTATGTCATTGATAATTATTCCGCATCGACGACAATCGCGAGATTTCAGTGAATATTATACACAATTTCTCATATATTTCTTTAATTGCTGTTTTTAATAATAAAACTGCTAACAAGGAAAATATTTTTTGGAAAAAAAAATATTTTAATCTGTTACCATCTTCATTAAAGCAAGGTATAATTAATTTGATTGTAGCTGTTTGTGCTGACACGTATTATCAGGACAAAGAAAACAAAATTTGTAGAGTAAACACATTTTATGAGATAGAGAGTGACAGAGCTGTACTGTTCTATTTTTTGAGTAACTTCTTTAAGTTTCTGAGTTTTAGGAAGTATGATATTACTCCTTTTAATATTTAAAAAACAACATCATTAATGTTCTGTACAAAACCACCTGGTTCACCTATATAAGACTGAGCATATTTTCTACGTACACTATTCATATTTTATACTCATTATATTATTATATTATTTATATATAGAAAAATGTGTTTCTATCATACAAAAATAAATCAATTAATCAAATTATTACTTTGATTATAATCAAAATATTAAGTTGGGAACATAAAGGGAATATTAAGTTAAATTATTAATTTTGTTTACTTGAAAATTTAAAGACTTCTAAAAACTAATCTGGGATAAAGTAACATTTTACTAATCCATACGACATTTAAAAAGCGTTTAAATTAATTGAAAACAAGATTCTACGAAAGTTCACTTAAAAATTTAGACAGCAAATGAGTTTTTAATAGCTACTATGCAGGCTTTTGCTCGCTATATTGTCTGTGTCATGTAAAAATGAATGAAGCTTCGTAGCCAGACTCGGGGGACGTTATTTTGAAGCTTTTATAGTACAGCTTGACGAAATTATGTATCGAGATAGCTAAAGTCAAGCATCTGTCTTGCAGCAGCACTTGATGGGTGTCCAAATTCAGGCTTCGATGGAGGTATTACTATGTTAGGTCTACAGACTCTTCTTCTCTCTAGGTCTCCGGCGTGTGTTGGTATTCGAAACAGTCTTTTTAGATACTTTTTTTTTATTTAGAGCTTTAATTTTACCTTATGTTAACGAAGTAAAGAATTCAAGCAATTCTGATAAAAACTATATTCATACCAATATTCTGTTTTCGATACTCATAAATTAAATTGTGAGTAAATTTAATTTATCGTTGTGGTTTGAATAATTGGAAAGGTTTTAATTTGTAAATTGGTATTTCGGGTTTGTGTTTCCTTACAAACAGGCCACAGACAGACAGACAAAAATTCTAAAAACAATAGATTTGGCTTCGGTATAAATTTCAATGACTATTTTTACTATAAAAGATAAATAAAGCGAAAACGTGATAATATAATGTTATGCTGATAGTAAAGCTAACCTTTTCCACGAATGCAGCAGCTTTCCGCGCTTTAAAAAGCTTAGTATTTTATTGATAACACAATATCTGCACCGTCAGTAACTCTGTTATCCGGATCTATCTGTAACAAAAGAAAACAATATATTATGTGTACGTGAAGTGAAAGCAATTTCAACATTTAAGTTATTTGTTACTTAAAGAAAGTCATTACTTAATTCTTAACAATAATTATTATAAAAGATTAACCGAACTTGAAACGTTTAATATTTTCAGATACTCTTCTTCCACATCCCGGTCATTTATCAGCCTGTAGACATAGTGAGATAGTGTAATCTATTGCTAAAAGTTACTTTATCTCTACATATTATAAAACAAAATCCTCCGCCGCGTCGGTCCGTATGTCTGTTCGCGATATATTCAGAAAGTATTGCATCGATTTTCATGCTGTTTTCACCAATGGATAGAGTGGTTCTTGAAGAAAGTTTTAGTATATAACTAATGGAACCCGCGGCTTTGATCGCGTTAAATCTAGGGGTGAACCCGAGCAAAGCAACGGTGAGTCGCTAGTGATGTAAATATGTAATAATTTGTAGCATAGAGAGTAGAAATGAATGATAATTTAGAAATACTTTAGTGTCCATACGTAACGAACTGCGTTCGATATTTGCAACATTTACGTCTGCCATCATATCTCGTTGAACAAATACACGGACCGGTGCAGTGCTTGTCCGTATTTGCAGGGCATGTTCAAAGCGGGCGATGCACACAGTACATCTATAAATATTCGGGATATTCTATTGTGATTCTAACTACCATAGTGTTTATTGCAGTTAGAATATTTATATTGAATAAAACTAATATTAACTAAATTAAGTAATACTTGTGCAATTTGT
Organism: Boloria euphrosyne; assembly: GCA_951802675.2. Lineage (NCBI taxonomy): Eukaryota > Metazoa > Arthropoda > Insecta > Lepidoptera > Nymphalidae > Boloria > Boloria euphrosyne. The sequence goes on from OX637871.1 coordinate 15,886,637, forward strand.
ATAATTTAGTCGGGACTTAATTTTATCTACACATAATATAACACTTCAAAAACAAAGCTAATAAAATTAGAAAGCATGTAATGATTTATTGAGATTTTTTTAAATAAATTCGTCATCCATAACAGAAACGACAAGTACTATAATTAATTTTTACAACTAAAAAATTTTAAAACTACTTGTATTATGTGATTTTTAAGTCGGCAGTATATCAAAATAACAAAGTCTTTCAGGCACGAGGATTTCATACTCACGACTATACGTTATACGATTCGAACCCAGGACCTATGGGTGTAATTTGTACATCATGTGTGAGCTTAACTTCATGTCAGAGGAATAATCCTCGACGAAGTGTCGAGGAAAAGCTTCGCAAAGATGACATAGATCTTATTGGAGATGTTCTCTTAATGGCTTTTGAAACAGACGATTTTATTTTAATATTATTTTGTATCTCTTAAGTGCTTATCGCTTTTAAAGCAAAAAGCTTTTCTAGTGGAAATGAGGCTAATGAAAATATTGAGTATTTTATTTCGCTGACCTGAATGCAAAGTAAAACGCGGCGTTATGACTACTATTCACAACCCACCTTAATTATGTGAATATAAAACATTACTTTCTGTCTCGTCTTTATAAATTGACTAATACCTATGGGTTTTTTCATGTGAAAACGAATGAGAAAACCATGAAATTATAATATAGCTTATGTTACCGTTTAAGTTTATTATATCAGGAGAATCAGATACGGTTGCGTGAGCAGCAGCATGGGGCCGAGCAAAACGGGGGGCGGGTCGCTAGTGAGTAATATATCACTATGCAGGGGTTATCTTACTTTATGGCTGGTTTAATTGTTAGTGTTAATGCTATTTATAAACTTAAGTTGTTTACAGCTCGAGTACTTCTTAAAAATCCTTCCGCGCGGTGCTTGTTACTAAAGTAATAGTTTAAATTGCAAAGACGTCGGCTGAAATAATGCGCCGAGTTCGCGCATAACTTTTAACGTTGTTATAATTATTATGAGCCGTGCAGAACTAATTTTCGTTTATTTCTGTCATACCTAAGTAGGGTACAGAATAAAAAATGTTAAGTGCCATACCATATCGAACCTTAATTTTTTTTTAATTTACTGAGTTGAACTTAGCCTTTTTGCAAATTAAGGTATTGATATCTTTATATGTTTAATACCTAACTTAGTCTGTCGTCAGTCACTATATTTTTTGAAGAACGATTCATTCATATTTATATTATAATTACTACTAGCAAACCTACAAAAATACTACAAAATAAATAAAACGGTTTTTACAATTTTCTAATAAAATAAAAGTAGCCTAAGTTACTCCTTATAATCTATCCACAGGTGAAAGCCCCCGTCAAAATCGGTCCAGCCGTTTCAAGATTAGCCGGAACAAATAGAAAAGACAGACAGACAGAGAAAAAATAAAAAAAAATGATGTAAGTGCCGTACACATATATGTACTTTCATATGCATTATATGAAGAGCTGTTAATTTGAAATCAAAAACAGACACTTCAATTCTATTTATATGTATCGATAAGCTTTTCCAAAAAATATTGTATGTGCAGATTCGACTGAGTTACAATTTTATTTTCTGTTACGTTTTCTTCAGGATCAGGATTTTTCTGTTCACTCAGTTTTATAATGAGAAGTAAATTAATATTGTAAAATATAATATACTTACTGTGTATTTTGCATTGTAAGTAGATAATTTGATCACACCTTTTTTTTAAATGTCTGAATAAGATTTTAAAGAAAAAATAAATAAAAGACACCTTTTTATTGAGAAATATTTTGATCTTTTTTTATAAGATAACGTTGTAATAAATAGATAAGTTAAAACTTCTGTAGTAATTAATTCGGGTAAACCATGTATACACACTCCACCGCGCTCAATCATCCCAATCTAAATAATTTGTAGATACATATTCACAGCGAAACCGCAGCGCTGCATTGTTTTAATTCGGATTAAAGGTTAATGAGTTCTTACCGTAGTCGCGGCACGAGTAAACAAACGAAATATATTACAAGTATTAGAGGCAGTCCGTTGCCTCCACTTCATTCTTCGTTAGAGCTAACTTACTTGCTCTTGTGCCTCCGACGGCTGATCTCTCACGATGTGGCAGATTAATTTTAACAGTCAATGCTTTAAGATTCTACGCATTTGTAAATTGTATGGCGTACCTTTGCACAATAATATCTCCTGCGCAAATAGAAGCCTGAATGATATTGATTAACTATTATTGGATATTAAATACGAACGTGTTTTACGAACGGATTACCTTTACCGATTGTGATGTAATTTTTATACATACTTGCTGTTTGCTGACTGCTTGTTTAATTTTCTCATTTCCTGTTAATGAACTGTACCTACCTGTAAAGATGAATAATTTGATGTTTAGGGAAATAATCTTTTCTCAATATTTTGATTGTCATAATAGTAAGAAAATACACACAAATATATTTATCATCAAACGCGGCTTGACCTCTCAGTCGTAGCTCTCCACGACGACAGTCTGTAATTAGTTGTTGAGCATCGAGGGTCCTTCAACTCGTATTAATTCGGCACTTTATTGGGTGTTGCTACTTGAGACTAATTCTACGAATAATCACGAATAAAATGTATAGTAAAACAAAGTGTCCAAAAACGTCCTATTTAACTTAATATAAATGCTTTCAATTTAACGTATCAGTTGAACACAGCTTACAACAACAAGCTCAAATAGGACAGAAGATGAGGGAGGTAGGTCAATGTTTTAATAAGTTAAGACCCGATCGTCACTATACTTAACTAGCGACTAACCCTTGCTTCGCTCGGTTTCGTCCTTGGAACTTACGCAAACGAAGCCGCAGGTTCCGCTAGTTTTATACTAAAACCTTCCTCCTCGAGAACCGCTCTATCCATTGCTGTAAAAATAGCATGAGAATCGGTGTATTAGTTTTTGAGATTATCGCAAAAAGATAGACAGACAGGCCCTGCGGAGGAATTTGTTTTACAATATTAGGTAGGATATGTAGCAAACTTCACTTTTACGGATGGTATGAATGCACAAATTATACTGGTATATATTTCTTATTTGATAATATTTTATCAGAGCGAGATCGCACCGAAAACGAACTGTAAACGACCTTAAACCTTAGATCCATTGATTTAGGCTGGCAGGCTGTGTTGTTTGTCACTCAGTCGAAGTATCAGTTTTATTAGAGGCGGATCCCTAAAAGCAAATGTCAACACATATGTCAAATGTTTGTAGGTATCTTTGGAACATCCGCTGTTTGTAGATTATATCAAAGCCTAACAAACATATAGTGGACCATTGGACGTGACAGCCAGCCCAAGCTGCCATACACTCGCTTGGGACATTAGTGTATGGCAGCTAGGGCTCTCACGTCCGTTGGCCGACTATGTTTAATAGGCTTTGATTATATTATGAACAATTTAATACTAACATATAAATTAAAAAAAATACTTTTAAGCTTGACACTTTCTGCCTGCTCGTTGAAACAGGAAGAAATTTACCTTTAAAATAATTTGTTATATCACTATTTTTTTTAATTTACGTTAATAAATTGGGCAAACATGTTTAAATCTTGTACATGTTCGTTTATGTATACACGTCTCTATTTATTTTCACATACATTTATGCACTAGTAATGTGTTCGCTTCGCAAAGCTATATACGAGTATTTATATATATTATATACGACCCACCGCTACGTTCGTGTGTACTGATCGAGATAAAATCTTCCAAATATTTAAAAATATGTAAGGGTGGTAGGATTTATTACATAATATATAAAGACGCTGCGAGACAACGATAACATTGCTTTTTTTTTATTTCTCTCACATAAACGCTGGATAAGTTCTAAGTAGTTTGCAAACTGTATTTGTATTACTGTAGGTATATATTTTTTTTCAAGGGCAATAAAGAATATAAATAAGTTATTTTATCGAACAGTAAAAAATATTTCAAAAAGGCCTTACGGCCTGTAGGCTGTATCTTGTCTACGACTTGGTGTCATTAAAAAAAAAGAAATAATTGTACAAATGGAGGTTTTTACATGGAGATTTTTTTTACATTTTATGTTTCTAGCACACAGCTATGAACTAACGTTCTACTGAGGCGTTCATTATAAACAGACGCACAGTCACCTTATTTTGATAGACTCAGTTACTTTATTTATGATAATGCACTAATTAATTAACAAGCCACGATATTGATTGAACTTTCTGAATGTAATTATATTTATTGCATACTAGATGTACTGCACTCGATATCAATAATCCATATTCAACGTGATGTTGATTAAATACAAATATTTTGTAGGATAACTAACCGCTTTGTGGTTTTGTTTAAATATTAATTTTCGTTAACACTTATTAAATTGTTTCATTTTCAACCGACTTCCAAAAGGAGGAGGTTATCAATTCGTCTGTATTTTTTTTTTTTTTTTTTTTATGTTTGTTAGCTCATAACTTTGAGCTGGGTGAACCGATTTTGATGATTCTTTTTTTATTTGAAAGGTAATGCTTCCCATGTGGTCCCATTTTAATATTTTCCAGTTCTGATAATGGAATCCATGAGAAAACCATAAAAGTCTTAAATTTGCATTAAGTATTTGCGCGACAAATGGACGAATAACTCAATATCACGCGAACCGATTTCGATGATTCTTTTTTTAATGGAAAGGGTATACTTCAAGGGTAGTTTGATGAGACTTTGGTAAGGTTCTGATGATGGGATCCATGACAAAGTATCGGAACTCTTCAATTCTTAGGAGCAAATTAACGATGCTCGGCCGAATCTTTTATAGGCTATATGGATATTTGAGTCACGTACCGTAACTGATGATGGAAGGTACAACTCCTCAACGGTTAGCAGTTTAAAGAAAATTCTTTCAAAATAATACGCAATTATGAACCGATAGTTGTATACTTTCAGGCTATTAGGTATACCTCATAATAGAAGGTAAATTTTTATAGTCATTAACACAATACGTATATCTACTTTCCGCTAAAAATTTAAAAATAAATTATTTTTAACAAAAAAACAAAAACCGACTTCCAAACTTAATAAATCTAAACTAAAAAGTAGAAAATAATACTTTTAAGGACTTTGTTAATTTTGGAGTCGGTGCCAGCCAGGTATTTTTATTATGTTTACAAATTGATATATTAATAAAATATGTATCTATTTAGGGTTATTTTGCTTTGGCTGGCACCGACTTCAAAATTAACAAAGTCCTTAAAAGTATTATTTTCTACTTTTTAGTTTAGATTTATTAAGTTTGGAAGTCGGTTTTTGTTTTTTTGTTAAAAATAATACATAATAAAAATGTAAGCGTTGTGTGTAATTACACTGTGCGTTAAAGGTAGTTAGATGTACTCACATTCGCTCCTTTGCATTCGTCCTTAGATTATACGCTTTAAGTAAAGAGTTAGTATAGCATTATCAGAAATGAGATATTTCTCCGCAGTAGAGAGTATCCTATACTATTTTGACTCGTAAAACTAGTTCATCATACCAAATTTCATCAAAATCGTTTCAGTGCTTTGACGGACAGAAAAACTATATACCCGCGGTAACGCGCTTGCTTGGACAACCGAGTGATGCGGCTCTATATCCAAGTCCATCTCTGTGTGCGAATCATTACTATCATGATTACCACTTGCCTTACGGTGAAGAAAAACATCATGAGGAAACCTGCATGTCTGAGAAAACCTAGCAAGTTTTCGTAAGACACGTAAAGTCCGCCAACACGCACTAGGCCAGCGCGGTGAACTATGGCCTGATCCTCCTCGTACTGAGGGAGGCCCGTGCCCAACAGTGGGACGTTGAAAGGGCTGAAGCCTTCAACTTTATCGGTAATAATGACTTTTAGTAAAATTATATTTAATGTACAGATTTGACCCCGAATTATATGTGTAGATTACATCCGCTGAAATGAAATTCTCTGATTAACACCTAAATATGCAAGAAATATTCACTCCGTTGTTACGCAAAATGAGGAAGCAAACCTGTACATTGTAAGTACATCTACAGCTTTCCTACAATTTTAAATTCACTATTTACCAATTTACATATTTTTTACAATAATTTATGTAAACGGTTGAGTTTAAATTACTTACTACTCAAATTTAAATTAAAATTACAATAAAGTACGTTTTGAATAAATTTCAACTTTTATGAACATAAAATTCTCACTGTAATTAAGTATTTGGATAAAAGTTTAATCTATAAAGGTAAATGTAGGTCTTTTATTCATTTTATAATAAAATTTACGTGGATAGAAAAATCGTTTGCTGTAATAATGATGAATCAAATATTATTAAATTATATAAACATTTAAACTGTAATTAATCGCCCGGGGCTCGTTTCCGCAGTAAGTCAATATGAACCTTTGTTAACGAGGCGTTCAATTAGTTTTGTTTAACCGGTTCATTTATTTCGGAGACGATCCAACATTTTAATTCTTAATTACAGTAGAGGGTTCCGGCGCGAATGGATCTTTTGTGTCTTAGTGGGAGACGTCGGTAGTACCGTCGACAGTTACACTGAAATAAGTTAGTAATTAAATAATTAAATAAAAAAAGTTGAGGCATTAACACGCGTGATTTGTCTTATGGTTACCAGATGGTTGTTACACTTTAAATATCATCATCACCAGCCCTTTTTAACGTTCCACTGCTGGGCACGGGCCTCCCTCAGTACGAGGGGGATCAGGCCATAGTCCACCGCGCTGGCCCAGTGCGTGTTGGCGGACTTCACATGTCTTACGAAAACTTGCTAGGTTTTCTCAGACATGCAGGTTTCCTCACGATGTTTTCCTTTACCGTTTGACAAGTGGTAATCATGATATAAATGATTCGCACATGAAAATATCAGAGGTGCGAGACCCGGATTTGAACCCGCATCACTCGGTTATACAAGCAACGCGTTACTGCTGGGCTACCACTAAATATATAACTTTAAATATGTTTTCGTATTGTATGTTTATATTTACACTGGAGTATAAAAACATGACCCCAGACAACACCCAAGACCGGAGCATAAAGATTTATACTTAATATACGAGTACAAAACAATTCCCCCAGCGGGACACGAACACCAGACCCTAGGCACATCATGTAGAGTCACAAACTGAGCCAAATTATCGTCAAAAATTATAATAAGCTTATTAAAAGATAATGGAAAAAATGTAATTTCTACAAATAAACGTTATTTAATCAAGGCAAAAATTACATTAATGTCATAATGATTTTTTATTTAAAATGTTGTAGTTTCCGCGGACTCTTTTGCGTAAGAAGTCCACAAAAAATTAGCGCGACTCTTGCACCTGTTAATGAAATGCCATCTTGAAAAAGTCGTGATGATGGCAATTTTATGGTTTCATTTGGCTTTTCTAGAACATGAAATGAACGCTATTTGCGATGACGCAGGACGATAGCATCTAATGTAGGAGCCACGGTTAAAAGTGCCGAACTTGTTTAAGTTATCTAAGGTACAAAGCCCTTTACCAAAACCATTTATTTATATTATATTCCTTAAAGCTCTTCATTCCATAGAGTCGCAGTGCAAATATTTTGAAAAGACATTGTTATGTATTGTTTGACAATGCTGATTCAGTGCAGATGTGCAAATAGACATGTACGTTTAGTAAATATTAGGTAGTATGTCTGTAACAGCTATATAATGCCTTTGAGACCTCTAAATTCTTAGTCTCTCCCGTGACCATTGTTGCTGTAAAGCATTTGAAACGTCTCGACGGATCCTGAACCAAAAGTCAAAATAAATCCGCAACAAAATCCGAAAATATAGTTTGTTTAAAATGCCAAATATTCGCGTAAACCTAATAAAGTATTACATTATTAAAGTGTATATTTATTGAATAATACGTTTATTTATATTTTCTTTTAAAAAGTATTCCTATATTTGACCAAAGTGTTAGGTAATTTCCGAGGCATCGGTCGGCGGTGATCTAGTGATAGCTTATCGCAAAGGTCACCGCCCACCGCGGCCTTCCGACGACGAAATACAACGCTTCGTTACGTCATCTCGTTATACCATATCATTAATTTTATTAGAATTTCACACGATTTAGTCTAGTCCGTAATTAAAGTCACTTTTAGATGAACTTGATGATGGACACTTGCTTTTATTTTTATTAATTATTTCTTTTCATAGTACCCATACTTTACCCAGCAATATTATTTTTGTCATTTTAGATCGAGTAAAGAAAATTCCATTAAAATCGAAATCGATTTTCCTGTTATCTTCTAGGCTTTATCTTGAGGAAAACCTTTTTTCTCTGGTAATAAAAAATAGTCGAAGCCTCGCCTCTCTCCGCTAATAAAATAAATTTCGTTTAAATCGGGTTCAAAGGATATCAAATATAAACAGACTGTGGTGTTGAACACTTATAGAAAATAATTGTATAAGTTTATTTCGGATAGCTATTTAAAATCTCTGAGAGAGTTATTTTTGCCAATAGTACCTTCTATTAATAAGACAAAGAAAGCATTTATTCGTATGTTTATTTGTTAGGTTAAACTAAAAATCCGCTGAACCGAATATGATAGAATTTATTATAATGATAGGTAATAACCCCGGGATGATATATATAAAATAGTTTTCACCCCGGAAATAACTTCTTATGGGGTAAAAAGAGGGATAATTTTTTATGAGGAATCAATATTTTTTCAAGTAAGCGATATAAAACTTATTAAACTGTATATATACATACATATATAAATATATATACAAATACGTAATAGGTAAGTCCTATTCCATTCCAACTTTTAAAATGTACCTAGGAAGGAATCCGAGTAAAGCGAGGATGAGTTGCTAGTCTTCTACATTATGCGACCCAATCAAACTCAAGCTGACCCTGTTTCATCAGCAGTTTGTTTCCGAGACAAATAGAACAAGAAAAGCTTACTAGTTATTGTCCTGCCGCTGCCGTATTGTTCGTTACCGATACAATTCTAGTAGTTTTTAGAGTTAGAAAGCTCCGTAAATATGTCGATTATAGAAGTATAGTAAGTTAAAATAAATTAAGCGGTTTTATAATTTTACTAGCGGCCCGACAGACGTTGTTCTGTCCACATATAATTTTTTTATAAACTTTTCCTCCCGGTGAAATGTTTTATTACGCATTCGCAAAACAACATTAACTTCGCACCTCCCAGTATGTATTCGCTGATTTAATTACCATTGCACGCACCATGGCAACGGTAATAACATGATACGTCAAACGCCATTAATGTTATAAAGATTTTTTTTTAATTTCCTTTTTTTCCGCACAACTTTCATATTTATTCACCTTTAAAACCTTCCCTGGACTTCCACAAATAATTCAAGACCAAAATTAGCCAAATCGGTCAAGCCGTTTTCATGCTAAGTCGTGACAACGGAAAACGGGTTACATTTTTATATATATAGATTAAAATAAAAGTAGCCTAAGCTACTCCTTATAATATTAACTATCTCGAGTAAAGTCCCGTCAAAGTTGGTCCAGCCATTTCAGAGATTACCAGGAACAAACTGGCAGACAGACAAAAGTTATAATAATTGTTTTTTGATGTTAGTACCATATAAACTTTCCTGTACCTACTTTCCTGTATCATACGTACTTATATATATATACGTTTCTTAGGACGTATGAGACTATTTGAAAGAGTTTACGATATTGCCGTCGTGCAAGTAAACACAAGGAACTAATATAAGAGAGCTATTAAAATATTACCGGTAGCTGTATCAGAGATTAAGATGTGAAAAGCAAGAATATCCGTCCTATATGACAGTAGAGACTGACTGGGGAGGATATGGATTTTCGGCTATTTTTTTTTATATGCTTCTTAAGGCACACGGAAGGTTTTACTAAAAAATAAAAGTTTGTTAAAACATACCAATATTTAATTCTATGTATTTAAAGTTATATAATTATGTGTAGCGTATCAACTATCTGGTTGCCGTCCATGGAACTAGATGGTGCTGGATGTCCCAGATATTTATATTAATATTTTTATTTTTTCCCTACTGTGTACTTTTTCCGTAAAATAAATAAAACCACAATAAGGAAAATGTGGAAAATTTTAAAACGCCTTTAGCGAATCGTAATAGGTCGCCCTCCCGAGACGACTCGCGAGCCACTCGCAGGCACTTAAATTATGTACAGGTATTAGCTAATTTTTTGTTGTTGGTTTAAATTTGCTATTGGAATTAGAAAAAAAAAAACTAAATTGAGGAAGATTACCATTTATTACTTCAATTTTTATTATTACTTTTATAAAACTTTATTTAGCGTTCAAATCAAAAATCGTATGTTTATGCAAATTGTCTAGAACGGATCACTTAATCATAGAAGCGGCTTATCATTTACTGGTTATTACTATTATGAAATCGCAAAAATTATTAAGGTGGTAAAGAATTTTCCCCAAACAATGTGTGTATTTGGATATTCAACCCTTAAAGAGGTAAAAAAGGGTTAAAAGTTTGTATGAAAATACTTCTTCTTTAATGAAATGGGTAACTCTGCGGGCGAAGTCTAGTTATATACCAAATTCCAATATTTACATCTATTACTTTCGTCTCGTTGGCTTTTATATAAATAAAAATAATGAGTAATATAATATCATACATATGTATCTGTGTACAGGAAGTTAATAAATTAATTTGTTGTTGTATTTGACATAATAATATGTAGTAGCGTAATATTTTTTATTTTGTTTTTGCTAACGTCAAATACTTCTCTGCCTGAGTTTTTATTATGTTATACAAGTTACCTTTTGTAATTATAAAGTTTAAATAGCTTTTAGGGCGATATGTAGAGTATGTTCGAGTACGTGGGCTCGTGCCCTACATATTATCTCCGCTCGCGTGTCTCTAATTAAGCGAACTTTAAAATTTCCGGCAAGTTCTTTAGTGATCTATCTCGTTTGAAATTTTTAGTACTGGCCGTATTTTGTATATTAACAAAAAAATGAATTATTTAAAATATCATAATACGGAAAAAGAAAGTCTGTCTCTGTTTAAGCTTAAGTTATATGGTAATCATAATATAAGCAAAAATTGTTACACACTAAATCCTTTAAACCTATTTACAACGTAACATGCATATTTACTTATTTACTTTTAGCATTAATTTTCAGGTTTCATGTTTAGGTTTCATTCTTTTATTCATATTTTAATAAACTATCCCAAACAAACAGAAATCAGCCAGTATGTTACGAGTCCACGGCAAGACGTGAAAAAAAAATAATATTTAAACAATTTTTTTCCATAGAAATGTGTTTTTCTCACAAATAAACATTCCCGGAATTTGTGGAGTTCAGTGTGCGGTGACGGATTTGTCGACGTGAATATCGTGAAGCAATATAGCAAATATACAGTTTTTATGATGATTCATAAAGTCTTCTACTATGTTGCTAATAAATATGGTTTTTTATTGCTTTCCCTCCTCCATACGAGCAGTGTTGATACTCTTCTTAGTATAATAAAAAAGTTAAATCGATTATAAAAACGAATTCTTTCTTAAATTATCATTTTGTTTTCGCGTAAAATCTCCATGTCTCAACAGACATAAATGTCATTAGCGTATATACTTGTTATTATTTATGAGTGAAGTCATGGAGGTTAGAGACCAGGAGAACTATCGCTTCATACTAAAGCATTACCCGCCTGTCTCTGAAAATGTGTAGAATTTACAACGCGCTGCCGTCGGCAAGTAGTATCTATGAAGTTAGCTATTTATGAGTATCGTCGCTATTGTGACAACGTGAAGTTAGGCATTGAGACAACATAGCGATCGCAGCGCCTCCTTGGTTTGACAATGTTTCTGAGACATTACATTCTAGGGCCTTGGTCCTCCTGGTCTCTAATCTCCATGAGTGATGTACTCGTATGTTTGAATAACATCTAAGAATAAACAACTTACAATAATTGACGGGAAACATAAAATTACTGAATTGGCAATGATAATGTTTTTTGAGAGGGAATGCTTGAGTAGTATAAGCTGTAGAAATAGAACTTGGAACTTTGATAAGCTAAATTCGTACTGTAAGTAATTAAAAATTAATATTATTGTTTAAAATTTTATTCATATTCAGACTTAAAATCTTGTGTTATTGACAATCCTCCATTATATAATAGAAAAATAAGTAAATAAAAAATTAAAAAAGGTACTAGCGACTCAGTTTCACTGCGCTCGGGTCCGCCCCTACGTGTTTATAGTTTAATGCTTAGTACTTACACATTTCTATGAGATATTTTCCCGCAGTACAAAGTATCCTGTACGGTAATGCGGATAGCCATCTATCATCATATCAAATTTCATCAAAATCGGTCCTGTAGTTTTCTTGTGGTGTGGTCACAGACAAACAATAAATCAAGATTCCGCTTCCAGACAATTTTTATGTAATCGACTCGGTTAGATTTTTTTAATGTATGGAACTATAGATTTGAAAGGGCTATTTAAAGTTTGTACAAAAATAGAAAAAAAAAATCACGAAATCGTAATCATTCTGCCCGTATAATAGCAATACTTAAAAATTATTTGTGTGAATTGACGCGTAATTTATGAGGGTTGGTAGTTTGTCATGCAGCGGAACCTAAGTCATTCATATAGAATCGGAAGGGATGACGTTTGACGTTCAATTATGACATTGACGTATGAGATATTTGGTTATTTCTTCTGTACATAGTTTAAGTATTGCCAGAATTTGTATTTTAATATCAAATAGGTTTGATAAATTAGAATTATATTAAATTTTTTGGTTAGTTAATTGGTTATGAAAAACAATTTCCTCGGGAAAATTGGAAGTGAAATATTATATTACTTATTGCGTTTTCCTGTTGCGGTAGAGGCAGAGAATAAAGGGACATGGCTCTTTGGTTTCCGCACACCATTGATTGAAGTACCTTCTTGTATTATATATCAAGTGGTTACTCCCCGTGTCTATTATTCATTTATTACCTATATATTTAGGTTACGTCACGTCCATTATATAAGTAGTATATAATATTTGTTTTTTTCAAATAGAAATCTCTGTAGTTAGTATCGTGTGTGATAGTCATCCACCGGTCATTACGTTACATAAATTTATATTGGACATGGAAAGCTACCTTCTGGTCGATGCGTTGATGTGTTCAAATACGTCATAATGTTTCACAAAAACAAGTTTTCAATTTCGATTCGACGTATTTTAGCTTTTTATTTACGTTACAAATATAATATTGCGGTTTCAAGAGTATAGGTTATGCGTGTCGTTTCCGCTTACCCACTAGACCGAGTTAAATTGTAATGGGATCTGTTATACATATATATTATTTGAATGAGATATTTATACATATCATATAAGTTTATTGTGTATGTCTGTTTATAAAGCAATAGAGTGATGAGTTATAAACTTCCCAACTATATAATAATAATAAGTAAATAAATAAACAATACGCGTTTCAACAACTTCATAACTAAATGTCGTCCCACGGGCATCCCTTGTTTACCTAAGCTTTAATCGTATCACTATTAATATTGCAATATTTTGCAATATGTACGGTTGCACCGTACAGTTATAAATATACAATCGGTCTAACAAAAAGCTTATCAATCAGGCAGTGATAGCCCAGCGGTAGCGCGGATAACCGAGTGATGCGGGTTCAAATCTGGGCCTTGCACCTCTGATATTTTCATGTGCGAATCATTTCTATCCTGATTACCACTTGTCTAACGGTGAAGAAAAACATCCATATATAGCCAGTTATCGAAAGACATGTGAAGTCCGCCAACACGTGCGTGGACTATAGCCTGATCCCCGTCGTACTGCGGGAGGCCTGTTGCGAGTAGGATCACGCCATAGTCCAGCACGCTGGTCTGATACTGAAAGCGGACTTCACAAGTCTTTAAAACTGGTTAAGTTTTTTCAGATGCAGGTTTCCTCACGATGACCTCCATCGTAAGACAATCACGATGTAAGTTTAGTGTTTCGCACACGAAAATGTCAGATATGCGAGAACAATATTTAAATAGTTTCCACCTAGTGTCATATTTTAATTCCATCTTTAAATACATTCTATTTCTTAAATATTGTGTCGAAAACTGAGTGGTATGCATACATATAGATAATTCATATCTAAATAACGACTCACTTCGCATGTAGCTTTATAGTTTTAAAGGATTTTCAATGTTTATGCTTAAATATTAATATTTCTGAATCCAATATTTTCGAAATTAGGTATACTCTTTATATTAGGCTCTATATCTTAGGGCTCTAACAGCATTAAGCAACAATATGTATTTTAAGTACTTAAAGCACCCAATAAATAATAATCGTTAAAACTGCACAGTGGTTTTTGGTGGCCAAGGATTATTAACAAAAATCTTAAAAACGGCTATTTAGGTACGTAATTATTTTAAAATTACAGACAGACGTTGAATTTTATTTGTGTGTATGAATTGTTTAATATTAAAATTTTAAATAATTCGAAGTACCTCTAAACTATTTAATAGAACTATAATATGATAATTTAGTCTAATCTCGCCCATGCTCGCTATCGAGAAAACTGTTTGAGCCTGACATGTAAACTAACAAGGAATTAAGCAAATATTTGTGAGTGTGTTAAGAAGAAGAGGTAATTTTTTATTCCCCTAATGTGCTTGGGTTTGGGACTTGGGTAGGTAGTATTGGCTGGTTTCAAGCCGGTGAGCCCCACGTTACCAGTTATTTTCTCCAGGTTGTATTCATTACCCAAGGATAAAAGTCATATTTTTATAAGCATTTATTTTAATAGCAATGTTTGTTCTATACGATCGTAAAAGACGCGCTGGGCAGAAACCGATAGAGGCAGATCGTTCACTCCAAATGTAACTTGTTTTTTATAATTTTGTAATAAAATTAACGTAGCCTAAGTTACTGCTTATAATATTAGCTATCTGCGAGTGAAAGTCCCTTTAAAATCGTTCCAGCCGTTTCAGAGATTAGCCGGAACAAACAGACAGACAGACAAACATTTTAAAAATTGATTTTATCTGAAAAGCTGTTAATTTGAAATTAAAAGCAGACACTTCAATTTTATCAATTCAATTCAATTTAATGGCTTCAAAGCGTGCCAGTTGAGCACAGATTTTCAATGTTGTTTATATGTACTGATAATTTTAAGTACCTACTTCCTACTGGGAAATCGGGTAATCCCTGGCGTCTGCAACCAACCGCGGACTAAGAAATTGTTACATAGTGTTTCTATGAGTATATTAGGCGACACGCCAAAATTAATCGGTTTGACCTTTGAAGCAGTCAGCGGAGTAGTACTTATCTCTAGATTAATTAATGGCGAGAATTTTTTTTTGTTCGTTCTAACTACCAAAACTACAAAACGGATAGACATGGAACTTACTTCACAGGATGCAGCGTGTTTGGTGAAAGTTTTAGTATATGTTAAATAAAAGAACTTTGTTTCCGGTCTTGAAAAGGCGGGTGAAGCCGCGCGATATGCTAGTATTTAAAAGTTTTTATTCCGCGTGCTTTTGAGAAAATTGTGCTCTATTGTAATAGTCAATATTAGCGAATAGAGAATGCAGTTAGCATTCGTTCCTTAATTCCAAGTGGACGTGACTGTTATATTTAATCTTCCATTTTTAATATTTTACATTAAACGTAGGTATATTGTATATTGTTATAAATAAATTTGATATACTGTATAATATTTATTTACATAAACACATGTACGTTTTCTTTCGTTATTTTTTAATATTATTATAAAGTAACGCACTGAGTAATTATTTTACACTTAGAGAAATTATTTAAAGCGTCTGTCGGTTTGTCAGCATAAACATTGCTTAAAATATGAAAAAAAAACTTCAAACCTTTTTTTATGACGCCGCTTAAAATTTAAATAATATAAGAAACTACTGTGCGAAAATCAACAAATAGACCGCACATCGATATATTTTCGTGTTACATAATATATGACATGATCATAAATATCTTGTATAATTTATGCAAATACATTTTGATCTTTACATTTTATGTATTTTAATTAGATAACCTGTTCTCAACAACCGGTGTATTTATACCAAATCTACTTCGAAGTCATCCTAATATTATAACGTTGTGTATAGTGCATAAATATATAATAATAAATATAAAAAAATATATATGTTAACTGTGTCTGTACGTCGAAGATATAGATATATTTAATAAAACTTAAGTCTTCTGTGTATATAAATATATATTATTTAAAACGCATGTTAGTTTGGTAATAAGTGTAACGATCGGAATGTTTATTGTTAAATTGTTCTAATTAACCCTGTAAACTATAACAAACGACGAAATGTTTTGTGTGGAACCTTGGTTATTTTTCTGTAATATATCTAACCTTAATTACTCCTTATAACATTAGCTAGCTGCCGGTAAAAGTTTTGTCAAAATGGGTCCAGCAGTTTCGGAGATTAGTCAGAACAACCAAACTGTCTGCCTAGCTACACGTCTAGGTTAGGTGCCTTATGGCCTTATAGAGTAAACACTTTATCAGTGGCAGAATAAGTTAGTGAACACTTATTTTGAAATTTCAAAAATACACTTCAATTTTATTTATTTGTATGTATAAAAAACAATATTTGAAGGTAGTTTATTAACATTATTTGATCTTCTACTACGGGTTTGTCCGTGGCTCAGCAAGTCTATCATTATTGTAAGATAAGTAGGTACGCCGTCATGTTAATAATATTTAAGCAATACCTAGTATAGTATTATGTGATCTGTGGCAAGACGAAATTAAACCATTCCTCATTTTAAATCCAACCGCTACTTCCAGAGATCAGCGTATTCGAATAAATAAAATAAATTATCTTCAAGTTCTCTACATTATTATAGACTGAAGACTTGATACACTTATTACAAACTAACATTCAAATTTAATTTATCTACATAGACTAGAGGATTACCCTCGTTTCGCTCGGTGCTCGGGCACGGCTCTATCCACCTAACTATAAGTATTTTACATGTTATTCTGTCATGGTCGTATTTTTTAACATTGGTAGCCTGATGAAAAATGAGTAGGTACTATTTTCGTTAGGTTATATTCTTCTCGTGTATTGGGTAGAGCAAAGCAAGGTCGTGGCGTCTGCTATTTACAAAACAAAACGCTAATTTGATTTTTTTATACACTTCAAACCAATTATATATTTATTACCACAGAAAATTATAGCGCAGACAGTTACTGCACATTTATTTCCTCATCCAACAACATCTATAACTAGTTTTTGTTCGCAGCTTTACTTGCTTGGTACATGCGTATGTTAAATACTTCTCTAGGAATAAGTACATAAACGAATATGATAGATATAAATTAATATAAATATGGTCAGACATTAACACAACACCATCTAGTTTCATGGTGAGGTACGAGCCTTATGTCATGGATACCAGAAAGTTGGTACACTACACTTATATAACTTTAAATACATACATATTATAAATATAAGCACCCATGACTTCAGGGGATTTAATCTTGTTCAACACATAAATTGATACTCTCACCGGCGCGACTGTTAACACAGTAAGTATATACTTCAAGATATTTGTCGTTGAAAATATATATTATAAATAAGTTGATACATAACGTTCCATAAAAATACCTAATACAGCATTATCTTTAATGTCAAATCTTATAGTTTTTTAGTAATTATGTAAATACCTAACTAAAATATAGAATAACTACTACTGGTTTGTAACGTAAGTACTAAAGGAAATACCTATACTATCAATTTTTAAGCTCGTTTTTCTCTCATGTGGGATAGAAACATATTATATGCATGTATGACCGTATAAATGGCCAAGTGTGAGTCGAACATATCTAAAAGTTTTCACCGCTTATAATACGCCATACACATGAGACCGATTCATACTTTACTGATTTTTTATGGATTGTAATTTAAGAAGTTAATATTTCATTAAAATTGGCTTCCAGTTCACTGACGTTTTAATAATAACACATTTGATTTTGTATAATTATTAATTAAAATATTAATTCGCAATTTTAACAAGTTCTTTAATCCCTAAACAGCAAATGAGCATAACAAAAAATAATAACAAAAACTATTAATTTATGACAGACTCCTTAACTCTTCTATGATTTGGTTTGTTTCCTAACGCTTTGACTGGTTTGGGTTAGTGTTGGTACTTTGCGTAGATGAAAATAAAAAAATATTTTTTGTCAGTCACATTATAACCTGAACTTTAGTACTTACTTTACACCATTAAAAATATCTGTTGACTAACTCCTCTTTCTCTCTCTTCTTTTTTGAAGTCGGATAAAAATTATACCATTATTATAATATATAAAACGAAAACGGAACGAATTTTTATACAATTGAATAGGTATACAAAAATATCTGTCAAAACATTATCAAAGCAAGATAAGTGACTTAAAATTTTTAAAATCTGCTTACAAGTAATCGTTTGAGCTGAGTGGCATTTCCTCGTCGCCATCACACAAGCCAGAACGTAAAGCCTCAGCATTAAGTCGACTTTATTTCTACAATAAGAGAAACTAATTCCCTACTAAAGTTCAAAATTTGCAAATGCTTCCAATTTACTAATTTGTTTCGCATATAAAATAAATACAATTAATCTAGGGATATCTTTATTAAAAAAATATCTAAATACACATTCAGTATTCCCACCTATTATATACTCGTAGAATGCCGCTTGACGAACAGATTGCATAAGTCACTTTAAAAGGAATAAAATTAGAGATTGGTGAACCGCAGGAACAGTGTGTGAAATTCATTTTTTATTTCTATTTATAGACAAAGAGCACACAGGTACAGATCACAAAGAAATTTGATATCGCAAGAAACTTGTCTTGAAGTATTTAAACACAACTAAATTAGATTCATTGGATTTATTCTTAGACTACCACTTATCTATTGATAATTGATAAAAATAATAATTAGTCAAAAATATTTTAATTATAGGATTTCTTGTAGTGAATAGTTTTAGTTTTTAACTAAAGCTATACCATTATTGGACAATTAACACAATTTTTTGATTGATTCAAAAGAAAATATTGTTTTTTCAGTAAAAAGGATAAAAGGAATTAATGGAAATCTGTAATTAAAAATATTCTTAAAAAAACAATGAATTTTACGTGTTGTTCACAGAAAATAGACGATGTAAAACCTCTTATTGCAAGAAAATCATTCATTTAAATGGAAAAATACATGTTCCTTTTGAGTAGTCCTTAGGAATATACCTCCTAGCTCTAGCTAATTCTTGAGTGAAAATATCTAAACAATGTAGACTACTAGAATATTAAAGGTTTTAAAAGGTCTACAGCATTTGTGTATCTTCACCTTTATTTTATCTATATGAAACGTACACCCACAAGTGAATCGAGGAAACATACTAGTATTATAAAAAAGTAATATATCTTTTTATTTTAAAATTTATTTCAAATATTCCTAATAACAAAATTAAGTCCAGAATCCAGTCCAAAATGTGTAAAGACTAAAGAAGACTACTAAGACTATTCTTATATCCTCGATGGTAATATTACGTGTAAACTACATCGCTCTTCTTAAGGTTTCCTTTTAAAATAACTATTTTCTTAGAAAATTGTTTTCACAGTCGACGCAGGCATAAAATTTTATATATATGTGAAAGTCTAAATTGCTAGTTCTGGTGGAAAAATGTTACCAATTTTCTTTTGAGCATTATAAGAAGATGCATTAAAGCAAACATGTAACTATATTTCAGTTATATAAAAACACTAATCATTATTATTATTTAAATAAGACTACAATTTATCTTAATTTTTTTAAATCTTTTGAAGGCATTGAAATGATTAACACTGCGTCTTCGTGTCTCAAGGCGAGGTTCATTATGCAATATACATACGATGATACGAGTACATACATTGAATATTGTAGTGGATTTGTACTAAATAGCTCATGAATGAAAGAAATACAAATCGGATAGCGCAAAGGAAAATCTACCAACAATAAACTAGCACATGAATTTGACAGTTGAAATGGTTTGCGATGTATTATTAGAGTGATATTTAAATATGTCTTCGAGTCTGTCCGCGGCTGCACTGCCAAGTGCCAAGCCTACGTCACGCTGCAGCCGGCGAGCAAACCGAAAACGTGATTGTGATAGATGCCTTTAATTCCAGTACTAGTAAATTGAAACGTTTTTGTGGGATTTATCTACAGTTTTCTTAATATAGTCAACTTAAGTAATTTAGTTACTTAATATTTTTTTAGTTAATTTATGTACCTACATGGTTACATTTAGGTTATTAATACTAGTAACATACCCTTGCCTGGCTCGGGTGTTCAATGTTATTAATTTAACTGTTAATAAAAGAAATACTAAGATTTAATAATTCATTTTGAAAACAATATTTAAATCAATGTCGCCAATATAATTCAACAATGTATTAAAAGAATCAATTATACTGACGATGTTTCACTCAGCCAATGTGACATCAGCTGGTGACTGGTGACATTGGAACATCATGACGGCTCCGAAATAACATAGCAAAAATATTTATTATTTATGAAATGTAAAAAAATAAATGAATATAATTAATCACTTTTCTAGCTAAAGCTTTCAGTTTATTAATAAATTAGAATTAATATATCATTTGTAGAAACATACTTTCTATCATATAAATTATGTAATGCAATAAATTGGTTTGATTAACTTTCCGTTTTTTTTTGGGTATTTATTCGTATTATTCTCTGCAAACTCTTTCGTTTGATATCCATATTCACTGGTTGCATAAAAATATTGTCTGCCATCCTTTGGAGACCTACATTTTAGTTTTAGAATGACGTCACTTAAATAACCATACATGAGAATTTATTGAAAAACAAACCCTATGACTTCACTTGACTGGCCTGGGATTGGAACCCAGGATCGGGACCTTTAGATATAAAGCCGTACAGGCTTATTAAATAATACTCGTACGTACCAACAGAATTTACCGAGTCATTCAATTTATAGTTTCGCAAACATAATTGTAAGTATCACAGTAGGGATGATGTGTCTGCTATCATTGGACGAATATAAATCAATATTGAGATACACACAGCACCATCTAGTTCCATGGTATGGTACGAGCCTATTGTTATAGATTTTCAAGTGGTAGTGCCATGCTTGTTACCTTCGGGTAGCAGCCGAATGGGCCGGCACGCTCCGTATAGTACCACTCTCTCACAGAAGACAGGCGTGAAGTGGCAGCTATGCTGTCGCGTTTCGTGTGGTGTTGCAGCTGTCCATGGGCGGAGGTGATCACTTACCATCAGGTGAGCCTCCTGCCCGTTTGCCCCTTTTGTCCCATAAAAAAAAAGATACCAGATATCTGGTGCACTACACATATAACTTTAAATACTCATACCGACTGACTGGAGTACAAACATTTGCACTCATCATACCAATGAACGCGCTCAGCGGGCTTCGAACCCGCGACCGCTGGTATTGTCATCATCAAGTAGTGGCATCAAGTACTGTCACTAAAAACTGAACCAACGCGACGTGTCGACTATATAATATTATATCAAAGAAAAAATATCATCTTATCTAAAAAAATAAAAATAATATCATCATGACTCATCCTCGGCTAAGTTGAAATACTTAGCGACGAAATATTACGAGTTTCGGTGGCAGCATTTTAAAAACTTTAGAAATTGTAGGCTTCAAAAGTAAAAGAGTTTTTTTTTCAAGTATTCGTGTTAACATCGTTTATGCATAATATGTATTTTATTTTTGATGTGTATCGCTGAACGATAAGTGTGCCGGTTAGAAAAATAATAATGCCGGAAAATACCGGTCCGACGACTACACGAGAGGGATATTACAAGTCATCATAATCAGTGTTTTGGAAATAAACGAAACAATATCGTTTTAAATTTAAAAATTGGTTAGGTTTTTATTTCTTAATTGCTTTACTGGCAATAATTTTTAAGGCATAATAGGTTATTAGACTCGCACTTGGTCAGTATTGGACTATAGGCTGTTTTCTCGTAATGAAAAGTCCGTGCCCAACACCCGGGATATCAAAAAAATGAAAAGAAGACGATAAGAAATTCTTAAGCTCAATAGTTGGGGAGGGGAGTGCTTAAATATGGAAGATTATGAAGAAATGAATGACATGCGAACGCATATTTGCATATATATAGTTCGCATAATAATGCGAACTATTATATGCAAACGTTGGTATGTATTTGTTTCTTTGTCACTTCTTCTTCTACGCCCCTGGAGGCCCTGGGGCCTGGATGTGGATGAAATATTGTAATTAGTGATAAAATTTGTAAAATTCTGACCATGAGTGTTTGCCCTTAAATATGTATAGGTATATGTCATAAATATATTAAAACTCCGATGTTCACATCAAGCCGGATAAAAAATATTATTGATTAAGTCCTTCAATCAATACCGTAAAACAAGTTCCTTGAGATGTTACTAATTTGAGAAATGTCTAATTGACCATTTTGTATTATTTTTTTGTTATTTAATAGCAAGCTTATAACGTTCATTAATGATTCAGTTATCATTTTTAATGTATAGTTGAAAATTAATTAATTCATAGTTTTGCCGAGATAAAGGTTTAAAACACATATAAAAAATAAATTGTTGTTCATATGTGTTAAAACAAGTATTACCAGATAATTTTACTCAGATAGACCAACTATAACCATAGTGTCTCCACACGCCTCCGATATCGACGTCGATCTTCAGTTCTCCGCAGAAGCTCACGCAAGAAACATGTCGTCCACGATGGAAGATTTAATAAAATGAAATATAATATTTTTAGAGCGTCATAGTCGTATATTTAACGTCTAAGCTCTTTAAACGGAGATTTAAAAAATACTATTATAGCTGGGAACTTTTTTATTGTAATGGCGTCTGATTTGATTACAAATTAATTTTCTGTATAGGCGAATGTTTTACTTAAAATTATAAGTATAACTTGTGAAATATGATTTTCTTTTTCTTATTTTTCTTTATGAGACGTGTTGTGATAAAGCTGAAGAGTTTGTTTGTTTGGTTGAACGCGCTAATCTCAGGAACTACTGGTCCGAATTAAAAATTCTTATTGTGTTGGATAGTCCGTTTATCGAGGAAGGCTATACGCTATATTACATCCCGCTATGATCAATAGGAGCGGAGTACCAATGAAAAATGTTGCCAAAACGGGAGAAAAATATTCCTTTTGAGAGCTTCCGTTGCGTGCGCTGCGTAAACGGTTAAAGTTATGCACAAATTATGTATGACGGAATTGTTTCTCTTTAAAAGTTCTTAAAAAAAGTCTACAATAACATATGTCTATCTTTTAAGCTTGAGTAGCTATAACATTTTTTATTGTAATAAAATTTGTTTTAAGATAATGCATTATTTGCGATGGTGTTTAATAAGCATGATATTAATCCTTATCCAAATCAATAAGATATTCATCACAAGTATTTAATTTTGAATAAAATTGCTCTTGGAATCATTTGATTTCAATGAATTTCTTATGAGATATCATAGTTTTAAAATAACTCCGCAACAAAATAATGATTTCCAGACTTTAGAACGCAAGCGAAGCCGCGGGAAAGGCTAGTTTTTATATAAAGCGGGAGTAGAAACTTTTTAATTGACGCGGCGGGAAAGTATATAGCAACAAGCGAGCACCTTGAATACTGGCGCGAACTGAGAGATCTCCATCCACACGTGACGATAAAACTGTGCAAACGCAATCGACAACGATTTATTGAATAGAAATTGCAACTGCCACCGATGAACGATAAACTGCAACGATTTACCATACACACGATCGATAAATCGACGCAAACTAGTTTGCGCAGTTTTATCGCTACGATATATCGTAACGTGTGTAGCAGGGGAGAGTATCAGAAACTATGCTTTTTTTTGCTTAAGCTTTATTTTATAACTGTGTACGTCACTTAGCTTTTCGTATTACCATGTAAGATAGAAAAATATTTAAACGCAATCTTAACGATCACTTTATATCACTGTTATGTTAAAAACCATTGCAAAATAACTATATAACGAATATAAGAAAATAATACATTAAGCATTATTTATCACCTTTTCAGATATTAATTTTAAAGCGTCACTTCACTTTCCGTATTTCAATATAAAATGGAAACAACACAGTTTACCACGATTTTAACGATCACTTTACATCAAAATTATTTAATTTATTTATTTAATTTAGCTTCACTATAAAGCACTGTATTCGTATCACTTTTAACACATACATTCACCACTCTTCCTTTTTATAAACAATAAACTAAAGTTTTACGCGTAACGAAAGCAAGTCCAAAACTGCCCTGTTTGAACGTTACCATAAGCTTTTATATCAATCCACCGGAAGTTGAATTTTAATTATTTTTATTATTAAAAACTTCTAAAAAATCAAACCAAGTCTTTTTTATTCCAAACTCAGCTACAATAAATAAATAATATTTTCGAATTATTGATCTAGTAATAAGCTGTAAAATTGTACTATTCTTATTAATTTATAAAATAATAATATTTCTTAATTATTAATCAGTAATAACTGTAAAACTGTTCCATTCTTACAAAATTATTTTTTTTCCAATGCAAGTAGAAAACTCAATAGACACTCAGTATTCATTAATTTGAAGTAATCAATCAACTTCTTATTATTTATTTTATAATAAATTGCTTTTCACTATTTCTATTATAATTATTTACTTTTCTAATTATTGTTATTATTTTATAACTATACAATTTTAAGACCATACGAAAGCTAGTTTAACATATGTTTGTAAGGGAATAGGGATGAGTTGTTAACTTACCGCCGCACTCATAGTCACTTAATGAACTATTAAGTCGTTCCTTAGTATTCTCGACTTAAAGGTTCATTAAGTGACTCTGAGTGCGGCTGGTAGTTTTCTAAGGTACAAGCCTCACTGTACCAGTGATCATAGGTTCAGTCCCGATTTATGTTTCCGGCATGTAATTATAATTTATGAATCATCAGTAACAAATTATTAAATTGCAAAAACAAAAATACCGACATCTTGTTTTTCTAGTTTTTAGGCAGTCGGGGGTTTTTAGTTTTTACAAATATTTTTTTAAGTTAATAGTACCTTTAAGTTTTTCCCACGTAGATAATTGTACTCAACGTTGGAAAATTTAAATCTTAATAACAATGATAGGTAACAAAGGTTTACTAACTAATAGCTTAATAAATAAACTTGGTCCGAGCCGGGACTAGAACCCAGAACATCCGAATGTGCAGCCGTACACGCTAGTTACTACAACATTGGGGAATTTATAAAGTTTAATGTTATACGTAGGTTGCATACCTACGTTTTCTCCAGTTAGGTAAAAATTGCTAAAAATAAAATTTATAATTACTTGTCATTCATCCGAAGTCCTGTAACGCCAGCATTTTTTCCATTCTAAGTACGAGTATAGATCTTTTGAGAAATTAAATTATTCTGTTACATTTTTATTAAAACACGTCTTAATTTAAAAATGAATGTCATATTTTATTAAAAAAGCACATGCTCCTGAGCGTATATAGGATTTCGCTCGGTTCAGGTTCGTCTCAAGATGCGGTTTCAACAGTATTAAAAAGTACCCTACATGTAAATGTGGATGAAAGACAGAAAGACAAACAGACAAAAAAGTGTAAAAACTGTATATATGTGTGTATACATATATGTAGAACTTTTCAATAAAATTCGTGATTTGCGATTCCACGATGTACGTCTATAGAAAAGAATAAATTGTATTATAACAAAGTTCATTTTTTCTATTACTTACTCACTAATTGGTGATAATAAGTACAGTAGATTCAAAATAATATAATTTCAAGTATTTTCAAAATTTGTGTATATATTTACTCAAAATAAAAGTAATTGGCAAATTAAATTGTTTCACAAACGCAATATCGAAGCCTTTGACGTGGGAGCAGTTTTTGCACGGAGCGACGTCCACCTCACCGCTGCGCGGCTCAAGGGCATGTAACAGGTTATATTATATTTTTTATAACTAAAATTATGTTTTAATATCGTATGTAATAATTCCTACCAATTTATACATGTGTGAATGTATGTCGATAGGTTTGGCTCATTGTTGTTTTCCGACCCAGCAACGGCACATCTTTTGGACGTGATTTCTTGAATAAAGTTTTATTATAAAGCAAAGTGTCGCAAGTCTTCTTTCATCTCGTAATGTCAAAAGGTTCCTATTCGTAGGTATATACTCGTATGTATTGTAAAAAGATACTAGGATATTATCTATTGATACACATCAATATAGACATCTGACATCTCGCTGCTTTATAAAGACGTATTCAAATATTCTCCAAAGGCCTATACTTTGACTTTTTCACACCTCAGTTACACGTATAAAGTAAGTATTATACTTGAAGAGGCTATTGTCTAGCCTCGAGCGGATCTCTTGAAAGTTTTTTCTTACAGAAGTTTTTTCTTTCAGCTATGTAGTACCGATAGTTCGGAGGGAAATGTGAATTACAGACAGAAGGATATGACTAAAGTTGTTGAACAATTAATAGCGGCTTTTAGAAAGTTATCCCTAAATTTGATAGCGTGTCTGTGGCATTGTCTTTTTTCAAGCATTGTTCTAAGTTTAAAGGTACATAAATTTTAAATTAAATCTATAACGAATTTAATTTTACATAGAGGCATTCGGATAATGAAGCTCTTATATATGTATGTTTTTACCGGAATAGTAGAAAACATATATACGTGTTTCATCTGCAAGAGAATCAAACACCAAACCGACAACTCTGTTGCCACTTCCGATCAAGTTCATTGCACTTGGCATAACGATTGGTGAAATTATGTTTAATACTAAAACAAAGTTTGCACAAACTAGAACATAATGTAATTAATATTTATAGTTTTACATAATTCGTATTTAGATTTGAATATTACTAGCTGATTATGTCCGTACAAACATTTTTGAAATGGAAAAATTGAAAGCCATAAAGAAAAAATCTAAGTCAGACGTCTCACTAGAAATAATTTCGCTATATCTCTTCCATATCATTATTTTTATGTTTTTCCATCAACTACCTCAACAAACATCGTTAATGTTGGTACTAAAGTTCGGTTATAAATAATGTATCAGCGAATTGAACCATAACCTATTGTGATTTAACAATAGTCTTCGATCGTTTAAACGAAAATTAAAATGAATTTTCGACGGTTTTGATTTTAAATTATTACTTTTTAATATTCAATGAATGAGTTTAAAAGTTCCTTTGTCACCACTATTATTGTAATTAATTATTAGCAATATTTGGTACTAAATTCACTTTAACCGACTTCTAAATTAGGGTAATTAGTATTTATATGTTGGTATGTTTAGTGATTTCTTGGAGTCGGCATGACTGATCTGACTTGTTATAATTGTGACTTATTATTAAGGAAGGTATGGTCTAATAATATAATAAATAAATATATAAATAAACATGTTGGGACATTTTTACAACAGCACCATCTAGTTCCGTGGTAAGCTACAAGGCTTGTGTTACGGATACCAGATAGTTGATAATTGATATACTACACAATATATAAATTTTAAATACATAGGTATTATAAATATAAACACTCATGACTAGAGTACAAACATTCGTACTTAACAAATGAATGCCCCCAGCGGGACTCGAACCGCGACCGCTGGCGCAGAAAATACGGTCACTACCATTGAATTGATATAATATGACAGAGACCATACTTTTTTCAAGAGTAAGAGTAGAGAATTGTCAAAGTTTTGAAATGGTTTTAGTATTATAATGTATGTAACTTTGTTCTTTTGAAATATTTTAGTTGTATTTCTTACTTCTTAGAGTTTTCAAGTTTTTTGTTTAAGTATGTTTATTTAAACGTGAACTTTAAAAATTTAAATGCAATGAATAATCATGAATTTAAAGAAAGACCTTTGTTGAAAAAAAATATTTATATATTTAAAAAATCTAAGTGGGAACTTTAGTATTAATTTATTTACAGTAAAGGAAATTACAAGTAAACTTAACTATATATACAAAGCAAATGTACACTTAATTATTACTGTACAAGTCGTGTCCGCGTGGAATAGTGGCAAGAATGCTAGCTGCATTCCCCCGTTGAATGGCAATGCCGATTCTTTGGGCGAAAAATGAGCCAGCTCTCCTGTCACCAGTGGAGGCGATAAGACGAGGTGTTATGTCTTTTAAAAAGTGCTTAGCACTTTGACTCCATGGGCCAAGGGTTTCTACAGCAAAGGGTACAAAAATATAATTTTGAATAAGGGAGGTATATTTACGTATCTTGAGAAGCTCAGCCTTCTCCGCCGCAGCCCCCACTTTAGACGCCGTCTCCTTGACATGGGACGGGGCCAATGTGTCAACACATGTAGCGTCCCACATTAACGCCCGTCCCCTTTCCCAAGGAACCAGCGACAGACCATCAGGTCTCTTGCCATCATCTCGACTTATTCCAGAAGGCTCAATGAGAGCAGGAATGTCAAAGTGGGAACATTTTTTATCTGTAGTTTTCATAATTTTTGTTTTTTTATCTGTCTGAGAACGCTTCACGAGAAAACCACTGAATAGATTATAATACAATTGGATATGATGATATCTAGTTATCCGGGTCATATGTAGGACATTTTTTTTAATTTATACTGTGTGTTCAAAAGTAGGCAGTGGTAGCCCAGCGGTAACGCGTCGCTTGTATAACCGAATGATGCGGGTTCAAATCCGGGTCTCGCACCTCTGATATTTTCATGTGCGAATCATTTCTATCCTGATTACCACTTGTCTTACGGTGAAGGAAAACATCGTGAGGAAACCTGCATGTCTGAGAAAACCTAGCAAGTTTGCAAGCAAGCAAGCAAGACATGTGAAGTCCGCCAACACGCACTAGGCCAGCGCGGTGGACTATGGCCTGACTCCTCTCGTACTGAGGGAGGCCCGTGCCCAGCAGTGGGACGTTAAAAAGGGCTGATGATGATGATGATGATGATGTTAAAAAGTACCAAGAGAGCAGAGACAAATCCGAGCGGAGCGAGTGAATCGCTAGTCTTATATTATATAAAAATTAAAAATCTCGTGTTACAGTGTTTGTTATCGTACTCCTCCGAAACAGCTTGACCGATTTTTTTGTGTGTATTCGGTAGGTCTGCGAATAGGTCGTATGCTATTTTTTCTTCCCCTAGGTGATAAGGGTGTCCCTCTAAAATTATTTTATTTTTTACTTTTAGACCAAATTTTTATTTTTTTATGATTTGGCAACAAAAATACATATAACCCTTATTTTTGAACCCTCTACCAGCAATCCCAATTTTTAATAGTGATTAGAACGCGTTGTCAATAGGTACTTCAATATTCAATGTTCTTTAACTAAAAGCTTATTAATTGTTTTAAGCATATAATTAAAAAAAAGATAATCTGTCAAATGATGATTCAAACTGAACATGCGTCAACTAAACTTGATAAGAGCTATTTTTTACAACGATTAAGTTACGATACTGCCTTATAATTTCAATTATAGCCATATTTATTTTAATTCTGTAAAAGTGTACCATTTATCTAGACACGCAACTGTTTTAAATTATTTTATTCTACTTCGAATAAAGCTAGCAAATATAATACAAAAAAAGTTATTGTATACACTAATTATTACTCTACCTTAAGTTATTATTACACGGTTGTTTTCTTGCATTCTTTAGCACGTAAAATCTTTTAAAAATGCAAAATATATTACCTTATTAGCATACACAATACCCGGCACTGAAACTCACAATAGGCCACTAAAATGGTTAGACGATTGCAAATAATGAAACAAATCACTTCACTTTTCCACGACACAATCCGTAAGTAAAGTTTAGTGAGGTATGTAGAGCGCGTCGGCTCTCCCGCTCAGTTGTCGCGCTACTGGCGACTCTGGTAGAGCTACGCGCCTCTACGGTACATTGTCATGAAACTTATTATAGTACCATATGAAAAGCTCCTTCAGCACAATGGCAGTGTGTACGATTTGGAAACAGAAAGCAGGTTCACTTCCCATATTTTGTCTGATATTTTTGTTTCTTTATTTATAACGCCCATACTTGCGATCACGGTGAAGAAATATATTGTGAGGAACTCTATATTTCTGGTAAAGTATATTTCTTTTTTTTAAATACAGTTGTGTAAGTCCACCAAAACGCATTTAGCCACCTTCTTTTATAAGTTTGGCTCAGTTTGTAGTGATCCTTCATGCTGCGCCAGCGGTCGCGGGTTCGAGTCCTGCTGGGGACATTCATTTGTTGAGCACGAATGTTTGTACTTCAGTTATGGGTATGTATATTTATAATAATATGTACTATGTATTTAAAATTATAGTATATGTGTAGTATATCAACTCTCTGGTATCCGTAACACAAGCCTCGTAGATTACCACGGAACTAGATGATGTGATGTGTAATATTGTCCCAACATATTTATTTTTTATTTTATTTTTATAAGTTATGTGCTCCTCTCCTTGAGCGATAGACGTAGTAAGGGTTCAATGTTATTGTGTGAAAGTAAAACAATTATTTACAACTGATTTTGAAACAAAGTGGGGTCTTCTAACTATATAATTAGCTATTTACGACTGGTTTTGTCGATCACGAATAGATTGAATTTTAATATGAAATTTAAAAAAAAATACATTCACAAAATATATCAGTATATTTACAATATAAGATACCTCGTTGTTGTCTGTCCAGTGGGTGCTCTGTGCTTATAGGAATTCAAAATAAATGTAATAGTTCTAATACTCGTAGTTCAATATCGAATCAAAATTAACTTTTAACCCCGATTAAATCTATACACGTGCTGTTACTTTCTAAACAGGGGAGATACAGCGAAATTGTATTTCTGAAAATTAATGTTCTAGCAATATTTTGTTTTGTTATCAATAATGAATTTTTGTTGCATTGCCCTTTCAAGCAACATTATTAATCAATTTTTTGCATTGTCTATTGCTATGTCATAGATTATACTTTATAGGTAGAGGCCAAAGGTAAGTTATGAGATATTATAAGCTATATTATACGATTTATAATAATTAATTTGTCATATTAGAACACTCCTAATTTTCTAAATAGACTTAATTTTAGCTCTCATATATCTAACCACCTGTATGCAATCTAGGCCAGTACTAGCCATAACAAGTCAAAACACCCTGATGGCAGCAGACCACAGTAACCAAGGGTTATTCTAACTGAAAATTACAAGGGGTTGCTTTGCTATCAGTGCGTGCAACCTACCTGGTATACCATCCACCGAGATGGGTCGCCTCCCAGTATGTCTCTTAGCATCAATCTGGCTGAATTGCCGGAGGGTAATTGGGTCGATATAATTCTATCACTGGGCTATAGTGCTATTTATACGCTTTGGTTTTAGGATAATAGATGTATGAGCTCAATATCGCATATACATAGGTATTGATTCTCAAAAGTTATACTTTCTTCAAACACGTAATTTAGACGCGGCAATTGCTGTTAATTTCAGCCGCGTTTTGTACACACTGTACACAGACACTACAGACAAACTCTCCATGTTTATTATGCATGTGTCTACTATGAATAAACATTGGATTTTACTTAGATTTTATTATTAACTAGCAACATCATTTATCTTCTTCAGTGTGCTTTTTATATAATATTAACCAAAATAATAAATTATTAATAAAAATATTACTTTCATTTATATGCGCAAGGAAAACTTTTGAACTTTTAAAGTATATTAGTTTCATTAAAAAAATTGAGGGTTCCGCGTACTAAGTTTGAAAACAAATATGTTCTAAGAAGACAGCCTAAGTTTATCTTCTTATTTCATTGTTCATATTGGATAATGTATTTGAAGCACAGTGGTAACGCGCTCGCTTCAGAGAATAACTAGAGGGGTCAAATTCCAGACGTTGCACATCTAATATTCTCATGTGCAAAACTATTTCAACACTATTACCACTTTACTTTACCTTTATGTCTGACAGAACCTAGCAAGTTTTAGAAACACATGTGTAGTGAGTAGCCAGCATGGTGGACTATGGTCTGATGCTAATGGAAAATGCCCAGCCATGGGGGTAAGAAATAATAAAGTTATATGGGATAGTATAGGCTTTTTTATTATCACATCAAGGGGCTGAAAATTATTTACTATTCTATAGTAAAAATTACCATACGATGATGGGTTTTACCTATATATGTAGATGTTTGACAAATGTCGTGTTTTGTTATTATCATAGTTTATTTCGGGCCTGCGCCTTGATCTTAGCCAAGACCGAGACTGTCAATGACTAACATAAACCAAGTAAAAATAGAACTCGTGACCTTTATCTCGGCGGGAAGAATCGTTGTTCAGATTCTATTTAATACATAACAAATAAATTTTACTCAATTTCTAAAGGAATTATCGAATTTCAAGTTAATATAATAGAATGAAATTCACGAAGTTTGATTACAATAGTAACATCAGAACTTGTGTCGCTATTATTCAACTCCGGGGTAAAACCGATGAGCCGAATACTCATCATACAATATTAACATTTTACGTCAATAGCTCAAGGCAATAAATCGTAAATATATTCTAAACATACCAATATCTGCTTTCACCGTATTAAATTTATAATATAAATTATTGAAAGATAAATCAATGTCAAGAAGATGACTGTACATGAATGAAAATTTGGCTAAGTGCGATCGGACTCGAATGTCGCTGCCCACGTGAGTCGTTTATCATTGAAATAGTTTGACATTTAAGTTGAAGTTTGATTTTATTTATAAGACCTTCTTCTTCTCATTGTGTATTACCATGAGACTCAAGCACCAACTTCTAATGTGATGTGTAAAGCAAGATTTTTCAACTGTCATAGCTTAACATTAGTAATATAGGTTCTAACGATAGGTATTAAAATCCATGTATAAGGCACAGAGTAAACTAGCGATAAGTATTCTAATAGTTGATGTACAGATGTTTGTTTTTATTTACTTTGGTGAAATTTTACACAGCTATATGTAGTTTGACAGTTATAACGTGCT
This sequence comes from Boloria euphrosyne, assembly GCA_951802675.2. Lineage (NCBI taxonomy): Eukaryota > Metazoa > Arthropoda > Insecta > Lepidoptera > Nymphalidae > Boloria > Boloria euphrosyne. The sequence goes on from OX637871.1 coordinate 15,919,709, forward strand.
CGCTTGTATAACCGAGTGATGCGGGTTCAAATCCAGGTCTCGCACCTCTGATATTTTCATGTGAGAGTAATTTCTATCCTGATTACCACTTGTCTTACGAGGAAAACATCGTGAGGAAATCTGCAGTAGGCCAGCGTGGTGGACTATGGTTTAATCTCCTCGTATTGAAGGGAGGCCCGTGCCCAGCAGTGGGACCTTAATAAGGGCTGATACATGTAAATTTCGGCAAAATGTCAAAAAGTTTAACGTATATATGCAAAGTATGATAAAGTCGTGCTTACGCGACACTAACTCCATGACACTTTATGGCTTCACCTGCTACCACTCCACCAAGATTTAATATTATTTTATTTTTTGGTATTATTATAATATACAAACAATTTATAGGTAAGAAAATATACATATTATTATAATAGCAACACTACATAATACTTTTGAATAACTAATATTAAAATAAAAATTATAATAATTATAATAATACTAGCTAAAAATAAGTTAATAACATTGCCATAATTATAAATTATTTTTTAAATTATTTAAATTTAAATATAAATGTTTAGAATTAAAATTTTATAAGGTACTCTGATGCCATTTTCAAAATTTTTTTGTAAATTGTGGGTAGGCACTGTCTGTGACAAGTATATAAACCTATGAGACGTCAAATACCTTAGTCTCTCCCGTGACCATGTGCGCTGTAAAGCATTCGAAACGTCGGGAACTAAAAATCAAAATAAATCCACGACAAAATCCGAAAAGGTAGTTTCATTTATAATGGTATTATTTTTCAAATAAATCCAATACTTAACGTTATCTTACAAGTATAAACTCGAGTGACTGATTAGTGTCATTTAACCAAATATCGCTTTCTCTCTGAAGGGAGTGATCTCTAAGGAAAACGCTTACAACTCTTTTGTTTGCGAATGATATACGACGCAGAGCTCAAAAAAGCGTCCGTCTTACTTTGACATATTATAATATATTTTTGTTCTTTATTTCAATGTAAAAGCTCTTTATGTGTGAAATAAGCGTAAATACTTCAGAGATACCACGCCTTGTTTACGTAAATAAGACATGTTATAAGCTAAACTTATATTTGAAAATTGGAATAAGCGGATAAGTTTAGTTGAAAAGTAAGTATACATATTTAAATACATTTTTATATTTTCTACAATTATCTTCAGCTAAAGTATTGCTACATTCTACGCTCTTTAATACATCGTTGACCCGACGCGACGCGACGTTACGAATATGTGTAGTTATTTGTAAAGTTAGTAGAATGATTGGATTATATATTTTTTTAATTTTCAAGAATTATAGTTAACACATAACAGACGCATGTCCTTCTAACAGATTTGGCCACGGCGACCTGAACTTACATGTATATCGTTGCCATCGATCTTAACATTTTCCACTTACTTGGCATGTTCCTTGGCATGGGTGTGGTACCACCATGTTCTTAATTTCGGGCATAACTAAGAGTTTTTTCATAGAAAACTCTAATTACTATACTTGACCTAGCCTCAATCCCACGACCTCTGGTTCTAAAATAGAACCGTTTACTGTGTAGAGTATACTAATATGTTTATTACATTATGTAGAGATAAAAAATAATTTAAAGCCTCCAACCCACAAAGTTCTACCTTTACGTATACGGTGCAGTACTCGACGTTAAAAATAGCATCAATTTATTATTATCGTTATACAAGGACTTAAAGAAAGCATTTTACTATGGAACTTTAGTAATTTCCTTGCTCCTACGCGACTAGACTTTAAACTATTACTTGTTGTATAAAGAAAATGAATACAGTTTTTACTTTAGTAGTCGTTTGTTATTTTTATTTAAACATTTTCCATTTTAATAATAACTTATGTATTTCTTAAATAGTTTTATGTATTATTTCTATGCGGAAACAGATCTCATTTTCGGTAGAACATACTTTATTATCGTATCTGGCAGAGCGTCAAGGCGTGTTGTAAACCAGAGGTTGACACTATTTCGTTCAGAACTGTGCCCGTTTCGATGATAGATATACGAGCGGAATATCGGCTGATATCGATAAACAATGTTCCACCGTGTATCGTAGGATTGGGTGTAAACCACCGTATTATTCTCCTTGCTATTTTATCATCGCGGCGTTGATATTTATATACTCGTATATTAATAAGTTCACAGGGACTTTAAAACATACATGCTGACTACCGATTCACTTCTTTCGTGGATATTTTTCAGAGATGAAATATTGTCCCGTAAAGAGTTGCAATAGAGAGTCATAGCCAAACTATCATAATACAAAAATCTGTTCATTGGTTTTCTTGTGATGCGGCCACAGACAGACAAATTATATTTTAAAAATCATAGATTCGGCCGCTGCATCGGTGATAATGATTATTTCAATAATTTTCCAAATAATATTTTAATTTTAATGTGAAAATTCGATGATACGTTCGGTGATGTATATGATAAAAATACAAAGCCTGTCAATCCAAATATATGCACGTACGTCGGATAATGTGCTCTCAGTAGGGAAAGAAATTATAATTGAATCATTGTGTGTATTCGTATTGTTGGAAGAAACCCAAAAGTGATTCACCGTGAAGTATCACGTCTCTACGTGTTAATAAAGTTTGATCTCTCACACTTTTGATAATGTTGAGACGAAGTTACTTTGGGCTGACTTGGCCTTTTTGGAAATTTTATTATAATATTTAGAAATCAAACCTGACACATATATGTTGATAATAATCACGAATCATTATAATATTGTCAGTTTACAAGCAATTTGAGTTCAACTCGTGTATCTGCCCATTGGCTTAAAAGTTCTGAAGATTAATTTTAAAAACCAAGTGGTAGTGCCATGCTTGTTACCTTCGGGTACCAGCCGAATGGGCCGGCACGCCCCGTATCGTACCACTCTCTCACAGAAGACCGGCGTGAAGTGGCAGCTATGCTGTCGCGTTTCGTCCGGTAAGTGAGAGTCCGGGAGGCCCACTACCCATCCCTACTCCCGTCCTTCTCCCTCCTCCCTCCCTCCCTTTCCTGAAAGGCCGGCAACGCATATGCAAGCCCTGTGGTGTTGCAGATGTCCATGGGCGGAGGTGATCACTTACCATTAGATGAGCCTCCTGCCCGTTTGCCCCCTTTGTCAACCGACTTCCAAAAGGAGGAGGTTATCAATTCGTCTGTATTTTTTTTTTTTTTTTTTTTTATGTTTGTTAGCTCATAACTTTGAACTGGGTGAATTGATTTTGATAATTATTTTTTTATTTGAAAGGTAGTGCTCCCCATGTGGTCCCATTTTAATATTTTCCAGTTCTGACAATGGCATCCATGAGAAAACCAGAAAAGTCTTAAATTTGCATTAAGTATTTGCGCGACAAATGGACGAATAACTCAATATCACGCCAACCGATTTCGATGATTCTTTTTTTAATGGAAAGAATATACTTCAAGGGTAGTTTGATGAGAGTTTGGTAAGGTTCTGATGATGGGATCCATGACAAAGTATCGGAACTCTTCAATTTTTAGGAGCAAATTAACGATGCTCGGCCGAATCTTTTATAGGCTATATGGATATTTGAGTCACGTACCGTAACTGATGATGGAAGGTACAACTCCTCAACGGTTAGCAGTTTAAAGAAGTTTTTTTCAATATAATACGCAATTATGGACCGATGGTTGTATACTTTCAGGCTATTAGGTTTACCTCATAATAGAAGGTAATTTTTTATAGTCATTAACACAATACGTATCTACTTTCCGCTAAAAATTTTAAAATAAATTATTTTTAACAAAAAAACAAAAACCGACTTCAAAAATAATACTTTTAAGGACTTTGTTAATTTTGAAGTCGGTGCCAGCCAATGAAAAATAACCCTAAATAGATACATATTTGATTAATCTATCAATTTGTAAACATAATCAAAATACCTGGCTGGCACCGACTCCAAAATTAACAAAGTCCTTAAAAGTATTATTTTCTACTTTTTAGTTTAGATTTATTAAGTTTGGAAGTCGGTTTTTGTTTTTTTGTTAAAAATAATCACATAAAAAAATAAAAAAAAAACCACCACCATCACGAAACTAAAAGTGCGAACTTGTTTCAACTAAACATACAATACTTAAGATATAAATTATCTAGAGATATCTAACTCATTTCAAGCGTGTAACTGCAAAAGTGCCGTATTATAAATTGCTAACTTTATTTAAGGATGTTAGAACTTTGTAAACTTTGAGCATTAAACGTAGTCACAGTGTGACGGAGCGGACATAGCGAGCGAACTCGCCAAGTCCCAGTCGGATTTACACCCCGAGGGTTCTGTACTGAAAAGTCAGGACTACACACATTTAAATATTTTTCTTTTATATTCTTTTCTATTAACCGGTCTTACCTACAGTTTTATAGAATAGTATTCTAAGAATAATTCTGCATAATATTATCATTATGTTATTACGGTTTTAACAATGTAGTACTTGAAAGGCCAGTGGCCAGTGATTGTATCGGATTGCAGTTTTAGTTTAGCAGTTTTAAAGTGGCGTAGGTGTAGTAATACCTTGTGACAAGGATCTCTAAAAAGAATTATTTATTTTTATACTTCCTACGTATAAAAATACTGTGTTTAAATCGGAATAAACACACGTGTCTAGCCTTAATGAAAATTTGGCAGAGACACAAGATGTATGTAGAGTCAGATCCGGCGAGTGAAGTTTTTGTGACATCTGCTATTTACAGGTTTCCTTAAGAAAATTAGCTTTGTTATAAATTTTTTAACCTTAGATTTGACATTGTACAATAATTATTTATATTTCACTAGCAGTACCCGCGGCTTCGCCCGCGTTAATTTTTTAAATATTAGGAGTCAATCCCGCGGGAACTCCGGGATAAAAAGTAGCCTATATGTTATTCTGGGTCTTCAGCTACCTACATACCAAATTTCATCGTAATCGGTTCAGTAGTATTTGCGTGAAAGAGTAACAAACATCCATACTCACAAACTTTCGCATTTATAATATTAGTAGGATTAGTGATTCTTTACGTAGTAACTAAAATAAACTTTTGTAAAAATAGCTTTTAAGAGATTACTTGCTAGCAAAGTTATTAATTATTATGCTTAATAACTTTTACACATAATAACATATTTTTATTATAAACAAATTTTACATACACTGTAATCACTGTGTCAAATTAAAATTACTGAATGATTTTTTAGTTTAACCGCAACACAGCTTGTTTAAATGCAAGGTTTTTGTACAGAATATTTATTCTTTTTTAGAAATCTTCACACTTTAACCTATTATGCATACTATTTTCTAAGAAGGAGACCAACACTCAATAAAACTATTTTGGCTCCGCTCCATCTAAAGCATTTCCAGTACAAAATACACAGTGTACTAACTTAGCCACAGTTATTGTTTTATTATCGGTTATATGTTGTTGTAAAAGCTAAAACTAAGATATATTTTAAAACATACCATTAAAAAAGCGTCATAACTAGTACAACTACTTTAGTGGTAGTGCCATGCATGTTACCTTCGGGTAGCAGCCGAATGGGCCGGCACGCCCCGTATAGTACCACTCTCTCACAGAAGACCGGCGTGGAGTAGCAGCTATGATGTCGCGTTTCGTTCGGTAAGTGAGAGTCCGGGAGGCCCACTCCCCATCCCTCCTCCCGTCCTTCTCCCTCCTCCCTCCCCCCTCCCTCCCTTTCCTAAAAGGCCGGCGACGCATCTGCAAAACTGCAAGACCTGCAGTCTTGCAGATGTCCATGGGCGGAGGTGATCACTTCCCATCAGGTGAGCCTCCTGCCCGATTGCCCCCTTTGTCACATAAAAAAAAAAATATACAAATGTATAGTAAACTGAATAATAATTTTGTTCCTATGAAACATTCTCCAAAGAACGATTGGATCAATTTTGATATTTGGCAATAATATAATGATAATTAATTACGAAACTGCTCGCAAACCGTTAAATAATGTAGAGCGCTACAATAAGTCGGCTCGAACTTTATCAATGAAACTAATCGTATAAGTTTGCGGCTTAACGTCACTTTGCTAAGGCAAAATTACCGATTGAATGAGACCTGAGCCCGCTTACACGCCGCGAGTCTGGATACGGATACAGTCTATTGGCCTGTTTTGTTTTGTATTTACGTTGCGATTAGTTTTCATATATATGTCAATATATTCACTATAGTTCATAATAATTTCTTATTGTCCGGCCGCTCAGAGAATGCGTTTCTGACAGATCGTGATCGACTGGGCGATGTAACTTGGAACTGGCGTACAATTTACGGCAAATTTTTTAATATCTTTTATTAACCTTATTAACGAGTGATAAGTACTAGTAATAAGTACTTAAGTAATAATTCGAATAATTATGTCGACTTACAATAAATGTATTAATTTTGGGCTAAAATTATTACAATTACTTAATTAACAAATATAAAAACAATAGCTTTTAAAAGTCAAACCACGTCAAACGACGCTGTTTCAAGGTTATGTCAACTGTTTGTTTTTGTAGTGATGTGACAAAATAACGAGGCGATTGTATTCGAATATTTTTGTAATCGTCGGTATGATATAAATAATATGATATTTAATGTACTTAGGTATATTCGGTCTATTACAAATTCTAATGCGTCAGAGAGAGATAAACCATTGTCGAGAAAGGATTCGAAATTACTAGAAACATTTTGAATTTTCGATACTAGAATGTTCTAATATTTACACATATAAAAAGGCCGGCAGTGTGCCGAGAGTTCAGTTGACATTCGAAGTTGAGTGAAGATAAGAAGCGAAACAAAATAGTGGAAAAGTGAAGAGTTGGTTAAAGTATTAGTGAAGAAGTATTGAGAAGAGAAATACAGTTTTCAGAGACTAGTGTTGTGTAAAGACTGTGCGTGTATTCATAGTGAAATAAAACATATAATTTCCGATCCCGAACCCGTAGAACGTAACAATACATTTTCCAATAAATAAAGCATTTTTATTCTTTTTCCCTTCGTTACATTCAGAAATTTCGATTCAATTCAAGTAATTGATTCATTAAAAATGTATTTACATTGTGAATATTTATTGAAATATAATTCCTATAAAAAATAACAACATATAAATTAAATTGAATAAATATGCATAATGAATGCAATAAATAATGTTACTAAATTATTGTACATCACTAGTCATGACGAATTGACAGGTGTCAGAAACGCATTCTTTGAGCGGCCGAACTGTAGATTGACGTGAATTTTCGACATTTTAAATCCCTATTAATATTATAAATGCGAAAGCAGCTCTGTCTGTCTGTCTGTCGGACTTACAAGCCAAAACTATTGAACCGATTTAAATGGAATTTGGTACACTGATAGTCTAGAGCTTGAGAAAGGACATAAGCGAAAAAAGGGGTGTAAGGGGTTGAAATTGGGAATGAAAGTTTATATTGAAATTACCCATTTAAAGCTAGAAGCTTGAAACTTATTTTTTAGGCTCTTGATTAGATATAAATAAGTAAGACATTCAAGTTTGTTAAATTTTTATACTAAAGGGGATAATACCTAGGGACGAACCCAAGCGAAGCGAGGATGAGGTCGCTAGTAATCCGTAATTTCAACTTCAATGTTTTATTGCAATCATAGTAGAGAGACTGACCATCTCTCCTGTAACGTTTTATTTAAAGTTTAATGAATTATAGCATTTTAAATTGACATGCAATAAAAGAGCTTTTCAAGTATTGCTATGTGATATAAAATAAAATAAACATATTTATATATTTTTTATTAAGCTTGTAGCCGCTCTCGAGCTTTAAGACTAATAAAAACGTACGCAAAAGTCTAACCCTGTACTAGTCTGGTCACATTTATAGATATTTTTGTATCTTAATATAAGATAAATGCAATAAATTTTACGGCATCATAAAGAGTAAAGTAAAAAATTTTAACAGCGCCAGAGCCGCGCTCTCGTATAATTAATGTCCAGGAAAATATTTAATAAACTTAATCTGTAATAAATAAGCCAGAATCTTTGTGATAATGTCTCAGAAAATACTAATTTTGCTTGTTGCGTGAAACCCAAATTCCATAAAAGTTTATAATAAATCGTCTATTTTAATGAAATATAAATTTAAATTTAATTCGTTTTAATTTTATGTATTTTTTAAATATTCATGATATAATATTTTTCATAATAATATTTATTTCTTGTATGAAATTCCAAGCCAAGTTTTCGCTGAAGAGAAATTGTCAAAAAGAAGAATTGTCTTTAAGTGGTGGCGGATATCCTTACAATTTACATATTATAAGATCGTGTGCGTGATAGCATGCGTGTGCTTTGCGTGTGCGTACACGCGTATATGTGGGAATATTGTTTAGATTTATTGAGAAATGGTTGATGTCAGGTTTTACGTTTCGTAGCGGCGCCCGAGAGTCTACATAGATAGTGAGAGTCTACAGAGATTAAAGGAAATCTTCGAATTCCTGAAGCCATTACCTCGATTAATCGTGCCTAGTAGTTTAAAACTAAAAAAAGTTAGACTAACAAATATATATGACATCAGCCCTTTTTAACGTCCCACTGCTGGGCACGGGCCTCCCTCAGTACGAGGGGATCAGGCACAAATATATATAAATACTTAATATTTATGTTAGTACCTACATAAACACACACCACCATTTAGTTCCGTGGTAAGGGAGCATTCAAGTATTACGTAACGCAATTTGGGGGGAGGGGGGCGGTCTTGTAAAACATTATGGTGCGTTACAAGGGCAGGAGGGGGGGTTATTTAAACAATGCGTTGCGTAACATTTTTTTATTTTAATAAAAAACTAGGGTATTAAAATCTTCCAAATCGGCAACTCTTTTCATTTATGTTTTACGCAGAATCCCTCGATTGTATTTTACATTAGGTACTATAATTTTTGTTTCCTAAGTTGGCAACCCTTTCGTTTATGTTTTAACAAAATATATAACTTAAAAATCTCTTCTTTTGTTTATTACTACTGCAAACGCAATTAAGACAGTAAAATAATAAACATAACAGTAAAATAATAATATGTTAAACAAAGGATAATACTTTGTTTAACATACATAATTGTGTCTTTAATGGTCACTTAAATGTTACGTAACGTTTAGGGAGGGGGGGTACAGAAAAACGTTACGGTGCGTTACATGGGGGGGAGGGAGGCTCTAAAATCTTCAAAAATTGCGTTACGTAATACTTGAACGCTCCCTAAGCAAGTGTTACTGATACCAGATAGTTGATACACTACTCATAATATATAAGTATGAATAACATACATTATACTTTAAGTATAAACACCTATGGCTACAGTACAAAAAGTAGCTACTGCTCATATTTTCTCTAGAATAAAAACAAATCCTTATTTTTTAATGTTAACGTACCATTCAAGCTAATTGTACTTGCAAATTCGCTTTCATTAAATACTCTTTTAATATACAACACTTAGTTTAAAGAGAAATGAAAGCACTTCATTGTGAATACTATTAAACAAAGTGGAGGCAATTCTCGCGCGGACTTTACGAGACTGTTAAATAGTTTTCTTTCACAATCAAAGTTATTCCGAACATCTGCTACTCGATATATTTAGACCTGATAGTTAGCATATTATGCTAATTGACTAAGATATAATTCGTGTGAAATGATTTAGATGGCTCTTGTACTATACTCTCAGTCGTACTTTTTTTGCATCCGTATCCGCTATACCATTTTATATTCTATACAGTATCTGTACAAAATCTATTTCTTCTAGCTTCATGCGTGTAAAAACATATATGCACTTGATCTTTCTGGACGCGGTAGCCAACCTGAACCCAAATTCCCTGAGAAGAGTCATCTTCAACCAATCTTGTGGTCCAACGGAATATAAATTCGTCTTAATTCCTAGAGTCCTCAGTATCCTTTCAAAGTTAGCAGCTGTTAAGATGCCTCTGTTTTTGATCAAATATTTATTATTTTAATATAAATGTAACGCAGATATCAGCTCAGGCGTTGATCATGCCAGTACTCGTATAATGAAGGCAATTTAGCAACATATCGACGGCGGAATTACCTTTGACGCACGCGTTTAACTATTCGCGCCGGACTATATTGAGCTTTAATTTAATTGGCTATTAAACTGAATTCTTGTTATGTATAAAAATGCGAATCTTCGATCTTTAGAACTTATTATATAGGTATGTTTTTTTAATAAAATAGTGCAAAAACTAAATAATTAACAGATTTAAATGTCACAGAATTAAATATCCCACGCGCTTTAGTGCTATGAAGTTGTGAATCGGAATGAAATGTAAAAGTTGGTACGTGAGACAGAAAGCTATATAAATTACTCGTATAGGTAAAGTTAACAAATAAACGTAATACGGTTCTGTAATCTCGCTGCTGCGTGTAAGAAGAGCATACCATTACAAAACATCTACTACTTCAAGTATAAATATTTTTGCATTCAAATATTATTTTTTTACTTACATAAAAAAAATACTGCTGCTTGCTTATGGTCGTGAAGATGATTACTGTACTGTGTACACTATTTGAAATGTGGGATTTTTTATCTGTATAGATTAATGCTACTTAAGATTCGCAGCTTTTAGCAGAAAACCTTATCTTAAACAACATTTCATCTATATCGTTATATCCATTTCGGAGACACCATCTAGGCCAGTGTAGTCGACTATGGACTAATTCCCCTCGTATTGAAGGGAGGCCCACCTCCAGCAGTAGGACGTTAAAAACGGCTGAATACATTAATTAACATTGTACGTTTAATAATATGAAATTTATTTCAATAAGCTCCTATTACATGTATACAGCTCCTATTACAAATAAACAATTTAGATAATAAAGGTACACAATAGGTGGGTTAAAATCCCAAAGGTGGAAAATTTGCTTTACTAGTAATTTATTACTTAAGTCGCAAATAGTACAGTAAGTACGCAAATAAACACGGTGAAATACTAAAATTACTTCATTATAACTGTACAATTTAATCTAAAAGTTAAATATTTTTTTATTATTTCATAAAAATAAAAAATAAAACATGAAGTATGAAATATTTCAACGACGCGTCCCCGAGTACAGAGTCCTATATTAAATAACAATAAATCATGTAAAAAAACGGTATTTTACAAAATCTATAGTGTTCAAAATTATAGTAGACAGACAGTCTATCAGTCTGTGACCGCGTCACGAGAAAATCACTGGACAAATTTTGATGAAATTTGATCTGATGAGAGATTTTTTAATTGTTAAGGCGTACCTCGGGCCGACCCCAGCGCGGCGGAGCGAGGACGACTCTCTAGTACATTATATATAAGTACATACATGGTTAAATTTTGCCGATATTGAAATTAAGGCGAATTAATTCGCTCAGAACGTTGGGCGAAATCACGATTAGGTTTTAGCGGCGGATAAATTATTCATGGGCTCGAGCCCTTAGTTTTTAATTTTAACAACCATATATTTCTCGTTCAATTTTGTCAAAATTTACGAGTCTCAAAATTTTTTATTATTATAAATTTTTCATGTTACTGTTTTACAAACTTCTAGAAAGTAAAATAATAATTTACGATGACATTTCTTGTATAACCTATAAAACGATGTATAAAATTGATAAAGAAGATCTATGAACGATTTCACGCTCGCAAGTGAGTCGCACATCACACGCTCGGGTCATACAGCATACATATTATATTATGCTGTGTATACGATTACGGATTACTTATTCTATACGTTATTAAATAGCTAAGTCTATCCAAATCCGTTTTAGCATGAACGGGTAACAAACTTACACACATTAACATCCGGATATATACAGTAGTCAGGTATTTGACATAACAGGCTTTTGATTCTATTAAGTATTTGACTCTCACTACTAGGTTACCTAAGTAATAACTAATAAGATGAAGTCCTGTCAGCTGAACCGTAAAGAGAGAAAAAAAAACCTTTAATTTAATTTCTAGAATCCTCTGGTAGCGCGAAGTGAGACTCGTTGAGACTAAAACTCTAAGAAGTGCCATAATTAATGACATTAAACCCTAAAAAGAAGCGTCCCGCTCGCGCCCGGACCCCGGCACAGCGCGGCGCGGCGTAATGGAGCACGTCCTCACACCATCTTATCGTAGTTTGCTTCTAAATGAAAAGGACTTAAGACGGAAAAATTAAAATGAATTCAATTTATTTTATGATTTATCTTTATAGATTTTACTTCATATTAATATTATTCAAAAGTAAAAAGGGATATTTCGATATACAACTTTTTAGTTAGGTAATTTCTAGTCATGTTTAATTCAGTAATTTATGTCACGCTTATATGTTAAAAAACCACAAGAGTGTTCCGGAGTCATAATATGTCACTCCTAATTTGTTCGCATCGGACGGGGAAAAATGATAGACCGCGTGACGTTGTTAATATTTTCAACGCTCGTTGGCAGACACAGCCGCTTTTAAACGCTCGCTACTGGAATATAATATCTATTGAAAGTCATACTTTACGATCGAATAACATCGTATAGATCAACATACCCTTTACTTTCTTGACGTTATGAGATCCTTTTCCATAGTCAAAGCATGCTCTAAAAAATTTCAAATATTGAACGTAATTTATTTGATCGGGTATTTCGTGTTCTGCTCTCGTTTCACATGTATTGAGTTATTTTCTGAATCATTGTAATGTAAGAAGAGACTTTAAAATGGTAATACTAATTATAATAATATTAAGTACGAGTATATTTAGTATAACACTTTATAAATGAGCAGAGAACTTGTTTATTTTATATAATATACACTCTTGTATCAAACTAATAATCTCTTTTACAATAAAAATGTCAATCTATTGTAATCTAATTTGACGACTCGTTTGGTTCAGTTGGTAGTGACCCTACTTTCTGCGCCAGCGGTCGCGGGTTCGAGTCCCGCTGGGGGCATTCATTTACTAATCACGAATGTTTGTACTCCAGTCATGGGTGTTTATATTTGTAATATGTATGTATTTAAAATGTATATGTGTAGTATATCAACTATCTGGTATCCGCAACACAAGCACGTTACGTAGCTTACTGCGGAACTAGATGGCGCTGTTGTAATAATGTCCCAACATATTTATTTTATTTAATATAAAATCAATACATTCTTTGCTGTTAAACTATGAGAAAGAAATTGAGCCCAAAAACCCGTGAGCATTGTATGTTTTTGATATGAATGCGATAACTGAAGTCATTGATCATGACACTTCTTTAATTTATTCTTAAAGGAATAGGGTTTTGGAAGAAATGATCACAATTTTGTGCAATGTCTGGAAACAGGAGATAAAAAAGGCGAAAATCAGGTCACATGTACGAGTCGACGATGTACTTACTGTCTGGGAGCATTCGCAGTCTGTGGTCGAACGAACAGTCAGAACTTTTCACACCTTTTCTTTTGTCATTAAAAATAATAATTTATATTTATTTATTATTTTATAGAGATTTTAACATAGAATAATTGAAATTTAGTCCTAAAGAGATTTTCCTGTGAGGTTGCTAATTCGCACCTTAACCCTTAGTCGCAGTAGGTACCAATCAACATCTCAGCAAAATTATAAGAAAGCAGATAATGTTATCATAACATAATAAACTAACTTAATAAATCAACTTTATCGTAATATACGTAATTGCGTTGCCTACACTTTATTATATAGAGTTACTAGCAATTCCCGCGGTTCCGTCCGCGCCTGAGAAGCGAAAATTTAGGGTTATAAGAATTTTTTGATGCCAAACCATAAAACAGTGACTACCTTCGGGTAGCAGCCGAATGGGCCGGCACGCCCCGAATAGTACCACTCTCTCACAGAAGACCGGCGTGAAGTGGCAGCTATGCTGTCGCGTTTCGTCCGGTAAGTGAGAGTCCGGGAGGCCCACTCCCCATCCCTACTCCCGTCCTTCTCCCTCCTCCCTCCCTCCCTTTCCTGAAAGGCCGGCATTGCATCTGAAAGACCTGTGGTGGTGGTGGGTGCAGATGTCCATGGGCGGAGGTGATCACTTACCATCAGTTGAGTCTCCTGCCCGTTTGCCCCCTTTATGCCATAAAAAAAATAAAAAAAAAATAAAAAATTAGTCGACAAAATGAAAAATAATATATACGGAGAGGGCCACCCTTATCACCTAGGGGAATAAAAATTAGCCTACGCCCACGACCTATTCTTAGGCCTACCAAATATACACAAAAATCATAAAAATCGGTGAAGCCGAGAGTTCGATAACAAACACTGTGACACGAGATTTTTATACATTAGATATGGACTTTAAGCTCTGAAACATTTCTGAACGTCAATATACGAGTATTTACCAATTTAAAATCCTAAATCAAAAGAGCAACAGCAACACAAAGTCAAAGTTAGTGTTCCTTTATTGCAAAGCCTTTGTTTACTTTCAAATTTTCAACGCATCTGATCACAGCGACATATCATTTAACAATATTTGTTCGATATCACGATATATGCAGCAAATGATCGCGCAAACTCAGTGCTGCGCTTTTGCGTAAATTGCTAGGAGTAAAAATAGTTTTATGAAATTTTAATATGAATTTTCTAATTTATCATTTCATCCTTACTAATATTATAAATGCAAAAATAACTCTGTCTGTCTGTCACGTTCTCACGCTAAAACTACTGAACCGATTTAAATATTTGGTACACAGATAGTCTAGAGCCTGAGAAAGGACATAAGCTACTTTTCAAGGCAAAAAAAGGGCTGTAAGGGAATAGGGGATGAAAGTTTGTATGGAAATTACGTCATGTTTAAAGCCAGAAGCTTGAAACTATTTTTTTTGGTTTTGATTAAATAATTAAGACATTCAAAGTTTGAAAAAGTTTTGTACCTAGGGATGAACCCCAATGAAGTGAGGGTGAGTCGCTAGTATTTTCATAATTAGTAACTTATCCTCGCTTCACTATTCGCTCTGTTACTTGATACGAAAACATTGACTTTTACTTAGAACAATATGTACATATTAATCTTTTAATTAACGATGGGCGCGACGTTTGGCAAACTCTATAACTACCAGATTGATTGATTGATATATTCCAGATATTACATAATAATATTCTTTCAAAATAACTTGAACTTTTTCATATAGCGGAGTTAGTAAAAATGCTAATATTGTTTAATTAAACGAGAATAAATTCAGATAATGTTAATCAAATCGTCGGAACAATACTGTAGTCTCCAGCATCATTAACTAATTGCACATTCCCAGTACACTTCCCTGCGCTCCTGAGGGAACGGTCTGTGATTAACTAAAATATTAAGTAATTAATTAAAATGTATTCGACGCTAAAACAGACAGGTATCTCAAATACTAATAAATGAATAATAAATATAACTATAACTAATACAACGTCCCACTGCTGGGTGTGGGCGACCCTTCAATACAAGGAGGATCAGGCCATAATCCACCACACTGGGTAATTGCGAGTCGGTGGACTTCACATGTCTTTCGAAAACATGTCGGTTCTTTCAGGCACGTACTCGTAAGTATTCTCACGATGTTATGCCTCAAAGAAAGACAAACGGTAATTATGTTAGAAATGAATCGCAAATATATCAAAATTTAATTGATTTTTAATGTAACATGTACGTTCAACGACTTTGTAGATTATAAATACACGGTATATGAACAATAACTTCTAAAAACTAGGCTCGTTTCAACTCGTTACAACAAAAACAGCCTGGGCGCGGTATCAAAGCAGCAGCACGATTCGTGTGAGGTATATATTAATTTTGATGTACGAACTGACTGACAAATTCTTTCGTATTTAAATATATAAGCGATAGACATTAATGTTGTCACGCTTTCCATGAAATTATCCCTAAAAGTTTTAATAAGCAAAATTATCCGCTAATTAATAAAAAGTAAAGTTCCTGTAACTTGATGACATTAAAGAAAAGTTTGCTTAAACTTTTTATTTGATTCTATTAAAAGTTGGTTGGTTGGTTGGTATTTTATTTTTGAGCCCAATTTGATAGTCATGACGATATAACGCTTACTAGATTTTCTGTGCCAGCGGTCGTGGGTTCCGCCGGGGGCAAAAATCTTTTTATAATAAAAATAATTAATATACAAGTGCAGATCAATTTATATCAACAATTTTTAAATATAATACGCTATATAACATGGATATGTTATTGAAACTTCTGCGAGATGTAGTACGACTTAAGATATATATCTTCTGTTTCCATATACATAATGCCTTTTTTATGAAGTCGGTGAAACACTTATTCCCTAAATAAACTTCAATAGAGTATTAATAGTTATAATAATAATGTATGATAAAGCCAACGTTGAACGTACTCGTATATAGCGAAGTGACGACGAGAAACAATTTATTCACATCTCCGAGCGTAACTTTACACAGTTACAAATTAAATGAAATTGGACTAATTATTGTAAGCGTGAACTCAAATTGCCTGAAAACCTTAAACATTACTTATTAAATACTTATGATGTGTAGTCGACTGTTAACTGTGACTTGTGAGAGATGCCGCTAATTAAACCAACACTTTCGTTTTCGTATTATCAACATTTGCTTCTATTTGTGCCGTTTTGAGTTCTTTTTTTGTTGTTCTTAGATCCATCAAAAGTGTTTGTCGTTTAATATCTTATTAAATTATTCAATTATTTTTTAATAGCTTATAGAAATGATATTATCTACAATAACATCTATACGGATAATTAAAATTAAAGTCCTTGTTTGTAACATCAACATAACTGGTTTCTAATTCATTCATATTATGTAAGAGAGAAACACTATTTTTAACATGTTTGTGTATCTGTTTGTCGGATAGTTCCGGTTGTTGTAATCTCTACACCAGCTCGACAGATTTTGATGGGATTTTCACTGCAAGATAGCTGATACTCTTTCAAAAAAGAACTAGGGTTCCGTTTGATTAAAATATCACCGAGGACGAAGTAAATCACTAGTGAATTGATAGATAACAAAGGTTTTTTATTTAAGTAATCATCATCGTACAAAGGATATCTAGGTTTAGGTCATGTCAATTCGTTGTTTTGTTGGAGTGGGGATATACAAACAAAAACTCCAAAGTTCTAGGGAAGTCCTCGGATGGAGGCAGACGTGAGTATTAAAAGCAACTACCCGTCTAATTGGTAATCCGGCACTGCCAGCCTCTCCAAGGCATACACTCGTACAGTATTGAGATTCAAGACTTTATCGATAGTCATCAGTTCGGCGCTCACGTATTCCTGTCACGAATAAATGAGCCTAAGAAATAGAAGAGTTTCTCGATTCTGTACATCGAATGTCGTCTATTGAGGGATACATAGCTTTTATATTCGAATATTTATTGCTATAAAATTGTTGCAGAATGTATAAAAGTACAACTTTTAGTATAATGTAACGAGATATCCTAAAGTAAACAGATAGACAGACGAAAACTTTAAAAAGTAGTATTTGATTTATTTATTTTAATAACTAACGCTTAAATCGCCTCGTCAACTGGGGTTAGACTGGGAGCGGATTCGCGGACAACAACTTGTAATCAATAATTTAAAAATAAAACTTAGGAAAAACTTATAGTATAATGCCATTTGTACAGACGTAAATACTTCAATTGTAAACTATTATAGTTTACAATTGAAGTATTTTAAAATCTTATCTAAACTTTAGACTTCTATCGAGTAGAACCTTGTTTCCACCTCCACGATATAAAGCGGGGTTAAGTTTAGTGCTTATGCGTTCAATAGAAATAGAAGTTAAATGGCTAGTGCTTAAAAAAAATCAATTTCTTCTATAATAATTTATAACAATACTACTACATATTTGTATTCAGCCCTTTTTTACTGTCCCGCTGGGCTCTTTACTATAAGTGGGATCTGACCATTTTCTATCACCGAAATAAGTTCTCTGGGACCTTCAGGTTTCTAAAAATATTTTCCTTCATGGTAACACAGGTGGTAACCATGTTGTAATTGATTGATTCGACATAAAAATATGTGCGAGACTCAGATTTAAACCTGCTTCACTCAGATTGCCAAGCAAGTGTATTACCACTGGGCGACCACTGCATGTTTATATTTTATGAACGCTAATTTCACTAAAATGCAAAACAAAATGATTGTTCATAATATTGTATTAATGAATAGGCCACCTGTAATGGCTGTAAAGTGGAAGTATTTGCCGCTTCAGTCGTTTGGTCATTTCATTGATTGCACGTGACTCGATGCGGTTTCACCTCAATGATATCAGAGAGGACAGTGTTCGAGCACTACACGTGATTATGGCGCCACTAATTTGTGTCCGCGGTTTTACTTGATGACATTTTATTTTTTATTTTAAAAGTTTATTATTAGTTTGCAAAAATTAGTTTAGCTTCATTATAGGAAAACCTTACTTATAAAATTAATTCAATTCAATTTTCTTATCAAAAGCTTAAAAACGTGCAAGTTCAGCGCAGATTACTTCACCAATGGCACGCAGAAGAGAGAAGACACGACAATAACACTAAGAGAGTACAGTTAAAATACATTATCAGGCTTTTAAGAGCACAATAATTGATCTATTATATAAAATGATAATTGAAGTCGACGCAATTTTGTGTTCACGTCGTTATTTTATTTGTTAGTAAACGTAGGATTAAATTAAATTAAAATTATATTATGTAGATATACAATAAGCGAAGCCAGATTATAGAAGGTTAAGGGAAATAATATATTTTTATAAAAATTTAAGCAATATCAATCTAAGACCATCTGTTAAGACAATAATGATTCGATTATTCACTTTCTATTTGGTTAGTCTAAGGGCCCACAGGAGTCATTTTCTTTCTGGGACAATAAGTAGCTTGTATTTATCATAAGTACTTACTTTGTATCAATTATTAGATATTATTTATACTTAAAAGATGCACACATTTTTTTATTACTTACTTTTCATACTATATTCATATAAAAATAGTGAAAATCAATTCAAATTTTGTGAATATAATATGGTAATGTTCTCGTATGAATACCATCACTCGGTCATATCGCTTGAAGACCGACAACAAACTTTTCTTGTTTGTAAACAGTAATATGTGAATAGTCATGATGTATGGTAACATTCAAACTTTAGCTGGAGCGAAAAAAGAGGAAATAAAATAATCAAAAGCTTCGAAATTATCAAGAGGGTTATTTATCACCAAGAATTAGCAGCAACGAAGTTAAAATCCTATTATTATTTGATTTTATTCAACTGGTTATCCGTAACACAAGCCTCGAACCGCATACCACGGGTCTATATTATGTTAATGGTGCTTTAAAAAGGTTAACAATATTTTTATTATAAAGTTTAAGTTAATATTATATTTATTTATTATTATTTATGTAAACATTCTTTGAATCGAAAGTAAATTAGATACTATATATTACGAGTATGTACGTAAACGCAAGGTTGTACCTAACAGTATTAGGTACGGAACAACGTTTGAAAATGCTTGCGGCTAACAAATTTTATCATCGAAAAACAATTTGGATTCTCTTAAAAGCCTCGTATTTGAATAAGAGCTGGCTCCTCATCGCTGGTAATGAAGGGGAAATAAAATTTGCTACGCAGAGGATATTATAAGCATTTTCTATTAGAGGCATATTCCATGTGATTTAATTCATATTATTTTTTTAAATAAAATATTTTCTACCTGTTTTTCAACCGACTTCCAAAAGGAGGAGGTTATCAATTCGTCTGTATTTTTTTTTTTATGTTTGTTAGCTCATTACTTTGAGCTGGGTGAACCAATTTTGATGATTCTTTTTTTATTTGAAAGGTAGTGCTTCCCATGTGGTCCCATTTTAATATTTTCCAGTTCTGATAATGTCATCCATGAGAAAACCATAAAAGTCTTAAATTTGCATTAAGTATTTGCGCGACAAATGGACGAATAACTCAATATCACGCCAACTGATTTCGATGATTCTTTTTATAATGGAAAGGGTATACTTCAAGGGTAGTTTGATGAGAGTTTGGTACTGATGATGGGATCCATGACAAAGTATCGGAACTCTTCAATTCTTAGGAGCAAATTAACGATGCTCGGCCGAATCTTTTATAGGCTATATGGATATTTGAGTCACGTACCGTAACTGATGATGGAAGGTACAACTCCTCAGCGGTTAGCAGTTTAAAGAAAAGTCTTTCAATATAATACGCAATTATGAACGGATAGTTGTATACTTTCAGGCTATTAGGTTTATCTCATAATAGAAGGTAATTTTTTATAGTCATTAACACAATATGTATCTACTTTCCGAAAAAAATTTAAAATAAAATTATTTTTAACAAAAAAACAAAAACCGACTTCCAAACTTAATAAATCTAAACTAAAAAGTAGAAAATAATACTTTTAAGAACTTTGTTAATTTTGAAGTCGGTGCCAGCCAAAGCAAAATAACCCTAAATAGATACATATTTGATTAATCTATCAATTTGTAAACATAATCTGGATATGAATTCCAAGGACTGATTTTAGACACAATAGCCCCGTATCGGGGGTTATTGTAATAGCTATCACTTTTAATTCCTAAACTTAAAGAGATATGATGCTTGGAATCACTGATTATGATAAAAAAGGCATTGAAGAAAATGATTTAAGCACTTTATCTATGTAGGAAGGCTAGTTTCTGTTAAAAATACTTTTTTTTATATAAAAGAGGGGCTATTGTAGCTTTTTCTTTAAATTTAGTGTTGGGTTTATGCCTGATAAGTATTTTATGTCGATTGTCGATAAATTCTATACATATAATCAAACTATAATTTAAAATATCTGACATGAAATATTTTTAAAAACATGACTAACGTAATGTGTATTGAATGTAGACCCCAAAACAATAATTATTATAATTTTTGTCTGTTTATATGTTATCGTTTACCCTAAAAAGTACTGGACTGATTTTAATAAAATTTTATGTAGTGATAACTTATTACTCGGGTGATAACTTAGGATACTTTTAATTTCAGAAAATGTTTAATTTTTACTGGGAAACAAAATAATTGGTTTTGTTGAGCCGTTTCTGGAAAGCTAGCGGTGGCTAAATCTTAAGAGACTAAACTATACTCTCGAAGTATGTCGAAGCAAAGTAGAAGGAAATTTTTAAGTGATTCCCACAAACTTACTCTTTGTACTAACCAAAACCTAACTTTAAAAATTCCTCCACACACTTCTTCCTTTTATACTCATTCTTTCACTGTCCAATCTGCCCGCCTCTTAGGGAAAACCTCAGGAAAAAGATCATTCCACATTTTGCACGTGCGGGGTAGAAAGGAGTGAGATGCAAGAATATTTTTAGGATGCCATCTAATATATAAGGATGACAACCAATCCGACGGCAAAAGGTGCGGTGATAGTAATACGACGGTGGCACCACATCAAAAAGTTCGTCAGCACACTCTCCGTTATACAGACGACACATAAAGAGCAAACATCTATTCGTAGGATTAAGGGTTCTAAGTCGTCTGTTAGTATAGGACCATCGACAATACGAACGGCTCGACATTGGATAGAGTCAAATGGAAAAAGCTAGTATTGAGGTGCGCCAGCCCAGAGATAAGAACAGTACTCCGTGAGGAAATTTTGTTTTACCCTGTTAAACACTCCTATTTTTTGGAAGCTAATTTGGCTTTTTCATCCAGATAACGTCTAAGCTGAACATCACTCGATATTTCGATCCCTTGGATCTCGATACTTTCACAGATATTAAGAGAACTGTTATGGAACTTTGGCGCTAGAGAAATTGGGGGATTTTAGTAGTAAACGCACAAACTTGTGTCTTCGAGGGGTTAAACTTGACGGGATTTCGTTCCCAATCAGAGAATTGCTCCAGGAAAATTTCTATTTCGGACACAAGTTGGACTCTGTTCTCCTCAACCTTAGCTCGAGAGATGCCTGCTCGGCCCTTATAATAAGCATCGACTGTACTGTCATCTGCACAGCAACAAATATTGTCTGTTAGCTACATATCGTTGATATGCTGAATAAACAGAGTACGACCGACGATATCAATAATGACTTTTACGCTGCTTCCAGATAGGAAGCTAGCGACCCATTGACATAATCTCTCGCAATGTCCATAAGAAAGTAGCTTCGATAGAAGCGCCTTATGCCAAACCCGATCAAAGCCCTTTGCGATATCAAGACTAAACCCTAATGCCTCTCCCGTACTCTCAATAGCAGCTGCCCAGCAGTGAGTCAGATACGCTAGAAGATCACCAGCACTACGATTATGTCGAAATCTGTATTGTCGATCGTTAATGAGCTGGTTCTCCTCTGTATGTAAGGAGCTTGGTGTTAATCACATCTATCACCTTTGAGGCTATCGCAATGGGCTTGTGATTGGATGGGTTTGTGACTTTATCCGAAGGCGGAACTTCCATGGGTAGGATGCATAAAATTCGCGCAAGCCAACCCAGTCTGCCGATTAAAGGTGCCAGAGTGGCACGCCGCTTCTCATTTTGGCGGCGATAGGTGGCTATGAGCACCTTCGAATATACCAGGCAATGGACAAATGAACCCAGCGGGCCCCGACTGATATCTAATAGATATCTGGGCATGTAATCGGAAAAAAATCAAGCAAGGAAGTTGTATCGTCTTCAATATTCGGTATTCTGGTGGGTACGGGTACTAATTATTGTAAGAATCCATACCAATTAGGGAGATTCGAGATGTCCAACCAGTCCATGAGATGGGCGTTAAAATCCGAGAGAATATCTCCGCGCAGGAATATTACTGGATACGGTTGGAATGAAGTCTCTTTAAGTTGCAGAAGTAAACATCAAACGCGGACGGAGTGGCCGCGTATGTTTTTTTTTTCCTGTTTTTTTTGCAATCATGTGTGTCAACAAGGGGGAAAAAGAGGAGTTCTGAGATTTCGGCGGTCTCAGGACAAATAGTATAGAGTATGTGTTTATTCAGACCATCAAGCAGTTTGTTTTGCTAGCATGGAGGACAGAAGGGCCATCGATCCAACACGACATTGATTGCAGTGTCCCACACCGGTTTCTGACTCCAGCACTGCAACTAATGAGCGGGCTTTTTGGCGGCAGGACAGCCTCCTAAACCAGGATAGATCTGGGTTCGGGTCACCTACGAACCATCCATGAACACCAGGAGTTCTCATGAAGAGTCCCTTCTTTTCCATAAAACGCGCTAGAAAATGTTCCCGATGGTTTCGACATCCAAATTCAAATTGTCTCACTCTCAGCTCGTCGCCTTCTCGTTTGCCTAGTTCCCAGTTGAAGTCCCCCATGACAATGATAATGTGGGTTTTGGAGCTATAAATGGCTTCACTAATGTTCTCATACATAGACTCCACCTCATTATGAGCATGTGTTGAAGTCGGGGCGTACACTTAAACTAATTTCAAGAAATAACACTTCGTTATTCGCAAAACAAGACACCTTGGTCAACGCGCTCTCGATAGCTAACATGTTGTTCACGAGAGTCTTGTCGACACTACCCTGGGACTGTTGGTCGCCTTCCCGGAAATAGAACAGGTTACCAGGTATAAGAGTTATTCCGTTCTCCCCCTCTCTTCGAACCTCAGATAGCCCTCATTATGCTCAATTCTTCCTCAAGCTCTGCAATCCTCTCGTCAGTCCACAGTGTGCGCGTGTTCAGTATTCCCAGGTCGAGTTAACGTTGACGTTCGTATTTAGTTGTAGTTGTACTCAGTAAATGCTGCCGCCCATCCTGCGGTATTTATCACTTAGTCGCCTTTTCGACACCCTCGGCAAGAAATGGGGTGGTGGTATTCTATGCCGACATCTCACGGCGATTGGAAGTAGTAAAATTAAATTAAACTAAATGGGAAATCAATCGTTGGTACGTTATAAGTAATAGTATAAAACCAAAAATATTTTTTGCACTTTTCTTACTTTTCAAAAGGAACAGGTTATAATAATGTTCTATTGTATATTTTTTTATGTATGTTCACCGATAACTCCACCAACTGCTGGCCGATTTAAATAAATAAATATTTTATAGGGATTTTATAAATTAATATACTAATTTGCAAAAAAAACAAGTACTAAAGTACCTGTTTTTTTTATTGATTTTATTTTCTCTATATCAATGAAGACGAACAAGAAAGAGGTTTTATTAATTTGACGATGTATTGGCATGTTATTTGAAGCATCCTGGCAAGATTATTGACGTTCCAAATTTAACTATTGAAATTAACAAAAGAAAAATATTGATTATTGTGGATTATAGTAAAATTACTTTACTATAAAAAAAAATTATAATGACGCGAATTGCTGAAACGATTTTTTACTGATTACTAAAATTTTAAAACTTTTTGGATATTTTCTGCAAATTAAACAATTGAATCTTTTTACATTAAATACCACTTTTTGATATGAGTGATAAAGCGATATTGGGCCGGTAAAATTATAGCCGTACTTGAAAAAGGTTGTTCGCAGACTGACTTGTCTAAGCGAATGTGAGTCGTTCAACTATCCTGAGGACTTGGCAAAAGTATCAAGAGACCGGTTCGATCAAAAGAAGACCCGACTCGGAAAGAAAACGATGCACACAACAAAAGCGGTCATCTCTTGGTTCTAAGAGATGACCGCTTTTTGGTGAGTCAGGCGTTGCGGAATCGTAAGGAATCGCAAGTGTGGACCTGAAGAAGAGCGTTGAAGAAGAAAGAGGAGTAGAAGTTAGCTTGACGGTAAGAGGGGGCTTTCGACTGCCAATATCAGGAGTTACCGCTTGTCTCGAGGCCCTAAATTACTTCGTGAACACCGTGTTGTTCGAAACTGTGCTTCGTGGACTCTGGAAGACTGGGATAAAGTATGTTTACTGATAAAGCTAGAATCTCTTTATGTGGAGAGGACCGACGCCGGCAAGTGCTGCGAAGACCACAGGAACGCTACGCGGAAGAGTGTTTCGAAGAAATCACTCCTTATGGCTCCGCTTAATATGTTTTGCTCCGTTATGTTTTGGGCAATAATTAATTTGACAGTTAGTTTTCATAGAAAATGGAACATTAAATGTACACCGGTACATGATGGAAGTCCTATAATCCTCGTCCTAATGCACCGCATGCACCGCAACTCGCATTGACATTATTTGGGGAAGATTGCATTTTTACTGACGACAATGCTCGCCTGCACCGTTCTGGCTACTTTGAAGCGTACATGCAAGAAGTTGGGATCCGTCGCTTAGATTGGCCAGCTCGAAGTCCTGACTTCAATCCAATTGTGCATGTCTGGGATGTTCTAAAGAGACGGGTAAGATGAGTGCAACCTGCTCCACAAATCATCAGGGAGCTAAAAAGAGTCATAGCATAAGAGTGGGAACGTATTCCTCAAAATGTTATTAAAAACATCATGGAAAGCATGCCCAGAAGTATCCAAGCGATTTTGACAAGAGGAAGTCACACTCGTTATTAGGTTTTTACATTTATAACTTTATTTAATTAAAAAAAGTTAAAAAAATCTTCTTATCTTTATTGCCGACCACTTCCTACTGTTTAGCCGTTTCGTTAGGTTTCGAGCACACTAAGCAAAAAATGGCCACATACTAAAAAAACGCCATCAGTAAAACAGAAGACGCGATAAAAGCACACTCTATGATCCACTGGTAAGCATTAGTTTCTCTATCAACTAGTAGTGTAAAAGCTTTCATTTACTTTTCATAAAAGTCGATCTCACTAGCTATGTGGGAATACATATAGACATATTAAAAAACTTATACCTATTAAACTTATTTATATATTTTAAAATACAAAAAATATGATAATAATAATAATTTTTTATATACATATAATACACATATTCATTACATAAATACCATAAATTCATTTAAATTTTTCATAAAATATATAATAAATATTAATTACAAGGCAAACCCGAGTGAAACGCGTAGTTTAGCTAGCATGCTCTCGACGCGTGATACCCACGCGCCGCTTGCCGCTGCAGCGGATCATCTATCCATTGCGTGTCTTCTCAGTTCTCATTCGTATGCAACCACTCGGCTAGTAACATTGTTAATTAAAAGATAGTTCTTAATTTCTCCGCTTTATGTATATGTGTTTTTCCTGAACTTTCTGTATTTCCTTTTAACTATTGTACGCTGTCTTATCAAACTTTTTACTCCTTCTGTACTGTGCTTGTGTGTAGTGAATATACGTGTACTGATTGACTTTGAGAGTTGTATTTAAGTGCGATGAACTGATATTTATATCATATAATCATAAATAACTATTAAACTTTGTGATCCCGTCATGGCGCGCTACGCCCGTGTCGCTCCTCTGGTCGCGTGTCTCTTATTTGCCTGCGCGTTGGCCGATGGACACCGTTGGCGACGACAAGCGGATGACACCAAGAAAGAGGAAAGCCTGGAACAAGAGCTATGCAAGGACAAGGACGCAGGCGAATGGTTTCGGCTCTTAGCCGGCGACGGTGACAGCTGTCGCGACGTCATCCAGTGTACCGCCTCGGGTATACAAGCTATCCGTTGTCCATCCGGTCAATTCTTTGATATTGAGAAGCAAACTTGCGACTGGAAGGACGCAGTTAAAAACTGCAAATTAAAGAATAAGAAACGTAAAGTAAAACCTCTGCTGTACACTGACGAACCTCTATGCCAGGACGGTTTCTGGGCATGCGGTGATTCCACTTGTATTGCACGTGGTCTTTTCTGTAACGGTGAAAAAGATTGTGCTGATGGATCGGATGAAAACTCATGTGATATCGACAATGACCCTAACAGAACTCATAAACTAAAAGTCACGCAAAAATCTTCACACATACAAACACACACTCCAACGAACATACCAGATGAGAATCTGCACAGTGAAGATCATACCGTCAGAAGGGCTAGATCAGGGCGCAATGTTCGATTCCCAGACTACTATCGCCCGTAGGACGGTCTCTGGGGGGGAGTAATGTGGGAATACATATAGACATATTAAAAAACTTTAACTGTTAAACTTATTTATATATTTTCAACCGACTTCCAAAAGGAGGAGGTTATCAATTCGTCTGTATTTTTTTTTTTTTTTTTTTTTTTTTTTATGTTTGTTAGCTCATAACTTTGAGCTGGGTGAACCGATTTTAATGATTCTTTTTTTATGTGAAAGGTAGTGCTTCCCATGTGGTCCCATTTTAATATTTTCCAGTTCTGATAATGGCATCCATGAGAAAACCATAAAAGTCTTAAATTTGCATTAAGTATTTGCGCGACAAATGGACGAATAACTCAATATCACGCCAACCGATTTCGATGATTCTTTTTTTAATGGAAAGGGTATACTTCAAGGGTAGTTTGATGAGAGTTTGGTAAGGTTCTGATGATGGGATCCATGACAAAGTATCGGAACTCTTCAATTCTTAGGAGCAAATTAACGATGCTCGGCCGAATCTTTTATAGGCTATATAAATATTTGAGTCACGTACCGTAACTGATGATGGAAGGTATAAGTATAACTTGTAAAATGTGATATTCTTTTTTTTATTTTTTTTGATACGCGTTGTGACACCCTTTCACTGCACAGCAAGTCATTTTTAAATAAAAGCGGGAGCTGAGACTAAGTTGACGCGACGGGAAATGTATCTAGCCAATAAAATGGCTTCAATATTCTAAGTTGAGAACATAAACGAAAATAATTCAGAAGAAAAATATGTATTCTGTTTGTGATATGATCGGTCAAATATATTTTAAGCATGATAATATATGGGTCATTCCATGACAAACGCTACCGAGGGTGAAAAGATAAATATATTCGTTTCGCAATAAATTTGACGAAAAAACTAGAAGAAATACGTAAATTTTAAGTTAATTGGTCTTCAAAATATGTACTGAAGTGAACTGACTAAATGAGCGTTATGTTACCGGCTATTAGAAATATGAATAGAAAAAAATCTATCAATCTGTTAACCGTTTTGCCATATTGTTATTTGAGGTTATTTATCGTAGTAAAATGCATTACAAATCCGAAAAAAAAGATACTGATCACGTTATAAGTGTGTTTTCTTGTTACTTTGGCAATGTAACGCCCGAAACGAAAAATCTGGTTATTGTTTTATTATATACGCATCAGATTGATTAGTTTGTTAATATTTAGTAGAAGTAAGGTAATGGTTGTAATGATATAAAATAATAACTAATATCTGAGCAAGAGACTAATTTGATACGTATTTTACTTGATTAAAAATTGTAAGACCCGAAATTTTCGGGTGTTACGTCTTTTTCATATGTCGATATATGTGCGTATATTGCTAGAAGAATGCAATACGTATTATTTTTACGGCTCTTTCGACGGCCCACGAGCGCCGCTATCAGATAAGCAGCACATGTCTTTATTTAGGACATTTATTGGAATGTCAAACATCAAAAACTTTACTAATATTAAGGTATTGCGGTAAAATATAAATAATCTAGATAGTGATTACCAAGAAGGCCTGAATTTAGCCTAAAGAGTTTCTGTAATCACTAGCTGACCTTGCTAATTACGAAAAGTGCGACCATTGATATTGAGATGAAAACAGCGCATAACGGTAACGATAACTTTACTGTGAACCAAGCTGCTTAACCATTCATACAGTTGAAAATGTTAAGAAAAAGCTTTACTACATCGAATTATATCCAGACTCTGAGCAAGGTCGCCCTCTAAAATTAAGAAGAGGGAAATCTAACCATTAATACGTAGAGATTTCATCATAGTAAAATTTTATTCCATAAGTCGAAAAAATTTATATCGATAACAGATATTATGCAGCAATATGTTAAAAAGGTGTAGACAAAGATGGCTAAATTCGAACAATATGCCTGATAGTTTATGAAGATAGAGTTAAAATCTTTATTTCAGATGTACAACGTGTGTCCGATGATTAGAAAATATTTTTGGTATGCTGCCAGATCCTAAAAATTAAAGGGGGGTCATACATGTAACAAATTTCCAAGTTAGGTCGATGTTTATTTATTTATTTATTTATTTATTTATTTATTTATTTATTTGGTACACCAACGATTGTTACAATGTTACCTTATAATATTAATTTAAATTTGCGCTAATTGCACAATCAGTTACAGGTATACACCACATGCTTTCTATAGTAATTATACATAACAATATTTCTTACAGGCTAAATTATGCTAAACACCAAGACTAATTATGCTAAACACCAAGACTAATAAAAACTAATAACTATACTGAAATAAAAAAAAAATGCTAATTCAACCTATGGGCAATTGTTCTTTTAAATTTAGCTAGAGACATGCTGTGTACGTCAACCGATCCCCCATACTTATTATAGAGCATACAAATTTTTAAGATTAGCGAGTTTGCACCCAAAACTGTTCTACGAAATGGACGAAAGAGTGGCTCAACCGGCTTACGAGGAATCCGAAGCGGGATTCTAAACATAAATTTTTCCAAAAGTGCTGGACAACTTAGATAATTTCTCATAATTTTGTAAAAGAAACAGAGATCAAGTAAGTCTCGTCGGCTGTTTAAGCTTTACATTTTCAATAATTTTAAAATATTATCATACGAGAGTGACTTCTTATCTCTGTGATGGTTAAAAATTAAATGTCGAACCAGCCGTTGTTGTATACATAATATGTGACAATCATAATGTGGACGCCATACTACGCTACCATATTCGAGAACTGATCGTACAATACTGTTATATAGAGCTATTTTGGTTGATGAGCGCTTAAATGCCTTGACTTTTCTGATGACAAAACCTAACAGTTTGGAAGCTCTTCCAACCATACCTTCGAAATGCGGTACAAAAGTCATTCTGCCATCCAAAATTACTCCCAAATCTTTCACTACATCAATTTCTTGCAGTCTCACATCGTTAATAAAGTAAAACGATGAGATGGGAAACAATTTTCTCGTGAATTCTATGTGATTACATTTCTTGATATTGAGTTCCATACCATTTCTTCCGCACCAGCGTTAAGGTCACTTTGTAGAAGGGAAACATCTTCTTCAGTATCAATTACTTTTCACAACTTAAGGTCATCAGCGTACAAGGAAGGGACGGAATGTTTAATGAAGCAAGGAAGGTCATTTACAAAGATGTTAAAAAGAATGGGACCGAGATGAGATCCTTGAGGCACACCAGTATTGATGGCACGAGGTGTAGAGGTGAAGCCATTAACTACTACGTAAAAAATTCGATCTGAAAGGTATGAATCTAGCCATGACAACATAGAACCCACGACACCGTACACCGACAACTTCTTAAGTATATGTTGGTGTGGAGCTCTATCGAAGGCTTTGCTAAAGTCAGTATTAAGAGCGTCAACTTGTTTATTGCTATCAATATGTTTCATAATTTCTTCTACGTACAGAACCAGGTTTGTATTTGTTGATCTTCTTAAATGTTTACGAAAAATAAGTTCAAAAGGAAAGGATAAAGTATTTGTTACGTTAAATAAGATTTCATTTAATATTTGTTTGGTTACCGCTTAGTTTCTTAGAAAGAAGTATAAATATTTGAGAAATAGTTAATAAAGAGAATAATTCTGAAAAGATAGTTTCCATTATAATAACTTTTTTTTATTATAAAAACTAATATTCGCGTAAATCTAAGAAAGTTTTATAAGACGCTGATAATTCTATTTATATTTAAATGCAATTTACTTACATTTTAGAACCTAGAGATTAATAAAACACCGGTTTTGCCTTTGTGAAGTGTTGATACTAGTATAGTATTATGTTATCTGTGGTTCATTTTCGTACTCGTAACACCCGAAACAAAACCATGGTAAGATCCGAAACGAAGTAATAATTTAAAAAAAAATGTAAAACGTTTGGTGACGGTGATTATGTTGTAGATGGTTAGTAAATAATCTACTTTTGGAAGCCTGTCATTTTTAGACATGTTTCTCTAAGAAAATTCGCTGAATCTATCTATATCTATACATATTATAAAACAAAGTCCTCCGCCGCGTCTGTCTGTCTGTCTGTCTGTTCGCGATAAACTCAAAATCTACTGCACCGATTTTCATGCAGTTTTCACCAATGGATAGAATGGTTGTCCAGGAAGGTTTTAATATATAATTTGTCAAGTTTTTGTATAAATTGGCTAAAATATAATGATATTTGTTGGAGGTGTCGGAAAAAATACGCCGTCTGGAAGCTTTTAACGAAAACGCTGCCTAAGCCTTTTGAGATATAACAAAGTGATGGGTGAGGTGAATAAGATACTTTAGTTACTAAAATATTTTTTTTAAATGCATAAAAAATTAGGTTTTGGTTGAACAAATGTAACACCCGAAACGATGGAATGGCCCATATGTAAATTCTATATTCAAATGCGCCATCTATAATCTGTGCAACTTAGATGCCAAGTCGCCATCTATAAATACTCTCTAAAGTCGTATAATAAATATTTAATTTGTAATAACAAATATTGAGATCAATAATTAAGATAAAAACTACCCTATCTCGCATTGGACCAAATTACAAATGTTTATAAAGTTTGATGAAAATTGGTTCAGTAGTTTAGGAGTCCATCGCGGACAAAGAACGTGACACGTGATTTATATACATTAAGACTAGCTGATCCAGCCACGCGTTGCTTTGGCTCAATAATTGTAATAGATTGAATCATTTTTTTACTAATTCTTCTGATACAATCAAATTACTATTTTCTAAAGAAATTAAAACTAGATTCATTCATATGGGATTAAAAATAAAACGTTCTGCCAAAATTTGAAAGTAACGGATAAAGCATTCGAAATGTTGAAAGTAAGCACAAACCAACATGTACTTTTTGAATTTACATTTTATTCATCTTATATTAAGTTAGTTTTTTTCGGCTAAAATTAAGAATTTATCATTTATTATATAAATAAGTTAAATCAAAGTTTACGACTGAATAAATTAACAACTATCAAATTATGAAATCAAAATAAAAAAAAATAAAAGGCAATCTAGAAATACTTACACGTTTTCGGGCTGATATGAAAATTGATAGACAAAAATAGTAATCAATAAAATTTTATGTTATTATTTATAATTTTAAAAATATTCAAACTGAACACTGCACAATAATAACACAATGCAAAGTACAATTATAAAAATTATTCACGAAAAATTTTAATAGTATCAAATAGTATGTTGTTGTTATTTTTAAAATTTATCCCCAATAGGGAAAGGCAAGGGACTATAGTCCATACAGCCTAGTATAAATTTGTAAATTTCATTCCGATAATCAAATAGTATGGTTATTATAGACATTATCCCGCTCAATATTTGAATGAGAGTTTTCTTAAAGTGTCACGTAATTACAACCGAAGGTACGCACACATACAGCCAAATAGATTACCTCGAAATGTATTGGTATAAATAAATAAAATAAATATTTTTATTACGTTTACAAAAAATAAATATGTAATATAAGTAACAATTAAAACAATTTTAAAAGTATTTTTTAATAAAATCATATCATATCCAGTTAAAATAACAATATAAGATCTAATATACATATGTATATAAATATAAATAAAAATTTGTAATTTATAAAAAAAAAAACAAAAAATTGCGTGCGTACAAAGTGCACATGTCAGAAGTGAAACTTCTTTATTTATAAATTTAACTCATTGTTTACACACTGTATAAATACATATAATATAATGATATTGTAATCTCATAAGTTATGCTGTATATTGTAATACTTTTGCTACACATAACGTCACATTAAATATCACCGACTTGCGATGGGCGAGATCCCCGACCTGCGCATCTTGACCGTCTGAGGGGTGGTGGCGTTAACTCTTCCCCGTCTCTGAGTGCCTGGTACTTGGTTTAACGCAACCTTGTTGGAAGTCGCATAAGAAGTTTCACTTCAATAAAAATAAAAAAGTAACAAAAGTGTATACCTATAAATTTAAATATATGTATATTATAATAAAATAAAATAGTTTATTTTTATTTACTATTATAGCTATAGCCTTTTATTTTTATCCTAATGGCGTCTGATTTGAATACAAATGAATTTTCTGTTTAGACGAATGTTTTGTTTAAAATTATAAGTATAACTTGTGAATTGTGATTTTCTTTTTTTTTCTTTTTTATGATACGCGTTGTGACACCCTTTCACTGCACAGCAAGTCATTTTTTTAAATAAAGCGGGAGCTGAGACTAAGTTGACGCGGGGGAAATATATCTAGCCAATAAAATGGCTTTAATATTCTAAGGTTGAGAACATAAACGGAAATAATTCAGAAAATTATGTGATGTGTTCGTGATATGATCTGTCAAATATATTTTAGGCATAAAAATATATGTAAATTCTATATTCAAACGCGCCATCTATAATCTGTGCAAATTAGATGTCAAGACGCCATCTATAAATACACACTAAAGTCGTATAGTAAATATTTAATTTGTAATAACAAATATTGAGATCAATAATTGAGATAAAAATTACCCTATCTCGCAAGTTGGACCAAATTACATACGCTTACAAAATTTGATGAAAATTGGTTCAGTAGTTTAGGAGTCCATCGGGGACAAACAATGTGACACGTGATTTATATATATTAAGATAAGATAAGATAATCATACATAACTATTAAAGCTATATTTATTAGCTATGAAAGATTTATGATATCCGATAAAATTTTAATTGACACAAGCGGCTTGTCCTAGTTTTTGCCAAGAAACTAAAAAAATCGACTTACCTTTCTAGGCATTCTTCTACCACACTTTTCCAAGGCGGTGTTCAGACACAGTTGTTTACAGGAGAACCAAACCTGCGGGAAATAAAAGATTCATTTAAAAACAGTAATTTAATAATTTAGTGCCTACCCGTGTTTTATATACTCGTAGGTACGAGATGACGCGGACATGCATATCACGAATTACGTCGTCCTAGTGTTAATTTATTTACATCTAAATCCATTTTATTTTCATAGAAACAGGTCAATTAAAAAAAACTGATATATACAGGCACTGACCTCTATAATACCACTGGACTGACTGTTGTCAACGTGCTTTTGTGGCTACTTGATATTCGCCATTTTGGCGCTGTCCGCCGCTGTCGGACGTAGCGAGAGTTTTTGGTACTAAGACTAATGATGTCGATATAAAGATTTTTATTTAATTATTTTGTATTAATCAATAACCGTATCATCATAATTACTACTTATGTTATATTAACAACGAAAATGCAAAATTACTTTACAGTAAACAAACTCTTCTCACTGTCATTTGCAATATACGTAAAAATTTGTTCTCGGGACTCTCACTAGTGGCGCTTCAAATGGACACAAAAAATTGCTGTCAAACGCTTGGAACAGCCAGTCCAGTGGTATTATAGAGGTCAGTGTATACAGGTGATTTGTTTCACGTAAATACAAACGCTCTCGAAAGTTCGTCCATCGTAGACGGCCCGTAAACAGCTGGTGTGCAAAAGCCCTTTACGATAACAATAGAATTAACTTCTAGGGATTTGTTTAATCGCCTCACTGACCATTTTTGTTAGGGTTCCGTAGCCAAATGGCAAAAAACGGAACCCTTATGGATTCGTCATTACTGTCTTTCTGTCCGTCCCTCTGTATGCCACAGCCATTTTTTTCCGAAACTATAAGAACTATACTGTTGAAACTTGGTAAGTAGATGTATTCAGTGAACCGCATTAATAGTTTCACACAAAAATAGGAAAAAAAACATAAATTTTAGGGATTCCCCATACTTAGAACTGAAACTCAAAAATTTTTTTCATCAAACCCATATGTGTGGGGTGAGGTATCTATGGATAGGTCTTCAAAATGATATTGAGGTTTATTTTTAGGAATATATTTTTTTTAAACTGAATAGTTTGCGCGAGAGACACTTCCAAAGAGGTAAAATGTGTGCCCTGTAACTCCTAAAAAAGTGAATAGTTAATAAAACTAAAAAAAATATATAATGTACATTACCATGCAAACTTCCACCGAAAATTAGTTTGAACGTATTGAAAATTAGTACGAATCGTAAACCGAAATTTACCTTTCGTTCAATCTACTCTTCACGGGCGAGTCCGACTCGAACTTGTATTAAAATTTACTAGAGCAGGTTTTATAAAAATAAAGTAGAAAAGAGCTTTTTCTTTCTATTTCGCGACCTTAAAAAAATATAATCAATTAAAATTATGTTAAAGAAATATAAACTATATTTGAACCACATTATTTTTGTTGGGTTATCTTTTAAAATTTGTAGGAGACCATTCTCAAACCTATTTATTAAAATATGAATAATTATATTTGTTAGTCAAAAAAACTATTATTGCGCAAAATATACACGCAAATTGATTACCTCTTCACAAATAGTAACGGAACCTTGGTTAAGAAGCAATCTGCTTGAACCGCTATATTACTAGTGAAGCCCATTTAAGAGTACTTGCAAGTAAATTATGATAATGACCTAATAGCTAATACTATTAAGATAAAGCATAACTACGAGATAACAGATGTTAGACGGTCGAAAAACATCGCGTTACTCCACGTTTATAGCTTTTGTACCGATGAAATGTTTTTATAGGCCGTATTCCTAAACCCTTTTCCATTAAACACAGACATTATAACCAATATGTGCGCGAAGTTTTGAACGAGCCTGTGATAGAATTATTTATGTGGGTCAATGGGTCTTATATTGTTTTAAAAAGTTTACGATGTACGTATAGTAAATCAGTTAAACTAAGCGTTGTAGCTTAACTTGTCGCTATTGACATTAGTACTGTTTAATAGATTTAATTAGCTCAGGTAGTAGTCGTTTGGGCATTGCTTATTTAGAAAAAGGCAATATCTGTTATTCTTTATACACGTCTATGTATCTTTCTGATTGTAATGTACTTATAACACCAAGCGGACGGATCAAATACACGTAAATATAACTCACTGCAGTACCTAATATGGATATTAATAGACACAAAGGATTATGATTGTGTTATATATTTTTAAAGTCAATTGCTCTGCAATAATATTATAATTTGGATCTGAAGACGCGACGAACAGCTACTCGTAGCTACTTGAGCCAACCAACAAAATTTTATAAATATTATTTTTCGCTCACAGCTTCACTCGTGTTATAGATGTTTAGATAAGAAGTAATCTGTGCGGTCATTCGATTTCGATTTAGATTTAAATGCATGTAGCCGTTACAGCGCGCATAGTATAAAACACGGTTACTTTGCGCATTTTTAACTATAGTAGTTTAATTTATTTTACATTACTGAATGTTTAACGATATTTTAAATAAAAATATGACGTGTAGCCCAGAAACGTATTTTCGTTTCTACATTTATTTAGCACAATAGTATTGGAAGTGAAAAGTGAAATCGAACATATCCTAATCTCGCTGATTTTAACTAAATTATAGGCCAGGAGCCACGGGGCTCATCATTATTGAAAGCACGCCTCATGTATACCTGAGTAGCGTATCGACGTGGGGCCATCAATGTAACAATTACCTTGTCTATGTTCGTTTCGTTATTCATTTGACTGAAAGATATTTATGTTAACGATTTATTGTCGGGCTTCGTCTGCGTAAAGAGCGCACTTTTTATTAAAATGCTGCTAAAATAATTAAAAATTAAGTGTCAGTTCCAATTTTTATATTCGCTTCAATTGACAAATTATAGCCGCCCTTTATAATATCGTATACTACAGCCCAATTATCTCTATGTAAAAATATATTCAATCAATCATTTTAACGTGATCGTCTCTTCATATTGAAGAAAAAAAAATACTTCAAAGACTGTAAGTTTTTTAGTCCTTAAGCTTTATTTTTATTAGGATTTTAAAATAATTCTAACACGATCATTAATTATAATGAAATCCCCTTAATAAAACTATTTTAGGAAAAATCCTGTATCACACACATAGTTGATAGTTTGGCTGTTCTTGCAAAGTTTAGTCTAAAATACTGTTTTTTCTATTTATTATTTACTAGCAAATTAAACGGTTTTGATAATTTTCTAATAAAATAAAAGTAGCCTAAATTACTCCTAATAGCTAATATTGCGAGTGAAAATCCCATCAAAGTCGGTCCAGTTATTTCAGAGATTAGCCGAAACAAACAGACAGACAGACAAAAGTTTTAAAAATTGATTTTATGATGTAAGTAATGTCTATACTTTCATATGCATTAAGTGAATAGCTGTTAATTTGAAATCAAAAACTGATAACTCAAATACATATTATATAGAAACGTATTACATGCACCCGTACAACGTACATAACGGCTTTTACGATAGATATTAATGGAGGGATTTTTTATTATATATCAAGTGGGTACATACACATTACTCGTATATACACAATATGTACATATGCATATATTCCTCTATTTTCCGATCCGATAGGTTTTGAAAAGACACGAGTCATAGGTTTGATATTTGTAAGGCGCGTCGTGCTCGGACTCTATTCGTCTACGCCTTCCGTTCGTTAGCCTTTTATACCTTTAGGGAGCTTTATTTTGAAGCGCAGTAACCAATTAAGATGCTGATAAAATATACTATGAAATTTCTAATGAATATAAAGGTATACAGTTAGAGTCTATTATTAAATAACCTGAACTTTGAGATATAATGTTTTTTGTATAAAGAAGTGGCTTTTAAAGGAATATTTTATATTTTTGGTAAAGTAGCGAAAATCAATGCTATGTTCTTTATTTAATGATGATGTTTATAAATGGTATTTTTTAATTCTGTCTTATAGCTTTTATCAAAAATTAACTTACATATTTTCACCATTTACAAACCAAAAATCATAGAATACAAGTACTTTTAATACAATTTTATAGCTTTTTTTCGGATTTTGTGCACCTTTTTAAAGCATCTGCGTCAATGTTAATTTTCTTCTTGTTTAGATATTTGACTATCCGCGGTTGGTGTTAGCTGATTATCGCTTCGATTTCCGATTTTTTTGGTGTACGGTGCAACCGTACATATTGCAACATACTGCAACTCATCATTTCTCACGACACGCGCGTTCATTATTTCATTTTATTCATAAAAATCAAAAGGTGTATTAAGATAGCAGTGAAAGGTTAGCAGAATCAAACGAAACTTATATGGTATTTTGTAGCTAAATAGTTGCTAATTAGTTGCTAAAACCCCGATTTTGTTGCTTTAACCGATTTTGAAAAAAAAGAGTTACTGCTATCTTAACGTTAAGCTAGCAGTAAACTCACGAAATCAGCGATAATTAAACCAAATTAGTACATTAGAATTTATTGCCAATTTGTTGCTGGAAAATAGTGAAAGAAAATTTGGAAAAACTCTAGAATTGGTTAGTCCTGTAGACCTGTAGCTGTATCCATGCTATCTTAACACGCAGTTTTCTAAACAACGCGAAGGCGTGGATTTTGTTGCTTATCGGAAATAACATGAGCATGCCCTAGAGAGTCAGCAACAAAATAAACACTAAAAATCCGCTACACCTGGAGACCTGTAGCCAAGTTCATATAACCTTAACATGCGGTTTTTTACGAAATCGATGACATGGATTTTGTTGCTGATCGGAAATGATATGAGCACACCCCAGAGAGTCAACAACAAAATAAAAAATAAAAATCTGCTGCACCTGGAAACCTGTAGGTAAGTTCATGCTATCTTAACATGCGGATTTTCACGAAGTCGATAGTATGGATTTTGTTGCTGATCGGAAATAACATGAGCACACCCCAGAGAGCCAGCAACAAAATAAAAAATAAAAATCTGCTACACCTGGAGACCTGTAGACTAATTCATGCTACCTTAACATGCGGTTTCTTACGAAATCGATGACATGGATTTTGTTGCTGATCGGAAATGACATGAGCACACCTCAAAGAGCCAGCAACAAAATAAAAAATTAAATTCTGCTGCACCTGGAGACCTGTAGCCATGTACAAAGTATCGTTAAGTATCATTTCCGTTCAGCAACAAAATCCATGTCATCGATTTCGTAAGAAACCGCATGTTAAGGTAGCATGAATTAGTCTACAGGTCTCCAGGTGCAGCAGATTTTTATTTTTTATTTTGTTGCTGGCTCTATGAGGTGTGCTCATGTCATTTTCGATCAGCAACAAAATCCATGTCATCGATTTCGTAAGAAACCGCATGTTAAGGTAGCATGAATTAGTCTACAGGTCTCCAGGTGTAGCAGATTTTTATTTTTTATTTTGTTGCTTGCTCACTGAGGTGTACTTATGTCATTTCCGATCAGCAACAAAATCTATGTCATCGATTTCGTAAGAAACCGCATGTTAAGGTGGCATGAAATTGTCTACAGGTCTCCAGGTGTAGCAGATTTTTATTTTTTATTTTGTTGCTGGTTCTTTGAGGTGTGCTCATGTCATTTCCGATCAGCAACAAAATCCATGCTATCGTATTGTTAAGTAAAATTCACACTAAAATAACATGTACTTTGTACATGGCTACAGGTCTCCAGGTGCAGCAGAATTTAATTTTTTATTTTGTTGCTGGCTCTATGAGGTGTGCTCATGTCATTTTCGATCAGCAACAAAATCCATGTCATCGATTTCGTAAGAAACCGCATGTTAAGGTAGCATGAATTAGTCTACAGGTCTCCAGGTGTAGCAGATTTTTATTTTTTATTTTGTTGCTGGCTCTCTGGGGTGTGCTCATGTTATTTCTGATCAGCAACAAAATCCATACTATCGACTTCGTGAAAATCCGCATGTTAAGATAGCATGAACTTACCTACAGGTTTCCAGGTGCAGCAGATTTTTATTTTTTATTTTGTTGCTGGCTCTATGAGGTGTGCTCATGTCATTTTCGATCAGCAACAAAATCCATGTCATCGATTTCGTAAGAAACCGCATGTTAAGGTAGCATGAATTAGTCTACAGGTCTCCAGGTGTAGCAGATTTTTATTTTTTATTTTGTTGCTGGTTCTTTGAGGTGTGCTCATGTCATTTCCGATCAGCAACAAAATCCTTGCTATCGTATTGTTAAGAAAACTTCACACTAAAATAGCATGTACCTTGTACATGGCTACAGGTCTCCAGGTGCAGCAGATTTTTATTTTTTATTTTGTTGCTGGCTCTCTGAGTTGTGCTTATGTCATTTCCGATCAGCAACAAAATCCTTGCTATCGTATTGTTAAGAAAACTTCACACTAAAAAAGCATGTACCTTGTACATGGCTACAGGTCTCCAGGTGCAGCAGAATTTAATTTTTTATTTTGTTGCTGGCTCTTTTAGGTGTGCTCATGTCATTTTCGATCAGCAACAAAATCCATGTCAACGATTTCGTAAGAAACCGCATGTTAAGGTAGCATGAATTTGTCTACAGGTCTCCAGGTGTAGCAGATTTTTATTTTTTATTTTGTTGCTGGTTCTTTGAGGTGTGCTTATGTCATTTCCGATCAGCAACAAAATCCATGTCATCGATTTCGTAAGAAACCGCATGTTAAGGTAGCATGAATTAGTCTACAGGTCTCCAGGTGTAGCAGATTTTTATTATTTATTTCGTTGCTGACTCTCTGGGGTGTGCTCATGTTATTTCCGATTAGCAACAAAATCCATACTATCGACTTCGTGAAAATCCGCATGTTAAGATAGCATGAACTTACCTACAGATTTCCAGGTGCAGCAGATTTTTATTTTTTATTTTGTTGCTGACTCTCTGGGGTGTGCTAATATCATTTCCGATCAGCAACAAAATCCATGTCATCGATTTCGTAAAAAACCGCATGTTAAGGTTATATGAACTTGGCTACAGGTCTCCAGGTGTAGCGGATTTTTAGTGTTTATTTTGTTGCTGACTCTCTAGGGCATGCTCATGTTATTTCCGATAAGCAAGCAAAAAACAAAAACGCCTTCGCGTTGTTTAGAAAACTGCATGTTAAGATAGCATGGATACAGCTACAGGTCTACAGGACTAACCAATTCTAGAGTTTTTCCAAATTTTCTTTCACTATTTTCCAGCAACAAATTAGCAACAAATTCTAATGTACTAATTTGGTTTAATTATCGCTGATTTCGTGAGTTTACTGCTAGCTTAACGTTAAGATAGCAGTAACTCTTTTTTTTCGAAATCGGTTAAAGCAACAAAATCGGGGTTTTAGCAACTAATTAGCAACTATTTAGCTACAAAATACCATATAAGTTTCAATCGATTCTGCTAACCTTTCACTGCTATCTTAATACACCTAAATCAAATCAGTTCGCGTATCGCTAGCAAGTAAGCCGCGCGTGCTCACTATTACCTATCAAGTGATAATTTTAGCATATATCAGTTATCAATCTAATAGTGTATTAGGTTAGCAAGAACCGGTACATTATTAAATGGTCCTTCGAGTTATTCTATATCAATTAACATAATATCA
This sequence comes from Boloria euphrosyne, assembly GCA_951802675.2. Lineage (NCBI taxonomy): Eukaryota > Metazoa > Arthropoda > Insecta > Lepidoptera > Nymphalidae > Boloria > Boloria euphrosyne. Next base: position 15,961,022 of record OX637871.1, read on the forward strand.
ATATCATAGTATGAATTAATATCAATAATTAAGTCATACGCGACGGACTCACGTTGTGACTATATCCACGTGTTGCCACGTGTGTTAAGTGATCATAAACCAAGTGACTCAGTGTTTGCCAGTGGTTAACAAGGACTCTGACAGTGAGTTATCAAGGACTCTAACAGTGAGTTATAAAATAGTGTCGGGAGTTCTGCCGAAGTACGACCCGTAAGCAGCCGACAAGGAGCTACCAAGTTAGATCGTTGCCTATTTTTTCTTATTTTCACGATGGAAGCTATTTATGAAAACCAGCAGGAACTGCATGTAGCCATCAGCAAAATGGTTACAAATATCAAAAAAGATTCTGCAGAACGCAAGTCTGTAGACTACTTTAAGAGGCGTTTAGAAACCCTAGAATCTTATTGGGCCGATTATCAGTATAATCACGATCGGCTCAGTACGGAGGGAAGTAGGTCTCATGCTTATTTCATGAGGGGAGAGTACGAAAAAACTTATGAACTTTACAAGGTTACTAAGTCATTTATAATAGAACAACATCAGGTCTGGTCAAAGAACAAGTCGGGGGAACAGTCAGTCAAGCCTCAGCAAGAAGATCAAGATACACCATATGAAGAATGTGAACGAAATTCGCCTCCCAAATCAAGTTCCAATGGTTCTTCTAGTAAGCTGGATGAAATGCTGAAGAGACAAGCCAGCAACTTCAGAGCATTTACCAGAACGGTAGCAGGCATAGAGTTAGAATATCTAAGCCAAAAATGGGAACTAGAAGACGCATTAAGGACTTTACAATCCAGGTGGTCCATAATAGATTCTCTGCACTTGGAACTTGACAGTGAGTTGGAAGGCATGAATGAAGAATACGAAAGCAGTTATACCAAGCACGAAACAAAGTACAACTCATTAAAGAGAGAAATTAATTCAAAATTGTGGTCTGTATCACACAGAGAGAATTGGACTCCAAAAATGGACCTTCCTGTTTTTAATGGAAATTATCAGCAGTGGGTATCGTTCAAAGATCTATTTTCGGAAACAATACATAATAACATCGCCCTTTCAAATGCACAAAAAATGCAGTTTTTGAAGGGTAAGCTTAGAGGAGAGGCTGAGCGATTAATACAACATTTACAGATCAGCTCTGAAAATTATCCTATAGCATGGGAAATACTTAACAACAGGTATAACAACGTAAGATTGATTTTTGCGACACACGCTAACATATTACTTAATTTGCCATCAATACAACAGCCTTTAGTGAGCCACATCAAAAGGATACATGACACCACACACGAGTGCATAAATGCCATTAAAAACCTAGGCGTAGACACAAGTAGCTGGGATCCTTTGATTGTTCACATTCTATTGCAAAAACTTGATACAGAGTCATATAACCATTATTTAGAATCGCTAAAGAACCCAAGGGAGTTGCCTAAATTACAGAGTTTTTTGACATATCTAGAAAATAGGTTTACCACGTTAGAATCATCTAGAAAAAAGTACGAACATTCTAAGGTGTCGAATAACGCAGAAACTAACATTAAAACATCAAAACCTAGTAACTATTTTAAGCTGCCGTCATCACCTCACAAACGAAAACAAGTATTGCTCAATAATAATTTCGCAAAAACTAGTATTTGCCCACTATGCAAAGAAAAACACGGGCTTTACTTTTGTAATAAATTTTTAAACATGACACCGGAATTAAAACTTAAAACAATCTCGAGACTACATTTATGCGAAAATTGTCTTTACGATCATAAAGACAACGCATGTATTTCGGAAAAACGATGCCGTGAATGTAATGCTAAGCACAATACGCTTATACATGAAGCGTATAATAACAATTCATCGTGCAATATTAGTACAATCGACGACAACAGCTGTGAGGAATTAATTAATGAAAATCGTTTATTGCAACAAACCAATAAAGTTAACGAAATTTTACTATCTACGGCAATTATCAACGTTCAAGCAAGCAATGGATCATATCATCAAATGCGAGCGCTTATAGATCAGGGTTCGCAAATTTCTCTTATATCCGAGAAAGCCCTTCAAGTTTTAGCCTTACCTAAGCGCCGTTGTAAAGGAGTAGTATCAGGCATTGGAGCCAAGCAGAGTAACTGTAAAGGTGTCACTGAAATATCATGTTCATCACTTTATAATAACTATTCATTTAAGACAGAAGTTTATATCATGAACACACTAATAAAAAATTTACCTAACAACACTTTTAATAAGCCTTCATGGTCGCATCTAGAGGGTATACAACTCTCAGACCCAAATTTCAACATTAGCCGTCCTGTGGATATATTATTATTAGTATATTCACAAATTATAATGGATGGGATAAGCAGATCAGATCAAGCGGTACCCATAGCGCAACAGACACGCTTGGGCTGGATTTTGTGCGGCAATGTACAAACACTGTATTGTAACGTAGTACTCAATCATATGGAGGAAATTCATAAGTTTTGGGAAATAGAAGACATAACTGAGTCATCAGCATTATCGGAAGAGGACAGTCAGTGTGTTAATTATTACAAGTCAACCACAAAAAGACGACCTGATGGTTCATACGAAGTAAGGATTCCACTCAAGGAGAATTTTTTAGAACATTTAGGAGCGTCTAAACACACTGCCATGGCCCAATTTCGTCAATTAGAACAAAAATTTCAACGAAATAGTAACATTGAGATACAATATAAACAATTTATGAATGAATACCTGACACTAGGACACATGAAACCATCACTTAATTATGCGAAACCCGAGTGTTACCTTCCACACCATTGTGTAATACGAAATGACTCTACTACTACAGCACTTAGAGTTGTATTTAACGCATCACGAAAAACAACATCGGGACATAGTCTCAATGACCTCATGTTAAAGGGCCCAAACCTTCAAAATGATCTTCAATCTTTGTTATTGAGATGGAGACAATTTCGCTATGCTTTCACTGCGGACATAGAGAAAATGTTTCGGTTTATTTGGATTAACGAGAAAGATCAAAGTCTACAAAAAATTATATGGCGTGATACAGACAATACAGTTAAAGAATATCAGCTGTGCACGGTAACATATGGCACCAAGGCCGCACCGTTTTTAGCTATGGCCACGCTAAGACGGTTAGCCGAAGACGAGAAAAACAATTATCAAGAGGCTTCTCACGTCCTTCAACAGTCATTTTACATGGACGACGTTTTGCACGGCGGTAATTGTGCTGAATCAACTATTAAATTACAACAACAACTAATTCAATTATTAAAGTCAGGCGGATTTAACCTTAGAAAATGGAAGTCAAATCTACCGGAAATTTATCAAAACACACATATTAATAGCAATCAAGATTTATTTGACTTTAAACAGCCGGAATCAACAAAAACATTAGGAATCAGATGGAACCCGAAACTGGATTTATTTACATTTCAATCACAAGTAGAACCGATAGAGAAAAAGCAAACAAAACGCACCTTACTCTCCGACATATCCAGGTTATATGACCCTCTGGGCTGGCTGTCACCATTATCAACTAGATTAAAGTTGTTATTCCAGAAAGTATGGATGTCTAATATTCAATGGGATGAACAGCTATCCGATGAACTTATCAAGGAGTGGATACTTATCAGGGAGGACATGTCATCGATTAACCAGTTTCACATACCCAGATGGCTGGGAACGTCCCCACAATGCAACGTTATAGAACTACATGGATTTTGTGACTCTTCAAACAAGGCTTATGCTTGTGTTATTTATTGCAAAATACAAAGCAGTGAGAACATCACCATATCACTAGTGGCAGGAAAGGCGAGACTAGTACCCGCCAGTAAAACGTTATCTTTGCCGAAAAAAGAGCTTAGCGGTGCGTTACTCTTAGCTAAATTAATGTACAAAGTCAAGGAATGTCTTAATAATTACACTATACAAACATATGGATGGGTAGATTCAATGGTAGTCCTGGCATGGCTCCAAGGAGACCCAGGAAGGTGGAAACCCTTTGTTGCGAACCGAGTGCGTCAAATTAACGATATAATGCCTCCAAGTAACTGGCATTACGTTAAATCAGCAGAAAATCCAGCTGACTGCGCTAGTCGCGGCATGAGTGTTGAACAGCTAAAAAAGCATGCCCTGTGGTGGAATGGACCAGCCTGGTTATCACACTTTAATAAAGATCAAGAAAACCAGAGTAAGACTTTCACGACGAATGAAGAATTAAAACAAAGTAAGCAAGTTAACTTTGCATCAAAACAAAAAAGCGAAACCAGCATTATCGACGAGTTATTAACAAGATATAGCTCTTTTCAAAAGCTAACAAGAGTTTTTGGATGGGTATTGCGGTTTATAAATCAATTGAAGCAAAAGAAAATAAATAATAATACATATCTTACTCTACAAGAAATAAATAAGGCAAAATATACAATAATAAGACATGTACAGCTATCCGAATTTACTTATGAGATTCAAAACTTACAACAAAACATACCTATAGGCGTCAAAAGTAAACTATTGCATTTGAATCCGTTTCTCAGTAAAGACAGCCTCTTAAGGGTCGGTGGGAGGTTAACGAAGGCAAACATCAACCCTGACATGATCCATCCAATAATACTACCTCATAATCATCACCTAACAGACTTGGTAATCGACTACGTGCATAAACTCACCTTACACGGGGGAGCGCGAGTAACACTGGCTAATATACGCCTTAAGTACTGGATCATAGGGGGTAACAGAGCCGTAAAAAAGCGTTTACATACATGTCAAACCTGCCGCAAACACAACCCAAGCAAGATCACGCCGATAATGGGAGATTTACCGTCGCAGAGGTGCAACTCAGCAAAACCTTTTTATCATACTGGTGTTGATTTTTCGGGCCACGTTATGGTAAAAGCCAACAAGGGCCGTGGTATCAAGACCACTAAGGGATACATTGCTGTATTTGTATGTATGGTCACCAAAATTGTCCATTTAGAACTTGTCTCGGATCTGACATCATCGGCGTTTATAGCTGCGTTACGCAGGATGGCAGCAAGGAAAGGAGCCCCACGTCATATTTACTGTGATAATGGAACTAGCTTTGTCGGTGCTAGCAAAATTATAATAGAAGAATTTGAGCATATTTTAAATACTTTCGATCAAGATTTCGTCCAAGAGATAACCAATATGGAGATAGAATGGCACTTTAACGCTCCTTCGTGGCCTTCAGCAGGAGGGCTATGGGAAGCAGCGGTGAAAAGCGTCAAATATCATCTTCGAAGAGTCATCGGTGAACAACTTCTGACATTTGAAGAGTACTCTACGATTTTAGCACAAGTAGAAACAATTCTTAATTCAAGACCTCTATGCCCATTGACTGAAGACCCTCAAGACCTAGATATTTTAACGCCGTCAAGTTTTATTAATATAAATCAGGACATGACCGTTTTAGAAACTGAGTCGGATATGCGTACAAGATGGTATATGACTCAGAAGATCGTACAGGACGTTTGGAAACGATGGCGTACCGAATATCTTACTCAATTGACTTCAAGAAGCAAGTGGAGAAATCAGCAGCCTAATATAAAAATCAATGACATAGTTACGATCAACGACGCAAACCTACCTCCAGGCAAGTGGGCTCTAGGCCGCGTCGTTGAGCTACATCCGGGTACCGACGGACAAGTCAGGGTGGTCACATTAAAAACAAAGAGTGGGCTTATAAAGCGACCCGTAATAAAACTATCTGTATTACCTGTGAACTCAACACGTGAACATGAGCACGTATCATACAAGTCGTCAGAACAAAGTAAAAAGAAAACATCAAAATCTAATTTTATATCATTATCAATGACTCTGTTATTTTTTATGAGCATTATAACTACAAGCCATTGTTTATATAATGTGACAAAAATAAAGGATAATCAAGGTCTATATTTTGACAAAATCTCTGATATGAAATTAATAAGAGACGAATGGAAGATAATTTCTTATTATGACATGAATCCCTATTGGCAAGGAACAACAGCATGCAGCAAGTACATAAAATACTTAGATCAACTCTGTATTAAAATAAAAAGCGATTCCCATTGTGATGTAATATTAATTCAACTGCAACTTGAATACTCGGAATTAGAATACAATAACCAGCTGTTACTTAGTCAGCATTCCGGCACGCGCCGAGACAAGCGCCGGCGCCGCGGCCTTATCAATGGTGTCGGATATATCGCCAACAGCCTGTTCGGCGTACTTGACGATCATTTCGCCGAACAATACAAACAAGATATCCAATTAACAAGAGACAATGAGGATCACTTGGCTTTACTTCTAAAAAATCAAACATCTATTTTAGAGGTTCAATATAATATTTTAAAAAGAAATGAAGAATCCCTCAATAAACAACATAAAATGCTCAATCAACTTTCTATGAACCTTGAAAACTTAGAAATTTTATTGAAGACTGAATCAGCAAAAAATACGATAAGCAATGAATTTAGTTTGGGTGCAATAGCCGTGAGTAACATGTTAAGACAATTAGAAACAATACAGACTACATTATTAGATACCGTAATAGATGTCTATCATGGCAGGTTCGATTTTCATTTGATAACTCCAGATCAGCTGAAAAGTACACTTAGTACAATATCAAGTCATCTTACCAAGGATCTTTCATTACCTACTCTACTGGCTACTACCAACTTAGAGATAAATTTTACAAAAATTTATCATCTATTAAAAGTAAAAGCTAGGATGTGCAGAGAATATTTAATATTTGGATTAAAGATACCTCTAATTACTCGAGACTCATTTGAAATCATGAAAATTTTATCAATGCCTCGAGCTATCAATGGCTCGACCATAGGCGAATATAGTGCCCGTTGCAGAGTACGTAGAGTAGCTATCAACTTACAAAGGGAATCCTACTTAACCTTGAGCACCATTGACATCAATTCATGTGAACATGACGGAAGTGAGTTGTACCTGTGTTATATACAAAAACCTATTTATCACCTGAGGAATGACGATAACTTATGTCAAACAGATCCCAATACAGGAAAATGCAAGATCACCATAAGTACGTGTACTAATGAGTGGACTAAAATCAATAAAATAAACAAATACTTATATTTTTGTTGCGACACCTGCTATATTCGCGTTCTATGTGAAGATCACGCGTTAACGGGACGATTGGAGAAATCTGGAATACTCGGCATTGAACAAGGGTGCCTAATAAAAACAGAAAATTTTACCATTTACTCCCATAACGAAGGCTTAAGCGTACTACATATGAAGACAAAGCTTTACGAACCAGAATTCAACCCTATCAACCATGTCATAAATATCAGTATCCCGACAAATTTGACCAAAACTTTACCTCCCTCTCATGACAAGCAATTAGATGACCTTAAGAAGCAAATAGACAGTCTTAAAGGTAGCGAAAGCACGTATAATCACATTTCTTATCACGACATTCACCACTACACCTTAATATACGTGATTTTGGGAATAACGGTGTTAATTGGAATCATCTTCGTGATACGACGAGTTCGCAGCAAGCAGCCTTCACGCCCGGCGGTGGCGAACGTCGAACAAGCGACTGCTCAACCCACGCCCAAGGTCGAGCAACCCCTGGCGACCGGGAGCTCAAACTTGAATTGTGCATACAGTGTCAGTGCGCGTAATAATGATTGTGACATTGAGTGCATTACTGAAAATCATACTCGTAGCAAAGACATAATAAACAGTGACAGTTCTAAACTTAAAGTGGATAAGTGTGTTACGCCAATGCCTAGAAAAGCAAAATTCACTTAGGGACTCTAAATATCTAGCTTAAGGACTTAATGGCTTCACCTTGTCTCATTCATAATCATCCATCATTTATCTCGATCATCCATCATTCTTTTCTCCCCTGGGAGCATGTACGGTGCAACCGTACATATTGCAACATACTGCAACTCATCATTTCTCACGACACGCGCGTTCATTATTTCATTTTATTCATAAAAATCAAATCAGTTCGCGTATCGCTAGCAAGTAAGCCGCGCGTGCTCACTATTACCTATCAAGTGGTAATTTTAGCATATATCAGTTATCAATCTAATAGTGTATTAGGTTAGCAAGAACCGGTACATTTGGTTTCCATCAAAACCTAAGATCACTATTACATACATAGTTGTTGCTTTGACAACTCGAAACAAAAAATCTTGAAACAGTAAAATAGGTTAAACTTAATTAATAAGTAACAAACGCAAAAAATATGTTTTATAATTTTTATATTCATTTTATTATGGTTGCGAGTTTCAAAATATGCGACCGATTCTTTTGATTTTTTTCAAAAGAATCGGTCGGTTCCATCGGATTGCAGGCCTGAATTACTTAATTAATTTTAACTAAATACTATCATGTGTTCCAGAAAAAGGTGAGACAGACAGATTGAGATTGAGGTAGCAAACATTTTAAGTTTCAAAAATATTATCCTCTTTTTAAAAACGTTGGATAAAAAAAAATTGCAATATAGCGTTTTATTTTTATCGAAATTACCGTTCCTATAAAAGTTTGCAGTACAGTCCACACGACTCAAAGAAGGATATAATTAGGTCTGTGGAATTCTGCAAAAATCCGAGGCCTCACGACGTAAATATTCCTATGCTTGGAGCTTATGAAAATTATCCAATTAGATGACAAAGAAGAATGCGCGTTTTTTTTCTAAAAATATTTACTTATTTTGTATCTCTGTTTGTTAACAAGATTAAAATGCTTTTATTAAACTTGCTTGAAATATATAACTCTACATTTGAAATGTCTTCCTGTACCTATGTCTAATAACCTGTATTTTGGGGCTATCATAAAAGTTTGTATACTATAACATAATGAAGAAAAAAATGTTTTGATTATTATATAAGCATATTGGACTCGTCAAAACGAATAAGCCGCCTAAATATTTTACTAAAACTACATATCTTTTCGGATTTTATCGCCGATTTATTGAGATTTTTGGTTCCCAACGTTTCTAATAGAGCAACAGTAGTCACGGCCACGGAATAATCAGAGGTTATACGAGTATAGTTGTCACAGGCAGCACCCATACTTGTGGATATAAATATAATAAAAAACCTGAAAAGATAGTTAAATTTAATAATGACAATTATCTATAAAAACATTATTATTAAAAGTTTCTGTTCGGATAGAAATAAAAATATTTTTATACATGGTTTCATTAGAACCGAGAAACCAATCCCAAGGGAGTTAACTTAAACATAAGATGCGAGAGAGAGGAGTAAATTCAGTAAATCCAGGTAAGTATATCAAATGGCGTAAAGATAATGAGGTACTCGTATTTACGAGATCAAGTTATTGAATAATGAATGGCTTATAAAACTGGCTATTTCACGAATTTATTAAAATTAATAAGATCGCACATGACATCAAGAAATCAAACTCGACATATATTTAATATTACAGAGATCATATCTTTACTGGAAGTCGCTGCTGATGACGTAGAGTAAGCCAAATTTTAACCCACAAACTATGGGAAAAAAGTGGATAAACCCATAAAGAAACGTAAACATACGAGAGAAATGAATCAGATATTTGGGAAAATTCTTGCTGACACTTTTGTCTTTACACTTTTATTTATTTGCCTAATTAAAACACAACAGAAATTTTAAATATTGCTTTCACGTCGGGAAAAGCTTGTGAATTATTAATACTTTAAGATATACTGTTTGGTAAAATTTATGGCTGAGTAATGGACAACAAAGAGCAACTAAAATAACTTGTTGATGTGATTGTTGTGCTAACGTTGATAAATATACCTGTTCTAATTAAGATAATGTACAGTACTGCGGAGTGCGGACACATGCTTTACGTACAGCCGAGACTGATTGCTCAGAAAATGAAAATGTACCGTTACTTAGTGAATTATTAACTAATTTATATATTAGTGTTATTTTACTAAATTATATACTACGGTCAAATGACTTAAACCTTAACCAAAAAGAACTATTTTTAAAGTCAACTAATAACAATTCCTTTCTTATACTTAGAAAAAAACTTTTTTAAAATAAGCACAATTTTTCTTAAAAGTTAGAAAAGAATTTTAAAACATATTATATATTTTAAAGGCAAATAACTACCAAAATTTTGTGCATGCACTTTGAACTGATATCTATTCAGCGTTATAATTTTGATGTTGTAATGTGATACGTCAAAATGTAGTCGCGATTTCCTACATACATTTCGCATAATTGTGCTCACAAAGAGCATAGTTAGAGCAGAGATAGTAACTAAAGGTAAAAAGAAACAAACACGGGCATCTGTTACAGTATCAATTTATCCGCTGGAAGTCGACCAAAGAAAATAATAACAGTTCTAGGAAGCGATATTAAATATCATGTGGATTTTAAATTGGCATACATTAGTCTAGAAAAAAATATTATTTATAAAAGAAGATCTAGAGAAAAAAAAAACAATATTTATACGTGATAGGTATTCGTTCGCCCTCAGTGCGGGGTTTTCTTTACTGAACCTTAACTTGTTAAATGTATGTTTGTCAATGTCGATGATACCCTGGTAATTGTGACAATTTTTGAAGTGAAACTTCTCTAGAATCAATGTGATTTGAAACTCGATGAAACGAAAATGCGTCACGATAAAGAAAGAAATACATAAAAGTATAGGATTAAGTCGGAGAGAATGAGATAGAATACATTCCCATGTTGCCATGGTAACCGTTGTTTATTTTTTTACATTTCTTTTTTTATCTATATTCATCTCATTTTTTTGTCGATTTACTGAAGTTTCACTTCTATCGTGTGTGAATCGCACACACACCTTTTTTTGTTCCTAACGGCAATTGTTGTATTAAATTTTGTGAGACAAGAGCAGACAGAGAAAGGAACATCATCCCACCAGTTTCCGAGCACTCTTATACATTCATCGTATTGTAAGGTCATACCTAGCATCGGACGTTACAATAACTTAAAAGCTTTTAAGTACAAAGTATTTATTTTATCTTACATATTGAATAATAATTAAATCTTTTATTATACTAGGTAATTATTGATGGAAATAATAATCCGCTTGAGGATGTCGTTTCCAACGACGCGACACTTTTGAAGCTCGGATAGCTTTTTAATTGGAATACCTTAGAGATACATTGATATTTTGCAATGATGTCGTGTGAAGTTATGCTAAGTATGTACAATATTATACTGTTTTAGAGCATGTGATGAACAAGTTGCACCAAACACCCTTTGTCTTTTTCTATCGTAGTACGTAAAAAGTTTCTGTAAACGTAAAAATCTGGAAGTATTGAATCTAAAAAAATAAAAATGCACACTATTCGTGAACAATTTAAGCAGGTTTGATTTGTTTAATACGTAAATGGAAAGCTTATTTACTATCCCAGGTTCTAAAATTACTATTTTTTAAGTATTTGTAATTGTTTAGGTTTATTACATTTTGTACAGTAATATCTGGTAACACAAGGCTCGTGCTTATTATAGAACTAGATTGTGCCGTGTGTTAAAGTCCGAAAATATTATTTATTGCATAAATTATGCTCCAGGCTAATAGTATTATTGAATTAGATACATAACTTATGAACGAGCAGTTTAATTTCTTAAATAAAGGCAAGATCAATATCAAGCAGATTAAACTATTTTAAACGATTAGAATTTTTCACAGTATTATTTCGATTTTTATCCCCCGATGGTTAGAATTCTATACAGTAACAAGCGACTCACCCACGCTTCGCTCGGGTTCGTCTCTAGGTACCCCCGTTGGCATAAAATATTTACAAACTTTGAATGACTTACTTATTTATACATAACAACATGTTTGTACTGTCAACTCTGAAAAAAGTTTCAATTTGACAGCAAAATCTACATTAATAAATTGTTCCGCCATTGATTCAATTCATCTGTTACAAAAAATGTGATAGATGAAGAACCACTCGACCGATTTTGTGCAAACTTCACATAAACCATCTACTAAATATAAAGTCCGAACAAAGCCTAAACATTTGGTTTGAATAGATGAGCCCGTTCTTGAGATATAAAACTCGCTCTCGCTTTGCTCGGGCTCATCCCTAGGCGGTGCGGTAGGCGATTCGTAAGTCGGCGGTCGCATCCGTAATTTTTACGATCTTGAGTTATTTGTTTAAATTACTTGATGTGTAAGAGTAATATAATGTGTATGAAATGCTTAAAGCCTCTAACTTATTTATAAACCTACCTCTTGAATCACTCTATCTATTTATTAAAAAAACCGCATCAAAATCCATTGCGTAGTTTTAAAGATTTAAGCATACATAGGGACAGAGAAAGCGACTTTGTTTTATACTATGTAGTGATAAGATAGATCATGGCCGTGGGAGAGTCGAATGACTAGACTTTAAAAAACTCACGAAAATGTGTAATATCCTCTTATTACGTTTAGATAAAGGAAACTGGCGAATATGAAGTATTTTCTTTTTAACGTTGTCGTAGATTTACAATTACAATTTATAATTCTTAGGCTAAATTACACATTGTAATTTGACATTATACAAAAAAATTATGTTGAGTCGGGGTTTTTCCTGTGATCATGGTTAACATGACAAACACGAGCTACACAATAAATATTTTTTTTATTGTAACACTGTCGACGAAAGCCTTTGTGTGAAACTTTTAGGTATTCATAAGTCAGCCTTGGTGTTGCCATAAAATGTTTACAAAAAATATAAATTAATTAAGTCTTCGCCACTTCCTCAAAGCTGCCGCAACACTCCGCCGTGTTACTGAAACATGGACTCTTGCTTTAATTAAATTTTTATATGCTTTAAAACGCCAGGCGAAGTAAATGGAAATTAATTTACGTAACGTAATGACAAGTAATTATTTCAAGTTATAATTATTTTTTCAATCCTACTACAATTATGAATGCTACAGGTTTTGCTTTGTGTTTTTCCTCCACTGGTCGTAGGGTGTAATTAAGTGTTTTTCGTTTGTATACAGAATTTTCGAGATTTTACTAAGCTATTTGCTTAGTAAAATTTATAATTTGAATACTTTTGGCTTTTAAAAGTTGTCAGCTCTCTCTATAGAGCTAAGGCTGTTGTATGGGTCAGTTATAGTTTTTTTTAGAATATTCTCAAACCTGTTTTAAGACATAAAATATTAGGATCTTATATGAGTTTGCATTTGGTGGCAAATCTTAATGTAGAAAATGTAACAAACCGACACATTAAATCAAAATTATTCGTATCCATTAATATTTTTTTATGTTCAGGCCAACGTGTAACACAGTGAAGTGTGTCAGCGGCGGACACCTGCACCGCCCACTAATGTCATAAAGTGCTTTTCCCAGATCTCAATCAAAGAATTTTTAACAGCAACAATGTTTTTGGCAACGATTCAATCGCAAATTAAGATAATGCGAGTTGTATAGGTTATTTCAGCGATTCGACATTTCTAACGCTTTTATTTGGGACTTTTTAACATTATTAATGTTTCTAATTTAATTTAATTTGAATATTTAACCTCAAACCTCCACTCAAATGCATTGAATGAGAGTAACAGCAAGTGTAGACTGGATTTATGAAACACAGAAAACCCTGTAGGCTCCTTTTTATTACAGATAGCTTGTCTAGGTACATTTTAACGGTAGTATAGATAGAAGATAGGGCTGGTTATGCCCATCACCTATTTGAATAGTCATAAATGTCGAAATATTTTTAGGGCAACTCATTCTAAGCCAGATTCTCAGGCTGTGTATTTGCAGTTTTCTATACTTATTATTAATCCTATGTTTGATAACCCTATGTTGGTGGTGGCTGGTGTTTGGTTATAGTTCAGTGGTAGCGCGCTCGCTTGCATAACCGAGTGATGCGAGTTCCAATCCGGGTCACGTACCTCTGACATTTTCATATTCGAATCATTTTTAACATATTTTTCAATTTCCTTATTGTGAAGGAAAACATCGTGAGGAAACCTGCATATCTGAGAGAACCTAGCAAGTTTTCGAAAAATATGTGAAGTCCGCCGCCCACATTTGGCCAGCGTGGTAGGTTATGGTTTGATCCCCCTCGTGTTGAAAGGAGACTTTAAAAAAAGCTCAATGACAACATTAACGTAATAAACATACGAAATTTAATATCAATAGGTATACAATTTACAGTCTATTTAAGATCACATTACAAAATAACTTTCTATAATTATCTAACTAGACTCTCTTTATATATAATTCATATAAAGCTGAAATAAAATATTTAAAACGTTTTAACTTCGAATTTAAGTTAAAACGAAAGCTATTACTTTAAGTCTTAATATATTTCACAAACAACGGCTTTAATCTTAAAATTCAACTAATGAACTCCACAACTTTACTACGTAATTAGTGAGAAGATAAATCAAATAATTATAGTATTAGAAACAAAGTAAAAGGATTTAAAAGCGATATTTTTTGATGATTACAGTTTACTTTTTCTAGCGACTTGCCCTCGCCGCACTTGACTCGCCCCTAGGTATGTTTCGACGGATAGTGATAAATGAAGATCTCAGCCGCCAGACTTTACTTATTTTCTAAGTAACCAAATGTATGTGATTAAGTAGTTCAAGTATGTATTTAAAGTGTATGCATACCTGCTAGTTTCCACCGACGCGACGGCCAATTAAGAGGTACCTACCTCTTAATTGGCCCGGTGCTTTTTAGTCAAAATAGTACCCATTGCCTACCCTGGGGCTCAATTGAGGCCAAAGCTAAAAGGCGTTACCTTACCATGGAGCTCAATTGAGGCAGGCTTCATATGAAGCCTATGGTATTTGAGGGATTTTTTGTCCCTATTTTGTTCAAATTTATACCTGTTTCTTAAGCATAGACTATAGAATTACCAAAATAGTTATTTTTAATTATTATTATAATTATTAATTACTTACTGACACATATTTATAGGATAAAATAACTACACATGGACAAATGAATTTTCAGTCTGCGTCATAAAGCTTCAGTACTGATTATTACGTATGTTTGTTTTATTTATATTTTAGAGAACAAATTCTGTCGGCGGTAACTTTTACCAGACGTTTTAAAGCTCATAACATTATACATGATATTTAGGGAACTATTTATATACCTTTTTAACCGATGGTCTTTTTGTGGCACCAGATGCTTCTCCGCATATTCTTAATTACAAATATTAAGATAATTAAATTTTATTATGCTGTATTTAAAAAAAGGTTCTTAGTATTCAGAGCTGCGAAAACGAAAATTGTAATATTGAAATTCAGATTTACTAAATTGTAAGTAAAGTTCAATCTATCACCCGCGCGTGTTCGTACTTTGTGCGACGAGAGTGCTCAGACAAACTACATGAACAATCTGCGTCGCGAACTTAAACAACTTTTAATATTGTACTTCAATGTACCCGCAGCCATCTGTCTTTTGACAGAGCTTAAAAATATTTTACAACTTAAAAAAAATCTGATTAAAAGCTCGGCGAAATATGTTCATAATCCCATGGCTAATTAAGACGCGGGGGAGTAAATAAAACTACTTTGATGTTATATAACAAAAATATTGAACTTTTTTAGTTATTTAAAATACAATAACTGCAACACAACTATCGAGGCTAACAGTTTTTTTTTATGTATTAGAACTATTCCTTTTAAAGTGATTGCAACGCTATGCATGCACCAAAGCACGCACCCAAACAGAGCGATGGTAAGGCATTTAATAACTTAAGACAGTTTAAAAATATGAATTTACTGCGATGTTAGTTTATTTTATTGGCGAGTTGACTGACTTAGCGTAGTTTCTTATCATGTTTCAAATTATAGAAGATTTCCTTATAGGACTCTATTCAATATACCTATAAATTTAGATTAATTCTAAATAATGCCGCAGAGAATAACAACTTAAAGATTAATAATCACAGTAGCTGAAAATGATCGAATAAAGACCTGAACTTCATACTTGCGTCACATACTAATGTTTAACGACTCCTAACCTCCGAATTGCGGAGCCATTATACGTAATTCCACTGAAATTTGGTAACATATTGTGGGTTTTAGATATTGTCTATAAATTATTTCTTCAGGTTAAATTTTAGTACGAGTAAATTTAAAGCTTATTATCTTACCACAGCCTAGTTTAAATTCATCAATGTTCCTCCCCGACAAAACCTTTTCAGAAGCTTTTTCTTAAATTAAAAAATAATTTTAGATGTATGTATATGAAGCTCGACCAGGTTTCTCACGATAGTCGACGAGCTGAACATGAGGTATCTATTTTAAAATACAATGTGTATTACTTATGATATTATTTTAGTTTTCAGCTAGCGACTCACCCTCGCTGCATTAGGCTTCGTTCTCTGAGATATACTCGTAAGATAGAAAAGTTATCTTATATGTTGACGGATAACTGTCATCGTATCTAACATTGTGGTTTTCTCGTAATGCGTTCCTAAAAAGGATAGACGGACAAAATTCTGAAAACTGTAGATTCGTTCTCTATATCGATAATTCATAACGATATCAATCAGATTTTTGACTCGTGATTGAAATAGAGAAATGAGTAAATCATCAGATTATTTGTAAAATCGTTTATATGATGATGATGACAGCAACGAATAGGTTCAGGTTTTACTGTGCACTTATTATTATTATACTGAAGAATCAGTAGGTATATATAAATAAAATTGAAGTGTCTGTTTATAAATTAACAGCTTTTCACTAAATGCATATGTATATACGGCACTAACATCAACAAATCAATTTTTAAAGATTTTGACAGACTGTCTGGCTGTCTATTTGTTCCGGCTAACCTCTGCAACGGCTGAACCGATTTTGGACTTTCACTCGTAGATAGCTAATGTTATAAGGAGTAACTTAGGCTACTTTTATTTTATAAGAAAATTATAAAAATCGTTTATTTTGTTTTAATTTACGGCAAGTGAGGCGGGCCGGGTTTGCTATAATATACGTACTCTACAACGCTTCTCTGTGGAGGACGATGTCACCTTTTGCCACTCGTCGTTGTCACGCTAGATGTTACTCCCACGTGCCCTCTAATTTTAGCAACTTTCATATACGAGTGTGTTCATAATATAATATTGTAGCGAGCTCGGGTCTGACACCAGAAATTAAGGCTCGTCACTTGCATAATAGATGTGTTATTGGTTTAGTGTAAAGATCATCACTTTTCCTAATTAAAAATTTTTAAAATGTAAAATGATGTAAAGGATATTCCTATAACTAAACTGTTAAATAATAATAGGCTATATGTAATATGTATGTGTATTATTTAGTAGACCAAGTGATAAATAAGAGAGGTTAACAGTGGCCGTAAAATTTTACAATATTACTAGCGGACCCGACAGACGTTGTCCTGTCCGCATGCGCAAAACAACGTTGCCTAGCAACGACTTGTTTATTATTGGATATTTCATTTATTGTGTAAATGTATAAATAGCTAATTAATTCAAAAAATACATGTTGTAGTGGACCGAATTGTGAATCTAAACCATTCTCGAATGCACTCGAACACGCACAAAACATTTCATCAAAATCGGTCCAGTCGTTTAGGAGGAGTTCAGTCACATACACACGCACACAAGAAATATATATATTAAGATTTGATCGTGAACTTCCGCTCAAGTTACGAGTAAGTTGTAGTTTCAAAAAGATAACAAAACTATCTTGGATATTATTTAATTTTGCTATTACTTCTACTTTCTATACTCCGTCACTGAAGGGTACCGTTTTTTTGTAAAACATTTCTCACGTTTATGCGATAAAAAACGTATTAAATTTACTTGTATTAAAAAAAAGATATTAAACCTTGATAACCATTGTTATAATTTTCTAATAACTGTCATTGGTAAGCATTCTTGAAAATATATTTTTTTATTCGTGAATCGTATCTGTGGCCTTGGGCTTATTATGTGCGGTGCGTGTTTAACTTAACATGTTTTTTTGTTGTGATTAAAATTCACCGAATTCCTCCTATCTCGGCGCTCGTGTAACTCACTTAGTGAGCGTGAATGGCGCTGACATCTGGATAAAATTTATGGCTTGTCGGAGAAAAATATTTGAATGTGCGTCTTGTATTGCGGAATATACGCAAACGAGTTCCCGAAGAGTCGAAAGCCTTACTCTGTGCAAGACTAGACCGTCTTACTATAAGTATGTTTACTGTCAAGTGCGAGTCGCACACACGTTAAAGTGGATTCTATCTTTGTATATATATAAAAAAATTACAAATTAAAGCATAAGAAAAGTTTTATTTTACGTCACAGCAGTCACCTCGTGTTTTATTACGTACTAAGCCGTTAGCGTGACACGATGACGGCTCTCATGTGCACGCCACTCTATACGTACGAGTATATATTATGTATATTACTATATAACTGTATATACTAACTAACACATCGCCCACCGACGTGGGCCCTTCTTGCACCGCCCACCGAAGTAGGCCCTCCCTGCGCGTTTCTTGGCTTCGCGCCCGGCGGGTTCGCCGGACGCTACTGAGATCCAAGAGAAGATGAACTCACGTTATTATAGATTTATGCTTAAACATAGTAATTTTAAATTCATACGTAGACGTGTTATCTGTCAAAAAAATATTAAAATCGTTAAAAAATAAACATTAACAATTTTGTGATTATTGGGTAGAATGTTATTGTACCTACTACTAAAGCTATCTGTTAGAAAACCAAAGAGTTGTAAGAGTAAGAGTAAGAGTAAGAGTAACATCGCTGTAACATAATGACACGTAAGAAAACTACGCGAGCCCTTAGCAAGGTTTAGCTTTTTGCTAGTTTAAAAAAATTACAAAAGTCGACATCGATAATATTAAGTAAGTTCTAATCAAACAAGATATTTCCATATTTGATAGAATCCAATTTCTGTTTGCAACAATTTCCATGCGAGGCTTTGCTAAGTTAGATAAGGAAATTGTTTTACCTTTCCTGAAGCGTTGCAGCGCAGAGCTCCGGGCTGACGTCGCACTTCGCTAATATTATTAATGCGAATTTTTCTGTTTTTTGTGTTGTGTACTTTATGGCGAAACTCCGTGGCAGTTGATGATCGTATAATGAACGTCGGTATGAACTGTACTCAGTATTTCCTCTTGCTTTGAATTTCGTGGGTTCCATTTCCGAATAAAGCATAATTTAAATATTAATTAATTCGGAGTTATTATAGAGACAAACTTGTAAGCTTGAAGTAATCTTTTGTTTCTAATCGAAGTTATTAAAGCTTATAAGTAAGTTATTTAAGTATTATAAGTAAATTGATGCAAACGTTTGCTTTGAACCAATTTAAACAAACCATTCTTTCTTCGATGAAAGATGAAAACAAACACTCTCACATTTATAGCATCAGTAAAACTAAGATAAAGCGAGAAGATTTACTATAACGTTTAAGGCTAATAAATGATATGATATTGTTCAGTTTAACGATATGACCGCGCCATTTAGAGCGGAGTCAACGCGTGTCAGGGACGCATTCATCCTATATTTTATTGTTTTGTTGACTGCCTCGTTGGTTCCGTAGCTAGCTTCGACGGTTGCAGTTCCTTTGGTACTGAGTTCCAGTCTCTGGTTGGGAGATAATAATCATTAAGTTTATTCGCTATATTAAGTTTATACACCTAATATTTTTATTACGGAATTATTAGACGCATAAATCGTAGATTCTAAAGCTATTTTAATAGGTACATATTAAATATAAGGAAATGCTTAATGACACCATATATTATAATATTATTATTTATGTGTATATCGATGTAATTTATTGCTTTATCTATATAGTGCGGGAGGTGACTGCGTAAATCTTAAATTATGATATAATATTATATAAAATCATAGTGCCGTGTGTATGTAATGAAGTATACCTAATGGTTTAAATAATTTGTTTTGTATGGTATTATCATGGATCTCTTCCGCATGCAAT
Source organism: Boloria euphrosyne (assembly GCA_951802675.2). Taxonomy (NCBI): domain Eukaryota; kingdom Metazoa; phylum Arthropoda; class Insecta; order Lepidoptera; family Nymphalidae; genus Boloria; species Boloria euphrosyne. Next base: position 15,980,929 of record OX637871.1, read on the forward strand.
AAATAATTTTGTGGTTCAATATGGTATCAATATGTCATGTTGTGATAAGATACGCGTATACTTTATTGCACCAGATGATGTTAGCCTAGGTAAAACTAATATACACGGGGCATTATGTGGTACTATAGAAATATGCATTATAAACATTTGATAAATTATAAGAAGCAAACTGTTTTGTTTGTACTCAAGCAATCAATTCACAATTTGAAAAATATCAATTTTCTGCTACTACCTCCTCGACTATAACGGCATCAATTTAATTATAAGTATAGCGGATAAATTTAAAATCGATATTGATATCATAATAACAGTTGATCGAATACGTAAATTAAAAGCTCAATTAGTTTTTATTACTGTATATTATACTACATACACGAGTCAAACATTAAAATGTAAAAAAAAATATTTTTTATAATATTTCTAGCGAATATTAGCCGCGTACAAGCTATATTTTAGTTATTTTCCCACAAAATTAGTAAGTTAAATTACACTAAAAATCTGTGTGCAAAGCAACAGTGACATCCCACGGGATGAATACGATTTCAGGAATTAAATATCACAATGGTACCTTCTATTCCTACTATGTGAATAAAGACAAACAAAAACATCCTCATGTTTGCATTTGCTCACATTTTGATGTAGCGGTAATTTATAGTTTTATTATGTATAAAATTATGTATAATTGTAATATACGTACATGGCTGTTATTAGATGTAATTTGTAGCGATTTAATAGACCGGGTCTGGTTTTTATTGCGCCAAGTTATGACCTTATGTTGTGAGTAGAGCTTGTGGTTAAGTTTTTATTTTCGTTAATTATTTAACCGCCGCACTCATAGTCACTAAATGATCCATTAAGTCGATCTTTAGTATGGATATTCTCGACTTAATGGTTCATTAAGTGACTATGAGTGCGGCGGTTAATCTATGATTGAAAATATTGTAATTGAGGAGAGCCCGGGACATACTGTAATAAGTTATTATTGTAAGTATTTTTAGTACATTACCAACATGTTAGCCTCAGCTATTGATAAATTAAAACAAATTCACTGTTCATATGACAGAAAAAATAAAGAAATATATCTTTACCACACTTTTTTCTTTATACGTAAACGAAAACGAGACCGAAGTTAACTACGAATCCCCCGCGACCATCCGAGCAGGTACTTAGGTATTTTTAATAAAATTTCACTCGGTTATATTTTTGTTATATACTCGTAATTATGATGGGACTAGAAATTTAATTTGGCAATATTTGTATCGCGAAATTATAATTTTCAAAGAAACGGTTCTTTGAAGTGAAGTAAACGGGGACGCGGCTATTGGGAAATCACAAAATCGAATAAAAATATTACATTTCCAATAAAATATTAATAAATGTACGATATCTATACAAATAAATAATATTGAAGTGTCTGTCTGTAAAATCAACAATATATGCTTTTACTAAATTATGCATAATGTATATATGAAAATATGTATTTTATAAAAAAAACATTACTTTTCACTTTATTGTCTGTATGTCTGTCATCATTAAGGATATTTTTTATTACAAAATACTTAGGAACAGCGGAGTGAGTCGCTAATTTAAAGTATTGAAAGCTGTGTGCCGAACCATTCTCATATTTTAATAACTTTCTGAAAGCTGACTATTTTCGATGACTCTATGACGTCCAAAAAATGTTTTCAATAACTCTTTATTGTGAATATATTGTGTTATTCCGAGAAGAACTATTTGGCTCTCGATCCCGCATATGAATACGACGGACTGAGGGATTGTAGATCAGTAACTCATCATTCGACCTGACTTGGTGATTGTTCATAATGAAAAGAGGAATGTTGTTAAATAGTAGTTGTTTTCCTTTAGACAAAAACTTCTAGTGGACGATGTTAGTGGTGAAACGATCTCGAGTGTTAAATGTTAATAGAATTGTCGCTACGATTGCTTACACGTGAAATAGCCACATAGAATCATGAAAAGAGTAAACTGTACTCAAGTCCTGTAGTCAAGGGGGGGTAAGGGGAGAACGGAATAACACCTGTATCCGACCCAATAGTCAACCTCACCTGCACGCGTCGGTGGTTCGTTATGAATAGCTGACGGCGGCGCACACTGAGCGCCGTGGTGCTCCCTGCTAGATAACGGACGAGGCTCTGGCGACCGAGCAATGGCGGTATAACCATATCACCGGTACCGGGAAACCGACCGAGGAGGCAACAGTGGCCTTGAAGTATAAATAACTTCTAAAATATCTGGGGCAGAAGGCAACGGGAAACCACTGTCACTATTTTCCCAAGAGAGTCAGCATGGAAGGTCTAAGAACAGTATCTAGTATGTCTGGCGATCCGGCTGACACCCGGCGCCATCTTTCCGGGAGAGGTGGTGTGAAATGTGCTACCGGCCATGCGCTCGTGACTCATCAGGCGCCGCATGGAAACTCAGCTACTGATGAATCTAACACATATAAGTCGATTCGCCATCCCCATCACATCGGAACGTGGAATGTACGCGGCCTCAACCAACCTGGCAAGTTACAAATTGTGGAAAATGAAATGCGTAGAAAAAACGTTCACCTTCTAGGGCTAAGCGAAACACACTGGAAAGGCCAGGGCCACTTTACATCTGCTCTAGGAAATACAATTTATTTTTCGGGCCCAGAAGATGAAAGCAGCAGAGGAGTGGCTTTCATTGTTCCGAGAACGTTGGACAAGTGCGTTATGGGGTATAAACCAGTCAGTGACCGTATAGTCACACTTAAAATCAATACTGTACCGTGCAAACTTAACATCGTGCAAGTATATGCCCCCACAGCACAGTCAACTGAGGAAGAAATTGAGAGCTTTTACGATACCCTGACTGCGACACTCAAAGAACTGCCAAAACGAGAGGTTACTCTCGTCCTGGGGGACTTCAATGCCAAAGTTTGAGATACTACAGACGATGAACACCTTCGTCGTATTGCGGGGAAACATGGAATTGGAGAACGTAATAATAGGGGCGAGCGTCTGCTACAGTTCTGCTGTGAAGAAAATTTTACTATTACTAACACCTGTTTTAAGCATCATATACGCAGATTATACACCTGGATATCCCCTGGCGACAGATGTAGGAATCAAATTGACTACATACTAGTAAGGACGCGATGGAGAAGCTCAGTGACGAACGCTACAACCTTCCCCGGTGCTGACTGTGGCTCCGACCACCAGCTTCTTGTAGCAACAGTTCAAGTGCGGCTAAAAAAGATACAGAAATCTAAAGTAGGTTCGAATATGCAACGCATCAACATCAATGGTTTTAGAGAAGGTTTTCAGCAGAGAATGGGAGACTTTCCCAATGACTTGACGGAAAGTGATACTAAATGGGAATATTTCAAAACGATGATAGAGGAAACAGCTAGAGATAACAAGCTGCCGATACCCGTCTTGAAAGATTTCATCACACCAGAGACGGCTCAAATCATCCTTGAGAGACGCAAAATAAAAGCAAATGGTATATGCTCAACCGAAAACCAGCAAAGGTATGCAGAACTAAGCCGCCAAGTTCAACGATGCTGTCGAAAAGATTATGAAAACCACATCAACGAAATCTGCCTTGAACTCGAACAGCACTCACAGAATAATGAATCTAGATATCTTTTTCAAAAAGTAAAAGATCTGACTGGAACGCGTAAACCTGTGAGAACATGTGCCATTGAGGATAGTGACGGGCGCCTACTAACAAATGTAGCTCAGGTGTTAGAGCGCTGGAAAAACTACTGCGCGGAGCTATACGATTCTGAAAAGCCTACGAACGCTAACATTACATGGTCGATAGAAGAACCTGGCGTCTTACAATCTGAAATTGAACATGCCATCAAAGCTCTTAAGTGCAAGAAATCACCGGGTAAGGACGCTATTACAACCGAAATAGTGAAAAGCCTAGGTCAGCGAGGCACAAAAGCTATCACCGAAATATGTAATACCATCTGGCATACTGGAAGATGGCCAAAAGACTGGACTGAATCGGTATTTGTACCCTTACATAAAAAAGGCTCTTCAAAAGACTGTGGAAATTACAGAACTATAGCTTTAATATCTCATGCGAGCAAGATTTTACTCCATGTAATTAATCGACGCCTAAACTACTTCTTAAGCCGACAGATACCCGAAGAACAGGCAGGTTTTGTTAAGGGCAAAGGGACGCGTGAACAAATACTAAACGTTCGCCAGATCATTGAGAAGAGCAGGGAATTCAACAGCCCAGTAGTCTTATGCTTTATCGACTACACAAAAGCCTTTGACTGCGTTCAATGGGACCAGCTATGGAAAGTACTGCTGGAAATGGGAGCACCTGAACACCTCGTTGCTTTAGTTCAGAGTCTGTATACAGAAAACCGTTCTTTCGTTAGGATAGGCACAGAATACTCCAATATGTTCAAAGCAAAGAAAGGACTGAGGCAGGGTTGCATCTTGTCCCCTGTACTTTTTAACATATATGGAGAATACATCATTCGGAAAACCATAGAAACCTGGGAGAAGGGTTTTCCTATAGGTGGCAAGAGATTATCAAATCTCCGATATGCCGACGATACCGTTCTCCTGGCAACATCCATGGAAGACATGAGTGAGCTGTTCCAAAGACTTGAGCTAGAAAGCGGCAACATCGGTCTCGCAGTGAACAGAGCGAAAACCAAGGTTATGATAGTAGACAGAGCAGGAAAACTATCAAACGTCACCTGCAACCTTCCTGGCGTTAACATCGTTGACCGCTACGTCTACCTGGGCTCCCAAATCTGCAATGACGGCAGCTGTGCCCCGGAGATAAAAAGACGAATCGCCATGGCAAAAGATGCTATGACTCGTCTAAACAACATCTGGAAGAAGAGAGGTATTGGTATCAAAACTAAGATCCGATTGGTACGAGCCCTTGTTTTCCCGATCTTCTTGTATGGGGTGGAGACGTGGACGATCCTGGCCAGAGAAAGACAAAGGATTGATTCTTTCGAAATGTGGTGCTGGAGACGTATGCTTAGAATACCTTGGACTGCAAAACGCACCAACGCATCGATCCTAACCCAACTTTGCATAAAAACTCGCGTGTCCACTATGTGTCAACAACGCATTCTTTCATATTTCGGCCACACAGTGCGTAGAGGCGACGAAAATTTGGAAAAATTAATAGTTCTTGGAAACACCGAAGGCAGAAGATCACGCGGTCGCTCACCAACAAGATGGACCGATCAAATGAAAGACTCGTCGTCCTCTAACTTATATACCATTGTAAGAGACGCGCAAAACAGAAACCGATGGAGGCAGATCATCCGCTCCAGATGCAACCTCGATGCTGACCACGATCCTCAGACATGAGGGACCGACCCAGAGAGAGAGAGTACTCAAGTCCACCTCTACAAAGCTAATGTTTTCAATTTTGTTTGAATTTTCGAGATCTATGCAATTTTGGAACGAAAATATATCGTTAATAAAATTAAAATAAACAAATATTGCGTATTGCGTACATATTTTAAAAATATTATTTCAATTAAATTAAAATAAAATTAAATTAAGTGAATTACTTCAAGTTATTCAGATCGACTTTCTAAAAAAGTAATAAACATAAAATAAGTACATAAGAAGTTCATATACTTTCGCAAGAAAATGTAAGTGTAAAAATTAAATTGTTGTATGTGATATCTCATAAAACTACCTACTGTGAGACAGAAACAGTAAACATCCCGTGAAAAGACTTAAGGGTCCGTTTCGTTTAACTTTGTTATAACTTTGAACTTTTACAATTTTTAATTCCTAGATTTGGGAATGCTCCATTAATGTTTTTATAAAATGACTAGATTGACTCGTGACTTCATCTAAAATTATTAACCATATTAATTTTGTCAAGAATGAAATAACGTTATGATATAAAGCAACCTCGCTCCGCTCGGGTTCGTCCCTAGTTGAATAAGCTAGGCTTAAATATAACATTAAGTATAGGTTTCTCAAAAATGAGGTATGTTCCAACAGTAATTTATATTAATTGACCCGGGCAACCAGCTACTGTTATAACAAATTTCATCAAAATCTGTTCAGTGGTTTCCTGGTGATGCCGTAACAGCCAGACAGACCAAAATTCTAAAACTATAGATTTGGCCATTGTATCGATAATGACTATTGTTTAAAATTTTTCCAAAATCATATTAAGGGTATCTACAGATTCCACTCAATTATATACATTGTTTTTATATTATGTATGTAAAGATATGGAAGATCACTTCAATTAATATTTTGCATCAACAGTAGTTCCATTCGTCCATTTCAAATTCGTGTACCTTATGTACTTACATAAAATGGTATATAAAAAAAATCTGGTTTGGTTTTTAGTCAACAAAAATAATTAGCAAAGTTCAGGCGAGGGATATTGAGTTGTGTACGGATCAAATTCCGGCCAATTAATTTCGCGTACAATTTCTCATATCTTAATATGAGGAAAGTTCACGGAAATTAAATAAAGTTTACCTTTAGAGATGAGAGCTGCACCGTCGAAGTTACGCGTCTTATTTAATGCTTAATAGATTCGGAAGCTGCGGAACTTGGCCATACTTAGGTCTTAGAGTCTTACTAATTGTGTTGAAGACGTTTGATCTGTTTGATGTGTACAATATATTTTACTCAAATCTGTCGCGTAGCCTTTTGTGACCTATAAGAATATACTTCGAAACTTTACTTCGCTTTTAACGCAGTTGGGTTTTTTATGTTTGAATTTTTTGTTTGGAGTTTTTCACGAAACTGTACCAGCAGACAAAAGCTTTCATTTTACTTCTATAATATGGACAAAATGATTGTAAAGCGTGCATAAACACGATTCTTTTAACAACTTCCGCACAACAACAGTAATAAATCAGGCGGAACTTTTAGGAAACATAGAAGTAACAAAACTTTACAAATGCTTAATGTCCAGAAATGGGAAATTAAGTGAAGCTTTATAAAATACAGAGCTATCTCCTCTCCAAGCTCCAAGCAGCCTGCTCTTTAATCACGAAGAGATAAACTTTGTAAAATGATCCATTACAAAATAATATGAATTATAAATTGTTTTTAGGGTTCCGTGCCTCAAAAAGAGTTCTTATAAGAACAAGACCCTTTTACACAGAAACGCTTGGAGGTATCAAGTTGAAAAAATATTTATTAAGACGTGTTTTAAATTTAGTGAAAACAATAAAGAAGTGATTTAATTCTTCGTTCAGCAAAATCCTCGGGGTACGAGTTAGAATATCGCACAATGTCCACAAACATTGCCATCATCCGCTAGTAAATGAAAAAAATAAATGATATAAAATATGGAATTGATTAATACGAGTATGTAAGATGACTGATAACATAAACTTAAACATAAGTTCTCAACCTACGGTACTTTTATTTGGGTTCGTTTCACATCGGCTCTTCAAAGTAGCAGGTCGGGACTTTGTGTACATATTATAGTACTTGAAAACGCGAAGTTTGCGACAAGTTTCTGTTCAGGGTCGCGGCAGTCATCATTCAAGGGATAAATATTTCATAATAGAATACAAACTGAAGTTTACTTTCACAATTTTGTTAACTTTGATCATTTTTGTGGTACAACTTTCAATTTGTCATCGCGCTTGTCGCGTCGCGTCATCTCTTGACACTTTCCTAAGATCAAACGTTATATGAACTGCTATCACGAGCTCTGTAACAGATATTTTGCACCTAGGTGTATATATATCTTTGATATAAAACATTCTTGCTGGAGTTTTCGATTCTACATTACAGAGGCCTGCTTCATAATATACAAGAATTAGGTATGAGTAAAAACTGTATTTTGTACGAGGTTCGCTGGTTTTTTGATTTATAAAGTATCACTAAAAACCTACCTGAATAAAAATTTATAAAATTTAATTTTAATGTAGACTACAAGAACCAGTGCGACTTGCGTCTTCATTAATCAACATAGCGATATTCTTTATAATTTTAGACATGGAATGATACATCGCCCTTTTGTCTGAGACTAAAATCTGAATTAATTAACGTCGTGAACTAATCTGTTTTTTAACTTACGGCGTCCAATAATGTATTCTCACCACCTATCCCCTCAGAACCTGCCATTGGAAATCAAAAGTTAGTTTTGTTAGATATCATCCGTTCCGTATTATCTTTATATAAAGTCTAAGTACTAAATATAATATTAAAACACATCGTTTTAGTTAAAGAAAAGGTTGATATCCAAATCTAATTTTGCCTAGAAGTAAGTAACATAAAGGTCATATCCTCGAAATATGTCCCGCCACACACAAGTGGCGGAGTACATCCATCAACGTCAATGCAGATTAGACGTCGCGAACTTGAATTAACGGTCTAAGTGCGTAACTACAAATATATTTTATAAAAATATTTTATCCCAGTGATTTGCCTTTGCCTCACTCACTTTTATACTACTAGAATATACTTATTTTTCCGAGATTTTTCCGAGACAATTGAATAGAAAATGAACAAGTCTTAAATAGATGTCTAACTGTAGATATTATATCTTTAATCTTAGTTAAAGTAAAATTCCGCAAATTCCGCCCGAAAAGGTTGACAAGTAGATGAAGATATTATAAGAAGGCAGTGGTAGCCAAGTGGTAACGTGCTTGCTTGGATAACTGAGTATTGCGGATTCAAATCCGAGCCTCGCACCTCTGATATGTGCATGTGCGAAATATTCCCAACATGATTACCACTTGCCTTACGGTAAAAGAATACATCGTGAGGAAACCATGCATATCTGAGAGAACCTTGCAAGTTTTCGCAAAACATGTGAAGTCCGCCAACCCGCACTTGGCCAGCGTGGTGGTCGGTGGACTCACAATACGGAGGAGGATCAGGCCAGCCTGATCCTCCTCGTATTGAAGGGAGGTGGACGTTAAAAAAGGGCTGAAAACATAATATTATGCAATCGGAGACGCATGTTATATTTGTTGCGAGTCTTGCTATGTGTATGTGTATTTTAATCTACGGGATACATTATAAAAACCGTTTGTAATATACTAACATATTTTTTTTAATTTTTATTTTATATTATGTTTTTAAAATATAAATGTTTGTATTCATGATATAAATTTTCTGCTTTTAAAATCTCGCATTTATGTATTTCTTTTTATTCTATAAAACTCAACATGACCTTCATTTGAAATGAAAGCGTGTAGAGAAGAATCCCTAAGCTTTGAACCATTAGGGACTTTTAGGTACTAGCATTTCCTTTTAGTACAAATCTACTACAAGTAACATGTACCTATGTCGACCTTTGTGTATTCCCCATAGGTATAATATGTAATTGTAACTACTTATTTAGATGAATTATACACATAGGTCTATTTATACAACAGCTTTATATCTGGCTCCACAGATAGATTTAAAGTGAGTAAGACTTATACAAAATTAGGTCTATCGATATAAGAGCATTAATATTAGAAGTCTAGTCGTGCTTTTTCAAAAACCAAACGAAAGAGTCAAAAAGTCTGAAAAGTGTTTGCTTTAGAATAAACAATATATAATGTTATAGACTTACTAACAATAATAATTGTACCTACTTAAATAGTTGTACTTTCAAAGTTTTACATGCATATGCTGGTTATAATACCATGTATTCGCCATCAGGAGCTCGGAAGGGACATAGTATTCTGACTGTTCTGAATTTTCAGTTTTCTATTCCATAACATTCTTAATAACATATTTTTTCAAATACAAAGTTTTAGTATAAAGTTTTTTCGTTCAATCCTAAGCGAATCGGAGATTGTAGAAAATCTTACATTGTTACATGAACTCCCATCTTACATACGAGTACGTTAGCTCTTCCTTTAGTACAGAAAGTAAATGCTTTAGCTTTATAATGTTTGAAAAGAAAAAGGTCTTTCTTTTAACTTTTTTACATGAAATGACACATTAACTTAAGAGTAGCCCGGAGTCACATCGTCCCCGAAGGACGTAGAAGTGTTGGGTAGTAAATAGCCTTTTCATTTTAAGGTAGTCTCGTCGACACCTAATAGTATGGTGTTTAAAATGTCGGAACAGACGGCTTTTATAAATATTAACCATATGTTGTGAAATTTTATAATATTATATATTATATATAAGATAATCTATTTTTATTAACCGACTTCAAAAAAATGAGGAGGTTCTCAATTCGTTGGGGACTTTTTTATGTATGTTCCCCATTACTCGAAGATGGCTGGACCGATTTGGAAAATTCTTTTTTTGTTTGAAAGGGTATAGTTTTCAGGTGGTCACATAGTCACCAAGTCACGATCTGATGATGGGATCCCAGGGAAATCGAAGGCCAAACAAAATTACTTTAAATATATATTCGATTAATCTATCAATTTGTAAACAATCAAAATACCGAAAGGCCATTGCAAAGACAAGATAAATCTGTCCGTCCTGGCTGGCACCGACTTCAAAATTAACTTCGTTCTTAAAAGTATTATTTTCTACTTTTTAGTTTAGATTTGTTTAATTTTGAAGTCGGTTTTTGTTTTTTTGTTATCTAATAAAGCGTCCCCGTAAAACTGTTGCCTGTAGTTGTAATATTTATTCAAATATCGTGTCTCAAGACACTGAACTCGCAATTGTTACGAAGTGTAACTATATTGTGTTTCAAATAAAAGTCGGAAGAATCGATACCAGTGGTGAGAGATGAGACGAAGGTCGGCAAATATACTAGGAAAATTGGTTCTATTATTACATTGAATGTATGGAACCCTAAAAAGCTACATTTTACATAATTGTATACTCTTCTTCAACTTGGTGGATGTACATTACGAGTATGTAATACATATCATGTGACCCAAAGAAAACTTCACATAAATATAAAAATTAGAAAATGAAATTGAATTGAAAGGGGTAACCCCTTGTAAGTTAGTAGAAAGAAAAGTTGCACTTTTATTTTTTGGTGAATAAAATATATTAAATCTTCACATACTTTAAAAAACTAGTACAATGAAAGCAACTGCCTCGGTGGTCTATAGTGGCTTCAGTGCAATCAGTCAGTCAGTGTAGGTGCGGTAGTGGTAGTCCCGGGCCGGAAATATATGAAAGAAATGTTTAGTAAATAGTATAGCATCTTCTACCCATATTGATTATCTCAATGATACTGGTCAGTCTTTTGCACATACTTCACCTAAATATTAAATATATGATATAAAAAAGTCACGTCTAATTAATTAAGTATTAACGTATAATTCGTCACGTTTGCTCATCAATAATGGATTGAAGTGGCTTATGTCCGCGATAATTAAAATCCACACCGCTATTCATGTTTTAGCATTGGCGTTTTGCTCGCGCACGTACACTCTGCAGTCTGCGTACCGACACCGGCGGCTTTTGTGTGGCAATATGAATGGTTCATAATTATGTTTACTTCATAATAGCTTTTACAATGAGCGAATGCTGGCGCGTTAATGAAAACCAAAATATGTATAGTAATGTAATAAAACATAATAATGTGTATAAAATGCGCAGAATTAATCATTCCACTTTTATAAAGAGTAGCAACATTTATTATGATCCATTTTACGGGCTCAAAGGAACCCGGTTATTTAGAAAGCGTGCGTGAGAAACGAGCTTAAGGATTTATCTCTTGTGCCACTCTGGGGGCTAGTATAGTCAAGCCAGAGGTTCAGAAGATATACTCGAATTGTTTTCCTCTAGAGGTCCGCAACGTCGCCGACACTTACTAAAACCCCAATACAATGAACTATCGCATATCGAAACCTATTAGAAAAAAATCTTCGTGGTTTGACATAGCCGGAATCGGAAGGCTATAACCTATAGGCTAATATAATGTGACTATCGTGATCGTGATACATTAGTACTCGTACATATAAATCAATGTTTGTTGGTTCGTACGTCTGGCGCTGCCATTCCGTTCAGCCGATTGCGATATGACTTTGTCATCTTATACCTTACACTTGTGCTAAGCAGCTTATAGCATATTAGACATAGCGCATTAGAATCTTATCTTAAAGCAGGTGGTACATGTGTCGTACCAAATTTTTTAAAAAGAGCATTTATAGTAAAATGTTTGAATATACTAGTATTTTAAGTATATTTTATATGTTACTAGCGGTGCCCGCGGCTTCGCTCGCGCTAAGAGTGAATAAAATAAACATTTTTGCTTATATACTGTTACTTATAATGTACCAAGGACTGATTCCCCATTTAAAGTTCTGGCCCTCTTTTCTGAAAACTACTGTGTAGCATCCTGCCGTGCCGCCACTGCTGCGCTTTCTAAAACTTATTTCCTATTTTTAACCAATTTTGCTACTATGTGTATCATAATTTCTTTGTGTGTTTTTCGTTAATGATAAACTGATGTACGTGGTTCATTGTTATGGACTTATGGTAAAAATTACTGTTAAATATTTTTCCTACGCAAATTGTGCCACCCCCGTTAACCCCAATAGGGGTTGATTTTCAAAAAACGCTTAGATATGTATCTCATAATTTGTATTGCATAGCATTATTTCAGTGTCACGCAAAATATTTCAATAGAATTAAATTTCCCATACAAACTTAGCCACCCCCTTTAACCCCCAATGGGGGTGAATTTCGAAAAACCCTGAAATACGTGTTTCATCATTTGTACTAAAAAGCATTAATTCAAAGTTTCATGCAAAAATGTGCAATAAAAATATTTTTCTCATACAAACTTTGCCACCTCTTTTAACCCTTTTAGGGGTTGAATTTCCAAAAAATAATATGCCTATTTCCTTCTCATGAATGCAAACTATCTACATACCAAATTTCAGCAAAATCGGTTGGGTGGTTTAGGCGTGAAAAGGTAACAGACAGACAGACAGACAGACAGAAAGACAGAGTTACTTTCGCATTTATAATATTAGTATGGATGTACATCCGTGTACATTGTACATACATAGTACATACGTGTACTCGAGTATGTACCTACATTATAAATATTATGTCATCTCATAAAAACTAATGAGCGCTTATTTTTGCTTATTTACCATTTTGAAATATATTCATTTAACTAAATAAAAGCACGCACTGTCCCGCCTGAGGTCAGTGTAGGGCTCATATCAGAACCAAATTTTAGGTCTATGAATATTAATAAATCGCCCCTTCTTTGGGTTGCGGCCAACTATTTACATCAGCATTTTTACAATAAACTGAGAGCTCGTTTTCGAAGCGTCTCTATTTTTAACCGAATCCAAAAAAGGATGAGGTTCTATTGTCCACAATTTTTTTTAATCTATTTTCACTGATTTCTCTACCAACAGTTGACCGATTTCCATTTTTTTACGTAAAATGGTGGTAGGTATAATATATAAGTACATACCGTACATACAATTTGTGGTACTAGGTTTTATATTTTAAAGCAGATAGAACTGTGTAGTATTCTAGTATAGTAGTGGCTACTGCATTAGTGCGACTTACTATCTACGACTGCGTTAATACTTACGTTACTATCAGGTGGAACGTAGTCAAGCAGTAATTCTGAATAGAATAAAAAAAGTATTTGCCGAGAGCTGTAGAAACTAAAGCTTTATCTAAATAGTAACAAAGCAATATTTTTCCAATTTCATCACCGACGTGTCTCAGCGCGGTCAACTATATGCCTCATTAATTACAATAATTTGCACAAATAATTAATATGTACATACAATTACTGGTATAATTGAATAAAACTTTGTATAATCTCAATATTTTTATACTTAGTCAAATTTCATGTCGAAGTTCATTCGTATCAAATAGCGTTCGTTATATTACTTCGCTAATCATTGAATTTTCACGTGAATTTTGGCACATTACACCGCTCTCATTAAAACTTTGATCTAATTTTTAGCAAATTAAAGTTGCTCTCACAGTAATATTTTGCAGTTCATAATCTTTAGTTTTGCCGATCATTTGAACTGAAATGAAAAAAAATAATTAAGAGACGGAGGTTATGTTGGATTTTTCAGCTATAATGTAAGGATTAAGGAAACACTACCTACTAAAACGTGCCGGGTTTTATCCAGCGTCGTAATGGAGTACCGAGAAGGATCACTTACGAACTAAACACGGCGCCCCGATGGTAGGCCTGCTGAAGCAGACCACAGCAGTTGTTTTCATAGTAGGTACACTCTATCAAAGAGATACGAGGAGCAGCCGGCACGGCATAGCTCTCAGCGTAATGGACCGCCTCCACAATGTCTCTTGACTTTACATCCGTGTAGGATTGCCACGCATCGAGGCTAAATCAAGAATCCTTAACCATCTAACTTTAAAATGAAGGCTAGGCAAAGAATAAATCTCTATGCTCGTATAAATATTAAATAAAATCAATACAGTGGCTTTGGTCATTTTGTTAAAAAGAAAGGACATGATGAACTTCACTGTTTACCAGTGTTGCTTGTGACACGTGACCTGCGCGTGTGCGAGTAATTAATTGCGTTAATATTATGCATATATTATAATATTGTTATCCGATACATTGTACGAATATTGGCAGCGTCGGTTAATTAATGAATGTGGAGGTTGTACTGCAACGTCTGTCGGCTTTTGAAACACAATGCTTTCATACAATATGTGCGTGAATGCGAATAAATTCATAATATAATAATGAAATAATCATTTTATTAAAAATAAATTTTATTAATAATTTAATACATTTGATTTAGTTCACCAATTTGTAACTTTTACAGAGTACAAGATCTTAAGATCATAGTGCAGCAGAGTTAATTATTTGCGAAAACAAATATACGCTATCTATTAAACATGGTTATTGGGGTTTCGTCTAATTACCTTACACAGTTTTGAAATTAAATTAGAAAGATAATTTCTACCCCAAAGTTGGTAAATAGCAAAGTTAATGTACTTTCTTCTAAATTATGCTTTTTCTATTGGATTAAAGTTTATATTTAGTTGTGTTCATCAACTATTTTGCAATAGGAAGCTTCTACTGAAGCACTATTCTCACACTAAGTTCTAACAAACGTTGAGATTTTATATAAGGAGCCGTGTACATGCGAGTATATATAGAATTATTTTTGAACTATTTTCTTTAATAAACCTTGCCGGCCAAAATATGGATACGTCACTTTGACGGGGTCCGCAGTTATGTGAAAGCTTTGGGGTTCTAATAAATTTCCGGCGGTCGTTTCGGACAAGATGACAAATTGACGGCAATCTCACCCCGCTTTGTGAATAAGAGCTGATTGTCTTGATGTTGAAGATTGGCCCTTGAATTAATATAGTGTACTTAAAACTGTTATAAAAATATACATTTTTTTTCTAAGTTAATGAGCAAATGAAACAACTTGCCTATCGCTTTTTTCAGTGCTGAAAAATATTTTGTCAATATTTCCTAACTATGTATTATCAAGAATCATATAAATAAAAGGCAGTGGGATATGTGAATATATGGAACTTAGAGCTGTCCCGGAGGAAACAAGTCAGTGAAACACGGCGTGCTCATATATTATCTACGAAATCCGCTTTGCGAGCATCTCGCCGCCACCTGCCCGAAGCCTGCCGCCTGCCAAGTCAGGACTACGACCCTCAGGTGGAAGGTTGGCGATACAGACACGTTACTGTTCATATGCACATGCAATTAATTAAATTCAATGTATGTTTTAAATAAAACATATGTGATGTATTTTATCTTTAGATTTTTTCGACTACAAGGTAAGCAAAAGAAGTAGATCTTTTTCGTTTCGAATCAATGAACATTGTCAGTACTATCGTCTGGAAAGATTAGTGCAGGTGTCCACCAAATTCATTATCTCGTCCTGCACTAACATGCGGTAGTCACTAATAGTAAAATAGACAATTTCTGCCGACAATACTCCGCAAGCAATAATGGCCCAAACGACCTGTGCAATTAGTTTACAAAAAGTAATGTAGCACATTACAAATTGCGGTATAGCGGGTATTACCCAGCTCTCGGGCTTCCTCTGAAAAATTGTGTCCACTAAACTATTATTTAAGATAGAGAAAAGGAACGGAACGGACCAGCCTACGTTTGGGTGTGTTTACACACACGCCATACGGCTTTGCCTCTAAGATTTACTCTCAGATTACAGGTTTGTAAGACATTGTGAGTACGATATTCGCCGAGGAATAGCTTTTTCTTTATGTTTGTGACAAAGTATGAAAACTGATGTTTTAGTAGTACCGGTACCTGTACTTGATTATACCATGTTCATTGTTCATAATGTACTTGTAACATTACCTTCTTATATTACGTACAAATCTGTTTGGCTGAAACGGAGTAGATATTACCATGTGTACAATTATTTGCTGGTTTATTATATTTTACTGAAATTATTTCATGTTCTGCTACTATTACAAGATTATTAATTTTAGCTGCCTTTACGGTTACGTAAACATTTCAAATTGAGTCTTAATATTATATGTATAAATTCTAGTTTCAATGTTTTCACGTGAGTTCCTATCGGTTATTTGCATAAAAAGATTAAATTTCCCTTTTTAAAACCTCTAGGTGTTTAGAACCAGTCGCGTATCGAACTTAACCTTGAATTGAGGTCGATATCTATGTATGACCTATAATGGCTCCTCATAAAAACTAAATCATGGAGATCTGTGTAGTACAAAGTACCAGGAGCAGACACGAACAAAATGAAATATTTGCAAAATCAAATGACGAAAACATTTAAGCGTTTCATTTCTCTGTATGTATCTACATTTAAAATTCAAAGCTAACGAATTCTCGTTAGTAACTTCATGACCTGTAAGGCTGGAGGTTATCGAAACAATAAATTAGTACAGCTTGTACAAACGTTCATTAGTTTCCATCACTCGCGATCTTGAGAACATTGAAAAAACAACAGCAGTCGGCAATATTTTTAATTCAGAAGAAATACAAAACATTTAATTACATTTTCATTTCTATTAGCGAAAGTGAAATTAAGTAACTCAATTAGGTTATTTTGCAACATTACTATCAATTATATAAATCCCAAATGTACAACAAATTCAGAAAAAAGGATATTTAACGATAACACGATATCTTGAAAGCTCGTGAATGACCAAATCTTAGCTATAGAGTGCAAACCACCGGACTTTAACTTGACGAACTTTTGACAAATTCCTTGTTAGTTCCGACAAGACTCCTACATTCAAATTGCAATTTCAAGCAGGCTTAGATGTCTTTTTATTTTTTAAACAATAAGTTACATTATTCTAAAGCTTTCATTTTTAACACGCTACAGCATACAGAACCGGACTCATTTGGCATACAAATGTGTCGGCTTAGCGCGTCTGTCCGTACGTCACGTCCGTTTATTGTTTGTGAGAATCTTATATAATTTGTGGTACATTTTATAAATCTATTTTACTTACATTATAAAGTTACTTTTACGCAGACAAACGATTAACGAAGCATTATTGACTGAAAAATTAAATACATAAACTTTCATTCTAGGCTGTGATGGACAGGCGATGAGCATCGCCAGTACACTTTACGTCTCGAGGTAGTTTACAACCTGACTCCTGTAGCACTACACCTCGTACACGTGCACCTAAAGAAAGTAATTGCGAAGAAAAATGTTTTCCTTCACCATAAGACAAGAAATAACCACTTAGCGCATGAAAATGTCAGAACGAGCCGAAAGTAACCTCTCAAGTGATTTTGTGAAGCACGCGTCGGTAGTTAAGGCCTGAGTAGATTTTGGCACCAAGTTTCATATTAAGATTTATTCAATGAATCCATTTAGTTCATTATACACATATGATACTTTTCTGTATTGCGTAGATTTTCCTAAATATTTCCCATGCCGTTCAACGAGCCTGGTGCTTTGTGTTATCGATATGAATACAGTTTTCAACCGACTTCCAAAAGGAGGAGGTTATCAATTCGTCTGTATTTTTTTTTTTTTTTTTTTTTTTTTTTATGTTTGTTAGCTCATAACTTTGAGCTGGGTGAACCGATTTTGATAATTCTTTTTTTATTTGAAAGGTAGTGCTTCCCATGTGGTCCCATTTTAATATTTTCCAGTTCTGATAATGGCATCCATAAGAAAACCATAAAAGTCTTAAAATTGCATTAAGTATTTGCGCGACAAATGGACGAATAACTCAATATCGCGCCAACCGATTTCGATGATTCTTTTTTTAATGGAAAGGGTATACTTCAAGGGTAGTTTGATGAAAGTTTGGTAAGGTTCTGATGATGGGATCCATGACAAAGTATCGGAACTCTTCAATTCTTAGGAGCAAATTAACGATGCTCGGCCGAATCTTTTATAGGCTATATGGATATTTGAGTCATGTACCGTAACTGATGATGGAAGGTACAACTCCTCAACGGTTAGCAGTTTAAAGAAAATTCTTTCAATAATACGCAATTATGAACGGATAGTTCTATACTTTCAGGCTATTAGGTTTACCTCATAATAGAAGGTAAATTTTTATAGTCATTAACACAATACGTATCTACTTTCCGCAAAAAATTTAAAAATAAATTATTTTTAACAAAAAAACAAAAACCGACTTCCAAACTTAATAAATCTAAACTAAAAAGTAGAAAATAATACTTTTAAGGACTTTGTTAATTTTGAAGTCGGTGCCAGCCAAAGCAAAATAACCCTAAATAGATACATATTTGATTAATCTATCAATTTGTAAACATAATCTGGCTGGCACCGACTCCAAAATTAACAAAGTCCTTAAAAGTATTATTTTCTACTTTTTAGTTTAGATTTATTAAGTTTGGAAGTCGGTTTTTGTTTTTTTGTTAAAAATAATTTTTTAATTTATAAACCAATTATAGTTTTTAAACTTTGTAGTGAAGTTTTTTTGAGAGTCATAGAATGGTAAATACATTCAATATTTTTTTTTTATAAAAATTTTTAGTTTTATGTGTAAACCTAAAATAGATTCTCTTACTTTAATATAATAAATTATCAAATAATAGAAGATTTGTTATAGACTAGATACATTCTTATGGGATTTCAAGTAGAGTGGCCTACTTTTTAACTTCTAGTTCCTGTGTTCGACCATATCTTACAACAACAATAGTTTATGTCTAACTTTGTATTAACAAAACTCGCCACAGGGTTTCTATCTCAGTATAAACTGCCTCGTTGGTGTAGTGGCTAGCAAGTACGGCCACTCATCGAGAGGTCCTGGGTTCGAGTCCCGGGTCGGGGCAAGTTTAGTTATTGAGTATTGCTGTTTAATGAGCCTCAGTAACAGCCCGGAGTTGGGAAATTAGTGGTGTGTTTACCCCCGTTCCTCGGAGAGCACGTAAAGCCGTCGGTCCTGCGCCTTAACTCTCACTGGTCGTGTCGAGCAGTCGTCCCACCGGAGTATGAGAGTCACAGGAACCGAGAGTGCACTTGTGTCTGCGCGTACACTTGTACACTATAATATCTCCTGCGCAGTTGGCTTGTCTCATTGAGATTGGCCGCCATGGCTGAAGGCGGTCGGATAACATTATAATCCTTATTTATTTTATAATTATTATTATTTCCCCGCTGAGTTTCTTTCGCCAGTTCTTCTCAGGTCAGTGGCTTCTTCTTTCCGAACTGGTAGTAGACTCATGACGTTCAGTAAAAAATTGTAATAATTTTATGCTAAATAAAATATTTTGAATTTGAATTTGAATTTGAATTATTTTTATTTTATTATTTTTATTTTATTATAATTAAAATTAAAAGAAGAAGAATGTTATGGAATGTTAATATTATATAGAAGAAATACTACCGTCACCAAATTCGTGCTTAGACTTTTTTTAAAAAACCGTTAGCAATGTCAGGTGCAAGAAGTTGATCAATTTTTGAAAAAAGATTCGTTTTCTATTAATTATTATTAATTACCTAAAGGAATTGCGTAAGCGATAAAGATAATATTCAGAGTTGTATTCGTCTAATAGACACTTATGTCAGAATTATAAAGCTCTCTCATAAAAAAATCTCTCGGGTGAATGTCATCTTTTCACACGAGCCGGTGCGCCGCCGCCGACGTGGGGAGGACGACAGTCCAGAACTGATCCACGTAGAATGGATGCAGAAAATATACTTGTGGTAATGTAAAACATTTTAAAGACATTTTTTAATATTTAACTTTTGTATTTGAAGACTAATTATTTTCTAAGTCTATTTAAAGTCTTCTAAAGTAAGACTCTAGAACAAGCCAAGTGAAGCGAAAGTGACAGGTAATAACAATGATATTTTAACTATAGATATGTTATACGCTCACTAAACAACCGAAAAAAATGTTCCGCGCTGCACACATACACACTTTTCATTTAAGGTACATGTCAAAATGATAGAAAGGGGATAGTCGATAAAATCAATAAGAAAAAAAGAGACAGCTAATGTTGTCAATTACGTGTCAATGTAAACAAACATTAGTCTAGCGACCGATGACATATCAGAATATTAGGCAAATAATTGAAATATATTAATAAATCAAAGTATACTGCGTTCTTACATGTGGTATGAGATCCCTTGTGTTTTATTAACTTTGGTATCATAATTGGTGCATTTCCTAAATACACAGGATGGCATTTTTTTAATTTTGTAGCAGCGTACCACTCGTCGCCATGCGGTGACACAGACTAAAGGCAATACGTCCTAATTAGGATGTTTTCGAGTTTTCACGATTGCGCGCTCATAACATATCTATAGTTAAAATATCATTGGGTAATAAAGTATTTTTTACCTAATTTAATAGATGTGGGAAACATTTGCTAACCTACATAATATATAATAAGTAATAAAAATCGTATTAGCGAATGTATATATTCTAAGGACTGCCGTGATGTATTCGAGCGTCTTGCTAAAGAAATCAAAATGGAAAAATCTACATTAATAAGAATACATGCTCTACTTCAACAACAAAAAATGTCATATAATGTTATTGTGAAATTTATTATTGTCTTTATGAGTGTAATAAATTCAAAACTATACGCTTCACTGCTTCGTAGACTAGTGGTTACAAATTTAGATACGGAGGAACTGGTTCAAGTTTTACCCTAGGACATTTAACATCGACTGTGAGTATTTTTTTAATGTAACAAATATTTATATATTTTGTGAAACTGGTGAAAACGAAAGACGTTATAGTTTAAGCTAAATTTAAATTAAAATTCTGATCGGACGCAGTTCTTAAAATGTAATTTCAAGTAACGAACTGCATTGAAGTAACAAGTAACAAGTGTACAATATGGATTAAAATTCCCATAAGATATCTGTAGAATATGTTGTGAAATTTGTGGACATTCTCTTGCTCCGTCGGGAGTTCCCCGCCGTAAACACAATTAGAGCAGCCGACTTCCTTTAGTACTGCTACCCCGCCGTGGATACATGATCCGTAATATGGTTGCTGAGTTTCGACTCTTAGAAATGCTCTTTATACTAATCCAATATAAATAAAAGATTATATAAAAATACAGATAAAATAACAATTTCACTTTTCTAGGCTATGTCTTACTTTAGGGCTATTTGTGTACGAAATCAATCAGTTGTTGCCAGTTGCAGCGTAAAGGAGTAACAGACAAACACAAACATGTATACTCTGTACAAACATAATGTAATGTTCAATTTTTATGGTTATAAAAGTTTATTTTTTGACAGATAACACATATATAGGCAACAAATCTATAAGCGTGATAATTTTTCAGTAAAGTGTACCACAAAATGCTCAGGTTGTGGGATAGTGTTAGGGCTCGCTCTCGCTAGTCTGATAGGCGTCGTAATATAGTTGACAGTAATTTAGTGTCAGTCTCACATTTTTATTCTGCACCCGGTTCAAAATCTGTGTTAGGAAGAGCGAGTATGTCGTGCTATTAATATCTTAAAACTTACGAAAAATCAAACTAAAGTACATATTTATTTACAAATTTTTATTTTTCAATAAAAAATAAATTAGAGAGATTCGTCGCTCTGTCATCTCTTATCCAGCTTTAAAAGAAAGCCCAATTTAAGGAAAACTTTCTTTTTAGCATATTTTATCTTAGGTTTAAGATATTTCTCATGATGATAATATTACTGTCTTAGTTTTTTCTAAACTCAACAATCCCCAACGCATACATTTCCGTTTGACAAATGTAAATGAAATAGCTGTACAAACTAGATGACGTCATAATACAATAAGAGCACACTACCGCGACGTCACTACGCTGAAGGAAACTTCCTCGAACATCAAACAGTATAAATGAGCGATGTGTAAGCGGATTCAATAAAAATGTCGTATTGTATTTATGAGGCTAAACAACGTTTCTGCTTCGTAGCTTTTCATGTGTTTTCATCGTAACTACAGCTTTGCTACACAGTACTTATTATGAACAATTATGTTTTGCTATAAACTAAAGACATGCTGACATCTAAATTCCGTTGTAAATCTTCTTTTCTAATATATAAAAATCTCGTGTCACAGTGTTTGTTATCGAACTCCTCCGAAAGGGCTTGACCGGTTTTTATGAATTTTTTTGTATATATTTAGTAAGTCTGAATAGGTCGTAGCAATGATATTCTAACAAACACATATGTTGTGAGCGCGCAATCGTGAAGACTCGAAAACGTCCTAATTGGGACGTATTGCCTTTAGTCTGTGTCACGAATGGCGACGAGTGGTACGCTGCTACAAAATTTAAAAAAAATGCCATCCTGTGTATTTAGGAAATGTACCAATTATGATACCAAAGTTAATAAAACACAAGGGATCTCATACCACATGTAAGAACGCAGTATACTTCGATTTATTAATATATTTCAATTATTTGCCTAATATTCTGATATGTGATCGGTCGCTAGATTTTTTTTTATGGGACAAAGGGGGCAAACGGGCAGGAGGCTCACCTGATGGTAAGTGATCACCTCCGCCCATGGACATCTGCAACACCACAGGGCTTGCAGATGCGTTGCCGGCCTTTCACGAAAGGGAGGGAGGCAGGAGGGAGAAGGACGGGAGTAGGGATAGGGAGTGGGCCTCCCGGACTCTCACTCACCGGACGAAACGCGACAGCATAGCTGCCACTTCACGCCGGTCTTCTGTGAGAGAGTGGTACTATACGGGGCGTGCCGGCCCATTCGGCTGCTACCCGAAGGTAACAAGCATGGCACTACCACTTGAAAAATTAATGTTTGTTTACATTAACGCGCAATTGACAACACTAGCTGTCTCTTTTTTTCTTATTGATTTTATTGGTCTAAGATACGAGCCTACATCGACCTTCACCGAGCTGATAATAGAATGAAACTTATTTTATAATAAATTTAGTATATTGGAAAATATAATAAAAATGGGTTGGCTAAAAAAATCCTGGTCAGAATATTTTTAATTATTTTTTAAAAAATCATTTTTCATTGAATATTGCAACATCAAGATAATAAGAAAATTTTATACTGACTTGAAAGTAAAAAAACATATAGAATATGCCGACGTTGGGTTGGCTATTATTTACGTGGACGAACTACTGGGTTGGCAGGTATAAACAGGTATGTCGTACCAGTTACTTTCACATGATTGGATAATAGAAACAAATTTATATCAACATAAGCGTTGTTTTATTGCGAACACGTTGATATAGGGTTGTTTACAAAAAATCGGTCCAAATAGAGGTTTGCGAATTTTATGATTTAAATTTCAACGCGTGGAAATGAGTGACAGAGAGATCCGAGGTAAGTATCATCATCATCATCATCATCAGCCCTTTTTAACGTCCCACTGCTGGGCACGGGCCTCCCTCAGTACGAGTACGAGACTTCACATGTCTTTCGAAAACTTGCTAGATTCTCTCAGACATGCAGGTTTCCTCACTATGTTTTCCTTCACCGTAAGACAAGTGGTAATCAGGATAGAAAATGATACGCAAGGTAAGTATAATGTGCAATAATAAAGGACCCAAAACTGCAGTCGTGTCTGATGGGACCCTGAATATAAGAAAGTGCACATGCTCGGTACGTAAACTATGGAGGGTAGAGGTACCTCTACTACCCTCCATATAGTAAACAGTGTAATTTTTTTTATCTAAATAACTTTGTAATGTATATGGCCTTTTTATGCTCGTAAATAAAAGAAATAAATGTCTTATGGTTTTTTAAAACCATATATAGGTTTTATCGGAGATCAAACTCCTTTGAAAATCCAGAACATTATTGAAATGGAAGTAAATGAGAAAGAAACTAATGAATCCGATGAATTTAAGTGTCACAATTTTACTTCTGATGAATTAGATATTGAATAGAAAATGTTTATTAATTTTTTTTTCATTATTATTATTTTTGTATTTATGCTGTTCTGTAACAAAAATTTTCAAACCAGATCTTTAGTCTATCATTTTTGTTTTTTTTTATATGAATTTTCGGCAGTCCACTTTGTTTCTCTTATATTAGAATTATAAAGAATTATATTAAATATATTAGATTGTTATGTATTTCATTAATAATTTTTTTTGCAATTCAAATGTCAGTTGCTCCAAAATAACGCGTACTGTTTACTATATGGAGGGTAGTAGAGGTACCTCTACCCTCCATAATTTACGTACCGAGCATGTGCACTTTCTTAAGTTCAGAGTCCCATCAGACACGACTGCAGTGTTGGGTCCTTTATTATTGCACTGTGGAATATGAACAGAAAAGAGGATGTTGGGGTGGGGAAAAAACTATAAAAGTCGATGCATAACCGGCATCGGGGGGTAGTTGTGTCTTGACACTTATCGTGGTAGCATTGTTAGGTCGTTACTCTGTTGGTTTATTTTTTAAAATATCATTGCTGGTAGCTTAGTTGTCTTTTTGGTTAGTTTAATAGTGTTTTAGCGTTTTCAGATTATTTAAATGAATTGAGGAACCTCCTCAATTACAAAGTAAGCTTGTTTTTAAAAAAAAGGCTCACTTCTGGTCTAAATTCACAATAGCACATTATACTTACCTCGGATCTCTCTTTCACTCATTTCCACGCGTCGAAATTTAAATCTTCAAAATTCGCAAACCTCTATTAGGACCGATTTTTTTGTAGACAACCCTATATCAACATGTTCGCAATAAAACAACGCTTATGTTGATATAAATTTGTTTCTATTATCCAATCATGTGAAAGTAACTGGTACGACATACCTGTTTATACCTGACAACCCAGTAGTTCGTCCACGTAAATAATAGCCAACCCAACGTCGGCATATTCTATATGTTTTTAACTTTCAAGTCAGTATAAAATTTTCTTATTATCTTGATGTTGCAATATTCAATGAAAAATGATTTTTTAAAAAATAATTATAAATATTCTGACCAGGATTTTTATAGCCAACCCATTTTTATTATATTTTCCAATATACTAAATTTATTATAAAATAAGTTTCATTCTATTATCAGCTCGGTGAAGGTCGATGTAGGCTCGGATCTTCTACTATATCGACTATCCCCTTTCTATCATTTTGACTTGTAGTGAAATGTACCTTCAACCTTGAATAAAAAGTGTGTATGTGTGCTGCGCGGAACACTTTTTTCGGTTGTTTAGTGAGCGTGTAACATATCTGTTTATTAGAATATCATTGGGTCTTAGGCTATTTTTTATTCATATATCACCTTAAGCTGATGGGGGTGACACTCTGCAGATGTGTTTTTATTATTTTGACCATTTTTTTTTATTTTTCCATGATTTGGCATCAAAAATACTTTAATATAACCCTAAATTTTTAACCTTCTACCTTCACTCTAAAAGTGAATCACGGGTGGAGCCGCGGGAATCGCTAGTAGGTATACAATATTTTCATTTGAGCTATAAAACTCATGAAATTCATTGAAAAAGGAAATTGTATTACGAATACGGATACGGATTTTATCAATCAATCACCAGTGTATGACTAGTGCCCCGCCACCATCACTACGACATTAGTTTTCATCTATTATTCCCTCATATCTCCTCGTTATTTCACTTTAAGCTCGAACTGATCGATATACTTGGCAATTATTAATACATTAACACAAAAAATAAAGGTAAATGAGCATAAAAGAAAACCTTAAAATCGTTCGTGCAATGACGATTTCTTTCCCCAGGACAAAGGCATATCACGAAAAGAAATTGATATAAAAAGTTTACAGGCAATAGACACAGAAGCTTATATGTAAATTAAGAAACGTCGTATTATAATATAAACTTCAGAAACTGTTAACAAAAATTGCTGTGTTAAGTCCTCTGTGAGTTATCAGTCAGTCATGTCTAGTATTTTATTGAGTACCTGTCAATTGTTGAAGTTCACTTGTGCCTTTCCCTGGATACCTACTTGTCTGTGACATGTCCCTTTCAAGTGTCACTTACGAGTTACGTCGCGTCGCGCCGGACGCGCTCCGATGGAGACATTTTATTGAGTGGACAGAAGACGAAATTGAAATATGAATAAGGTAGACGTAATATTAAAAAAATCCTGTAGAAAAAAAAAGAAAACTAAAAACACATTTTTGACCGATTGTAATAATATAAAAAAAGGGTCAAAGAATTTTAAGTCGATTTGGTAATTAGAAATATATAAAGAATAATTGCGAAAAGACACTTAAACTCCAGATATTATGAGTTCTAAAGGTGACGAGCAATTACGAGCAAACTAGGTATGAAAAGTATTGAATTTAACAACAAACAGTATAAATCTGTGGATATAAGCTCCAATACTATCAAAAGAAGTTTACCAGTGTTTTGTGTAGCGCTGTCTCTCAATAAGCCCGATTAAAAAAGCTACAATATGATATATCTATACTTTTATAAACAATAAAAAGCCATTACTATAAAAAAATGTAGGTACTAAAAATTTCCATCGCTTCAAATTTTGACTTTTGACCTGCTAGACTAACAATACATGTATAGAACTATAAAAGTTCAATTAACTCTTTAAAATAAAATGCACAATTAGCTTTAACCTTTGAGGAGCTTGGAATAATTATATCTGATAAAACAAAACCAATAATAAATGTAGTTGTTATACTGGAACTAACAAAAATATTTCTCCCCTGCATTGAACACACATTTTTCATCTTGATTTTCGCGATAAGTCTATCATCAAATACAGAATAAGGCTCTACAGTCTACTCTGTAAATGAAAATAAAATAGGTAAGGTATTTGCGTTACATGTAATATATTTGGAACGTCGCAATCCGAGCTCCCCGAGCCCTCTCGAGACACTCCAGAAACTGAGACGAATTCTTACACGAAACCGTTTAATTTTTATATCAAATAGAGAAAAAAGTATGTACATTGTACAGAACTGATTTTTCTATTGAACATAAAGTCAATTCCTTTTAAACAAAAAGTTCAAAATGTGATAATAAAAAACTGTATTAATAAGTAACAGTAGGAACAACGATTGATCGTGTTGTATACAAAATACTCATAGATCTTAAACAATATTTCTCGCGATAACAATTGATTTCTTTTACAAACGTACCTCCTCGTTCCTAGTTAGGAAGATTGGGAGACTGGATAGATTTGGATAACCTTTTAAGGATAGCTTATCTGCAAGTCAAAGTATGTACTATATCAAAGCGATAGTATGATAAAAACATTAGCTTGGCACTAAATACATAGTAAGTAATACATGCACGGGTATTATCCCATTTCCCGACCAGAACCAAGACTTTGTACAATGAAACTGTCTAAATTAGCATGATAATACATTTAAAATGTGGTCACATCTGCGCTGAGACTGAGAGATACTTCATGTTAACTAATATGTTTCGGTTCATTATTAACCGACCTCATTATGTCGTATTTTAGATCTACGTTAGTATGTAAAATATAATGAATAGTAAGAGAAAATATTTTAATTACTTTATTTTTATAAAAAAAATTTAAAGAATATTGACACATGGAATGCTGCTAGAGTAAAAAACGCTCTATAAACTAAAACAAATCAGAATAGAAATACTAACACGAACACAAAAAAAGCAATAAGAAAATTTTATAATTTAACCTAACTTCAATCATTAAGTCAAAACAAATCTTTCGTGTAACAACAATACTGTTATTGTTACGAGTTTTGCTATTGCCTCGTTTGAATGAATTTGGTTTATAATTAAATCGAATTAAATATAAATAAACACTCTATGGAACGTGTTTTGTTCATTGAAGATAAATTATTGCGTTTGAAATGTTTATTTAAATGTTTTTTTAAATATAAGGTCAAGATGAAATAAAAACAGCCCTCGTAAGAAATACCTAATATGACATATTATGCAGCTGGCTCAATAAATGTGGATGTTTATCTAATACAAATGTAAATTTTTGTATTTTTGTGGAACTTGTCCTTGGGATTGCTACTTTGAAATACCTGTCAATTAGTAGGAATAAAATATTATGTACAAGTGCGAATCTTCGGACTCTTTTCAACTTATATTATATCTCCAATTCCTTTGAATATAATATTATCATGTCTTAATACCTTCTTTCTACTGAATTAAGTAAAAGTTATGATAATTGAATCAATTTTTATCAAGCAGTTTGTTAGTACTCCTCTATATGTCATATTTTACAACCGATCAAGGGAAAAGACTTCATAAAATTTTATGTTGGAGGGGTATTTGTTCAAAAAGAGGCAAAAAGGGGGCTGCTGGATATCTCCGCCTTATGATATCTGATATCTTTGCTTTGGTGGTTCTTTTTAATTAAAAGATAGTAAAAACTATCTATTTATAGAGTAACCATGGTAACGGGAGGGAATAGCGTACTACGCGTAAATCTAAGAAAATATTATAAGTAGCAGCTTCCCTTTTAGGAGGCCTTTGGAGGTTCTCAATATCCAGTTTGTGCTTGCAGGTTCTGTGTGTACTGTTCACAAAACTAATAGTATCATTATAATTATTGTGTAAGTCGTCTTGTTGGTTTGTCCATATACGTAACAATAGAAAATGACGAAACAGTGTTGATACTTTAAAAAAGAACTCTAAGTTTGGACACAAAAATAAATAAAACGAAAATGTTGAAGAATTTTACATATTTCACAACGTCACAGGAAATGCTGGTACTCCGTACTCGTATTAGAATGTATTTAAGGGTACATTAATTATTATTGCTCACTCGGTGCGTCATATTGATGAGCGTGTCGACTTCAATCAACGCTAAAAGTGGCCCCGCACTGCGCGAGCCGGAGCTGATATATATGCTAATTGCCGCGCACCTAATAATGTCCACTTTTATTAGAACATCTGCTCTAGTAAAAAAGCTATAATGGCCTTTAAAATTAAATATGCGCTTCATTGGTGCGCACAAGTTACTGAGGAACATTTTATTCAGTAGGTAGTTCTATTTAAAATGTTAAATATTGGCGTTTTACTTTATGACACATTTTTTTTATCTCAATAAAATGACCATATTTTTATCGAGCTTAGCTTCGTCAAACAAAATCTATATTATATGACGATGATTCTCCTATAAAATCTACGAGTACTTATATGAAAATAAATCCTTATCTTGGTTTTTATAAATATCATCCGCTTCGCTCGGGTTCGTCCCTAGGTAGGTTTCAACGGTTGTCAGGTAACTAAAAGAAACTATAGATATGTTTATTAGACTTCGTTCACCCCTTTAGGAGACAATTTCCGAAGTGGAAATATCCATAAGAAGAAAGAGAAGGAAGAATAAGAAGATTCTCACGATCTTAAACTATTTTCATCTAAATCGGTTAAGCGAAGTTTAGTTTATCCAACAAATTTCCTCTGCATAATAGTACTTTAACAGTATATCTAGTGTATACTATATAGTATATACTTGGGATGACTTACATAATATATTCTTGAAAGAAAATTAAAGACCTAGTAAAGCCAACGATAGTATAGTGTCGCTCGCGGGGCCACGATGCTGCCACGACCCAAACACGCATGGTCCATTTCACGCCGAACAAAACTACGACGTGATTAATTAGAGAGTCTGTCGCTGCGGGATGCCTTTTAGGGAACAATAATGTCATGACCTTTATCACGATCATTTTATCAACAATTCGTGCATTTACGCAGTCATTGCACAGCGGCGTATATCTCGCTCGTAGACAGCTCGTAGAGTACACGGTACTTCGTGTCTATGCTTAATTGTAATAAAGAGAAAATCAAAAAAAATTGTGTATTAAAAAATAGAGAACTAAAATATTATATACGTATTTCTACATCATAGTGATGCAATATTTACCTGTACATTTATGTGTAGTGTGGGTGGCGGCAGTACTCGTGTATGGCTTCAAATTTTGTTAACTAAGATATTTTTACCGGCCGTTTGGTATTTTCACTCAATCCAATCCACTAAGCCATTACAACGTGAAGAAACACAAACATACTTATCTAAAAATGTATACAGTAGTTAAGTAAAACGGACAAGAGGCCAATAACGACTGTATTAAAATTAAAACAATGTTCTATGGATTTAATATACGACTAAAAACGACTCGTGAATAAATCATATAGAACGTTGTACTAACTTATTTGTTTAGACTACTACTACTACCCGACATCTTTCGCTGATTTATTTTTCGTTCTTTCGTTTCGTTTGACAGTTCTTCTACTAAATGTTTTAAAACAGCAGATAGCGATCAAAATAGATTGTGGTAATCTCCTAACATACACAATAAAGATTTTCATTGATTTAATATATAATGTCCTCCCGGCCGATTACGGCCACGGCGGCCAATCTCATTGAGACTAGCCAACGGCGCGGGACATATTATAGTGCACGAGTGTATGCGCAGACACAAGTGCACTCTCTCTTCCTTATCACTCTCATATTCCGGTGGGACGACTGCTCAACACGACCAGTGAGAGTTAAGGCGTAGGACCGACGGCTTTACGTGCTCTCCGAGGCACGGGGGTGAAACACCGCCAACTTCCCAACTCCGGGCTGTTACTGAGGCTAACGAAACAGAAAGACTCAATAACAAAACTTGGCCCGACCCGGGACTCGAACCCAGGATCTCCCGGTGTGCGACCGTACATGCTAGCCACTACACCAACGAGGCAGGAAAATTTTAAAATATACATAGTGATTAGTTATATATTATATATTTAAAAGCTGATCCAAGAAACAAAAAGCGGTCTTATTGCTAATTAACGATTCCTACCAGACACCCTCAAGCAAACTTAGAAAACTGAAATAAGATGAACTTCATATACAATACAAGTAAAGTACGATACGACAGATATGTTTTGTATTTATTTTCATTAATATTAAAGACTTTTTTACTTTGTATGTGTAATTTTTGAAGCTACTGGTTCATTTATATGATCTAAAAGTATTTCATTAGGAAGTTATACAATCGCTGAGTGTTATTTATTCCGATAAGAATCCATGTAACGTTAGAAATAGAAACTTTATTAAAATTAAAAAAAATAGAGAGCATTACTCAGTTGACTACTGTTGAAATATTCATTCTTTAATAAATAGGCTGGGAAGTATATTACTAGCGACTTTTGCGTTCAATACACGGATGTAACAATACTGTTGTTTTTGGG
This sequence comes from Boloria euphrosyne, assembly GCA_951802675.2. Lineage (NCBI taxonomy): Eukaryota > Metazoa > Arthropoda > Insecta > Lepidoptera > Nymphalidae > Boloria > Boloria euphrosyne. The sequence goes on from OX637871.1 coordinate 16,012,341, forward strand.
GTCCATAGACAGTGCATATACGGAACACTCATTGTTTTAAAAATATTTAACGTACAAGTTTGGCTTTATACTATTTCGTTATACGAGTTTGTATGATAAGTAGATTGGTGAACGGTGAACTCCCATACAATACGACATAGGGAGTCAACTGCGCGCGGGTCGGCGATGTTATACCTCAATACCTCATATGAAGGCTTATTTGCACTATAGTCTACGTATATCTATTGAGTAAAAGGCAAATATTATATTGTTACGAGTATATCCCTTCCTTGTTCGTTGAATTCTCGTACATATTATTCACAATAGCGATCACGTCGTTACGGTCGTTAATCACTCCTCCGATGCTGTTTAATATGTCCAAGGCCACGAGTTCGATTCTTAATTATTGTCGAATGTTTATTTTGACAAGAATTTTGAGAAATACACATATTGCATTTCTATTCGTCTGCTAAAGATAAAATGATTTTTAGGCCACCTGTCACTCTATTGATCCTCTGATTTTATGAAAGAAGAAATATAATAAACCAATTTTCATAATGCTTTTTAACTTTTGTTGTAAATTCAAAGCTTTTTGTTTACATTTTGTAACTAACCTTAATCCGGACGTAAAATAATAATCCATTAAAGCTAAAGCTTAGACCCACAGATAGGTTTATCGCTGTCGGTTCAATGCGCTCTATCATGCGGATTACGATAAATTTAGTGAGATGTACTAATTACTGATGCAAGTACACATGCAGACAAAACTGGGAGTTGGAAATAGTATTGTATAAAATTATTTCCTATGTAATTCTTTCATATCCACTATCTCTATCTCGCCTATGCATCTCATTAAAGCGATGACAAAACCAGCAATCATGGAGACCTGACATGTGGCGAGTATTGCGTAACGTCGCGATATATTGTTTACTTTCGAACGTATTGCCTTCACAATTTACTTTGTGAAAAGTGACTTTTACTAAAGGGCTCATATTTTCTCTTCTGTGTCTTTTTCCATTGAATTCGAGAGCATCTAATTCATATGTAAGTAATATGTATGTATATAGAGAAAGTCCGTTCGCTCGGCTTTGACCTCCCACTACTGTGGGAGTCAAGGGTCATGAAACTCCCTTGACTTATAAGCTTCACGGGAACCTCTTTCTTTTGAAACAAAAACTCAATTTTATTCAAAATTATTATATATCCACCCCATATTACCTAAATGTGATAAATTACTAAGTGTTATATTATAAATATCAATCAATTTAGAAATTCATAGACAATCCAAAAAATTTACATTTATTCTTTAATTATAATTTAGGACTGTATATGAATAAAACATTTACAATTTTTCCTTCTTATTAAGTTAAGCTACTTAAGTTTTAATTTACCCTATTAAGTGTGAAATATGAAAATTTAAGTACATCACGACATCTAAGCATGCAGCATCTGCAGTCTGCACAAAGCGCGTGAGCGACGCACGGACAAACAATAACGACATATTTCCGTTTCGAAACAGAATACCAAAACGGAAGAAACAAATTGTTTTAATGCTTAAGGCTCGCTGTCACCAACAAAGATAAATGGGTTTGATTAAACCGACAAATTTTAAACAAATTACGCCGCGGTTCTTATTCAGGCTTCACAAGTCAACGTTTAGTAGAAGATTTTTATATAAATGTGAACAAACAAAATTGAAATGGTAATGGGAAAAACAATGATTAAACGACCCTCGATGAAAAAAACGTAAAAGCTTTTTATAATAAAACTTTTATTTGTACCGTACTTTTGTACTTAGTTGATAAATTCATAATGTCATATTTCACTTTCATCAAATCAACTCCGAGATATGTTATTGAATTGCTCATACTTGTCTCAAATATCAACGGAATGGTATGTCGCCTTGAGAACATCTTCAATTTGCAAAATTATAATCTTAGATCCAGTATTACAATTGTACAAATTGTTGAAGCTTAAACGCACTGTTTTATTATACTTATTGAAAATGAGAAACGAAGGTGCAAGACTATGTATGAACCAGTTTTATGCTATCCATTTGAAAACATCTGCAAATTCTCTGACTAGTGGTTAAAGATATATCATAATTATGTATTGAAATTAATAACAAAGTGGTATTTGATACACATAAGCAGTGCGGAGAGCAAGCTGTGGTAGTAGCACTACTTTCTCTAAGAAGGAATAAACGTACAAATATACTGACAGAATTCAGCTATGTGTTGAATCGGATTACATTGAATTATAGCACCATTTTCTACGATTTCAGGTATACTTTAATAAATGTGCCTCTAGTGTAAACTACGAGTATGTATGCTAAAATAGAAGAGGCAAGCTCGCGCATCGCTCGCCTTATCTGTTTCAGCAATCACCCATGTAGAGACTATTTCCTGTTGAAAAGAACGTCGAGTGAAACTGATGACTTGCATTTATCTGACGTCTCCAGCAGCCAGCGGAGGATGAAGCTTTTACATTTGTACGGACATTATGGAACAGCCACGTGGTTTATTGCCTAACTATTAAATTTAAAATACGAGTAGTTCTTTGTTTCTTCAGTCATTTAGTTAACATAAATCCGCGGCTTCCGCTCGCGCCAGGTTTTACTTCGATAAGTTTTAGTTTAACTTTTTTAGTTTTATTACTAGTAAGATGTAATAAGATAAGATATAGTATGATGATATGTAGTTATGGTGTTTAAGTTTAAAATTATGAGAAACCTTCAAATTGACAACTATGTTGCTTTTACCCTGTATACCATAGTGTTCTGAAAACAGTATGATTAAAATACTTGTTCTCAGATATTCAGGAAATCGAAAAGTAGGTAAAGCAGAGAGTCATCAGTGCTAATCTATAAAGTTTCAAACTTTTGGCTTAAACTTTGAAAGACTGTCGTGTAAAGTGTCAACCTCACACTTTAGTTCCTATTCGAAAATATCTATTTTACTTGTTTCAGCCCGCGTCTTTGCTCGTGTATAAAAAACATAATGTAGATAAAATACTCGATTTTTATTTTCACTCAAACTTTTCTCAAAGCACTACAAATAAATAGATAATAGAATACCTCTTTTCATTTCATTTCATTTAAAGATTCGTTATTTGTATCGGAGATCATATAGTATGGGTTTTGCGGTAAGTGATTATAACTTAAGTTTAGTATTTTGCTATAAATTTATAGTAAAAGTTGTAGAAAGTTATCGTACTATGTCATGTAAGCAGTTTTATGTAACTCTTAATATTGTATACGAGAGAAAATTAAAATATATGATTTATTTCTTCTGAGGTTTAATGTATCCAACCCATTATTAAACAACAGTGCGAATTGCTTAGAACAATTCAAGGTATTTTACAGAGTATGCGTTCGAGCGGCCGACGCGGCGGCACGAGCCCGGCGCGAGCCAGCAGACGGACTTACTCGCACGCGTTGTATGCAAATGTTATCAACGTCATAGGCATTTTCAGGCATTATAATCCTGACATTTGTTGTTCCGCTCTATTATATTGTATATCGAATTGTATTGAAAATGAACACATTCACTACCAAATATTTTGTTTGTATGGAAATTCAACACACATAAAATAGTGCGATCACTATTACCAATTAAGACCTTAGAGGGCTTATTATTGATAACTGCCACGATGGTTTAGTGGCTAGCACTACGGCTGCACATCCGCAGGTCCTTCGTTTGAGTCCCGGATCAGAATACGTTTAGTTATTGAGTGTTACTATCGAAAATTCTGAAACATGGTTGTAAGATTTAATAAATGCAAACTACACTTAACCGAATTTATAAAAATCTTCACTGGTCCTTCATTATGTCAAGTGTGGAAAGTTTATTTTCTTTACTTTTATTTAAGCATATTATAATGAGTTTTCAATATATATTATGTTCAATGAAGCGCAATCCTCTACCGAGTGGAGCCGTTCACCTCTCGCAGATTCAGCATCAAGTTCAGATAACAAGCGTCGAAGGGCCGATGTATTTGCGGCCTACAAATGTCGCTCGCAAACCTTAATTGCTTATCTCGACTCAATGGGTAATTCTGATTACTTCACGTTGATAAGTACTACAAATTTCAAGGGCATAATGATATTCTGAATGGATAGCATATTATCTTCGATGTGATGTTATTATGCTATACATTGAAGTGTCTGTTTTTATTGCAAATTAACAGCTTGTCACTAAATGCATATGAAATTATATACGGTACTTACATCAAAAAATCATTTTTTATTTTATTTTTTGTCTGTCTGTCTGTTTGCTCCGGCTAGCCGCCGCTTTGTTTTGAAGTTATTACGACAATAAACGACAAGTTGGACGCAAACAAACACGTACATGGTTTTATGAACGTATTGTAATCTATACAGTTACGAGATATTTTCATTTTGCTATTAGGTATACACTAGTGACAGCACGTTTGTGGCAGGGAATATGCGATATGTACTCCCGTATCGCTTATCGGAACTATTTGTGAATGGCGGGTGAATGCGGCAATAAGAATAACAATTGTCAAGCTCAATACGTTCTGATATAAATATGCCCAATATATTTGCTCGGTTTATGTAACGTAGGTTTTTTTTCATAATATAGTTTAGTTCATAGATACCTAACTACATACTTTTAGAAAGTTATCAACGCGAAAGTTTGTGTTTGCGGAACGCTAAATATAACAAATATATAAGTAAATGACTACAGTCGTACAATTATTTGAAATATTGTTTTTAATAAAACTTAAAAGCTTAACTTGGTACTGGTTCGTCCCTAGATTTACGTATTAACGATTATTTCTCACAAATTAGATACTTTCTAAGTTTTTCTCTTATAATATGCATGTAGCATATATCTATACATATCTTTACATATTATAATATTATATAATAATATTATAATATGGCTCTCCAGGAAAGTTTTAGTATATAATTAGTCAAGTTTTTGTATACATTGGCTAAAATATAATGATATCTGTTGGAGGTTTCGGAAAAAAATAAGCCGTCTGGGAGCTTTCAACGAAAACGCTGCCTAAACCCTTTGATATATAACAAAATGATGTATAGTGGAACTGTGCATCTTATATAGGTCTACAAAAAAGAAACATTAATATTAGCGTTGCTTCTGTGTAGATCTTTATGTAACGATATTATAAAAAACAAAAATTAAGTTAGCTTCTTCAAAAAAGTTAGCTTCTTTTTGTTTCTTATAGCTATGAAGAAAGTTTCTGACAATTTTCGATTGAGTTAGCTTCGGTTGAACAATAAGAGGTGAATAATAGAATCCGAGGCGGAAACCTGTATAAAAAATGTAAAAAATGTTAGCGATCTTTACTTCAATCAGTTATTAGCAAATTACCAATAAACATGATACAACAGAGAAAAGCGAAAATAGCGATAATAAGTTACGTTTATTGATATGTCGTAGACCCGCATGCGCCACTTACGAAAATGTACGACGGTTTGGAAGTGTTTTGGAAAGTATTATAACATATTACCTTGTTAGTCTACTTTTTAGATGAAGTTCCCTTTCTTATAAAGGCTCACAATTTGTTTGATGTCCTCAAATATGTTATACGCGAGTTAAATGAGAAGGAGGAGTCTCATTATGTAGAAAGTATTGCAAAAAACATCAGACAAAGTTCGTTTCGTCGAGAATTTAATTTATTTGAAACTAAATTATTATTATTATTTAGGTTAAATTAAAATATGCCGTGCTTGGTGGCATCTAATTAACGTTTTTTTTAAACAAAGCATGATTCGGTGATGATATTACAAAAAATTAGAAAATACGATAAATTCTAAAAACTATGGTCATACGCGGCTTTAATACAGAAAAAAGAGAGTATAGTTTACATAGCAAAAAATCCCGGATCCTTTTGATTTCTTTAAACGCCTAATGAATCTAGTCGACGCGAGCTCTACCAATACTTATTTTCATTAATTCTAGTAATCGTACTTTTACTTTTTCGTTCCAATTCTCTTTTATTCCCTTTGAAAAATATATAATGGCTACATTAAGGGTCGTTTGCACCAAAAATGTTCTAGTTTAAATCTTATCTTCAATATGCTTAACAAATGGTAAACAGAATAATTTAAACATCGTGAAGACATTAACATCGAGTTAAAATTTAGTGTAAGTGGGCCTCAGAGTGGCTCAGAGCATAAATCAAATTAATTGCCGTCACAACAATCGACGTGATGTAACGCCGCAACTGCTATGATGAGAGCGACGCGGTCTGGGAGGTGGCGTTGCCAATAATGCTCGCCAAAATTACTTTTGATCGTTTTATTAAATTAGCATTTATTTCAATCTTAGAAAAAAAATATGGATGGAAAACATATACAAAGAAGGAATCCGTCAAAGTAAAGGTTAAACTCCTGTGTTAAATAGAAAATTCCTGATATTACGCTCATGTTTTCTTTTATTTTAAAATAAGACTGAAAATCTTCCTTTTTTAATCATTTTTATGAAAGAAAATATTTTTCATACAAGTGCTTGTATAAATGTCCTTGAATAATATTTAATTCTTTACCTAGTTCGTTTCTTGTGGGGTCAACCTAGCTGTAACGTTTGCGCGTGGAATTTGTTTTGGCACCATTCGGTCTGTGCTCTACATATCAACCGCTAATGTGTCCTATTTACAGAAGCGGCATTACATTGTTTTTCTTTTCGTCGGAGAATTAGAACTACAACATAAGAAAAACATTAATTAAATGTAACAAAATGAAAATGAAAACAAAAGTTATCGGTTCAAGGCGAGGCAACAATCGTCAAGAGGTTTACCTCCACCATATTTCAGGAGCTTACACTTGTTAATTGCTCGTCACACTAAAATTCGCCTTTACACTAGTTCACTAGTTTGATATACGAATATGATAAGTTTTTTTTAAAGTACAGAAACACTTAGAGTAGTATCGGGAGTAAAATTTAATATATTCCTAATAGTTTAATGCAAGGAAATTAGCGTATATTTTTGCACAATACATAATACATATGTATAAATATTCAGCTCGTGAGGCACCTGTCACCTTTCTGAATAAATAGGCTGTAAAACGCAAAAATAAGACACGTAATTATAGCGCGTTAGAAATCAGAAAGTTCTATGCCTATAGGCTTACTTTTATATAATAGTTAAATTCAAACGTAAATCGTTTAAAACTAAATAAATCTAAACTAAAAAGTAGAAAATAATACTTTTAAGAACTTTGTTAATTTTGGAGTCGGTGCCAGCCAGGTATTTTGATTGTTTACAAATGAATAGATAAATCGAATATGTATCTATTTAGGGTTATTTGGCTTTGGCTGGCACCGACTTCAAAATTAACAAAGTTCTTAAAAGTATTATTTTCTACTTTTTAGTTTAGATTTATCTAGTTTAGAAGTCGGTTTTTGTTTTTTTGTTAAAAATAATTTATTTTTAAATTTTTAGCGGAAAGTAGCTTCTTTTATGAGGTAAACCTAATAGCCTGAAAGTATACAACTATCGGTCCATAATTGCGTATTATATTGAAATAATCTTCTTTAAACTGCTAACCGTTGAGGAGTTGTACCTTCCATCATCAGTTACGGTACGTGACTCAAATATCCATATAGCCTATAAAAGATTCGGCCGAGCATCGTTAATTTGCTCCTAAGAATTGAAGAGTTCCGATTCTTTGTCATGAATCCTATCATCAGAACCTTACCAAACTCTTATCAAACTACCCTAGAAGTATATCCTTTCCATTAAAAAAGAGTCATCGAAATCGGTTGGCTTGATATAGAGTTATTCGTCCACTTGTCGCGCAAATACTTAATGCAAATTTAAGACTTTTATGGTTTTCTCATGGATGCCATTGTTAGAACTGAAAAATATTAAAATGGAACCACATGAGAAGCACTACCTTTCAAATAAAAAAAGAATCATTAAAATCGGTTCACTCAGTTTAAAGTTATGAGCTAACAAACATAAAAAAAATATACAGACGAATTGATAACCTCCTTCTTTTGGAAGTCGGTTGAAAATGGATACTCTTCGTTAAAAAAATTTATTTAACATAGCTACTTAAGAAAGGACGTAAAATCATAATAGCCTAGTTTTATACAATTTTACGCAATGCATTTCCTTCGCGGGGAGTGGAGAAATGGAGTTACAATTTTATATAGTCATAAAATATTTTTAAGACCGAATTTCCCTATGATATTACTTATATTATAAGTTTTAGAATATCGCAAATCAAAGGAGGTGGCCTCTGTGTGCGCAATAAATCAGCGTCAGACGGCGACAGGTGGGCCTCGGTATTTGCTGACGTCGCTGTGCACGAACATTGCGCGTACAATAATATAATCTCGATTCCTTTGCGGGACATTACAACTACATATGGTGAATGCTTTATGTTGATATCTAACATTATCTATGCCAGATGTCTTGCAGTCTCAAATCAGACAGATCTAAGTGATTTTTTTTTTAATTTGTAATGATATTTTTAGGATTTATAGAATTTGAGTGGTTTTATATATCCAATCAACTTGAACTTAAGTAAATAATAATATCCTCCCGATCGATTTCGGCCACGGTGGCCAATCGGTGCACAAGTGTGTTTACAGACATGAGTGCACTCTCTATTCGACACTCGACACGACCGATGCCGACTGGTACCGAGGCATGAAAGTGGAACACTGCCAACTTCCCAACTCCAGGCTGCTGGGAAGGCTTTTTAAACATAAAAACATGTCAAAATACCAACCTGAAACCCGACCTAAGAACTTTGGATATGCAGCCGCACATGCTAGGCATTATACCTGAATTAATATCAGGATTTCCTAAATGTGATTTTGTATATTGTGTAACTTAAAAGATTGCCCATCTGATGAGGATGTATCATAAGCATCGCTAACTTTAGTCCTTTTCCGAGTTAAATGAGTTTATTTGGGTTAACCTTCAGATTGTAATAAAAAGCTCCGAAGCTACTAGAACCTCGATTCGGTTGTCTCAGGTCAAAAACTACTTTACCTGAATTTTTACAAAATTGGATATACTTTTCCGACAATATCATAATTGTATTGTTTAGGTTGAGCTCCAAAATATAAATAGAAATCATAAGATATAGTATTTTAAGAGAAGTTTAGCTTATATTATAAACGAAGATAAGCAAAATACGAAGACAGGTTTCGTAACAACTTTCAGGACAGTAGACAATTAGATTGTTTTAAGTTAGTACTTAGTATATGATAAATAGATATATTAAAAAGCAAATTAAGTTTTACTATTGTACTTGCAGTTTAATTACGATTACTACATATCAAAAACTATATATAAATGTAAATATTAAGTTACTAAAGCATGTATTTTTATCACGAATAGCAAATCATTTCTAACATGATAACCACACGTTTAGCTGTGAAAGAAAACATCGTGAGTAAACCTGCATGTTAGAGAAAACTAGCAAGTTTTTGAAAGACGTGAAATTCGCCAACCCGCACTTGGCCAGCGGGAAGCCCGTGCCTAGCAGCGGGACGTTTAAAATTGCTGAATACAAAGCTAAGGTAAAATCTCAGATTGAAAATTTATCCGTCAATGTGATATTATAAGTTTAATTAATGTCTGTAAAATGAGTTAAGCATAATATTGCATATTTATATAAAATATATCAAATGGTACATAATATTATAGGTACAAGTAGTCATGATAAAGTAAAAACATGAAACAATACAATCGTTTATCATACCATTATTTTATATGTTACAAGTAGTTACATGAGGTAGGGTCGGCGCGCGGCGCTGGCCTCCCGATGATTAAAATTTACACCTGCGTACATAATATTATATTTAGACAAGAAATACTCCACAGTGTTATCCGAAGGTTAAACCATGCCAAAATATATGTACATTAAGATATTATTAATATCATTTAAAAATAAATTATTACATATTTTTCTTCCCCTTTTTATAGGTCTACAAGAGATTACCTTCAGCTTCGTTTCGCTAGAGTGCGGTTCTTAGTGCCTTTTGTATGCTTAATCTTATATTAATTATACAATATATTTCCGACAAATTTAATTACAGACTATAACGTGTATGTTACTTCAAGTCCTAGTTTATCCGATAATATTAAAGGAGCAATATTTGCATATATATTTGTAATAACGTTCTCGAAAACGGCGTTCTCGATAAAATTTGCAATATAGAGGTTTACGCGGGCGAAAAATAGATCTAGCTAGGTCTCATATCTGGGAAAATTCACTTTCTCCGTATTACTATAGTATACACGTCAAGTAATTTCATCCCCGTAAACGTATGAAATTCGAGTCAGCGATCCTCAGAATACAGCATTGCAGGTGACACAAGCCCCACAGTAACCTTGTGTTTACCACATACAAACATACATAATATATAAGTACATACAATAACAATATGTCTGGCTGGTTAGTTAGTAAGGGAAATTGTTTTCTTCTCTTTAATAAACCCTTCTTCTTACGCCGACGTAGCTTCAGTTATTGAAGATATGAGGAATATTTATAATAAATAAATAAATATGTTGGGACAATATTACAACAGCGGCATCTAGTTCCGTGCTAAGCTAAGCTTGGGTTACGGATACCAGATAGTTGATATATTACACATATAAATTTTAAATACATACATATTATAGATTTAACACCCATGACTGGAGTACAAACATTCGTGCTTAATAAATGAATGCCCCCAGCGGGACTCGAACCCGCGACCGCTGGCGCAGAAAGTAGAGGTTACTACCAACTGAGCCTAACGTGTCGTCATTTTATACAAGCATTACATTATTATAGGTACGAGTATGTGTAATCGTTTGAAGTACATAATATAATACACACCCCTCCGCAGGAACAGATATTCATTTATGTGTCCCTCATACGGGTAAAGATTTGTTTAGGACGTGCAGTACTCTTTGCGGTTAGTGTACGTGGACTGCTGTGTATACTCGTATGTATATTAATGTATGTATGAAGTGCAAGCGTTAGGGAACGTCGTAAAAGCATATGTAGCATATTCACATAATGTTTCAATTAAAAAGTTTACGTCATAATAAATAGAGATATTAAGAATGACAAATTTAAGAAAGTATTGGATATTTTTAAGATTTCGACGTTAATTTAAGAAAGAAATAACTTAATTCATTACAGCTTGAAGTAGAAACTAATAATGAAAACCTTCGTGACTATTAAAGTCATCATAGTCTGAGTATATTTTAAAGGATCCTTGATGTGTACTACTTTAATATACAACCTATGGATTAATTAAGACAGAAGATGGATGGACCTATGGATTAATTAAAAAATCACTTGATTATTAAGAAATCATTTAATTATTATAATAAAAGACGTGCCGTGAAAGTTGATCACTTAGCAATTACGCGTCGATTGCATATTAGGTACTCGTACAATAGGAATCGCTCTCAGAGCAAAGTTGCATTCTCGCATCAATAATTTCCAGAATAAAAATTAGCGAACTTTGAAACAAAGCTTATTTAAAGTATTTTTTCCATTTCTCTCCTCACTCGTGTGAAATGTTTAAACGTGTATTATTATAGCATCAACATTTTTGTAGGTTTAATATAATGCTAAACATGCACAAGGTTTTTTATGATTATATTAAGGTCTAAAAACGGTCCTCTAAGAGACACGTAAACCATAAAAGTTTCTAGCACATGGAAATGAATCTAATGAATTTTGTAACTATAGGCAGTTTTATCCATCCGAAACTGCAAAGTTCACTTCAATAACAAATGTAAGTTTTCTCATATGATTTGTGCACAATGTCAAATCACATATCACCTCTTTCGCTATACCAAATTTTGATCATACTTAAAATAATTGTTGAAAAAAATTGACTTTATACCATTTTATACAAGTATAGCGCCTTAGATTTTTAAATAAAACTATGGGAGAGTCGCTCCCGCGATCATGATTCCTGTAAAGCATCCGAAACGTCGGGAACCAAAAGGCAAAGTATTCGCGACAGTTAAATTCGTGAAAAAATCTGAAAAGATCGTTTTATGTAATATACTCTTAAATGTTAGCGTAAATCTAAGGAAGAATTAAAACAGTTTCTTCTAATGTGATAAGATTTTTGTACTGAATACTGATGTTAATCTGTTCTGTGGAAACATTTACTATTTACATTTTAATTTATGTTTAAAATTGACCATCTCAAATACAAAAATATAAATTGTACATTTTGTAGGTACAAGCTGTGTATGTGTTTGAAGATTAGATTATTAATTTGAATTGAAACTTAGTTTAATTTATTTAAGAAGATTAAGTACATGTGAATGTTTCGAGTTCATTTTACACGGACTTATGTAAAGCGGGGATCATAACGCTGAGACACGCCGCCAGACTACACACACATACGTATGGATGTAAGTCTTTATAGTACCTAGTTTAACACTGAAATTTGTTCGAAAACATTTTATAAAACACGAGATTATGAGATAAGATTATTACCACATACAATATTGAGAGAATGAAACATTTTCTTTGACCCAACTAATATTTTTTTAAATCTGTTTTTTTTTCTTTTTGTCTGAAGCACACAGAGACACTTATAGACAAACAGGCATAGAGACTTAAGAGACTTAATGTTTAATAACTGTAGTTTTGTGGTTTAAATTCAACATAGGTACACAATACAGTCATTTTCCTATTCGCTATAATAATTATTTTAATATAAGTGAAAATTGGATTGAAATATTAATAATTGAATACTATTGAATGATTTACACCAAAATCCCTTCGAATGCGTAAGAATAGATGAATAAATTATCATTTTACCAAAAGAATTAACAGCACGCCCGTAATAAGTCAACCAGTTGCGAAAGTTATACGCAGTTATCAATAAAAATAAGAAAGTGACGTGTGTGTTACATCACGCGTAAATTAAACAACCTGTGTCATTCAAAAAAATAAGCAATGTAATGTAAATGTAATTTCTTTATTTCATTGCTTTGTATCTTTTCGAGGTCAAGACTTGGCATTTCCTAGTCTTTAAGTTATTATAAAAGCCGGACCGATATTATATTATCAGTTTCAAATCATTCGTGACGGATAAAATGCACTCGCCCATTTTCAGCAAAGAATGCAAATGTAGAAGCATGAAGCGAACGTGCAAGGTGCTTAAATATAGTTAGAGCTTGTGTTCTTTTTTTAAAAGGAGGTGGTATTTTTGTTTCTCGAAGATATATTTGCTGCTTTAAACTTTATTGAACTAGTAATAATTGACAACAAAGTAATACTCATAGCTTAGCATAGAAATAATACATTGTTAAAAATACTTTATGCTTAATTTGATATACAAAAGTATATAGAGTTACAAAAACATAATATATAACTAAACTCGCAGTAAAGTTTCATTTTGCTTTCATATAAAAAAATAATAGTAGAGGTAATTACTTTAAACCATAAATAAAAACAAAAAAAACTAAATACAATTAGAATTTCTCAATAAATATGACATTAGTATGAACTAAATGTATAAAAGCCCGCGTGCGGCGCGGCGGGTCACTACGGCCCCTGCGGCCGCTGCCTGGCGAGCGCGGGTTATCGTTAAAATGCAATAACCTGTTCTAATACACATGAATACATAATGTACCTTTTACCTCCCACTTACTGAACTGAGCATTGTTTCATCATTGAATGAAAATGTTTATTGTTTTGAAAATTACCCTCTCCAATTTCATAATACTATGGAACTACCGAGCGCCTTTGTATTATTAAGGCCTATCGATGTTTATTGGGGTTCCCCAGTCGTAGGTACAATTAAAGAAACATCTACTTTTATAACAACAACTTGCCTCCAGCAGATATGTATTTTAAGTTAAAAATATTTTTCCACCGCTTTTTAGCTTAGTTACTACTTTTATAAGTTTTGACTGAGAGAACATTTGGATTTTGGTTCTCTGTTAGATTCGATCCGTCAACAGTAGTGTTATAACCTTAGTATCTTGATTATCTTCTAGTTCACTTTTAATTGCAATTTGCAAGGAAGGCAATAGCTTTTTTTAATTTTCGTAAGTTTTAAATAACAATTGCAATTTAGATGGCACATATTAATATTAACAGGCACATGATGATTTAAAATGAGTTAATTACCATTATTTTTTGTTTATTTTTTTTCCTTTAATAGACAACCTTCCCAGCATAAAATTTTTCAATTGCTATTTACATGTATGTATATAATTAACAATGTTATTTAGTGCTAAATTGAAAATGTAGTGAAGTGTAAATATTATAACAAAACTAGCTCTGGCCCTGGCTCCGCGCGGGTTCGCGGTAGTAGATGTATACAAAAACTTGACAAATTAAATATTAAAAACTTCCTCGAGAACCACTCTATCCATTGGTGAAAACAGCACGAAACTCCGTTCAGGAGTTTTTGAGTTTATCGCGAACCGACAGACATACAAACACCGTGGAGGGCATTGTTTTATAATTTACTTCATATTGATTTGGTTGCTACGAAGAGTAGTCAGGTACGTCTAGTAAATGTTCCAAAATGAAACGATTAATTAATTACCTTGAGAATAAAATAATTATTTATAACTATGTGTTACAATATTATTAACAATTTCTTACCAAAAATCCTCCAGACCCTACTTCACGCACTCACAACAAACAATTCTATCGTCACAAAAGTTACTTTTACTAGAAATTTGTCAAACTAACTTTTTTTCAAACTTCTCTTCACTCTATACACATCATAGTAACTAGTAAATAGATTTTTTAAATGTGGAACAATTAGCAAAACACAACGAATGTAACTCCGAGCAAGTGTACGTCTCTACGTTAATTTCGCCGCGCGGGTTGTAGAGCTCTCTACGCGATACGCGCCCGCTCTGCGCGATGCTGCGGACGCTATTGCAACCACCATAGCCACCACAGCGACCACAGCTAGCGACAATGGATAATGAGCAATTATAATGCCATAGACAAGCCGGTAGCCCCATGATAACTCCCATGTGGCAAATTGTTTGTGATAAATGACGTGATATTGTGTTCGATGATACTATATAATATGCTTTAATGCTCTGCTTAAACTTAGAATTTTTTCCCTTTTTATTTGAAAATTTAAAATTTCAGCTATTGCTACTAAAATTTTATCAACGTCAAATGAGAGTAATTAATTAAATTTAAGAAAAATTAGTGAATGCGACATTCACCCGCACCCTTTATCCGCCAGTCGAAGTAAGTCCCGTTTAAATCGCTTAATTGTACCCGAGGTAAACCTTCAAAGTTTATTTGAGTTTTAGTATTGTGCAAGTAGATAAAACTGAATATTGTCTACGATGTTGATGAGATCCAAGCGCCGCGCCGCGTCGCCGCGGACAACTAATGCGTTAGAAGGATAGTTTATTTGACATTATTTTGTGAATAAACATGTTAAAACTTTTCCACTCTTGCGTTCGTATGTAGTCGTAGCAATGCTGAAATCGGAATACGTTACAAAATCTTCCAACTGTATAACGAAGACTAAGAGGCTATTCTTTTTAAACGGCTTTTCTCAATCCTCTTATCTTTATGAATAACAGTAAGACGTACGCCAAAATTAATTATCTTCTGCTGTCTAAAATTTGGGGTTCAGGCGTTTCGGGAGTAATAAGGTTATGATGACTTTGATATGTACTTTCTATATTTTTTTTATTAAAACGAAGATGGCTCTTGGTATAAATGTTGATAGAGCGACCCTTGATTGATAATCCCGAAGTGTTGTACATATGAAACTGGGGCGTTCTGAAATAAATTAGGTCGCCTTCTAAACAACCCCATCCGTATCATTTTTAATCTTCATGAGAATGACCACATCACGTTCTCCCGCTCTCAGTTCAAATGGCGTCATTTCCGCGAGTGTCGCTACTATTTTTTTGTACTTAACGTTTAATAATATAGCTTAGCTTTTGCCCGCAGGTTTTCCCTCTGTGTTATATCAAAGTATACACTTCGATAGCATCCCTGTACAAAAGCAACATAACACAATAACATGTTTCATAATATATGACGGGTGTGGGTTTTTTTTATATTCGAGTAGCAATTTTAAACCGCTCTCACAGTTATTGGAATCGGCCGCTATTATAACAGTCGTTATAATTTCGTTCGAGTTCGATGTCGAGTACGTCGAGTGCTAGCACAGTGTGCGGAATAGCTTTGTTTTATTGGTATTATTTCAAATCCGGGCAAAAAGAACACTTCATGCATTCACTACACACGTACTCTTGCAAACATATTTGTTTAATAAATTTAGAATCGCAGCTGTTATGCAAATAAAAACCAATCGCCTAAAATATAAGAAAAACAGGATTATGCCAATACAGGAATGAAATTCATATGAATGTGAAATATGGACTAAACTAACGCTTGAGGGCTAATATTTAATTTTATCATAGTTAACAAAAAGTACCTATAACATGGAATCGTAAAAAATACATACTCAATTAAAAAACAATCTGATATTTGACAACAATATAAACAATATATATACTTTTTTGTTCAGAAAAAAGCAAGTTAAAGCAAAGGCCATCAATTAAGCAGCATATAGAGATTATAAAACCATGACTAGTGAAGCTAAAAGCTATGCCGGTCCGAGGATCAAGTTCCAGAAGCGCTTGCGGGGAGACAAAGACGGGAAAACTATGATCGATGTTTTATAATATGCATTGGACTCAACGAGTACTTTAAAGCGATCGCTGTAGAATTGTAGAGAACGAATTAAGTCGTAAATATAAATATTTTCAACATTAATTAGATAGGCTCAATTCAGCTCGAGTCAAGATAAAATGAATAACTTATTCTAAAATGAATAAGTGTCGATTAGACGAATAAAACAATGAACATTATGTTTATCCTTTACAAAATTTCTTTAGAATTTTCTGGGATGTAGAAACCCATAGTAACGTAACCGTATATATTTCATTTCATGAACAAAAATCATGTAAACTAGTGTTTTTAATAAGAAATAATAATCGAAAGAAATTTCATAGAAAGACGTACTCTTACCTAATATATCAACTTATTTTTTCTGGAATAGTTTTAATCATAATCTAAGAAGAATATTTTGCAATTATTATAAGCAGCGAGCTTTTTATAAATTACAAGCAATTCCCGCAACTCCGCCCGTATTTTAATCATTATTGAAAATAGGGATTGGTGGTAAAAGGATGAAAATTTATAAGTATTTTTTACGCCAAACCATAAAAAATAAAAATTTGGTCGAAAAATTATAAATAAAAAATCTGGAGAGGGCCACCCTATCCACGTAGGGGAATAAAAAATAGCATACGACCTATCCTCATACTACCAAATATGTATAAAAAATTTTTATAATCGGTTAAGCCGTTTCCGTTAATAATAATGACATCTGTCATGGTGTCAACATTGAAAATTATAATATAATAAATTTAACATTTAAAAACATTAAAAACAATGATATTTTAACTATAGATATGTTATACGCTCACTAAACAACCGAAAAAAGTGTTCCGCGCTGCACACATACACACTTTTCATTCAAGGTACATGTCAAAATGATAGAAAGGGGATAGTCGATATAATCAATAAGAAAAAAAGAGACAGCTAATGTTGTCAATTGCGCGTCAATGTAAACAAACATTAGTCTAGCGACCGATGACATATCAGAATATTAGGCAAATAATTGAAATATATTAATAAATCGAAGTATACTGCGTTCTTACATGTGGTATGAGATCCCTTGTGTTTTATTAACTTTGGTATCATAATTGGTGCATTTCCTAAATACACACGATGGCATTTTTTTAATTTTGTAGCAGCGTACCACTCGTCGCCATGCGGTGACACAGACTAAAGGCAATATGTCCTAATTAGGATGTTTTCGAGTTTTCACGATTGCGCGCTCATAACATATCTATAGTTAAAATATCATTGATTAAAAAACACATTTTCCAATACTTAAATTTCAGTAAGATATTGTAAAAATATATAAAAATAATCATGAAGATAAATGCAGACAATTTTAATCGGATGAGGGAAGACGAAAAAGACAACCTTCTATACTTCCTGAAATCACTGCTTACTAGAACAAGTAAAATCAGTGAAAACAATAACTGATTTGGCCATTTGAGAGAAATCTGAAGCTCACATAGAATACAAAGATGATTAGCAACTACTAATAACTAACTGGTATGGCCATTTGGGAAAAACTGAAGCTCACATAGGGAACACAAATGACTAGCAACTACAGCGTTTTGAATAAAAGTAAGACAAATTCTACATAGTTTTTACAAGAAACACTAGATCTTGATTTACATTTAGCTATTCATGAATCCTGACATAAAGGTGTATTTAGAGGAAAGCTTTTGTGAATTATATGATTCCGTCCTGCATTAAGGAAGTAAAGACAGGCTTTGCAGAGCATTCTAATCAGTTATGGAGTATTAATGCCTTTGGACCCTGGACTAAAAGAAAACAAGGTTTGATAAAAAATATACAAGATGAAAATTGCTGCTAAGTTTCCTGTGATACAGCATGTTTTCTAATTAATTATAGTATTTGTGTTTTTAATAATTAATTGTAAAAGGGTAATTTTTAACATAACCCTGTTAAATCAAGTGGTGGCGGTTATACTAATACCACCGAAAATAGCATTCCCAAAGAGGGTTAACGTCAGGCAGGCGGCCGGTTGTAAAACTTCTTGCCAAAACAATATAAAAAAAAATAAAAAATGCCGACCCCACATATCGTGGGATAAAGGCGGGAAGAAGAAGGTTAAGCCGTTTCGGAGGAGTTCGATAAAAGACCGTGAACTGTGACACTAGATTTTTATATATAAGATGCAACTTTAAAGGCCACGGCGTGTTCCATGTAATTTATTATTAAATCCATAGTTAATAGCATCGTTGAACACACTCGGATCACATAACTAAAAGCTTAGAGATGAATGTGTGTACTGCGCTGCGCCATAATAGAACAATAAATTTGAGTGATAACTATAGTGGAAGATAGGAGATGGCTTAAATAACGCGTTAACACTTACTCTCCTAGTGTTCGCAATACGCATTTACTCGTAAGAAATAAACATAATAAAGTAGAAAAAAATCTTCATGTAATGATCTGTACAAACAAGTACGTACAGAAATCTAATAAACAATGACTTTCATTAACGGAATCAAAAAGCAAAGGCTGAAAGTGACACGAAATCTAGAACATTATCCATATTCATACACAAACCTCGTTAGCTGTGAGCTGCGACCTTAGAGAGTCAATCTGAATTCAAACAGAGTACGCAGAACACGAACGAAATACATACAAGTTTCATAATTTTTGCCTTATTACGCTTTTTGTGTACTGAAATTTGTTGTTATTCAAAATACAACGCTTTAGACGTGTTCGGTGTTTACGGTTTCACAAGCGAATAAAGGAAATCTACTTACTATCTTGGAAAAAAATCGAGTTTGGTGCGATGAGGAAATCAGCTCAGGTATTCTGATACATTTTCAAATATAAGGGCAGATTCCAAGTACGTACGGGTCACTGGCCCGACGTATATGTATATTATATAGCAATGTAATATACTTCACTCAATTTTCTTTTTAATATGCTACACAATTTTACTAATATCAACTTTATTAATAAGAATTTTTTTTCAATTTGCGATGTGCTTAAATATATTTTATTGCAAAGCTTACTTTAATGATAATACTAAATTTTTTGGCTTTTATACTATGATTTTTATCCTAAAAAAATAAATTTGTATATGAAAAAGTAACATAATAATTACCGTAACAACAACAACAGTAATTTAATGTGATGTCTATTTGTTTTTAGGATTTTTAAGAAAAACGAACACTAGATAACCAAGGTAGCTAGCGTACTGCTGCAGACCTGGACAATGGATATCCCATGCCGGGCGTGTTGAACTTTCATCTCACCGGAATGTGAGACTGTTTGAGAGTAAACTGCAATAAAATCACTGACACAACTTTATAACTCCGCGTTTGTAATAAGTATTTTTTGACAAAAAACCCGTTACACTTGCCCCTGCACCGGACTCGAGCCCCAGACCTTCAACAAGGTGGAATATAAAATAAGGCCACAATATATATGCTGCCGTGCAAACAAACGTGATATTCCATAAACACTTTCAACCTTTTATGTACATTATATTTCAATCTTATCCACGTACAAGTACAAGTAGTACAGTACAGTATACCTCAGAATGTCAGCGGCGTGGTTGCGGTCGACGCGCCGCCGCGCGCCGTCGCTACGCGTACGATATTAATTTAATCTATATATTTTACTTACCAATTATTATTTACTGTATTTTTAGGAACCAGAAGTGGATTTTATAAATAAAAAGAAATAACGACTAAGAACACGTGTGAACGCTTTGACGTTTGACAAGCAAAAAGCCCTGTCATCGGTTTGACACTTCCTTTTATAGATGCGATGCAACTTGCTACCGTTCCTTCCTATTAATTCCTAACACGGCCTCTCCTGATTGTGCGTCGTCCTCGACCGCATCTAGTCTGTTGCTGGTTCCTGATAAAGGCAGTGCATCAAATTTACCGTTTAGTTCTTTAACCAACCTCAACAATAAATCACTACCTAGTGAGATGTCTCGCTTGCATATACAAACCATACAGAGTTAAAATCAACGTGGCGCGTTCAGTAACCTTTTACTTTTAGGACAAGTTCCTCTACACACTGCCACAGGCCTTACAGAATAAACTTGCCTCAGTGTGTCAGTTCAGTGGTCCAGTAGCATCTACATCGGACCAATACACAACAACCCAGTAACAGCTACATCGGGTTTCCAACGATATTGATCCAGTAACATCTACATCGGATCATCTATCGGCATAGATCCAGTAACATCTACATCGGATCATCTATAGGCATAGATCCAGTGACATCTACATCGGATCACCTATCAGCATAGATCCAGTAACATCTACATCGGATCATCTATAGGCATAGATCCAGTAACATCTACATCGGATCATTTATAGGCATAGATCCAGTAACATCTACATCGGATCACCTATCAGCATAGATCCAGTAACATCTACATCGGATCATCTATAGGCATAGATCCAGTAACATCTACATCGGATCACCTATCAGCATAGATCCAGTAACATCTACATCGGATCATCTATAGGCATAGATCCAGTAACATCTACATCGGATCACCTATCAGCATAGATCCAGTAACATCTACATCGGATCATCTATCGACATAGATCCAGTAACAACTACATCGGATCATCTATCGACACGGACCCAGTAACAACTACATCGGGTCGATATAAGTAACACAGTCAAATGGATAACCATCAGACTTAACCAACAACACAACATAAGTGTGTGCAAAATACTCACTTTAAAAGAACGCTACACACGTTTCATGGTACCACTCCCCTCGCTGGGGCACCATATACTCAGCCACCACCTATATCCAGCGAGTCCTAAGAACTGCCGGGCTTGACGTTTTGTGGCAAACGGATGCTTACCAATGCTTCTAATTTGCGAGGACTCGGCCTCACCTGACACCGACTCACCATCCATCCTTCGGATACTTCGGTAACTTTTGATCTGTAGCCGCTGCCGCCACTCCGCGGCGCGCGCTTTCAGAAGTACATACCGAGCTGACTCGCTGTCGCCGTCGCCGTCATTGCCGCGACTTTGTAACTGGCACCACCGCCTCGTCATAAAGCCGCCGCCGGCACCGCGGCCGCCATATCAAAAGCGCAGCCGGCCGCCGCCGAGTCACGACCTCACGCATGGCCGACGATTCTCAGAAACCGCGCGAGCAAATATCTATAAAAGAAGCCAGACGTTTTAAATAAAGACATTCCACATTTGACACTCAACGTGACTACTTGTCTTTCATTTCAATACGTGTAAAGATCCTTAGAACGTTTGCAGGTAGCGACTAGTACTATGCCTATCACGGGACATATGCATAACGCGGGGATGCGACCGTGACCTAGTTCGCGAACGACACCTATCACTATCACTGGAATGTCTTCCTGTCTATGAAAATCACATGATCCACCACGAGAATGAAGACGCTGCGATCTACTCATTATTTTGAGCAAAATAACGCACGATACAAAAAATTACATATTTAACGAGTCGCGCACTGGTTAAGCGTTAAATTTAAAAAAATGGATAGTCCAAACGGTCAGGCTATGTGCAGATCCGATCCCACTTCTGATTTTAGGAACCAGAAGTGGATTTTATAAATAAAAAGAAATAACGACTAAGAACACGTGTGAACGCTTTGACGTTTGACAAGCAAAAAGCCCTGTCATCGGTTTGACACTTCCTTTTATAGATGCGATGCAACTTGCTACCGTTCCTTCCTATTAATTCCTAACAGTATAATAATAATCTTCTATAATTGCTTACTAAATTAATCGAACGAATTACATTAAGCTTTCAATAATATGAATAGAAATGTTTGTGATGATATTCAATCATTTTAACTTCTGCATTTAATACCTCGTCTGTCAAGCCACCTTATTAGGGAATGAAAAAAATTTCTCGTATGTGTCAAGCGACCTCCTAGAGGTCGATGGGTCCCGATGTGATTTGATGAATGATTTATACGATTAGAGTGTATTTATTTTCATCTAGCTTTCGTAATAAACAATATCATACCATTTTTTAATTTAGTATTTACTAAAAATGTCATAAATCCAATAACATTAATATTTGTAATCTGTGTCGACAACGTATTTAAATTTTGGCGGTATTAAAACTCGCTGATATAAAATAAATAATCTTGTGTAAAATTGTTATTACAAAGACTAGAATATCATGGAAGGGTAAGTAATGAACAGTTGTTACTTCTCAGCATGTGTATTGGATAAATATTTTATACAGAAATTGTTACATTTATCATCTTTAGCTTTGTCGCGCGCAGTCTTTATATTTGCACTTTTACTGAATAAAAAGTACACTAGTAATTGCATAATATCTATAATAGTATGTTATAAATGTATAACAACATAATTATGTACAACTGAATTAGAAAAAAAAACTAATAATTTTTAAGTAATTAACAATAATACAAAAATACGTAACCCAAGGTCAAGCCGCCGTATTTGTGGTTGTTGGATAATATGGATATGGCTTTTGTAATATTCCTTAAAATGTTTTTATTTTTTATTTCAAATTATGCTTTTTTAATATTTTAACTAATTTCCTAGAAGTTTTGCTTATATATTTTAGAATAGTATAAGATTTTATTTTATACACATAATTTCAGGTTATAAATTACTTAAAAATAAAAATAATAAGTTTATTTCCATCTTTTAAACTAGTATCATGTTGCATTTTATACTTGTTGCATCTGCAGTTAAGTTGCTTATAATATGCATGAACTGGCTTAATTTTTATTTTTTTAAACTAGTGCTGCAACAACACATCCTCGAATTCGTGGTAGAGGAGAAGTCCGAGGTGATAGAAGTGCAACTTTACCGCTAGTAGGACGTAATCTTGAGGTTGCTCGCGGCCGCAGAATTCGTGGTAGTCGACGTGGGCGTGCCCATGGCCCTAATATTCGGCCTGGGCCACGTACTATAGACGAGTTAGCTTTTTTACTAATACTATATTTTAAGCTATTATTATCATTAAAAGAATATTTTTACAACATATTCAGATTAATTGTATTACAATGAAATGGTTTTAAATTTTAGACTTACGATATACGACATTACGGAAGGGCCGACTGGCCCATGTATCGAGATACCTTTACATCCTAAGCGAATGCGCATGTGGCGACCGAAAGTTATATACAAGTATGTAGGTAATAATCCTGTGGTTGTATTACTATCAATTATAACTTCTTCTAAATATCCATCTAGACCCAACTTGGCCGCAGCTGATACACCCTCACCGATTGGACCTTCTAGCTCCAATATACAAGTAGAAGTTGAATCAGATCTTGCAACAGCCTTATTGCAGGAATTTCAGGTGCCCTCGCCAGCAATGTAAGTCGCTTACGGACATTTGTGTTAACTTGTGTAAAAATGCATACTACAAGATATTGTTCTAGGTTCATAGAATACGATGAGTCTGCTCGAAGTCCGACTTTGCACAATGAAGACATCGTACATGGAATTAATTATGGTAACTTGGTTTTCATTTTAGTACAAGAAATAAGCTCTCGATCCTTCAAGATCCAGTAAATAAAATTGCTAACTTATAAATTTATCACAGGAAGCGAAGCAAGCTCTGGTGAGAGTGACGATGAGGATTTAGTGTATCAGTTTATTCCAAGAGTCTATAGAAGCACATTGAAAACACCAATTGACGTAGAACCCAATCTTACATGTAACATCTCTGTCCCCACAGATATCCCCATGGCCTCCGCCAGTCCTTCAGCTAGTTTTGGCCCTAGTACTCTGTATGACTTTCAGTGGCGAGAGTTCCCAAATCCTCCAATTTTACCTAATTCGAGGCGAGAAAGCTTTTCTGAGAAAAATGTTGGTCCAACAGTTCCCTATGTCGACCCATATGATATTTTCGTTGCTATATGGGATCGGCAATTTATGGAATACATTGCCACTGAAACAAATAGGTACGCTCAGCAGGTGACAGTCCAGATGTTACAAAATCACAATCTCCATCCTAATAGCCATATCAACCGGTGGTGCGACACAACGGTAGATGAGCTATATGTTTATTTCGGCCTAGTCTTAGCAATGGGGATTGTGGTTAAATCCAGGTTGGAGGAATACTGGAGTGTCACCCCTAACGTATTTTTTACGCCTGGTTTTAGCGCACACATGACTATAAATAGATTCATACTATTAAATAAATGCTTACATTTTATCAATAATGAAAACATGTGTGCGCTAGAACTGGATGCTTCAGAGGCTAAACTTTTTAAGATACGGCCAATAATATCACATTTAAATAGCAAATTTCAAAGTATGTATAAAATGGGACAAAATATTTGTTTAGACGAGTCTCTTCTCAAATGGAAAGGTTGGTTAGAAATTAACCAATTGCTTCCAAACAAAGCTGCTACGGCGGGCATAAAAACATATGAACTTTGTGAATCTCAAACCGGCTATCTTTGGAGGTTTGAGGTTCACACTCATAAAAAATCTCCACCGCAGCAGTCACATGAAGATCCAATAAATGCCTTTACACCGGCCCTTGTTTTAAGGCTTACAAGTGGCCTTGAAAATAAGGGACACACGTTGTGGATGGACAATTTCTACAACTCACCATGTTTAGCTCGGCGTCTAAAAATATTGGGATTCGACTGTGCAGGAACCCTGCGGACAAATCGCAAGTTTGTTCCTAAGGCCTTGCACAGCCTGACTAAGAGAAAAATGCGCCCAGGCCAAATAGCTGGCCTCACCTCAGGAGACGTCGATGTCATGGTATGGAGAGATAATAATAGGGTTTCTATGATCTCTACATACCATGGCAACGTCTCTTCACAAATTGAAAACTCCACCAAACCTAACTTAATATTAGATTACAATATTATGATGGGTGGGGTGGATAAAAAGGACCAAATGTTGGCAATGTTCCCCATCGAGCGGACACGAACAAGAGTCTGGTATAAAAAGTTATTTAGAAGACTTCTAAATGTATCTGTATTAAATTCTTACATTATTCATAAGCACTCTTCTTCTTCTCATACTCATCGAAATTTCCGTATCAATTTAGTACTATCACTACTTTCCAAGCATTCTTCTGCCATTCCATTTCTGCCTGCAACCCATAGAGTATATTGCTACATATATAAACTGCAACCATACAAAACAAGCGTGTAGATATCAGCCACCGCTTGGTTCAATACCCGTTTTTAAGCCGCCAACGCAAGCGGCGAGTGTGCAGCGTTGGCAAGAAACGGGTGAGTACGTTCTGTATTGGGTGCAACAAATGTGTATGTCTTGATACCTGTTTTTTAAGAATACATTCATAGGCTTTTAATTTATGAAATATGTATTTATGTATTTTTTATATTTATGTATATGTATTACATTTTTTATATTTATGTACATGTTGTCTGTAAATTTATATTTTACCCTACCTTTGTTCGTTTCATCCACCTGGGGAAGTTGGTAAAGTTCATCTTAAACGTGGTGTATTGAACATTATTTTCATTTTTTTCATTTAAAAAAAAATCTAATTACCATTTTATTTCCATAATATAATTAACTGTTCAGAAGTGATAGTATTGGTCGTATCCATACTTTTATAGCTTTCCCTTGTCACAGAAATTTTTTTTCGTAATTGATTTCTGAAATTTTCTAGTGAGGCAATATGCTTTTATTGTATTTTTTCATTATTAGATATCACTAAATTGTATAATATGATTTATACATTTTTATGAAAAATAAAAAAATAACTAGCTTTACAATTCAAAGTTTTAAGTTACAGTTTTAGCACTTATTTTTAAGTGTTTAGTTTGTTATTTAATTTTCGTGCACTAAATATGTAGTTTTAAAACCTAACGCTACGTCATTAAAACATTGGTGTACTAAACTATTATATTGGTGCTTTTCCTTAATCTTTTAACATCTGATGTTATTGGAATTCGTGTATAAAGAAAACCTCATTTTTATCTAGCACTTAGGCCGCCATGATTGATACATATTTTTGTTTTGCTTGTGATATGAAAAAAATGTAAAGTACTTCCTTTATGGTAAGTTAATTATTTTATATTAAATATTTTATATCTAATTAAATGAAATAAAAAAACTTATAAAATAATAGTTTTATTTTTTTATAATTCCATTTTTAAAGTAAACGCTGATAAAATCTGTAAAAGTAATTTCAACTTATTATCTATAATAATTAAATAAAATAAAAACTTATAAAATATAAATATTAATTTAATTTCTTTGCTAATTGCTTTTTCAAAGTAAACGCTGGGAAAAATAATACAATATTTATAATAATAATAAAATAAGTAATACAATATTTAAAAAAAAAATCGCACGAGGCCATTTGAAAGAAGCTGACAGATGCGCCATTTTCGCGCGAAATGACAGTAACAGTTGAGGGGTTAACTGATTTATTAGTTACTTTATTTACTTATGTTACTTTTGATAACCGACAGTTACTCAAAAAATTTAACTTCAGATTTCAGATTTCAGAATTACTTTATTTCATGGGCCCTTGCGGGCACTTAAAATCGTCAAATTTTACAAAATATATATATACAAAAAATAGCCAAATGTGTTACAATAATTGTAAATATTAACAAAAAAGTAATTCATTTCACTGCCAAGCAGCTTTGTCATCCAGGAAATCTTTAACACTATAATATGCCTTTTTGCATAACTGAGTTTTAATTAAGCTTTTAAATTTCTTTACTGATAAGTCATGCACATTACCTGGCAGCGTGTTGTACATTCGTATACAGTGACCTGCAAATGAATTGCTTATTTTACGGAGCCTATGTTTTGGCACTGCTAGCTTATCTTTATTTCTTAAATTCAAGTTATGATAGTCACTATTTTTACTGAATTTAGTGTCTTTATTCTTGTGTGCATACAATAAGTTTTCATAAATATATTGCGAGTGTACAGTCATAATGTTAATTTCTTTGAATTTATCTCTTAAAGACTCACGGGAGCCCATCCCATAGATAGCCCGAACAGCCCTCTTCTGCAGCACAAAAATGCAGCCAATATCTGTAGCATTTCCCCACAGTAGTATCCCATATGACATAATACTGTGGAAGTAACTGAAATAAACTAAACGCGCAGTTTTGACATCCGTTATTTGACGAATCATTTTTACAGCGTATGCTGCAGAACTGAGTCTGCTCGATAGGCGTTCAATATGAGGACCCCACTGTAGCTTGCAATCTAAAGTTATACCCAGAAAGACAGTCTCGTTGGCCAGCTCTATTTCCTCATCCCTAATTTTGACTCTAGTTTTAACAAGTCGAACATTTGGCATAGTGAATTTAATACATTTTGTTTTACTTTCGTTTAGCATCAAATTATTAACGCTAAACCAGTGAACAACCTTAGAGAGAGCAGTGTTTACGTCGTCAATATTAATTTGTCCTCGTTTAACTTTAAAAACTAAAGACGTGTCATCTGCAAACAAAACTATCTTATGGTTGTCTCTTATAAGGTAAGGGAGGTCGTTAATATATACCAGAAATAGAAATGGTCCTAATATTGAGCCCTGGGGCACCCCCATTGTTACAAATGATCCGGGTGACTGCTTTCCATTGATGACCACCTTTTGAATCCTATCACTTAGGTAAGAAGTGAGAAAATCCAAAGCGGCACCCCGGATTCCATAGTAGTGTAGCTTCCTGATTAACGTCTGATGCTGGACGCAATCGAAGGCTTTTGATAAGTCACAGAAAATACCATAGGCATCCTGTGACTCCTGCCAGGCTTCATAAATATTTTCTATCAATGTGACTCCAGCATCAGTCGTTGACCGGCCGCGAGTAAAGCCAAATTGTTTACAATGCAGCAGATTATTATCATCAAAATATTTCTGTAATTGATTGAGTGCAATTTTTTCGAACACTTTACTAAATGTTGATAGTACAGATATAGGGCGAAAGTTAGAAGGGTCTGAAGTACTACCAGATTTAAACAAAGGAATAATTTTACTAAGTTTCATTAAATAAGGAAACACACCACTATCGATACAACGATTAAAAATTATAGCTAAATGTACAGCAACTATTTCAATAATATTGTTCACGAAATGTACAGAAATTCCCCAAAGATCGGCAGTCTTTTTAATATTTAGCGATTTAAAAGTTTCTATAATTTCACGTTTATTCACGTGTTTAAATTTAAAAACAATTTTACAAATAGGAACATTTTCTTTTAACAAGGATTCTGCAACGGAGGTGGAAGAGTCTAAAGAGCTTGTCAGATCTACAGGAATTCGTGCAAAAAAAATCTCAAATTCGTTAGCAATATCTGAATCGGAGCTAATCGATTTACCGTTAATGCAAAGTTTAAAATTATTTGATGAAGCTTTTGTTTTTCCTGTCTCTGCATTAATAATTTTCCAAGTAGATTTGACTTTGTCTGTGCTATTATAGATTTTTTCACTAATATACTTAATTTTTGCAGCTTGACAAACCTGCTTAAAAACTTTAGAGTATGATTTAACATAATTTTGGAATGATTCAGTTCTATTAAACTGTCTTTCTGAGTACAGCTGATACAATTTTTGCCTACTTTTGTGTATACCGACAGTGGCCCACTGACTAAATACTGGATTATCAGTGACTGTGATCTCTCTGGTTTTGAAAATGCTGTTAAATTCGTTGCAAAAACACTCAAAAAATTGATTATACATGTAATTAGGTGTCATATCCTGTGATAAAAAAGGAAGCTTACTACATAATTTAAATCTAATACGTTTCAAGCGGTCAACAGTTACCGGTCTACATATAATTTTACGTTTTTTAAATTGATCAGTGACAATTTTGAAACATGCTAGCTGCCCACAATGGTCAGAATCTAAATTTGTAATTATTTTCTTGCTTAAAGGTACCAGATCACTATATATATTGTCTAAACAAGTTGAAGTTGTATCACAAAATCTAGTAGGCTCCATAAATAAGTTGGAAAGATTGTGTGATTTAAATAAATTTAAAATCTTATAGGTTACACTGTTCTTTTTAAGTAGATCGATATTAAAATCTCCACATACAACCAAGTTCTTTTTAGACCTACCCAATTTGCTTAAGACTTCATCCATAATTTCCTCAAACCTATCATAAGCTGAGGAACCAGGTCGGTATACACATACCACAATGAGTTGCTCAAGTTCTATACATGATAGTTCTATTGTACATTCTACAGAGAGAGATACAATATCTTTCCGTTCTTTAAATTTTAAGCTTTTATTTAATAGAATCAACGACCCCCCATGTACTGTGTTGACTCTGCAGAATGAACTACCAACCTGGTGATAATTGAAACTAAACATGAGTTCACTCCCCTTAAGCCAGTGTTCTGTAATACATAAAATGTCAATTTGTTTTGAACTCATGAATAGTTCCATCTCTAGTTGTTTGCCCTTTGATAAACCATTACTGTTTTGATGTATTAGGTTAATTTTTTTTATTTTATTTAAATTAGGTATAATTTGAGGGCATTTCTTATAAGAATTTTTATTATTTAACTCTAATGACAATGTCATAAGGGACAAATGAAAATCATTATTTATTGATTTATGTTTGCAAGAGGATACCTCCATTGTCTCTATATCTAATTTAAATGACTTGGAATGAATTCCATTGTCCTATTATTATTCAAATTATACTGCTCAATAGAGTCAGTTTGTTTAGCCAAGTTCTTGGCTGAAGTTATAAAAAAATATGATAGTGAATTTGCTATCTGTCTTTTATAATATTTAGAAATGTAATATCTACCTTTACTCAAAATATGTACATTTTTACTAATAATACTGTTAGAGTCAATTATATGAAACAAATTGTCATATTGGCTAATTAAATTCAATGTCATATTTAAATTAAATCTATAATCATTCTCCGCATCTGGCAAACTTTTTACATAGGGGAATGTAAACATTACAATTCTTTTTAATTTTAATTGTTTTAGTTTTTCACAATATAATGTCAAATCTTTTTTGTTAACATTGCCCCTATTCCCAATAAATATAATTAATTCACTAGCCTTAATGAATTTGTACTCAAAAATTTTGAGCATGATTTCATGTAAATCAGCACAAGGATAACAATTATTTACAATTGACTGTCCCGATGATTTTAATTTTAAACACAAATTAGAGCCCAAATCCTTACCAATATCATCGCTGAACATTATTATTTTTTGAGAGGAACTGAGGTCATGTAAACTGTCACACAATGAGTCCTCCGATGAAGGAAGTAAAGGAGTCACTTGGGACTCTGAAATTACCAGAGTGGCTGGCCTGTCTGGTGACTGTGAAAGACACCCATGATTACAAATACAACAATCATTGTTAACCAGTGAGTCAAAGCGCTCTGAATTGTCTTTTGACAACTTTAAAAGATCATCTACTGCCCCAGAGAACTCCTTAATTTCCTTTTGGGACAACTCATATTTCTTTGTAAGATTTTTTAAGTCACTTTGCAAACTTTGAATTTTTAATTCTAAAAATTGTGTGTCAGTTTCATACTTAATTAAGTTTTGTTCTAAACTTAGAGTACATAATTGAAGTTGCTCTTTTAATTGTATTTTTTCTTTTTTTGTTTTAATATTATTAGTTATGGATTTATAATTTTTTATAATTCTTTTTGATTTTTTGATGTATCTATTTAGTTTTATATATTTTTTTAATTTATTCCTACTGCAAGGTCCTATTCTTGACTTTTGGTGTAATGAGTCCTCATTGGTGAGATCAATAATGGTCAAGTCAGGAATTGCAGGAGCAACAAGCTGTGGGGCACAAGTAACCAATTCATTGTATAAATTATGATTATCATTGTTGATTTGCTGAGTAGTGACTTTCAGAGCAGTCTCCTCTAGGTCCGATATATGACGATGGGCCTCACATAGCTCCTGTTCCAGTTTGGAAGTTCTCCTCAGGGCCTGCTCATACTCATCACTACATTCACTGAACCTATCCACTATAGACTGTAGCCTGTCCCGCTCATTGACTACATCATTATAACTAACATGTAAGCTTGCTAACTCGCTTTTAAGCCTACTGTTGTTATTTAAGACTCCTAAAAGTTCCTGCTCATTTTCCTCCCTTTCATTGTCTAGACGGGCACATTGCTCCTTTGCAGCTTTTAATTCCTGCAAAGCCAGTTGGAGTTTAGACTCCGTCTGGTGAGACAAGGCCTTACGAGTTAACATTTTGAGATATAAAGTAAAAGTCAGGAGATGAATTCACACAAAGTAGTAATTAGTCAACTAAAGACGGGTAGTTTAAGGTTACCGGCGAGTTACGGAGAAATATTTAAATAAATAAATAAACGTAGAAACTTACTTATATCTGCGTTGAATATCCACTTATATACGAGATATAATAATAATATTCAAGAAAACAGTCAGTCAATACTCACATAAAATCAGCTGATTTTAAGTTACCGGTAACGACACTTTTAATTAGTCGAATTGTACGGATGAATCAATTTGAACACTAGTTACTTACATTTACACAATTTATTTACACATATTTCGAGCTTAATATTGGTAATTGGGCTATTGAAAATTTATTAAAATAATTATTTAAACTAAATAAATACGGGACACAAATATTTCGACGTTTACCCTAGTGTTGCCAGTTGCGGAATCAACTTCAACTGTCTAATGTAGGATAGAATATAGTTTGACAATGACTTCTACGGCTATATTTTTATTAAAATTAATAAAATTATTTAATATCTAAATATATAAAAGCGAAAGGTCACTTATAAAAAAATTTTGAGAATCACATACGTATTACACACTTTTGGGAGTCAGTGATTGATACTGTAACTCTCTCGAAGCCTGTATTTTCGACACTTCTTTAAAGTAGCAAAGCTGCTGTTACTTAAAGTAACATTACTTTAATTTACAATTAGTAATGATATAATTGTAGATATTTCTTAAAATTCAATTATTCATTGATCAATATGATCGCCTACATGTAACAAAAATATTTAAAATATACTAAATACGCATGTTTTTTAAATGTCTTACTAGGTTCTCTTATATCTACAG
This sequence comes from Boloria euphrosyne, assembly GCA_951802675.2. Lineage (NCBI taxonomy): Eukaryota > Metazoa > Arthropoda > Insecta > Lepidoptera > Nymphalidae > Boloria > Boloria euphrosyne. Next base: position 16,044,993 of record OX637871.1, read on the forward strand.
GTTTTCTCACGACTTTTCTTCTTCACCGTCATAATGGAAATGATTCGCACATGAAAAAATCTGAGTGAGACCGGGGATTAGAACCCGCTTCACTCGGTTTAAAGCTAGTGCGCTTTTTACCAAAATGTGATACGTTCTCGTTATTAGTTTCGTAAAAGTAAATACTTGTCAAATTCTGCCCACTGAATAATGTTACTCACATTAAATAGTTAGCGCAAAGGTTCGCGTCGCTTATCGAGTGTTCTAACTCAATTTAGCCAACAACGAGAGCTAATTGGTGCATTAGTCGAAGCAGAGGCAGTCTACTAGGCACGTGTAAAATACATAAATAAACACAAGCATACAGTGCTAAAATTTTGATAAAATGGCTTAATCTTTCAAAAGAATTTATCAGCTAAACGGTAAGATGTACTATATTAAAAAATGATTGTTGAATTCTATATAAATGATAATTGTATGAAATAGGCAATTACTTTAAATTAGTAACAAAAAGGAAAGTCTGAAATTTGAAAATATTACTAAATCTACAAACTTCTCTTACAATATTATGTCAACATAATAGAACATTCTTCAAACAAAAATCCAGCACAATGTCTAGGTTACGTACTCGTACGTCGTACAGTGTACATCCACTATCTATATAACATACTTTAAATGCTTCACACATTCTGACACTGTGCAGCTTAGAAGCTTTTCAAGTTTAAGGTTTTCGAAGAAAAAATAATAGTATTATATTGTTACTTATTACGTTAACTGATGTAATCCAAATGCAGAAAATTCTTTTCATAACCTATATTTTCATGTTTTATTGCGGGCTTATTTAGATTTTTGTTTTCGGACGTTTCGAATGTTTTATAGCAATCGTGGTCACGGGAGAGATAGAAGTCATTATAGTTCAGGTTCAGGTCATGCAACAACATGTAGTTGTTGCAGATAACAGCCCACAAAATCATACTATGATGTTTAAAAACACAACAATATTTATTTTATTTTAATTTTATTAAGTTTTATAATTGAATAAATAATTTTAATTTAATTTTAGTCGCTACTGTGTAGACACTGACATTTTTAAATAATTTACTAATTAGAGATCATATTTCATGTAGATATTATTATATTTATTAACATAAAGAAATTAATTAACTAAGCAATTATGAAGTTTTATATTATGTCAAATGCAGATATTAGAGAAGTCAGCGCCACCACCCACAGCCCACTACACCTAACTACAGGTATTTCAGGCTATCAGGAGCATTAGATCTGATCTCTACAAATATTATAGTTAGCATACTATTTTATTTATTTACTGCAACATTATCTTAATTTAACCTTAACATAAAATTCTTGCTATAAACACACTGAAAAAACATTCTCGTATAGATAACCAGAATATGGTTTCTCGTACAATACTGTTTTGTTCTATATGTGACGACAAAACACTTTGTTAATATTACCAGGCCATTCTCGTTAAATTTTTAATGTAAATATGAAGAAGCGTATTGTAATAGCTACACGATTCGGAATGTTTATCTTACGATTTCATTATTACGATCTACTATGTATATTGTTAAAAATAACACGTATCAGGGAAGCATATACAAGTCATTTACTAGTGCTTACAAGCCTTTAGTAATCTACACTTTATGGTTCTTGTATGAAGTACTATTTAAAAAGTTATCTATACAGTAAATGCATTGTTATTATTGCAGTAATATTGTTTAATAGTGCTGATTAATATATTTCACCTAACAGTGCATAAATGCAATGATTGCAGTGTAGTTCTTGTAATGGGGACTGTATTCTATTGTAACATTTGTCATCTTTTATAGGCGTTAAAATTAGTTCCCTTGGTGCGTTTTAGTTGCAAATGGATAATATTATTCTCACTCATTTGTTACGTGAGCGAGCTATGTTACAAAGTAGCAAATATTTATAAAATGCACTTCTACTTGAATTAAAACTCACCCTTAAGTCATCTGGTCTTAAAAATTATAAATAAAATGTCATTAAAATATAATTTCTTAACTAAGTATAATATTAGTCTATTTTTATGTTATGTATGGCTACATATAAAAGAAAACAAGTTGAAAAGATTATATTCATGACCACCAAAGCACAGAGAACAAACTTCAACCGGCTGATGAACTTAGTAACAGTTACAAAATTAGATAAGTTAAATATATTACTTATGCCAAGGGCAATATTTACACTTTAAAAAAATAACTGCCTCTAGTGGGATAATAAATTAGAATTATTGTGAATTCAAAAAATAAAATTTTTAGTTTTCAAATCCTTTATTAGAACATAATTGTGACATTTATTTTTTAATCAAGAATCCAACAACTTTTCATCATCAAAATCAGCCGCAAGAGGTTTTGCATTATATCAATTACACTTCGTAATCATATATCTCTGAACATATTATTTATAAGTAGCAATTATTGAAGAAAGAAAAAAGAAAAAATTTAAATTAGAAAATGTTTAAATAATTTGGTTCCTATTTTCATTTGTGTAAAATGAATATACAAAATTTTTAAATTAGTACCACAGAATTTGACCTTTTTATAATTACTGTACTGACTCACATAACATGAAAAACCAAACCGATTTCAGTAGTTTAAAACTACCTTTCTTTTAATTTCGTGTGAGGAACTAAAACCTATTTAATTATTAAAATTTCTTATCCTTCAAAGTATGCTTAGGATTTAATAGTAAAAATCACTTTAAGGGGCTTACAGTAGCCAACTAGGGCGACCAATTGATTTAACTTTTTAAGTTCTAAAGCAGACCAATGTTTAATAACATAGATAAAAGAGAAGAGATTTACATCTAAAATATCTGTAATATTTATTGAAAGAACGTTTACTACTTATAAAATAAAAATGACTACTTGTGACAATTGTACTTGCAAATAACTCTACGTAGCCTTCTAAATGCCACGCCTCCAATAGTGCTTTTATATCTTCCTCCATTATGCATATATAACACCGCAATCAATAATATAATAAATCACCACCCGGCCCAATTCTTTTATTTATTAAACCACTCACTAGCCGGCAACTGCACGTGCACTACCGATAGTCGATACAAAATATAATATGACGCAATAATAACGCGCTTACGCACGCCCGCACGCGTCTTTTTCACCCCCCCGAGATACCTTATTACCATTAACCTACCTTGACCTTGTACCGCATTTTGTCTATTTGTCAGGTACAGATTACAATGTATATTTTCATTGTTACAGATGCATTATAATTTTTACAAAACTATTTGTATTATTTATGTTTCGTGGTTAATCAAAACGATTTAACAGTAATTGTTACAATATCATATTTAACTAGAATCCTATGACAATGTTTACAAGTCACTTATTTCATGATACGATATTTTTATTTATCTGAACCCGTTTTTCGTAGATACAACAGGTTTTTTTTTTACCAAACGTTCTTGTAGTATTGTAGAAAATCTTTTTTTTTCAGTGCATGAACACTTGACGGGATACGACGGCTCTGAATAAAGACGATTTCTATTCTTATTTTTTTGTGTAATAAAAATAGTCACTAATCTTACAATCTAACAATTGTGTACGAACGATTACAAGGCTATCTTTCAACAAGGTCCTTTGAATTTGAAACAATAACTTTCCTTCCATAATTTCATATTCAAAGTCACGTTGCTAAGAACAAATTGCCTGAAAGATAACGAATAATCCTCGCCTTTCTTGATCTGTATTAAAGAAGTTTTAATCAAGTTATATCCGATGGATGAATTGCACCTTTACAATAATAGAACATTACCATGAAAATTTTACATTTGATGAATGGTTCTGAGCTTACAGTTGTTATAGTATTAATAAGTTTTCACTTGAACTTAAGTGGCTTTCTACAGAACCCACCGTTTTAGTAAGATTCATACTGGTCTAATAATATAAGATATAAAACAAATTTATGATTCTTCTAGCCCTAAAGTATTTCTGTTAGGCGAACTTGAGAGAGACAATGTTAATTTAATATAGTGTTTAGATAATTTATATAGTTTACTTCAGCATTAACGAGAGACGTTTAGATTTATTTATCACTAGGTAGTGTAGGAGTCAATGTACCTTTCTGAACTGCGGAGGTCGCGGCCTCTACTCGAGACAGTTAATATTTGCGATACTGTGGTTGTAGCGAGGACGTTGTCGTGATGGCCGCTGACTGGCGATTTAATTAGTAAAACAGTACAAAATAACAATTTACGGGTTCAAATACTTTTTATATTATTATTTCTTTAAGTTGACCAACTAAAAATAAATCCAGTCGTTAATTTTAGACTAATCTTTACAAAATTAATAAGAAATTTCTTAGCTAGACTCACATATATAAAAATAAAGCAAATAAAATAAACGTTTCTGCAAAGAAATATTTCAGATGTACGCATACAATACTGCGCATAGCAGATAGTTCAATCTGGATCGTGTAAAAGCTCGCCCACCGCAGGATACGCAGGAACGGTAAACAGCTTATGTAATTTAAAATTCATTTAACCGTATTTTATATGAGCGACAGCTCAGTTTCTTTATAAGATTTGAATTTGTCCTTTCAAACGTTTCTCTTGTTGAATTGCTTCCATCCATGTCCATTTGACATTCGGCTTTATTTTATAATTCAAAGGAGATAGACGCAAAGAAGTTTTCTTAATCTCAAAAAACACATATATCTACTATATCACATTCATACTTACAATAACTTTAAAAGGTATAGTATTCCTGAGCTCTTTCGTATTAGTTTTTGTTATGTTCACGAGGTCCATGTCCACAACGCTTATCCATGCAGTGAGGCATCTAGGAAATCAGCGGTGAAAAACAATATTTATTTGTACCACGCTGATGTTCTTTTCAACAGTATCTTGACTACTAATGGTGGCTCTTACTAAGAATGAAAATAAAGAAAGCACACCTCCTTTGTACTCATAAGAGTGCATGATATATACTTAAACTTACAAATTTGGCCTGCTTTTATTAATCTGTCTGTCTGTCTGTCACGCTTTCACGCCAAAAGTACTAAACTGATTTAAATGAAATTTGGTACACATATAGTCTACAGCCTGAAAGAAAACAAGGTTTGATAAAAAATATACAAGATGAAAATTGCTGCTAAGTTTCCTGTGATACAGCATGTTTTCTAATTAATTATAGTATTTGTGTTTTTAATAATTAATTGTAAAAGGGTAATTTTTAACATAACCCTGTTAAATCAAGTGGTGGCGGTTATACTAATACCACCGAAAATAGCATTCCCAAAGAGGGTTAACGTCAGGCAGGCGGCCGGTTGTAAAACTTCTTGCCAAACCAATAAAAAAAAATGCCGACCCCACATAGCGTGGGATAAAGGCGGGAAGAAGAAGAAGATATAGTCTACAGCCTGAGAAAGGACATAGGCTACTACAATTCAAGGCGAAAAAATGGTTGTAAGGGCTTGATAGGGGATGAAAGTTTGTATGGAAAGTACATCATTTTTAAAGCTAGAAGCTTGAAACTTATTTTTTTAGGATTTTGATTAAATATAAATAAATTCAAAGTTTGTAAAAATTTTATCCTAAAGGTACCCTAGGTACCCACCTAGGGATGAACCTAGGGGTGAGCCGCTAGTTATTAATATTTTGATATTTAAAGCCATTCAAAATAAGTATATCAGGCCTAAATCAACATGACGTACGTATTGTACAATGACGCTCCGCAGTGAATATACTTATAAATAAGTAATTCGATTTGGTGGTTATCAATATAGTCGCGGACGCCTGTTGATTGACCGCGGCTTAATATTTTGTTTATTCAATTAATTATAACTATTTGCTACCACTTGACCCTCTGACCTTTCTTTTTTTCTGAAGATCATACAAACACACACACCACAGCAAATGACTTACATGATTAGAGCTATCTCTCTTATAACAAACATAACTTACTAGACGTAAAAATATAAAAAGAGTATAAGCAGACCAATCCGGTTTTATTAATTGAAGGTAAATATATATTAGGCTATGATAAAATCTTGGTGCTATTAATATTCAATATATGTATGTATTTTTGTGATAAACAATACATCATATTTATCATTATCGTAAGAATCAAATTATGTTAAAAATGATAAAAATATCAGTGCAAGAGATTTGAACCGGCTCCGTCACCACTGGACTGCCACTATATCAAAAATATACAGAAGAATAATAATTGAATATCTAAACCATTTCTTAAAATAATTTTATAACGGATGCTGTCAACCTCGCCACTAATACGATCAAGGCAAGTGTCAAATATCGATTTTCGTATAATAAAGCTATGCTCGCTTTAAGTGGGCCAATTCCGCGAAACGTACACTGCCTTGCTCCTTTTCCTTAACAATAATACTCTTTACTTTAATGACCCTTGAAAAGTTATTCAGAGTTTGAACTTAGCTATATATAGTTTGCATTCATTATTTCTTGTAATATAAGGACTAATTAACAAATCATGCGCTTGAACAAAGTTCTCTTCTATCTATTTCGAACGCGAAATAAACCTTGTTTTTTGATAAAGTTATTTTGTATCTACAAAATTGCATCTAAATTTTACGGGCGAAGATTTTACGTGACAACGTCTTTTTCTCGGTAGAATATTTATTGATATGAATATAATTAAATTGCACAATAGGAACAAGGAATTGAATGAAAATAAGAATTGCACAAATTTTAACTATAGAAATATATTTTAATAGTTGAGTGGGAGAGAGACGCAAGGCATTCGGCGGGCCTCTCTCTCATTCGGTGACTCATCGTAACGTTACCGAGCGTTACACTTTTTCATAAGTGACTCCCAGCCGCAACCTAATTTAAGACGTTGTCACGTCAAAAAGTTTAAAAAAGAACTTTCAGAGCGGTGCAGTACATTTGTGAAGGCAGCTTCAGATAAGGGTGATAACGCTTACTTTAATTGGGTCAATGTAATGCACAAGTTAATTAGTGCGGAAAGCAAAATAACAAAATGAGCAAAAAAACTATCTTTTTAATCCGTGATGCAATTATGCTGGAGCTTATGCGTAATATCGTAGAAACATCGTTAAAACTTTATAATCTTCGACAAGAGCTTCGGTTTTAATGATACGTTTATAAAGCATAAAATATAATATACGACTCTACTTCTACCAAATAGGTACAATATATAGATTTATATGATCGATGTCGGTAGGTGCTTGTGTTATTTATTATTGTTATTACGACTATTCTTAGTTGTGTAAAAAAAAACTTAGACGAGACTGAATTGAATTGAATTTTATACCTACATATATGCAAATGTAATATAATAGTAACGTGCGTATATAAAATTAGTACGCTGTATTATTCACCGCTCGTGTACCAGAAAATTAGGTACTATTTACTGGATGCTGAAAGTAATTACTTAGACTTTGGTCTGCGAGTGAAAGACGACGGATCGCCAAATCGACCAAAAATACAGCGTTTTCTCAATTACCAAATTAAGTGGAACGTACTAACTCTCTACAAATGTTACACTGTAATGCGACATGTAGTATTTATATACAAGTCTCTCGAAACTAAAACTTGTTTTCGGAAGGATTTCAAACCGCAACTACTATTGCTACTGAGAGTACAACAGTCCTGTAGTAATTACTTAGGCCTCTTGAGTTAGGAGCAGGTTTAGCAAGATTTACGTATAACTTGACCAACTTAAACCCTTTACATTTTCCTTTCCCATAAACATAATGTCTATCTCTGTAAACATACTATTCAGAAGTGAGAGAAGATAGAGACGCTGAGCAATCTCGTAGCCATTATAAAAAAAATCAATATATTTAAATTTGAAATAGTTAATCAATGCTAAAAGGCACCATTATTTGATAATTTTGCAGTGAAAATAATATCATAATGTGTAAATTTGAATTATTTAGTAAACTGATGTAACTACGTCTCTTTCCAACCCATAAGTTCTTAAATATTTCTAGGAAAGTTCATGTTGATTTGTTGTAACGTTGTTTCATAGGTAGTTGACTAGAGACATTTCGTTTCGCCCAAAAGTTTACACGGGATTATACTTATATATTAACCAGTATTTAATCAAGTTATGTGTATTGAAGTAAAGCCACTGATCAGCGAGTCATGTAGGTCGTGTCTGTGCCGCTGGCTCGCGTCGGCCGGTCAATTAATCTGATAATGACGTTAACACAACAATCAGCGTGTCAGCCGCACGCCGCGGCGGCCGCTACACGTGCCATTGTGTCAAGCTATGAACACTACCCTATTGATATTGAGAGCTTCGTGTATTCGATATACTCGTAACTGCGATATCTATTCGTCTAGTAACAACACTGAAATAATATTTTTATTTTATAAATAAAATAATGAGGTTCATAATATTTATTATTATAAAAAAATGTTTTTGTAACAACAATAAACTTAAGCATCTTACCTCGTTATTTCGTAGCAAAGAAACAAAAAATGTAGTAACGGTATGTCGAAAAGTAAATATATTAAACCTACTTTAAATGAAAAAAACAATATTATAACGTGTTTAATTAATTGTTGAAAGTAAATTCAATGTATTTTAGTTACTGCGCAGACAGCGCACGGTTCAGGATCCAAGAACTAAAGTATATCAATGTGATCGCATGATTGATAACTTTGATAGCTAATAACCGCTATTTGCCCGCGGGCGGGAGGAGCGTCTCGTCACGCGCGAGTTCAAAGCCTCATCACAGAAGCCATTACTTACTCGGTAAATATTATCTCATAAATTAATACAACACAAACAAGCCCTTTTAGTCCGTAATCTAAATTATACACTAAACTGATTAAAATATATGGGAATCATATTCACATTTCACTTAGAAACATGTACGATATAGGATTTTTATATATAATATATCAATAGTAATATTTTTTTATATAATATACTAATATAATAAATCAAATAATACAATAATTATTCTTGTACATTAAAGTTAAACACGACAAAAATACAATAGCCTCTCAAGCAAAGCAATCTCTCTTGAACAAATAAGAACGCATAAACAGTAAAAACGTGGTTCTCAAGGAAATCCTCCCCGCGCGACGCGCGACGCAGCGACGCATCACATCGACTCCAATAACTTATCTTCAACGACACTACTTTATTAACGCCCACATTTCTTTCCGAATCTCGAATTCCATTTTTTGCCTTAAGTACAAGCTATTTATCCGTCTTTATTTCAAAAGTGCTTTTACTTTCCCATGTGCTCGCATCGCGCTTCACTTCACCCTCACGATGGATTTATGGTTCAGATTTATCTACTACTATGTATTAGGCACCTACTACATAATACTCGTAAGTAGCACACTATTTGTAGCGGTGATTTTTACCCGACTGCACGACGCACAGAAAGGTAATGTATTTATCTATCAAAATCAAAATCAAAATATACTTTATTCAAATAGACTTTTACAAGCACTTTTGAATCGTCACTTTTACATTATTATAGGAATATAAATCAAGTGTCAGTCTATAAGTCTGGGACTTGGGAGTAAGCTACCACCGACTCGGAATGCAGTTCTGCCGAGAAGAGCCGGCGAGAAACTCAGCAGTTGCTCTTTTCAAAAAAATATTTGATTACAATATTTATTGCATTACAATAGTTATTTATTTAACCTACGTGAGACACAACAAGACATTAATCCCACACATTTACATCTTCTAAGTATTCACTGATGGTGTAATAAGCTTTATTCAATAATGTATTTTTAATTTTAGACTTAAATTGCTCCAAAGGTAAGCTCAATATGGGCTGTGGAATTTTATTATACATGCGCACACCTTGCCCCATAAACGATCTATTTATTTTTTGAAGGCGAAAACTGGGTGTTACAAGTTTATCCTTATTTCTAGTATTTATATCGTGTTTGTCGCTATGTCTTGAGTAGTCATTAATGTTTTGTCGAACAAAAATGATGTTACAATATATATATTGCGAAGCAACTGTAAGTATACCTATTTCTTTAAAAAGTTCGCGGAGAGTATCCCGGGTTTTTATATTATAAATAGCACGAACGGCCCTTTTTTGAATTATGAATATGGATTTAATGTCCACTGCATTACCCCACAACAAAATACCATATGCTAAAATGCTATGGAAGTAGCTAAAATAAACAAGTCTAGCAGTATTGACGTCTGTTAGTTGCCTCACTTTTCTGACAGCGAAAACAGCGGAGCTCAGTCTACTCGCAAGAGACGAGAGATGAGGACCCCATTGCACACCTGAATCCAATGTCAATCCCAAGAAAACCGTGGAATCAACCGTATTTAATGTGTCGTTATTGAGTAATACGTTGAAATTCTGAATTTTTACATTCGGTAATGAAAACTGCATATATTTCGTCTTTTTGGCATTTAAAGCCAGATTATTAATGTTAAACCAATAAAGTATATGCGATAATGCACTATTCACTTCGTCGAAATTATTTAACTTTCTATCAACTTTAAAAATTAAGGAAGTATCATCCGCAAAAAGTACAATATCACAAAACTTGTCGGCATAAAATGGGAGATCATTAATATAAACTAAAAACAAAAATGGACCCAGGATAGATCCCTGTGGAACACCCATTCTAAGAGGAGATCCAGAAGAATTGACATTATTTACCGCGACCTTCTGAACTCTACCACTAAGATACGATGCAATGAGATCAAGAGCAATACCACGAACACCGTAATGAGCCAATTTAAGCAAAAGAGTTTCATGATCCACACAATCAAAAGCTTTGGACAAGTCACAGAATACTCCAATTGCATTCTGTGATTTTTCCCAAGCGTCATAAATATGCCTAAGAAGCGCTACCCCCGCATCGGCTGTAGACCTACCTTTAGTAAAACCATACTGTTCACTGTGGAAAATGTTATTTATATTAAAATGATCCAATAGTTGGCTTAAAATAAGTTTCTCAAATATCTTACTAGAAACAGGTCTATAGTTGCCAGGATCGTTTTTTTCTCCATTTTTAAAAAGAGGTATTATTTTACTAATTTTCATGAGATCAGGAAATATTCCAGGGTCTATACATTTATTGAAAATAAGAGACAATTGTGGTGCGATGTTTGTTATTATTGTGTTAAGTAGTTTAACAGACATGCCCCATAAATCACCAGTTTTCTTAGGATTTATTGTTTTAAATATATACTATTCATACCAAGTCCCAGACTTACAGACTGACATTTAATTTAAATTTAAAGTTTAATCATGTAAAAATGACGATTCAAAAGAACTTGTGAAAGTCTATTTGAATAAAGAATATTTTGATTTGATTTGATTTGATTTATTATGTATGTATGTTTGTTCCTATGTGGCGTTCTATTTTGATGATTCTTATCAAAATTCCTCACAGTGACGACTAGACGCCATGTTGTCAAAATGAAGAAGGAAAATCGAATAATACATAACAAGTGGGACATCGTTGAATAGGCATTTAAAAATTATGTTGAGTTTCTTTCATATTTTTTTTTTATTTTTAACAATAATTTAGAATTTACAACGATTTAAAGTTGGTTTTCAAACTTTCAGGCTAACTTAACACGCGGCTTAATATGAAATATTAATAATAAAATAATTATTATTGAGACGTAACAATATCCCACAACCGCAAGCACAAGTAACATCGCTGTGACATTATTACCCATTACAAAAACTAGACGAGCCCTCACAAAGCTCAACTTTTTGTTACTATAAACTTATATTTAGTGTTTATTAATGTATGCATTTATGTTTGCTCTTTTGTGGCAGTATGGGGACCGAAGGCGAAAGCCGAGTTTGATGATTCATACGTCGTTACACTCGTCTCGATAACTCGAGTGTCATAGGTTTAACAACGAGATCGAGTAATTTATAATAACACCTTTAAGCCTGATTGTAAAAAAAGTCCGTAAAATCACTTTAAAAATAATAGCCAAAAAGGTGCCTAGCAAAATATACTTATTAAAATAAAGATTGATTGTGGATAAGTTTAAGGCAACATGAAATCACAAAATCAAGCAAGCGTCAAGCTGAAGCAAAGAGTGTGGGAAAAGAAAATATATATTTTTTTATTTTACTGGAAGCACTTTCGTAATCTATTTTCGGCATATCATATCAAAATTCCTCAAATTGCTTATTAACCTGTAATGTTGTGTTATACCGCGAGCGTATCAGCAACAGCCCCCAATGATAACATCGTTATTCTTCGATCTCATCCATTATCTTTGACGGTTGAGACTAATGCATACCTATTTTTCTCGACGACAACCTTGTAAATATGCCGCTTGTGAGATACTATTCCATTGTTATTATGTAACAATTTTCTATCTTTAATCTATAATAATAATATATCTAATATTTTTCGAAGTGTCTAGTCGTCCGCTAATCGGATGAATAAAAAATTTTATTCGTCCGACAGCCGGCTGTTGGTGTTTGATTTTTTGCAACTGAGACTTTTGTTGTTTCTTATATTTTGTTGAAATAGTTTTATTAACGTGTGATAAAGAATAAAAATAATGTTGAGGTTGTTATGTTGTGTTAAAAGTCGGTGGAATTTAAATAATAAATTTTCAGCTCGGTAGGTTAAGGTTATTTTTTTTTATATATTTTGGATATATCCTGTGCACCTAAAACTCACTTATTTTTATTAGAAAGCAAAAAAGTGATAGATATTCGTATAAACCGACAATTGTCGGACGAATAATATTTTCTTTATTCATCCGATTAGCGGACGACTAGCAACAGCCAATATTTTTAGATACATGAAAGATATTACAATACTTGCAACTTTAATACATACACTCGTATAACAATCGTACGTTTTAAAATCCTGCTAATATCGCTACTTGTACCTTTGTCGTGGTTTATCGTTTACTCTAATCATGCTATAATCGCTAAGCACTTTCATTTATCCTTAACAAAAGCACCCAAAGAGCTCACGTCGAACTTGACCCACATCTAGGAGTGCTACAGAATGTGTATTATTCCGCGCATTAGGTTTAATGTTATAGAAGTGCATTTTCCACGTCGATGTAGAGCGTAGCGCGGTGTAGTGCTGACGAATAATTTTGCAACAGTCTGAGGCATGTAGTTGAGATTTACACATATCAAGCACTGCAGTACTGTACGCTAGAAAGTTGAAAACCATGTTAAAAGAGTAATTTGTTGCTTCTTAAGCGTCCCGAAACGATCAATTAAGATTGATCGATCACCACGTAAGTGATTGAAGGCTTCATTGAAGCACCAATTAAAGGTGTATCATTCGCGAATGGCCTCAGTCGTTTTGAACTGTGTTGAGAAAAGGTCGCGTCGCTGATTGTTGTCGGTTCGGTGTCGCAGTCGAGATCAAAGAAACAATTGTCATTCACTGTCAATACACATCGCGTCAATTGCCATCAATCAAAGTTGTTGCCATTTGCTGTTAATGCCATGGAGATTAGAGACCAGGAGGACAAACGCCCTAGAATGTAGTGTCTCAGAAATATTGTCAAACTAAGGAGGCGCTGCGATCGCTATGTTGTCTCAATGCCTAACTTCACGTTGTCACAATAGTGACAATACTCATAAACAGCTAACTTCACACTTACTACTACTTACCGACGACAGCGCGTTGTAAATTCTACAAATTTTTAGGGACAGGTGGGTAATGCTTTAGTATGAAGCGATGGTCCTCCTGGTCTCTAATCTCCATGGTTAATGCCGTAGCAATATTGTCAATATTGCTACGGCATTAACCTACCACAAATCGCTTCAATTGCATCATGTAAATCATCATCAATTAATTTTTGCATCAATGAGTGTTAATTATGTAATATTGACAATCGCAATTGATCGTTAATCGGACACTTTAGTTTGAAATTAGAACTACTCTGAAGTCTGAAATACCTTATTTTAGTATTCAAATAACAATTTAATTTACTCGTAAATAAATTTAAATTTTAGCCTTTATTATTATTATACTTTAAAAAAATGAAAGAATATTCCTAATAATATATTGCTGCATTTTGCGATATATAAACACACAATTTTGCAGACGTACATGCGAGTATGTATGTATATTTTGAACAATTAATTTCCACACAACAAAGTTACAGTTACCTGTTACGCCGGGCTGGGCTGGACTGGACTGGCTGCTTGCGGACGGCCATCGTGACGCAGTTTACCAACACGAGTCGAGAAAGTATATAATAGAATTAGATGCGCTCGTACAAGTCTATAATATATTTAACTCTCCAGGTGCTCCGCTACGCGCTGTTCGTCATACACGCTTAGTACTCTATTTTACTCCAATGTATTCAATGTATACTCAAATAAATATATCACTTACAAAAATATATTTTAATAATAGATTTTAGTTACTGAGCATACCAAATATTTGTGCACTTTTTACAGCCTAATTGAAACAAAGTCAGTGTTTTTAAATTAGCACGGGCTAGTGTTTCCGATAGCAATATAGTGCTATTGAGAAACTCAAGAGAAGATGATCTTTTAGAAGTCAAATTATAGATTAAAATATAAAAAACGATTAAATTTACTTTTTCAACCTTCCCACACATTAACGTGAAAAAATGGAAATAACAAAAAACAAAATATAAAGTTTGTTACCTCGCTAGAAAAAAAATGCACTATGTTGCATTTTATATAAATATATATGTCGAGTAATTAAGAGCGGTCAAAACGGCTTAAAGAACCCTGCAACAACAAGTGAGTCGAGTCCGTCGTGCTAACTTTTAATGAACGCTCGCAGTCCCTGGACGCAATCCGCTGGACTTTATATTTATATCTTTTTTGCTTTGACTCCAGATAATTTAACTGTCTTTAAGTATGAATAAAGAGTTGGCAATTAAAACTTAACATTTTATGATGAACTCGAGATCGAAATAAGGAAAAACTTATAATTTTGTTGCAAGAACTAGTAAATAAACTGAAATAGGTAAGCACTTATTGTGCTTGTGCGAACAAATTAGCCCACTTATTGTGAGTCCCCGCGCATCCGTTATGCAAATATGGAATATGGAAAACAAAAAAACCTTAATTTATTTGTTTGCAGAACGTAACCGTACACGAGTCGCTCCTTTGAGGAATGAGGAATACACGAACGTAGCATCTAACGAGGTGAGCGAGGTAATTGAATGTTGTCCACAGAAATATGCTCCTTTGTACAAAAGGTACACATCCAATATTTTATATTATCATTTTATACTTTGCCGAAGTAGAGACACAACAACATTACAAACATATAACGAAAATTCTTAAGAACTTTTTTTTAATATTTTTAATTATATTATGATTGTTTGAATAAAGGATCAACTACAACATTAAACAATTCTTCACTAAAACATTATTTACGTTTAATATGTTTCACATTAAGTTAAAATTAAAGAATTCTCAATCGATGTATGATAATAACTTACAGTCGATATTGTAGCAGATAATACCTATCAATTTAATATTGTAATTTTAAATTTAATATTGTAATGGTAATTTAGACTATAGGTCTTTGTAATAATTCATATTTCAAATCAGTAAGTACATATAAAATGAATTCAGTAAACTCGATATGAGCTGTACTGTAGTAATTTGCGGTAAAATATGGGGATAGTTGGCATGTGAGTTGGCGAATTAGAAGCTCTCGATTATCTGAAGTTCTGCCCGACCCGGAACGGCCGCGTGGGCGATGTCTCGCTATTATAATCCCGTGATATTTTGATGCGAACTCTGAAGGTATATGATACGAAGATATCGAATATTATAATTGAACAGTAGTATTAAGAATTAGTATCATCGTTATCGAATGATTATTTTAATTAAGAATTTACTTTTACGCCTAAACTGCAGACATGAATTTAATGACAAAAAACCCTGTTGGCTTTTATTTTTCTTGACAAAAAAAATTATTATAAAAGTACTAACTGAAAAGACGTTTTTGTGTTCGTATCTATAAAAAAATCTTAAAGTATGAAGACTCGTCGACTTGACCAATTTGTTGTAAATATTTTTATTGAATACTTATATTAAACTTATTGTTCACTTATATAATTATTACTACATTGAACACTTATACCGATATCTTCCGATGTCTTCGTGTAAAAGCTTGACATTTGATATATTTTTATAATATCCCCTGATATGGACCCGCAAAAACTTAAAAAAACGCTTTGTTCTATTCGTGACGGAGGTAAAATACTATCTTAAAATTCACACGGAGTCGCTCTGAGGCCTGAGCACTCACGTGACTACTATTACTTCGTTTTTTCTTTTCTTGCTTCTTCGTTTAGTGACATAATAGTGCTCATTACAGGTGTCATATAAGATTTTTCAGACCTCTACATCGCTCCTTGCTTTAAGCAGCGTTCACCTTTGATCCCTGAGTATCTAAAAGTCAAATCCAAAGTAGTTTATATTAGTAGTTGGTAATATTTACCTGTACTTATTACGAGCTCGATAGATTTTTCATATTACTAAAAATCTTTTTTTTTTCGACATAAAACAATAAATATCTACGTTTCGGCAGTGTGCCGATAAATGACATCTCGCTGAGAATAGGCGCTATCATTCACCGCGGCTATAAACCGAGTAATAGCAGCTGATAGCAAGTGATTTGTGTGCGCATGTTGCAGCGCCGCGCCGCGCCGCGCCGGATCTACGCGACCTGGTAGAGTACGCAATTAATATAAAAATAACGGAATTTCAAATAAATTTCATTTCTTTCATTTTATAGAGGTAGGTTTATAAAAATTATTGTTTGTAAATTTGTTAATTGCTTGAATAGATATGTAACTTATATTTTACCACAAAAAAGTTTAAAAAACATTTTATTCCCGCTGAGTTTCTTTTACTTTTTTTTATGGAAAAAGAGGGCAAAGAGCACTTAGACTCATGATAGCCTTCAGTAAAAATGCATTGAATTAATGAAATATTTTGAAAATCAAAAGCATTCTGATGAAGATTATAAATTATGTAATTCCCAAATTGTAAAAAAAAGCCTAGTTTTTGCCTGCGGGTCCACTCTCATGGTCTACAGAGTATGGATAAATTGTAACATTCGTTATTCGCCTTTCCACAATATTCAATAAACAAACTGATAAAGTTACTTTCACATTTATAATATTGATATCGATCACGATAGAAGATTTTTTAATAATATAACAACCGACAGCGTGTGCCAATATTTTATGTGTTTAAAGTGTATTAAAGTATCTAAAAATACTTGAAGTTTTAAACCTCCGGAACATGTCGCAGCAGGAAACGGCCGAGCCGGGCGTCTGCGGAACTGCCCGCGGCCGGCGACGCGATACCAACGCTTCACTTCTCAAGACTTTCCCCTTTATGTTATTTCTTACCTCACTGCAGCGTCAAAACGTGCCGATAGCTCTTGAATACCTTTCAAGAGAAAATATACGTCCTTTGGTGTGAAATAAATATTCTGTGTCATTCGATATGTGTCCGCATGAAAGAAAAACGAGTACAGTAATGCGGTGAACTGAAATAATACCCAAGTAAACCTTTTATAGTATTATAAAAAATACATTTTATTTTTATTAAAATAAAAAAAAAATTAAAATAAATAATAATATTAAAAACAATAATTTTTCAGCTTAACTTGTAAAATACGACAAAATGTCAATTTAGCTTTAACATTTACGTTTGATGCCCGATTATTGGATTTTGAATAGGGATATAAGTAATGGCTACAGTACCTATTTAAAAGTTAGTACAGTGCTTTCACTAAAACGGAGGTATTAATTTATTCACAATTAAAAATTATCAAGCTACGCCATGTTTATAGAATACCTAATAATATTTCTTTAAAAACGTTAACCAATCACAGTATTTCCGCAAACTCAAACGCATTCAAAAAAGCAAAGTGCTGTGTCGTGCGTAGTGTCAGTGTCGTAGCAATACAGTAGGTCTACGACCGGACCGTAGCATCGCTCGCCGCGTTCGTGCTGGGAAGGCCTGGTGAAAGAGCGGTCCTTTTGCTACGAATTCGTTATGGTTTTTGTAGTAACATTTACCTCATTCTCCCATTAAGTTGCATTTTTACAGCTTATTTTAATAAATTTCCAATATTTTATGTAAGGCATTCCTAACAATTTACTCGTAACTTTCCGACGCGTCACACTGTTATATTTTATCGTGACGACAAATAGTTAATCTAATATTATTACAGACGTGTGTTTGAGTGAATCGCGGGAGGCAACGGGGGCGAGTAGTAACTACGCCTAAACTAATAACGACGATGTGCCCTCGCCTGTGAACGCGGGGATTGATACGGCAAACACGGCGCTACTGCGAGCACACCGTCAAGACATGGCTTTAATACAGCTTAATTTATTTTATTTCTAACAAAAACATTAAAATATCCGTATTCATATTACTTATATATAAACATATAAAAGTGTGTGTTTTACTCGTCCTTATTTTACGTCAAAACGGAACGACTGGAGAGTGGTGTAATGCTCTTTATATTGCAGATGGCAGAAAAATATCAAATTTTCAAGGACAAATATATTATAATAATGCTCAAATGATTAGGGATAATATTTAAGTTAAATTATAACTCTGCGTAGAGTTTTGTTTAATGGACTTATTAGAACTCTAACTCTGAAGCACAGTCAACAGTGCATAGCGTGAACCGTTGTCGAATGTTTTGCAGGAGCTCAAAGGTCAACAGTATGAAATCCTGTTGTTTTGCAAGTTACAACTGATATGGAAATAATATTTGATACTTAAAAGCTTCAGTCTGTACTGCTCACGGGAAATCTCACCGTAGTCATTACTAGTATGCGTACATAGTGAAAGATAGTTCAGAGATATTTTGTTTTTTTTAATTTTAAATGAACTAAAATGCACGATTGTGGAATCAGTGCTCGTAGATATTAATCGTCAAGGAGGTTAGAATTCTTAATTATAATTGGTACTAATATTTAAATATTTTCATCAAAATACTTAAGTAAATTTACAAGTAATGTAAATTACTTTATTCTGATGGTATCATGGTGACATTTTAATTTATATTATATTCAATTGAGAATTAATGATAGAGCTGTGATGCCATTCAATGTACGCGCCGACAGACGGATTAGAAGCAGAGGAATTTGTCAAAATATTATAAAAACTTTTATGAATCCAAAAGGTACTCAAGAGAACAATCGTTTAAATTTTGTTTGCAAAATTGAATGAAAATTTATGTAAAAATATGGTATTATGTGTATATCTTACATAGATATTCATGAAAATTGCTAGTCAATATGTTGGGACATTATTACAACAGCGCCATCTAGTTCCGTAGCTAAGCTACGTTACGTGCTTGTGTTTTATCTTGGATACCAGATAGTTGATATACTACTACATATAATTTTTTAAATACATACATATTATAAATATTAACACCCATGACTGGAGTACAAACATTCGTGCTCAATAAATAATATGTTGGGACATTATTACACACATCACCATCTACTTCCGTGGTAAGCTAAGCTTGTGTTACGGATACCTGATAGTTGATATACTACACATATAAATTTTAAATACATACATATTATAAATAAAAACACCCATGACTAGAGTACAAACATTCGTGCTCAACAAATGACTGCCCCCAGCGGGACTCGAACCCGCGACCGCTGGCGCAGGAAGTAGGGTCACTACCAACTGAGGCAAACGTGTCGTCAACACTATCAATGAGTACTTTCATTGGATCGCGTGCACTCCGTTCGACTGCCTTATAGCTGTCAAACTGAAAAATTGAGGCGCCGGAGTCGAAATAATTAGACAGTAATTGACAAAGGGGACAGCCCAATCGACCGGCTAAGCCTGAAGCACTAAAAGCCCTAAATATAGATTGAAATACATATTGCTCAACGTGATATTACTTCGATTTTATTTCAAACCATTATTATTAAAAGCATTTTTACGAACAATAAGCAACTAATAGGTTATAAGACAATGACTTTAGAGTTCGAAATTCCTATTCTACCAAAAAAAAGCAAAATTATAATTAACATCATAAATTCGCGTAGAGTGAAGTACACCCGGTAGTGGGTACTCCTACTCGCTACTATTACTCTAGCAATGTTAGATAATAATAACAAACAGGCTGATACTATCATTTCGTATTTTTCATATTGAAAGTATCATTTCATCCTTTATTCATTATTTTGATAATCTCCATTAGATTTCGATACAATCAGTGCCGTCACGTCCCAATGAGTAAGTTTATTGGTTATAAAGTAAGGAGGTACCTACGACCCAGATTGAAGCGTCGTGGATCAAGTGGGCTTCCACATGATTGGATTGGGATCGATCGCTATCCGGGATGTGTCCAGCATTTTGGTGCAGTTGAGCACAACGTTTACACAACGGAATTATATTCAATGTAGTTTGTAAGTTGTGTTAAATGTATGCCTATTAGAAAAGTAAAGTAAACTAAATATAGTCTACATAATACATAATTGAAATCCTGAAGACTTCTTATATTTATCTTTAAACCTCTTCTCCAAAATAAGCGACCTTTCGTGTAATTGCACATCACGCTACTGTGTTACTGTTTAGGTATATATATGTTAATATCTTATGAAATATTAATTTATATGGTGTAGGAAACATGTTAATTGACGAGGACGGGCCCGGTGTCGAGTCGCGCGGTGATAGACAACATGTGTACATAAATGAATGTGATTGAAGAGAATGTTAACATAGAAATTAACTAAATTTAACTAATATTGTCATACGCATAATATATTGATACGGAATATTATCTATGGTGATATTATATAAAACAAATAGATTAGTGAAATACCAAATAGGCAGTTCGATAGTTTCGACAAGTGTGCCGCGAGCCGCGCCCGCCCCCCCGCGTCCCGCGTCGCACGCACACATCTCGCATAAGCTCCATCGATCAAACTAGCGGAAACAAAACATGAAATAAGGCTGTCGAGGATCAAAGCGACATATTGCCGCGCAACACGCCTGCCACTGTGTCAACGTAAACCTTAAATTTAATTAAGTTTATCTTGTGCCATTAAACCTCATTGGATTTACATACACTCTACGCACAGCTACACGTCATTGTTTTGTTATTAAGGATATTTCAATTATGAATTAAATTGCTTCAAAATCATTACATTATTACGAGAACCAAACATTCAAATTACTAGAGTTTTTTATTTCGTCCTTTCTGAATGAATAAAAAAGTCCTAAACCAGAATAATCGAATATGGCTTAAAATTGAAAAACAAAGGATCTCGTTACGGATGCTATTGTGTTCTGTCGCTACTGTCTCTGTTGGCGCTATCGTTCGCCGGGAACTAATCTGTTGCGATCCTTCCTGAAGCTTATACGTTCATGATCACAGTTTACTTATTGCTATACAGTAAATATCAACGTTAATTTAAATATATTCGTAGTCGTAAAATTGTAATGATTGAAGTTTTAGTAGGAATATTTTTTGGGCCGCTCATCTACACTAATGTTTGTTGGGTAAAGATAGAAAGGGTGGGATGGACTACCTGGTTCGCCGATGTCCCGCGTGGGTTCTTAAGTCACGTTTGAGCACCAATCACTTTCACACAACACCGGGTGATTTGCTTAATGTTCGTACTTATAAAATATGATAGTTTATTGCGTTACGTACGATAACTTTGACGCGTAATCTACATTTTGATAGGGAGCATGCGGAGCTCGACCCATCGCCGTACGCGGCCGTTGAAGCTTTTTTTCGTACTACCGCCAGGTAAAGGAATATATAAGGAGTATAGGAAGTGACGGTAGGAACACAACTAACACAACTAGTGATTCCCGCGGCTCCGCCCGCGTTCTAATCACTATTGAATAATAGGGATTGGTGGTAGAAGGAAGAAAATTTAGGGTTATTAGTATTTTTTGAT
The DNA here is from genome assembly GCA_951802675.2 of Boloria euphrosyne. Lineage (NCBI taxonomy): Eukaryota > Metazoa > Arthropoda > Insecta > Lepidoptera > Nymphalidae > Boloria > Boloria euphrosyne. Next base: position 16,066,900 of record OX637871.1, read on the forward strand.
GCCAAAAAAAATTGGTCTTAAAATAAGAAAATCTGGAGAGGGAGGGACCTATTCTCCGACCTACCAAATATTATACACAAAATATTTCATAAAAATCGATTAAGCCGTTTCGGAGGAGTTCGATAACAAATACTGTGACACGAGATTATTTATATTAGAAGATTACATGATAAATTGCACTGCTAGTTTTTTTGTTAATCAAATATGCGGTCATTGCCGTTTACGGAGCCAAGCTTTTAGCGATACAAATATCATACAACGTTGCGATATTCGGGTCTAAAATAATATTAAAGAATGACAATCGGAATGTATATCTTGTGGTAATTTATTAAAAGAAATGCGTAGCTCTGTTCTTTCATTGTTTCATCAACTTCTTAGATAAAACAAAAAAGGTCAGCTTTTATATCTGACCTAAAAGTGCTGAGTGTGTTTATTGTATGCGAATATACATTTTTGAATTTAACTACTTATTACTCAGAGAAATAAGTAAAAAATTTTAATATTTTTTTTTTTGCTGATATGGAGGGCGAGCAGTAATGTATAAAATATTTATACGTTTTGCGAGTGACCTTAAGTAAATTATTTTAAATACATAGTTACTGTGGTCTGCAGTTGGTGTATCGATTTGATTATAACTGCTCGAGAAATCTGTTTATAAATTAGAAATATGGTACTTACGTACTAACGATGACGCACTTTTATTTTTATACAAATTTGTGTGATTGTGCTTATGTCGTAAAAAAACTATTTTCTTTGGGTTTTCATATAATAGGTTCATAAGGTTAATTTTATGACTCTTTCTTTCTAGGTTGGTTAGGTTAGGTTAGATATATGACCACAATATCGCACGAGCCGAGCGAGCGCAGCGAGCGTGCCGCGGCAGCGGCCGGCGAGTGCCATAGACAAAATAAATTAAAATTAAAATTCTTAAAATTAACCTTATGAACCTATTATTAATTTTTGACTATGGCACTCGCCGGCCGCTGCCGCGGCACGCTCGCTGCGCTCGCTCGGCTCGTGCGATATTGTGGTCATATATCTAACCTAACCTAACCAACCTAGAAAGAAACATTCTTAAAATTAACTTTATGAACCTATTATTAATTTTCGATTTAAGATTTTACGATATAAGCACATTCACACAAATCTATAGAAAAAATAAAAGTGCGTCATCGTTAGTACGTAAGTACCAATATAATTAAGTAGGTACTTTGGGTTACTCAGTACACGATACTACAGGGGAAAATATCTCATGCACTTATGCTTAGCAATTAGTGCGCATTGACTTACGAGGTATTCTTGGATAGGTATTGCTTTTTTATTTACGTTATTTTATTAAGAATTTTTTTTATAATTCCTAAACTCTTGAACATTTTTAAAAAACAAAAGAATATTATAATAATATGTTAAATTAAATGTTTACAATCACATTGACTATAGAATGTACTACAAATTACAACGTTAGTAAAGGTACTTTCAAGATTCATAATAGTTCAGTTTCAGGCTTGAATTAGAATAGATTCTTTTTTTTTTTTATGGGACAAAGGGGGCAAACGGGCAGGAGGCTCACCTGATGGTAAGTGATCACCTCCGCCCATGGACAACTGCAACACCACAGGGCTTGCAGATGCGTTGCCGGCCTTTCAGGAAAGGGAGGGAGGGAGGAGGGAGAAGGACGGGAGTAGGGATGGGTAGTGGGCCTCCCGGACTCTCACTTACCGGACGAAACGCGACAGCATAGCTGCCACTTCACGCCAGTCTTCTGTGAGAGAGTGGTACTATACGGGGCGTGCCGGCCCATTCGGCTGCTACCCGAAGGTAACAAGCGTGGCACTACCACTGGAACAAGCGTGGCACTACCACTGGAACAAGCGTGGCACTACCACTGGAACAAGCGTGGCACTACCACTGGAAAACTCTCTCTCTCTCTCTCTCTCTCTCTCTCTCTCTCTCTCTCTGCGTTACTCTCGTCCCTGTTTTCGTTGGAGTACCGCTAACCGAAGATTTACTGTTCGTGTATGGGCATATGTTTTGTTCATTAATATACTCGTACTAATATAAAACTAAAGCCTTCTGATACAATATTGGCAAAAAAGCTCAGGTTTTATTATATAAATATCACCTATATATCATTAGATTTCTGTGAGTAGCACCCACCGGCCACCACACGCGCTTCACCAATTATACTAAGAGGAAATGTTTATAATTTACACTAACGATTCCAAAAATAGGGTTTTTAATAAAGATGTAAGGAAATACGTATCCACTTCACAATAATGACGGCGGCGTGAGAATCTCGCGTTATCCGACCTACTATTATTATCAGTGCACGCTCGTTCCCGCGCAGTTAATTCAGATGTAATCTGCCCCTTTCAGCCACAGAGTACAGTGTCAAGGCGGACGGGAGGGGAGGCCACCCCGCGCCGGGTCTATTAGTACATTGCTTTATAGATAAAATAAAGCAATGTCCTCGTATGTATGCCCCCAAATATTGAAGCAGCAGTAAACTATCTAATAAAAATACTCCTAATGAAAATAATACATTAAATTTTGATAAGTCAAATGTCTTGGTGTCTTCTGTGACTATGATACGCGTAGCAGCTGTAAAGAACGTTTATATGTCAACTATTGGCGTAAATATAAGATGCGTTCGCTACTAAAGATCTCCTTATGATCCTTCAAGACGCAAAATTTACGACTACGGTTTTTCTCAGTTCCATCGTTCTTAATAGTTTCGACTACGATTCTGTTATGATAAACTATAAAAAATAATGTCCAGATCTTGTATCTCTATCTCAGGTGTTAGTTCAAAGTGGAGACGTCGTTGGCTAGTAGGTACCTACAGCTTACTCTGCCTGCGTGACTTTGCATTTGAATTAAATACTTTTACCTTTTACAGAAACTCTTTTAAACTTCTTAATTTGTTGTACTTTTCTGTTGGGTTCATTAATAAGGGATTCATTTGAAAAAAATATTTTGTGTTTAAAAATATCTTTAACTTAATTTAAAAGTTACCTCGGAGAAGACGCTGACTCAACTTTGCCGATGAAAATCACGAATTCAAATGCTCTTCTAACTTAGTTACCGCAAGAAAAAGATTGCTTAACTGCATCCGCTTATTGTCCGCAAACTCTATTTCGGTTTAATTTTTGTTTTCTAACTAGTTATCTTCATTATATATTACTTAAAAATTTCTCTGTAGCTTCTGAATGCTGTACATAATATGAATAATAATATCTATGCACCATTTTTTATCTTTAACGTTTTAGTCAAAGACAAAGGTAAACACGTCTAACGTGAAAACGCTTCACATGCAACGGCTTAGCGCTGTACGACTTGCTTACGTTGAGATGCAGCCAGATTAACTTGGCATATGATGTTGCCTGAAACAGGCGTAACGACGCGACGGCGCATGTTGCACTACAACTGCTACTTACTAAGTTTTCTAAATGGGAATTTTAACATAAATATCAAAGGAATTTTATTTAAAACGAACTTTAAGTTCAAGTAACAGATGTAATATCACAGCTACGAATATGAGTAAGTTTCATGCACTAAGAGAGTTCATAGTTAAAAATACCTCTAATCAATAGTCATATTTAGATAAAGTAGAAAATAAGCCCAGTGGTGACGTGCTCGCATGGATTACCAAGTGATGCGAGTTGAAATCCAGGTCTCGCTCTTCTGATATTTTCATGTGCGAATCATTTCTATCATGATTACCACTTGTCTTAGGGTGCAGGAAAACATCATGAGGAAACCTGCATGTCTGAGAAAACCTAGCAAGTTTTCGAAAGACATGTGAAGTCCCCCGTACTAGGTTAGCGTGGTGAACTATGGTCTGATCGTCCTCGATCAAAGGGAGGCCCGTGCCTAGCAGCGGGACGTTAAAAAAGGCTGAATACATATAAAATAGAAAATTAGAAACCGAAGAACAAAAACGAAAAAAACAAGCGAAACAAAACATTGCTTAAAAAACCTTCCAAATAAAAAAAATACTTGAATCTAGCTGGTGGTCTCCTCCGCCCTCTCCCGCCTTGCTAAAAGCAAGATAAATACCTAACTTAAACTAACACAAATTCTACACCTCACTTTAAATATTATGTGTCTTGGCCGTTTTGTTACAGACAAGTAATGAACAGTGAATAAGTCTTTCACCTTCCGCCCACGTGAACGTAGAAATCTGATAACTGGACAATGCGAGCTATTGTTATGGTCTCCTCTTGGCAACATTTTACTTGAAAATGTTTTTGGTGTGATAATAATATTAACGGAATTTTATTGCGTTTGTACTATATAAGGCTTGAATGACCAAAAGCTTCCTAAACATCTTATGTATTTGTACTCGATAAATACTAGGCGAAGTAAAAATTAATATTAAGAAAATATCATAAGGTTTATTGGTATTATGAAAAATACTGCAACTAAATTAAGCACCTCAGTTTTATATTTAAACAATTGTGAATTTTCAAAAGTAGAATCATAAATATTCATTATTTCAGTTCACTGAAGTAAACATTTTCCATTTAAAAATTAAACCGACTTCAAAAAATCTGCACTAAAAAGAGAAAAATAAAAAGTAGAAAATATTACTTTAAAGAACTATGTTAATTTTGGAGTCGGTGCCAGCCAGGTATTTTGATTATGTTTACAAATTGATAGATTAATCGAATAAGTATACGCTTATTTTTCTTTGGCTGGCACCGACTCCAAAATTAACATAGTTCTTTAAAGTAATATTTTCTACTTTTTATTTTTCTCTTTTTAGTGCAGATTTTTTGAAGTCGGTTTAATTTTTTTTAAAAAAATAACTTATTTTTACATTTTTAGTGTGCCTTTTATTTAGCTGATTTAATTATAGTGACTTACTATATGTCACTAATTTAAAATCTGTTTAAGCTTTATATTAAACAACGAGCATACCCATTAACGACGAAAATAGTAATTGTCGGGTCTGCCGAAAGGGGGGGGGGGGGGGCGGTGTTGGTGTCCAAAGAGTACTCGATCTACGACTACTGTAGCTGTAACTAAACTACGAGCTCATCTTTATGTTTACATTCCCCATACGAAATAGTTTAAATAAACCACGTCCATTATTCCACCTAACTCCTAGAGGTTAATGAGATTTACCTTCTATTATCATATTAACGTAATAGCCTGGAAGAACACAACTATCAATCTATATGTATGTATAATTTTAAAGGAATTTCCTTTCAACTCCTAGCCGTTGAGGAGTTGTACCTTCCATCATCAGCTTATCCACATGAGATGGTAATTATCAAATGCAAATCCTTAAAAAACTTTAGAAAATATATGAAAAATGTACTAAGTGCCTATAAAATTTAAGAGGTGCCATCGATTTCCCTAGGATCCCATTATCAGATCCTAACTTGGTGATAATGGGAATATCTTGGAAGTATACCCTACCAAACAAAAAATAAATTTTTGAAATCTGCCCACAATAGACGCATAAATCGGTGAACACAGATAAAAAATAACATTTGAAGAATTCTACCTTCCATCATCAGCTCATCACATGAGATGACGATTTTCAGACGCAAATGCTTGAACAGCTTAAGAAAATATATAAAAAACATAATAGGTGCCTATAAATTTTGAAAGTTGCCCTGGATTTCCCTGAGATCCCATCATCAGATCCTGATTTTGTGATAATGGGACCCCCTCAGAACTATACTCTACCGTACAAAAGAAAAATTTTTGAAATCGGCCTACAGTTGACGGAGAAATCGGTGAACATACATAAAAAAAAAAATACATACATCGAAACATATAACCTCCTCCTTTTTGGAAGTCGGTTAAAAAGTGCAAGAGTGACGTCGTCAGCGCGAGATGCTATCGCGCTCGTATTAATAGATTGTTCAAAACGATAGCGCAATCGATTGGCATCTATGCTTTTAATCACATTTCAATGAATTTTCAATATACTTAAATACATTATTTCGTTAGTAATTCCGTGAATGTTAAGTATTTATACCATCAAAATGTTATACTATTGTATTTACGAACATAATGAAAAAATCATTCAATAAATAACTAATTTCATGGGTCTTCGTCCATATTGTGTACATATAATTTATATATAATGATTTCAATCGGTAGTCAATAAAAACAATACCTACATGAATCCTGAAACAAAACTTAGTTTTTTTTCTATCGGAAACACTTAACGGCCTATTATTCTCAATAAAATTAGCTCTTTCTAAGCCAGGAAAGTTACCTACCTATTTAATAAGCAATTAAAGACATCTAAATAAGTAAGAGCTCCAACAAGACACCGCCGCGCTGTCTGCTGTTTCAACCTGAGGCACTGAGGCTGAGTGTCACTTGCCCGCAGAAGATGTAGGGCTCATTTTCATTAGTCGTTAGAGCACGCATTCGGGGTGCGGGAGATTACTGTTCACGCATGCCATAGGGACCGCATGCTGTAATCGTTTTCATTAGTCGATAGGGCTCGCATACGAGGTACGGGAGATTTCTAGTTAAGCTTGCGATAGGGCCAGCATGCGTTAACCGTTTTCATTAGTCGATAGGGCCCGCTTGCGGATAGTTTGATATTCTTCATTGCACATTTATTTTGAAAGAGTGGGACTGAGTAGAGTAGGTACCTGTTATGGATCATCTGTTTGTGATTTACTGAAGAAGAAATTATTAACTTCAGTAAAGTTAGACAATTGCATTCGTAAACTGAGTCCCCGCACGGCGCACCACGCATGCTTTAAACCAACCGACGAATTTCATTGGTTGTTAGGCCACGCACAGGGAATACCCGCATGCCGTATAACGACTGAGATATAGATAGCCTATTTTCATTAGTCGACAGCCCGAATTCGGGGACTCCCCGCTTGCGGTGTAACGACTGAGTTAACGACTAATGAAAATGAGCCCGTATGGATGGAGATGAAATCGCACTGTGGCTTACATCATGGTCGCAGTGATATTCCATAGCAATATCACACTTTTGAAGTAAAACTTCTTTGCGCACATGAAGGTAAAATTCTTACGGATGAAACGGATGTGAAACCTTTTTTGAGAAGAGAGAGAGAGAGGGCGAGAAAGGGCATTTTTATTAATTTTCGACACTTATTATTTTAATTACAAAATTATAATTATATAATTTACTTATTTATTTTTCTATCTTCCTTTTTCCCTCCCTCTAAGTCCCGGAAATCTAAGGCTTTAGATTAGTATAAATGTAAAAGAGTACCAGTACAAGTACGAGTACCAGGCACTCAGAGACGGGGAAGAGTTGGCGCCACCACCCCTCAGACGGTCAAGATGCGCAGGTCGGGGTCTCGCCCACCGCAAGTTAGTGACATATCTAACTCTGTCTAACTCGTGGGTATGACCCTCGCGCCATCTCCCTCTCAACCAGCTTAGATGGGGTAGATGAATTAAATACAAAGTAGATTTAAAAATTAGTTTTCCAAAGAAGTTTTACTTCTGCCATGTGTATTTTGTACGCACGCACTTTTAAATATATTTTTTTTATTTTACTCAGCAGCACAGTATATAACTTAAAATTCATTGATAAATAAATGTAATTATTTAAAATTGAATTTTATAGCCGTTATTCGTGTCACATCGCGTGATATTAGTGAAAGCTCCATTATTGTTGTAACTTGAGGTGTTATTAGGCAAACAGTATGTATACAGTATACTATACCTATATTTTATAGTCTATAGCGGTCGCTATTTTGGCCTACAATTATTTTAGCATTAATTATAAACAGCAATATTATGGACTCTTTAATTTGTAATGATATACTTGCAATTATATTGATTAACAATTTAAGCAAATTAATCTGAATTATAAAGCTCCACTTTACATAATTCCTGCACCCCCCAGACAACTCCTCGGCTGATACAATGCTTCAGAATAAACAACTGTTATTAGCAACTATTTGACATAGCCTAATTATCGCTCGATGGTATATACAGAAGATTCACGACTTTTATTAATACTAGCGACTCACCCTCGCTTCGCTCGGGTTCGTCCCCAGGTGTAACCTCTTTAGTATAGTTTAAAAATAACGTAATTTCCATATATAATCGCGTAAGAAACGCTTTCATTCGACCGTTTTTTCTCTGATTCACTTTGCAAAACGGACTACCACGTAAAAGCCTTTTTATTTTTCGGTTTTCTATATAACGTATGACACTCAGCAATAATGTGGCTTTCTATTGGTGAAAGAATTTTTAAAATCGGTTCTGTAGATCCCGAGATTACCCCTTACAATTTAACAAATATACAAACACACAAACTTTACTTCTTTATAATATTAGTATAGATAGCTTGAAAGCTAATACCTACGGCCACGGCGGCCAATCTCGTTATGACTAAGCGCAGCATAAAGCGCAATCTCTATTCCTAACACTCTCAAATTCCGGTGGAACGGCTGCTCGACACGACCAGTGAGAGTTAAGGCGCAGGACCGACGGCTTTACGTGCTCTCTGAGGCACGGGGGTGACACACCGCAAGCTTCCCAACTCCAGGCTGTTACTGAGGCTTACCTAAACAGAACGACTCAGACTCAATAACTAAACTTTGCCCGACCCGGGAATCGAACCCAGGACCTCCTGATGTGCGACCGTACATGTTAGCCGCGGCACCACTGACGCGGTGATCTACCTTCTATGTATACAATTCCATTCCAATAAAAGGATAACCGCACCCAATAAACTCATACACTGGTGAAGGAAGTGATGAGCTGTTTTAGACTGTGGTGCTATTATTGTCTGAATAAACTTCGCATTGCAGCTAATAAATAATTTATTAATCTTCTTAAATATTTGTATTTGCTTCTACAATTATTATGTTAAAATTCACATCGAAAGTTGTATTTTCAAAGCATATAGTTTTTAATATTCATCTTCATTGTATTGTGCTTTAAGTTTGTTGGAGATTTATAATTAACTAGCTGTTACCCGCCCGCTTCGCTAGGGGTTTTAAAATTTATGTAAAATAAGATTTTAAAAATGATTATTATTATTATAAATGGAAGCCAAACTTTTTTTAATTTGAATATATTTATTGAAGATATAAGGTAATAAAATAATAATCAATAGTGAAAATAATAAAATTAATAACAGGAACACCAATTACTACAGAATGTCGATTGTTACTTTTGATAAATTATTTTACATAACCTCCGCAAACAACGTCTATCCTCTGCAGCAGCACAATAAAGATTGAATAAAAAATCGAATGCGGTTAACCCGTGCGTGCGTCACAGTACTGTTACTATGGGTCATAAAAAAATCGCGCTATTTCAAACCGCAGTCAAAACGTAGTAAGTTGCGTTTTTAGAATCAGTCACTGAAAAAAGTCGCTATTGCGTGCGCTTGTATAGAAAGTTATGTGTTACATTTTTTGCGGTTTCAGGCCTGCGGTAAAACGCAGTGCGTGCTAAGCCTTAAAGGCGAAACTAGTAAAGTCGAGACTACAAGTAGTTCTTTACATATGCGATTTATCATTTTTGATACTTATTAAAAAAGTAATGATAAGACATACATACATACATACTCACATAGACTGCCAAAATCATCCTTTGGGCTTAGCAGTAGTTGAATAAATAATAATATTTATCATTTATTTAAGAAGATTTTCATTGTCTTATTCAATAAATGGTCCTATAATATTTACACTTTCAGCGGTGGGGGAAGTGTCTACAGGCTTTCAAAATTGTAAAAAAAAACAATGACATGCACATACTTAAGCGTGTCAGATATTGATATTTTTCATACTCCAACATGTCTCTGATATGAAATATAATATATTAATCTGCCGATTTGCGAGATGAAGGTGAAGATGTGGGAGGGGTAAAAATTATTAAAAAATGAATTAACTCGAACGCGTCAGATTTTTAGTGATAGGATTCAATTAACACCCCCTGTTGTTAATTTAATCCTAAGAGCGTTTTCAGATTATCCGATCCGATATCGGTGTTGGACGACGATAGCCGAAGCCGACACCATGTGCTATTTTCACATATTTCCGACAAAATCGTTCCGATACGGCCTTGCTTTATAGCTTACTGCGGGCAGGTCATCATGGCAGACTATAATAGAAAACTTTATTTGCTGTATCTATCATATTTGAGACGCAAAAAAAGATCTGTCCACAGACAGTATTGGATACATCCCATTGTGGAAGCTAGAAACTAGTAAACAAGCTCAAAATGGCCGACGCGCATCGGGCTCTACGCATACAGAGACAATTTAGATACACGTATAGCACACATACAAACATTAACAATTTGAAAGGCAGGAACATATTTCATACATTTTACTTGCCCCGATATCGTATCGGCGTCCGATACCGATATCGGATCGGATAATGTGGAAACGCTCTGAGGATGCTTCTATTTCTTAAGCTGACGATTTGGAAGTGACGCAAGCTTGCTTTTTTTAATTGCTGACGATTATTTTGAGGGGTATAAGTAGGTAATCTAACAACTTGAAAAAAATATATTTTTTTTGTAACCATAAGGAATGACCAATATTTTTTTAAATGATAGATCTTCTTTACAGAGAACATTTTATATCATTATAACTAATATTATCAAAATAATAATAAATATAGCTCACCAAATTTGATTTACAAAAGCAACTTTTTATTGTAAACAAGCCGGAGCTCGGCTTACGTAAATCATCAGATTATTTTTTTTTTTTTATTATTCTGGTATCATTACACTTACAATATAAAAGAATCTACTACGCTCGAGTAAGTCAAGGCATCGTTTTTTTTACAACTTTGTTACCCTCCCACTCCCTTAGGTTAAGCTTAAACAGTCAGATAAGCAAATTTGACACGTTTTAGTCGGTAATTAACCCCCCCTAATCAGACGCGCTCGAGTATTTCAGATGATCCATTTTTTAACATATTTGACGGGTTCGCCTGAGCGTACCCACCAATGTTGAACACTGATACTTATCAATATGTAAGGAATCCTAACTTATATTAATCTAACGCTCTCGAGTAAATCCCAAATTTCGCTTTTGGGATCCTCTACCATAAGCGTGTAATCTACATAGTAACACCCCGATCACATCACATATATAACGCCATCTATCAACAAGGCTTGAAAATATTATAAAAACAAAACATTTCAATTATAGTGAAAAGTATTTTTAAAATTTTAAATTAAAACGAAACACATTTTAATAAATTTCAATAAATTCATTGACTTTAAAGGTTCTTCTTTACCATTGATCATAATAATTTAACGACACTATTAATAATTAAAAAAAAAGGCAAAGTAACGCCAATGTCGAGGTCATAGACTATGTGCGGTTGCATTCTATGCGGCCGATCGCACTTTACTATTTATAGTATTTTGGAACTGGTCACATGTCAATACGCTAAAATTAGTCAATTTTTAATTTGATATCTGCTCAGGATCCTGCATGGTTCTCAGTATCATTTTCTGAGTACCAATTTGACAGGAGCCTGAGAATGAGCGCCTAAAAATTTTGTAACTTTAAGCAAACCTTTACTAGGCCTCTGCGCTAGCATCCTACATGTCAGTGCGCTAAAATTATTAATTTTTTAATTTGATATCTGCTCAGGATCCTGGATGGTTCTCAGTATCATTTTCTGAGTACCAATTTGAAAGGAGCCTGAGAATGAGCGCCTAAAAATTTTGTAACTTTAAGCAAACCTTTACTAGGGCTCTGCGCTAGCATCCTACATGTCAGTACGCTAAAATTATTAAATTTTTAATTTGATATCTGCTCAGGATCCTGGATGGTTCTTAGTATCATTTTCTGAGTACCAATTTGACAGGAGCCTGAGAATGAGCGCCTAAAAATTTTGTAACTTTAAGCAAACCTTTACTAGGCCTCTGCGCTAGCATCCTACATGTCAGTACGCTAAAATTATTAAATTTTTAATTTGATATCTGCTCAGGATCTCTGTCTGTCTGGGTACTAACTTCTTTAGCCGTGCCCGTACTTGACACGGTAGCCCTGGCCCATTTGTCGCAGGTATAGGGCGATGTGCCTGTGCGTCGTTAAGCGGCGACGCCCTAGCCGTACCCAGCATTTTCTTATGTCTTGCCACAGAAGTGGCGAAGTTGTTTTTTTGTGGAGCGATTGCCATCTGGCCTCCAAACTCACATTAAGTGAGAAAACTAGGGAAAGGAAAGGATCGAAAATGGAGGTAGAGATTAGGGACGGGTGGGAAGAACGGAAGAGGGGGGTAGAGGACACCACTAATACGGACTGGATGAGGTGTAATAGTGGTGGTTCGAGGACCCGGGGTCTTGCACCCGCATGCCCTGAAATCAATACCGGACAGATACTGGACAGGACACCCTCTGGGTGAAATACCGGATATTGTAGTTTATTATATAATCATCTATGATTGTAATAGACTTTAGTATGACAGCTGACATTTTGTCTTATAATCTATGTTCACCTTCCATTCTTCACTTGAATCGTTTCATGTGTTTGTCAATTAAATATTATTTTATTATAATAATCCGACGGTGTAATGCAGTGAAAGTTTATTGAAATAAAACTCACATTTCATTACAAATATCTTTATTTATTATTTCGTGGTTCTACTCTCTGACGATCTCCACAGCGCAACCTAACTTTCTTAACAACATCTTATTAGGACAATATTAAAATCTCAAAAACGATTAGTAAATGTTTACTGCAATTATTTGCAATATGGATTTGACAGCTCAAGTCAGCGACAAAATTATCAATTTTAATCGTAGCGAGCGCTGTGATCGTTTAGCCTACTGCCTCCACCCGCTTTGCACCCTGCCAATACTCTATGTTATATAATTCACAAGCAAACTTAACTTTAGCTAGGTGTAGGTGTTGCTATCGCCATCTATTGAGGTCTTAGTGTAACAACTACAACCTACACTCTAAACCAATGTGCGACGCCACACGGATAGGGATTGCAATCCCGCAAAACGGGATCCCGCATTCCCGCGGGTTCCTGCTGCATTTATTGATCTGCTGGATCCCGCACCTTCTAAGTGCGGATCCGCGGATCCCGCACCTTAAAAATAAGAAAAATTCAGACAGACAACAAGCTAAAGGATTTTGAGAATATTTTGAGAAAGAAATGACGTTTATTTAAAGTACTTTTTATTGAAGTAAAACCGTTGATTCCTACGGGAAAACACATTAACTGGTTCTATGGAACGATAAGGATAAGAAGGATCTTACCAAATATGGCTAACTCTTGCTAATAGGCTTATAGAAAAGTGCAATCTATACTATTTGTAAAGCTGAAGAGTTTGTTTGTTTGTTTTAACGTGCTAATCTCAGGAACTACTGGTTTAATTTGAAAAAAATTTTTTGGTGTTGGATAGTCCGTTTATCGAGGAAGGCTATATAACATCCCGTTACGAGTTACGACCTATAGGAGCGGAGCATCAATAAAAATGTTCCAAAAAAGAAAGAAAATTATTCCTTTTGAGAGCTTCCATTGCGTGCGCTGCGTAAACGGTTAAAGTTATGCAAAAATCATGTATGACGGCATTGTTCCTCTTTAAAAGTTCTAAAAAAGTCCACGATAGCATATGTCTATCTTTTAAAGTTGACTCGCTTTTACCTTTTTTATGGTAATCAAATTTGTTTTAAGATAATGCATTATTTGCGTAGGTATTTAATAAATATGATATTAATCGTTATGCAAGTAAATAAGTTTTTCATGACAAGTATTTAATTTTAAACAAAATTGCTTTTGGGCATCATTTGATTTCAATAAATATTTTATGAAATATCACGGATTTAACATAACTTAGAAAAAAATCACCACGTGCAAGACAGGCAGACGGGCGGAACGAAAGAATCTGGTTTTCAGCCCTTAGAACGCGAGCGTAGCCGCGGGAAAGGCTAATAGTATAATATGTCTGACTCATATTAAAAACAATATCTTAGCTAATCGATGTGTGCGTTTACACAATAAGAAATAAAAAAGAGAACCTTTAAATTGGAAATTATTTGTTGGTGCATTAGAAGTAATAGCATAAAACCTAGCATGTTTTTTTGTACTTTTAACGCGAGCGTAGCCGCGGATCCTGCTAGTGTTTGATAAAAGTTAATTTTTACACAAAAATCTATAGTTTTAATGTGGTTTTATAACATTACTAGCGGTGCCCGCGGCTTCGCTCGCGCTAAGAGTGAATAAAATAAACATTTTTGCTTATATACTGTTACTTATAATGTACCAAGGACTGATTCCCCATTTAAAGTTCTGGCCCTCTTTTCTGAAAACTACTGTGTAGCATCCTGCCGTGCCGCCACTGCTGCGCTTTCTAAAACTTATTTCCTATTTTTAACCAATTTTGCTACTATGTGTATCATAATTTCTTTGTGTGTTTTTCGTTAATGATAAACTGATGTACGTGGTTCATTGTTATGGACTTATGGTAAAAATTACTGTTAAATATTTTTCCTACGCAAATTGTGCCACCCCCGTTAACCCCCATAGGGGTTGATTTTCAAAAAACGCTTAGATATGTATCTCATAATTTGTATTGCAGAGCATTATTTCAGTATCACGCAAAATATTTTAATAGAATTAAATTTCCCATACAAACTTAGCCACCCCCTTTAACCCCCAATGGGGGTGAATTTCGAAAAACCTTGAAATACGTGTTTCATCATTTGTATTAAAAAGCATTAATTCAAAGTTTCATGCAAAAATGTGCAATAAAAATATTTTTCTCATACAAACTTTGCCACCCCTTTTAACCCTTTTAGGGGTTGAATTTCCAAAAAATAATATGCCTATTTCCTTCTCATGAATGCAAACTATCTACATACCAAATTTCAGCAAAATCGCTTGGGTGGTTTAGGCGTGAAAAGGTAACAGACAGACAGACAGACAGAAAGACAGAGTTACTTTCGCATTTATAATATTAGTATGGATAGTATGGATCTCAAAGATGAAGATGAGAAGATGAAGAATATCAATCCCGCATATCAATCCCGCGGGGTTGAATAGGTTGCGGGATTGCAATCCCTACACACGGATACATATTCCGGTAACGCCATCTATCAACTAGGCGTTGAAAATATTTTAAGTATTTAAAATTATTAATATTATTGCTATATTTTATCGCTGAAGAAAAAAAAAACAATAATTAATTATAATTAGCATTGTAATGAGATTACCTTTAATTTTATTACATCAAACACATTACACATTTTATTACATTAAATTCATAAACTATTCGTGCAATTTTAATAATGACTTTGTGATTTTTTATCTTTGATTATAATAATTTAATTCCAGAATTACCTAATACCTAACTAACCTAATTAATAAAAAGCCAAACGTAAATGTCGAGGTCATAGACTATGTAGTACGAGTATATACGGTTAGTGTGTAGTCTCCTTAATCTGTGGGTTAGTCATTAGTGTCTCTAATCTAAATAATATTATAATTATTTTAACGAATTGGTGAACGACGGGGAAGTCGTAGTTCCTTTTTATATTATAGCACTCTGTGGTCGTAGTAACTAATACTTAATCTGTGGGGGAAGTACTTTTCAATGTTTTAATTTTTTGTTGTAGGTGTTTTGATATTTTTAATTATACTTTTATAATAAAAACAAAATCGCAATCATTTATGGAATATAGTATTTACTATATGAAAGAGCTGTAAAATAAATGTTGTTGTTTTACAATAATAATTATGTGCTCGTAATGTAGACACCGCAGTATTTAAGTTTACTTAGGTTTTAGCCTTTAGGTAAGTTGGTATATTTATTTTCATTCTCATATATTCCGAATTTCCAATACACATATATTTTGAAAGATTACACTTTTTCCTTGTTGGCCTCTTAATTTAAAAAAAGATTAAGCTACACGCGCAACTGTTAATAATTTCATAATATAAATTCAGTCATCATATTTGTCACACATTTAAAATTGTGTTTTTATTCAAATATTTGACCCATATTTGATGAATAATACCCGCAACATGAAGTGGAAACTCTGGCTCTGTTCATTCCTGTCGTAGACACATATTTGTTACTAACCTGTGCAAGTAAATTACTTAGTACCTTAGAATGCTTACACTATTCACCTTTTTACCTGTTATTTCATAAAACGAGTGACTCATGCTTTGTTTTTTTTTCATGTCTAGATAATCTACTAAGCAACTATGAATTTACAGATCACATTACCAAGAGACCACAGGATTATGAATTAATTCTTACCACATTAAATATGCTCATGCCCGGTAGTCGAATATTGTAAAGAATAACTCATTGTATGACTATGGTATTCGACAAAAAACTTCAAGATAAAAGAAATCTGTGGACTGCAAACTGTGGTAAATATAATAAATAAACAAGGTGTATATTTTATAAAAATAATACACTCTTTTATTTTTTAAAATAGAGATACTGAATAAATGAGACAATAAATGATGAGTACACTATGGATGGACTTATGTTATGCCTGTAGGTAAGAAGGGAATATGAGTATATAATATTTTTATAGTTATTGTTTTGTGAGTATATAATATTTTTATAATTATAGAAATACATAATAATTATGTTGATTTAGTTTCCAATAATTTTAAAATAATGCAATACTCATAAATTTTGATGACACATATGACTCATTTGGTAGTGGTGCTACTTTCTGCACCAGCGGTGGTGGGTTCGAATTTCACTGGGTGCATTCATTTGTTGGCACAAATGTTTGTACTCCAGTCATGGGTGTTTATATTTATAATATGAAATAATATATCAACTAATTAGTATCTGTAGTACAAGCCTCATAGCTTACCACCGAACTAGATGGCCCTATTGTAATAATGTCACAACATATTATATTATATAAAGAATAAAGTCAACAATGATAAATGTAAATAATTACTATAAATGACAGAATTGATATTATTGGTGATATTTATATTTTTAATAATAAATCCACCAAGTGGATTACCTTACATTTTCACATGCTGTACATTTAGGTACTTCCTTTATTTTTCATTTTTAAAATTAAGTTCCTGTATATTAAAGTTTACTCTAAAAGAAACTATATCTATAGGAATAGATTTAAAGTATTACATTTTTTTTTCAGTTTCATCTCAACGAGCAACAAAGACAACAGTCATCTATTGCTTTATTTAAATAAGAAGACAGTTAAATATAGAACCTAAGGGCTATAATATTATAAACTATATTTTTCATTCAAACTTATGTATGAAATAAATACTTAGTTATATTATTGGATCTACTTAAGTGTTAATAAAAATGACAATATTGTACCTATTTTTATTCCAATTTTTATTTTTATTTTTATTACTAGGTCATATGAAGGTATTTCAAAGCTGGTCACATTATTGATGTATGTACTGTAAACACTTTTTCAATTTTTTCAAAAGATTTTGTTTTTGTTTAGATTGTGTTAATTTTTAAAATCTATTTTTTATTATAGTATTTATGTATCTGACTAAATAAGTAATTAAGTACAAAATTATAAAATACTTAAATATAGGTACACAAATGTTTGAGAATTATTTAATTATAAAGGTTATCAAAGATACTTGTATGTAAAAAATACTTGTATACTACAAAAATATGTGAAAAGTACTATTACATTATAAGAAATGTGAACACTATTTGGAATCAAATTATTAGTTTATGATTAATAATTAAGTTTCATTTTTATATTTATATCAATATTTCGATAAATTACATTTTTTTTTCACATAGCCCTAGTGTGTGTGCGTGTTTTCCAGAAACTTTGCTATCTTGCTGCTATAATATAAAGTCGGAAAAGTAACATTCGCAATTCCTATAAATGTCACTAAAATATTGAATATATTTTAAAATTAATTGTAATGCACATTAGCTTAATTTAATATTAAAATAATATTGTTCTGTTCTGTAATAATATTGTCTGACCGAGTTCTTATGTATAAACAATATTCTATACCAATAAACAATTTAAACGCTTGTCTTTTATTTCGTCAACAAAATACACTTGAAATATTATCACTGACATCTAATGTCATGCGAAACGTCGAATGTCAAGATCGAGTCTGGACAAAAGTCTATAGAGTGTTGTTGAGTCTATGGATATTGTCTCTTATGAGATAGGTTCTAACGGATGTCAAAAATATTGTTCTACATCTAACGATACACGCACTCTGTATACGAGAGCGGTCTACATTTTAAATAATATGCAGGTACATGTAACCTAAACGACAAGTACACAATAATATAAATTAAAATACATTAAAACGTATGTAATATTAACAAAATATATCCATATTTTGAGTTAATAGTACATGTAACAATGGCGGGAGAGTAGTGTTACATAGATGATGCAATACGTCATTCGTCTCTATTATGTCGTGTAAGACTTTAAGCTGAATGTATAAGGCGATGAAACTAAATATTTTTTAATTTTAAGATAATAAAACTGTGTGCCGCTACATTGAATTTTACTCGACCTAGTCCTATAATATTCATACATGTTAACTTAACGTAGTCGGACAGCGATCCGCCGCTAAAGTACATATTATTTATAATTATGTATTGGATTTACAAAAAAAAAAAAAAATTATACCATTCTTAAAAATTAATAATTACTTCTCTTAAAATGTTACTTTTAATAATATTGATAAATGTTTTTATTGTAGATTTTAATAGTAGGTATTAAATTTTAATCTTTTATTGATATTATTGTTTTTTGTTAACCATTTGTCAATATCAAATATATCGTTATGTATGTATTTATTAAAAACTACCTCACATCATATTATTCTTTGTCTTTTATTATACTTGTAACTTATGTGTGTTTTTTTTTATATTTCTTACGTTTAACACGAGCAAATATAAAGAGATAGAGTTGTCCCCTAATAAGATGTTACAAAACATCTTTCCTTTTCCTTGCTCTGGAAAACATTGTCCGACACCTATTACGCGCGTTTCCTTACTTCTCTTTTCTTATCCAACTTTTGGAAACCTAACTTTTTTTTCGAAACCTAATTATCTCAATCCTAACATTTCTAAGCCTAACACTCTGAAACCTAACGTTTCGAAACCTAACTTTATCAAACTCAACGTTTCGAAACCTAACTTTTCAAAACCTAACTGTCTAGAACCTAACTGTTTAAAACCAAACTGACTAAAATCTAATTTTTCTAAAACGTAACTGTCTAAAACCTAACATTCTCAAACCTAACGTTTTGAAACCTAACTTTTTCAAACCCAACGTTTCGAAACCTAATTTTTCAAAACCTAACTGTCTGGAACCTAACTGTTTAAAACCAAACTGACTAAAATCTAATTTTTCTAAAACGTAACTGTCTAAAACCTAACATTCTCAAACCTAACGTTTTGAAACCTAACTTTTTCAAACCCAACGTTTCGAAACCTAATTTTACAAAACCTAACTGTCTGAAACCTAACAATCTCAAACCTAACGTTTTGTAACCTAACTTTATCAAACCCAACGTTTCGAAACCTAACTTTACAAAACCTAACTGTCTGAAACCTAACATTCGCACACCTAACGTTTTGAAACCTAACTTTAATAAACCCAACGTTTCGAAACCTAACTGTACAAAACCTAAGTGTCTGAAACCTAACTATTCAAAACCTAACTCACTAAAACCTAACTGTCTGAAACCTAAAATTCTCAAACCTAACGTTTCGAAACCTAACTTTTCACCTAACCGTGTGATATTCGGTAACCTAAATTTTTCGAACCTAATATTCGAAAATCTACCTTTTTGAAACCTAACTTTTGGGAACCTAACAATTAATTTTATTTATTTACTGGAAAAAAAATAGTTTTTGGCTTTATGCTATTATTTATGATGTAACAACGAATGGCCATTTAAAGGTCCACCCTCTTTGAGGAAGACTACTGTATACAACCAGCTATTGTCTATTTCTGTGGATACAGACACTTACTATTTCAAACATTTCGGTAGGCCTTGTAAGATCACAATACTCTAAATCAGGGTTTCCCAACCTTCATTTCGCCAAGCCTCCCCGAGCTAAAAACAATATTTTCATGCCCCCCTTAGGTAAGTATCAACAAAAATAAGGAACGCACATTTTATTTATTAATTAAATTATTTATTTTTAGGTATTTTAAATAAGTTAAAAACAGATACAATATATTAATTAAGGATAATGAACGAAAGAATGAATATTTGAATCATTAAGTACTTTTACAAGAATCTAAATAACCGACATTTTGGTTTTTTTATTTTTCTCTCACACAAAACAAATCGGGTTTTCATGAAACTTTGTGAAAATGTTCGTTTTTATGTCACAAATGCACTGTAATTGGCACAATGGATTTTTTGCAGAATCGTGATAAACCCGTTTTAAACCTACAAAGCCCACATCCTCCCACTTCCCGACCTCAAATCACCCGTAATTATTTTTTTCTGTTATTTTAATTATATTTTTTTCTTTTTTAGATAGGTTTCATCCTGTGACTTTTTTTTTAAATTATCTGTACTGGCCTACCATGCATTATTACTTGCTAGAATAGTTTTTTTTATCTTTCACGTTCTTTTATATTTTAAATTATATTTTTATAAATATATGATTTTTAAACAACTTTTAATATAAAGTAATATTAAAACAAATAAATAAAATCTTCTAAAGTACTAGCTAATGAGATACTTGAGCTTGCATGCTCTGTACCAGTTGGTCGATTCTGGGTTCAGTCTTTGCTAAAGCTATGGTTAAATCGCTATCGACGGCAAGGCGATTTCGCTGCTTAGTTTTTATTAAAACTAGAGCTGAAAAACCTGCCTCGCATA